>OX123187.2:24053676-25381078 GCA_944739405.2 Euclidia mi
GACGTGTTAGCTGTCTTGGGACAGTCAGTCTGGATGACATCAATACTCATTTCACAACCACCACCACTTTGGATCACCAGACTGAGTGTCTCACAGTAAACTACATAGCTTGTTTAAAAGAATCTATGTCGGGTCGTGACCCGACATAGATTCTTTTCACTTTTCTCCACTAGCACCGGATGAGATCAAGAAGATACTCCTTTCTATAAAGTCTAATGCAGTGGGATGCGATAACATTAGCCGTCGCATGATCACCACTATCCTTTTTTTTTTTTTTTTTTTTTTTTTTTTCCTCATGTACCCGTGTGTCGGAGGGTAGGGATTCGCATAAGCATTCCACGCTACCCCCCGACGGGTATTGGCCCGCCGGATGCTCAGGCGGGCCCCGAACAAACCCCCTTGGCGGCGGATGAAGGTGTTGGGCTCCGCCGCCAAAACACTCAGCGGCCGCAGAGGATAGGGAGGACGGCAACGCAACACCGCATCTCCTCTTCCTCTGCGGCCCCACCGCGACGCAACGATGGTGCGTCCCCATTTGGTCGCGGGAGATAGGGCGCGCGGCAACGCAACACCGACACGCCTCTCCTCTCGCGACCGCACCCGACTGCGAGGGACAGAAGAACTGTCCCTCGCACCCGCCCCTTTGGACGCATCCTGCGCAGGCCTCCGTCAAGCCCACGTGGAGCGTCCCCTCCTGGATCCCTCTTAGCTTCACCGCGGGTCACCAAACCACGGTTACTGAGCCCCCCCACCACGACAAGGTGGAGATCCCACGGGGGGGATCACCACTATCCTAGACCAACTCCTTCTAGCCATCTCGCATATCATTAACTTTTACTTCTGGCAACTTTCCAGCCCTGTGGTGAAAAGCTTATTTTATTTTTATTTTATTTTATTATATAAGCACACCAACAGTATAATTACATAATTCTTAAACACAGCTTTCTTAAATCTAAATTAGTTGTAACTACACATTTAACAGGCATGCATAGCTTTTAGGTAATAGTGTCTATTTACTACACAGGATTACATGCGTGCTATATTAAATGAAATTTATAAAAGGAACTATACAAACTAGAAGAAAAAAAAATAAAAAACATGAAATCTATTAAAATTAAATTAAACATATTACAAAAAAAAAACATAAACATAATATAAGTAACAAGACCTTACTGTAGCAGGAAATGCCTATATGGTCTAAGCTCCATAGCAAAGATGTCAATCGAACTGTTAGTTTTCACCACTCTCTCATTATATAAACGAGCCATACGCGGCAGAGGACTGTTATAACTACTATTTAAGGTGCACATAGGTGCTTCAAATAAACGCGGATGGCGCATGACGCGCTGGTTAATTTTGAATTTGAAATTTTGAATTAATGGGGCATCTATACAGCCTCTGATAATTTTATGATGGATTAACAAGTCCGAAATGTCACGCCTTTCCTTTAAACTTCTCATTTCATAATGGAGTAACCTATCGTTATAAGCAGGAATTGACTTTCGAAGCCCATTTCTAACTGTTAAGTGTCTCACAAAACGAGCTTGAATTGATTCAATAGAATCACTGTACGTGGAATAAAAGGGTGACCATATGGTAGAGCAATATTCCAGTGTACACCTCACTAAGGCATTGTATAATAAAATGATGCTGTTGTTGTTGCGAAATGGCTTACACATACGAATCACAAAGCCAAGTGTTTTGCTAGCTTTAGATACTGTCCTATCAATATGATAGCGAAAAGTGAAATGGTGTGTCAAAAATAACGCCCAAATCACGAATAACTGAGACCCTTTCCAGGCGAGCTCCATCTATTTCATAGTTAAAGATAGTGTATTTAACCTTTTTCGTAAATGTGATACATTGACATTTTTTAACATTGAGTGTCATTCCATTATCACAACACCATTGTTGGACAATATTTAAATCATCCTGGAGAGCCATGCAGTCACTTAGTGTGTCTACTTTGCGATATAACTTTAAATCGTCAGCATAAGCTATACAGTTGCTTTTAATTAAGTCTAGGAGGTCATTAATAAAAACAAATTATGTTATTCCTCTGCCCAAAATCCATAACCCTTCTCACCCGAATCACTTTCGTCCCATCTCTATTCTTCCTTTCTTGTCCAAAGTCCTAGAGTCCTGTGTCCAGAGGCAATTGTCTAGATTTGTCTACACAAATAACTTATTAAGCCCCTACCAATCTGGTTTCAGGCCTAGACATAGTACTATAACCGCCCTTCTCAAAGTGACTGGCGATATTAGGGAGGGCATGGAGAATACCAAAGTCACTGTGTTGGTTTTGGTTGATTTTTCGAATGCCTTCAATACCGTCAGTGACGATGTCCTGCTGTCCCTCCTTACCCATCTTATGATCTCATCCAAAGCTCTGGATTGGTTCTCAGGTTATCTTCGAGGACGCCAGCAGTTTGTCCGCCTCGACGAGTTATCATCGAAGTGGCGTGCCAATGGCTCTGGTGTTCCTCAAGGCGGTATCCTTTCTACTTTATTATTTTCTATGTTTACTAATCTCCTAACTCACAATCTTCAACGCGCTTATCATCTGTACGCCGATGACTTGCAGGTATACTCTCAGGCATCTGTTGAAGATGTCTCAACAGCAATTCATGAGGTTAACAAAGATCTAAGTGCCATACAGAGCTGGTCAGCCAAGTTTGGTTTGTCCGTAAACCCCTGCAAATGCTAAGCAATCATAATTGGTAGTCAATGGGCTATTAAAAGATTAGACCTCTCAACTTTACCATCACTAGTCTATGACAGCAACATAATAGAAATGTGCCCAGTTGTCAAAAACCTTGGCTTACATTTAGACTGCACGTTAAGCTGGCGAAACCAAGTCACTGAAACCAGCAAAAAGATTACTGGTACTCTACGTGCTATCAATTGATTAAGAAACTTCCTTCCACCCAAAACTAAGAAAATGCTTGTGCAAACTTTGGTATTTCCCTTGATCGACTATGGTGATGTATGTTACTGTGACCTGAATGCAGATCTTCTTAACAAACTTGACCGTCTTCTCAATAACTGCATTCGATTTATTTTCAATCTTCGCAAGTATGACCACGTGTCTACTTATCGTTCCCAGTTGAAGTGACTTCCTATTCGTCAAAGACGCAGTCTGCGTGCTCTCACTACTCTCTATTCAATCCTCACGTCTCCCAATACTCCTGAACATTTAAGTTCTTACTTCCAGTACTTAAGCAGCAACCACAATCGTGACCTTCGCTCATCTAATAACCTTCTCCTTATTTGTCCTTATCATAGATCTTCTTTCATCCACTCTTCTTTTGCTACCCAAGCTATTCTTCTCTGGAATGACCTTCCTCTCGAAATCAGGACGGCCACTACTAGGTATTGTTTCAAGAGAAGGGTAAAACAGCTTTTATTGGCTAAGTTAGCAGAACTATCGTAACATTTATAATTATATATTTTATATATTGGTATATATTTATTACTTGGGTATATATTTATTTATATATGTAAGTACATATAATATGTATGTGTATGTAGGTATATATATGTCTATATGCATCATCACTGTGATTTAACTGTATGTAATATATGCGTCCATAATGTCTTTTAAATAAATATATACATAATATAGGTAAGTCAAACTCAACCTTTTAGAATACACCTACAATTAATCTCTGCACCACTCTAAGTTAGACTGGGAGAAAATGCCTAAGGCATTAAGTCCACCTATATACGTTAAATGTATAAAGCTAATAAAAACAATAAAAAAATGGTAGAAAGCATATTTTCCAGGTTTCACAAAGTTTTCGACGACAAGTCATTCGATACACAAATACGCTTACCAAAACGAAAATCAGAAACATTTCCAAATCAAAAGTAAATTACTCCTGTTTGCGTGATCAATAATTATTCGCCCTCCAGCTCCGGTGGACATTTATGATTGGGCGGCAAGAAACTGACAGCCTTTTTCCATTTATTCGGTTTTCTTTGACTTCCAGGTAAGTCCCGAAATAAGTTATTACGCAACTTTAAAATAGGTCAGAGATTTCCTTCGTTGGGGTAAGGTTGGTATATTGGCAGTATATATTTTATATCGATTTATAAAAGAATATATATCTAAGTGATAGGGAAACACAATATATAGGAGCAAGAGGAAAGTGTTCAAGCGTGGCTAGAGATTGCAACGGACGCTTTTCACTATAGTCAGTCGAGCGTGAAAACGCTACCGATAGGGTGCCACTCGACCGGTGGTACCCGGCCCAGCCGGCGCCCGACGCCTGTCCGATACACTATGGCGGGACTACTCGCAAATTAGCATGATGTCCCGGACTTTGTATATTGTAGCAACATGTGCTGCTTACCTTTCCAGTTTATGAAGAGACGAGAATTTATTTCTATATGTCGGCGGGTCGCTTGATTTTTAGGCGATATCAACACTTCACAGTTTGTTATACGTTCACACTAAATCAAATTGACAAAACTGACTATAATTATTTTGGATTACTGAACACGAAACAAGTGACAGTTTCTAGGTACTTGTTGCCCGCCCGAAGTCTCCAAGAGAAGTGATAGTTGTCTTGCTCCGTTGAACGTCAACCGTCACCCCCCTCTTCAACTGTAGTGAACGTCACACTAGACTCTGTCGAAGCGCATCATCTTCACACTTCCGTTTCGTAGTCAGTTGACGTCCCGTACTTATGACTATTCCGATATAATTATATAACATGTGCTTTTATTGCATAAAACCTAATGAAGCGATAAAAATCAATTTCATTTTGTTTCATGTAATCAATGTTCATCACAAATGTATAGAAAATCAGAATCATGATTTGTGACAAAATAACTTACCATACAACATATACACTGTACCGCTTAACTTTATTACCTTGTAAAATACTGCAAAAGACTATAAACTAACATATTTAATTGGCAATCATCATGTTTTAGTGCATAACAGGGGAGATCTAAACATATCATGGCTAAGACAGATTTAACACATAAAAGCAATACGTACCAATTCACAATTATGTTAACAAAAACTCTAACATTGCTTTTTATAACACAGTGTTACATGTCCAAAGTAAGTTTGAAACTTATATCCCGTGGGTGCACAACACTTTTCCAATGTTGCCGAACAAGTTATGTCACAGCTATGTGCTTTTCATGTCGTGATGCGCTGCTCTTTGTTCCATATTTGCATACATCACGTTTGGACAATAAATCCTCTCGGGTATACATTTTGTAACCTATTGGTAAAACTTTATTTTAATCGCATACATTTATAATTACCGCAATACTAATCTAGTGGATAGACTGATAGACGTGGAAGGTTTCAGATTCGAATCCACATTATGCGCCAATGAATTTTCGAAGCTTAATGCGTATAAAATGTTTGAAATACATCAGGAAGAAAACGACAAATCGGAGAGTTCTTTATCATGATGTTCTCGAATGACCTGTGAAATCCGCCAACACGCACTTGACCAGCGTGGTGGATTATGGCCTTACTATTCTTATAGTGACAAAAGGTTCGTGCCTAGCTGTGGAACAGCTTATAAGGGCTGATAGTGACATTTATAATTTTGTTTGGACTATATAGCATTAATTAGAGAGACATAGAAGAAGAAAAACATGTGACAGCGTAGGAATATGAGGCGACAGGACAAATTAAGAAATAAGGTCTCTTACAATCTATTCGCTGAATCTCCAGACTGAACAGTGTTTTCCATGCTCCTCAAATGTATCCAATATAATAGGTACAGTCACTTTACCGTGAAATTATATTTAACGATACACCCCAGTTTACTATATTATTGTTTTCCAGCAATTCAGTACAAACCTAGCTCGATAAATAATCAAATTTGAGATAGTAAATTCTGTTACTGAGAACTTAGAAATTACATATAACTTGATCCGGAATCGGGATTAATACGTAAATAATAATAAGTTATTCTTTTCGTCTTACTAGTTTATTAAGATTGCGTGAACCCACAGCTTATTTCTGTCGACTTACGAAGGAATAGGTAGGTACAGCTATTTAGTTACATGTGTTTATTATTTTAATCATTACTATGTGCTTAAAATTATTGAAGTTGTCATCGTAATTAATTTGTGTTTTGTAAGTACGTAAATCAGGTATCACTTTCCATCCGTACTTCTTATGCTGGGGCCTCACTACCGGCTAACGTCAATGTGTGCTAGCGCGATAATTATTGCGATAATTTTTAACGCGCTAAAGTAGGTGGCTACACTTGAAACGTCAACGTGAATGCCCATCATTGGCGATAAAAACGCCAAACGCCAATGTTAATGCCGTTGTCAAATTATCGCGGTAAGTCGTGGCTACACCTACGGTTAACGTACATTATCGCAATAATTATTGGTATTTCTCGTTAGTATGGCCCCAGCAGAAGTGCTTTGCCGACTGATACGTCGTGTTTTATGTGTAGGTAGTTACCTTCTGTTACACGCGCTGTACTGTACCTAAAACAGCTGTTGACCTCGCTGCGCGACGTCAACAGCTGTTTTAGGTACCTACAGCGCGCAGTCGCGCGTTACTACGTATTTTCAAGAGTTATTGACTTTTATAACTTTTTTATTTTACGTGGTAGGTAAATTTTGATTTTGAATATGAATAGCATATATTTTTTCCAACGTGAGGTTTTTTTTTCCTTAACCAATAAAAAATCAGCGTGTATAAATGTTTCCCCTCCTGGCACGGCAACGGAAAATTCCTGGCACGGCTACGTGCCTCTGTATAGGGTCGAACGCTACAGTAAAACGTTCAATTCTCGACCGCAGTATTTCAAACAATCGTCTGTACGCTGCTGGCTGCATGGAGCATTTGTTTCAACTTGGTCTCTGGAATGTGTGCTTCTTTGTTACGTGCTTGTAGCAAAGCTTGCAAATTTCAAAGTAAAATCGTATCTGAATTCATTGAGGTTTATATACATACACATACATAGTCTCACGCCTATATACCCTAAGAGGTAGGCAGAGGTATATTGCTACACCCACTTTTTACCAGATTTATTTTATTCCCACGTAAAAGGGGGCGAGCCTATTGCCGTACCGGGCACATTACCAGACTCCGTGCTGCCACTGAGAATTTCCTAACGGAAAAACCCAATAGCACTTTGCCCGACCCGGGAATCGAACCCGAGACCTCCCAATCCCACGTGCACATTCATGACCCAAGACCAACGAGGCAGTCGAGGTGAGGTTTATATGTGAAACAATTATATGTATAACCTACACAGAAAACGAAGTAAGGCTCGAAACGTAAACTATTCACAAATTATTTTTCGCTACGTTCGCCAGACAAGAAAGTATCTCAGGAGTGTTAATCAAAGAAAAGAGTAAGATTCCGCAATTGTTTCTGCTATGTTGGTCTTGGCGTTTCTTTTTTTAAAAACAATAATGGTACCAAATCAGAATATAAATACGGCTATCTCGAATGAACCATAATTTCCCATTAATCTCCCGCGGAGAAAATCTATCTTCCCGCGCATTACCCTTTTTCACGGCGAGGCCGTTCTATTACTATTTATTCTAGACAATCATTTAGCCGACGCTTAAGATAGACGCAAGGTCTCAGGTGGTCTACTTGACGCTTCACCTCACACTTTAATATCTAAGCGGTATGCAAAATTGAAGCTCTATACAACCTCTGACCTAGAAACCGGTTGGCGGAAAGATCGTTAATTTTGACGTAATTATAAACCAGCCCTTCGCAACTTTATACCGAAATAAATACGAGACTACGAGTATGTGTATGAATATAACGGAAGCCGGATATAATGTTAAGTTCATGATCCTATTTAGAAAAGTCGGCACGGACTGCTTAGGTGACCCAATTCTATTTCTAAGAAATCTTATTCAATTTGCTAATTAATTCAGCATGTTGAATTTCAAAGCGATTTCGTAATTATGGCCCCAAACAACATGGTATTTCAATGGTTTCTAATAAAAAAATAGTATCGGTATTCTTCCATTTTATGTTATACTAGAGGACGCCAGCAGCTACGCCTGCATTTTTTTTAAATTTACCCGTTTTGGCTGATCCCGTGGGAATTTCGGGAAATCCCTTCTTAGTGCACTCCTACGGTCCCCAAGGAGCATACATGCCAAATTTCAGCTTCCTGCGCCCAATAGTTTCGGCTGTAGCGTGTCTGTCAGTCAGTCAGTAACGCAAGGATTTTATATATTAAGATAACACGGTGCGTAGAAAAATTTAAATTTTAACAAAAAACCTACATCAGATTTAATTCATTATACTTGGATGGGACCAAAGCAAGTAAAAATATTATTTTCCAAATCGATTAATATATGACAGGGTTGGTACTTGGTATTTGGCAGCACAGGCTGTTTCCGCAACTCCACGGCCTGGCGTGTATTTTGCGTGCGGGTGGGAATGGTGTTGTCACTCGAGCTACCCCAGCTCTTAGAGGAAGGCCAGCAGACTCTTGATGTGGCCCACTGCTTCCCTCAGGGTGCTATGTCTGGTCAGGTCCTGCTGCCTATACTGTGAGACCACAGGGCAGTCGAGAAGTAGGTGGGCTGCCATCTCGTCTGCTGCCATACAGGCTCTGCACAACGGGCTAGGTGCTTATTAAAGGATCCGTATCCTGTGTAGGCGGCCGTGACTGTCCACAGTAGTTGTTTGGACAGCTGGAGGACTTGTTTGGCTATCTTACCGTCTGCTACGGGAAGAGCCTCCTTGGCTTGCCTACATGTTTCAATTCCAATCCACGACTGGTTGTGCTGGGTCCTGGTACTATTTCTTACCAGGTTGCGATAAAAACTAAAAGGGTGGGGAATAATGGGCTCGGGTCTCACCATCTTTAAAGTTGCCCCTCTTCTGGCAAGTACGTCGTATGCGTCATTCCCTCTTGAGCCACGGTGGCCCTTGATCCATTGCAGTGTTAGTTCGCTTAGTTTACCTACCTCTGTTAGTTTCTGGTGGTATTCAAGTGTGAGTGCCGAGGTGATAGTATGGCTTTTGAGGGCTGAGAGTCTACGACGTAGCTCTACTCTAAACAGTTCTACGAAACCAAACAACCCTTGTAAACTACATTGTAATTATTACGACATAGCTCTAAACAGTTTTATGAAACCGAACAAACCGTGTAAATTATATTGTAATTAATAGCACGTAATGTAGGTTACGTGTGGTCACGGATTAACAATAGGGAATTTCACCACACCATATCATCTCAAGGGTGTCATAAGAGCCGACAGAGGGAGCATATTACGCAGAGAACACTGTAAGAGAAGAAAAACTTGATACAAACACTATACCAACCCGTTTGGCCATCGTGGTATAGAAGGCCAATTCCTCCTTTCAAAGGAGATTCCTAGTCCAACTGTGGACTGCTAAAGGCTGATGATGATGAATGTAGGTTTCTGTAGCGTTTCCTAGCAGATGATTAATATAGAATATAATATGAGGGGCGCTCGCAGCGATTATAATCGAGTGACTGTCAAACCAGTTGGTATTTCATGACGAGGATTTATGGTGCGAAGGCTTCGATATCAGCAGAAAATTATTTACCATCTGTTGATCTCTGCGTTAGTTATTAATGCTCTCTAGTGATGTAAAAATGTTCCAATGACGCCCTCGTAACAACTTCAGGATGTTATCACTGCGTTGGATATTAAAAATTTAATTTCGGCTCATAATTCCTTGAGCACATATCGTAACATGAAGTTTTATTATGCGTTGTAAAGAGCTACATACGACAGCTCAATTCACTTTTTAGGAACGTTATGTCGTACGCTTTTTACGTACTAATAACGTGTATATGAGTAGTCACTTCATTTATAATAAAATTAATTAATAGCCTCTTTGATCTGGTGGCAGCTTTGCGATTGCCCTATCGCTTTCTATCTATTTATATCAGACTGGGATTTTTGTTTTAAAGACAACTCCCGCAGTATGAAAAATATCCTGTATTGCGAGGAACTTTATAAACATGCAGTGAACGAATACAAAGCACACCCGATTTGAAACAACGATTTATATATTTTTTTAGTATAGACTCACGCCTGTATCCCCGAAGTGGTAGGCAAAGGTGTAATACACCCACATTTCGCCATGAATTTTTAGGTCCCACGTAATAGGGGGCGAGCAACTATTATGGACCACAAAAAGCATTTTCTTGAGTTTGAATTGAACCCACAAATTGTTGTGGGTTCAATTCAAACTCAGTTGACACTGCGTTGAGTGCAACGCAGTGTCAAGCGGCGAGGCGACCGCTTAAAGCACTGCGCCAACCGTGCAGTCAAAGTAAGTAAGGTTAGTTTGCAAGGTCACTGTAAGGATTAAACGGCAATATATTTTTTTTAGATTAAGAGCAGTGATAGCTCAGGTGGATAAATTCACCGCCACGCAGGGTTTGGGTTCGAACCTACGGCATGCACCTCAGGTTTTACGTAATTATGAGCTTTATTAAATGGTCAATTATCACGCTAAGCCGTCGGTCCCGGCTGTTGTTAAGATCTATAATACTCGTTACGAGAAGTCAGTATCCTGAAAATTATACATACATACATATCGTCACGCCTTTTATCCCTGAAGGGGTAGGTAGAGGTGTATTTCTACACCCACTTTTCGCCAGATATACTTTGCTGCTACTGAGAATTTCGTGACAGAAAAACCCTATAACACTGCCCGACCCAGGAATCGAACCCGGGACCTCCCGATCCTACGCGCACATTTATGCCGCGAGACCAACGAGGCAGTCGTATAAGGTTTGATGTCGAGTTTTCCGTCTCTACGCAAAGATGGTATTTGCATCGTGTTATCCCTTAGTCGCCTCTTACGACACCCACGGGAAGATAGGGGGTGGTGACACTTGTATTCTATGCCGTCAACCACACGGCAACCTGAATTATATCCCGGTCTTTAACAAACATTATAGGTTTTTGGCAGTCACTTTGTAGAAAAACTAATTATCTTTGCCATCTGTTTGGACTAGAAAGCAGAGTCACTGTCAGTAAGTGCGATAACACTAGGATAATACCTAATTATGTTTTGTGCATATTGTCGAACCAAATATATAAAAGCATTTCAGTTTTTTTTTAAATACTTTCTGATGTACATATTATGAATCTTTGTCATTGCCTAAATGACAAAAATTCATAATAGAAATTAATTTAGCGGGTCTTAATCGCGTTAACTTGACTTATATAAGGTATAAATACCTATTTGTTACCGACGTTTCGCTCGTCTTGCACCGAGCGTGGTCGCGGAGAGACTGATGAGAGCTCAGCGACGTCTTGTGGAAGTGCGGGTTTCAGCACCTTCCCTCACTTGGTCTTTATTTAAGTTCGCAATGTCGGTACTCCGACACACTACACTAATGACGTCTACACACTGTTGAGATTTATCACTGCGGCGGTGTTTACACTTGCTGATGACTGGATTCCAAGTGGCCGATAATCTATATCCATCCTCCCGGTTGAAATTGTTATATTTCTTGATTTCTACCGCTTCACGTACTATCCTGGAGTAATAGTGACGATCGGTGGATAAGACTTGTGGTTGATGCAGTTCTATCCAGTGGTTTGGTCCAGACTCCAACAAATGCTCAGCTATCGCCGACTTGTAAAAAAAAAAATTCATAATATCACAAATGAAACGTTTTACCAATAATATTGGCCGGTCGGTCGTAAGAGCCGTTCCAAGAGTTATTTCGACTGGCCCTAAGTCGGATTGTGCAGATTATTAGCTATTTAGGTTAATTTCTATTTGATCCAAATCGGTTTTGTAGCCTCGACAAGCAAATTAGAAAATTTATATTTCTGATCATGTTTCTACCGTAAATAATTTAACAGATGTGAATATTGTTAAGTAAATCATCTCTCAGGCTTTAACAATCTACTGCTAGACGCAGGCAGCTCTTAATTTATGACACAATAATATTGTTAGTCAATAGAAGGATTTGGTCTACTGTTCCATACTAGTCAGACGGTTCAGTGTAGAGTTTGATGTCGCATTTTCCGTCTATTCGCAAACGTACTATTGGCTTCGTGTATTTTCCACTGAGACCTCTTACGATACCAACAGAAAATGTTAAATGAATTTACAAGCTAATATAGGTGAATTCAGGACAAAACGCATCATCCAGGTATATAGAGCACCTACAGATTTAATGCGGTACACATGCGTGAAGCACAGCAAAAACACTTCCTGATATATACGTTCTTTTCAGTTGAGTTGGCAAAACGATCAATCAACAGTTTAGTCGATGAAAACAGTTTAGTATGTGTAATGATTTTTGTATCTAAATGACCTTTTTTATATGACAACAAATAATATATTTCTGCTACACCACCATCACCAGCCCTTAACAGTCCACTGCTGGACTAGGCCTTTCCTTTGAAAGGAGGAATTGGCCTACTATACCACGCTGGCCAAACGGGTTGGTATAGGGTTTGTAACAAGTTTTCCTTCTCTTACAGTGCTGTTCTCTGCATAATATGCTCCCTCTGTCGGCTCTTACGACACCAATGGGATGATACGGGGTGGTGACATTCCGTATTCTTAATCCGTCACCACACGGACTACAACTTTCTGCTACACCCTACATAAAAAATAAAAGCCTATTTAATAATGTAACGACTCGGTGATTTCGGCATTATTATCTAAGACTGCTCATTATAAACATCATAATTATTTTCGCCTTTTTATTTCCTTCCTGTCTGTCCAACCCCAGGCAAGACAAAAACAAAAGTTCACTTAACAATGCCAGAGGAAGATCTTTTGTTACGTATTTTTATATATTACGTATTAAAGTATGAAATTGCCAATTTGTACTGAAAATCAAAATTGTTTATTTTTTAATTTTTAACCTATTTATTTAATCAAAATTCCATTATTATCTATATATTGCTGCCATCTAATAGGAAGGTCATTTATGCCTTTGCGATAGAACTCTGAGGATCTAGACTGCACAAACTGTGTGAAAGCATTTTGTACTGCCTCCTGGGAAGAAAACTTCTTGTCACGTAGATAATTGTCCAAATCACGAAAAAAATGGTCCGTTGCAGCAAGGTCTGGCGAACACAGAGGATGACGAATGGTTTCTAACTGCAATTCCTAAAGTGTCAAAACGGTTTCTCGTGCTGTATGAGGTCTCGCGTTGTCATGGAGCAATAATGGTAAAGATCGATTCATGAGTCGGGGCTGTTTTACTGCTAGTTTTGCCAACATTGTTCGGAATTCGGTACAATAAACATCTGCCGTTATTGCTTGACCAGATCGGAGAAAACTATAGTGAATAACACCATGCTGAGACCACCAAACAATTACCATTACCTTTTTATTGGTATGCTTTGCTTTAGGAAACTATTGTGGCGTTAGACCTGGGGTCAGCCATTGCATTTTCTTTTACGGTTATCATAAAAAATCCACTTTTCATCACATATCACAATTCGATCCAATATTCCTTCATTACTTTACCGATTCAATACGGCCATTTTCAATATTCAAACTATAGATAGATCTGTAGATTTTAGATTCGTGTTTGACATATTTTGTATGGAGCTTATGTCAAAACCTGTCAAAAACGAATCTAAAATCTACAGATCTATCTATATTGCGAATATTGAATTCCGTAGTTAGTTGAATAACAAAAACAGTCGATATTCAAATGTTTCACATTTTTAAAAGAAGAACATCATAGAAACCATGTGAAAAAAGTTGCATTCAAAAACCTCAAACCATTAAGATTCTTTGTCAATTCAAATTACCTATTACAATAAAACGGCAATTTCATACTTTAACCCCTATTATTTTTAATGCGACGATGGCGTAATAGTCAAGGTCAAATTGCCACTAAGCCGCTGTACAATAGTAATTTGTTAGTGTATTATTTGTATCCATTATTTTATATTTTCAAAATCTACCGTGACATTTAACCTTAGTTTTGTAAATCTTAGAAATAAACAAGGAAACGAACACCATAGCTGTTCCCAGTGAATGCCTTCACTGCATTATAGCTTAGTAGATGAGGGCCGTTGCTTGACAACAAATACAGTCAAACTGTTTACACAGTTTTGAGGACCTTTGATCTAAAATATGGATTGTATTCTTTGTTTATTAATTGAAATAAATTATAATAATAAAGATAGATTCAAACTATAGAGAAACTCTTATGAACCGAGTAGAGCAACATTGTTGCTTATAAAAGTATCTCATGATAGCCGTAGCAAATACACTAAAACATAGAGATAAAAAAGCTATTTCGTGGTTATCCTCAGTGTTACAAAATAAACTGACATTGTCGAATAGCGGCGAACCATCGCGAGACTGGAGGTAAATTTATTCGTCCCACGTATCTTTGGTGCATTCTACGTGTTGGTCGTTCGCGTAAATCCTCGCAAAATGTCATATCCTAGCAGAGAGCCGGTCAATTTTAGCATCCAGCTGCTATTAACAAAGCGGAAGCTTCCGTCACAGTGACAGATATGCGGCTAGACACGACAAATCTCACCTGCGGGACCTTTTAATTAACCCTCTAATACACCATACTTTCGCTAAATGCGACGTAAACTTTCTATTTTTAAAAGTTGAGCTTTTCATTATCTTTTTAGTTTACAGCGCTGCTAACTTTTATTGACCTTTCATACAGTAAATAACTTAATTTGCTTTGAGTAAACGGCCGTCGATATAGGTCGCTGTAATTCCCATCGAAAGAAAACTGCTCGAGTGGATCTCTGATGCTATTTTCGCCCGAACAAGTTGCAATGAGATACTTAAAACAGATAACTAGATGACCCGTTCCCCAACTTGAAAAAGTTTCTTTTCAATTCCGATAGTTAAAAATTGAACTTCTTCAAAGCAATTCAGAAAAAAGTGAAGCCCTCTGTGTTCCCTGCCAGCGCGAACGAAGTTTTGTTCATTTTGTCACAGATTAAAAAAGTTCAAAAGTGTTGCCGACTATTTTTCTCTCAGCTACTTTTATAAGGCACGAAAAAGGCGTAGTAGAAATATCAATAATCATAGATGCGTATAAACTAATGTAAATACATTGGAACAATATTAAAAATATACAACAATAATAAATGTACTTTTCTCTTGTTCTGTACAGTTTTGCTTTATTATCAATAGTAAAAACCTATAATGGCAGATAGAGCGGTTGGTGCAGTTGGTTCATTTCCGCATCGAAGCTTGTATGCCCCGAGGCAAAAAAGTTGTCGTGGCATTGCAGCTGAAATAGGGAGCGGTAGCAAGCAAATATTTTAAGTTAACTTAAATACAAAGTTGTTCCACTTATATCAAAGAGATGCAATTTCAATTGGAGTATTTAATTTCTCGGCTGTTAGAAAAGTAATGCTTTGAGGTAAATTTCTGATATGTCGTTAATTACTGTCGATATTCTTGAAAATTAACATTATAAAATGCATGATCTATTAAAATAGAAGTTTGGATTGTCCAGGTATTCAATGTAGGTATTTAAAACTATTCATAAGGCAGTTTCAATGCATGTCGGGCACTATAATGTTCTGAAGCGGGCGCACCACCCGACTGCACAGTAACTGCCCGTTAACATGTAAATTTATATTACGAGCAATGTTGCACTACTTCCTACCATCCTATCCCGTAGATAATTAAAACAAGGCATGATGTAGGAGCACATCCTTTACAGGGGCCCACAGCTTTAGATAAGAGTAGTTAGTATAATAAAACTGGTTATTTTCATGTACACACAATTTTTATTTCATTTGTTAGTTGACATTTTAAATACTACGAAACAGACGTGACAGATCCACATATAAAAATAATAAGTACGTCACATAAAAATAAACAACCTGCATGGACTGCTCAGATTACAATAAATGAGTTTAATTACAACATCCTCCCCTTAATCTGCAGTCCATGAATGATCACATACCTACAAGGCATATATTATAAGCAATGAAAAATATAAACATGAGCACGACATAAACATAACTTAATTAAATCTCTAAAGTATCTAACATAAGCACACCAGCATAAAATAACGTAGGCACACACAAACAATCACAGCTAAAGTTATATAACGTGTTTAAAAAAAAAAACAAAAACAAAAAAAAAAACATATATCAATAAACAAAACGGGAAGTGCACATAATGTGTTTAGACTTAGGCAACCCTTTCATCATGACGTCAGAAATCATTTCACTGGAAGGCTTATATTCTAATTTAACCCTACCATTACCAACTAACTCCCTAATATAATGATATCTGACGTCAATATGTTTAGTTCGACAATGATGAACAGGGTTTTGTGCAAGTTTCTGTGCGCTCTGGTTATCGTTGACAAGCGCCACTGGTTCATATTTGCCTGTTAAATCCTACAACAACTGCTGAAGCGATACAGCTTCCTTACAGGCAGAGGACAAGGCCATGTACTCTGCCTCTGTAGAGGACAGTGCAACTGTTTTCTGCTTTTTGCATTCCCAGACTTCTTAAAAGTCAATCCATAATTAACTGCTCCCCTCAAATAAGCTAAAACACGCTTAGCAGCAACCCAGTGTATATGCGCAGGCTTCTGTTTGAACTGGCTAAGATAGCCTACGGCGTACGAAATATCTGGCCTAGTACTTACAGCCAAATACATAAGGCTACCTACTAAACTTTGATATAGAGTAACTAAAACCTCGTGGTCTTCATTAACAGACCACAAATCGATACCAGGTTCAATAGGAGTGCAAATTCACTTACAGTTCTCCATATTAAATCGCTTAAGAATATCGAGAATGTAACGTTTCTGATTAACTTTGATTTCATCATTAGAAGACCTATTAATATGCAGACCCAAGCAAAATTTCAGGCTACCTAAGTCCTTTATACCAAAATGTTTCGTAAGAACATCCTTTAAGTAACCTAATTCACAATTTTTGCCATAGAAAAATACAAGATCATCTACATAAACTGCTAGAATACAAAAACCATTATCAACCCGCTTAGTATAAACACAAGGTTTAGACGTAAAATTTTTGTAACCCAATGCTATTAGAACTTGGTGTAATCTTTTGTTCTAAGCCCTAGCAGCCTGCTTTAAGCCGTATAATGACTTTTACAACCAACACACCTCAGACTCTCTACCTTTAACAACAAAGCCTTCTGGTTGAATCATGTAAAACTCCTCCTCCAAATCGCCATGAACAAAAGCATTATCTATATCTAAATGGTGCATCTTAAGATTATATTCAGCAGCCAAAGCGATAAGAATTCTTAGAGAAGAATGTCTAACAACTGGACAAAAGGTTTCTTCATAATCAACGCCATAGCTTTATCGAAAACCCTTAGCGACCAAACGTGCTTTATACTTACTAATTTTGCCATCAGAGTCACGATTACGTTTAAACACCCATTTACAAGGTATAACTTTCTGCCCAACGTTTTCTACGAGTGTCCAGGTATCATTATTCATTAACGATTCATATTCTTGCTTCATTGCATCAATCCAATTCACTTTATCCGGCCTACTTAGCACATCAATATAGGAAGAAGGTTCTTCACTCAATTGGTCATCGGCAAAAACATTAAAAATATATTTTACCTGTTTACGTTCCCTCAAATTGTATCTCGCTTTGGGTTCAACATCACCACGTGAACTTGACAGTTCCGGTTCCACAGCTCTAACAAGGTCAGTCACTGTTGTTTGACGATCAGCTGACAGCGGGAATCAAGGCGATACAGGAAGAACGGGATCAGGATCAGGTACGGGATCGGAAGACGCATCACAAAACTCCACCCCCTCCTCCGTGGACGGAACTGGGCGATCCACCTGTATGTTATCAGATGTGAGAACAATGTTGTGATAATTCAACACTTCCGAGACATCATCATTGGAAAAACAGTTTTCTAAAAATACAACATCCCTGCCCTTAACTACTTTTCTAATACAAGTAGGATACCTAAATCTATACGCTTTATCATCCATACAATAACCAGTAAAAATGTACTGCTTGGCTTTAGCATCCAACTTCTTACGCTCGCAATCAGGAACATGAACGTAAGCGTGACAGCCAAAAACTCGCAAATGCGAAAGATCAGGTATAACCTTAAACCATTGCTCGTGAGGGGTAGAACTTTTCAAAGATCTATGAGGACACATATTTTTTATGTACGCAGCAGTACGGATGGCTCCTTCCCAAAAGGTCTTCGCGAGATTAGACTGCTGAATCATACACCGAGCCTTTTCAACAAGAGACCGTATTGTTCTCTTCGCAACACCATAAGAAGAGGGGCAATAAGGTACAGTAGTCTGATGCTGTATACCCTGTGAGGAAAGGTAATTAGAAAATTCATGGTTCATATACTCAGTTCCATTGTCACTCCTAACAAATTTAATTTTACTACCGGACTCCCTCTCTACTTGAGCTTGAAATTCCTTAAACGTATTTCTGACTTCCGTTTTTGAATTAACAAAGTAAACAAAAACCATTCTAGTAAAGTCATCTCTAGAAACGAGCAAGTATTTATTACCTTCAAGAGAAGTTACATCAAACGGACATAGGTCGGTATGAATAAGCTCCAGAATACTAGTACCTCTGTCAAACTTAATAGGCTTAAAAGATTTCCTGCTTTGTTTACCTTTTACACAAGCAATACAGAGGATGTATCTAATTTAGAGTAGAGAATCAGAATCAGAATCAGAATATCATATATTTGCCTACTTTGTGTATTTACAAAAAATGTCTCTGTGGCTGGTGAGCCGCGCAAAGGCGAGTCAGCTAACTTATGTCCTAATGTATCTATGTTTGCTGTGTTCTTTTTATTCGTAATATGCTAACATGTACAGATTACGTGTTTTATTAATAGTGTTATTGCCGTGATTGACAGATTAATTATTATTAAATTCATTAACTTTCATTTTATTTTCAGTGGACGCGGTGCTTTTGTGCTGTCGGTAGGCCATCGCTTGTATCCTTTTTTATTAGGGTCATAGATTATTTCGCCTATTCTGTTATTAACCATTAGTGGGTTAAATTCGCCATGTGCTTGGTAGGCTTCACCTGGGGATTTTAGATCTTCTATATCTAGCTTAGAAACTTTTTCCAACATTTTGGTATTTAGGTCCTCGGCGCGTAGGTGCCAGGCTTCTAGGTCAGCCATTTCCCAGATTACTTCCGTCGGTGTTCGTCTCGGTAGTTGTGCAGCACTTTTCAGTGCCAGTCTGTATTGTCTTTCAATTTTGCTTAGGTTCGTTGCGCTGTATCTTGATATTAATTGTACCACTGCGTAATCCATAACTGGTAATATGCAAGCCTGAATGATGGCCAGTTTCGTATCTAGTTTTATCTTTGCATTGTATCCTATTATAGGACCGAGGGCTCCTCTGACTTGTTTCAGTTTTTTGACAACCTTTTCAGTGTGTTGGTTCATCTTCATATGCTTGTCAAATATAACACCGAGATATCTGATCTGCTTTTGATAGTGCAACGTTTGTTGTTTCAGTTTCACTGTTGGCCGGTATTTTTTCTTTTTTGAGAACATGATGCATTCTGTTTTCTCAATGTTACATTTTAGCCCCCATCTGGTGTAATAGTCAATGATGACATCGGCTGCCCATTCAGCACGTGTAGTTGCGTGTTCTGGACTCTTACCGCTGTTGAGTATACAAAGATCATCCGCATATTGAGAGAGTTTAAGACCTTTGATGTGATCTTGTATATCCCAGATATCATGGACGTACAAATTGAAGATTATCGGTCCTAAAATAGAACCTTGGGGCACGCCATGAGGTATTGCTTTGTCTTTGGTTATAGTGGTTCTAAATCTACCTCTCAAATTTCTGCCTTCGAGGTAGTTTTCAATTATTTTAATTATATTGTTGGCCACCTCTTGATTCTGAAGTTTCTTAATTAGGCCTTTATGGTTGATCGAGTCGAAGGCCTTTGAAAGGTCCGTAGATATCATAATTCAAATTCAAATTCAAAATTCAAATTCAAATCATTTATTTGTTCATAGGTTCATTATAATAAACACTTAAACAAAGTCATACTTTTTTTTAAATTAAGCTAGATGAGGCCGGTATTTCCTAACTGACTGCCCTGAGAAGAAACATCCGAAACAAACTCAGAAGTCATAGTCTCTTTTAGATTTCATAGAGACGCTGTTTCCCATGGCTAGTGCATCAGTGATTATTTTGCCGGTACGTAGTATCTGAGTTGCTGTGCCTCTTGCCCGTGTGAAGCCGTGTTGAAAGGTTGGTTGCAGCCGGTTGATAGTAGCGGCAAGTCTTCTCAGGATTAGACGCTCACATAGCTTGCCCATGATGTTGAGCAGTGTGATCGGGCGGTATGATGATGCGTGACGGTGATCTTTGCCAGTCTTGTGCAGGAATATGCACACGCCGGTTTTCCATCGCTTAGGGAAGTAGCCTGTGGACAAAATAAAATTAGCGAGAGGCACAAAGGCTTCGATGAAGACTTCTCCCCCAAGTTTGAGAGCGTCTGATTTTATTCCGTCTGGCCCTGGTGCCTTTTTGTTTTTGAATCTTTTCAGTTCAAATTGTACTTCTTGCTTTGCCGTTGGGTCTAGTGGTTGGAACGGTGTAGTCTTTTCAGTGCCCTCATCATCTTTCGCTATTTGAGCCTCTTTAACTATGGCTGTATCGGTGAGCTTGTCGATTGTTTCCATTTCTGTACTGCATCCCGTGATATTTGGTAATTTAATTATAGGTTTCTTCATATTTCTTTGCATACGCCACATTTGTGACTTATTGTCTCTTGGGTCTTGAAGTTTGTCAAGCCAGCCCTTTTCAGTGTATGCCTTTAGGACTTTAGCAGCTTCTCTCTTTGCGAAGTTATAAAGAGACCGTGTTTCGCGTTGAAATCTTGGACTGCAGTATCTTGCTTGCCATACAATTTGTTTTAGCTTGTTTCGTAAGTCTATCATAGCGTTGATTTCTTTCGGTAGCCGTTCTTCTCTTGATGAATTTTTCAGAGGTGCGTAAATGTCAAGAGCTGCGAGAATGGCATTTTCCATTTTTTTTACATATTTTTCGCATTCCTCTTCTGTTGTGATATCTCTGTTAAGGTCACTGAGACCTTGCCACATCGTCTGTTGGTATGCCGCTCTTAATTTCTCGTCTTCGTATAATTTCTTAGTGTTACGGAATAGGTGTTGATCTAAATCATGCTCAATCTTCACCGTGAGCAACCAAGGAAGATGATCCGAGCCTACGTTCTCTAACTGTTTAGCGTGCGCTTCTAGTTGCTGGTGTGTTATTATAGCCAGGTCCAGGATGGTGTTACCTTGACTGAAAGGTCTAGATGGAGCATTGACGTGTTTCAGAGAGCAAATACCGTCCCTCGTCGCTTTTTTAACGATGTTACCGAGGCCGGAGTTTCTGTTGTGGCCGAGAATTTGCATACGTAAGTTCATATCGCCGATGATGATAGATGGCTCATCGGCTAAGGTCTTCTCCAGTTCTTCTCTGGCATGGTGCTGGTTTGGAATTTGTATATATATTCCTTTGATCTTGACGTATTGTCCAGTTGCGTGGTTAGTGAAAAGTTTGATGCCTACGCCCTCTATCTTCCTATTTTCATCGTGCCAGCCTGGAGTGACTTCCGTTTCGATCCATCTTAGTCCTTTCTGTATATACATTACAGTGGCTAAGTGTTTTTCCAATGTGTGAGTAAGTTTATCATACCCTTTTATATTATTTTGTTTTGTCTCGAAGTTGATTTTGCACTCGTTTAATATAATTATAGCCAGTCTATATTTGTCGACTAGCGTTTTTATTTCCTTGAATTTGTTTCTTACTCCTTGGGTGTTCAGGTGTAAGATTTTAAGATTCTGAATTTTCTTACTGTTGTGATTATCCATTGAGATGTGAGTGTATCCTATTTACAGTATCCATCAGCATCTTCAGTGTCTGTTGCATTTGTGTCTGCATCTGAAAGAGGCCCTCAAGTGTGAGACCATCAATTGTCGGTGGCATTGGTTCTGTTGGTGGCTGTGCTGGTTCTTTTTGTGACAGGTTAGGAAACTGTCTGAGGTTAGTGACATCTGCGTATTTAACACCAAGTCTCACCACAGAGCGTTTAATTCTCTCCTCTCTCTTAATTTGCTTAGCCTCTGCTTGTTCAATTTGTCTGGCTATCATGTTTTTAAATACAGGGCATTTGGCGTTGATCGCGGCGTGGTCTTCACCTTTACAATTTCTGCAGACTTTTGTCGTCGTGCCCTCTTGCGTTGTAATAACTATCTGTGGTTCCTCTTGTTTGCCATAGCACGATTGTTTTGAATGATTAAATGCGTAGCATTTCTTGCACTGTATAATGTGCTTGGGGTTTTCTTTAAACGGTTCAGCCTTGATGGAGGGTGCACAGAAGAATTTCCTTTCCGAGGTTTTGAAGTTCTCCAGGAGACCTCTCAGTTTGTATTTGCCATCAAAAATGAGTAGATGTACCTTTCCTGCTCTGCCGATTTAGAGTAGAGTATCTTCGCAAAGGTAAGGCCATTGGTATTAACACCAGTGGCCTTACCTTTGCGAAGATGCTAAAAGGCGACTCGGCACAAATGCCCAAGTCAGCGATGCCACAGCTCAGAAGTAGACATATGCTCAGCAATCAGAGCCCACTCAAGTACAGGACGACCATTATCAAACCTGTATAAGCTGCCTGTAAAAGTTGCATGACCTATTGCTTTGCCCATAACTTTAACTGTGTTATGGTTATAAAGCGAACAGCCTCTTGTATCAAGAACTACTGTTATTCCCTATTCAACAGTCCTTCTAACAGAAATCAAATTGTTACTAAGGTCTGGTACATACAAAACATCTTTTGTATCATTTAACTTAGGATTATAGTTAGTGTCCTTCGGTAAAATCACATCTCCAACGCCAGCTGATGAAAGCCGTTTGT
The DNA here is from genome assembly GCA_944739405.2 of Euclidia mi. Classification (NCBI taxonomy): domain Eukaryota; kingdom Metazoa; phylum Arthropoda; class Insecta; order Lepidoptera; family Erebidae; genus Euclidia; species Euclidia mi. The sequence goes on from OX123187.2 coordinate 24,076,543, forward strand.
TGTTTGCTAGTGTGATTGTCTCTCCGGGCAATTGGCGAAAATTGGTGAGCCAATTCTTCTAGCAGGTCATGTGTGTTGAAGCACCTGAGTCAATATACCAATCTTCAGAATTAAACGGGGCTCCCACACCAAAGGCAGACAAGAGAGTCATATCTTTGTTTTCTGTTTCTGTCTCTTTCTCCTTCTTCGACAATCTGGACGTTTATGTCCCGGCTCCATACAGTGATAGCAAACGATCCTCCGTGCTCTTTCATCTCTACTATTCTTGCGTATCGTCGACTTTGTCACTAGAGCCGACTCCTTAGAAGCACGCTTTTCACTCTCATTAAGTAACTTTGATTTAACAAGTTCCGACGTAACAGCAACAGAATTCTCGAGCGCCATAACAAGTGGATCAAATTCTGGTGATAGCCCACCAAGCAATATTGCACCAATCGACAGGTCATCAATTTGTCTACCTATATCTGCAAGATCTTGGGCGGTATTCAAAACTGCATTAATGTGAGCTTCAATCGTAGGGAAATCAACTAACTGATAGCGATATAGTTTTCTCTCCAAAGACAATCTACGGCCCATGCCGGCAACTTCATAAGCTTTCGCTAGTGCATCCCAAGCCTCCTTTGCTGTGCCACAACTACGAGCTTGAGTAATAGCACCGTCTTCCAAAGTAAGACAAATTTTTGTCAACGCTTTCAGATCCTTGACCTTTTAAACAGCTTCCGAGGTTGTATCGCCGTCTGAATACCCAACTACTGGATACCAAAGGTCCTCATGTAAGAGATACATACGCATCTTGAACTTCCATTGCGAATAGCCCTCTTTGCATGTTAAAGCTCTAATACTGGACAATGAGACGCCTTGTGCGGACGTGAAACTAGAATCTCCACTACTCATTTCGATTTATACGAAAAATTCAGTACTCACAATTCTCTTCTCTTATTCTGTGGGCATGCTCTGGGCCCATAACCTGTAGGAGCACAGCCTTTACAGGGGCCCACAGCTTTAGATAAGAGTAGTTAGTATAATAAAACTGGTTATTTTCATGTACACACAATTTTTATTTCATTTTTTAGTTGACATTTTAAATACTACGAAATAGACGTGACAGATCCATATATAAAAATAATAAGTACGTCACATAAAAATAAACAACCTGCATGGACTGCTCAGATTACAATAAAAGAGTTTAATTACAATACATGAACTAGTCACTCAACCAACATTCAAAAGCTTGAAAATCTTGGAAAACAATTCTAAAGGAAATCTAATGTTAACTTGTTAACGCAAGTAATACATCTCTGGGCACTGCATGGTGAGAAGCGTTGCTGTTGGAACTGTTTTAAGAGTGAATTAACTTAACCGGTGGAAGAAGTATAATATGAGCCGCTGAGAAATCTAAAATAAATAAAAATAAAATGAAATCTTTATTGCGAAAATACAACAATGAATGGATATACGGTGGCCCCACACTAGGCAAGCGTTTCTTGTGGGTACCATGACGATCACCATTTACGGTTACATTGCTCAGTCGAAATTAAGTGATTTACATTGCCATGTGTTTAATTCTCTTTACATGAACTTTAAAACGAAAAATAAAAACTTTCTTAAATAAACAAAGGTAAGTTACAATAAAATTAATAAGTATGAACAAAAACTAACATATGTATTAAAGTATTGTAATCTAGATAAATAAATAGAACCAAAATGTCTGTTCAATGTTTTTTTCTACATACATACATAGACTCACGCCTGTTTCCCCGAAGGGGTAGGCAGAGGCATTGGTTTGACCAAACCAAGGTCTGTAAATAAAATCCAGTGGACTGTATGAAACTGGTATAATCTTGAAGTAAAGTAATTAACAATATTATAATTGGTAGTTATAGTATGTACTATATGAACAATAAGTGATTTAAATTATCTATAAAATGTAGCTATAAATGTAGTTTTAATAGCATTTAAAACATTAGCCGCGTAAATAATCGAAACGGGCAGATTCGATTGTTTACGGCGCGTGGTCGTTTCCAAATAGTATCGAACGTACCAGTTTCGATTATGTACGTTGTTTTTTCATAAAATATTTATATCGAAAATGACTATTTCGATATTATACGTGGTATGATAAATCAAAATATTTTCTGATAGTGCCTCTTTCGATTTTTTTGGATGGAAATAATATAATTTTTGGAAAGATTCGATAGTCTTTAATTAAAATTAAGTACCAATTTGCCTTTTTTATTATCTATTTTCTTTAATTAATAAATATTAATTTACTTTATTATGAAATTTCATTTATTAACCTTTAAATACCTAACGATATTTTTTTATGACATTTTATTTATTTTAATGCATATTCTGTGTATTCATATCAATGTATTTTTTTTTTAGAATCGCCGCTCCCTGTTTGCTGTGCCTTTAATGAATCCGATTGGAATAACTTAAAGGAGCTGGTGGATGACGAACACACCACGGATAGAAATATAGCCCAAGGGGAACTCCAAAGTTTTAGCATTCCGTCTATAAGAACCTGCAACTCAATTATCATCGAAGAAAGTCCAGAACAAAGTAATTCATCTATTATCATGGACAGTAGGGAAACCACTCCAGTACCTTCCCCAAGGTTAAACTTTGGGTCTCCCACACTTTCCACTTCTCTATTTAATGAAGAACAAGAACCCGTGCCTTCAGAACAGTTAGATGAGAACTGTGTTGAGCCAACACCAAGTGTAGATTCATATACAACTGTATCGGAATGTGATTCTCCATGCAGCAGCGTAGGAAACAAACGAAAGCGTACTTTTAAAACTAACCCCGGAAAAAAAAGATCAAGTTGCCCCGAAAAGTGGATTGATAACAAAAGAAAGTATTTATTAAACTCTGGCCAACAATACATAAGTCGAAATGGAAAGATTTAATAAGTCAACAATACATAAGTCGAAATGGAAATAAAAAAGAATTACGTCCTGTTTGTTCATCTTCATGCAAAATGAAATGTTCTGAAAAATTTAGCACAGACATTCGACAAAACATTTTTAACAAGTTTTGGGAACTTGCGGATCATACCAGGCAGTGGGAATTTATCAATAGCTTCACAGAAAAAAATCAATAAAAAACTAATCACAACAGAAGGCCCATCTAGAAGACAATTCACGACCAAGTATTTTTTACCACTACCTGCAAATAATAGATTAATTACTCGACAACAGGTTTGTCTTAAAACCTTTTTAAATACCTTATGTATTACTGATCCATTTGTGCGCACTGCTCATAGTAAATTGAGCCAAGAAGGGACTACGTTAATGGATAATAGGGGTAAACACTCCAATCATCCAAAAGTAGTAGATACTGCAATGGTTAAGAGTGTTTGTGATCATGTAGCTTGCTTCCAACCTGTAGAATCACATTACACACGTAAAGATACCACTAAGTTGTACTTAGATAGTAATTTAAACATGAACAGAATGTTTTCTCTATACAAAGAATGGGATCAGCTTTCAAGCTATAGCAATCAAGCGCAAACCCTTCGTCAATACAGAGACATCATTAATGTTAATATGAACGTTGGATTTTTTATTCCTAAGAAGGATATTTGTGACAAGTGTCATAGTTATTCTTACAATACGTCTCCCACAGAAGAGCAAAAAGAGTTTCATAATAAACACCTAGAGAATAACACTATAGCCAGAGAGATTAAGAATACTGACAAAGAGCAAGCAATAAAATCGCCTGACACCGTATGCGCAACATTTGATTTACAAAAAATTTTAAATTGTCCTCATGAAGACGTCGGTTTCTTTCATTATAAACGTAAATTATCTTTATTTAACTTTACAGTTTTTGATTTAGGTTTAAAAGAAGGTACATGTTACATGTGGACGGAATGCACCGGTAAAAGGGGAGCTAACGAAGTAAGTAGCTGTTTGATGCATTTTTTTAAAGCAAAGGTAGCGGGAGGTGCTAAGAAATTCTTATTTTGGTCCGATAATTGTGCGGGCCAAAATAGAAATAGAGTCGTATATTCATTTTATATGTACATGTCAAAACGTTTTTGCATCGATATAACTCATCGTTTTTTAGAGCAAGGCCATACACAAAATGAGGGCGATAGTGTACATGCCCTTATTGAGAGAGAATCTAAGAACAAACTTATTTACACGCCTGACCAATGGTATGCCTTAGTACGATGGGCAAAGGCTGAAGGGAGACCTTACAACGTTGTAGAAGTAACCAAAAATGATCTTTATGATTTTAAATTTTTATTAGATGACAAAAATTGGAAAAAAAGATAATAGAAACGAAATTGTAAAATGGAACAGCATTAAAGAAATTAATGTAAGAAAGGAGGAACCAAATAGTCTGTATTTTAAACATGATTTGAAGGGTGAATATTTTTATATAAACATCACTGTAGAAACCAGAAGCCGAAAAAAAAGAAAGGATCAACCAACAGAGTTTAAAAATATTTATTTAGAGTCACTTGCTATATCAGAAGCGAAATACAAAGATTTAATTTCCTTATGTCGCTCTGGAGCAATACCTAGAGAATACCATTGATTTTATGAAAGTTTAAAATTTAGTACAGTCATCGAAAGTAGTATAAATGATAATGAAGATGATGAGTAATTTTTTTATTATATCTGACTACTGAATTGTTTTTATGTAATTTTAAAATAATGATGTTGATTGTTTAATTAGATATTTACCAAAGAAGCCAAACAATTTAGTTTTTTTTCATTTGATTGTAATAAGTAAGTTCATTTTTAACTACAATTTATTTGCATTTGATTTTTTTTTCTTGAGTAGGCTAAGTACACCCTACAATTATTTGACGCATGTGTTTAATTTATTTTATAATTATTTTCTGAGTTATATTTTTGTGCTACTTTTATTTAAAAACTAAGATTCTCATAGAAGTTATACTAGATACTATATTAATAATTGTGATCTCATTTTTTCAGAAGTTCCTATTATTTTAGTTTATTTAGTAGGAAGGTACTTACATATTTTATTTGTTTCAATTCAACCTAGATAAAAATAATACGTGATCTCAAATTTTTACAGATATTGGTAACGTAGACTGATTAAATTATTGCTATAATTAGACAGTTTTAAATTTGATTTGGAATTTATGATAACGTATATGTATACTTTTATATTACTTTAATAAAGATGTTTTATGTAAATCCCGTTGTTGTTATTATAATGGTTAGTACAAACAGTCTACGCAGTAATAAATCGAAAGTGACAGTTTCAATAAATTATTCCCAACACAATCCAAAGTATAATAACGAAATAGGCAGATCTGATATTTTTTTGCAAATGTGTTTCCCTGTAAATTATCGAAAGTGCCAGTTTCGATGCATAAAGCAAGTTTAGTTACGGAGTATACTATGGTAACTCAATTTTCTCGAAAACTATTCATTATTTACAATTTTAGCTTACACGTAATAATTTGTAGGGCCACAACTGTCTATCCTAATTTTTTTTTTAATCTAATAACATATGACCAACTTATGAAAAAAATTAACTTTGAATCGCTCTCCTGCAAAGTAGCACTTTTCACATTCGATACTTTACCTAGGGACCATCGATGTATCTCTATACTCAAGCCACCACTGATAATCACCATCAAAACTAGGCAAACTAATTTTTGGTAAGCGAATAAAGCTGCGTTGAAACGATTCACCTGAATGTTTGCATGCTGAGCCCGCTATAGAACCATTATCGCCGGCGTCGCTGGTGACCAGCAGACTCCGAGCTTGTGCGGCTAGCGCGTGAAATCGCTCCTCGAACTTGGCTCGCTCCGCATATGCATCATCTGGTTTGTCCATGAGCACCTCGATTTTCATCTGTAACGTGTCAAATTCATCGTATAAGACATCAAACTTACTCAAGCGCCCTTCTAATTCAATACGTTGCAAAGAAGAAATATATTCACAGCTGAGCAGTATATTAACAAAGTTGCCAAAGTTAGTAAGCTTAGCTTTCATAGCATTGCGTTTTCTAATTGAAATCTCCAACTCACTGGACATATTGAAGTTAGATAACAGTCAACTATAAAGGCAAAAATAATTACTAATTAACTAATCACGAACAATGGATGGGTATAAAAATCTGCACTACACACAAAGGAATAGATAATAACCTACAAATGAATAGGCGCGTGACCTTGAACTAGAACGGCAGCGTCAGCTGTTACCTACAATGCGCACAGCTGATTTACCGTTATACCTATTATTTATTAGAATAACGGCTAGCGACAAGCGATGCAGCGATGCGTAGGCTGAAGAGAATGTAGGTACTATAAATCTAACTCAGGAAAGACAAGAAATGGTAAATAATGTTATTTAAACGTTAACTGTTTGGAAAAAGAAGTGATTGTTTGGAAAAAGGATTTATAAGGGAAAAAATTGGAACAAAACACCCGTATCCACAGGTCGAACTGAATAATTCCCTCGTAGTGATGACTCGGCGTAATTCGATGCGCTTTGTACTCGAAGGCTCCAGGGATTGACGTAGTTCGCTTCTACTTCGTTCTTCCAAAATGGCGACTTCGACTTTGTAAAAATTCCGTTGCGACGATGACACAGCGATTTGAATTTCAAATTCCCTACTGCAACTGCCAACGTTTTCGGTTTCTCCAAACCGAAATTTATAGGCTCGACGTGACCAATGGTTTGGACCTAACCAAGGTCTGTAAATAAAATCCAGTGGACTGTATGAAACTGGTATAATCTTGAAGTAAAGTAATTAACAATATTATAATTGGTAGTTATAGTATGTACTATGTGAACGATTAGTGCGCGCGCGTCGTGCAAGGAGCTCAATTGTCAAGTGGGGAGCGCGGATGCGGCCGGTGAGTTGTCCGCCCCGCACCTCCACGCATCCCGCAGGAGCGGGGGAGCCGAAGAGGGCCGAAACGGCCCGGAACCGGGCATATTAAACGCCCACTTTTCGCCAGTGTTTTGATCCAACGTAATAAGTGGCGAGCCTATTGCCGCTTATCGGGATATTTTGTTTGCCGAAGCCTCGTCCGTTGATCGGCAGGTGCACCACTTGCAGGTGAGGTTGGCTTGGGACCCTATGTTCTTGGTGGGAACCCTATGCACCCACCCCAGTTTTTTTCTATATCCATCTATTACATTATACTGACGGTGCCATTTTGATTTCAAAGTTAAAAGGAAACGAAAATTCAGCTGCAGCATTTATAAACAAAAAAATACAGTAGTGTTTATCAAACAAACTTCAAATTCTGTGCATCTAGATGCAAACTGTAACAATATTAGGGAAGAATATTAACAACATTGTTGGTCCAGATGCCCTCTCACCTTCCAACGTGCCTATATTACTGAGACAACGTAGCCTTTGAAACTAAAGCTAAACTATGAACAAGCTTTGAATACAGTTTGCGACCGAAATTTGAAAAGGCTAGCTCTATGTCATCGGAAATCTTTTCTCCTTTTGCGTAGCTATAGCTTGTGCTGTCTTAAGATTTATATATGAAGCTAGTGCGGTGCTGTTGAATGAAGTAAGTAGGTGTTAGAAGCCTTTCCGGAGACTTATTTTCAGGAGTAGACGTCTGTTGGTTGAAATGATAATGAGGAACAAAGTAACGTTGATGCTGGCAACCCTAGCTTGCCGAGTAAACATCGGATCCGCGTATTAATTAGCGAAAATATACGAACTGTGAAATATCAAGGATAATAATGTCGTATATACTCTATCGACTTATAGTACAAATATCATCAATCATTATTAGCAAAAGTGTAGTAATACTAAAACAATAATAACAAGTACGAAATCGGACGCGAATAAAGTGCAGTGTAAACAAACAATGAACCAGTGCAAATAGTAAACAATATATAAATAACACATATACAGTGAAAATCTGCAACATTTAGTGATTTAAACTGTGAAATAACCATTAAAATATATACAAAACCGTGAGCTAACTGTGCTTAACAAACTGGACGGTTAATTTTATTCGAATGGATATTTCCAGCCATTTTGTAACTTGTAAAGAAAAACAGAAACGAAAGCGATATTTCAACATCTATTGCAAGGTTAAATCGGCAGGTGAATACTACGAAGCTGGGTGATGAGCTAAGTGTTGTGAGGTCGATTCCGGCCGACCCCCCAGCGCACTTTTTGAGCGAAGATTGTGTCTACATAGTCAAATAATAATAATATATGAATAAATAATGACAATCAAATATAACATCAGCAGCTGCAAATTTTGAAATATTTGTATTTATATTTTTTGACATTGTTTGCAATAATTTTGAAGAGGACGAGCTCTTTAAATGACATCTCAAAAGATAATTCAACATTATTCGACACAACAATGATGAGCTTGCCAGATTCTACTCTCAACTCCAGTCAAGCTATGATTGACCTGCAAGAAAAACTAAAACAAACTTACAAGGAACTCCAAAGTGCCCATCAGGAGATTGAAAACCTCAACTCAAAGAACTATAGGTTAAAGTTGGACCTACAAAAATATTTTAAATTATTGGAAACATGCAAAAAATTAACCATGAAGCGATGTTGATGGATGTGAAATAATTAACACCATTTCGGAGATGTATATAACTGAAGTTTATTGCAAGAAGCACGGATGATAGGCACAGAAAACAGTCAGTAAGAAGGAGAACAGAGCGAAAGTAGTGAAGGGTTAAGCACAGTAGATTTAGATAGACGAGATATTGTATAGTACAGAATACGATGGGGCTTTAGCTGATAGCGATCGTTCGGCGGGAGCTCGAGCGACATGCGCTTCGCGTTAAGCGCTGGCCACACATAAAGGGCGTCGGGCGCGGACACGGCTCGGGCGGCTTCCTATTCCATGCAAATTTTATACCAAGTGCATAGGAATAAAGCTCATTTTATGATACACGGAATGCCGTGGCTCGGGCGTAGATATGACTCGCCATGACATGATCCGTGTATCCTAAAATGCGCTTTATTTCTATGCACTTGCTATAAAATTTGCATGGAATAGGAAGCCGCCCGCGCCGCGTCCGCGCCCGACGCCTTTTGTGTGGCCAGCGCCTAAGGATCAAGACAAGTATCGACTGATCTCGGGCGCGGCCGGCTCACGGCGCGGCGCAGGCGCAGGTAATAAAACAGGCGGACGGTGCGGTCCTATTGTTTGAACCGGCCGGCCGGTATACGAAACCCTGTATGTCTGTACCGTACCGTACAATATTAAAGAAATTTAAACATTCTCACAAATAAGATTAAATATAATATGTAAGTATACACATCTGAATATTATATGCTACATATAGATTATACATGTATTTATTTATATATTACAATTTAGGTTTTAACATATGTATATATTTTATTTATTAAAATAAAAACATAAACAATATGGCCCTGCTACAACCATTACAACACTTTGAATATATCTTCACCACACTCAGAACGAAAACGGAAATCGACAAATGTAAACAAAAACTTAACGCCTGGCGTAAAAAACATGCAGAATTTAGAAAACACTCGGAAGTGTCACTCGGAAGAGCTTGCAACTTTAAATAAAATATGTCAACCCAAAAAAGCGCCTGAAATAATAGACAATGCAATTACACCTACACACAACAATATCGACCACACTGATAATATTAATAGTTCTACGAACAAGATGCAGATCACCGGATGTAACTTACAGAATGTTATCACATCAGATTCAGGAAAAAATGTTGACCGTAAAGGAAGTACAGCAAACATAATGACAGATACTCCGCAAATAAGTAAGAGTAAGGTTACTATCATCGCAGACCAAAAAGGGCGCCGTATTCAAACACTCTTACAAAATCTTCTAGGCGAAAATTTCACTGTCACCTGTTTCTGGAAATCGCAGGCATGTCTTTTTTTTTATTTTAATAGGCGGCAAACGAGCAGACGGATTGCCTGATAATAAGCAATTACCGCCGCCCATGGACACAAGCAATACCACAGGAGTCACAAGTGCGTTGCCGCCCCTTGGGGTTGTGAAAAGGGATAGGATGAGGAGTGGGATGAGGGAGAAGGAATAGGGGATAGGGTTTACAAGAAGTGCTCCTTATCGAAGACAACTCAATAAGTAATTTAAATAAAAATGACTATGTTATTGTCTTGGCTGGCATAAATAATACAAACCCTACTTCACTTCAATACTGCTTAGACAGATTTTTGAATAAAGCCCATAATACACAATGTTATTGTCTCTGAAGTAGCTTAAATGAAAGTACATTGAATTATACCCTTAAATTTTTGAATAAATAATACAAACCCTACTTCACTTCAATACTGCTTAGACAGATTTTTGAATAAAGCCCATAATAAACAATGTTATTATCTCTGAAGTAGCTTAAATGAATGTACATTGAATTATACCCTTAAATTTTTATGTTCACGTCATCTAAATACTACTTACCTAGATATGAATTATGGCACGTATTTGCCTAGTTATAAATTTATGCCATTGTACATATCTCAACGACTACCTAAAGAAATTCTGAGCTCTAATTATAAATTAAATTACAATAAATATATAATGCATCTAAACTATGATTATGTATACACAAAGCAAATGATAAACATAGCAACTCAGACTTCGTGGAGGTAAATGTCAAAGACAGTGTCATATTGTCTATCCAGGGTGATAACAAAAAGTCTCTCACAAAAAATCAAGAGAATTCTGAGTTTTTCTATAATTACTTTTACATTTTACATCAAAATATAGCAGGTTTGATTAATAAATTAGACACATTAAATATAAGACTAGAAGAATTATATAACAAGGGTAAAATAATTGATGTTATCTGCATAACTGAACATTTTGTTAAAAGGGGTTATGAGTCTTTTATGTCCATACCTAATTTTTGTCTGGCTACTTTTTATTCAAGAAATGTAAAGCGTGGGGTAACATGCATTTTTGTCCGACAAGGAATTCAATACCGCAAACTTATTGATGTAAATAAACAGTCTGTGTCTGGCGTGTTCGAATGCTGTGCCATAGAAATACTTACGCATAATATGATTATAATATGCATCTATAGGGTGCCTTATCATAACTATCAGATATTTTATGAAAAGTTGGGTAATGTGTTAACAAAAATTAGTTTGCTGTCTAATAAACAGGTTATTCTATGTGGCGATTATAACATCAATGTCCTTAATATGAACACTATAACTCTAGAACTAGAATATTTTCTACTTAGCTATAACCTCAAATTAAGTTTATTAAGAACCGACGAGATTAGCAAGTAACACGTGCATTGATAATTTCGCACACAATTGCCAAAAAGAATGCAATGCAGAGATCATAGATCTAGTGCTTTCAGACCATACATCCCAAATAATTAAGGTGCCTGTTAATAAAACCTGTAAATTGAAATATTGAAGGACGGTTAATCGAGATATACATACATACATACATACATACATAGACTCACGCCTGTTTCCCCGTAGGGGTGGGCAGAGGCATATTTAACGCCCACTTTTCGCCAGTGTTTTGATCCCACGTAATAGGTGGCGAGCCTATTGCCGCTTATCGGGATATTTTGTTTGCCAGAGCCTCGTCCGTTGATCGGCAGGTGCACCACTTGCAGGTGAGGTTGGCTTGGGACCCTAAGATCTTGGTGGGAATCCTATGTACCCTAATCGAGATATCTGTAAAGAAAATCTAATAAGGTTTAAAAATTACCAATGTTTATCCTATAAAGAAGTTTACGATGCAAATAAAGCTTATGACAATGTTATAGATATATTTTCCCTCATTTATAAGTTTTGCTTTCCTAAAAAATAATTACTATAATCACTGACAGAAAATCAAAAAGGATATCACGTGGACAAAAATATGTAGTCAAAAACAAAGATGTTTGCTATGGAATTACAGATTAAAACCTAACTTAACAAACAAAAACATTTTTAAGAACTATACTAGACGATACAAAAAGATAATGAAATTAACACAGAAACCACAAAAAAAATCATTATATTAGTACATCTGAAAATATATCGAAAGCCACTTGGCAAATTATTAATAAATATAAATTTAATATGCCACAAGAACAAATAATGAATATAAAACATAATAATTCAATAATTATACAACTCAGGGACATAGCTAATAAATTTTATAACTATTTTATTGATGAATGACATTAAAAATAATATAAACTTTGACATTAACTCAAATATTATTAATAATTCTTATATTAATATTAATAATTCTAGTAACAATAATAATAATAATTCTAATAACAATTGCTATAATTCTAATTATAATTCTAATATTCATTCTTGTAATTCTAATAATAATTCTTATAATTATAATATTTATTCTTGAAATTCTTATAATAATTCCCAAAACTATAATACAAATTCGTAGAATTCTAACCATTAATATTTTTTTTCAATATGACATTGAAATCTTTGTTTATCTTACCAGTTATAGTTAATGACATTTCCCGCATAATTACGGGCCTAAAAAACACAAATACAGTTGGATACGATGAAGTGTGTAAAAAAGTGGTAAAATTGTTTTGTGTAATAGCTCCACTATTGACACACGTTATCAAATTATGTATTAGTTATAGTACATTTTCGGAAAGTTTAAAACAGGTAATTGTTAAGCCTCTTCATAAAACGGACAACAAAACGGAGATGCGAAAATATAGACCCATTGCCAAGGTCCCAGTGTTTTCAAAAGTATTTGAGAAAGTAATATATAATTCAATTTATGGTTTTTTTGATAAATATCATTTATTCTGCAAGGAACAAAGAGGCTTTCAAAATAATAGCACTATAAATAGGGCTGTATTTGATTTATTGTCTTATATCATGCCGACTGTAGACAAAAGGATACCAGTTTGTGCTATATAAACCGATATGACAAAAGCCTTCGATTATGTTAACAACAAAACATTACTCAATAAATTGCATGGATACGGTATTAGAGGAAACGCCTTTAACCTTATTGAATCGTACTTAAGTAATAGATCTCAATATACAGAGATAACAAGATTATGTCCAAGAAATAAATTCGAAAAAAAATTCCTGTCAGAGTCACGATATGTAGAATTCGGAGTACCCCAAGGGAGCGTGCTGAGTCCGCTATTATTCCTGATCTATATAAATGTCCCGCCCCAATCAACTATGCAGAATATGGTTCTCTTCGCTGATGATAGCACATGTGTAATTAAATGTTCTAAATTTGAAGATTACCAAAATGACGTAAATAATTCTCTCAATGACATGGTAAACTGGATGGAAAAGAATAATTTAGTAGTAAATTTTAATAAAACACAAGTAATGCATTTTCATCAGCGATGTGAATTGCCAAACATAAATATTGCATATAAAGACTACAAAATAGAAGTAGTTAGTAACACAACATTTTTAGGAATAATTATGGACGAAAAACTCAATTGGAAACCGCATGCAGAACAACTCTGTAAAAGACTGAATAAATCTGCATATGCACTTTTTCAACTGTCTAGAAAGGTTAGCCGACAAGTTCTTATAACAGCATATGACGGTTTAGTGGCACCAATTCTAAAATTTGGCGTTGTCTTTTGAGGGTCACTCGACTAAACGTGAATTAATATTTAGAATGCAGAAAAGGTGTATCCGTTCAATGTGCGGTTTAAAAGTTGTGTACCATATTTTAAATCCTTAAAGATACCTTAGACACTACCATCGCTGTATATTTTAGAAACAGCTCTTTTCGTAAAAAGTAATATAAATTGTTCACTAAAATATACATACAATATAGCTAATAATATAACACTTAACATTATTCAATAATCAATTGTGTAATGTTAAGTGTTCAACAGCGCTAGTGCAAAAGAGTTTCTTTGGCATCACACCAAAAATCTACAACACCTTACCTGACACAATAAAAATATGCCCCTTATAAAATTCAAAAAATACTTAATCAAATTCTTATAGAAAAATGTTATTATTCAGTGAATGGAATGAATGAATTTTTAAATGATGTATCCAATTTAGGTTAATGAACTTTCAATTTTTGTAATTCTCATTGTGCCAATTTGTTTAATAATTATTATAATACTGCATGACATTTTAATCACTATTTGTATATCCAATGACATGGCATGGAGCGCTATGTTTTATTTTAAGAACTTTATAATGTGTATACCCATGTTTAACAAATAAAAACTTCTGATTCTGATTCTGAACGTCAATTATGGATTTGCGAGTTTCGGAGTAATAGTATATCACCGTAACAACTTTGTTTAAACATTGAAAGGCTTTCAAGAAATCTCCACCTCTTCGCAAAGATATTATTTCCTTCGTGTGTTTTCCTGGCACCTCGTATGGCACCCACGGGATGAAATGGGGTAGTGACTTTGTATTAATCTTAAATCCTCACCACACTGAGAAAAAAATAACCGATCAATTTCAAACTGGTAATAAAATGTCGATACTTTAAAACTTTCAATCGCAGAGTAAAAAATAATTGGTGTTATTGAATTAATCTATCGGTATCTGGGTGAGCGCGGTACTTAATCAAATATCAATCAGGAGAGTGATAGGCCGACACTGTTTTCCCGTCACTCTATGATTCGCGTTCAATGGACGCAGCGTGTCTGTGACAGCTGACTGTTTTTATGATTGTAAAATCGAATAAGTATTGTTAGACAAAAGAAAATTTTAGCAAAAGGGTTTAAACATAAGGCTGATTTTCGTATTGGATCGACACCGACACTGTATTTTGAACGAAATGCGATTTGATTTTGTATTTATTTACAATTGGTATTCTGCTACACTTAATTATTGTCTAATTTGACACATATAGTAAGACGGTGACACGTAGTTTGACCTTGTTCAATTTACGATCTCGTCGGGATATCATTAAAGTATCAGTCAATTTACGGGAATACCATATTATATGGCACTAACACAAGATCGAAAGTGAATTTTGAAGAAATAGAATTACCTTTAAGTTTTTATTATATCTGCGCTATTATCAATCATTTGTTTATTGCAACGTAAATTTAATTAAGTTTATTCTTTGAAAATTTACTTAAAACTTTAATAACACATGATAAAAGTAGTCGACCCCGAAGTATACCTAAACATAGGTCTAGTTTAAACTTTCCTGTTAAACTATTGATTGATATTCTATGCATTGAACCTTATGGAGAATAACAATCTTTTGTCAGCAATAAACACTTATTTGGCTATTATCGTTCGTGAGTTATTTACCTTAGTGGGCTAGCTCGAAGCGCTCTACAATTATCTAGTACCCATAACACAAGCTCTGCTTAGCTTGGGACTAGATGGTGATGTGTGTATATATCGACGGATGAAAGCGGAATTGTCGTAACTTGAAAAATCCAACATTACACTAAAGCCAAAAAACTAACCAAGTAACGCCTGATTCAATCAACTATACATATTCTTGAGCAAAGCGCTTAGAGATAATCTGTTTGTCCACCAGCTTTTTAAGATTTTTATACTTACATACATAACGTCACGCTTTTTATCCCCGAAGGGGTAGGCAGAGGCGTACTTCTACACCCACTTTTTGCCAGATATACTTTAGTCCCACGTAATAAGGGGCGAGCCTATTGCCGTACCGGGCACATTTTCAGACTCCGTGCTGCTACTGAGAATTTCTTGACAGAAAAACCCAATAAGACTGCCCGACCCAGGAATCGAACACGGAACCTCCCGATCCCACGTGCACATTATGCCGCGAGACCAACGAGGCAGTCGTATAGGGTTTGATATCGAGTTTTCCGTCTCTACGCAAAGATGGCATTTGCATCGTGTTATCCCTTAGTCGCCTCTTACGACACCCACGGGAAGATGGAGGGGGTGGTAACACTTGTATTCTATGCCGTCAACCACAGGGCATATTTTTTTCCGTCGACACATTTTTATACTTTTGGATTGAATTAGGGAGCTTATTTAAATAAACAGACAATTTTGGTTGCGCATTGTCCAAACTACATAGAGAAACTGACGTTGTTTCGGCATTTGGGAGCATAGAATTTTATACAAACATAATGTCCAGGTTTGTCTTCTTAAATGTTTTCTCGCCTTGCTTGATAGTGAATCATCAGATCTTTCATTACTATTGAACGCGCAGCTTGATTCTTCTGACGGAAATGCCTCACTAAGCAGCAATGTGTCAGCATCTTTTTCTTCAAAAAAATCAAGGTACGATTTATCAAAACTTAATTTTCTTCTGCAATTTCTTTTGGACTAGAGACTTGGACTTCATAAATAGCATTCCAAATTTTTTTTTAAATTCATAATTCATTTTTTCAAAGGCAATTTTGTTAGTGTAAGGAGAACTTTTATGAACATTAAGTAAGCAATCTTTATCTTCTAATGAATTTTCTGTCGTGAAGTTAGACTTGTGGTATATAGTATGGAAGCAATCTTTAGATTTTTCAGCAGCGCAAAGTAACGTTTGTACTTTTTAGCAATCTGTAATATCTTTATTTTCAGGAGAATCTTCACCAGTGCAAGGGGACTTCGTAAGTGTGTTAGGTAAGCAGTGTTTATTTTCATAAGAATCTTCAGCAAAGCAAAGAGACTTCATAAGTGTGTTAGACTTCATAAGTGTGTTAGGTAAGCAGTCTTTATTTTCATGAGAATCATCAGCAGTGCAGAGGACTGCATACGCGTGTAAGGTAAGCAGTCTAAATTTTCATAAGAATTTTTTGCAGTGCAAGGGGCCTTCATACGAGTGTAAGGTAAGCAGTCTTTATTTTCATAAGAATTCTCAGCATATACTTCTAGACTCACTAGATTTTCGTCAGAATCAACAGTAACAAGACAATTGTAAGATGCATGACTAGTATTTTGAATAAGATCAGATGTATTGATATTTGAAAGCGTTTCCGAGCCTGAGGACGTCTGAAGAAAATTATCACTTTTTTTGTCTTTTTGCTGTGTACTATGCACCGTCGATATATTAATTAATAATTTTAGGCCCATATCTATCTTGCCGGCATTTAGTAAAATATTTGAAAAGATTCTTTTAAAGCAGCTACTAAACCACTTTAATTTAAATAGTCTGCTTCACAAAGATCAATACGGATTTACTAAAGGTAGATCCACTACTGATGCGGGTGTTGCTCTCATAAAACACGTTTATAGTGCTTGGGAGTCATCAAATAATGCTATTGGAGTGTTCTGTGACCTATCTAAAGCATTTGACTGCGTTCAGCACGACACGCTACTGCGTAAGCTCCGCCACTATGGCGTAGAGAAAACTTAGTGTTGTCGATTCGTACCTGCGGCAGAGATTTCAGTGCGTCGATGTAAATGGGACTACATCCTCTAAATAACCTATACAGCTAGGCGTTCCACAAGGCTCAATTTTAGGTTCTTTTCTATTTCTTGTATATATTAATGACTTACCTATTTATTTAAAAAACATCTGTGATGTTGTACTTTTTGCAGATGATACGTCACTTATTTTTAAAGTAGATAGGAATAGAAATCAATTTGATGATGTGAATAATGCACTATTACAAGTTACACAATGGTTTACAGCAAATAACCTAGTACTTAACTCTAGGAAAACTAAATGCGTTAAATTTGCTTTACCTAATGTAAGACAACTGGGACCTAATATTATGCTAGGTAGGGAGGAACTTGACACAGTAGACTCTACAGTGTTCCTAGGTATTACATTAGATAATAAGTTACAATGGGGTGCACATATAGCATGTCTTGCAAGAAAGCTAAGCTCTGCTGCGTATGCCGTCAGAAAAGTTAGGCATCTTACTGACATCGACACGGCTCGTTTAGTTTATTTTAGCTATTTTCACAGTGTTATGTCCTACGGCATTTTGTTACGGGGCAAAGCTGCGGATATTCAGAATATCTTCGTTCTACAGAAACGAACGGTACGAGCAATTTACATGTTAGGTGCAAAAGAGTCTCCTAGGGAACGCTTTAAGTCTATAGGAATTCTTACAGTAGCCTCGCAATTTTTATTTGCTAATATTTTGTACATTAGGCAAAATATAGGTTTATTTACCACGAAAACCGAAATACATAATATAAATACTCGAAACAGGCATAGGTTATATGCCCCTTATCATCGTTTACATAAAGTTAATAATTCTTTTGTGGGGCTATGTATTCGTATATAGAATAAAATACCAATTAGTCTTTTAGAATTACCATTTAGTACATTTAAAACTAAAATAAAAGACTGCCTTATTAAGAAAGGTTATTATACTATTAATGATTATTTCAGTGATAAGGATAGCTGGTCACTTACGCTAGACAACTCATGATCTTTACACCTAATTAGAATGATATAGATACTTTGCATTTTTCAGTTAATCTTTATATAATATTTCTAGTTCTTTTAAATTACTGTTCATGTATTATTAGGTCATTCAACTTAGGTACTACATTTACATTTGCATTGTTGTTCCACTAATTTTATTAAAGTTTAACTGCACTGTAAGATGAAGATAACTCGTGATTATGGGCTGTAAACTAATGTTTTAGTAATTTTGTGTATTCATATACAGTCACTTCTGTAACATATATTTCCACCATAGTTATAAATAATAATAAATAAATCATTTTATTTCACGTGGCATAGACGCATAGATAAATACCTTAGAGTCTAACATACATACAGTGGTTGTTAGTATAAATATACTTATAAACTATGTTAGTATTGCTTTACTTGCACGTTGTAGTTGTGCGTTCGTGTGGCACCTGTCCGCGGAAGCGACGGAACACCACACCCTTCGGCCAAAAGTCCTCCTTCATAATAACATGCAGATAGCACGTCGGGACCCGCACCACAAACGCCTTAAAGTTTACGTTGCGTCGCGACTCCAGCAGCTGTACTCTCGGCATATACTTAGACTTCTGGCGCACGTACTCCGCGATGTCTTCCGCCTTAGTGGTGTAGTGCAGGCGAGAGACATAGACGGGTGTGTTCGGTGCGGCAGCGCGTACATTTGCACCAGACTCCACAGGAGCCGTACCGCAGCAGTTCTTGTTGGTTTTCTGACGACGCTTCCTCCTCTGCACCGTCATAAAACCATCATCTGCGTCCTCGTCGCGTTTCGTTGCCGTCTCCGGCATGGACTTCAGCGTGGAAGCAACGGGGGTGCTCGCAGTTAACTGCTGAGCCTCTATTTCCTTAGTTCGCGCGGCGATACACGGAGGCGCCGCGGGGCCGGGGGCACGGCTGCGGGGCGCTTGTGTAGCGCACTCAGCAGTCACAACATTCCACGGCGACAAAACTGCTGACGCGAAACTTGCGACCGATGTGTCGACGCATGCACCTCGGAGCGTGTTGACGTTACTACGCGCCGGTGACCCAGTTATATTGACAACCTTATGTAGGTCGTCCACCTCCGTGCGCAAGAGTGCAACGGTGTCTTGGGATGCCTGTAGCTTCTTATGTACATCCGCTAAACTTGCCTTCAGAAACACAATGTCCTTCAACAGGCTTGTGACATCGACGTGGTCGAAAGTGACGGGAGGCAACTTGTTCAAGTCCCTCGCCACAAACGTCGGCACGTCGTCAGGATCGGTCTCTTTCAGCAGCGTGATAATGTCCTGCAAACTTTTCTTTGTCCCGTCACGTCTGCGGGACACCATCTGGTCGCATTTGTTTAGCGACCTGTACAGAAGCAGCTTGGCAGCCGCTATGTCCTCCTCGCTGAAGTTGCTGGAACAGATCTGGATAGCCGACACCTCGTCCATGACATCCAGCTTCTGCTGCAGGAACGCCAGCAGCTCGTTCGCCACAAGTTTGTCACTCATGGTGATAAAAATTGCGAGCGTCGGCTTGCGCCGCGCTAAACAATAAAATTAAATATATTTGCGCGTTACACGTCCGCCTTAGAGCGCGGTCGGCGAGTTATGAACATGGTCGCGAGTTGCCTACATTATAAGACGTAAGTGGATGCTCCTGTTACACAATATTCAACCTGGAAGGCTACTACAGCAGTTAAATTGGTAACTGCATTAATTATTTAAGTATTATGTACGTTCCTAATTACTATTTACAAGTAATTAATTACAATGTGAAACAGTTGCAGCTCCTTACAAAAACAAAATTTGTAACATAACACTGGCGATTAAAAAGAGTGGCCACGAGTTTTATTGCCCGTTCTTTCTCGTGGTTCTACCTATTGCTTTGCGAATGGGCAGTAAATGTAAATGTAGAAGCATTAAGTAATGTATATTAAAATTTGACGTTCATAAGCGTCACCTTGTGACCTAGATGAATAAATGATTTTGACTTTTGACTTTGATTTTCAATAATTCGCTTCGTTTCAGACATGTATGATTTCGGCTTGCGAAAGGTGGGAGTACCAGACTTTAACGCTCTCCAGTACCAAGGCAAGGTAAGATTTATCAAAACATCACAGCGACAAACACACTTTCGGAACTCGCATGTACTGAGGTGCGACTGGAACGGCGTATAAGAGTGCACGCATTGGTATGCTATGATTCTAGATCGGTGTAACTGATCTCTGCATACAAAAACAAACACTATTGTTTTAGGCTAAGTATGACATTAGCAAAAAAATAATATGTTTCAAATGTAGTAACTATTTCATAATGTATGTATGAGTATGGAACAAATTGTTGTATCTCTATAATGACCAAAAATATCATGGAGCAGAATTGTCGTATCTCTGACAACGTACAATTAAGTGTGACAGAAATGTCGTATCTTATTCCAAGCAGTCACTGTGTCATATAAACAAAGTAGTATCTATTTTATTTAAAAAAATGCATATTTTTCATTAGTTACAATTTTTTTTTATAAAATAAATAAAATTATGTAACGGGTCTGAATCGTGTTAATAAACGAAAAGAAAGATGAAATACCTTTCTATTTGTCCCGACGTTTCGGCATGGGTTACACCAGCCGTGGTCACGGGATGACTGATGTTTGTCAGCGCTGCCTTCGAGAAGTGCGGGTTTTGGAACCTACCCTCACTTGGTCTTCACAATTATTAACATTTATATGTTCGGAACTGTCGGTACTTCGGCACACAACACTAATGGTATCTTCACACTGGCGCGTAATATCACCTCGTCGGTGTCTACATTTGCTGATGACAGGATTCCAAGAAAGAGATAAACGGTAACCATCCTCTACATCTTGGAATCCTGTCATCAGCTATCAAATAATGAAGCATATATATTTCTATTGCCATATTAAATTGTAGCAACCTTATGAATGTTCTTATATAATGATCAGAACATGATGCCATACGTCAATGTTTTGATATAAAGCGATTTTATCTTAAAGAAACTATTTATTACTAAATATTTAAATACCCAATAGGCTGCAGTCTAGCTATTTAAAAACTTTACTAAAAACATAACAACAATGCAAATAATTTAATAGAATAGGGTCAAAAACTACATCTAATAAAAAAACAAAATAGTAACTTGTTTTAAATCAGGCTTGTTACAAAGATTTCAATATTGTTACCTACATAGACGGACAGAGCAATCTGCATAAATAATATTAATTATCTTGTTTTACGAAATAAGGATAGAACGTGCGCCATTTACTTACTTTAAATTTTGATAGCATTTTCATAGTGTATACTTTTGACTCGTTGCTTCATAGATAAAAAATATGCATAACTAGAGGACGCCAGCAGCTACGCCTGCAAATTTTGTAAAATTTATCTGTTTTGACCGAGCCCGTGGGTATTTCGGGAAATCCCTTCTTAGTGCACCCCTACGGTCCCCAAGGAACATACATGCCAAATTTCAGCTTCCTGCGCTCAATAGTTTTGGCTGTGGCTTGTCTGTCAGTCAGTCAGTAACGCAAGGATTTTATAAATACAGATTACTCACTATTTCAATAGTAGACAACTATCATATCATATAATAACATAACATAACATAACTTTACGCCTTTTATCCCCGAAGGGGTAGGCAGAAATGTATTACACACCAACATTTCGCCAGTTATGTTTAGGTCCCAATGTAATATAGGGGGCGAGCCTATTGCCATCTACCGGGCACATTATTAAGCAAGCGATAATTAACATTTTTAATACACACGAAACTTCGAAAAGTCAGAGGTGTGTGCCAGGTGTACCTGGGGATTGAACTCGAGACCATCGTCTCGGCAGTTTGTTACGTACCTACACCACTAGGCTATTATAATGGACGAAAAAAAAAGTCGCGTTTGTTCACCTGGGTGAATACCTAAGTGAACAAAGTCCTCCGCTTACGTCAATTTATCGCGATATCAGCTGGGTGAAATCATTCCAAGGTGAAATGAGGACAACGTGTAGTCTACTTTGGTCACTCAGGTGATATCAACCAGGTGAACAAAGTGGAATAAACCCAAAAAACGCTATCCAAATATTACTAGTATAATACTAGACTATCTGAGTTACTACTAGAATATGAAAGTGATCACAACACAGCACAACAATAAGCGCTTTACGTGCACAAACCTTTGTGACAATAAACAATCCGTAAACCTATCATAACCATATTTCGCGTGGCTTATTCCCAAAAGAACGAAATCGACGTAAGCCTAAAATACGTGGTCGAAGCGTAGGTGCGCAAGTTATAGTCGATCGAAAAGTTGTTGTTCTGCCCAACCAGTAAATTGTATTAGGACGCTTTTATGTGTAAAACTTTCGCATTCACTGATAGCATTGTTCGGTAAATCGATGTCACGTACTATGTACCAGTAGAACAGAAAAAACTCCAACGAAGTGTGAGTTGGACTCGCTCACTAAGAGTTCCGTACTCTAGGTTCAAGATATAATACATTACAATTTGTTTTAATCTATTTTTGTTTGTTTGTGGTATAAATAAGTACTACTAGTATAAGATCCGTAGGACAGCGATCGGTGAACCATCTGCTTATTGGATGAAAAGTATTTAATATCTAATTTTGCATGTCAAAATATATATCGCAAATGGGTTAGCAAAAAAAATTCGGTCCCGACTAGGAAAAGCTGAAAAACAAAGCGTATTTTGCTTTTCATTTAACATTGCATATACGCATTTTATGAATCAATTTAGTACTAAACGAATGTATGAACCCTTATACTTATACCGCCTATTGCCGTATCGGGCACATTACCAGACTCCAAGCTGCTACTGAGAATTTCCTAACGGAAAAACCCTATAACACTTTACCCGACCCGGGGATCGAACCTGAGACCTCCCAATCCCACGTGCACATTTGTGCCGCGAGACCAACGAGGAACTTTGTATTTAGTATTGTAAATATAGAATTTTAGTACTATGTTGAACTGACAAAATTAATATTTCGGTCATTTAACCATCTTCACCGGGCATTGCCACCCATAAAATAAAAAGTTACTTATATTCAACAGAAAGTACGTGCAATTTTAAAGTTTGTCGAAACGCTTTTATTTTTTCCAGTGTACCCAATCTTCCTACATACAGACTAAACAGACAGACATACAGACTATTCTAAAAAGACCAAAATTTTTCACAAAACTTGCAATTTGCCATTCCAGTAAAAATATAACTCGAAAGTTTTGTGACAAAAAATCATCTAAGTACAAAATGTTGTTGTTATTTTTTTATTAGAAGTAGCTCATGCAGTATGATTATCGACCGAACAGATATTGCATCGGAAATGGATCGCTATCACCCCGCCTTTGACCGCGCCGTCGACTAGTGGCGATGCAATACCATTCTGGTACCGACAAATACTACGTATTATATTAAATATTGTTTAAAGGTTATTGTTTTTATTTTTATACGCCAAGTAACCTGTCAAGTTACTTTTTAGCTACCGCAATAATTTTATTTTATTTTATTGTTCTGTCACGGAATCCTAAAAATGAGAGGCTGAGACGGGGATCTCAGGTAGTTTGTCGGGTTCAATAGAAACACTGCTAGACTGAACAGGTTTTTTATTACGTCTCACTACCGCTTACATACAGTATGACCGACTAGGTGTAAGCACTGGCCTGAAGGCTGGAGTGTAGATTCCTGCTGCTCTCCGACGCTCGCAAGGTTGACTGCTCGTAGGGTCGCGGGTGAGCTGGCCGAAGTGCACGCTGTGTAGGCAGCTCGGTGGTCGATGTGAAGGCTGAGAGGAGGCTCAGGTGGTACAGCTGGTGTAGACCGAGCGGTAAGACTCAGGCGTAGGCCGGTGCAGTCAGGCGCCAGTGGCCTGGTTGTAGGAAGCTCGCAGGCAGGAGCTGATGCGTAGGCGGCGGCTGGCAGCAGCACGACGCCATCAGCTCGTAGGTCGCAGCTACAGCAACCCGTTGAGAGAATTGTAGCCAGTAGGTAGAACGTCAGCCCGTAGGGAGAACGTCAGCCCGTAGCTAGAACTGGAAAGTAGCATAGAGAATACACAACCCTAGATCGACTGTTATGCTTAGGAGAGACAGATACTACAGACAGAACATATGGGCACACAGACAACTCGAATATGCTTAGTCCCAGCGGGACAGTAGATATTGAAGTAGAAGGCAGAATAATACTTGGTTATCACTACAACCAGCAGCGTAGCGACGTCTAGTGAAAGTGACCGATTTAGATCGCGCACCCATCTTATATAGGCATAGACCAATGAGTCACAGACTGCCTGTGGCCATGTGTGACCATGACCATATAAGGTAATAATTGCTAACGAAGCGCTCTTCGGACTAGGCTGGCTCCACCCACTGTGTTAAGCGCCTGCGAGATATTATAACGCAATACTTAGTATTACGTTACAAGGCAGACCGCTCGATTCGCCGATTAGTAGCTGTAATTAGATGTGCCGAGCAGACGGTAAACGCTTTATTTTATTATGTTATCTTATCTTATCTAACCACGTAGCCTCACTCGCATGAAATTTTGTTCACCGACATCTAAAATATAAGTAACATTTATTATATTTCTTAAATTATTAATATGTATATTTTATATAGCATAGATATTACCATGAAAACATCCAGGTCTCCCTTATTATAATTTATTATGCAGTAGTTTTACAAAACTCATTTGAAAATTATAAATACGTTCTGTAACATCAACGTGCATCCAGCTCATGTAAATGGGAAATTCAAAAATACAAATCTGAAATCTCCCACGAGTGTTGCCAAAGAAATCTAGTTTACAACCGCCGGAGGTATTCAACGGTGAATAACTAAAAGCTGCTTAGACCGTCCCATATAAAATACAGATAAATTAAAACAAATGTAGTAGAAATCTAGACCCTATCGGAACATTGAGATAGTACGGTTGCGGGAATGTGGTCGGATTTATCGAAGACGACAAGATTTAGGACATGAAATAAGTTTTTCCTTAGTAACAATACTTTTTAGCGCGATTCAGCATAGTTTCTTTTACATCTTCGGTAAAAAGAATATTAAGTCGACTAAAGTAAGCCAGTTTTACGAGTTTCCTTAATAATCTTTATTGTAACTTAGCTCGGATTATTAAAAGCGGAAAAAAGAAATTGTTATTGACGAAGACTCCGATTTCAGCTTTACGAAAAAATTTAACTATAATTATTATAAATCCGTTGTACCGACAAGGGGGTGAACTTTTGCCACATAATTTTACAATATTTTTAGCAAGTCTTTTATTGATATACAAGGTTTAAAAAGACCCTTAATGAAAACTGAAACCCCATATTCCACCAATCATTACGAACATTTTTTACTTCGGCACCATACCTGGAAAATTCCTGGTTCAGGAGATATTGAGGCTCAAAGTGACGTCATTTTTATTCTAATTATGCCAAAATCGTGTTTTGAATGATAAATGTAAACTTTCTTCCAAATACACATAAACAACAATTTCAATATTTCCCTGAAATAAACGGCTTTAAAGTTACCTTAACGCATTGTATGCGCAACTCTCAATCAGCTGGAAGCATTACGCTCGGCCGCGCGAGCACATGATCATAACCTGCCGCCGTTTCAGATTATACGCGCGTCTTAGCTCGTTTTTGGAAGCGTATGTAGGCGTGAATAGGCGCGCCTTTTTGGCACACGCCCAACTCGTAAGAGCCTTAATGCGCTTCTAAGCTCGTATAAGCTTGAGCCGTCAGAGTCCATGTTGACACTGACACGATATCACTATCATTTCGAGCGAACATTCCGAAATATTTACGCGATTTATTAATAGTTTACGCGAGTTCGGTTTTTGAAGCGTGTAATGTAGCGCGCGTGTAAGCGCGTATGCTGAAACGACCGTATACACGCAGAAAAATACGCTAATCTGAAAACCCTACGTTCACGCTGTAGGTACATACGGCCGGTGTAGGCACGATGCATTTCGCGCGCTATACATTGCGGCTTATAAAATGTCCCTATTTTTTAAGCTTAAAAAAATCCGTTTCCCAGATTTTATTTTAGCGTAGTATGACATACTATCGTGGTCCTCTAGTTTTAAGCCTACAAAAAAAGAGTAATGGACTACCGAGACGATAGTCGGCTTCGATCCCCAGGCGGTGTACACATCTCTGACATTTCGAGGTTATTTGTGCATTAAAAAAATTAATTATTGCTCGCTTAATAATGTGCCCGGTAGAAGACAATAGGCTCGTCCTCTATTACATTGGGATCGAAGCATAACTGGCGAAGTGTGGGTGTGTAATACATATCTGCCTACCCATTTGGGGATAAAAGCGTGAAGTTATGTTATGTTTATGTTATACAAAAAAGTTGTTGTTCATCAAATTTTGAGGTGAAAATACGGGACTTTTGGAGCCATTGTTGGGTGGCAAATCGAAATATAATCTATATGTTTTCAGTATTACTAATTGAATTAGCATTGGAACAAATAATCAGATTCTGTGACGAGTTCGAATGTTCTGATTTTTACGATCCCGTGTGTGGCAGCGCTAAGTCGCGAGATGGCACCAAGAATATAGCGACATACTACAGCATCTGTTACATGAGGAAAAAGCAGTGCGAACTGGGACGCACTACGTGTAAGTTTCATGATTATTACATCAATTTCTTTTTTAACATAAGGTTGTGTGGAGTGACAAGAATGGACAGAATTAGGAATGATTACATTAGAGGTAGTATGAAAGTGGCGCCCATTGATGAAAACGTAAAAGGGAGTCGATTGACCTGGTATGGACATGTTATGCGGAGAGATGAGATGTACGTAGGTAAGAAAGTGATGAATATGCACGTAGAAGGACGAAAAGGGAGAGGGCGGCCAAGGAAAAGACGGATGGACTGTGTGAGAATGGATATGAAAGAGAAAGGTATAAACGATCGGATGACTGGTGACAGAGAAGTATAGAAGCGAAGGACACACTGCGCCGACCCCAAATAAATTGGGACCAGGGCAAGACAATGATGAAGGACATAATTAAGGTTGTACCACCTATGTCAATACATAACAGTAATTATACATTAAATATGTTAAATCGATTTAATCTGCCCAGCTTTTCCGACAATTAATGTTTCGTAAATGTTAGTAAATTTAGTAAATATTAGTATTTTCCTTACTACCTAGATTATCTTAAGTAGGTATTAGAAGCTCTGTGTCACAAAACACTTTTGGCGTAAGTAGTGAATTACGTTGCCCAGATTCCTTATGAAGGCAACATACACACCACAATACAACAATCTACACACTGATGAGCTGTATTACTGCGGCGGATTACAGCAGTAATACAGCTCATTAGTGTGTAGACGTCATAAGTGTAGTGTGTCAATGTACCGACAGTTCGGCTAAAAATAAAAAACAAGTGAGGGTAGCTGCCGAAACCCGCGCTTCACAAGGACGACGCTGAGATGACATCAGTCCTGCCGCGACCAGGGCTGTTGTAAGACGGCCGAAACGTCGTTAAAACATAGGTATTTATACCTTAAATTAATTAAATATCGCGAATAAGACCCATTTCAATAAAATTGTATGATCAAAAAATTACTTGAGTTACTAATAGACTGCCCAGCAGACGATCTTGGTTTAGCATACCAGTCGCGGGTTCGTTTCCCGGCTCGCGCAAAAGTGTTGCTGAGTTTTACCAAATTCTCAGTAGCAGCACGGAGTCTAGCGCAGTAACGGCAATAGCCTCGACGCCTTTTAAGTGGGACCAAAAAAATATATTACGTGGCGAAATGTGGATGTAATGTTTACAACTCTGCCTACCTCTTCAAGTATACGGACGTGATATGAAAATATTAAAAAAAAGAAATATAGTTACTTGCTCCTTACCTTAGGGAACCCGTTAAGCCATTAGTCCTAGTTCAGAACTCATCAAGTCTTCAAGGACTTTAATATGTGTTACGGCGAATTAGTTACACCAATGACAGAACAGTGTCTGTAGTAGTATCACTGTTAAACTGCATCTGCTAAATTTAATTTTTGTAATTAACCATTGCCGCCAAATCAACAGCATGTTCATCGATCAAATATCCAAATAATACAGCAGTTATTTATAAAGTTTTTCGTTTTTTGAAGCTGCCTGAAGGAGACCTAAATCCAGCAGTGGATGTCTTTCGGCTAAGGTTATAATGATGAGTGCAAACGTTGCGCGTATACTACCCATTTTATTGCAGTTGTTTGCTCTCCAAAGACGGCTCGGTAACGTTTGATGGCTAAATTCGAGATTACCGGATTGGTAAACAGTAATGCTGTGCGTCTATGATAAGCTGACTCGGAACATCAACACTCATGAAAGTGTACAATAACTCAATGCCGTCAATATGTTCTTATATTGTAAATATAAGGCCTATTTATTTTATGATAGTTTTTTTGCGTCAGGACATGGGCTTACCCTCCTAAGAGATCAAATAATGAGCAGGCAAAATCAAACGTCATCTCAAAAGTACTATCATGCACGCACGTTCATCATCATCATCCAAATAACAAGATTACAAGTTTTCGTTAGTATCTCACACCAGCCTGTTTCATTCATTTCAATATCGACATGCCTATGTTAGAGAGTTCTATAGTAGAAAACCTCTTGAATAGTGTAATAAAATTAATGTAAAGTGCGCTTTCCAGCGCAGTACGAGAAAATCTCCTCAGTACATCATACAATGCTGCAGAGCCTGCTCGTTAGCTGGCTGTGGGAGAGTGGGGTCGGGGCTCTGGCTTCAAGCACTGCTATCATCCAACATAGGTACCATGTTGGACGATACGACCTTTCGCATCGCTTCTTGCCTCCATTTAGGTGCACCATGTGTCGCTCCACATCGTTGTCACTGTGGGGAGGCTGTCGACAGCCTTGGTCACCGTGGCTTATCATGCAGCAGGAGAGCAGGTCGTATTTCACGACACAGCAACCTGAATGACTCCGTCATGCTCTTGTCATCGCTGGAACTTGAACCTCAGGGTTTGGCACGCAACGATGGTAAAGACCAGATGGAAAGGTTCTACTGCCTTGGAATTTGGGACACAACGTGTGTCGATACCCTTGCGCCATCTCATCTTCCCAGCACAGCGGGTTGTGCGGGCGCTGCTGCTGCCACAGCGGAGACTCTAAAACGGCGCAAATACGTAAATCTCCTAGTGGATTATGTATTTGAGCCATTTGGAGTCGAAACTTTGGGGTCATAGGGGTTCAAGTGCTAGATCTCTCTATAGAGTTTTCGACGCCTCGAGTGACCAGAAGGCTGGTATGTATCTAGCACAAAAAAACTGCATTGCCATACAGCGTGGCAATGCTGCCAGTCTTCTGGGCACATTCCCAATAGACGGCGTCGTGGAGGACTTTTACGACGCCCTTTGAATAAATATTTTTTATTTTATTTATTATTGTATTTTAATATATTAATTAAATCTCCGTGTGGTGACGGATTAAGAATACGGTTTGTCATCACCCCATATCATCCCATGGGTGTCGTAAGAGCCGACAGAGGGAGCATATTATGCAGAGAACATCACTGTAAGAGAAGGAAAACTTGATACAAACCCTATACCAACCCGTTTGGCCAGCGTGGTATAGTAGGCCAATTCCTCCTTTGAAAGGAGAGGCCTAGTCCAGCAGTGGACTGTTAAAGGCTGATGATGATGAATTAAATTTTAGTAATTGTATTTAAGTAGTTATAATTGGTTTATTCAGAATACGATCAGACGAAAGGGCGCCACAGTGCCAATGTTTACTTCGGCTCCGTATCAATAGTGATTTCAAAAATAAAAATAAGTGCATTTACTTAGTGGAAAAGACATAAGTGAAGAAACAAATAAGTCATTTACATCATACATCGTGGTTAACATCTAACATTGAGAGAAAACTATGTAATCAGTGAAAGTGCCTAAATTGAGAACTAGTCATTTTACGTGTTTATACAGACATATCCTCAACGTTATATGCTTTCAAAGTAAATTAATAACTAAAACTGTAGTAAATTGTGCTTTAATAATCCCGGAAAGCGTTTAAATAAAAACAAAGTGATATAAATAACCCTAGAAATCATATCCACGGCACTTAAGAAAACTCCAGATCCTGATTCTCCAATACGCTCATGAGAGCCTCTGAGCGGTAAATTATTTTCCGCGCAAAACAAAAGTATGTTTGTACACACTTTTAAAATATGTCTCCACTTATTTGTTTCTTGATCAATAGCCTTTTCTAAGGATGCATCTATTGTGGTCTTACTTTTTAATTTCTGTTCAAGCATTCTCCACTTAATACAATTTTCTCTATGAAATGTAGAGTTTTTGTGCTCAGGAATACGTGGATTTAAATGACGCCAATCATTAAATCCTTTTTGTGCATCAGCCAGTGCCGGCATTATTTGCTTAGTCGAGGAAGAACCGAAAAGTATACATGGGAAACAAAATATTGCATCTCTTTTTTTACTGTAAATCAACCAAGAGCTGGGTACCATCTCGCCATTGCTCATTTTTTTTGTATACCAATGTATATGAAATTTTCGTCCTGCGTCTTCAGTTGAAAAAATATTTTGACTAACTTTTCCTTGATCAGGACCTTTCTCGACAAGGAAACAACGAATGTGGTCAGTTAATGATAACCATGAAACAGGATCGTTTATGTCTAACTGGATCTTATCAGTAGCAGCTGTTTTTTCAATTTGAATTTCAGAACTTGGACTGGTGGTGATGGGTAAGGTCAAGTCTTGCTGGGATGGGTTAACTGGGTTGTCTTCTTTATATTTTATCTTTAAATTGTTACCAGATTTAGTTCCAGACATACCAGGGAGGGCCAAAACGTCATCATTGAACACATCTTCCTGACTGTTTTCTTGTTGTGTGACTGTCCACTTTCGTAAGGTATTTCCCATTTTTGCTTCCATCTCTCTAACGCGTTTTCTCTTACGAACCGGATGGACGTTTTTGTGACATGTTGTTTGTTATAGCTTGCGTCCTTAGCTTACGGTAACCGACAGGTAATATTTCTGAAAAAAGAATCGCGAATCACGCCTAGTCTAGTAGGTATATAATATATGTAGGTCGGAAAACTTCGTGTTTTGGCTATCTTACTAGCCAATTTTTCGTTATTTTTTTTATTGTTTATTAATGAGGGATTTTCAGACAGCAAATTAAAAAATAAAAACTATAGTTCAAGGATTGATCAAGAAGTGACATGTATGTCGAAAGCAAATATACGCTTTACGTAAAAGCCGAAAAAGTAATATATTTATATGTCGTTCAATCAATAAATCTTTATTTTTGACATACCAAACGCATAGGGCACCATCTCTATAAGATTATATATTCTCTTTTTTTTAAATTTTCTATCTGAAAATTCCTCATTAGTACATGACTTCATTTTGCCTTATGTTCCTTAAACCTTTAAATACAATTTTCTCACTTACCCAAACGAGTTTATCAACGAACAACAAATCAACAATAACCTTATTCACTCTCACACACAATTTTACTTTAAATTAATGTCATTTTATACGAATAATGACAATAGTTGAGAAAACAATCAATAACTATAACCTCCGCTATGGTCGGCTATCTGAATGCGTATTTCGCGATGTATCAGGGAATCCCCGAACATTGGGACGGCGGCGCGGCGCGGCAGGATCGATGCGTTCAGATATTAATGAATATTGGATGCGTTACATTAACAGCGAACATTGCTATCCATGAACAGATCCTATGTTGCAGCATCACGTTGTTGCTGTCCGACTTTATCAAGAACTACAGATATCAAATATTTAGGGGTTAAAATTGATGACAAACTAAACTGGCAGAAACACATAACTATGGTTAGAAATAGAATGAGAAAATTGACATAAATATTTAGGGACTTGAGACTGATACCAGATACTACACTTTTAATACAAACGTACAAAGCGCTGGCTGAATGTCTTATTACTTATTGCATAACCTCATGGGGTTCTGCGGCCAAAACACATATGCTAGCGCTTGAAAGGGCACAAAGGGCGGTGCTCAAAGTCCTTCTTCATCTACCATTTCGACACCCCACTCATTTAGTTTATGAAAGTGCTGACGTTCTAACAGTGCGCAAATTATTTATTCACCAAACTATACGCAAATATCATGCAACTATTGTACCACTTTTAAAACCTACAGGTAAACGAATAGATAAATGTCCAGTTCCAAGAGTAAAAAGTAAATTCACACAGCAACAATTCTTAAATATTGCACCTAGACTTATATATTTATAAACTTAACTTAATTTATAAAACGAAAAATTTATCAAACTACAAAATAAAATACTTTATTAAATTATGGCTTAAAGACATGGAATACGATGATGTGGAAAACCTATTAAAAATCGTAAACTAAACGCAAATGCTACTCTTCCTCTAGGAGAATGTA
The DNA here is from genome assembly GCA_944739405.2 of Euclidia mi. Taxonomy (NCBI): domain Eukaryota; kingdom Metazoa; phylum Arthropoda; class Insecta; order Lepidoptera; family Erebidae; genus Euclidia; species Euclidia mi. Next base: position 24,109,255 of record OX123187.2, read on the forward strand.
CACTGAAGCATAAAGGCAAGCGTACACACATTCGTAAACACACGCTTACACACACTCACAACACATATGCACACACACACACAGGCCCACACACACACGCACACCCATGCGCACACACACACACACACACACACACACGCGCGCGCGCGCGCGCACACACACACACACGCACACACACACACACACACACAAACACACACTGAATACTGTTATTGTTATATTAAATTCAACTAGAACTATGTATCTACTAACCATATTGTAACCACGAGTATGTATTAAGTTTCACTTGTTTTTGGGAAGGAACTGACTCTCAACATACAGCTCACGCTAGTTTGGAAGTCAGGACTACGTACATTTGTAATCACCTTGTTGTTACAATAAAGAATTATTATTATTATTCACTTCATTTATTATTCTTCACTTGGCACACTTTTATATTATTAAAGTACAATTAGAAAAATACATTTAAAAATATAAAAGGGACCACGGAGACCCACCAGTGTCGGGTACAGGGACCAAGCCACCGGTGGTTAGGGCCTCAGAGACAGGAACTTCCTCACGATGCGTGCCGTGTCGAGAAGAACTGCCTTCTGAATCAAAGACTTGATCCAGCTGTCTAGTGTGAGCCTCTTTAGGTGTTGGTCGAGGCTCTTGGCGATTAATCCATTCACCGACACGACTATCGGCACAATGATCGCCGAATCCACATCCCACATGTCAACAATCTCGTGAGCTAGGTCCAAATATTTAATCTCTTTCTCTTTTTCTGCTTTCACGAGATTGCTGTCATGCGGTATGGTGATATCGATTATTATGATATCGATTCGCTCTGCTCGGTCTATCACTACAATATCAGGCTTATTGGCTACAATAGTCCTGTCTGTAATGATAGACCGATCCCAGTACAACAATGCACGACCATTTTCGAGAACTGGGTCGGGCACATATCTGTAGTACGGTACCTCAGAACCAATGAGATCATATTTAAGGGCTAGTTGCTGATGGATTATCCTGGCCACTTGGTTGTGTCTGTGCAAATATTGACCATTGGCAAGACTCGAACAACCGGATACTATATGCCTGAGAGATTCCCCGGGCCGGTGACACGCCCGACATATGTCAACCGTACCATCCCTCAGTATATACTTTCGGTAGTTGTTTGTCATGACAACTTCGTCCATAATTGCAAAGACAAAACCTTCGGTTTCTCCGAAGAGATCACCGAAACGTAACCAGGCTATAGAAGCTTTAAAATTGACGTCTGAGTCATGTAAAGCTCTATAGAACCGTCCATGCAGCTCCTTGCCCTTCCATATTTCTCTTCGGTCGTCAGTACTAAGTACTGCAGGTTTGTGCCAGTTCTCTTTAGCCAGAGCGAGCGGGGTAAGTCCTGTATCAACGGCAACTACATCGCGATGCACATCCACGTTCATTCCCAGAAAATATTCTCTGAGGTTGTACAGCTCGCGGTTATGGAGGGTCTTTGCACATAAAAAGCCTCGACCCCCACATTTCCGCGGGATGTACAACCTCATCACCGACGAGCGTGGATGATGCATCCGAGATGCAGTCAACATTGAACGGACTTTTCTATCCAGGGCATCGAGTTCCGTCTGGGTCCACCTGAGTATGCCGAAGGAATACATTAGGATTGGCATGGCCCACCCGTTGCAGGCCCGCACCTTGTTGCCACCTGATAAAAGACTGTTAAGTACTTTTTTCAGGCGGCCAAAGAAACGAGCCTGCAACGTCTGTTTCATGTCAGTCTCAGCAATATTCAAAGACTGCGACATACCCAGGTATTTGTAGGTCTCGGTTAGGGAGAGGGATCTAAATTGTATGGAATCTGAGAGTTGTATCCCTGCAGATTCCATAATCCTGCCTCTCTTCACATGCATGACCGCACATTTATCCACACCAAATTCCATCCTGATAGAATTACTAAAGGTTTCGGTTACCTTAAGTAATGCTGTCAGTTGGAAATTGTTGGGGGCAAATAATTTCAGGTCATCCATGAAAACGAGGTGAGATGTAACATGACCTCCTCTCCTTAACCGATAGCCTAGCCCTGAAGCCTCTAACAAGGTACTTAGGGGGTTCAGGGCCAGACAAAACCACAAAGGACTCAAACTATCGCCCTGGAATATACCTCGCTCGATCCTTATTGGAGCACCGCAACCCAAACTCGATCGACACCCTGGATAGCACAGTACGGTCCTCCATTGCCCCATACATGACCTTAAAAAGGTGCATAGAGTTGTATCTACTTTATACAACTCCAGCACCCTCAAAAGCCATGTATGTGGCACGGAGTCGTAAGCCTTCTTGTAATCTATCCAGCATGTCGATAGATTCTTTCGGTTACGGCGCACCTGCTGGCTAATGGCCATGTCTATCAGCAGGAGTTCTTTAGTGCCACGGGCCCCACTCCTACATTCATTTTGAGAAACAGATAAAATAGAATTATCAGCTATATGTTTCGACAATTTCGTTCTCAAAATGGATGTAAGGAGTTTATATATCGTTGGCAAACAGGTTATCGGCCTGTAATTCTTAGGGTCCGTGGCACTACCAGACTTATGGAGTAGGTGAGTGACGCCAGATGTTAGAAAATCTGGTAGCGACCCCGATTCCAGTGATGATTGGAATTGAGATGCTAAGCAAATATGCGAACTATGGAGCCATTTGAGCCAAAAATTGTGCAGCCCGTCCGGTCCCGCTGATTTCCAGTTTGGTAACGAACGGACTGCACTGGCTATATCATCATATGTTATTGATATTGGCTCCATTGTTGGTATTTGTTCGCATACTCGCTCAACAGTCCCAATCCAATCACTCTCCGTGTGGCTGACAGGCGTTGACCAGATGCTGCGCCAAAATGTATTAGTAGCATCATCATCCGGTCGACCCCCATCAGCGTCACCGGCCGTGGACTCGGGTCGCTCCCATCTTCTGTACACCCACCTCTCGTCTCTCTGGAATGTGCGATTCAGGCAATACCGATCCACTCTTTTTTTGTATCGCCTTATACGGTTTGCCCATGCATAGAGTTTTTGTTTTAGGGTGTCGATGCGCTCTGTAACCCGAGATAAATAATCTTGGGAACTGATATTAGTTCCCGCAAAGGCTCGAGTTACAAAGCGCATCACTCTCGGTCGGGTATTGCCCATCCTAAAACAAGACAGCTTGCCAATGAGTGCCCTAGTCTCAGCGATACGACGCTCAATTCTACGTTGCCAACCTGCACAGCAGCGGTCTGTCGAATAGCGGTATTATTTACATTAAATTTAACCCCCGCTACTCGACACGCCGCAACCGCCGCACAATACAGGATTGAGTGTGTATCGCCGAGATTTTCACTATTCTCAAAATAAATTGGCAGTAATGCATCTAGGGCACTCACCAGCGCTATGTTTTTCTTATGCATGGGCAAACGAGGCAAACGAGGCCGAACATTTGGGTCCATGGATCGGTATTCCGCAATAGCACATTCCAAAGCACTCCTTAACTGATCGTTGCACTGGGTACTTACATGAGAAGTCTCGTCATCTATCTCTTCATCGGCGACATCAACCTGTTGCAGTTGTGCAACCGCCGTTCGAGTTCGCGATGAAGAAGTGATGGGGAGACTTCTCTGCACGTCAGAGCGAAGTCTCTCAAGCACGGTGTCATCCAACAGACGACACCGTTGGATGGCCCGCACTTGATCCGATAGCCGTTGTGTTGACACGTTGACAGCTGGCTCAAGCGCCTGAAACAAAGGCAGCATTCGATCACGGTACGCACTGAGGTTAGTTCCTCCCTCTGTGGCCACAAAATATGCCCGCATGACGTTTTCATTCATTGAACTAGTCCATCTCATGCGGTGCACATCACCACCGGTAGCGGGGGCCCTGTTCGAGACCGGTGGGTCTCGGGGTCCCAAGCGTATCGGTGGCCGGCCTCAACTAGTAACTATTTAGTAATCTTTAGTTTAGCTCTGTCATGTGTTTTACTTGTTATTATGTTTTATTTTTATAAAAGAGAAAAATAATTTTATTGGAGATTTATTTTGTTGTGAGATATCATTAAAAATAACGGTATAAGTAGGTACTTTGGCTTGTGTATGTCATATTGCCAGCAAGACTTAAGGTGGATATCGATGCCTTCCGGCCAAAAGGGGGTAAGCGACATTTTTTGCGAAATTGACTTATATATATGGTTAGAATCGGCTTTTTTTTCTGCGTCTAATGGTTTAAGTTTCGTGGCTCTAGGACAAACTTTTTGTCGCTTAGGCGGTAAAGGAATTGAGGTTCTAACACTAAGTTTTTGTCATAAACGACAGCTATTTTTGGTGTATTTTGTATTATGGTGGTTGGATAAAAATAATATTTCAAAACTGTGAGATAAGCATTTTTGGCTTTGAATATTTTTTTCTTTACTTGGACGTTAAGTAGTTTGGGCTGTAAATACTTTTTTGTAAAAAATACATTAGTCAAATTTTACTTGAATCTTTGTGTACCAAACTTTCGGTTAGGATATTAGGGCAGTTCCTTTGGATAAAATATATGTCATTTATTACATTTAGGTCTCATTTCCGTGACTTTATTTGGCGTTTATTTTTATTTTCCCTAGTCACCAAATCAATCATCGAAGGCGCTTAGGATAATTCATCCAAACGAATGTCGCCTTGTATTGTCACTTACCCTTTTTTTCCCTCCCAAAAAAAATATCTGGTATGGTGGTTAGATAATAAGGTAAATCAAAGGTTTGGCGGTTAGCTTACGGAAGAATGACAAACAGCGTCGGTTATCTCACTCTTTCGTTCGAACAAAATGTCGTTAGCGTTGCACAGCGAACATTCACCGCGGGCATAAGCACCTCCGTGCTTGCGAGTCCGTTTGGCGCGAAGTTATTCGAAGGAAATAAAACGGTAAGATTATTTTAATAGACTTTTATATTCATCTATAATTGTGTATTCTAATTAAAAGAAAATTATAACGAGCTATTCAAATACTATAACGTGTTACCAGTGCAATGTAAGATCCAAATGGCCGTTATGAAAGAACTTGTAAACACAGACCTACTTAGTAAGTACAACCGCCACAGTACTATAAGACAGTTGCCAAACGCAAAGAAATATGTTTTACCAAAATCTAATAATCTGTATGGAACTAAAATATATCGATACATACTTCCAAATTTATTAAATAGTTTACCAGAAGTTATAGCTAGTAAATATGTAACAAAACAGCCGTATAAAAACATGTTAAAAAGGTATTTCGTCAACAACATAGATATGGTACTCATATCGTTGTAAATATTGTAGTCATGATAAATATGAACTCCCATTCGCAAAAAAACTCTAGTGGTTTAAACGAATGGTATAAGTGAGAATATTGTAAATTGAAAATTTAGGTCAATAAATAAAAAATAAAAAACATTAGTTATTTTAAGTTTTATAGATAAGAAGTCATTCTATTGCTATCTTGTTCAGTCAATACTTCTTTCTCTTAGCGTTATCCCAGTTTCAATCTTGGGTCCGCTTACTAGTCTAACCGGATTTGGCTGAATATTAGGTTTTCCACGGAGCGACTACCTGTCTGACCTCCGCAACCCGAAGGGATTGCGATATTCCATGGTTTAGACTAGTGTCAGTTTAATAAGAAGATACTGACGCCCTGTAACGACTGTCAAAGATCTTCATGACAACCGGGACCGACAGCTTAACGTGCTCTCCGAGGCACGGGACAAGCGATAATTAACAATTCAATACACACATAACTCCGAAAAGTCATTGGTGCGCGCCGTGGATTCGAACCCGATACCCTCTGCATGGCAGTATGTTGGTAGGTATATGCACTCGGCTACCGCTGCCATACTGAATGGTTAAATAAGTACCTACAGAGTTTTTGTTGGCTGGCCTGGCTTAGGATCATAATCAAGGGTTCGAATCCCAGGTTGGGCCAGCAAGGAATTATTCGATTTTTTTATGAATTCTCAGTAACAGTCAAGAGTTAATCCTGCGACTGATATGACTCTGTTGTGTCGAATTGCCTATGGGATAATGAGAGTGAGAGAATAAAAACTGCACGTTTGTTTTGCACATATATTAGCGTTAGTAGGTCCCTCTTTTGCAAATTGTTATTCTGCCTCAAGATTTGTCACCGTGACTGATTTAACATGTGTCATCATCATTGTTTTATTGATTGAGTGAATGGATAGGTGAGTGCGAATGAATGGATACACGGCAAAAGCGATAGTAAGAACCCTCTTTTTGGAGTGGCTGAAGGCCGCCACGATGTCCTCGCCTTCCGCCTGACGGATGTCTTCATCGGGCACGGTTGTTTTGGGTAGTTTCTTTGCTGTGGAGGACTCCCCCGGCAACGGACGTTGCGAGGCGATTTACGGCAACTGTAGACGCGGACATGCGGACGACGAGGACCAAACGTCTACCGTCATACCTAAAAGTGGTCCCTAGGTACGAAATTTTAAGTTTATATTTTTTTTTGTCATCCCTTGAATGTCAGCATGAATGTACCTATAATGCAAGACTAACTTACAATGAGTAACAATTGTTTTGTTTAATTTTCTAAAATTAAGACTGATTGAGCATAATTTCTTTTTTTTTTTTTTATTCATACCTTAGTCGGTTAGCCTGTTTAAAAACTTATAAAAGTCTAATGAATATATGTAAGTATGTATGTATAATTTTATAAGAATAAATCACAATGTGCTTTCGAGTTGCATAAAAGAGCGTATAGTATTTTTTATAGATAATTAACTTATAACAATTTTCTTGTTCTTCTGCCATTAACCAATAGCCGGTTATGTCATATTGGCTCCACTTGATGAACAGAAAAAGCACAGGTATGCTATTTTTCTTCAACAGGAATAAAATAAATGGTGCAGTTAAATCATTTGGGTTGGAACTCATTAATTGGGTTGTTTTCATTTACGACGTTTTTTCCTGTTAGTATAATTAGGACCATTTGAGGGTAAGCGACAGTAAATAGTGTTAGGAGTGTGATTTGTTTTAATTAACAATGTCATTTTGTAGAGACCTAATCAAAACCTATATGGTTAAATTTTGAAACTTTTGGAACGTACAGAAAATTTTATATGATTTTTTTTCACTTATTTTGAACTTTAAACTACTCTCCTGTAAAGTTTGTAAAGTGGCGGTTAGCCTCTTTTGGCCGTAAGGCATCGATATACATTTGTCTGATGTATCGTGACGTGACGACTAACGCGTCAGAACTGTATCGGTTCCATACATAAACCATCACAACACGTTACGCACTAGTGTGAACGTTACCATACCTTTGCACGTGTTGTTGTTTCAAGATTGCTTGAAAAATGCGATATAGATATAACTATAGATAGTACAGTAGGGCGCGTCTACACCATGTTCGCTATAAAACAAAATGTACCTACTAGCTACCATGCATGAGATAAAACTAGATACTAGTCTGGTCATTTCTGCACCCCTCAGGGGTCTGCGCCCTGTGCCTGGGCACTGCTCGCACCGCCCTAGTTACGGCACTTAGTAAGGCTAGGAAACATCAATCAGTTGTATCATTTGTGATGAACGAGGCTAGAAGACATCCATCAATAGTATCATTTGCGATGAGTGAGGCTAGGAAATATTCACCAATAAATTTCGTATGCTGAGCGAGACTAAGAAGAACGTTGAGCGGGCTAGGAATCTAATAGGATCTTTAATCATTTTTTTTACTGGGCGAGGGCAGAAAACATCAATTAACAGTTTAACTTGTGCTGAAAGTAGGAAATCCATCGATAGGATTACGAAACTAGGAAAACGAACTGATACGATTGGTGTTTCTTTCGCAGACCGCTCATCTGCCGCTCGTTTTCCGTTGGAAACTCATACTTAAACGACAAAAATCGAGAGTCGAGCAATGAATGGCTCGATTAGAATGCAATTTATAGTGGCACGTAGAAGAAGAACAATAATAATAATAAATTACACTTTATTGCACACCAAAATAAAATTTTACAGAAGAAGTGGCTTAAAACTACAAGTAATGCACAATCGGCGGCCTTATCGCTTAGTGCGATCTCTTACAGGCAACCTTCGGATGGACAGGAATGATGTAAGGCAGTTATACATGCTGGCGATGGTGTAGTTAATACTATGAATAATCTGTATTGAAGATTTAAATAAAATACATACATACTTACATTTACATATTCCATAATATAACTTTTCGAAACCCTCTAACAAGATCAAAATCATTAGAAAAAATGGATATGAGCGTGTCTTTAAACTCTTCATGTTCCGAGGAACTAATGGGCAAAAATCTGGACATATCCAGCCACGTTCTATCATTATGTCAAAAATGAAATAAACAACCTAAAATCTAGTTTAGAGAGCACGCAAAATGAATTGGAAAATGTGATACTTGAAAATTCAGATCTAAAAAAAAACAAATTGTACAGTTATCACAAGAAATAATAGCACTGAAGCAAATATGCAAGAGTCCCTTGTCATCACTTCGCATAGCAAGAAATCTCATGCTAAGCGTCGCCTTACAGACTCTTTTGTTGATACTCCAACACCTAGTATAGATGAAACTACGGATGCGGTGGACTGCGTTACTATACCTGAACCGGATTATGGGAATATAGACGGAAATGCCATTAAAGCGAACACCTTGAAAAATCAAAAACAATGTTATGATCTACTTCCAAACCTAGATCAATCCAAAAATATAGTTGAGACTGCCAAAACTTTACAGAGTAAACATTTAGGAAATAAGAAGGCATTTATTTTTGGAGGTCAAGAAGGGTCAAGATTGACAAAAAACCTTATTCGCTCAACACTAAATACACGCTATTCGAAACACCAATTTTCATCATTTATTAAACCAAATGCCACAACCCAAGAGATAATAAGTAGGAGTAAACATTATGATATAACTGAACATGACAGAGTAATATTGTCTATAGGGCAGAATGACTCAAATCCATTTTTAATTGAGACTGAAATGTCTGCCTTTCTGAAATCTATGAAATGCCAGGTATTTTTAATCAAGGTGTTTAAAAATAAATATTTAAATAAAAATAAATTAAATTCTCTTTTACGTAATATTTCAAAACAGTATACACATTGTACATTCATTGATATTGACTATGAGAATTCATATAACTACTGGAATACCATTTGTTAGCACATCAATTCTGCTCTGGACTTAGCTGATTATAATCAAACATTTTTAGTGCAAGTGCGTACTGGTATGATGTGGGGTCGACGTATTCTATCTCTGAGGTAATGCAGCAAAATCACATGTATGTATGTATGTATAACTAGCTTTCTTAGAATTTTACATCAAAATATAGCGGGTTTACTTAACAAGCGATATTTATGAGAATTAAATCTTAATCAACTTTTAGATAATAAGAAAGATGTAGATATAATATGTTTAACTGAAACTTTTATACAAAAAGGACATGAACGAATGGTAAATATATCTGACTATTGTCTCGCCACTTCTTACTGTAGACAAGCTACATAAAAGCGAGGGGACGTATGTATTTTAATCAAACAAGGGCTACAATACAAGCAAGTCACATTTTGTTCAGACCTCTCAGTAGACAAAGATTTTGATTGTTGTGCCATAGAGTTAGTTTCACAATATATGTTTATCATCTGCTTATATCGAACACCTGACTCAAACTGTAACATTTTCTTTAATAAACTTGATACACTACTCTATAAGATGACATACAGATATAATAAAAAGATTATACTGGCTGGTGATCTTAATATTGACATACTACAAGCAAATAAAAATTAAACAAAAATTTTAATAGACGTCACAAAAAATTACAATTTACACTTACACATAAATCAGGCCACTTGGAAGCAATCATGCATCGATCACATAATAAGCAACATGCCTTTTGCAACTGGTGAATTACTACATCTTGAGATCTCCGATCATAACACAGCCCAATTGCTTAACATCCCCACGACTAATAAGGATACTCCATTGACCGAATATTTTATTTATAAACGTGACTATGCTACAGAATACATGCAAAAATTTAAAAAATGTTTGTTGAGTATATCATTTAGTGATGTTTACAACAATGATAATATCGAATCAGCATTCCAAACCTTTTACGAAATGTTTACTCTTTTCTATGTATTATGTTTTCCTAAAATTAGAATCAAAATAGCTAACAAAGCGCGTAAATCAAGATGGATAACCAAGGGTCTAAAAGTCAGTTGCAGAACAAAACGATCGCTACGTTACAAATGCTATGGTAATGCTGGTAAAGAAACTACAATTAAATACAAAAAATACGCTAAAGTTTTGCGAAAATGCATAGATCAATCTATTAAAAAGTAGAATCTTAACATAATCTTAAATTCAAAAAATACATCTTGGAGATTAATAAAACAGGTATCTGAGTCTGTGAAACTGTTGGATAATATAAACAGTATCAACAAGGATGGTAAATTATTAAATGACCCATACCTCATAGCAAATGCATTTAATGAATTATTCTCGAATCCAACCATTGTATCTTCCAACTCCATACAAACACTTGCAAAAGTACTATAAACAATAGTATATTCTTGACTCCTTTTACTTGTCATGAAATTCACACAATTATCATGTCTTTAAAGAACACCAACTCAGAGGTTTATGACGAAATATGTACAAAAATATTGAAATATTGTGCACAAGAAATTACTCCAATACTCACACATCTGGTCAATCATTCGTTTAGTGTTGGTCGCTTTCCGGAAACTCTTAAACTATCCGTAATAAAACCACTTTTAAGAAGGGAGAGAAAACACGTTTGGATAATTATAGGCCGATTTCATTGATGCCATCATGTCATAAATATTTGAATCAGCAATGCATAGAAGGTTGATTGGTTTCATTCATAGGCATAATATTTTGAAAAGTCAACAATACGGTTTCCAAAGAAGAAAGTCTACGACACTAGCGTGCTATGACTTAGTAAAACAATTAGTTGAGAATATAGACAGTAATAAGACGGTAATAGTTGTGTTTTTTGACATGACAAGGGCATTCGACCTGGTGTCCCATGACCTTCTATTGCAAAAACTTGAACGATATGGTATTAGAGGCCCAGCTCTAAGTTGGCTTGAAACATATTTAATAGGCAGAAAGCAATCAGTAGTAATACAACAAATAAATGATAAAAAGAACTACAAATATTCAAATCTCATTTTCTCACTAATAAATTTGCTGTTCCCCAGGGCAGTGTTCTCGGGCCTTTATTATTCTTACTTTATATAAATGACCTACCTGATATCACTTCCAACTCATGTATATTATTCGCTGTCGATTTTTCTTTAATTATGACATGTGATAAAAATGCTGACATTAATCAATTTTCATCTGACATTAGTAATACAATTAATAATATAATAATATGGCTCGAAAATAATAATTTGCGAGTAAATTTAAATAAAACAAAATTTATTCTACTTAGCACGTACGGGAAACCACATAAAAACATAAAAGTATACTATAAGGATCATGAAATTAATGAGGTCAAAAGCACAACTTTCCTAGGATTTCATTTGGACAAAAATCTAAATTGGAAGCTGCACGTAGAAAATGTATGCAGTAAAATAAATAGATTCGTGTATGTCCTTTACAAACTACGTAAAACTTCCACTGAACATACTGTGCTAGCGGCATATCACGGCTACGTATCCTCGGTACTAAACTACGGTTTCATATTGTGGGGCAACTCTACTGAGGTACAGCGTGCTTTTTTGGCACAAAAGAAATGTGTTCGCGCTATTCATGCCATACCACCATGGGAGTCCTGCAAGCCGCTTTTCAAACGGTCTCACATACTCACTCTACCATGTATGTATATACTGGAGTCAGCTAAATTTGTTATGCAACATCCTAACTTCTTTAAAAAAGCAAGAGACTTGTACCCTCGTAACACCAGGCATCCAGAAAGAATTGTAATGCAAAAAGAACCCAGAACGGCTATGTATTTAAACAGGAGTATTGTAATGTGTGGACGCATTTTTAATGCGTTACCTAGTAGTTTTAAACAAATGCCTACACACAAATTTTATAAGAAATTTAAAGACTTGCTCATTGAGAAATCCTTCTACTCAATAAAAGAATACTTTGAAGCCGTAAAATATGAGTGTAAATTGTAATAATAGGTTAAGAAATAATTTACATTTATTAGTTTTTTATACCTAATGTTAATAATTATAATTATTTTGGATTTTAATTAAGATTTGCATGTCACAGTTTGACAAAATAAATATGGCTCCAATTATATATTTCAACGTATGTACCTACATTATATGTGAATAAAAATTATTATTATTATTATTATAAAAATACTTAAACATACATAGAATAAATATATACATACATTCGTACAATATACATATAATAATATAACAGACATTATACATAGATACATTGAAATAGAACCCGCATACAAGCAATTAAATTACAATAAGTGTTCCGGTAGTATGTTTTAACGAATTTTATTTTAATGGCAAAACATTCCACAGGCGCACACTGCCTGAATGGTAAAGGATTTGCCAAAATAATTTGTGGAATGCTTTGGCATCTCCAACGTCAGATCTTCAGACGACCTCAAGGACCTTATATGTGTGTCATGAAGGAACTTGAAACGTTCTTTGAGATAGGATAGATAGCGTACTAGGATTAAATAGAACATTATATAGTAATGTAAGAATGTGAGTATTCCTGCGAAGATGAATTGGGAGTCACTTGAGCTTGTTACGAAAATCTGAGACGTGATCATATTTGCGCAGTCCCAATATACTTATGCAAAAGTTTTGGAGACAAGATAGCTGACATCAGCATATGGATTGTTATTATCCGAAATAAACAGTTATTATTATTATTATACTCATCTTTAATATAATCACATAACAATGTACATTTTTAAATATACACCGCTATTTTTTAATTAGTACAAAAAATTTAACAGGGCACTAAGTATCTTTAACTGATCATAATTATGTAGTTGAAAATTAAAAACACTAAGTCCCAAAACTGTCTCAAAACTGTCCACAAAAATACGTCATAATTGGTAAATGTAATACTAATACTATGACCGACCCGTGTACTATCATACCATTGATAAATTACCCCCCCCCCCCCGCCCTTCTGCGCGTGCGCCACGCCCCGACGATGCGACAGACAGTACTAAATTACTAGCGAAAGTCAGCGTATCTAATTTCGTTGCAAAACTTAATTGTTTGTCTACGTTTGCCCGACGCGATGGCCTATCATATCAGTTCATATCACGGGAGTATGTAGCTATGCTTCGTGCGTACTTTTTGAGTGGAAAAATCGCGAGTGCACCCATGGACATCGTATTGCGAGTGTACAAAAGTGACCGGGTCAGTGTCAAACAATTAAAACAGTGCATATTGGATGCTTTTGACAACGGTGGTGGACATTTCGAAGGACAATGGAAATACTTGTAAGTTTAGTAAATAATTCGTACTTAAGTAAATAATAATTTGATGCAGGCGCCTCAAAATCGGTCTGTGTTCTCCACACACCTTGAGGAAGGCCTATGTCCAACAGTGGACGTCTCTAGGCTGACATGATGACGATAAAATAATTTGTAAATAGCAGATGGTTCTAACTTCATAAATACACCAAAATTACTCTTTTCTTTTAGTCCAGAACACCATCTTTTATTTTGATATTTGTTTGCTTTCTAATTACATACCTCCGTATTTAATTACTTGTTAAACGATAAAAAATAACTACCTACATTTATTATTTTTCTTCATTTTATTTTCTATTGCTACCTACATCATAAGTGCGACAGAGAGAATGCGAATGAGCAGGATGGAATATTATCAATGAATTAGTGAATGGATTGTAAAATATGACTATGATTTAAGTGAGATTTTCTACAATAAACAAATGATAATAACTTTGCTCTTTATTGATATTATGAAATTCTTACGTCACATATATGATAATAATATCTTCGCTAATCTGTCCTTAAAGTTTTTGTACTAATTAAAAAATAGCGGTGTATAGTAAGTTTACAATACATTTAAAAATATTAAAACTATTATGGAGACCCACCAGTATCGGGAACAGGGTCCAAGCTACTGGTGGTTAGGGCCCCAGAGACAGGAACCACCTCACTATGCGTGCCGTGTCCAAAAGTACCGTCTTCGGCACAATAATTGCAGAATCGACATCCCACATGTCGACAATCTCGTGAGCCAAGTCCAGATATTTGATCTGCTTATCTTTCTCAGCCTTCACGAGATTCTCGTCATGAGGAATGGCAACATCCACAATTATTGCGCGGCGCTCTGATCGATCTACCACCACAATATCAGGTTTGTTGGCTACAACAGTCCTGTCTGTGATGATAGATCGATCCCAGTACAATGTGATATGACCATTTTCCAGAACAGGTTCCGCCACATACCTGTAGTATGGCACCTCAACATCTACAAGGCTGTATTTCAGAGCAAGTTGCTGGTGAATGATCCTGGCTACTTGGTTATGCCTGTGCAAGTACTCGCCGTTAGCAAGACGCGAACAGCCGGAAACTATATGCCTGAGGGATTCACTAGGCTGGTGACACGCCCGACAAATGTCTGTGGTGCCATCCCTCAGGATATATTTCCGGTAGTTATTCGTCTTGATAACTTCATCAGCAATTGCACAGACAAACCCTTCGGTTTCCCCAAAAAGGTCACCGAAGCGTAGCCAGTTCACCGAGGCTAAGAGGTCTACATCTGGCCCATGCAGGGCCCGGTAGAACCTGCCATGAAGCTCCTTGCTCTGCCATACAAGCCTGCGATCGTCAGTGCTAAGTACTACAGGTGTGCGCCAGTTGTCCTTAGAAAGACTGAGCGGGGTTAACCCGGCGTCCACTGCTACAACATCGCGATGCACATCCACGTTCGCGTTGAGAAAATATTCTCTGAGGTTGCATACCTCGCGGTTGTGTAGGGATTTGACATTTAAAAAGCCACGACACTTCCGTGGGATATACAACCTCATTACGGATGAGCGTGGATGATGCATCCGGTATGCTGTCAGCAGTGTACGTACCTTTCGGTCTAAGCTGTCCAGTTCAGTCTGAGTCCACTTGAGTATGCCAAAGGAGTACATGAGAACCGGTATGATCCAACCGTTGCAATCTCGAACTTTATTGCCACCTGATAAAAGACTATTCAGTACCTTTTTCAGGCGGCCACAAAACCGCTCTTGCAACGATTGTTTCATTTCAGCCTCATTAATACTTAAAGCCTGTGACATACCCAAGTATTTGTAGGTATCGGTTCGAAAGAGTGATCTTAGGTTAATGGAATCTGAGAGTTGAATCCCTTCAGATTCCACCATCCTTCCTTGCTTTACATGAATCACGGCACATTTATCCACACCAAATTTCATGTTGATAGAATTACTAAAACTTTCAGTTATTTTTAGTAAATCTATCAATTGAGGACTGGTGGGGGCAAACAGCTTTAAATCATCCATGAACAACAAGTGGGACACTACCCGACCACTTCTTCGTAACCTGTAACTTAGCCCTGGACCCTCCAGCAACGTACTGAGAGGGTTCAGCGCTAAGCAAAACCATAATGGACTCAGGCTGTCACCCTGGAAGATACCCCGCTCAATCTTAACAAGTTCGCCATTCCCCTGGATTCGTTGGCACCTTGGATAGCCAAGAACCGTTTTCCATTGCCCCATACATGACTTTAAGAAGGTGCGTAGAGTTGTATTTATTTTATACAACTCCAACACCCTCAAAAGCCACATATGAGGCACAGAATCGTACGCTTTCTTGTAATCTATCCAACATGCCGCCAAATCCTTTCGGTTACGGCGAACTTGCTGGCTAATAGTCATATCAATATGGAGGAGCTCCTTAGTACCACGAGCCCCCTTCCTACATCCATTCTGAGTGTCTGACATAATTGAATTCAGAACAACATGTTTTGATATTTTAGCATTCAGAATAGATGTAAGAAGTTTATAGACCGATGGCAAACATGTAATCGATCTATAATTACCGGGCTCTGTGGTACTACCTGTCTTGTGGAGCAAGTGGCTTGCTCCAGTTGTCATAAAATCTGGGATCGAACCAGACTCTATGGCTGATTGGAACTGGGATGCCAAGCAGCCATGCGAACTACGTGGCCATTTCAGCCAGAAATTGTGCAGTCCATCCGGTCCTGGAGCTTTCCAATTTGATAACGAACGGACTGCACTTGTAACATCCTCGCTGGAAATGACTACGTTTTCCATTTCTGGAATATGTTCACATGACCGCTCAACATCCCGCATCCAACCACCCTCAGTGTGGCCAATAGGCGCCGACCATATGCTACGCCAAAATGTGTTTGTGGCGTCTGCATCCGGCAGCTGCCCATTAGCCACATCTGAGTCTGGTCGGTCCCAGTTTCTATAAACCTACTTTTGGTCCCTTTGAAATGTACGATTTAAGGTATAGCGGTCCACGCGTTTTTTATATCTGCGTATCCGGTTTGCCCATGCATAAACTTTCTGCTTTAGGAAGTCAATGCGCTCTGTGATCCGAGATGTATAGTCATGAGGACTGATACCAGTCCCCAAGAAAGCTCGGCGCACAAAGCGCATGACCCTGGGACGTATATTCCCAGACCTAAAGCAGATTAGCTTACCGATAAGTGCCCTTGCCTCAGCAATACGCCGTTCAATTCTGTACTGCCACGCCGGCACAGCAGATCTTTGTCGCATGACAGTATCACGTTCTTGAAACTTGACACCTGCCATACGACAAGCCGCTACGGCGGCGCAGTACAAAATTGAGCGCGTATCACCAAGATTCTCACTATTCTCTAGAAAACTAGGTAATAGCGAGTCAAGGGCACCTACCAGCGCTATATTACGTCTGTGCATAGGCAACCGGGGCAGGCGCGGCCTAATTGTTGGTAGCATGTACCGATATTCCTCAATCGCACATTTCAAAGCATCCATGACCTCCTCATTGTACTGAATACTTACGTTACAAACCATATCATCCACATCCACGACGGCATTACTACCCGTCCGCGATGTATCAGTGTTTACGGGAGCACTAGCGGGTTGGACGCGAACGGCTTGGCTCGTAGGTAAGTATTCTGAGCGTAGCCTATCAAGTACGACGTTATCCAGCTTGTTACTGCGCTGAATAACTCGCACCTGATCCAATAATCGTTGAGCCGTAACGTTGATACCTGGTTCTAAGGCCTGAAACAGAAGGAGCATGCGACTGCGATACGCAATGAGGTTAGTTCCCCCCTCTGTAGCCCCAAAATATGGGCGCATGACGTTTTTATTAATGGATCCCGTCCATTGCATGCGCTGCACATTACCACCAGCAGCGAGGACCCTGTTTGAGACCGGTGGGTCTCGTGGTCCCCGGCAGGCTGGCGGCCGGCCTCTGCCTCTCCGACGTACAGGTGACGGCGACGACGGGGGCGAGAAGTACTCGTCGCTTGAGCTCGACCCAACTGCAACCACTGGCGATGTTGGCGTAGGCCTCGCCGGCTGCGAGGCGGAGCTCAGCGACGAGTCCGGGGTTGTTGTTTGTGCTCTTAGTCTTTTAAAGGCATTTCTCGTCAACATTATGTATTTTCATTTTAATATTTTGCTGTTTGTTTTGACAGTTTCAATGACATCTCATATATTTTTCTGAATGATTTATTTATGGTGTATGTAGGCATATTTTCCTTAATTAGGTACGTTTTTATTTGATCTAAACTGATATTCTTCTATTTATAATAAATGTAGTAACTGATAAATTAAATAAATTCAAAAATATTAAACCGATGTTGAAAGCTGGGGTTGCCTTTATTATTATTATTATTATAGTCAATTATGGGAAGAAGCAAGGATTTAGCGAGCGCGATTTTATTGGCAGTTGGAAGGAAGTTGCGTAACCTACGTAACGAACCTGCGGATGCAAAAAGCTTGCGACTCGTTTCTTGCATTTGAGATTGCCAGGATATATTTTCATCCAAGGAGAGCCCCAAATTGTTCACAGTTTTACTAAAAAGGAAATTTTTGCCATCGAAACTAATTTGTGGCAGATCGGACCAACTGATTTTTGAGACCAATTTGGGGCTGCCTATAATAATCAACTAAGTTTTGTCAGCATTTATGATGAGTCCGTATTTCTTAGTCCAGTCGCAAATTCTGGCAAGTTCCGCCTTAAAAATAGTACAAGCTTCTGCCAGCTTATTTACAGGAGCTTGCGTATAGATCTGTAAATCGTCTGCGTAAAGGTGGTAAGATGAAAGTAATTGGTTTGAGATAGTATTAATAAATATCGCGAAGAGCAGAGGAGAAAGCACGCCACCCTGTGGCACACCGGCATTAATGTGAGACCAAGTAGAAAAAGAGTCTTCGACGGGTATACGTTGCCGACGATCGAACAGGAAACTATGAAACCAGTAAATTGCCAATGGTGATACGTTAAGAGAGCGTAGAATGCCAAGTATAATGTGAAAATCCACGGTGTTGAAAGCGTTACTAAAATCACGTAAAGACAAGACCGTTAGATTTCCACTATCCATACCTAGCTTAGTGTCATCAGTTACTTGAACAAGTGCAGTGATAGTACTGTGGCCAGGGCGGAAAACTTTAGGGAGGGATTTTTATGCAGGAAGGAACTAAGTTGTGTGTGAACTAAGCGTTCAAGGACTTTCGACAAGGAGGGAAGTAGGGACATAGGTCGATAATCTGAAAAGGAACAGGGCATAAGTTTCTTGGGCAAAGGCATTATTGTTGCATCTTTACCATCGGATGGATTGGAAAGATGAACAATTTACGAATCTTCCCCAAGACTCAGTGCAATACAAACGGAGAGATACAAACAAAAATACCGAAAGCGTTCATTCGTGCTGGGGAAGAATTACATTCAACGTACAATCAAACATGTCGGCGGTGGCCCAGTTTGAAAAAAATCCTTTAGCTCGCTCATAGAGACGAGGCACACTAGGAACTGGTTTTGTATTCGAGTTTCAATGTGTGTGTAAAGTAGCACTGGCAGCGACGATGTCTTGCTGAGCGATTCTCGCCCTTATGGTGATCTAGCGGGAAGTTGTTCGACTGTACACGGGGTAAGTAGATAAGGATTTAATTTAAATTGATTGTTCATCGCAGTGATGAACGGTTAATCTTGGTATTTTCATTATTTGACGCTCTCTGTAGACTTTATCTGTATTAATTTGCTTCTCTTTTGTATGTTTTATATGTCAGGATGTTCCTTTTCCTAGAACGTTTAAAATACTATGTACAGCTGTATATCATCATACAAGATTTGGAGCCCGAGTTGCGCTTTCTAGTCTAAACAGATATGACAGAATATGAGCTTAGATTCCTAAGTATCACCTAATAGCTATGTTATTTCATTCATATAAGTGTCTCGTAATCGAAAACGCTATATTTCACAGCAATTTGAAACGAGCCAAGTGACTTTATTATTCAATAAACATACAATGTAGACATGAATTACATAATTTTATGTTAACATTTAAAGAAAATTATGTTATAACATGTAATAAATGTTATAACATAATTTCCTTTAACAATATACTCAAAAATTTTCAAGCCATTACATTCTGATAGGTATGTTTAACTAATAGGATTGACCTAGTAGATTGAAATACGTATTATCAGAAGAAATAATGTGATAATGATTTGCGTCGTGGTATTCCTCCGCGTCACTGTCGTCTGGAATCGTGGCCAGAAATGCGAGAAGGTTAGCAGCATTGTCATGTTGTATGGCAATTCTTATCCTTTGGGCAAAGAATAGGAGATATCTTGGCGCCCAGCGGTTCCATCCCAAACGGTTCAAAAACCTATCGCCGACTAAATTACCGAATTTGCACCATTTGAGGGTGCAAATTCGATTTGCACCAGTTCTCACGGTTGTAGCAGCAGCGCCATAGCTCAATCGGTATACACCTAAATATGTGAAAAGAAAAACAACAAGAGGGATAGATAAGATATTAAAATGTTGTTTAAGGTACTAAAAACTACTTACATATTACACTCCTCGTTTTCATCCCCATTCTCCACCCCGTTACATCTAAAATTATGCAAAGTGTGTACGTAGAATAAAATCTCAATTTAATACTAAAATAATAAGCAGATATAATTATAATGAAGCATTTAGGACCTCGAGGCTATTCAGCACCAATAAAAAAAGAAAATGCGCACAGGCGGCTGGCAATGCTACATAAGGAATTAAATTGCCGTGACATACGGACAGATAGACATGGCGAAACTAAAAACGTACACGCGCGTCTTCTATCTGGACTGTAAAACTGTAAAGAAATATCTTACTACATACATACATACATAGACTCACGCCTGTTTCCCGGAGGGGTAGGCAGAGACTACAGAACGCCATTTGCAACGATCCTGACATACCTCACTTGCTTCACTCACTCCCATCAAGTTTCTCATGCATGCTCTTCTGTTAAGGGTACTTCTGACTTGTCCTTTTTTCAGGATGTCTCCAATCTGGTCAGAGAACGTCCGCCTAGGTCTTCCCCTTCGTCCTGTCCCACTCACACTTGCCTTTTATATCTTCTTTGTCAGTCTTTCGTTATCCATCCTCTCCATGTGTCCAAACCATCTTAACATGCCGTTCTCGATGCTTGTCACTACATCTTCTTTTACCCCACACCACTCTCGTATCACACAATTCTTTACTCTGTCGGTCAAAGACACACCACACATACTTCTCAGTGCTCTCATTTCTACAGCATTTATTTTACTTTCAAATCTCTTCTGCCATACCCAACTTTCACAACCATACATAAGGGTAGGCACTAACACGCCTCTATGTACAGCCAAACGTGCCTTTTTGGACACGTTTTGACTGTTCATAAACGCTTTCAGAGCTCCATTCACACTATTACCTGCATTAACTCTCCTTTCAATATCTTCTTCATTCTTACCATCTCTTGTAAACAACGTACCTAAGTAAACAAACTCATTCACTTGTTCCACTCGCTGTCCATCGATCAAAACATTACAAGCCGTAACGCATTCCTCCTTTTCAAAAACCATAACTTTCGTTTTACTTACATTCACTTTCATTCCTTTCCTCTCTAACGCACCATGCATGATTGCTACCATCTCCTGCAACTCCTCCGCTGAAGATGCAAGTATTACCTGATCATCAGCATAAAGGAGGCATTTGAAGAGTAACCCATTCATCCTTAATCCGCAGTCACACTGTTTTAAATCTTGCAAACAACTGTCCATGAAGAGGTTAAACAGCCACGGCGACGCTACACATCCCTGTCTAACACCTTTCTCGATGGTAAACCAGTCAGTGTATGCCCCGTTTATCCTCACACAAGCTCTAGAATTCTCATAAAGGGATTTCAGAGCTCGAATGAGGCTGCTGTCCACCCCATTCATTGACAGCACCGACCACATTTCATTCCTCACCACTTTATCGTAAGCCTTTTCCAAATCCACGAATGCGCAATAGACCTTTTGAATTTTGGCCAAAAACTTTTCGGCTATGCTTCGCAAGGAAAAAACCTGATCCGTGCATCCCATACCCTTTCGGAATCCCGCTTGTACATCCCATATTTTCTTGTCGGTTACTTCCATAACTCTTTCATTAAGTACCTTTGCATACAATTTGCCAACAATGCTGAGAAGGCTAATGCCTCTATAGTTTTTGCAATCTTGTTGCGAGCCTTTTCCTTTATAAAGAGGCACAACTATCTTACTAGTACATAGATATAATTCTAAAGTCTAGAAGGTTTATTGATTTTAATCTTCACAAGACTAATCGAGTGCCAAGTCAATCGCAAGTAAGACCCGCTAAATAATATTATATGATGTTTACAAGACTAAGCAGACGTGATTTTTTAATTCGGCTTCATTTAATATTTATTAGTTCAATCCGCCAGTTTACGAATTTTATTTAAATTTGATTGTATCTATCCTATCGGCGTATCGCGTAAATGTAATTAAATAACATTATATTTTTTCATTTTAGATATTATATATTGCATTTTAGCATATTATTTCAACCCGATTTGCGCAAGGTACTCTAATTGCCTTAAATTACCAACACCAATGTATTTTTATTAAACTAAAAATTCACTTCAGACAATTAACAACATATTCAACAGCACTCATAAGTTGCATCATTTTGTGAAAACGAACCTTGTTAAATTATTTTATTATTCCAAATTCAAGAACTGAAAACAGAATAAAATACAATTTTATTTTTCGCATGAATGGAAGCTAAAATGGAATACAAAAATATGATAGGAAATATAACATTTTATAAAAGAAATATTGTTGTACGATCGTCATGTACCTACTAAGTTGGTATAATACAATACTCTGTGATACAACTATCCATTGTGTTGGGAACGAAGTTAAAAGGGAATATTTCAGACTAGCCGAGGTGTATAGCGCACCACAATACTATTCCGTCTATTTCTAAGGAATTTATATACACATTTGAACTATGCAGTCTTATATTCACCACTGCAGTATTTCTCTTTACTAAATCACGCTTTCACACCTTCGCAAAGAAAAAAATTAATACTCCGTCGAGAAAATCCCGTATTTAATTAAGGGTTCAATATCTAGAGTGGCTAACTGACTTAGTGCTTACGTAAATGTTATAAAAGTGATCCGGAGTTAAGAGGCTTGAAAAAAGCATCTAGCTGTAAAAGGTAAACATCATCACAGGAGTAAATTAACTCGTTGGCTTGGAGGGTTTTACGCGCAGTTTATTAGAACACTCCGGGCAACACTACGGCCCCCGCCACACTTTAGTAGTAGTAGGTTAATGTGAGCTAATTATTATTTGAAAATAAGCCAAGATACAGGCCGGAAAGAATAAGGCAAATTCGTCTACCATAATTTTCAGTTTATTAAACAAATATTATTATATTTTCCTAAATAAAGTTGAGTAGCCTTTAGAGGCATTGCAGACTTTGCACCGTAATACTTAAAACTTACTCTGTTGACAGTTTTAATAGTAGGAACGTGAACGTTTTTTCAGAAGACGCTAGTTAGTGCACAGTACTTAAAGATATTTACTTTAATAATTTGAATACCACAAAACTAGCTGAAAATGTTATATGATTGATATCAAAATATATACGTGGAAAAATAAATATATGTGGAAATCCAACTTGAGTTGGCAGTGTTGACGAACAGCCAAGATTGCAACTTACGGCGTAAAACTTCATCGTTATTACTGGAATGAATTAAGTGTGTGGTGGCGAATGTTCTTTATTGGCGCACTTAGCGAGTAGTGTTGAGATGTACGGTGGAGTACGGAGCACACAACACACGACGTACTCGTCTCTATGCTCGTCATTGGTTGCGAGTAACTTAATTGAGTACCGCATGCCATTAGCTTCTGGTTACGATGAAATAGGCTCGTGTTCAGTTCTCTCATCCCGCGCTCTATATTGCGCCAATTAATTGTACGTGTGCTCTGCTTTTGGGAGAATAATTTTAAATGTGTCGCGGTTTGGCTGCATAGGATCGTAATGAGTCATATATCGTTGTCAGTAAAGTGGGTTTTTGTGGTTGACATTGACTACCTTTTTTGACAAAATTACTAGTCTATCAAAGGCTTTCTACGTCTGCCAAAAATTACTGTCGAAGTACTCAGTAGCTCATCAAAAGTCTTATACTTGCATGTTCACTAGAATGAAGAATGTGATAATCGTTTGAAATTACTTCCACTAATCATTACATTCAATCTTTCTTACGCTTATTTGTACAGGACAAGGCATAGTATCAAGGGATCACATACAAAACTTAATTATATTTTTGTTTTTTTTATTACTATAGGCTCTTATTGTATACAAATGTTTGCGGTTGTAGGCGGTGCGGGGTTCTGGGTTTGAAGCCGAGATACGGTTTAGCCATCTTTTGTTCTCTCCACATATCCTAAAAAATATATAGAAATATGAAACTGAATGTAAAGAACAATGGCAGAATTCGGTCTGGGTTTGTTGTGGCGACCTTAAACTTCATATGAACAAAACAAATTGTTTTTTTTTCTACGATTTTTAATATTTTCACTTTGTCTCGTTAAAGCTGGAGTATTTTATGATGATAAAAAGCATTCCAATTGATTACGAACTAGGTAACTACTATAATATTCTATTGTTGCCATAGACAATGGTGTGACAGGAATAGACGAGAGTGTTATTTATCCGTATCGATTATTAAAATATAATTATTAAAATGCAGTTATTTAATCTTTAATTAACATTATAACAATAAGCTAATAATTTCTAAAGCAAAACAACTTTTAAATCAAATAAAAACGTCACAGCATCGTTTTAATGTTGTATCGATTTCACATAAAATCGATTTAAAATGTGCAGCTCTGCTTTTGTCTTTGGCTGTAACAGTTAGATGCTACAAATACTTCAGCGTTTTGATGTCAATCTGACATAATTTCATTTGATAATTCAAAC
This sequence comes from Euclidia mi, assembly GCA_944739405.2. Lineage (NCBI taxonomy): Eukaryota > Metazoa > Arthropoda > Insecta > Lepidoptera > Erebidae > Euclidia > Euclidia mi. The sequence goes on from OX123187.2 coordinate 24,133,760, forward strand.
GTACCTACATTGTTCATTCTTAACTAAAAACTAAAACACCGATATCTTATTTTTGCGGGTTTCCCGAGTGAAAATAGAATCATTTATAGACTCTGTTACTTACGCCGAATTTTTTAATATATTTTTTATTACAGTGCGCTTCAATTTAATGTCAGACATTTCGATGTATGGAGATCTGCCATTGTCCTTTAGACCGTGGTGAGCAATGTGTCACTGATTAAATTTATGGCTGTCCGTTCTGAATGTATCGGAATATTCCAATGTCTTAGGTACTGAGTTATATTTCACTATAGACATCAAAGCGCCCGAGTTAACTAGTATATTTGGTGTCAAATATTGTAATTTCAAGGGAGATATTGCAGACGTATGCAACTTTTTTCGAATGAACTCAGTGTATGATTTTACGTTTTGGACTTAAATATTAAATGACTAGAGGTTTTTCTTTATAAAAGACAACTCCTGCATTAAAACTAAATCCTACGTAGCGGAGGACTTTATAAACATACAACTGACGGATACAAAGTACACCCAGACTCTAAACAACAATGCATGAATCACGCAAAGTGTTGTCTCGTGTGGGGATCGAACTCACAATACTCGGCGCAGTGTCAAGCGGCGAAGTAGCCGCTTAAACCACCAACCAACCGTGCAGTCAAGCAGTTTCTACGAGTACAATTTCCTTGATAGCGATGCATGTACGAAATTTCGTCTATGTATAACTTTTCTGTGGCATCTATATTGTCCAAAAATATGATTTAGACTCTGATTGTGTCTTGATTATGCATAGGACGCACGGATCTCATCCGAGCCCGGAACGACTGAAATCGATACTGTTTATCAAATGTCATAATCCAACTTAAATTGTTAGTGCAAATGTTATTCTCAATGGCAAATCTCAGATACTACTTCTAATAATATTACTCGTATGATATCTCTTCTATTGTAATACTAGCGGAACCCTATGCACGACGAATATATCAAATCAATAAAGCCTCAAAAAATATAAAAAAATAAAATTTAAAATAATCTACCTATATACTCGAAAAAGCAACATATATATAAAATATATAAAAAGTATGAAATAAATGCTTAAATATAAAATAATTATACTTCTTAGCTATTTTGGGCTGTAAGTACTATGTAGATTGAATGCGCTGGTTTGGAAAGGATGACGCCAAACAATAGGCTTTTAGAGGAATTTGGTTTGGCACCGACTTCAAAAACTAAGTATTTTGTATAAGTTATATACTATGTATTAGTGTATGTAAAAAATATTTCGTACTTTTCAGTGGGTCGATTTTTTTAAGGCCGTTCTCTTTTTTTTTTTAAAAATAAACTAAATACCTAGTTAACATTTTTGGTGCGATTTTTAAGTTTTCATTGTCGTTTTTGGTAAATGTATTCTACGAACCGCTTCACGAAGCGGTAGTCTAGTTTCGGAATAAAATAGCTGTGACATACGGACGGACATACAGACAGACATGTTGAATTCTATAAGGGTTCCGTTTTTTGCCATTTTGGCTATGGAACCCTAAAACCTATTGGACCACCGTTATGACTTACGGATTAAAAAAAGATTTCGACCGATTCTCAGACCTACCGAATATGCATATAAATTTCATACAAATGGGTCCAGCCGTTTCCGAGGAGTATTAAGACTAACACTGTGACACGATTTTTTTTACTCCGCTATCCGTCCCGCGTGGTAATAGTGTGTAAAAGGGTAAAAATTAAAGGTTGTGTGTATTTCATATTGCAACATCATAAAAAATATAAAAAAATGGCCATAGAATAAAAATTAAAAATTTTGGGATGGCCACCTGAGGACTTGGAGGTTCGAAAAACAGATTAAGACCGATTCTCAGGTCTACCGAATATACATACAAAATTTCATACAAATCGGTCCAGCCGTTTCGGAGGTGTATTTTTAACCGACTTCAAAAAAAGGAGGAGGTTCTCAATTCGTCGGAATCTTTTTTTTATGTATGTTCTCCGATTTATCTAAGACGCCTGGACCGATTTCGAAAATTCTTGTTTTGATTGAAAGAGTATACCTCCTAGTTGGTCCCATGATCATCAGGTCAGGATCTGATCATGGAATCCTGAAAAAATCGTAGGAAATCTTCAAATTTTCTAAGCACACTTGAAGCGATTTGACGATAACCACCCAATGCCGTCGAGTTTGGGCTCGTTTGAGTCGTCTATACATAGACTTTGATGCTGGATGATTTCCATGGTCTTATGATAGAGCTGGAAGGTAAAAATGAGATCTTTGTGATACAACAACCCAATCTCATCGAGTTTAGGGTCGTTTGATTCGTCTTTACATGGACTTTGGTACTGGATGTTTTTCAGGGTCTGATGATGGGGCAGGAAGGTGGCCATGAGATCTTTGTAATACAAAGACGCAATCCCATTGAGTTTGGGCTCGTTTGATTCGTCTTTACATGGACTTTAGTGCTGAATGTTTACCATCTCTGATGATGGAGCAGGAAGGTAGCCCTGGCATATTTGTAATACAATTATGAGTTTGGCATCGTTTGAGTCGCCTTTGAATAGACTTTGATGCTGGATGATTTCCATGGCCTGATGATGGAACTGAAACGAACGTGTTTAGGCTTGTTAGTTGAAAACAAAAAAAGTATTTGAAATTTCCTGAAAGGTACAGGTCTACATTTCAGAATTGTGGCACGTAAGGAAAACCTCACCATCATGTACCACCTACACTATCCTATGTACCTACTTACCACCTATTACTATTTTTTATTAGTATACTACTAAAAAGCAAAAAATAAAAATTAGTTTTAAATAAGTTTCTGCCAAGTATCTTTCTTGTAAGTATTTAGCAATGGAATTACTCAAAGCATTTTCCAAGTTCTTGTTAGGGCCTGTGCAAACCACGTTTTTTAAACGCACCGTCGCCACGCGTTTCAAAAACGCGCGTTGACGGCGCGCTTTTATCCTACAGAGCAGTTTGTTGTCGTTTGTATCGATACAAACGCGCGTTAGTATAGTGTTTGCTCAGATTATTAGAACAAAAGGCAGATGGAGCGCATTCATCAAGGTGAGGCACGTTGACAGATAGCTGTCAACGTGCCTGTCAACGCACACATAGGTGTGCGTGACATTTGGCGACTGTACTGTACGGACACGAGATGTGTTTTGATTTCAAAAAAGAATTTGACCGCGTCCACCCTAAAGTGCTTTTGCAGAAATTAGCAGCTGTAGGATTCACGCTTAAGCTATTGAATCTGTTTGAAAGGTATTTTGTCAATCGTACGCAATATGTACAGTTAGTGGTAGCGCCATCTACCTTCCTATATATAATTAATCGCATCAAGATCAATCGTTCCACGTCTAGTGCGAGCGATACCATATTTCCGTCCCGCTCTATCCTACTCCCTGGAAGGGCACTGCCTTCCGCCTGATTCGTCGACGCGATCGTGAACGCGAGTGAGAGTCGAGAAGATTCCTCCCGCTGAGAACGCCGTCTCGATACCGCTCCGCGCCGCACCGCTGTATGTGATTTACCGCTTCCACCAAGGAAAACCCGCTCGTGAGTGAAGTGAAAACAAGCAACTGCATCACGAAAACACCAGGAGGAAAAGAAACGAAGAAGGCTGTATAAGGTAAGTGCCTTCCATCCTGGAAATATCCTATACCCACTCAATCACCTCCTCCCGTATCCATCTCCTCTTCCCTTATTCCTTTCTAGGCGACCCAGAACTCGCCCTAATACAGTCCATTTCCTTTTCCAAGTCGCCTAGAACCCTACCCCACGGTTTCGGTGCAAAGCCGAGCCATTTTTTTTGATCCATACGAGTCGGATTCATTTACGTTTTATACGTTATACCGCTATACCTAGGCAGTTATAGCACCTAGCTATACTCCTAATATATTCACATAACCGTCACATGGTTATTTCCGCCCGCATTAGTAGGTAAACTTTTATGTAGCTACCTACTTATTAAATTATTATTTCTGCAACTATCATAGTTGTCTTATAAATCTCATATTTCAATCAACTTTTAGTTCCTCAGCTCTAAAGTGTTGCCTACTTAGCCTACTTAGGTAAAATAATAGATACATTAGATATTCTTATTTTGTTTCGTTCTCATTAGTTTATACTTACGTAAGCATGTCACAACAAAAGAAGTCACGCGTGTCGGAAGACAAAGAGATGACAATCTTAGAAGCAAAACGCAATATTTTATTTGAGCGCATTCAAAATATCCATGAAAGATCAAAAACCGCATCGATGTCTGACAGTAATAGCGAAGCATTTCTCAGTTATTGTACAACAGTAGATAGTATTCGAACAGATTTTCATAAGTTGTTAGACGATTATAACGCAAGATTACTTTCTATCAATCCTGATGAAAAACCGAACTATCAGGCGTATACCTCATTCGAAGATCTTTATTGTATTATTAAGCGTATACAATCGCAATTGGAGGGTAAATGTTCGGCAGAGCCCGTTGCCCGCAAACCGAGATTACCGCCAATCGAGATTATGTCGTTTGACGGAGATATACGAAATTGGCCGTTATTCTATGCGAGTTTTAAGTCTACGGTGCACGATAATGGTTCTCTGACAGATGCTGACAGGTTGTACTATTTAATAGGTAAACTGTCACCGAAGGCCCAGTCCGTATTTGCAGGTGTCACACCCAGTGCTGAGAATTATCAGGTCATATTTCAGTCACTACTTGACAGATATCAAGACACGCGCGTTCTAGCGTCTACGTACTTTGACCAAGCTTTAAATCTCAAACTGTCCAGCAACGCGTCTGTCTCGAATTTCCAGCTGTTTATTGATAACTTCGTAACCGCGGTTAATTCTCTTAGGAATTTAAAATTAGAAGATCTTTCCGACTTTATGTTGCTTCAACTCGCTTTAAAAAAGTTTGACACTGATACAATTCGCGCATTCGAGATGACGGAACGCAATAATAAAATACCTACACTAGATAGTTTTATTTCGTTCATCAAAGATCAGTGTCGAATATTTCATAATACGCAGTCTGGTTCACCTGGCCCGTCTAACACTAACAACAACAAACAAAGGTTGAATAAATCGCGAAATAGTAATAATAACTCAGTCCCTAATCCACAATCTTACGTAACATGTTCGGAATCTAATAGTAATAATTCACAGAAGTGTCTGTGCAGTAATATAGTGCACGACCATTACTATAAGTGTCCCACCTTTAATGATTTAAATCCAATTGCTCGTTTTAAAAGCGTAAAAGATAACAAAGCTTGCATTAATTGCTTAAGCATAAAACATAAAACGAGTAATTGTTCCAGTAGAACGAGATGTCGCTCGTGTAAACAAAAACATCATACACTGTTACATTATGATAAAAATAACCGGTTGTCAAGTCAAGCCGCTAACCTTGACACACTTACGAGTACGTTGCAAGTGCAGAACACGGTAGCTGCGCCTGCCGCGTCTGAGGGCGAAGAAGTATCGTTGTGTATGACATCCATTGCGCGGGCGACGCGCACGCGAGGACGGCACTCGCGCATCTATAATGATCCGCGCAGGGCCAAAACGCAGAGTACGGCGTCTAAGACGGTACTGTTAGCGACAGCGCAAGTTATCGTATATGATGTTAATGGGTCGCCGCACATGGTACGTTGTCTGCTAGATAGCGCATCTCAGACCAATCTAATAACATCGGAATGCTTCAAACGCCTCGGATTATGGAATAACTTTAAAAATACTAACTCAACCGTCAAAGGGATAGGCGGATCAGAAAGGCATTGCAGGGGTTCCGTAGATGTTAAAATACATTCGCGTTTTGATAGGAACATTAATCTTAACATTTCTTCGCTTATCGTGGAGCGTATCACGGACGCATTGCCGAACGCTAATGTAGACGTAGCATCACTCACTCATCTCGAATCATTGCCGCTAGCCGACGCGGAGTTTGCGAATCCGGCAGGCATTGATCTTTTGATCGGAGCTTCAATATTTCCGCACTTGCTACTAACTAACATAGTTCGTAGTGAGCGATATGATTTACCGCCCGCTATTGAGACGGTACTTGGGTATGTGATTATGGGTACCGTACCTACGTTACATACTTCTCATTGTATTACGTCTTGTTGTTGTTCTGCTCTTCAAGAGATCAAGGTGGGTGCTAAAACTGTGTGTAAGATAAAGCACTAATTAGCTATGCTATGCTATGCTATGCTATGCTACGCCATGCTATGCTACGCTATGCTATGCTAAGCTACGCTACGCTACACTATACTATACTACACATCCGCTTTGTATATAGATGACATTGCCTGCAGTGTCATATCCGCTCCGCTAGCAATTTCGCTTTGTGAAGAGCTTATTCAGCTTTTCAAGCGAGGCCAGTTTGATCTTGTCAAATGGACAAGCAACTCTAAGGAGGTTCTCGCACGCATACCAGATTCTCATAAGGCTTCTCCAGACATTGAGTTTGAGAAGTCTGTACGGCATAAGGTTCTCGGTTTACGCTGGGACAAATCCTGTGATAGTTTTCGGTTTGACGTCTTACCACCAGATGAAAAGTGCACCAAACGCACTATGCTGTCCACAGTGGCTCGACTATGGGACATAATGGGTTTTGTGGCTCCCACAATTTTGTACGCCAAGCTCTTGATCAAGGAGCTTTGGCTATCAAAGTGTGAGTGGGATGAAACACCCCCTGACCATATTGTCGCCGCTTGGGGCCAGTTTTGTATTGAGCTTACCGCGCTCAATCAAGTTACTATTCCGCGTCATCTTGGGTTGGTAGATGGATGTACCATCAACTTGATAGGTTTCGCTGACGCCAGCGAGCGTGCTTACGGCGGAGTCGTATATCTGCAAGTCCGCATTGGTTCTAACTACTCGGTGCAGTTAGTTTGTGCCAAGTCTAAGGTCTCGCCTGTTAAAAACCATTTCGGTTGCGAGACTGGAGTTGTGCGCGGCCCTTCTGCTATCTCAGTTGCTCCGCAAGGTTCAAGACACAGTTTTGCTCCACAACTCTATTAATAAATATACGCATTTTCCGACTCCAAGGTAGTGTTCACTTGGATTCATTCTTCTCCTCATCGCTGGCAGACTTTTGTCGTCAACCGCGTTAGTAAATTGATTGAACTTAATCCCGCTACTTGTTTCAATCACGTCGACGGTTATCATACTCGTCTTCAGGAAGAACTCTCCATAGATCATATTGACTGGAAGTTTAGTCCACCAGCATCACCACATTTCGGTGGATGTTGGGCAAGCATGGTCAAAGTAATTAAAACGCATCTCTTGAAAGTTATAGGTCAACAGATCCTCTCTTACGAAGAGCCTTTAACCGTCCTTGCACAAGTCGAGGCACTGATCAACTCGCGTCCGCTTCCAACTCAGTGAGATCTAGCCTAAAGTTGGACTTAGTTTAAGTATTTAGTTAGTAGTTTTCGCTATTATTGCGTTTGTAGTTTTCGCTAAAGTTAGTTTAGATTAATTTTATTGTCATATCGCTGTCTTAGCCTATTGATGGGTTATGCGGTAGTACACCCAACATAGCTAAGTTCAATTCTATTTTTTTTTTAAAGGCAACCCTTTAGGGCCGGGGGGATATGGTAGCGCCATCTACCTTCCTATATATAATTAATCGCATCAAGATCAATCGTTCCACGTCTAGTGCGAGCGATACCATATTTCCATCCCGCTCTATCCTACTCCCTGGAAGGGCACTGCCTTCCGCCTGATTCGTCGACGCGATCGTGAACGCGAGTGAGAGTCGAGAAGATTCCTCCCGCTGAGAACGCCGTCTCGATACCGCTCCGCGCCGCACCGCTGTATGTGATTTACCGCTTCCACCAAGGAAAACCCGCTCGTGAGTGAAGTGAAAACAAGCAACTGCATCACGAAAACACCAGGAGGAAAAGAAACGAAGAAGGCTGTATAAGGTAAGTGCCTTCCATCCTGGAAATATCCTATACCCACTCAATCACCTCCTCCCGTATCCATCTCCTCTTCCCTTATTCCTTTCTAGGCGACCCAGAACTCGCCCTAATACAGTCCATTTCCTTTTTCAAGTCGCCTAGAACCCTACCCCACGGTTTCGGTGCAAAGCCGAGCCAGTTAGGAAATTACCAATCTAGCCTATATGACACTCGCTCTGGTGTCAATCAAGGTAGTGTTTTGTGTCCAACTTTCTTTTTGATTATGATCAATGACCTGCCGAATGTCGTTAGTGCAGCACACTGTCTCTTGTTTGCTGACGATTTGAAGCTGTTCTTAGGGATAGATTGTCCAGATGACTGTGAGGCACTTCAGCGGTACATTAACAGTGCTGTAGCTTGGGCAGCCCGCAACCACTTAGAGTTTAAGGCATCTAAATGCAAAGCAATTACATTTACTCGTTCACGCTCTCCATATATCCATCCTTATGAAATAAGTAGTGTCCCGCTGCAACGTGTCACTAAAATACGTGATTTGGGCTTGACCTTGGACACGAGCCTAACTTTTAATGCACGTAGCAAAACAATATGCAAAAAGAGCTTCAAATCACTAGGTTTTGTGATTCGACAATCAATACCGTTTCGGAGTAGGGGTGCTATAATTGCGTTGTACTTTTCATTTGTAAGAAGTATTTTAGAGTATAACTCCGTAATCTGCGATCCACACGAAGGCAAGTATCGTATGATGATTGAGCGTGTACAGCGGAAATTCTGTCGATTTCTGTATAAAAAGCTTTATGGCTATTATCCTTATTTATATCCGTCTCTGTTCGTGTCAGGCATGGTGTGTCTTGAGACGCTGGCATTACGACGTAACTGTGCCCTTATGTTGCACTATTACTTGCTACTCAATAATAAAATCGACGATGCGACCACACTGTCGCGATGTTCGTTATCGGCGCCGAAGCACTACACCCGGTTACGCTCGCGCCAGTTTCTTGCCGCACCACAAGTGCGAAATAATACGGCGCAATACGCACCCCACGTGTCATGCAGTTGCACTGCTAAACGCTCAGATTGCTCAGTATCCGGATGTGGATATATTCTTTACACAGCTAAATACATTTATTAAAAATGCTATACACTTTTTGTCAAATAATGACATCATTTAAAATAATTGGACTTGCTTGACTTTTTGTAACTATGTACCTACTATGTATTTTTGTACTATAATGGCTCACTACACGCATTGGGCAACTGTTAGTGTAGTGGGCAGTTGTAATAAATAAATAAATAAAAATTTACGTATTAAGTTGCCAGATTATGAATAATCTCTGGACTAAGACTCTCCTTTGAAAGGAGGAATTGGCCTACTATACCACGCTGGCCAAACGGGTTGGTGTAGGGTTGGTATTAAGTTTTACTTCTCTTACAGTGCTATTCTCTGCATAATATGCTCCCTCCGTCGGCTCTTACGACAACCATGGGATGATATGGGGTGGTGACATTCCGTATTCTTATTCCGTCACCTAATCTCCCACTATTTTGCACATAGTTTTGTAATGTTTTTATGGAAGTTATATACTGACATTAGTTTGCGGTCTTGAATAATTTACTGGATAACTGTAATAGATTTCATTACGTATAATATTCATGCACCGGAGACAGTGAACAGTAATGAAAGCGACGTACACTATACAAGTGAATATAGATCAATTCTCTTACCCTTGTAAAGGTATTCATAACCCGGCGAAATTTTGTCAAGTACACAATAAAGTATAAATATTATGATTTGTAGACAACACTAATTTTACTATTAAAAAAATTTAAATATTAGAAGCGCAAACTCATGGATATGATTGTTTATTCTGACCATTCCAACGTACGGTTCTCAAACCTGGTTACCTACCCAGTTTCACAGGTCACACCTAGGGGTCTGCAAAAGAGCCCGTCTGGTCAGGCGGGCCCCGAATGAAACCCCCTTGGCGGCGGATGAAAGAGTTGGGCTCCGCCGCCAAAACACCCATCGGCCGCAGAGGATAGGTAGGACGGCAACGCAACACCGCATCTCCTCTTCCTCTGCGGCCCCACCGCGACGGTGTTCCGGGCCAGATGGCCAATACCCGTCGGGGGGTAGCGAGGAATGCTTCGGTGAAACCCTACCCTATGACACATGCGTACATGAGGAGCACGGGTTGGTTTTTTAGTCAGTAAGAGTCTGAGAGTCCCCTTCGTCCTTCCCCCCAGGTCGGAGGGACTCCATGAGGATTTTCCAACCCAACACAAAAAACAAGGTTAATGGATGTTTGTCTTGGTCTGCGTGTTTCTATGTATAATATGTATGTATTTACAAAAAAAAAAGTATATAAGTAATGTTTCATTCATTCATATCAATTATCTAGTACCCATAGTACAAGCTATGCTTAGTTTGGGACTAGATGGTGATGTGTGGCAGAATATTATTATTATTATAAATCAAAGGTTTGCCTAAAACGAGCATTTGATTTTAGAACAAGAACAGGTATTAGCGGCCTCGGTAATGTTTTTGTTACTATTAAACATCGATTTGGCCATATCCAGTATGGCACAGTTAAATTCGTGAGAGTTTTATGCTACTAAGAAATATTTATAAGTAGATAATTGCTTCAGATAATCTCAAGAAACTGAATGAACATTAATATATATCAGTATTTGAGAAAGAACGTTGAATATAAACCTTCAATGGCACGACGCTCGACAGTACAACATCATTTCAAGTAAAATAATGAATGGCGGCTTGCCATTGTGCGTAATGAATGTGCGTTATGCAAATACAAGGGCATGACTAACGGCATTGTTGTAAATCAACTTCAATTTAACATTTCATATAAAGTGTTAAAAGCCAGTGGGTATGGAGGTGCGGTGTTCGCACCGCGAGATCTGTCATCGAGAGAGGATTTATAGCAAGCACATCGTTCGTTGGGATTTGCTTTTGCTTCAAGTAATGGATTGCTTTAGAATTCCACGGTTCCGCCCGAATATATTTTTGTCCATTTCCCATATGTCTACTTCAGTGTGAAACACAGCGGTTATTGTTTCCCTGATATACGAGATTGGTTTTATGGAGGTATAAATGACCTCGCACGTTGCCGTTGTACCGTATCTGCATTAAAATGGTTAAACTCGAGCAATTGCGTGAAATGTTCCATTGTGGAACAGAAATTTGATTTCATGCAAAAAAAATGATAAAGCATTTATATTTTTTGCAGTATACAAGTTATGAATATTAAACAGCTCGCGAACACAAAGAGCTGATAATTTAACAGAGTGCACTTTTTCACCCAATTACAGTTTTTCCACTTACACTCGATACGTCGTTGAACGACGTTGGCGTGTAAAGGAAAAAGGAATGTTTATTCATGTACTCGTAATTGAATTCTGTTGGAAGTGCGGTTGGGCGCAAATTGAAGTGGAGACGAAGTCCCCCCTCTCCCCCGGCACTCGTCCGGCCGGCCGCCGCGCCGGCCATTGCTGCAAGCGACGGTGAAGCAGACACCGTCCTTATCATTTCAAGGCACTATAATTGCATATTTTATTCTGTCTCTTAATCTACAAAATCTCTTTTATCCTATAAACAGCATTTTGTTATTTAATCCTAGAAGGCTAACCTCCGTCGATTCGACGGGTACAATATTTATATATTGCTCTTTTTTTCTAATGGCGCGTCCTAACGACTTGACCCGATAAATGTCTTCAGTGTCCGCCTTACTCGTACCATCGTTTAGTTTTCGATATACACGTGTTCTGCCCGTCATTTCGACGGGTGGTTAGCTTTAACGTTACTTTTATGAATTGAAGTGAGTATTGATTTTCTCTTATAATTTGTTTTGTTTGTAGATTTTCGTTCTGTCATGGAATAGAATACCGCTGGATGATACTGAAATATCAGCTTTGATAGACGGAGAGTTACATTTAGAATTTTAGACGATTTTGAAGACGATTCTGCGAGTGAAACCGAAGATTGTGTTGAGGAAGATCTTGTTCAGGAAGATGAAAACTACGAGCCATCAGATTCTGAAGATACCCTTGAAGTTGAAGTTGTGTTGAAGAACAAGAACCTCCATCCAACTCTTTTGCAAGTGTCTTTGAAACACCTACATCTTCGCGAATTATTCAGTTGTCACAAATGAACGTTAGAGGTAAAAACCGGCATGTATGGGCGACCTCAGTAGGATACATTCTACCAGAACTTCGATAAAAAATATAGCTCTTACTTCGAAAGGACCAACTCAATCTCGCAGAGGACTTACAGGTGAACTGCATTGCTTTGAAAATTCTTTCACAAATAAAACTTTCGAGGAAATTGTAAAATGGACAAACGTAGAGATCAGTGTAAAAGGATCATGATACGCAAATATTACGGCTACACAAAAGGAAACTAATGTTCTTGAAATAAGTACTCTAGTGGGTGTACTCGTTTTGTCAGCGGCCTTGAAGGATAACCATCTGACCACAGAAGAGATTTTTAGTAAAATTTTGCGAATGACAAAAACCATTTGTCATAATTGTAAGAAGCCAATATGTGGCGAACACAAGGTGGATTTTTGTATTATTTGTGCCAAAGACAAATTACTTAATTGTTATTATTTTATTTTTTTACTTTTATATTACTATAAAATGTCAAATAATGACATTATTTATATTTTTCTTGCTGATTTTGCATGCTAAAAAGTTTAAGAACAAATTGATCTCATTTTTCATAGTGCCTTATAAATGTATAAGTAAAATAAAAAATAAAACGTATATGGTTAATCTAATACTTTTTTTATTTATAACCCTTGCAGTTATCCTATATAAAAAACGGTTTCATTTATTGAATTTACACATACAAAAAAAAGTTGACGACGGATGGTTAGCTTTAAAGGGTTATGAAATAATGTTAGCTTAAAAATTAAATACCTTGTTAATGCAACAAAACATAGCGTCTAGAAAACGACTGTATTCTTAAATAGCGCATGTTTAAGTGCTAACATAATGATCGCCTAGTTAAGTAGTATTTGTATACAGCAGAAAATTTAATTAAGCGCTCTTATCAGCAGTAGGTAGTGGTTTTAGCTGAAGCCAGCAGCCGCGTCTTTATTAAGATATCTTCGGATCGCCGCTAATGGTCAGTCTCGGTGCAGCGCAGATGCTAAAATTGGAGGCGAGTGCAAATTCGGATGATAACGACTTGCATAAATAAATAAATTGAAAGACGCACACACTGAGGGCACTTTCATATGCATAATGTTCATTGTTTACGGCTGTTCTTTATTATATACAGCTGCGCTTGACAGCTGCTCATGACAGCTTATTGATGTTGTGTTGTTTTCAAGTCGGCTGAGCTCAGAATTGTTTATTGTCCTACGAAATACGAAGTTGACAGCCGGAGGACTTAAAAAAAACCGAATTAATTTCAATAAAGATTTATTTTACTGAATTATTACAATATAACTTATTATTTTAAATTAAGACTAAGTTCGACCGATGCTAGAATCGAAGTGAAATACAATTTAGTTTTAATTATTAATTACACCACTGTCCAAATCATCACTTTTGGTAACTCGCGACACGAGGAGCGATCTCAGCGAAATTAGGATTTCACAATTGATGGCAATTGGTATCGGCGCACGAAGTATCGACACGAGGCGTGGACTCAGCGAATTCGGCGTTGCGACATCTCCGTAGTTATAGTTTACTTATAAAATATATCATCTCGCTATTCAGCGGAATTGGTGTAGGCAGGGCACGTAACACCTCCCCCCTTAGAACAGCAACTATTTGAGTACGTTGAGCGAAAATGTTGCTGGCAGGTGATTCTGTGTCTTGGGTGATTATACGTCTTCGGATTGATGCTCTACGGGATTTTCTTCTCGGGGCTTTCTATACTTAGCGCATACATTATACCGCCGTATAACGAAGATAACGATCAGTGCAATTGCACCGAATAGTACGACGTACAATGGTATAGTCGTATGATATATCGAACTGTCTATACTGGTGTGGTCGTTTTGTACGGTTTTCTGTGTAAGGATTTTGTCTTCAATTTCCTGTAGGTTTTTCAGATGTAGTGGGTTCAGTTTCAGGTGTGCAATTGTAGTTTCGTTGAGGTCCAGATTCATGGGTATTTCCATAATCTTCAAGGGCTGTCCTTTTATACGATCATTGGCGTTGGTAATCGTATATTCTTCAGTTTGTAAAATGCAGTTATGGGGAATAGTGGCGAGATAGCTTCCATGAAGAGTGATGAATTCCTGGCGTTCGCATTGCAGTTTCGTTCTTGCAGGCTGGGGGAACATAAGGATGTATCGTCTGTCGTCTAGTTGTTCCATTGCTGCTTTGGTTAATGTAATCTTAGTCAGCCGGCATGATTTGTCAAGGTATTGGTGGTGAATGAGGTTTTGTACGCAATCGGGATGTCCTCTTGGTTGGTGATTGAATTCAGTTTGACAGAGATGATACCGGTTAAACTTCGGGCATTCAGCCTCCATGTACTTGAAAGTTTTCTCATTGGTTGCTATGAAAGGGTGTGGGGGAATAAGGATATGTCCTACCTTATCTGGTACTATAACTAATCTATATAGTTCAAAGTCATTAGGAGAAACTATTGGAACCTTAAATATGATAGTAATTCTTTTATCTGAATCATAATAGCCTGGTTTAATTATTGAATAGTATTCTCTTAAATCGACATCTAGTATTTGTACAGAACTATATATTGATTTCAATTTTTTGATCATATTACTTAGTGAATCTACATCTAACGAACTATGATGTGTGCTGGATGCACGTATAAAGGCTAAAGTGTCTTCTATCCTAGTTATCTCTAGAAATAAGTCATCTGTATTTTCACTGATTATAGTTATAAGTTGGGCAAACTTTGCATACCTAATAATATCATTTTTCGAGGTAATATCCTCGTCTATGAGTTGTACTAAAGTGGAATTATTTTTTTCTTGGTTCGTAACGATTTGTGTCAGTATATTACTATACTTAGACATCCAGTTTTTATTAAGGCTTATGTGTTAATTTAACTCCGATACTATTTTATCATTATTATTTTCTAAGAGTTTAATTGCATGATTATATTGCTCAGCATCCGTATGGTCTAAGTTACCGGTTATGCTTTTTATGATTGATCCTAGGCCGTCTACGAGTCCTCTTTTACTACGACAGGGTTCTAGAGTTTTTAGTTGTGAACGAATTTTATCTAATTTACTTGATAAGTGCATAATTTGAAGTTCATATATGACAAATGTATGATTATCTAATTTAGTTTCGAAGTAAGTGAGTTGATTCTTTACAGAGTTAAGTCGATTGTCAATGTTAGTCAAGTCAATGTATTGTAAAAAGGAGTGGTAGTGAGTAATGAGTCTCGCTTGTCCAAGTTTGAAGGGTAGAAGTCCAGGTCCATCGCCCAGGCTCTCAAGTGTTATCTCTTGCATCAGTATTGGGTGGACTAGTATTGTTAGTAGTATCCTGCAACAAATTCGAACTCTTAGGTAAACGTTTCAGTCGGGACTTTGCTATGGGACCTTTCTTTTTGGATGTATATATATGGATTGGAAGGTCGGCTAAGACGGTGTCTTGCGTATAACGAGGCGCTAACTTCTGTCTGTCGGCTACTGGGTTTTTAATAAAAACTTGCTGCTCCGGGTGGTACTCTACTTCCGGTTCCCTATTTTTATTCCTATTTTCTATTATATTTGTGCGGTCTGCCAAAGTAAAATTATTTATAAGCTCATAAACGGTTTTTATCTGATCTCGGTGTGTTAAGATGTATTGTTGCATAAGGTGTTCGGAGATATTAACGTCGAGGGGATCTCTTGGGTCTAAGTGTCCGCGTATTAGATCATGTGGTCTGCACTTTGTAAAGCTGTGAACTGAGCTGTTATAAGCTAATAGCGCATATGGCATAAGTTTAACAATAGGTTCATTTCTTTGACGTAGCTTTAAAATACGCAAATGTTCTTAGAGTGTGGAGTGGAATCGTTCCACTATTCCATTTGCATTAGAGGAGTGAGCTAAGGTTAAGGTTTTATGGTGATTAATCTTATGTAGTCTGGTAAATTCTGAGAATAGTTGGTTGGTGAATTCTGTACCGTTGTCTGTTATTATAGTCAACGGGAAGCCATGATGGGTACAGTAATTTAGAATAGCCTGTAGAATGCTTACAGCAGTTCCATCCCTTATATAGTAAGCTTGACCGTACTTAGAGAAGACGTCTACTACTGTTAGATATTTCTCGTTTTGGGCCGTGAAGAGGTCCATATGTATTATTTCAAAAGGTTTCGTAGCAGGGGGAACTATATTAAATTGTGGTCTAATTGGCTTTCTATCGTACTTAGTTTGTCCGCAGATGGTACATTCATTGATATATTTTGATATGTCGTCCTTCATTTTAGGCCAATAGTATTTTTTCGAAAGAGCAAGATAACACTCGGTTATACCTCTATGGTTAGTCTTGCCCTCATGGTAATGTTTAATTATTTCCTGTTGCCGTAAATATTCTTTAACGTCTTCTAATTCGGATTTAACTAACACTAAGTTCATGGCTGAATTCTTAAAGTTATTTTGTATAATGGGTATAATCGAATACATTCCTAAAGGAGGCGTAATTTTGATAGCGGTTTTTACCTTCGGATTGACATATTCTTTCACGGCATTAACTACGTCTTGTTCTAGCTTCGATTCCGACACTTGAATAAATGTTCTCGTGTGTGGGTCAAACGGCTTAGTGGCTGTCGTTCTGCGTTTAATGTCACCTACTATAGCTATACATAATTGTCGGTGAAATTTGTTCAGGGGTTCGTCAGTGATAGGCACTTCTAGGATAGGGTTTTCAGCATTTGTATGCACGGTGGCTGTAGTGGAACCTGTAGGAGAGGGTGGTCTTTCTGAAGGGTTAACTATCATGGATTCTAATTCCTCGTTATTAATTTCGACTCGGGATAAAGCATCTGCGTTGGTGTTATATTTCCCTTTCTTGTAAACGATTGTATAGTCGTATTCACTAAGTTTAAGTCGCCATCTAGTCAGTCGGGAATTAGCGTCTTTTAGGTTCATTATCCATTGTAAAGGCTTATGGTCGGTGAGTATTTTGAATTTACGACCGAACAAATAAGGTCTAAAATATTTAGTTGCCCATACAACGGCTAAAAGTTCTTTTTCGATGGTACTATAGCTAGTTTCACTGTCGTTTAAGGTCCTGGATGCGTAACAAATGGGTTTGTCTGAACCGATAGTGCCCTGTGACAATACGGCGCCTATAGCTACGTTTGATGCGTCCGTCGTTAAGATGAATTCTTTGTTAAAGTCAGGGTATTGTAAGATCGGGTCATTCGTCAGTAAGGTTTTACATTTGTTAAAACATTCAATATAGTCAGGGTCAAATGTGATTTTGTTCGTTTTCTTTAGGCATTTAGTCATGGGCTTAGTAATGCGAGCAAAATTTGGGATACACTTCCTATAGTAACCTAATAATCCAAGAAACTGTTTTATTTCTTTTGTGGTTTTTGGCAATGGGTATTTCTCTGTGGCAGCTATTTTATCAGGGTTAGGCTTGACGCCTTCAGCACTAATAACGTGTCCTAAAAAGGCAGTTTCCATCTTAAGAAATTCAGACTTATCCATTTGAATTTTAAAGTTGGATTCTTGCAATCTTTTAAAAACCTTTTCTAAATTGATCATGTGTTCCTGTAATGACGTACTAAATATGATAACGTCATCCAAGTACACGAGGCAGATGTCATTCTGTAAGCCTCTAAGCACATTATCCATTACACGTTGAAATGTAGATGGAGAATTTTTTAATCCCATGGGCATGCGCAAGAATTCAAAGTGCCCGTGTTCAACGTTAAAAGCGGTCTTAGGAATATCGTCTGGATGCATCCCGCATTGATAAAATCCTGATGCAAGATTAAGAGTACTGAAGTATTGGCATTTACCAAGCTTGTCCAGTATGTCATTTATGTTGGGGATCGGATATTTGTCGTCTATAGTCTTGTCGTTCAGTTTACGAAAGTCTACAACTATTCGCCATTTTTGTTTGCCAGAAGCGTCTGCTTTCTTGGGCACTACCCAAATGGGTGAACTCCAAGCTGATTCAGAAGGTCTGATAATACCCTGGTCTAACATTTTGGTAATTTGGTCTCTTACTTCCTGCCTGTGAATAAAGGGGTAGCGATAGATTTTGGTGTACACGGGGAGTTCGTCGGTTGTCCTAATACGGTGCTTGACTCTATTAGTAAAAGTTAAGGGCTCTCCCTCAACGTTGAATACGTCGGCGTAGCGAGCACATAATGTTTCCAAATTAACTTTTTCCTCAGCGTTTAAGTGATCGGTACGTAACCGTGATATTACATTTCTTACGCGCTCGGGGTCTTGTTTAGTACTCATGCACTCGGTATTAAATAACTCGGCTTGCAAAGGACGTTCAAACGTAATGGAAATATCGCGATCGGTTGGGTTTTCAATTTCTACAATTCCGGTACGGTCGGTAACGCAAGTAATGCATTCATGAATCACGCAATTACAATATATCTGTTGCACTATTGAAACGTCACCGTCCGGGTGATAAATAGGGACGTTAACTAATCTAGATGAGTTGGCTGGAATAGTTTCTTTGTCACTAGGTCTTTTACAATGGTAAAAACGAATGGGTATGGTAGTATAATCTGTAATTAAAAAGTTATTTTTAAGATCTATTTGTGCTCCGTCGAGCAAGTCTAAACCTAGGAATCCATCAAAGTGATTATGGAATTTATATATGAAAAACTTTACATTTGAGTGATTATTGAACTCAGAAAAATTTGGCAAAGTAATAGAATGCTCGTGCGTACTAGTAGTGCGCGCGTTCGTTACCTCGAAGGGGTCAAAATTTAGTGGGACGTTAGGGAAATATTTTTCTACTGCTTCTGAGCCTATAAAAGACTGGTTGGCGCCCGTGTCAACTGGCAACTTAAGTGGCGGATCTGAAATTTGAATATACCGTAACTCTCTTTTAGATTGAATGTTGAGTTCTATTTTGTTCTTTTTTTTATTCGTATCCTCGCGAAAATCCTGCTCTTCCTTATTAGTAGACGTGGAAGGTTGCGGTCCTTCTATACAGTTAGAATTGTTAAATGTTTGGTATTGAACGCTATCTTGATCGTACGGGGAATAATCGGGTTCGTTATAACAGTAATTGTAAAAGTCATTATAGTCATAAGAGGTCGAATAGTCAGGTTGCTCATAGTAATAGTCATAGTTATACTTATTGTCGTCATAATCTGTCATCTCGTTAAAGTTCATCTCGCGCGGTTTAAAATAGTTTGAAGGCGGAGGATTTCCTGACTTACGCCAATCGTGTCCGGAAAATCCTAGTGGCTTAGGTGCAAAGTGACTAACGCCGCTCATCGGTTTCGGACCGTTATATTGCACTGGGGGATTCCTATTAGGTAGTTTAAACACGTTACTCTGGGGGTTATAGTTTGGTGGAGGCGCGCGAAACATTTGTTGAGTACGATTAGGCATGTTAGGAGCACGAAACGGTACCTGATTTTGTTGAAAAGCTGGTCTCCATGGCTGTTGCTGAAGCTGCGGCACAGGGGTAGGCTTATGCCAGCTAGGTTCTGGGTTAGGGAAACTAAAAGCCTTCGGAGTGGTCATAGCGACCGCTGGTGGCATTTTAACTGTAAGTTGTGAATGATTTGCATTCGGGTTACGACGCTCGGGAATACTTTCATTGCGTTGCTGTAAATACATGACATTCAATTCTTGTTGGACAAATTCCAGAGCCTTTTCTATCGTCTCGGGTCTCATACACCGTATACGGGACCCTAAAGGTTCTTTAAGACCTCTAACAAATGATTGTAAAGTAAATTTTCTATAAAGATCGCGTTTGGCATCAATCGTAGTTTGAATGTTCCCATGCAAAGTAACATAAGTCATTATGGTACTAAAAAGGGTCTGGCACTTGTCATAATACTCCTATGGGGTGCTACTTCCTTGGGTCAGTAAAGACATGTCATTGTAAAGAGCGGTCTCGTCTCTTTGGTCAGAAAAGTTATTAATTAATGCATCCCGAATCCCTATCCAGCTTTCTGGAATACCGTAAGAATTAATTGTACGTGCGGCGGAACCTGTTATTTTATTTAATATACCGTTTATAACACTTAAATTACTTAACTCGTATCCGGGCTCGTCCTTCACATATTGTAGTACGAGCTGGTCGCATATCTTAATAAACCGGGTAAGAACATTCGGATTGCCGTCAAATTCTGGCACTGGCCGCAATGCTTTATAGATAATATCGGGATTATATGCCATCTTAGAGTTATTAAATAATATATCTAATCCTAAATTATTCGAATCTAAAGTTCTATTCAAATCTAATTCCCTACGTCTACTAATCTGTCTGGAAGAGACAGATTGGTTCCCAGTTTTCCGTGGATGAAAAATCTTGAATGATTAAATGGAAAGCAGGGACAAGGAAGCAACACTTATAAGAATCTTTCAAGGACTTACATATACATTGTTTTTCTCGGTTCTTCTCGTATCGATTGCTGGATACTATCTTCAGCTGCGTCTTCTGTAGTTCGCATGTTCGACGAAGTATTTGACAATACCGACAGCGACTATCGGAGTCAGCAGATTAACGATATTTGGAAATCTGTACACGCCGCGCACTGCCTCGAACTATCCTACCGACTGCGCCAAATACGAAGTTGACAGCCGGAGGACTTAAAAAAACCGAATTAATTTCAATAAAGATTTATTTTACTGAATTATTACAATATAACTTATTATTTTAAATTAAGACTAAGTTCGACCGATGCTAAAATCGAAGTGAAATACAATTTACTTTTTATTATTAATTACACCACTGTCCAAATCATCACTTTTGGTAACTCGCGACACGAGGAGCGATCTCAGCGAAATTAGGATTTCACAATCGATGGCAATTGGTATCGGCGCACGAAGTATCGACACGAGGCGTGGACTCAGCGAATTCGGCGTTGCGACATCTCCGTAGTTATAGTTTACTTATAAAATATATCATACCGCTATTCAGCGGAATTGGTGTAGGCAGGGCACGTAACATACGTATGTATATTGCTTAAAAATGTGATTTATTGTTCAAGATAACGAGGAAATATAGGCATAAAAATTTGTATTAAGCTCTTTCCCTGAATACATAAAACTCGTAATGAAATATCAATGAAAAAGTATTAAACATACTAGACTGTTTATTGAAGTGACAACGTGCCTTTACATTGTCCAAATGCTTCTTAAAATATACGATGATGGTAGCTACAAGGGTAAAGTAATCCTTTAAAATGTCTAGAAGGCTTCGCTGAGCGAGCTCTGAGTAAAGAGATAAGCCGTACCGAGCCCCTACATTTTTCCTACCTTGCAGCCTCTCGTGACTTTGCGACAACTGCAAAGCCAATGAGACTTGGCGCGTTACGTAATAACATATATGTTTTTGATATGTGTAACGTGGACTAGGTTTTTAATAATTTATAAGTATGTACTTTTTACAGCTCTCTACGACGAATGATTTTATATTGAAAACTGTATACATGTTATTCATATTATATATGACTACATAAGCTAAACAATTTCGTAATATTATGTAGTAATGAGTAGGATTTATTCGTTATATCTTACAAATATAAGAAACATCTAACTAAGGCTAGAGAAATAAAACTGTAAATAAGCTAAACTTAAACCAGTGGTCCAAATTGAAGAATACCTACTTCTGATCAACTAACCTCGCTCATTGGTGTATGTATCTTTGTAATAAAGAGTAATTAAAATCATATAGTAGGGATTTTTTTACTGTCATGTGCTCGTGTCTACTCTTTTGTGTAATATTTGACGATGCCTTTTTGTTACAACTTTTCTTCTACATAATAATTCCCTTACAAACAGATAATAATACTAAAAGTCTCAAATAAAATGACTAAAGTTAACAATACTCAGAAACTTCAGGAAGGAACCTTTGTCTCCTCTCAGAGGTGCCTTAGCAATTTCATAAAAAAGAAAACACAATGAGTGTGTACAACATAAATTACCTACTTACCAAAGCCGTCACTGTTGTTCAAGTTTATTGGTGGAAGTTACAAATGTTGGGCAGTAACATGTACAACGATCGCCTGGGAAGCACTGATGCCAGTTTTCAAGCCGATGACACGTGACTTGAAAAGTGAAACAAAGTAAAGATCTGTCGGTGGATAAACGAGTATCCGCCTGCTTACTGCTGCGAGATCCCGCACTGTCCCGTAATCCCGTAAAGCTAGCTAAATGCGAGACTTGAATAATCCCGGAGATAGGTGAGGCCTCCGCCAAGGATTTGAGGGCGACAGTCTGTTTACATTGTAACCCCTCTCGTTTCTGTAGTTATAACCTCTGAAAAGTAAATCAATGTGTAACCCATATTGCTTCCCTTCGATCTCCGTAACGTCTGAACGTATCACCTTATATTGAAAATTTATTAATATATAATCTTGGATCTCGAATGTGCTCTGTGGGTAGTGACAAGTGGCTTTTACCGTCGCCGTGTCGTCTGCGAAATGAAATTCACTTTTTTTTACTTACTTGCTTAATTTTTACTTAATTATTAGTGCTGATCTCTGAACCGTCGGCGTCGTTTTATTAAAACCGACATCCTAAGTAGATCTTTGCTGAGAAATATAGTCCCATATCTTTTCTAAAGAATTGTGTAATAGGTTTAGGTATAAAATCTATTATATACATTAATTTAATTTTCTTTGAATGCTTATAAGAGGCCGACCGACCAAAAAATCTTTTGATATGTAATTGAGATTTAAAAATATCTTGAGATTAATCTTTGGTCTTATCGTGATTGTGTGCGATTCTCGGAGACAATATTCTTAGACCTTACAATTTGAATCAGTACGATTATTTTCGTTTGGCGGATAGTACGGAAAGTATTTACGACTGTCGTCTATGGTCGTAAGTGTAAGTTAATAGAACATGCGTGTTCCATACTAATTGCATTGTTGCAGAGTCACATTCTCATCTCCCCGTATAACCATTTAATACTGATCCCCGTCATAGTACAATCCTACGGCGTATTTGTATTAACATGGCAGAGCAAGTAAGCTGGTCACGTTTTCACATGATGAATTCAACGATTGCAGTTGACATTGTTTTGTTGGGGAATCGGAATAATTAAGTCAGGAATCAAGCAGAGTGTAACAGTGAAATGGGGTAATACGCTTACTAATGTAATGTGTGTATTCTGAAAATATTTGTAAATACGTTTTTACTTTTTCATGTGCCTCTATTAGCTTCGTAGGGACAGGGTCTCCATTGCAAGATAAATTTCAGACATCTTTATTTTTCTTGTACAGAAAGAACTATTGTCACGACATATTAGAGCCGAATGGAGAATCAAAACTGTTATAGCTATTTATTTAATTGATCACTTACGGCCATTTTCAATATTCGAACTATAGATAGATCTGTAGATTTTAGATTCATGTTTGACATATTTTGTATGGAGCTTATGTCAAAAACGAATCTAAAATATACAGATCTATCTTTAGTTCGAATATTGAATTCCGTAGTTAGAGCTGCGCTCACCATCCATCGATAAATTTTGGTTAAATGACTGGCAGCTTACAGGCAGCGATAGCCTAGTGGAGATACCAACGGACTGCCATGCAGAGGGTATCGGGTTCGAATCCACGGCGTGCACCACTGACTTTTCGAAGTTATGTGCGTATTGAATTGTTAATTATCGCTTGTCTCGTGCCTCGATCTTTGACAGTCGTTATATGGCTTCAGTACCTCTAAAATAAACTGACACTAGTCTTGTGACGTCGTGCCCCGGCGCCCGCGAGCCTCGCTACGAGTGACGCACAGCAGTGGGGCGCCCCGCTCGCCCCCTCCCGCTCGCCGGCCTTATATATACCGGGGACACACGTGGTTTGGCCCTTTTTGCTCCGGGACAACACGACCAAAGCTGAGTACCCATCTGAAGACCTGTGAAGTGCCAACAACGTCGCTCACGCCCTGGATAATAGTCTCTTCTGTGTATGTGTATAACTGGAATTATAACGCGAGTTAAAACTTTCCTAGTGATATTTTTTATTTATTTCCCGTAAGCCAACCTAATTATCTCTCTTTAATTGCTCGGCGAGTGATCGATCCCGGCTACCCCGTGGAAATCAATCACACGTGCGACAGTCTAAACCATGGAATATCGCTATCCCTTCAAGTTGCGGAGGTCAGACAGGCAGTCGCTCCGTGAAAAAGCTAATATTCAGCCAAATCCGGTTAGACTAGAATGCGGACCCCAGGTTAAGACTGGGATAACGCTAGGAGGATGATGAAATGACTGGCAGCTTACATCGTACAAATTTCGTTCCAATTTTAACTTATCTGTATGATAACGCCGATCCAACAATGTTGAAGCTGGCCCTCAGTATTAAGTCTGGGCTCGTCAGAGGCAATGATGTTATAATAAGGTAATATTATATTTATATATAAACGCGATAGTTTGTGAGGACTCTTACAAGGCCGAGATTGACAAAATTATTGATCAACACAGGATTATGCACATTGACATTCATAAAACGTCAATTACTTAAACTACTTCATTCATCTAGAATCATTGAGCTCTTAACTCCGTCATTATTTAGTTTTTGAAGTTTGTTTTTTAAGGGCAATTTTATAATTTCACCGTGCTTCATCGAAATCAATAATATTTTAATCGAATTTGATGATGTAGGCAATTTGTAGCCTGATTGCGCCATGTATTTGGTCATTTGAAGTAATAAAACAACTGAGAGGTACTTGTAAAATAATCTGTTAATTTCTATTTAGATAGTTCTGTTTCTCTTTGTGTTTTATTTATTTTACTAAAACCGTATATCCCGGTTTTTGTGAAATAAAAACCGGTATTAATAAGACCTACATTTGCCCGGTATCCCGGTATCTTCGAAATTCGGAATCCCGTTTTGCAACCCCTAAGTAGCATATTCTGACCGCAGAATCACATGAAAAAGATTGAAGTAGAAAGGTCGTTTTAGATTTGATTAATTCCATTATCGGAAGAATAATTTATAGCCAAAGAATAATTACTTTCCGAAGAACTTTCTACCTGATTATTAAGAACTTAGAAGGCCGGGAACCTATGATTTACTTACACAGATTTATCAAATTTCCACGTTATACTTTAAATAATATATTAACTTTTGAATATAAAAGTTCTTGTAATATTACTTCAAAATTATTTTTGTCAATAAAATTTATTCGAAGATATCTCCTGAAGATAAAATGATTGCTCGTAAAGAAATAAGCACAACATTGAAATTGTGTAATTTTTGTATTCGAAGAGTAGGCCTTTCTTTTATGGATGATATACCTAAGACGTTCTATGAGAAACTGACAAAGACCTTAACGTTGATAAGAGCGTCGTCTCTGTTGGTTTTAATGTTGATGGGTGAGAGAGCGTATGTCTCTGGTCAGATAATTAACGCGGACTCTATTGAGGAGTTTGTGGGCAGCTAATTAAACATTGCTGGGTACGACACTTTGAGTGAGTATCATTTTAGATATTATATTGTTTGCGTATATTATAACCCATTATATCATTATTACGAAATTTGCTGTTGTCTTAATTGCGAAGATACTTAATTAAGATTGACGTAAGCCGGCAAGAACTTAGGAAGAAAATGTATATTCCTTAAAGTAAGTTTGTTTACGATCATGACTCGTTAAGTCATATCTCACGATGTATTCAAGCTTAAAATATTTTTTATTTTTATAAGGTTATTAGGTTATTTAGCGTATATTTTTAGGAATGATATTAGTATACAAGTGCTCACAGAACATTGAGATTTAAGATAAATTACAATGGGGCATAGCAGAAAAATAATATAATTGGTTCTTATATTTATTTTATTAGACGGACTCTTGTAGTTAAGCTTTCTATGTTTACGAAAGACTGTGTTAGAACGCCTGTAGTGTTAGTTACTGCATAAGTGCACAAGGTTTCAAAAAGTACCAGGTAGCACAGAATCACCGCTTGGTATGCGAGATGAAAATAATAGCTGGCCTACTAAAATGATACATTATCCAAATTTCATGTTGAAAAATGTTTCCGTCTCTTCCATAACAACGTTAATTGTGTGCGTGTAGCAAATAATATGAGTTGTAAAAGCCCACAGAACATAACAGATTAAACAATTGAGAATTAATAAACTAGTTGCGAGCTCCACATAACTGTTTCTCTTCGAGCTGCGCTAGCTAACTCGGTGAACTATGCTGCAGGACATCCCCGTGTGGTCGTCAACTACGTGATCAGTTTGGCTCATAATTGTCTTTGGATACTCAGTTAACTCATGCACATATCAAAAGAGCTCTATATAGTATGTATGTTTATCCATTGTCTAGTACCTATAGTACAAGTCCTGCTTAGTTTGGGACTAGATGCTTAGTTCTTTTATGATAATATTATTGTATTGTAGATTCGTACATACACTAAAAAATCCATATTATAAGGTAAGATTTGTCTTTACGCTGTTAATCATTAACGATTTCTTTAGTTTTAAAGAAGATATTGGAGGACGCAGCAAAAATCACTAAACAATAAATTGTCGGTGTAGGGTTCTTTGCGATCGACGATTCTTTTGAAAGTCTTTACCGTTTTATTTCAAACAAGTAAACGTTCGATCTCAACGACCACTTACTTCGTGAGGGGGTGCCGTTTTTGGAGCGATTGCTCCCCATGTTTATTTACAGATTGATCGATATATATGGCAAACGACAGATATTTGGATAAAAGGGTTTCAAGTAAAACTGTTCGTCAATTTACAACTAAGTTAAATAATTGGATTTGAGAAATGCCTGCGTCCATGTTAGCCCGTTATGTAGTAAATTATTTAAGGTCACAGCTCATTAGAACCACCCGGCACCCACTCCGCATCGCTTCGTCGGACGGCATCCACTCGTTGTCGATAGGTGGTCCACGGGTGGACGCTGCATTATCACCAAAACATCGCGCGGTCAACCAGCGGACCCCGCGCGGTCAACAAGTGAACGCCGCGTGGTCACAGGTGGACGTCGCTTGGTCCACAAATTTTCGAGTAGTCTGTTAACAATTGGCACTAGGTCTACACGTGTGTTTTGTAATGTCAAATTTTACAAACGTTGAATTGGCACTCATAGTTGTCGCGCTTGATAAAGAAGAAAATGAAAGACGCAACAAAAAATTCATTCGCGGGCAGCGTGCGGTCCGCTTCGGATACTACGGCAAGCATGCGAGCAGTGAGTTGTCACCGAGTGGTCCACCCACCGTCCGCGCGTGGACGGCTTACGACAGAGGCGATCCGGTGACGCTACGGAGTTGATATAGTGAGCGCATACATGGGTATGCGCTCACTATATCAACTCCGTAGCGTCACGTTATATGGATTTGTATGGACAAATCCATATAAAGAATACTAACCGCAAAAGGCGAGGCGATGCGGAGTGGGTGCCGGGTGGCTCTAATGAGCTGTGACCTTAAATCTACGCGCTCACGTTCGTGAAAGCTACAGTTTTGATAATTTAGTGCTGAATATTTACAAAGACCTCTGCGAATAAAATTGTCACACAGTGTTATTTCTGCGTAGCATAAAAACTAAAATAATTAAAATTTCAGGTTTCGGCAAGTTATTGACCATTTGGTTTCAAGAGCACACTTTTAGGCAATTGATAAGAGAGCTAGAAGATATATGGCCGGTGTCTATTACGGATTATGAAGTGGTTATTAAATATGACAGTCTTGTAGCGCTAAAACGCCGGCAGAACTATAAGTAAGTATCTCGGGGTGGAACTATATTTTAGGTCATATGACCAGCTTCACAGTTGGAAGAGACTAAAGTTTGTAAGTATAATAATTGAAATAGCTAGTGACTAGTATAGGACATACACGTGAGAATTTATAAACTTACAAAGAAACATTTTGTGATCTACAAATTGTTGTCTCGAGTCTCAGTGTTCTTTTTGACCGAAGCGGATGACTTTACAAGCATTAAAATTTAGTAAAGACATCCGCGACACACAAACTGGATTCATTTGTAAAGCGAGCATTACTTTAAAATAAAAGTCAAGAGAAAACCTCCGCTTATGTGCCAGTTAATTAAAAATGTTAAACAATACTCAACTATTTCCAGTGTACGCGTTCTGGAATATCCTACGTGTTTGGTTTTACAACTTAACACCTATTGCTCAGCTTATCTACCGGAAGGCCCGGAGGCGTATTTACAAAGCCTATAGACATTTATTAAAAAGGTACGGAGCATTTGTTAAAAATACCAGGATATAAACTGGTCGCGTCGTTCTCCCGCAACGCAAAAAGAGGAGGTTCTTGTATTTTAATCAGAAATGACTTTGACTACAAAACATTACCATCCCTACCTAACCTTGCCTGTAATTTTCATTTTGAATATTGTGGCGTGGAGCTATCAACACAAAAAGTTATTGTAATATGTAGGTATATACAGAACCCCAAATAGCAACCCATATGCCTTCATTGAAAAGATGGAACACCTGCTGTCAAAACTGTCACATCGAACAAAGAAAATTGTCTAATGTGGTGATTGGAATTTTGATACTCTTAAACCAAATAAGAGTTGTTTAGAACTCATAAACACTCTAAAAAACTTCAACATACAAATTCATATCAACTTACCTACTAGACAGCAGGCATGTATTGACTTAATTGCAAGTAATGTGAAACACACCCGAGCTGAAATTCACTACTTGGGACTTTCAGACCATGAGACTGGGCAAACATTAACAATTAAAACTAATATTAAACGTCAGAGGCACAGTTGGTATGAGAAGGTAAGAGATTTTAATAAACATAATGTTGATAACTTTTGCCATTACATGTCATCACTGTCCTTTTCGGCAGTCTACGAAAAATGTGATGCAAATGAAGCTTTTCAGGAATTTCACAGTTTGCTTGCACTGATTTTTAATTTATGCTTTCCGTTATTTAAAGTAAAAAAAACAAATAAAGTGAATAAAAATACATGGTTGACAAAAGGATTAAAAAAGTGTTGTATAAGAAAAATATTTTTTTACCTAAAATGTAGGCAAGTAATTGTTGATAGAACGAAAAATGCTAAGTTTTACAAAAAATATTCTAATATACTTAAAAAATGCATACACAAGTCAAAACAATTAGTAAATCACAAATATATAAGCAAAAATAGTAGCAAATGCAAAACTGTGTGGCAAATCATAAATCAAAATATTGGCGACATTAATAATAATTTAGGAATAGACAAAATAGTATACAATAATCAGTTACATACGACTGCACATGACATAAGTAATTTATTTAATAATTTTTATATTGACTTGACTAATAATAATGACTTTAAATATAATATTGACGATATAAATGAAACTATGGACATGGACAAGTTAAATATTAATTCAATTTTTTAAGCCCGACAGATCCAATTGAGATATTTAAATTAATTAACAATCTCAAAAATACAAACTCCGTAGGTATTGATGGTATTAACAAAAGGATGGTAAAACTCTGTGCACCCTACATATGTGAACCCTTAAGCTTTATCATTAATATGTCATTTGAACAAGGTACTTTTCCCACGATCCTTAAAAAGTCAGTTGTTAAGCCCTTATATAAAAAGGGGGAGTCAACAGAAATGACTAATTATCGTCCTATTAGTCTTATACCAGTAATAATATTTTCTTGGGTTTACGCGAATGTTACACATTGAAATTAAACTACAGTTTACGGATTTTATCGCGTTATATTGGTTTCACTTGTTTTTACATTTAAACCGAATGATCTAGAAACTACATTTTTATTACTAGCCAACGTTTCGAATTATTTACAGGATTCATGTTCACGGCAGACTGAGGTGGTATTTGTCTTTGTCTTGAATTTAAAAGTTATCTCAAAGTACCCGAACATTTTTCAACTATTGGTGTTACTATCTACGCAGAATGTGCTCACTGTGTCTTGATGTCTTCTGGTGACTTTGTCCTTCTTGGGTTTCATTAGCCTGATAACAGGGTCCCAAGCTGGAGGAACATTCCAACCATCTTCCCTATTGAAATTAGGATGTTTTTTAATTTCAATAGCTTCTCGTATCATTCTTGGAATAAAGCGGTGTTCTTTTGCGAGTATCTGTGGTTTGTCAAATCGCAGGTAATGGTTGGTTCCTTGTTCTACATGTTCACACACAGCAGACTTCGTCGAGCGTTTGTGTTTAATGTCAGCTATATGTTCCTTTAGTCGAATGCCTATGCTTCTCTTGGTTTGTCCAATGTATGAGAGCCCACACTCACAGTCTATCTTGTAAACCCCGGCCTCTTGTAAGGGTAACTGATTCTTGACAGATGGTAATAATTGGCTTATCTTCGTTGGCGGCTTGTAGAAAGTTTTGATTGAAGCTCGCTTCAAGATGTAGCCAATCTTGTCGGTCACGCCCTTGATGTATGGGAGGACAGCAGGTTGTCTCTCTACTGTGGCTGGCTTGTTCTTCGGGGATCTGTGACGTTGGCGCGGCGGTCGGAGCTTGTTGTCTTGCAGAACTTGCTTGACATGTTCCTGAACATGAATCCTTTAAAGAATTCGAAACGTTGGCTAGTAATAAAAATGTAGTTTCTAGATCATTCAGTTTAAATGTAAAAACAAGTGAAACCAATATAACGCGATAAAATCCGTAAACTGTAGTTTAATTTCAATTATACCAGTAATGTCAAAAATTTTTGAGAAGGCAATGTTGAAAAGGTTACACGACTTCGTCTTGAAGGAAACCATACTAAAGCAAGAGCAATTTGGTTTTCAAAAAGCAGTAGTAATTCACTGGCCTGCTTCAATCTTATTAAAACAGTTACTGAATGTGTTGATGATAGGATACCTGTAACGACATTATTTCTGGACATGAGTAAAGCATTCGATTTTGTTGACCATAAACTTCTTCTTCATAAGCTAGATAAGTACGGAATAAGAGGAATCGCTAATGATTGGATTAGGAGCTACTTAAAGGACCGATATCAATGTGTAGAAATATCTAAAACAGAAAACAATAAAAAAATCACATGTAGATCGAATTGCAAATTAAATAGATTTGGCGTTCCGCAGGGTAGCGTGCTGGGACCATTTATGTTTTTAATTTACATCAATGACCTACCTAATATTACCCACCACAAAACTATTTTATTTGCAGATGACACGACACTTATTATCAAATGTGAAAATAAAGACACGTATGAATATGACATAAACTTGACGCTTAACAAGACAGTTAATTGGCTACTTCATAATAATTTAAAAATCAATGTAGATAAAACGCAAATGATTCAATTCCAAAACTATAGAAAACAACATATTGAGTTAAATGTAAATTACAAAAATAATAAAATACAAGAAGTAAGCACTGCTAAATTTTTAGGTCTTATAGTCGATAAACATTGCAACTGGAAGGCACATGTTGAATATGTTTGCAACAAACTTGATCGATTCGTTTTTGCTATCAAACGGTAACGACA
The DNA here is from genome assembly GCA_944739405.2 of Euclidia mi. Classification (NCBI taxonomy): domain Eukaryota; kingdom Metazoa; phylum Arthropoda; class Insecta; order Lepidoptera; family Erebidae; genus Euclidia; species Euclidia mi. The sequence continues at coordinate 24,165,233 of OX123187.2, forward strand.
AACAGTGTCAACGGAAGCGACCCTAAGTGCATATCACGGATACGTGTCATCGGTGCTGTCATATGGTCTCTTGCGCTGGGGGAACTTGGTTGAGATTGAAAAAGCATTTCGGGTGCAAAAGAAATGCGTGAGAGCTATATGTGGAGCCTGGTTTACTGACAGCTGTAAGCCATTATTTAAAAAGTTCAACATCCTGCCACTGGTTTGCATGTACGTTAGGGAAATCTGTGTTTTGTTAAACTTTATCCACAGTATTTTAGTAAATTTTCTGCAACAGAAGGTAGAAACGCTAGGAATAAATTTAAACTTCTCCGACCTAGGTGTCACTTAGATATATATGAGAAAAATGTATATATAAAGGCCATAGAAGTGTATAATAAGTTACCAGATACATTTGAAGAATTAGCACTTACTATATTTAAAAGGAAAATTACAACCTGGCTTGCAGAAAAATGTTTCTATACTCTAAATGACTTTATGACATATAGAGAAAATATTGTAACTAATTAATGTTAAAATTTCAATATGCGATCATAATACTTTGTTTTGACTTTTACACTTATTTCAATTGACATTTATATACAATTATTGATTTACTACTATAAATTTACAATTATACATGACATAAATTTTGACATTAATTACTTAATAAATACTAATAAGCAGAATTTAATTGGATAATATTATTGTATATGTTTAAATATTTACGCACCATTGTTATAGTAGAATGTGAGAAGACTTTTATTTTACCTTAACACCACTATGTAACCACATTTCTTGTAAATAAATGCATTTCATTTCATTTCATATACTATTTGAGTCACGAGTCAGACTCTAATAGAATAGCTTTTGTTTATGCATATTACCTACTCGACAATACCTAATGACAAAAAAAAATGACTCAAATGGCTTAGCCTTTTGCCTTGATATTTTCAAAGAAAATACACGTACAAAACCTAGTACAGTATGATTCATATTCACTCAAATAGATAAGCCTTTGTCGAGATATTTTCAAACATGGTTTTGGTCTGATAGGTGCGACTGTACGTAATTCAAGTAACTAAATAGGTTATGTTAGGTTCTCTTTTGACCCTTAACCCAAACATAGGAGCCCTGCGAAGCAGGGCTCCGTCAACTTAGTTTATGTGACTTAGTTGGTTCAAGTTAGAAACTTAGTTTATTTTTTGTATGGGACCCCGCCCTCAATATTTTTTATTTTTTATTTTTAGTATTTGTTGTTATAGCGGCAACCGAAATACATAATTTGTGAAAATTTCAGCTTTCTAGCTATCACGGTTTATGAGATACAGCCTGGTGACAGACAGACAGACGGAGAGACAGACATACAGACAGACAGCGGAGGCTTAGTAATAGGGTCCCGTTTTTTACCTTTTAGGTACCGTCAGCCGTGTGGTTGACGGCATAGAATACAAGTGTCACCACCCCCTATCTACCCATGGGTGTCGTAAGAGGCGACTAAGGGATAACACGATGCAAATACCACCTTTGCGTAGAGACGGAAAACCCTTTCAAACCCTTTACGACTGCCTCGTTGGTCTCGCGGCATAAATGTGAGCGTGGGATTGGGCGGTCTCGGGTTAGATTCCCGGGTCGGGCAAGGTGTTATTAGGTTTTTCCGTTAGGAAGTTCTCAGTAGCAGCGCGGAGTCTGGTAATGTGCCCGGTACGGCAATAGGCTCGCCCCCTATTACGTGGGACTAAAGTATATCTGGCGAAAAGTGGGTGTAGAAATACACCTCTGCCTACCTCTTTGGGGTTATAGGCGTGAGACTATGTATGTATGTATGTACGGAACCCTAAAAATGGAAAGTAAAACTTAAATGCTACGAAAGGAGGTTTTATTTTAAGAGAGCAAATAAATAATATGATTGAAAGAATCATCAGAAGAATATATGATTCAGGGGCGCTTATTCCGATCTAAGCAATGTTTTTCGTGGCTTGGCAACCCAACAACCTACTGATGTTAATGTTTGGCTAACAGGGTAGGCTAAGGGAAATAAATGACATCTAATATTGGGGTACCTTTTTTATCAACATACTTATATACCGCTTGGGAAAAATTGAGAATTATGAATATCTTTTCCAACATTTTTCTTTCTTTTTGTTAAAAAGACAACTCCTGCACTAGGACTAAATCCTGTGTCGCGGGGAACTTTACAAACATATAACTAACGGACACAATGAACACGCAGACTCAAAACAACAATTTATGAATCACACAGATTGTTGTCTCGTGTGGGGATCGAACCCACACCACTCGGCGCAGTGTCGAGCGATGAGGCGTCCGCTTAAACCACTTCGCCAACCGTGCACTCTATTTATATTTATCTACGTAATTATCAGCTACGTCAACGGTGTTTTTTTTTATTCTAATGTTTATATTTTTCTTTCTTTTGACTAATATTCATATTATTATTGAAGTTTTTTTATAATGAGTAGTGTAATAATGTGTGTATGGCAAAGTGGCTTAGTAAGAGGTCGCCTCGCAGCTTTGCACTGCACCGAGTGTTCGTGTAAATATTTCTCACACGAGAGAGTACCTTGTAAAATCCACATTTTTTTTTGGGTCCGTTGATATTAATATATTTGTAAGGTTGCAACACAGCATCGACTCCAAGTGCGAGAAAAGTATTAAAAAGTCACCACTCCTCCTTATATATTTCATCTGTGTGAGATCCCTGACTTCTTTGTGATATTTAACATTATTTATAAACTTATTTATTTTTCAGATATATCGAACATTTGGAGGCTGTGTTTTCTATAATAAACCTTATCAATATGTTGCTAAGCTCCGTTAATATTTGTTTCGTAATGTTCAGCATTGTGGTAAGTTAACAGTCGCTAATCGTCGCTACTATAATAGGTAATACGCATAAATAAGAGAGATGACTATTTTCGCTCCTAAATTATAAAGTAGAGAAAAACTATATGAAAGATACCTAGAAAAACATAAAAAATACTTTCGTCGTAACAAATCATTTTGATTTTGCTATTAAAACGACAGATTGACAGTGAGTGGAGATAAAAGATACTTGCTTCTCTATCTTCATTTCCAGTTCGCGCTATGAGATGAATTAAGTGACAAAACAACTGTTTATTCGTGTTTGATAGTATTATAAGAAATAAGTATAATTATGTTCTAGATCGTCGACTCGTGGATGGAAATGAGTAACAAGTTCTACCTCAGGGCAGTTCTAACTTAGATGTTTATCGTCTTTTGGTACGCCGATGACATCTACCGAGCGGTTAGTCAACCCTCTTTAAAGTATCAATAAAACATCAATCCCAACTTGTTATGAATCAATATATTCTAAAAATAATAGCTGTAATAACCAAACTAAAAATACTGTGCCAGTGTATGAGTTTAGAACAATTCAATTACGTAATAAATTGAACTAAAGGAATGAAGTTGAATAAACAGTCTAAAACGAAATTGATTTAAGTTTTTGCTACAGTTTGAAAGCAATTTTAGTTGAATTTCAATTTCATTTTCCGGTTGTAAGTGCACTGTATGTATTCTATTTGAGCGGATATTTTGTGCAGAGTGTGGGTGTAGCGGACGCCGTGTATGAGAGCGGGTGGTACACACAGACTAATATATAATACTGGGTGGTACAAAAGCAACTCACGATGCCGGCGCGCAATGCTCACAGTTCTACGAAGGTGCGCTCTTTGAGTTTATTTTGCGAGTAGCCTTATTTGCTTATTAAATTAATGACTCACGTAAGCCAGTTCGTCTATTTGAGAATACTATTTCTTCATTGCAGTGTGCAGTAATGAATTGCTGCCAAATGACTTGTATTCAAATTGTATTCATAGGGCTACCAATAAAAAGAAAAACATTCATTGTTAATGCCTGTGGCACACTTTGTGAGTTCATATTCACTTACATAAAGCAATATTGTATAATGGCCTTCAGTTAGCAGGTCACAAAAGCCATTATATTTCACTGCGTTGAAATTCCGGGCTATCACAATGACGACATGTAGTTCGGTAAGTATTGATTTTGAAGTGTATAAACGAGCAAAGGTAGTAACAAAACTGATTCAGCGGTTTTGGGCTACAGCTCTGGACTTCTCATTTAATACAACGATATTCGATGGTTAGATCGAATGTCATTCAAAGTGATCTTCATGACGCTGTGTTTTACGGAACGTGTTTTACTCTATACAGAATTGGTCGCTCTCCAATAAGTGTGAACATGAGACAAAGGACGTTTATAGGGTATTAAAATATTTTATTAAAATAAGTTATATTTTCTAGCCAGCTTGCTATTATCACAGTAGGTTCCATATGTCCTTTGCTCTAGCCCTGAGAATATGAAATGATGATAGACAATAATCGTTACCCACAACGCTGATTCGACGTAAGATTTGTGAGACAATTCTACAGTCAGCATGAAAGCCGGTAAGACAATGCAATAGTGATAAACTGCGTATGTTTAATACATTCCGATTGTTTGCCAACCGTTTAGACAGTTATTCGCTTGTCAATGCCAAGCGGGAGTGGTGCAAATATGTAGGTTTATGTGTTGCGACATTACGGACGTCCGCACAAATTAGTATCCTGAGGGCTCTTTTGATAGCTGTAATTGAATACGCAAAGCTACTGAAATGAAATCAACATTATCAACTATACAATGCTTTGTACTATGAAATATTATCATTGAACATGCTTACTGTGAATTACTGAAGGATTTCCTTTGAAAACGCCGTCGCGTGGCGGCTTTCTGGGCCTCAAAATATAGGTGTGACGCTGAGAACCACACAACTAACTTTTTCTAAGTTTAAGGGATAAAAAAGGGGTTTAAATTTTATTTCGAAATCCGATGATTTAATACAACGATATTCGATGGTTAGATCGAATGTCATTCAAAGTGGTCTTCATGACGCTGTGTTTTACGGAACGTGTTTTACTCTATGCAGAATTGGTCACTCTCCAATAAGTGTGAACATGAGACAAAGGACGTTTATAGGGTATTAAAATATTTTATTAAAATAAGTTATATTTTCTAGCCAGCTTGCTATTATCATAGTAGGTACCATATGTCCTTTGCTCTAGCCCTGAGAATATGAAATGATGATAGACAATAATCGTTACCCACAACGCTGATTCGACGTAAGATTTGTGAGACAATTCTACAGTCAGCATGAAAGCCGGTAAGACAATGCAATAGTGATAAACTGCGTATGTTTAATACATTCCGATTGTTTGCCAACCGTTTAGGCAATTATTCGCTTGTAAATGCCAAGCGGGAGTGGTGCAAATAGGTTTATATAATAATAATAATAATCAGAATGGATGTAGGAAGGGGGCTCGTGGTACTAAGGAGCTCCTCCTTATTGATATGACTATTAGCCAGCAAGTTCGCCGTAACCGAAAGGATTTGGCGGCATGTTGGATAGACTACAAGAAAGCGTACGATTCTGTGCCTCATACGTGGCTCTTGAGGGTGTTGGAGTTGTATAAAATAAATACAACTCTACGTACCTTCTTAAAGTCATGTATGGGGCAATGGAAAACGGTTCTTGGCTATCCAGGGTGCCGACGAATCCAGGGGAATGGCGAACTTGTTAAGATTGAGCGGGGTATCTTCCAGGGTGACAGCCTGAGTCCATTATGGTTTTGCTTAGCGCTGAATCCTCTCAGTACGTTGCTGGAGGGTTCAGGGCTAGGTTACAGGTTACGAAGAAGTGGTCGGGTAGTGTCCCACTTGCTGTTCATGGATGACTTAAAGCTGTTTGCCCCCACCAGTCCTCAATTGATAGATTTACTAAAAATAACTGAAAGTTTTAGTAATTCTATCAACATGAAGTTTGGTGTGGATAAATGTGCCGTTATTCATGTAAAGCAAGGAAGGATGGTGGAATCTGAAGGGATTCAACTCTCAGATTCCATTAACCTAAGATCACTCCTTCGAACCGATAACTACAAATACTTGGGTATGTCACAGGCTTTAAGTATTAATGAGGCTGACATGAAACAATCGTTGCAGGGGCGGTTCTTTGGCCGCCTGAAAAAGGTACTGAATAGTCTTTTATCAGGTGGCAATAAAGTTCGAGCTTGCAACGGTTGGGTCATGCCGGTTCTTATGTACTCCTTTGGCATACTCAAGTGGACTCAGACTGAACTGGACAGCTTAGACCGAAAGGTACGTACACTGCTGACAGCATACCGGATGCATCATCCACGCTCATCCGTAATGAGGTTGTTTATCCCGCGGAAGTGTGGGGGTCGTGGTTTTTTGAATGTCAAATCCCTACACAACCGCGAGGTATGCAACCTCAGAGAATATTTTCTCAACGCGAACGTGGATGTGCATCGCGATGTTGTAGCAGTGGACGCCGGGTTAACTCCGCTCAGTCTTTCTAAGGACAACTGGCGCAGACCTGTAGTACTTAGCACTGACGATCGCAGGCTTGTATGGCAGAGCAAGGAGCTTCATGGCAGGTTCTAACGGGCCCTGCATGGGCCAGATGTAGACTTTTTAGCCTCGGTGAACTGGCTACGCTTCGGTGACCTTTTTGGGGAAACCGAAGGGTTTGTCTGTGCAATTGCTGATGAAGTTATCAAGACGAATAACTACCGGAAATATATCCTGAGGGATGGCACCACGGACATTTGTCGGGCGTGTCACCAGCCTGGTGAATCCCTCAGGCATATAGTTTCCGGCTGTTCGCGTCTTGCTAACGGCGAGTACTTGCACAGGCATAACCAAGTAGCCAGGATCATTCACCAGCAACTTGCTCTGAAATACAGCCTTGTAGATGTTGAGGTGCCATACTACAGGTATGTGGCGGAACCTGTTCTGGAAAATGGTCATATCACATTGTACTGGGATCGATCTATCATCACAGACAGGACTGTTGTAGCCAACAAACCTGATATTGTGGTGGTAGATCGATCAGAGCGCCGCGCAATAATTGTGGATGTTGCCATTCCTCATGACGAGAATCTCGTGAAGGCTGAGAAAGATAAGCAGATCAAATATCTGGACTTGGCTCACGAGATTGTCGACATGTGGGATGTCAATTCTGCAATTATTGTGCCGATAATCGTCACAGTCAATGGTCTTATAGCCAAGAGCCTCGACCACAATCTTAGGAGGCTCGCGTTGGATCCTTGGGTCAAGGGTCTGATACAGAAGGCGGTACTTTTGGACACGGCACGCATAGTGAGGCGGTTCCTGTCTCTAGGGCCCTAACCACCAGTAGCTTGGACCCTGTTCCCGATACTGGTGGGTCTCCATAATAATTTTTATATTTTTAAATGTATTGTATAATGTTTTAATTACTTACTTACTATATATTTAAAAATGTACTGTATTGTTATGTGATTATATTAAAGATGAGTATGAATAATAATAATAATAATACACGCCACAAACTATTTTAGAAAATTCCACACACAAGCTTTACTATGACCGCGCCATACTTACCGATAGGACCATCCACTACAATAGACCAGACATCACTCTGCAGGACAAAGTAAATAAAACCACTCACCTCATAGATATCGCAATTCCGAACACACATAACTTACAAAAAACTATAGCTGAAAAAATTAGTAAATATGCCGAACTAAAAGATGAAGTGACCAGAATCTGGAGACAAGAAAAAGTTTACGTGGTGCCCATAGTTATTTCAACCACAGGCGTAATTCCGAAACATCTCCACCATAGCGTCAAACTTATTGACCTAAAAAAATCAATATTCACCACGCTTCAAAAAGCTGCAATTTTAAATACATGTAGAATAGTCAGAAAGTTCATGCAAAGCGAAGAAAACGAAAATTCCTCACATAACATCATTCACTCTTCATAAAACTCACCACACGCTACATAGACTTGGCCTTGACTCGTTTACGTAGTTAATACTAGCTTTAAAAGCTAAGAAACAGTTATGTTCACCCAATAATAATAATAATAATATATTATTCACCAGCAACTTGCTCTGAAGTAGTTACTTGTAGTTCTCGAAAATGGTCATGTCACATTGTACTGGGATCGATCTATCATCACGGACAGGACTGTTGTAGCCAACAAGCCTGATATCGTGTTGATAGATCGATCAGAGCGCCTCGCAATAATTGTTGATGTCACTATTCCTCATGACGAGAATCTCGTGAAAGCCGAAAAGGAAAAACAGATGAAATATCTGGACTTGGCTCACGAGATTGTCGACATGTGGGATGTGAACTCAGCAATTATTGTGCCGATAGTCGTGACCGTTAATGGTCTAATAGCCAAGAGCCTCGACCGTCACCTTAAGAGGCTCGCGTTGGGTGCTTGGGTCAAGGGCCTGACAGTACTTCTGGACACGGCACCTATTGTGAGGAAGTTCCTGTCTCTGGAGCCCTAACCACCGGCAGCTTGGACCCTGTGCCCGATGCTGGTGGGACCCCACGGTTATTTTTATATTTTTAAATGTGTTTATTTTGTTAAAAAATATATTTAAAAATGTAATTTTAATTAGAAAAATAATAAATAAAGGAGATAATAATAATAATAATATAGTTTATTCAAGTAACCATAGACTCATTTTTGTTAGTAACAGAAACTTAACCTATGTTAGTAAAAAGCACACGTTACAAAATTGATTGATGTGATTTGATTGTGATGTGATTTATGTGTTGCGAGATTACGGAAGTCCGCACAAATTAGTATCCTGAAGGCTCTTTTGATAACTGTAATGGAATATGCAAAGGTACTGAAATGAAATCAACATTATCAACTATACAATGCTTTGTACTATCCTATAGCTTGCCTCTATAATTATACCCTATAGCTTGCCTCTATAAGTGGGCGATCTAATTAAAAATATTTTCAATCGAACTAGTTCTCTCTGAGATCAGCGCGTACAACCAAACATACACTTCACCTTTATAATATTAGTATAGATTGTTGTTGCATAGTTTGAGATCAGATTACTTAATTTGATTTGTCCTAGAGTATTACTTATTATTATTATCTTTGGAGAATATAACTCTTTTCGTGTAACAAAAAGAAATGTTGCAAAAATAAATAATTTAGTTACGCGTCTGAATCAATTCTGCATTTGGTCTGGCATACCAAATGCAGAATGCGATGAAACATGAACCATCGATGTCTAAATTAGGTTTTGTGGAAACCGGCGGAAATTAAAGCCTCTGTGTCTGAGGCACCAGTGTTCCACGAAATCAAATTTATTATGTACGTATTTTAGCTTTTGTCATTAAACGATTTGAAAAGAGCGGAATGAGTTAAAAATAATATCAGCCTTTGCGTGAGCTAACGAATTCAGTAACTGCTTGTCAAATTATTTTTCTAGTCAGTCTTGCATTTTGTGTATTAGACCTGCAATTAATAAATTGGTTTCCACGGCATCCAAGTTCATGACAATGGCACCAGGATTCCGTAGAATTAATTATGAGTGCAATGGAAAGGCATAGTTTTCTAGACACCGTGGTCATAAAGTTGACACTTTTGCGCTAAACAAATTATTTTTTATTAATAGGACATGGCATTATTGGTGTTCTAATGTACCTAATATACTTACGTATATGCAGCAGAAAATAAGGTTTGTAAAAAAAAAGGCTGTTGCTGTTAGTGATAAATTGTAATTGTTATTGTAGTCGGCGAGTTACCGCCTGCCACAGAAACAATATTTTATAGGTATTGAAGTTAAAGTTTTAATTAATTGTTTTGGCTATTGCGATCCATTAAACACTCAAGTCTATTTTCGAAATTGATTGAACTTTCCATGTTAGGCAATTTATGATGCGCTAATATATTTATTATATTTTTTTATTTATAGACTCACGCTTGTATCCCCGAAGGGGTAGGCAGAGGTGTAAATATTATACCCACTTTTCGCCATGAATTTTTAGGTCCCACGTAATAGGGGGCGAGCCTATTGCCGTTACCGGGCACATCACCAGACTCCGTGCTGCTACTGAGAATTCGGAAAAACCCAGTAACAATTTTTCCCGGCCCGGCAATCGAACCCAGGACCTCCGACCAGCAGTCGCATACGCTATCCACTGGACTACGGAGGCAGTATTTATTATATATAACAAAATTAAATTAATTTAGAATAAACCAATTAAATAAATAAAAAATAAAAATAAAAATGCCTTTTATTTCTTACAGAAATGTGCCATTAAACAATACAAGCTAGTTTTGTAAGTTAGTTGTGTTTTTGTTTAATATTATTTCAATTTTTAGTTTAGTTTAGAATTTTTGGATATGTTACTATCGTTGTTATAGTATATATACATATGTATCTATTTTAATAAAATATTATATTGTAAGAACCCCTCTGCGGGTGAAGGCCTCCTCCAAATTGAGCCAGTTTTCTCTGGATTGTGCTGTTTGTGTCCAGTTTGGACCCGCTATGCGTTTGATTTCGTCCTCCCATCTGGTGGCAAGTCTCCCTTTCTTTCTTTTGCCCACTGGCCCCCTCCATTTTGTCACTCTTTTTGTCCACCTCTGATCTTCGAGGCGTGCTATGTGTCCGGCCCACCTCCATTTTAATGCAAGAGCTTGAGCTAAACCGTCTGTTGCTTTTGTGATGTTACGTATTTTTGTATGCCTTATTTCATTTATTCTCTTTATGTTTAGCATACTCCGCTCCATTCCTCGCTGGCACGTTATAATGTTATTTTTAATATTTTTGTTAAACTTCCATGTCTGACAGGCATAGGTCAGGCATGGCATAAGGCAAGAATTCATAACCTTTGTCTTCAGTGTGATTGGCATGGTGCTCTTAAAAATTTCTTTAAGGCTCCAGTACTTATTCCATGTTAACTGGGCTCTGCGCTCGATCTCTTGGTAGTTGCTAAGTCCGTCGAAACTAATTTGCTTGCCTAGGTAGATGTATATATCAGTGTATTGGAGAGGCTCGTTTTCAACGTATATTTGTACCATGGTGTTATTGGTCATTACCATAGTTTTATAGTAGTACATCTCTAGCCCGGCGAGCTTTGTTTAGTGACTCTACCATGTACTTGTAGTTCATTTACTTTCCCTGATCAGCACCAAGTCGTCGGCAAAACGTAGGTAGTTTAAATACTTATTTTTTACTTTTATTCCGCATTCATTGCAGTCAAGCTTGCTTATTATCGACTCTAATGTAGCTATAAATAGTATAGGTGAAAGCGGGTCCACTTGTCTTACGCCTCTCTTTATAGGGAATCAGGGACCGGCTGTTTCTAGTTTAACTCTACTTCTACTCTTCCTGTATATGCTTTTGGTTACTCTTATATATTCGTTTCCTACATTTTGTGTTGTTAGAGTTTCCCAGATGTAGTTGTGCGACATTGAATCGAATGTTTTTTTGTAATTCGACCCTGAACTTAGAGCACATATTGAATCGCTTCATAAAGGAAATATTTCATATTTTACGCCTTATATTCAAAACGAGCTTGTAGATATTCTTGCCTCTGAGGTCAAAAGGTCTCTTTCGGTTTTTTTTTTACCTTAAAACACATTACTACATATTCGGTTGAAGAACTAAAAAAATATGCAGCTGATTTGAGTATCAAATATTCTGCAGATATAAATGCCACAGAATTTTGGTCCGAAATAGAAACTTTGAAGAGTCAAGTTGAAGCGACTACATTATTTGATAATTGTGAATTTCAGTCAAGTATGGGTCTTCTCAAAGCTATAGTGGAACTGAATTTAAAGGAAATGTTTCCCAATGTAGTAGTCGTTATAAAGATATTTTTAACGATGCCAGTGACTGTAGCTTCTTGCGAGAGATCGTTCAGTAAGCTCAAATTAATAAAAACGTACCTGCGCTCGACGATGGATCATGAGAGATTGTCTGGCCTAGCAATTTTGTCGATTGAACGCGACATAGCACGGCTCCTGTCATATGAAAATGTAATCAAGGACTTCGCAATGAGAAAAGCGCGGAAAGTAAATCTTTAAGTAATCTTAAAGTAAGTACTCGATAGTAACCCAAGGCTGTCCTTGGATTACTATCGAGTACTTTGTTTCATTTCTGTATTTGAGCAAATATTTTTAAATAAACAATGTTTATCTTAAAGAAATATACTAAGTAGGTACTTATATACTTTGGTAAACAATAAATAGATAGATTTATTTGTATTCACATTTGTCCATTTTATTTTCAGAGCCTGGTTAGAGCATTTTTCAGGGGCGCAGTTTTGCAAGCTCGCGCCGGGTGCATAAAAGGATAGTTACGGCACTGGCTTACTCAATGCCAGTGACACTATTAGTGGTTGCCTCCTAGCCGCCCTCAGCAAGTAATGCTGTTATTTGATGTTTCCTAACCTATCTCAGTACATGTGCTACGATTAATTGATATTATAGACAATATCAATTAATCGTAGCACATGCACTGGAGAGGCTAGAGCCTCGCTTCGTTCAAGTAATACTTTTAGTTAAAATTTAGCCTCGTTAAGCACAAGGTACATTATTTGTTGATGTTAATTAGCCTCGCTTTGAAGAATTGGAAAATGTTATCCCGCCACTTCGCACATCTTTGGTGGAGATATACCCTTATTCGCCCCTTGTCTGTAAGTACCAAAGGCGCACAGCCTACTTACACGACCTTTTTTCGTCGTCCTCACTTTAATTAGAAACAGTAGTCAAGCTAATTTTCCTTTTATAGGCTCAACGTTCATTATCAATCTCTTCAACCTCTGAGTTGAGCTCATGATTTATTACCTTTTACGTATATAGTTTTTAGGTTGACGATTTTGAATTGTGATAATATAAATGAATATGTTTAACACAAACTCATTGTTTTCTTCTACCTTTATAAAATGATTCATATTAAAATTATACATTTTTCTATTATTATTTTTCTCATCCAGTGGTTTTTGACAGCGTCTGCTACCTCGAAGTTTGTGGCCTGGTATAAATATTTATAATCTTTCAAACTCAGCTACTTGTAACAAGTTTGGGATGAGACGACCGTGTATTAGTGGGTTGTCCCAAGATATTATGACTATCTAACCTGCACGGAAAGATAAAAGCATAAATATTGTTTCGGTTTCACTAGTGGGAAAGATAATTATCTCACATCCACGTTCAATTTGACTGAGAAAATTACGAAGCGGTTTTAAATGTTCTTTGGGACAATTATATAGGTTCATATTTTTTTTTAAGACAAATTTCGCTCTCGGAATAAATCCTGTGTCGCCGGGAACTTTACAAACGTACAAGCAACGGACACAATGAACACCCAGACTCGAAACAACAATTTAAATGGATCACACAAAGTTTTGTCTCATGTGGGAATCGATCCCACGACACTCGGCGCAGTGTTAAGCGGCGAGGTGGCCGCTTAAACCACTACGCCAATCCTGAAGTCGATCTGCAAATAGCTGCTGTCAATCAGAGTATCCCATTGTTTTTAGTGTAGTCAAGTCACCTACAATAAATATATGAAACAAAAGAAGTTTAAATATTGCAACCAAAACTAGAATTGCTACTTATAAAATTATATAATTATACATATCTGTGCCAAACAGTCTTCATTCGATTCATTTCATAAAAACAAACAAGTCACGAAATCGGATACAATAGCTCTTCAATAAAATCAATACACCCAATACGTGCCCAATACCGCATACAGTTGAGTATTTATTCGGGGCCCTTTTCGCGTACTCACTTACTCCTTCCCCTAACGAGGGCAATCACAGCGTTCACGGTTCAACTCTTGTCACGTGCGATATATTGAAATAAATACAGTCTAAATAAACTTTCCTTTCCGACTCCATGCACCATGGCCGACGTCCGAAAAGTCCTTACAATTGTGTTTCCCTGGACTCGTTCATTGCTATTGTAAACCCTTTTTCACAACAACTTGCAATAAATAACGTATCAATGGAAACTTTTAGATGAAAGGTTTTTTTAATTATCTAATGTATATTGTCACAGCAAATAGCCCGTGATATTTTATCTGTATGGTGTGTAACATGGTTCAGAAGGAAATTGTTAGTAAGTTGAAACCGAAAATTGTCACCTGCACTTGCAGTTGGCAAGATGAAAGAGACGTTGAAACTGTTCACCGCACGCCGCGCGCCGCGCCGGCAGTTTCGATTAACAAGTCCGTGGATTGCATGTCATAAACAACATAATGCGGATAGTAAGTATACTATAAACGATAAATACATAAATACTAGGACAATATAAGTGACGCTTAGGTTAGTGCTATCAGGGATAGATGATTGGAGATCTGTTGACAAACCGAATTATGTACGAAATTACCAGCTCGTTAAAGTTGGACTTAAGTTTTAAATGTAAGATTAACAGATTCCATGATATAAAGAAACAATTTTTTGAAGTGTGCATTCATGATTTCAATTCAAAAATACATTATAGCGTCTTTTGCTAATCATTCTATGCAGGAAAGGATCAAAATTTGATATTGTATTATAGGAAAGTACCAAAATTTGAGCCTCATCTTGAAATAAAGACTGATTAACGTATACCCACGAAAGCACGGCATCTGTATCTTAAGTGGCTACACTCGACGCGGTATGTCTAAGCCATACTTTCATGAAAATATAAATTTGGAAAATTTGTGACTCAAACGTGTACCCGCTTCAAAACATTGTATACTTTAAATCCGGAAGCTTCCAAAGTTATCTCAATAAAGCGTAATACTTTCATTTATGTCAGTCACATTTCTCGTCACAAGCCGGTGCCGACCAACCGCTTCAGTTTTACGTGTTCCACTAAAATTACACGCCAAACTCTCGATACCGGATTTCTTTTAGCAAAACGTTATAACTCTTATATAAATATGGTCAAATCCCGGTGGACTACGGAGGGCAAATTAAATAGTCCGTAACCACTAAAGTTTTTAAAGTGTTGTTAAAATTAAACAGCTAGAACACTATAAGAAAAAAATAGCCGTTTGTTGGCTTCTCTGAAAGTTATAGTTGGTAAATTCGTTAAAACGTCATTACCTTTTAATGAATGGTGGAAGACTCAGCAGAATATGGAGCAATAAATAACTATATGCCTGTGGTCGGTCCGTAATTTCGTTAGCAGCACCGGCAAATGGATGGCCACAGTTTCTTATTTTCAGCAACGATTTCTGCCTCTCTGCTTTCAAAATGACCAGATTTATAAGCCTTATACATTTTATATGGTACCTGGCCATTCAAGCGTAACGACGATAGTCGCGAAGTTAGTAGGTACGTAATAATTTACATATTATCATAATCTCAGGCATCTGTCGTCCCCTATTTAACAAAGACCTCACTCGATAGATTTACGTATCGATCGATATTGTACTGTCTGGGCTCAATAGCTTCTCGTTTCCTCAAGAAATGTTTCTTTGATGTATTTACCACTGCCTAATTCTTCAAACTTTTTAATCGTCTCTACTTTCACGTCTTAATCTACATTTTATCATACGCAATAAGAAATGGTTTTAATTTTGCTGATACAAATATAAATATACTTTTAGTATGCCAAAGTACACTCGCTTGGCATCTCCGATTATAGAAATGACGGCCGACCCATGTATTTGCATCTTAAAGGTCACAGCTCATTAGAGACACCCGGCACCCACTCCGCATGGCGTCCACGAGTGGACCACGGGTGGACGTCGCGCGGTCAACCGGCGGACCGCGCGCCGTCAACGAGTGAACGCCGCGCGGTCAACGCGGCGACGAGCAGTCAACGCGCGGCAAGCATGCGAGCAGCGAGTTATCACCGAGCCGTCCACGCGCGGACGGCTTACGACAGGCGATCCGGTGACGCTACGGAGTTGATGTAGTGAGCGTATACCCATACAAATCCATATAAAGAATACTAACCGCACGAGGCGAGGCGGTGCGGAGTGGGTGCCGGGTGGCTCTAATGAGCTGGACCTTAAAAGAGCAAAAGTTTACCCATACGAATGACTGAGTTTTATAAAGGTAGATAACGGCTAGGTTACACAACACTTTTTTTTTGGTGTTGGGTTGGAAAATCCTCACGGAGTCCCTTCGCCCTGGGGGAAGGACGAATGGGACTGTCAGACTCTTACTGACTAAAAATCAACCCGTGTTCCTCATGTACCCGTGTGTCGGAGGGTCGTGTATCGCCGAAGCATACGTCGCTACTCCCCGACGTGTATTGGCCCGCCAGATGTCAGGGGGGCCCGGACAAAACCCGCTTATTGGCGGATGAAGGTGTTGGGCTCCGCCGCCGAAACACCCAGCGGCCGCAGAGGATCTCCTCTTCCTCTGCGACCCCACCACGACGCAACAATGGTGCGCCCCCAATTGTTCGTGAGAAATAGGGAGCGCGGCAATGCAACACCGACACGCCTCTCCTCCCACGACCGCGCCCGACTGCGCGGAACAGACAGAACTGACCCCGCACCCGCACCTTTGGACACATCCTGCGCAGGCCCCTCCAAGCCCACGTGGAACGTCCACTCCCGGGATCTCTCTTATCTTCACCGCGGGTGTCCAAGCTACGGTTACAGAGCCCCCCTCCACGACAAGGTGGAGATCCCACGGGGGGAGGCTACAGAACACTGAATGTGAATAAATACGGATCGAATATTGAAAATGGCCGTAAAAGCAATGCTGCTAACGATGAATAATGAAGTTGTCTTTTTTTGCTCTGCAGTGCGTCAGATGACATACCTATAGCTGGGCACAAGCCTCTTCTTATTGTAAGAGTTGAGTAAAAGACCAAGCTAGCCAATTGCGCCTTGACAGGCTTCACATAGCTTTCGAAAACATCATGTAGACCTTTCAGATATACAGATAACCTCACGCTGTTTTCCTCCACAGCTTAGCAAGCTAAAATTAACAATTAAAGTATCGTTTGCCACGTTTAACACTAATTCAGATAAACACTACAGCATAAACATAGCTTATATTTCAAGTGGCGTGTCGCTGTTGTTACGAAGGTATCAAAACGTTCTCAACGTCTGAATAAAATAAAATTGTACGCTTGTATTTTAAAACGCCCGTGACTCGTGAAACGGAAATGCCTGCAGCGTTGCATTGTTGGTATATTTTCAAGTAACCAATTATACGATGTGTTTGGGGAACGGTGTCGCAGCTTTTAGGGATAAGATACCATTTTACGTTTTATGTTATGGACTCTCGGGTGCTTGTGCTAATTAAGCGATATTTTGGCGTGTGAACGTCCTACAACCCTAAACATTTCAAGAACCATTTTTCATTAACTTAAAAATTATTGTAATAGCTGAAAAAAAATTTTTTTTTCGTTTTCTTTTTTTCAAAATCTATGCCATTAACCTATTGTTTTTTAATACTACATAATATCAGCTTTAAACGACTATTTAAATCATTGTCCAGAGTAAAATAGTTTAAGAAATATGCTTCTTTGAATATGACCCTTTAATAGCAGATTTATCCCAGAAATATGGAAAACAAGAAATAAAATGCATAATTTATTATTTTAACGTGAAATTTAATACAAGTAATACAATTATAAGAATATTTTGAACTGTTTTTGTAATGTATTAATTACAACAATGATTCAAAATGGCCTCCGTTTTGTTGTAGACATTCCATGGCTCTTATTGCCACATGCCGCGTAGAGCGTCGGATCATCTCCTTATCTGCCCTCAATTATTTTCCGATTCGCATCATTTTTTCTATTAACTCTTCTCGGGTGTTCGGCACATCCACATATCACGATCTGAGCCGAATTTTTTAAAAACAATTATATGCACAGATGAAGCCACCTTCACGCGATCGGGGTACATAAATCAACGTAATGAGCATCTGTGGCTCCCAGAAAATCCTCATGCTAAAAGCTGCGACACCGATTTTTCCTTTTTTTTTGGTGACATTTAACGTGTCTTGTATGTTCGTTGTCATCAATTTTCACAACAGTTTTTAATTTTCAGATATTTGGTCAACGATAGCCGAAGTATTTTATCGTTTTCAAATTATTTAGTGCGCTGATAAAGTACCTACGCTAAGGTAAGCACTTATATGCATAAAATTTATGTTCCGCGGATGAAAAAAGGAGATTATTAGATATGCAATCATTCTTCTAAATGGCATAGGTACCCGAGATTTCTCCGATGAGCAATCGGAGACATAGCTCCAGAACCCTTGGCAATGGATTGTAACCGAGACCAAGTTAGGATAATGTTGATGATTACGACGACAACCATTTCAATCATTCGTACTCGTAGAGTTGTTTGATAGGTAGAGCAACAGGAAGCGGTGCTGAAATCTTAAATTATTCCAAACATTTAAATACTTTATTGAATAAAACTTGATTAAAAGTTAATACTGAATTATAAAAATGTTTTGTAGCGGGTTCTAGTAGTAAGAAACGCAGTCGAGGTTCTACATGCGTTTATTGCAGAGTATTGTCTCACTTCCCTTGCCACGAGTATGACCGACCAACAACACGACACTGGCCTGAACACTAAGGGCTGCAGTCTCCCACGCTGTTCCCTCCGGTAGTGTGCAGGGCAGGTTGCTCGAAGGGCTGCGCGTAGCGGCAGGTCCTCGCAGGCCGTTGGCTCAGCTGGCAGGTGCCGGCGGTGTGTGTGCGATGAGCGGGGCAGGCCAGACTCTTCGACAGAGGGACGCCGAAGGCGATGCAGCAGGTGTAGCGGTCTAGGTAGCGTAGCCCGGAGCTTAAGGTGTAAACCTGGAACCTGAAGGAAAGCAGCATTAGGAGAGCCACAACCAATAGAGTCAGGCAGGCGGCGTCAGCCGGCCTCAGCTAGCAGGTAGAGAGATGGGCAGTACGCTAACGCAGTAAATGTAGTAACTTACCCACAGCTGGGACCAGGATACACGTATGAAGTAGTATAATTATAGATATAGCGGTATAGAATTTAGTAGCGGTAGTAGGTTAGTGTAGAGTAGCGGTGCCGGCCTCTCTGTCGGCCCCTTTATATACCGGGCCCTCCATCAGTTCGTGTCGGCGCATTACCAAATATAGGCAAAACTTACGAGCGCGGACGATAGCCTTCTCTGATTGGCCGAGCGTATGGACGGTATTATGACGTACACTCGGTAGGTACCGGTCATACGCCACAATACCGCCCGCCTTAGGAGAGTATTTTACGTGGCTAACAAGGAAAATCCGACTAACTGCGTTAGGTCTATGAGTCCGCTACTGTCCAAGCTAAGACGGCATATAGAAGAAAGAAGGGAAAGTCTTATACGGTTTGTAACAAATAGTTAGGCGCCATAATGTATAAGTTTTAGGTCCTTAATGTGCCAAAACCCAATAGAATTTCCAGACGCGTCCGACAACTCGTAAACGAGAGGCGACTTTTTATTAATCACTGTGCACTTCACGAATTTAGGGGCTAGTTTTTTACAGAAGGACTTATCCTTGTCGCTCTGATAAAAAGTCCTTTCCCACACAGTGTCTCCCACATTAAACTCAGCTGGTTTACGGCGTAAATTATACGTTTGGGAATTCCTAGCATGAGCTTGAATGAGGAGTGCCTGAACTTTGTCAAATATGCCTGATAAGTGACCTATGTTTTCTGCGTAATCGTCCCTAGGTATGTATACTATATCATCAGCGTCCGTGTCGACATAGTGTGAGCCGCATGGAACTAGTTCACGTCCATAGACTAAAAAACTAGGTGTATAGCCCGTGACTTCATTAACTGCAGTATTTAATGCAAACTGCACCTTAGGTAGGAGAGTGTCCCATATTCTCTGGTCATTTCCTACAAACGCCGCTAAGGTAGAACCAATGGTTTTATTATAGCGTTCGACCGTATTGACATGTGGGGAATATTTAGGAGTATAATGAAGATTAGGGATTTTGTACTTGCGCAACATAGCTTTTAAAGTAGCACTTACAAACTGTTTACCATTGTCCAATATAATTGTAGATGGTATACCATGAACCAAAAATATTTTTTCTTCTAAAATATTAGTTATTATTTCAGCAGTTGCGCGCCTGATAGGAAAAAGTAAATAGTATTTACTAAAACAGCAAGTTACTACAAAGATGTAGGCATTTTGTTTTCTTGTGACGGGTAGTGGCCCCACCAAATCTACACTAATGGTTTGGAAGGGTAGTGAACACACTTTGGGTCGTCCCATGGTTCCCAATGGTGCATGGTTCTGATGTTTGTGCGCGATACAAGTGTCACAAGAATTTATGAACTTAACTAAGTCATCGCGCATTTTGGGCCAATAGTAACGCAGTGCTAAGCGCATGTAAGTTTTAAATATACCGAAATGCCCCGAAGTGGGTTCAGCATGGTTCTCTAATATGGCATTATTTCGATCAGAAGAAGGTAGTACTTCTTTCCATTCGAACTCCTTACGTAGCATACACCTAGATTTAATCAAACGATACAATTTATTATTTTTAATAGAATAGTCTGGATAGTCATTAGGCGAAGATAAACAACCATTGTAGGTGGCTGAATACCATTGGTCAGTGTCAACATTAGGGTCATTCACGTTATTATTATTCGCGTTAATTATATTTACAGGTAGGGATCGTGATAACGCATCGGCTATAATATTATCCGCGCCGCGCCGATGCTTTATTTCGAAGTTAAATGCTGACAGACGAACCGACCACCGAGCTAATCTACCAGTCGGGTTGCTCAAGTTTAGGAACCATTTCAGTGCAGAATGGTCAGTATACACAACGAACTTTAACCCGTTATCTAAATAACAGCGCCAATAGTCGAGGGCCGTTAGAACTGCTAATGTCTCACGTTCTGTTATACTGTAGTTTTGTTCCTGTGCATTTAGTGACCTACTCATGTAAGCGATAGGTAGTTCCACGCCATCTATTTCTTGTGTAAGTAACCCACCGATGCCGCTCGCACTCGCATCTGTGTGAACTTGAAAAGGTTTCTCGTAATCGGGACACGATAATATTGATGCGGAACTTAACAATTGTTTTAGTTTACAAAACGAGTCATCAGCTTCCACCGACCACTGAAATGGTGCGGCTTTCTTACCGGTAGAGGTAAGTTTGTTCAAAGGACCGGCAATAGTACTAAAATTAGGTATAAATCGCCGATACCATGATGCAATGCCTAAGAACCTTTTGACTTCTTTTTTATTCTTAGGCGTAGCATATTGAAGAATGGCTTCCACCTTACATGGGTCTACTTGTAATCCTTTAGAGTTTACTACGTAGCCCAAGTACTTCAATTCATCACGGAAGAATTTAGATTTTTCTAAGTTTATTGTAAGGTTAGCCGATTTTAATTTTTCGTAAACTTTATTTAATAGTGACACATGAGCATTAAAAGATGGCGATATAAGCACGATATCATCTAAAAAAACGAATACAGAGTTTTCGAACTCAGGACTGTTCGTAAACAAGTGATCCACCAAACGCTGTTGTGTCGCAGGCGCATTCGTTAAACCAAACGGCATAGTCACAAATCTAAATGTTCCTCTAGTAGGCACATAGAACGCAGTCTTATCACGATCACATTCGCGAAGAGGCGTCTGCCAAAAGGACTTAGATAAGTCTATACTACTTAGATATCTAGCGTTCCTAAGGTTGTCTAAAATTATTACGTAAGGTAGTTTGTACGCGTCTTTTTTAGTAATAGAATTAAGTTTCCGACTATCTAAACAAAACCTTAGTTTTCCGTCCTTCTTAGGCGTTAGTAAAATCGGTGACGACCACGGACTTTCGCATTTTTCTACTTTCGTCTAATTCGTCTAGTTCGTCCTAAACCGGTTTTTTCAGTAGAAATCGACTCGTATTGCTTTATAATTAACTTAGCCGTTCTCTGTTGTGACTCACTCAACTCACTAAATGATTGCAATACGTTCGTGTTACTTAGCTTATTTTCACTTAACACACTACACGGCAATGTTTTAGACATGCATACGGATGCGATATGGTTAGGCAGTAATTTAAATAGTTTCCAGAAATCGATGCCTAAAATTAAATTACTTGTAACTTCTGGAATAATATAAGCTTTCAATAAATGGGTTTGATTATTAAAAGTAGTGGGTAAGTTGATAAGACCGCGCGGCAACAATATATTTCCATTCGCGGTCCGAATGGAATTAGTGTTGTGACACTGCTGTATTTTTAACCCGGTTTTAGTAATTACCTCCAGATGGGAGTTGTTACCTAAAATTGTAATGGCTGAACCGGAATCGAGCAATCCACAAATAGGTAAACTGTTAATCGTTACGTTAACATAGGGCCGTAGGTCATTTTTAGGTTTATTATCCAGGATCGAGGCGACGGAATAACTAGAGAAATACACTTTTAGAGTGTTTAGCCAATTTCTCCAATCATCTTTGTCAAAATTGGTTGAATAGGTTGTAGAACCTAATTTAGATTTTGACACGCCCCGACCCTGACCAACTAGTTTTTTGGTTTCGTCGATTTACAGTTCGGGCAGTTAGGGAATGTCACATCCCTACAGCCGCACTTGAAGCAAATTGCGAAGCGATCGCGTTTGCATTCATTCAAACTGTGATCATTGATACGGCAGCGCGGGCAGTACTTGGACGTGACTAGAGCGACAGAGCTAGGTTTAGACTTAGGTTTGCTAGGTTCGTTGTTCTCAGTGTATTCGGACGTACCCTCTATAGTAGCAACGGGATAATTATTGTAGGAATTATTACGCGCTCGGTTATTAGGTTTGTGACTGTAAGCTAGGTCTGGTGCCAACGTGTCGTTACTGTAATACGGTTCGCGGAATTGAGAGTTCAAACATTTCATCCGTTCGTAGTTTAAACATAACGTCTGCAGTGTTGCTATACTGTCTATTGAAGATATTGACGGAGCTAACACTAGTGAGTAGCATGGACGTATGTTATGCAATAGGATGTCTAACTTTTCGCGTTCGGACAATCGCTTTGACGGTGACAGCCTAGCGAACAGCTGATTCATTATCGAGAGATAAATTATTATAGTTTCGGTAGCACCTTGAGTACGTCGGCGGATTTCATTTAATAACCGGTAGTCATAATCGTACGGTGTGAAATCGTCTATTAATTTAGTGGTGAGTTCTTCCCATGTATTGAAATATTCTTTTAGGCCGCGGTACCAGTGAAGTGCGTTACCGGTGAAAATTTCGGAGGCATATGATAAAATTTTAGTGGAAGGTAGATTACGCGCGGTTTGGAATTCGGTTACGCGTTGTAGGAACGCTCGGACGCATCCCGTACCGTCGTATTTTAGCTTAGACAGTTCGCTAACTCTCAAATGCTCGCAATGCAATACTGGGGCTAACCCTGCCTGCGTCGAGGTAGACGGCGCAGGTTGGACCTCTGCCACAGCATCAGCTGAGCGAACAGCTGATTGCTCAATGGCGGACAGCTCCGCCGAGAGCTTGTCGAACCGGCTGCACAATTCGGTTATTCGTTTTGAATACGCCGTAGGACGTTCCATCCTACGGAGTCTATGGAAAATGTGGTTGTGCAGTGCGGTAGACCTCCTAGCTAGGTTCGCGTCGTAAGAAACAGATAACGAATTTAGTCGCTTGGCCAGCTCAGAGACGGCCTCGCTAGCGCCCTCGAAGTCCACCGCTATGGCTAGACCCGACTCCAAAATGTCATCATTTGGAATGGCTTCCAGTAATTTAGGGAGCTGCTTCCGCAGACCTAGGACAGAGGTAGCCGGCTCCTCACCTCTAATCGCGACCTCGTAAGCTAACTCGTTCTTGTTTAGCAGGAAGTATTTTATGGGGTGTGAGCCCATGGTTTATGAATAACCGCGTAAGTATACACTACACACTACACTTAGTGCGCAAGCGTTTCGCCCTTACAAATGGCCTACTTTACGATTAGGCGTAAAAGTTCGACCGTTAGGACTAATTAGAAAAAACGTTAGAATTCAAAATTGCGAACTAGTACGTAGTAGGTAGTTACACTAAAGGTAGACAATTAGTACAACAATACGTACCGGTTCGCTGTAGCCGCACCTGCTCGCTTACAATGATGGAGACCTGCTAGATGAGAACTCGAGCACGGAAAGCGAGACAATAACCCACGTTGGGCGCCACTGCAGCGGGTTCTAGTAGTAAGAAACGCAGTCGAGGTTCTAGATGCGTTTATTGCAGAGTATTGTCTCACTTCCCTTGCCACGAGTATGAACGACCAACAACACGACACTGGCCTGAACACTAAGGGCTGCAGTCTCCCACGCTGTTCCCTCCGGTAGTGTGCAGGGCAGGTTGCTCGAAGGGCTGCGCGTAGCGGCAGGTCCTCGCAGGCCGTTGGCTCAGCTGGCAGGTGCCGGCGGTGTGTGTGCGATGAGCGGGGCAGGCCAGACTCTTCGACAGAGGGACGCCGAAGGCGATGCAGCAGGTGTAGCGGTCTAGGTAGCGTAGCCCGGAGCTTAAGCTTGTGGTAAACCTGGAACCTGAAGGAAAGCAGCATTAGGACTCTCCTAATGCTGCTTTCCTTCAGGTTCCAGGCTCTCCACAACCAATAGTCAGGCAGGCGGCGTCAGCCGGCCTCAGCTAGCAGGTAGAGAGATGGGCAGTACGCTAACGCAGTAAATGTAGTAACTTACCCACAGCTGGGACCAGGATACACGTATGAAGTAGTATAATTATAGATATAGCGGTATAGAATTTAGTAGCGGTAGTAGGTTAGTGTAGAGTAGCGGTGCCGGCCTCTCTGTCGGCCCCTTTATATACCGGGCCCTCCATCAGTTCGTGTCGGCGCATTACCAAATATAGGCAAAACTT
Source organism: Euclidia mi (assembly GCA_944739405.2). Classification (NCBI taxonomy): domain Eukaryota; kingdom Metazoa; phylum Arthropoda; class Insecta; order Lepidoptera; family Erebidae; genus Euclidia; species Euclidia mi. The sequence continues at coordinate 24,189,876 of OX123187.2, forward strand.
ACGAGCGCGGACGATGGCCTTCTCTGATTGGCCGAGCGTATGGACGGTATTATGACGTACACTCGGTAGGTACCGGTCATACGCCACAGTTTGTTGTGTCTTGTAATTTAAGTATCTTCCTCTCCTTTCTTCTCACTTTTGACTTAAAGTAAGGCAGCCGTAAAAGAGATTATGAGATTTATTCGAGCGCGTCAGATAAATTTAGGGCGGATACCTTCCGTCCTGTTAATTCGAAATATGAGCTCTTAACAAAGAGCTGGACTAGTAAAGAAGCGTGAGATTTGTAAAAATAATATGTGTATATTTGTAAAATAATGGATTTTGCACAATATTTCAAATAATAACAATGTCGATAATAGCGTGACATTGAAAAAGGCGCTGCGCTGCGCTTTGCTATACGTGCGCCGGCCGGCATCATAGGCTCCCCTAGTGTTACGATATCGCGCATTCATCTTGTCACACCGTCACTCACATGGGGCGCTGAGCTAGTGTATCCTCTAAAAAGACCTCTTAAACCACGTCACATTTCCTCACGGTCGATTTAGAAAGAAACAACAAAGGTGATAGTACACACAAGTACTCGATCAATCAGACTCACCGGACGGTGCTGGGGGAGGGAGTACGATGTACCTTTCTCTTGTCACTTCACCACTGATATATATCTTCTGTTGCAACAATGCAGTAAAATAGATTGTTTATATATATTGCCATTTCTTTTGAAAACCACACTCGTCACTCATGTCGAACGTCTTGGGACCTTTTCTAACTCCGTAGAAAATTTTACAGCGTATTGTAGTATTATTTAATTGCTGTTAATTTTTGTTTTACGAGAGCTAGATAGCAAAGATTTAAATAATAATATTTAATATCACCAGATCGTACCTTAGGGTGCTTCTACACGGTGCATGTAGCTTGAACATGTTGAGGCACTTGCGCGGGTTATATGCACGGTAAACATATCGTACCCTTTGACGACCAAGGGACATATGTGTCCCTAGCCCATAATTTGAAAATATATTAAAAATTAAGAAGCTTATTACAAATTATGATTTTTTTGTTTGTTATTAAACGTATTATTAATATTTTTTTCATTGAAGGTACTACCTAGATAGTACGATATATTTTCTACAAAATTTGTAATATGACTGTTCGCTAAGCGCACACTTGCCCTATTTCTCAAAAGATTTTTGGAACTTCAAAATGTTTTATATTGTTTTTTCTTGTGCTATAATCATTGCTTGGTTAGTAAATTAATATTATATTCATTAATAAAACCATTATTAATGTTTTTTATAGTTATAAGACATCATAAACATAAAGGGACACCAGTGTCCCAGTGGTCCGGAAGGGACACTATTTGTAATAAATTGTTAACTTATTCAACTGATGATTTTGTGAATTATCTTCATTTTTATTGTTATTGTGGCAGATTATCTTAGCTATTTGAATTTAAGGATGATGTAGGTACTTCTATAAATTTTGATGGATGATAATAGTGATGAAGAAGATGATTTACACCTTGACGAAAAAGGTCAAAGGAGTTTGATACAGGATCAAGGGGTTTCTGATGTTTCTGATGATAAAATTGAAGATGTGCCTATTCAATTTCAGGAAACAATAATAAGTCTGGCACCTGTACCATCGACGTCTATAACTTTAACCCATCACTGGAGCACAAAGTAATCAAAAACCAATTATCAATTGGAACTTAGGAACATGCGTGCCAAATAATTTTCGTGATTTTTGTGATGTGAAATATAATGGCTGCGAATAACAGATTTTTAAAATAGTTGATGCTAATGTATTGACACTCTTTGGCATATGGAATTGTTTGAACAAATCGAAAACATCTTGCGAAAACAGCATTGACATAAGGAGACGGACATGTACACCACAAGTTTTGGGGCACATCGTGCTTAAGGTTGATGGAAAATAAAGGAATATACATTATTGATAAATTTCTAAAACCTTTGGACATAGACACTAGAAGACCACGCAAACCTGGATCAGTGATAAAAAGTGCAATGCCCTAAAATTGTATCACATGTAACAGAAATATGAGAGGAGTAGATTATATACGGGTTGATCTCATAGTGTTATGAAATATATTGCTGATTGAAAATAAAATACTATATTTGATAATTTTTTGATCTCTTAGAAAACTCAGTGAATAATGCGCATACTGCCTACTCAAAGCTTCACGATGAAATCAAAACTAGCCTGCAGTTCAGACAAGTTCAAGTTGGAAAAACGGTTTCTCTGTCAGGCAGCATGACGTTCCTACCTCAAAATCAAGTTCAGTTTCCAGATCTGTCAGGCGAAAACAGTTTCCAACGCACCCCATTGATAACCAAACTTCTGTAAGAGACGTGTCAGTTTATCCAATGTATAATAGAAATCTGAAAAAAATGGTAATTGTGTTGCAAAGTACACCTTTTCTAGACTAATGAATGGAAATGTTTCACTGGATTCCACCTAATTACTACTAGCTTATTACTTTAAATTGTATACCTATCGATAAACAAACAATTTTTCTGTAATAAATTTCCAGTTTTGTATATACAATACCTCAAAAACTGATAAAATCTCTAAAACGTATAATATAATTTACTAGAACAAAAAGTACCAATAATGACCATGGGGACATATGTGTCCCAAAGAATTCCAAAAAATCCAAAACATTTTATTTTATTTTAAGTTAAAATTATGTTTATTTGAAGCCTAATTAAGTGTTTCGTAAAGTTTTTATCATAATATATAGTCCCATACCCTTATGGTCCTGAAAGGGTTAAACAAATGTGCGGGTCCAGCGACTCGAGCATGTACCAAAGCGGGCCACCCGCGCAACTAACTCGCGTGCTCTGCGGCGCGCGCGGATCACTCGCGCATGTTACTTGTTAAAATTACATTTTTAACATATGATTTTAAAAGATTTTTCGTTCGTTGAGACATTTTGACGCGATTCAAGTCGTAAAGCTACCGCGCGATTAGCATGCACATGTAGCTCTTGACCACGAACAAATAACATGTATATACAGCTTGCGCAAGTAGCCCGCGTCTTTACTTGCTCCAGTTATTTGCACCATGTACAAGAACAAGCGGGTAACTGGAACAAGTAGCTTGCGCATATTACTCACGCATGTAACCCGCACCTTTACTTGCTCCAGCTACATGCACCGTGTACAAGCACCCTTACGGCACCCAGGGAATGGGTAATGACACTTTGTATTTATAATCCGTTGCCACACAAACTGTGCCTAATTTTTAACCGACTTCAAAAAAAAGGAGGGGGTTCTCAATTCGGCCGGTATATATTTTTTTGATATATGTACACCGACTTCTCCGAGTTTTCTGAACCGATTTACGTGATTCTTTTTTTTGTTTGATTTGGAATAGTTTCGAATTGGTCTCGTAAAAATTTGATTCAGGTAAGCCCAGTAGTTTTTACTTTATCAGCATTTTTTTATTTAACTTCACCTATCCCGATGTCTGAAATAAAATCTCGCAAGTAAATTTGAACTACTTTCCGGTTACCGATTGAGCTGAAATTTTGTATATGTATGTAAAATGGATGACAATGAAAAATTATTATGACACAGAGCTGATCTGATTATGGAATCGAAAGGTGGCCATAGGAACTCAGTAAATAAATGACAAAACTCTATCAAGTTTGGGCTCGTTATTATTCGTCTTACAGAGCACTTTGGTGCGTGTGGTAACTAGGATCCTCTAGGGTCTGACGAAGGAGCCAAAAGGTGGCCATACGAACTCAGTCATTACAAAAATCAATTTGGCTTGTACAATGATGATAATGGTGACTGACTTCAAGAACGTAAATCATGCGGTAAGGCCGTTTCTTCAGATCCTTATTTTTTAAGGGGCGCAGCACCTTTTGTAGGTTACCCATAACTGGTTGACAATACAACAATACACTCATCAGCGTTATCCCAGTTTCACCCGGGGTCCGCTTTCTAGTCTAACCGGATTTGGCTGAATATTAGCTTTTCCACGGAGCGACTGCCTGTCTGACCACCGCAACCCGAAGGGATAGCGATATTCCATGGTTTAGACTAGTGTCAGTTTATTTTAGAGGTACTGACGCCCTATAACGACTGCCAAAGATCATCATGACGGCCTGGACCGACGGCTTAACGTGCTCTCCGGAACTCGGGACAAACGATAATTAACAATTCAATACGCACATAACTTAAAAAAGTGGTGCGTGCCGTGGATTCGAACCCGATACCCTCTGCATTGCAGTCCATTGGTATCTCCTCTAGGCTATCGCTGCCTATACACTAAAAAGTATTAAATAAAAATAACTACGTTAAACAAACCGACTGTAAACCTATATTAGTAAACAGCACATAAAAATAATAGGTAATATTTAATTAATATTAAATCTTTATTATTATAATGTAAAAATATAAATTTAATATTATATGTCGGTTTTTTTAACGTAGTTATTTTTATATCACATAAGCATACATTACATTTGTACTTGGTATATTGTAAATTTTAACTACCAAGAAATATGCAAATTATTCATGGCTTATTTCTTTTAATTTAGACCCAATGACGTTAGACGACCCTAATTTGCATGTCATCTTAATTACCGTGTAACGAAAGGCCACAAGTGGTTCTAATGTACGCTATGTATATTTATTTCTAAACGGGTGAACAAGTGCTTTAATGTTTTTAGGGGTTGTTTTTGTTCGAAATGTATTCATTAATCGAGGTTGAAGTAAGTCGGGTGAAGCTAAACGAATTGTTTAGTAAAAGCTTTTTAACATGACTTGTTAGTCCAATTGGGTGTTTATACGCGGTGAATTGTAATGCTAATTTATTAATACTCTCATGTACAAACGTATCAGGTTAGATTTTTTGCTATGACAATAGAAGGTAAACGAGCAGTAGCGGATAGCTTGATATTAAGCGATTACCGCCACCCATGGAAACCCAAAACTAAAGTGAAGTCAAAAGTGCGATGCCAACCTGGGTTGATATATATGAAAAATAATAGAAATAGGAGTGGAATGAGGAAGAAGGAAAATGGGATGGAGCCTTTGGCACTCGCACTCACCGAATGAATCGCAAAAGTATAGATCCATAACTGTGAGAGACGTTCAAAGTTAATTTATCTTAAGATGTTAGCAGACCCAACAAATACACCCTTAACACCATCTAGTACCAAAGTAAGCAAAGCTTGTGTAGCACTATCGGTACTAGGCAATGGATTAGCATACATAATTATATACGTATTTTAATTATGATACATACAGATTAACATACATACAATATACATGTTTTGTTCGTAAATATACTCATGAACTATGTTGATACTGCTTCACTTGCACGATTACATGATGTTGGACGATGTCATACAAAACAAACGCTATACTAATCGTCATCATCAGCCTTGTTTATTATTATCGCGAAGTCTCAGACATGCAGGTTTCTCACAATGTTTTCCTTCACCGTTGTGCAAACGCTAATTTAAAACCACGCACCGTAGGTTTGAAACTCACCACGTCACACGCCTTTCGTATTCCAAACAGGTAAAGCCGAAAAGTAGTAATACAATTCAAATCATTTTATCTTTTTTGCTGTGTTACCGGAGTTATTCTAGTTAAGATAAATCAATAAAATATTACATTCAGAATACATTGACGTTTTTTTTTTTAAATAAAGGAATACGAAAGTAGTGTATCGTGCGAGAATGAATGGAAATGTCGGTAGGGGACGGCCTAGGCGGACGTACGCCGACCAAATAGGTGACGTACTGAAAAAGGGCCAAATTAAAAGTACCCATAACCGACGCGCATGCATGATGAGGTTAATGAATGTCGAGGAAGCGAAAGAAGTATGTTTGAACCGAAGCATGTGGCGTTCAATAGTCTCTGCCTACCCCAATGGGAGACAGGCGTGACGATATAGATAGATAGATAGATTATTAAGTTAGTTGGTCTAAAAGTAATTTAGCACGGGTGGAAACGGCCAGAAGTAAGCAAGTATTTCATACTGAATACGTAGCCATATAAATTCGTATGAAACCTTACCAATATATCAAGTAATAAGTTTCTATTGATGTTTGACTGTGATTATCGATTTAAGAAGTAAACAAAAGCATGCCCAACAAGGATGTAATTACATTATTTCTTATTGCTATTAGGAATTGGGTGATGAAATTTATTAGTAATCGATTAAGCTGAATGTACCTACTTGTTGAAACTATGCTTGCTTAACTTACTTGTTAGGGCGTGTCCAGATCTGACGGGATGTTCCGTTACACCCTCTAACAGAGCAAATAAAAATGATCTCTGATAGAACATTTTATGACGGCTGGGATGATGTAGGGATTAAGCCGCCGTCTCGCTGTTCAATACAGCTGGTATTGAAGCCTTCGAATGTTACGGGTTCGTTCCCGCCAGGCAACCTTTTGTATTTCGACACATAGGTAGTTGTTTTGATCCAAAAGATTTTGCGGTTGACCGTCCATCAAAGTAGTAGTGAGTAGATGATTTTGGATACTTATTTTAGACTCACTCAAATTTGAAGTTTAATAACCATATCGCGACAAGGCGTCGCTGCGACATGACGACGTGGCGATACGTCGCAGCGTCGTCTGGTGCTGCTATCAGCAGTCGGCTACGATCACGTACTTTTAGCCTTGCTTGCCGTCAAACGTCGAAAAATATCATACAATACACTCACTTTTACCAATATTGTCATTAGTTTGCTGATATGTTTAAACTGGAACCTACGTTTTTTCGCAACGCAATGGCAAATTGCACACAAAATACAATGAAATAGAATCCTTTATTTTAATGTGTTTTGGAATACGGCAATTTAAGCCTAGATTAAATGGGCTAGACAAAATATGTGATACTTGAATTAAACTCGTGTATAACGATGTAGGCTTCAGTGAAAACGTAAGCATACGATAAGCGGCTAACAAAATATTGCTAGTCAAGTAAGATAACCGGGCGGCTTTTTCCAGAAGATTTTTTAAATCAAGGAATGTAGCAGTACGCACTGGATCATTATCTACTCGATTTATTAATTGCGCTAAGCAGTTATGCTTTGGTTTATTTCGTTTGAGTTATTTCTACCCGATGGCATAATCTTAAATCTATATTAAGCATAGCCAAAAAGATTCATAACCCTTTTTGAGTCGGGAAGAGATTAACATTACGAAATGAAGGTATCCTCTTTTCTATTTGAGATTACTTGATTTTTGTCCAATAAACGAAATAGCCCATTTATGGCCCTATTAAGACCATTTGCCTTTAATTACTACTTTAGTTTCATCTACTATGTCCCATTCTAATAATCCGAGGTAATTGCAGAATTACCCTCAATAAAATAAACCAGTCAAGTGCGAGTCGGACTCGCGCACCGAGGGTTCCGTACAAACCTGTAGGTATATATAATTATTTAATAAAATATGAGATGTAACTAAAAATTTAGGGTCTTCAAAAATTTTCCTATGTGCTATAAAACGTTGCTTTATGCAAGATTTCAAGATTCCAGATCGACTGGAAATACCCTTTAGTTTTGACTTGAGCATTTGATATGCATTTCAATTTTATACCCCAACTGGTTCATGAAGAAAGGGGTAGCACCTTTAAAATTATTAAAAATATTTTAATTATAAATGATGTAAGTAACTAAAAATTTATGGATTTCGCAATTTTTCCTTTATCTGTGCTATAAGAGTTTGCTTCGTGCTAAATTTCAAGATTCAAAGTTCACGGGAAGTAACCTGTAGGTTTTGATTCCCTCGAGTAGTTGCGAGTTAGAAAATATGTTTAAATTGCTGTTTCTGTTGATTGCGTTCACATAGAAGTTTGATTTTATTACAGCTTAACGGTATTATAGACCTGAGTATTTGATTAGCGATATTCCATGGTTTAGACTAAGGTCAGTTGATTAAGAAGGTACTGATTCCCTGTAGCGACTGTCAAAGATCTTTATGACAACCGGGACCGACTCCTTAACGTGCTCTCCGAGGCACGGGACAAGCGATAATTAATAATTCAACAGACCTGAGTATTTGATATGAATTTCAATTTAATAACTACGCGTTCATGAGGAAAGAGGTAGTAACATTAAAATTTTAAAAATGTTTGTATTATATGATGTAACTAAAAATTTAGATTTATGGAAATATTACCTTAATCTGTGCTATAAGACGTGGCCTTGTACCAAATTTCAAGATTTTAAGTTCATGGGAAGTACCCTGTAGGTTTTGATTTCCTTGTGAGTTTCGAAAATTTGCGAGAATTTGCGGCATAAACAGCTGTATCTTTTGATTGCCTTGGCTTAGAAGTTTGATTCTGTTACAGCTTAAAGATATTATAGATTTGAGTACTTGATATGAATTTCAATTTAATACCTCTATGCATTCATAAGGAAAGGGGTAGTAACTTTAAATTTCTTTTTTTTATTATAATAATATGATGTAACTAAAAAAATACGGTTTACGCAATTTTTCCTTTATTTGTGCTATAAGAAATTGCTGCGTACCAAATTTCAAGACTCTGAGTTCACGGGAAGGACCCTGTAGGTTTTGATTCCCTTGCGAGTAGTTGCGTGAAAATATGCGGCTTAAATTGCTGTTTCTTTTTATTGCGTTTACATAGAAGTTTGATTTTGTTACAGCTTCAAGGTATTATAGACTTGAGTATTTGATATGAATTTCAATTTAATAACTTTACGCGTTCATGAGAAAATGGTAATAACCTTAAAATTATTCAAAATATTTTTTTGATATGATGTAACTAAAAATTTACGGTTTTCGCAATTTTTCCTTTATGCATGCTATAAGACATTGCTACGTACTAAATTTCAAGATTCTGAGTTCACGGGAAGTACCCTGTAGGTTTTGAGTTTCGAATATTTGCGGAAATTTGCAGCATAATCGGCTGTATCTTTTAATTGCTTTGGCTTAGAAGTTAGATTTTTTCACAGCTTCATGGAACAGTAGATTTGACTATTTGATATAAATTTCAGTTTGATAGCTCCACGCGTTTCTGAGAAAAAGGGTCTTGACAGACGGACGGACAACAAAGTGATCCTATAAGAGTTCCGTTTTTTCATTTCGAGGTACGGAACCCTAAAAATAAATTCTTGTTTAATTGCCAATATCTGGTCAAAGCCATTGCTTTTATCAGGTTTTTTTTTTAAATTACAAGACCCGAGGCGAAGCGATCATCAAACATCTTTCCTCTACTCATTCTCTTTTTCTTCCCCTATGAAAAGAGATGAGACTTGGGATTCCTATCTATGGCTTGGGCCACTCGCACTCATTTACCAATCGGAAAACACCGCCACCTACCTAGCCCAACAGAATTATAAATTCGAATACTGCCAAATTTCATCAAAATTCAGGAAACAGTTACATTTCAGGTGAGCCGTCTATCTACCAGAAATAGGCACATGTTGGTAGTATTTAGAAGAACGAACATTCATAAAACAGCATGTAATACATCTCAACTCAACCCTTCAGGGAGGCACATCCCAGTGTTCTATATTTAGGCACCCAATCAGTCAGATGAAAGAAATGTTGCTCAGTAAAGAAAAGGGTTACACTTGGCATTTCGTTTCCCAGGGCCGAGTGATCGAGGATAAATGTTTTATTAAATTCGGTAAACCAATAAATTATCACCCCTGTCAGAAAGCAAAAGACTTGCAGCCAGGTGTCAAATAAATATTGACGAGAAGATCAGACGTTCCATTCCAATCCACAAAAGGCAATTTACGTGCTAAAATGAGTGAATCACATCTAGAATTTAAGCTACGCACATTTTTTAAAAGTTTGTTGTTTAATAACCTTGTTGTTAAACTCTAAGGTCAGGATATTTTCTGTCTAGGAAGGGGGCCTATAAAGGGATACGCTTTTGCGGTCCAAATCGATGCCATACAATGACAGATTCTTGTTACTCACCACTAAGGAAAGTCGACAACATCGCGGAGGTTTTAAATGCGTATGCCGAAGTTAAACGTCGTACATACTCCAACCCATCTATGCAAGTAGATGCAAAGCCCATTTTAAAAGTATTTTTTATTTTAAAAAAGTACGATAATAATATTCTAGGTTGAGTTAGTAGCCCTCTCCAAAGCAAGGCTCCAAATCAACTCTATTAGCATTTTTACCCTTGCCCGATCGTTAAAGAAAGCCAGTAACAAGACACTCAAAATCCAGTTGTAATAATACCTACCTAACTTTCAAAACAAATTGTGCTCATATTTGTATTTATTTCCACAGGCAACTTGACTTCCGCTCATGTATTTTTCCTTTTGTGCGAATAACAATTTGCAATCTGCTAAGGGCTATACTTAATCTAATCTAACACCCTAAACGCCTCATGCCTTGCCTTTTATAAGAATAAATATTTTTTTCTTTTTTTAATTTAGTTATAGGTTATAAACCTATAACTAGTATAGTTAGTATAGTTTTAATTGTAAATAGTAAATAAGTAATAGGTAGTGTATATGTCCCCCCGTGGGATCTCCACCTTGTCGTGGTGGGGGGGCTCAGTAAACGTGGGTTTCAGGTAAACCCACGGTGAAGCTAAGCGGGATCCCGGGAGGGGACGCTCCACGTGAGCTTGGGTGAGGCCTACGTAGGATGCGTCTAAAGTGCGGCTGCGGGGCACAGTTCTGTCTGTCAATCGCAGTCGGGTGCGGTCACGGGAGGAGAGGCGTGTCGGTGTTGCGTTGCCGCGCACCCTATCTCCCACGACCAAATGGGGGCGCACCATTGTTGCCTCGCGGTGGGGCCGCAGAGGAAGAGGAGATGCGGTGTTGCGTTGTCGTCCTCCCTATCCTCTGCGGCCGCTGAGTGTTTTGTCGGCGGAGTCCAACACGTTCATCCGCCGCCAAGGAGGTTTTGTTCGGGGCCGTTCTGACCATCTGGCGGGCCAATACCCGTCGGGGGGTTGCGACGAATGCTTCGGCGATACCCGAGACTCCGACACACGGGTACATGAGAAAGTCGAGGTGGTTTTTAGTAGTAACACCACGTACTCCGGCTCTCATTTCCCCAAGAGTCGGAGATCCGAAGGGATTTTCCACCTAGTAAAAAAAAAAGGTAGTGTTAATGTTAATAGTTGTAAAATAATTGAATTGAAATAAATCTAACACTATTATATAAAGCTGAAGAGTTTGTTTGTTTGTTTGTATGATTTTACGCGCTAATCACAGGAACTACTGGACCGATTTGATAAATTCCTTAAAGTGTTAGATAGCCCATTTATCGAGGAAGGCTATAAGTTATATAACATCATGCTATGAGCCACGGGAGCGGAGCAGTAGCCTTAAATAACGCGGGCGTAACCGCGGGCTCATCTAGTTATATTATAATAAGCAAATTGATTGTTTTATTTAACTGCTACTGGTATACGTCAAACATGTTTTTTTCATCCACCACAAACAATTATTCCATTGTTTCACATTCGAAACAATGTTTGTTTAAACAATATGAAACGAACTATACCTAGTCTTACATAAATATTGTAACTTTCTCTTAGCGTTATCCCAGTTTCAATCTGGGGTCCGTTTACTAGTCTAACCGGATTTGGCTGAATATTAGCTTTTCCACAGAGCGACTGCCTGTCTGACCTCCGCAACCCGAAGGGATAGCGATATTCCATGGTTAAGACTAGTGTCAGTTTATTTAGAAGGTACTGACGCCCTGTACCGACTGTCAAAGATCTTCATGACAACCGGGACCGACGGCTTAACGTGCTCTCCGAGGCACGGGAAAAGCGATAATTAACAATTCAATACGCACATAACTCCGAAAAGTCATTGGTGCGCGCCGTGGATTCGAACCCGATACCCTCTGCATGGCAGTCTGTTGGTATATCCACTCGGCTATCGCTGCCATAAATATTGAAACAAAGAAAAAATATTTTTTTAATTGCAAATAACATTTATTACTTTTGTTTGTACAGTGTGTTGGTTCAATATATAAAACAATTTAAAATATAAAAAGCTTACCTATTCGAAGTGGTCTCCATTGGCTGCAATACAGTCCTTTAAATGTTGAGGCCAGTTATCAATAGAAGCACGCACTCTTTCCATGGGAAAAACCTTTACTGCCAATCGTATGGATTGTTTTAGGGACTCCAAATTATAATGGCGTTTAGAGCAAACCGTACTCTTTAAAACTGACCATAAATCATAATCCACTGGATTAACATCGGGACTAGACTACGGCCAGTCTTCAGCTCTGATCTCTCTCCGAAACGTTCGCTTCCAACCAAGACTGCGTGGACCGACCTTTATGACCCGGTGCCGAGTCTTGCTGGAAGGACATACTTGGTTATTGAACATGGTGTTGTTAAAGGGCTTAACTACCTTCTCAAGAATGGTATTTTGATACACTTGTGTCGATGTTTTGATACCTTTTTCACAAAAATATGGCTCAGTCACTCCTTTATAGCTAACCCCCCACCAAACCATCACTGAAGTCGAATAATGCCCACGTTGCACTTTTTCGACTAATTGGGAAGCTTCCTTAGAGCTTTGAGCATAAATACGGTCATTTTGTTTGTTAAAATATTGCTCAATTGTAAATATTGTTTCATCCGTTAACAAAAAATTTCTGTGACCTCCCTTTGCGTACCGCTTCAGTAGTTGTTTCGATTTTACCACCCTATTCTTTTTTAAATCATCAGTAAAGAAATGACCAGTGCATCTCTTATAGGCTGCAAGTCCTAAGTCATCTTTTAAAATACGCGACATGGTCCTAGGTGCTATCTATAATAATAATAAAAATAATGAAATAAATATTTATTTTCTCTTCACAATGGTTGGTACAATGTTACATTAGTTACATATCGCTTACAATCTACACATGACCTAACATTGTGAGAGATTGGTGCCTGAAGTAGGTTTGTTAAAACCTGTGTCACAGGTCACCAAGACCCTCCTGCAGCTATAGTACATATAAAGAAGTAGCGATCTAGTAAAATTTCAGTTACCCAGAAAATAAAATAACCAAAAAAGCAAAGTAACAATAATAACAAAAAAGAAAAATTAAAAAAAAAACAGTATATATTAATTTCGTTAAGCCAGATTGAGTTACTGTTGAGCTAATATATGTGTGTCTAAGTGTCTGTGTGTCTGCCTGTGTGTGTGAGTACGTGAGTGCGTGCGTGCGGGCGGATGCACGTGCGTGCGTTCGTGCGTGCGTGCGTGTGTGTGTGGGAGCGTGTGTGTATAGTGTTGGTGTGGTGGTATTATGGTTAATGAGAGTGTGTAAGAGTTTGCGAGTATGGAATAGAATAGACTATCCGAAGTAGCACTGAACAGATTAGATAACAGGAGACATCAGGTTCTCAGTTTCATCGTAGTTCAGTGTTTTAAGATAGATCGAGACAGTTGATTTACAATTTGGTGCTTTTAAGGGATATATATTTAAAGATGTATTTAATTTATTATAAAGATATGGGCCTAAGAAGTTGAAGAATCTGTGTGCCAGTGATGTATAATAAGGATGAGTGGCACAGACCTTGCCCTTGCGACGCTTGCTCTTCACTCGTATTGGCTCATAAGGTGCCAGTGAATGTTGTTTGAGAATAGTATGGAATATGAAGGACTTTCGAACCGTAAGGACATCCCTGTCTCTGTACAGTTCCGTAGTTGGGAATCGATAGGGCAGTCCCGCGCCCACCTTGAGTATCGCACGCTGTGCCCTCTCACCTTCAATTAAGTAAGATTTGGCTGCACCGCCCCAGCATGAAATGCAATAGTTAGTGAGAGATTGGCATGTGGCATAGTAAACCATTTTTAAGATTCGTCGATCGGCAACATGTCTTAGAGTTTTAAACATAAAAATTAATTTCCGCAATCGACCGACTAAATTGTTTATGTGGTACTTGAAAGTTAAACACTGGTCTACTGTAATGCCAAGGTACTTTATGCGGTCCGTCCGTTCGAGTAAAGCACATGAACATTGCAAGCGCGTATGCCCGCAAGTATGAGCCGTAATGGAAAACGTAGGCGAAGGCAAGAGGTCAAGTCTGTGGGCATACACCATGTATATAGTTTTGCTTATGTTTAGGGTTAGAGAATTAGATTGCAGCCATTCACTGACTTTGTTTGCACCAGTTTGGGCAAATCTGAAAACCTCATCCCAGCTGCCTCCATAGAAGGAAAGTGCCGTGTCATCGGCGAAAGTGACAAATTTTCCATTTTGGAGTTGGATCTGGCAGAGGTCATTAATATACGTAAGGAACAACGTGGGACCGATAATGCTGCCCTGCGGGACGCCATATTTAATAGGCAGCTCCTTACTAATTCTCTGTCCAATCTTGACACTCTGTCCTCTGTTGGAGAGGTAATTTATCATTAGTTTAAGGGGTGTACCCCTTATACCATAGTGTTCCAGTTTAGTTATCAGGAGTGGAATAGAGACCGTGTCGAAAGCCTTTGCTAAATCAAGGAAGACTGTAAGACCTTTTTGTTTTCGGTCTATATTTGCAACGATCGAATATAAGAGCTCGTGTACTGCGTCACAAGTGGATTTGCCGCGACGAAAACCAAACTGATTGGGCGAGGGGATGTTGTTATTCTCTAAAAATTAAATTAGTCGGTTATTTATAAGGTGCTCTAGGATCTTGGATAATGTAGGCAGAATGCAAATCGGTCGAAAGTTTTCGACACGGTCCGACTCGCCACCCTTATGAATGGGTCTAATAAGTGCAACTTTAAACGCTGAAGGAAAAATACCCGTTGTGAATGAAATGTTGCATATATGTGTGATGGGAAAACTGAGTATGTTTTGGTACCTTTTAATGATTTTGCTAGAGATTTGATCGATACCTGTGGTAGACTTATCTTTTAATCCCTGAATAGTACGAAGTACCTCTTGCTCATCGATAGGTAGTAGAACAAGTGAATTAGAAGGCGATGGACTGATGAAGCTGGATTGGAGTGGATTTGATTGGACGGGCATAGTAATTTGCTTAGCAAGTTTACTGCCAATGGTAGCAAAATATTCATTGACGTCATTAATGTTCTTGTCTGGATTACCATTAGATATGAGGCAGGCAGAATGATCTGTTTTTTTGTGTGTGCCATTTATTTCTTTACAATCTCCCACATCCGTTTCCCATCGCCCTTAGCCTTTTCAATCTCATTTTTTTCATAATTACGGTTTGCTCTTTTTAATAGATTAGCACAAAAATTCCGATAGCGCCTGTATGTTACTTTGGCTACCTCATTTGTGGGGTCACTTTTTACTTTTTTATATAAGCTGACTCTATTTTTCATGACGCGCAATAAACCCTCGGTTACCCATGGTTTAATTATTATTTTCCTGTTGAAAATTTTCACTAAACTTGAGTTATTCTTTACAGTAGTTATTAGGGAGGACACAAGTAGATCAGTTGCGATGTCGGGATCACTGCAGTCGCTAATGGAATGAAAGTCTATGTTTCGAATAGATTCGCCTAAGCCGGGATAGTCAATTTTGTTCCTAGTTATGTTGGAATACTTTTGAGGACTAGAGCTACTAAAGCTGACGGCGACACTTTCGTGGTCTGTAATGAAGGATGCAAAGACTAGACAGTTTGCAATACTATCTATTTTAATTTTTAGCATTATGTGGTCAAGGCATGTGCGGTTATGTGTAGGCATGACGTGGCCAGGAAGTATGCCATGACTAGCGAGAACATTGGAAATTCATGAGCTCTCCTGTCGAAATTGTTAGGGGCTATGTCTATATTCATATCACCACATAAAAATATATTTTTATAATTACGCAATCTGGACAATAATAGGTCCAAAGAGCTAACAAAATTATTGGTATTCGACTGACTAAGAGGGCGGTAAATACCAATGACGCATGTTTCATTATTTATTTTAACAATAGACAGTTTGCGTCGTCAATATTAGGCTCCTGATAAGTTACTACGTGTTCCTTATGATAGTAAATAATAACGCCTTCGTTCTGTGTCTTATGTGAACTTGTGATAATGTAATTGTAGTTGTCTAAATTATGTATTGGTCGGGCGGCTTGTAGCCAACACTCAGTTAATACCAGTATGTTCCAGACTATTTGTGATCTTTGAAGCAGTGTGATTAAATTGTTCATATTACAATTTATACTGCGGATGTTTTGGGATAGTATGTTTATTCTATGTTTACTTTCTACTATGTATTTTTTGGCACTGTCTATATCACATTGAATTGGCTTAGCAATTTGTAAGTTATCTAGGTCGGAGCTTAAACTATCAATAATATTTTGCATTTGTTTATTTAGTTATTGGCAAATAGCAAGCCACATCAGTGTGGCTTTCTGGCATAACAAATAGTGAAACTTATGGAACTAAATAATAAATAAAAAACTGATCTACAGTAAAATACATTTGACAAGATAATATGTGCGCGTAACTCGGAAAACAATACAATACAATAATTTTTCTTCATCTCCCGAGATAAAATCTTTTGCTTTCGAACAGGATTTCTTCGAATTCTTTCCCTTACTACTTTGACCACCTTTTTCGTATGAACACTATGTGGACGGCAAGGTCTTTTTCTGTCATAAACAAAAGAGGTCTCATTGTACCTATTCATAGCACCGGTACACAATCATTTGACTAATACCAAGTGTATGGAGAGTTTTAAAAATTGCTTTTGCCATACCTACTTTCTGTAACGCAATCACAGCGATTCGGTTCTCTTTATCACTCCACTTCATTTTAATATCGCAAAATATTGTACAATGTATTGGCGCTAAAACGAGAAACCACAATAAACAATAGTATAAAAATGACAGATTCCAAATTCAAATGTAATATTTTTTCATGTTTAATTGTAACAGTATTTATTGCCGGACAAATCACATATAACTTAATGCTAGTAATAATTTATGATTCCGGTTAATTATTCAACTTAAAACGGACATTTTAAAAAGTAAAGCACTAAAATTAAAATTACAATATGAAATCCCTTTTTTTTTGGTGTCGGGTTGGAAAATCTTCATGGAGTCCCTCCGCCCCGGGGGAAGGGCGAAGGGGACTGTGAGACTCTTACTGGCTAAAAACCAACCCGTGATCCTCATGTACCCGTGTGTCGGAGGGTCGGGTATCGCCGAAGCATTCCTCGCTACCCCTCCACGGGTATTGGCCCGCCAGATGGTCAGGCGGGCCCCAAACAAAACCCCCTTGGCGACGGATGAAGGTATTGGGCTCCGCCGCCAAATCACCCAGCGGCCGCAGAGGATAGGTAGGACGGCAACGCAACACCGCATCTCCTCTTCCTCTGCGGCCCCACCGCGACGGTGTTCCGGGCCAGATGGCCAATACCCGTCGGGGGGTAGCGAGGAATGATTCGGTGAAACCCTACCCTATGACACATGCGTACATGAGGAGCACGGGTTGGTTTTTTAGTCAGTAAGAGTCTGAGAGTCGCCTTCGTCCTTCCCCCAGGTCGAAGGGACTCCATGAGGATTTTCCAACCCGACACAAAAAAAAAGGTTTATGGATGTTTGTCTTGGTCTGCGTGTTTCTATGTATAATATGTTTTTCTGTTTTTGCACGGAAAACTTTATCAAGTGCCATTATTACTTTAAAAGTGCAGTAAAAGTGAGTCAAATTACTCTTTAGTCATGGCTGTGGAAAGATTTGGAAGTTGGCATTTCAAGCACTCATTGAAACTTAAATATCCCCCACTACACACTTTGCAATGAAATTAATTAAAATGAATGAAACATACTTTATCACGAACTTCTAAGGGCTAAATTTCAAAGAGCTTTCGATTGTAAATTGCTGGCCACGAGGAAATATACCTTTCTGCTTCTTTGTGCTTAATAAAATGTGCAGCAAATTGAGCGTCATGAATGATGAAACTTAACATTAAGATGAAATCTTGGCAAATAGTACGCAACATTTATCTGGGCGTGTTTTGAAGAATGTACTCAAACTTACAAAATGATACTTTGATACATGAGTAAAATTTCATTATTAATCATCATCTTATCGTACTAGAATCAGTAGCTTCCAGAAGCCAATAACAATAAGTTCTCATGCATCTTGCATATAACATTCTAAACACTATCCATCTCATAAATACACCATTACTTGCCATAGCCGGGAACTTAATCGCCTATTGGTTTAATGAATCATCATAGCAAAAGAACTTGCACATACAGCTAGCCGTTGCGCTTGCCATACGGAATGCTCCCGCTATTGTTACCTAGCAGTGGGTATTGAAGCGAATAGACACATCGGTTTTTGCGATCCACGCTGCAAATTCCCACTCTCTCTGTCGTTGTGCTTCCATTTCACCGAGCATTAAAAAAGTTGACAACTAGCGCAGCTGTAATACGCTCAGTAATCTTTTCAGCGTAGAGGAAAAATTGCAGACCTTATGGATTTAAAAAGTCTTTGAAGATCGCTTGGGTAATTTTTTGTATTTTTTTGGACAGCTAGACCCATATTAGTCAGTTTTAATTATTAAGGATGATGAAACTCTTATACTTATGATAACTTGCTCAATCTCTAGGCCTTTAGTTAAGACTTTAATAATAAAATTGCGTAATACCTAGGAACAGTTTCAAAAGGAAACTGTTCCTTTAGTTTTGACTTGAGCATTTGATATGAATTTAAGATTAAAAAAATCTAGACGGCTGATTGGCGTAACGGGAGTGTAAGCGACTGCTACGTCGAAGGTCGCGGGTTCGATTCCCGCTCAAGTCAAACATTTATGTGCATGAACATTGATGTTTGTCTTGGTCTGGGTGTTTCTATGTATAATATGTATGTATTTACAAAAAAAAAGTATATGTTCAGAATTTGCCTAGACAGACTGAGAATTGTTTGCAGAGGGCAATGGAAGCGTGATTGTATTCATCCAGTTGTTCTAAGTAAGATAAGAGTCGAACATATTTTACTAAGATTCTCAGCGGTGAAATTACAAGCAGATTTACCTGGTATCTTCACTGATGTCAGGCTTGGAGCTAAATTAGGCAAATCATACAACTATATTGGCCAAAATAGATTGAATGAATTATCCACTTAGCTGTTTCTCCAAACTGATGTTTTCAGGACACGAGGGCACGTAGATGTCGACACATAATTTTTGCAAGGTCAAGTTCAATTCAACTTTTGCCGGGCAAACCAAAGGCGGCAGTTACAAGTATTTACAAGACCACTACACAATACAATTCGCGAAGCCGGTTCAACCATGTGTAAACCGATGCCGGCAGATCAAATAGCGGCAATTCACAAGGGTTTACCAAATTTACTTCAATTCTACAAATCCACAGACTATATTGTACTAACAAACAGACGGAGCACTCCCATATATCAAACCTGGACTGTAATAGGCTCACATATAATAAATGACAGTTGTTTTTTTTGAAGTCGTTTTTTGTATTTAAAAATAATTTTATTTTTTGCTTTTGAGTGGTGTACTAATAAAAAATAGTAATAGGCGGTAAGTAGGTACATAGGATAGTGAAGTCCCATGATGAGGAGGCCTTCCTGATGTGCCTCAATTCTGAAATGTAGACGTGTACCTTTCTGGTAATTTCAAGTATTTTTTTTTGTTTTCAACTAACTAGCCTAAACACGATCGTTTCACTTCCATCATGAGATCCCGGAAATCATCCAATAACAAAGTGTTTACCAAGACAAAACAAACGAACCTAAACACGATGAGATTGCGTTATTGTATAACCAAGATCCTATGGCCACCTTCCTGTTCTATCATCAGAGTTTGGTAAACATTCAGCACTAAAGTCCATGTAAAGACGAATCCAACGAGCCCAAACTCAATGGGATTGCGTCTTTGTATTACAAAGATCTCATGGCCACCTTCCTGCCCCATCATCAGACCCTGAAAAACATCCAGTACCAAAGTCCATGTAAAGACGAATCAAACGACCCTAAACTCGATGAGATTGGGTTGTTGTATCACAAAGATCTCATTTTTACCTTCCAGCTCTATCATAAGACCATGGAAATCATCCAGCATCAAAGTCTATGTATAGACGACTCAAACGAGCCCAAACTCAATGGGATTGCTTCTTTGTATTACAAAAATCCCATGGCCACCTTCCTGTTCCATCATCAGACCCTGGAAAACATCCAGTACCAAAGTCCATGTAAAGACCAATCAAACGACACTAAACTCGATGAGATTGAGTTATTGTATCACAAAAATCTCATGGTTACCTTCCAACTCTATCATCAGACCATGGAATTCATCCAGCATCAAAGTCTATGTAAAGACGACTCAAACGAGCCCAAACTCGACGGCATTGGGTTGTTATCGTCAAATCGCTTCAAGTGTTCTTATAATATTTGAAGAGTTCCTTCGAATTTTTCAGGATTCCATGATCAGATCCTGACCTGATGATCATGGGACCAACTAGGAGGTTATACTCTTTCAATGAAAACAAGAATTTTCGAAATCGGTCCAGGCGTCTTGATAAAATCGGGGAACATACATAAAAAAAAGATTCCGACGAATTGAGAACCTCCTCCTTTTTTTGAAGTCGGTTAAAAATAAAACACAGCTTTTTCACTTCATTTTATTTTTTAATTTAGTTTTAAATTTATTTAAAGCTTTACATTGCATCACAGGTAAAGATTTGTTTTGTAGTCGGAAGACATCCGTGCCTTTTAATATTTAAAGACGAACTCTATCGCCCGTTGCAGAAAGAAACCTCTTCTTGAAATGCTTTTGGCACACAAACTGTTTACGAAATTCCTGGAAGCTCAAGCTTCGCAATCGTTCACAATTAATGGAATGCAACCACTTTGTGAGTCCTTTCTCACTTTTTGTAAACATGTGAAAACTGACGTCATTTCATCTACTAGCACATGTCGCAACACAGCACTTGTTGTACGATGTACATGATGATATCACAGCTTCAGAAATTGAGAGAATAAGTTACGGAAATAAATCAACGCAAAACTTCACTCGATCAACTTTGTTGAAACTAATGTTGCTGTTGACAAAACTGTTATAATTGTCAAAAGTTTGACAAATTGACAGATTAGCAAACATGGCGATAGGTTCCAGGGGATCGGGGCGGGAGGTAACTGTCAAATAAGATATGTGAGACCCATAGACTAAGGTTGAAATATTTTGTATGAAGATTACCTGCCGTGTACAAATCACGCGACACGCAAAAACGGCGTGCACACAAGAAATTTTACCGGAAACAAGAATGAGAATGATTTGACAGTTTATAGTGTGACCAGAGTAAAAAAATTACAATAGACAAAATAAAATGTTACTAAACTGATATTCTCGATTCAACTATCATAGGCAATATTGGGGGAGGGAGGGCACATAGACACACGGGGCGCATTTGTACAGTATCTATAACTCAAAACCAATAAACGTTACACAGTCCGGCACATCACTAGAACGCTCAAGGACATTCACAAGAATGACAGTTGTGACACCGCTCGCCGCCAGTTCGCCATTGGGCTTCAACGGTCACTAACATATTGGAAGTGGCGTGCGCAACTGCCTACAAAAATATTACGTGTAATGTGATTGTATCTCAGGAGGATACTCTTAGTTGTTTTTGTTATTATTTGTTACCAAAAGTTAGTAAATATAGTCATTAGTGTTTTTTTAAATGTTTTTGATTGCAAGATTATTATATATTTGATAAAATTAATTGTTTGTGGAAAGAGTCCGTTGGGGCACTTAGATACGGTAACGTGCGGGGTACAATGATACGTATCAATCTGCCCCTCTAGTGTATTAAAGTGCAAATTCACAAATAATGGTTTAATTTGATGGTATTTTTCTTTTTTTTTAGAAAATGGTGCGCACGTATAAACCCAAAACTGATAGAATAAATATGAACGAAGAAAACATGAAAGATGCTATACGTGAAGTATCGTTGAAGACTTTATCTATACGCAAAGCGGCCGAAAAATATGGTATCAAAACTGCAACCCTACAACATCGCATAGAGAAGTCCAGAAAATCATTTGAAGCGACCAGAACATCATTATCTACAAATGAAGCATCCTCTTCATCACAAGCAGAATCTTCTTTATCACAAGCAGGACCATCTTTACCACATATAGCCCTGTAGTGCAGAGTTAAGACTTTAGTACATAAGCAATGTAACCTGTATTTTAATGAACACAATATATCTAATCGTTGCACAAACAACATCTTTTATTCCCTCCTTTACATGGCGACCCTGCCCGTAACTGGAGTCGGTCTGACGTAAGCGCATTCTAGTGAAATTACGTTACGATGGATAGTACATGAACGGATTGGCAAATTATATACATTTTTCTAAAGAAGAACATCCAGAATATTCGCCATGCATTTGTTTGAAAAATATTTGATTTGTGAGCGGCTGCCGCTGGTTGGAGGCTTTGCCTGAAAATTATGATATTCGAGAAAATCGCGCTCATTTATAGATAACAATGCCCTTGACTACAATATGGTTGACTTTGGAGTATTGAAGATGAGGACTACATTTATGGAGGACTGGAACTGGAATTTCTGGACACTTCAATTCCAAGTGAGTAAGTGTATGAAAAAGTGATACATACTAAAATATATAGTGTATGTCGTATCAGTGATAAAAATGTGTGGGAGTTTACTTCGTAAAAGGAAAGTGTATCTGACTAATGAGGTATTAATATGTTTTGAAGAGACAATAAAAATTAGCATTATGTAGTTTATGTTTTAAGCTGATATTTACTCTTCTTTTTCAAGTTATTAAGCCCTTTTTAATATAGTTTATATTAAATTTTGGTCGTTATTTCCAAATCAAAATGGAAAATCGTATGAATGTGAAAATTGTGAAATGATTTAGGGATCGCCCACCTGAGAGGCAATATGAACGTTTCATTCTTTGTTCATTGATAAAACAAATGTCTTAAATGTAATAATAAGATAGAGAAATTTATATACACAAAAATGTGATTGAAGGCTACATAACAAAATATATGAATGACAAAATATTTGATGATTAACGTTCTCACGTGCTTGAAGTCTGATCAACTAAAAGTAGTGGAGCATTTAATAATCATTTTATTTTGAATGTATGAATTGATTTCGAATAAATATTTTATAGGTACTAAATTGTACTGTGAC
Organism: Euclidia mi; assembly: GCA_944739405.2. Taxonomy (NCBI): domain Eukaryota; kingdom Metazoa; phylum Arthropoda; class Insecta; order Lepidoptera; family Erebidae; genus Euclidia; species Euclidia mi. Next base: position 24,212,976 of record OX123187.2, read on the forward strand.
GAAATGCGAGTTAGGTAAATATGTAATAAAAACCAAATTCTTGATCGTCATTGTCCGCGAGCCGGAATGTCGAGAGATTTAGGTTAAATACAAATGTTATTGTAGTAAACAAGTAGTAGTATTAAATGATATTATAATGTCAAATGTGAAGATTATGACTATGAAATGTTAAAATATGAAGAAGATAATAAAAATGAATGATAAGAAATATTAATAAAAGAGTGAAATGGATAATTGAATAATTGTTTAAGTAAATTACATGAAATGTGTATGAAATAATTATGATTTTTTATGTGACTATAAAAATGTATTACGAACATGACGTAACTTCTCTAATTATAGACTTAGATTTTCATAACATCGAACTTTGTCTTAGTAACTACTGTCGAGACTCGAGATACGTAGTGCTACTTAGCTGCATAGCAACGACTTTTATGGCGATGCATCAAATTACAAGACCACCTCAGATTATACTTTGTTTTGATAAACAATGTCTTTATCATTAATGACTTGGCTTGTTAAGTTTTATTGAAATATGTATGACATATTAATGAATTATAATATTCACATGTATAATCGTATTTAACCAAACGTATAAGTACTCGTTTGATATTTTTTTATTTTGTATTCATTATTAAAGCCTAATTACCTACTTAAAGCTTAACTAAATAATTATTTTACAAAAAAATACAGCAAATGTATTTGTATTTTTTTTATTCTGCGAAGGGAGGTGTAGTGTAGAGTTAAGACTTTAGTACATAAGCAATGTAACCTGTATTTTAATGAACACAATATATCTAATCCTTGCACAAATAACATCTTTTATTCCCTCCTTTACATGTTATGGTGGATACATGGTGGACCATATGGTGATTTCCTGCTAATTAAATTTGAGAAGAAGAAAACTGTAATTCATTACGTTGCCAAAGTTATATTTAAGTATGATGTGACAGAATATCAAGTATTATATCTCAGAAAAAAAGCAGGGTCTTTTAAGTTTATATTTCCAATTGTGGAAGACAAAGCATGTGTTGATGTTAGAGATGTAGTTTTGCAATTACCAAAACCAACTTTCTCAAAAGGTACATCTCGAACAGAGTCGCTTTATTCATTTTCGGTAGATTTAACTGAATATAATATCCAATAGGTATTGTTACAGAAATAGATGTTTTGTAATTTATATAAGTGTTTTTATGATTATTTTTGTTAAATTTCTAAAGTTTGTTTATTTTTTTTTACGAAAAACATTGTTTATTTTGATAGGCGGTTTTATTTTGTACTTGCTAATATTTTCATTAACAATATTCAATGTTAAAGTCTGATTACTTAATGAGTATATAACTAATTAGATAATTAAGAAAATAACAAAGAACGAGACTTGTTCTATGATGAAACCATTGCTTTTTGTGATTATATTCCATAAGTAACTTAAGAGACTGATTATGATTAATGTGTACGCTTAATAAAGTGTATTTTGCGATCTCAATCAATAAAATGGTTTTCATTTCTTAATTTTAAGTAATAACACAATTTATATTGGGTTTTTATTCGGTTTATACTTGCATTTCATATGGATCTAAAATACGCATCAAACTGCTCCATCCCATGTATCAAAGTGCCCCATAAGTGGTGCAGAATGATACAAAAACGATTTTTTATTAAAATCAGTTTATATATAATTATACCTCACCACTTTTAGCGGTTTTTTCGTAGTCAAAATATAAACTGACATATCAGCCAACGCACACATCAAAATAAATATTCAAATATAATGCTTTGCGGTCTTTAAAAATGAGGTTGAATTTTTGGGTCCATATTGGCTCACCTAAAGTTCTTTACCCGAAATTGTTCTTCCTAACGATTTGTAATCCGAATTATCACTCTTCCTAAATTTTTTTATCCTAAAGTTTTCATTCATACTATTTGTAGTGCAACCGGCGATGTTCGTCTCACTTATGTTTCCGAAAATTGTAATTAATAATATCATTAATGTAAATATATTTAAACTCCTACTGATATTTATCAATACGCCTGTATCCCTAAACATAAATACCATAATATTTTCACTCATACTCAGAAAGAAACGTTTACCAAGTGTATTAAAAAATATCCCACACTTTTACCAAGATACTTTTAGCCTTATATTTAGGTGTTTTATACGATAGAATCGAGAAAAAAAAACGATTAACAAAAATAACCCTTTTTTGGCAAATTTTTTCTAAGTCCTCGCGCCGTAGCGCCCCTAAGGCTACACTCCAACCGAAATTCATAAAACATGACTCATTTACGGTTATGTTTATGGCCTGGGAGTTTATACCTAGTACCTAAACCATTAACTATAGGACCGATTCGGTCCTGGCACTTCGCCGGCCGCTGCCGCGGCACGCTCGCTTCGCTCGCTCGGCTCTTGCGTTGTGGTCACAGTTCTAACCTAACCTAAAGCATTAATTATTAATACGAACGATTCGTTTCTGGAACTTGACCATTGTACTATTGTGTATTTGTACCATGGTACTATTATTCTTATATATGTTATACATGTTATGTGAAAATAAAGTTACGCAAAATGAATGTATATAGTACTAATTATTATGAATAAAAAGAAAACTAAACAAAACATATATGAATATGAATAATAGTGTAAAAGATGGTTATGTTGAGAAAATATAGGAATACAAATAAAAGTATAATAGATGTTTATTGCTACTGACATTATGAAGTTGAATGCTTCGGAGTTATGAACATTAGAGACAGAGTAGTTAGGAATTGTGATTGTTAGGATGAAAAATGTTAGGAAGAACATTTTCGGATTTCCAATTATCGGAGTTGAAAATTTAGGTGAACTTTGGCGCACCCGAATTTTTGTGTATCAATGTGCCCCTCCTCCCCCTTTCTATTTCAAATAGTATACATGTACGTTTATCCATTATCTAGTACCCATAGTGCAAGCTCTGCTTAGTTTGGGACTTGATGGTGTTGTGTGAAAGTGGTAGAATATTATTATTACTTAAATTTTATATCTCTACGGGTTCATGAGGAACAGGGTACCTTTAAAATTATAAAAAAAATATATAATTATGATGTAACTAAAAATTTACGATTTTTGCAATTTTTCCATTATCTGTGCCATAGGACGTTGCTTCGTAACAAATTTCAAGATTCGAAGAGTTCAAGGGAAGTACCCTGTAGGTTTTGATTCCCTTGCGAGTAGTTGCGTGAAAATATGCTTAAATTGCTGTTTCTGTTGATTGCGTTGACATAGAAATTTTAATTCTATTACAGCTATACAGTGATATAGACCTTAGTACTTGATATGAATATAAACTTAATAACTGTACGCGTTCATGAGGAAAGAGGTAGTAACTTTATTTTTTATTTCTTATTATAGGTATGATGTAACTAAAATAACATTTTAGGAATTTTTTCCTTAATCTGTGCTATAAGAAGTTGCCTCGTACGAAATTTCAAGATTCTAAGTTCACGGGAAGTACCCTGTAGGTTTTGATTCCCCTGTGAGTTTCGAAAATTTGCGAGAATTTGCGGCATAAACAGATATATTTTTTGATAGCGTTGGCTTAGAAGTTTGATTTTATTACAGCTTAAAGATACATATTGAAGACCCGAGTATTTGATATGAATTTCAATTTAATACTTCTACGCGTTCATAAGGAAAGGGCTAGTAACTTTAATATTTTTATTTTTATTATATGATGTAACAAAAAATTTGCGGTTTTCGCAATTTTTCCTTAATCTGTGCTATAATACGTTGCTTGGTATAAAATTTCAAGAATCTGAGTTTACGGGAAGTACCCTGTAGGTTTTGATTACCTAGCCAGTAGTTGCGAGTTTTAAAATATGCTAAAATTGCTGTTTCTTTTGATTGCGTTGAGATAGAAGTTTGATTTTGTTACAGCCTAAAGGTATTATAAACCCGAGTATTTGATTTGATATAAATTTCAATTTAATAACTTTACGCGTTCATGAGGAAAGGGGTAGTAACTCTAAAATTAATACAAATATTTTTTTTATATGATGTTACTAAAAATTAACGGTTATCGCAATTTTTCCTTTATCTGCGCTATAAAACATTGCTTCGTACCGAATTTCAGTTCAAGGGAAGTGCCCTGTAGGTTTTGATTCTCTTGTGAGTAGTTGCGAGAAAATATGCGGCTTAAATTGCTGTTTCTTTTTATTGCGTTAACATAGAAGTTTAACTTCGTTACAGCTTAAAGAAATTATACACATGAGTGTTTGATATTAATTTAAATTTTATACCTTTACGCGTTCATGAGAAAATTGTAATAACTTTAAAATTACTAAAAATATTTTTATGATATGATGAAACTAAAATTTTACGGTTTTCGCAATTTTTCCTTTATGTGTGCTATAAGACATTGCTTTGTATCAAATTTCAAGGCTCTGGGTTTACAGGAAGTACCCTGTACCTGTACCTGTGTGTACCCGATTTGATTCCCTTGCGAGTTTCGAAAATTGCGGAAATTTGCAGCATAAACGGCTGTATCTTTTGATTGCGTTGGTTTAGAAGTCTGATTTTTTCACAGCTTCATGGAACAGTAGATTTGACTATTTGATATAAATTTCAGTGTGATACCTTTACGCGTTTCTGAGAAAATGGGTCTTAACAGACGGATGGACAGCAAAGAGATCCTATAAGGGTTCCGTTTTATTCATTTCAAGGTACGGAACCCTAAAAATGTGAAAGCAGTTTTTTTTAAATAACAGTAATAAACAAATGTTGGTTACAAAATTTTGCTGTAACTAAAAGTCAAATCTAAAATTAAATTCACTTTATTGGAATAGCACTAAACATAATATTTACAACAGAATAGTAACTCGTGATTATTGTCGAACCATTGCCGAATGGTTCAACATTTTTACAATTTCGCATTTCAACAATACCTAACGCTAAATTGCGCACATCTATACATATTTATAATTCAAGAACGGCTGAACCGATTTGGCTGAAAATTGGTGGGGAGGTAGCTCAGAACCAGAAAAAATACATAGGATACAATTAGTTGCAAAAAATAATCTGGGAGGGATTCAAGAGAGGGTCGAAGTTTGTAGGGACAAACCTATTGACAGTAGAACGCATGCGTTGTAATAATTGAGTGCTACGCATAATATGCTATCGTTTATCTGTCAGTACTGTCACATTATACATTGTCATATGGTGCACTGTCATTACTTCGTTCGCTTACTTATATTAAGCTAATAATTATTGTAACAGCCTTGGCTAATCCCTACTAATATTAGGTATAAATGCGAAAATGTGTATGTATGTATGTACCGATTTCACGCTAAACCGGCTGAACCATTATTCTCTACTCATAAATGCGAAAGTGAGCGTAGAGATATATCGGACCATGGTTTTGACATTTGACTATATGTAAAGTGATGTTGTCGAGCAACTTTCGGTAGATAATGTCATGAATACTGACCAAGTTACTTCGTACCCTATAGAGTGTCTGAACTCCTTACAATTATCAGGAGTACCTTCATGCAACTTGAGACTGAAGGTTGGTGTTCCAGTCCTGTTAATGCGGAATTTTTATGCACCAAAGCTTTGTAATGGCAAACGGCTGCAAGTAACACCTAGAACGAAACATTATAAAAGCTGTTCGCTATTGCGAGTCAGACTCGCTCATGAAGGGTTCCGCAGTGGAGGTATATCGACTTACGATAGCCATTATCTTCGACTAACTATTAATAGTATTTGTATAAACGACAAAGCTATATTTGCGGTTTTTAAAGATGTGCCTTATTTAAAAAATTGTATATTATATTGTATCGTTTAAACCAATGTTCGTTGGAAGTTTTTATAACAATCTACAGCATATATTACCGTGTGGTTGACGGCATAGAATACAAGTGTCACTACCCCCTATCTTCCCGTGGGTGTCGTAAGAGGCGACTAAGGGATAACACGATGCAATACTATCTTTGCGTAGAGACGGAAAACTCGACATCAAACCCTATACGACTGCCTCGTTGGTCTCGCGGCATAAATGTGCACACGGGATCGGGAGATCCCGGGTTCGATTCCTGGGTCGGGCAGTGTTATTGAGTTTTTCTGTTACGAAATTCTCAGTAGCAGCACGGAGTCTGGAAATGTGCCCGGTACGGCAATAGGCTCGCCCCTTATTACGTGGGACTAAAGTATAGCTGGCGAAAAGTGGGTGTAGAAATACACCTCTGCCTACCCCTTTGGGGATAAAAGGCGTGACGTTATGTATGTATTATGTATGTACAGCATATATTTTTTTAGATTTGTCACTCTCTTACTTTAAAAGTTAGAGGGACACACACACCCATTTTACCACTTTGGAACCGTATATCTTTCAAACGATTGACTTTAAGAAACCATGCTTTTAGGAACCTTTAAGTAATTTTTAACGACCCATTTTCCACATCAGTTCCATGTATGAAGAGCCCCCCTTAATATTCAATATTTTTTTTATTTTCTATGACGTCGTAAAGCGGTTTACAAAAAACATCTACTTACCTACCAATTTTCAAATAAGTAAACTGAATAGTTTCGGCATAAAGTGGCATAACTGTTTTAAATACTTCTTGCGGTTATATTTCTTATTAGTCCCTATGAAAAGAATTAAAATGAAAATTACTATTGAACGATGAAGGAGTTTTGTGTTAACCCGAATTTAACGTGAGCGAAGCCGCGAGCAAAAGCTAGTTGCTTTATAAATATTAAAGTTCATACCCTACACAAAATACAGTCGGACAACCATATAACACTTCCATAATACCAATGACTGAATCCATAGAAATTTCAATATTGCTTAGTTTGAACATTTAACACTAACAGTAGACGTATCTTACAAAAAAAGGAATATAAAAATTATAAGTCTTTATGCAAAAATGTGGTAAAATGTATTTTTAACATTTTGAGGTTTTACAATTATACCATTTCTATCGAATCCAACAATTAAAAGCTTATTGATTAAATAAAAAGATAACCAAAAATAGTCACACTTATGGATTTACTCTAACGGGTGTCCCAAAATTAACTCAAGATTTGAATTTGTCGTCATTTGTGCAGTAAAGTGTTGGCAACCCGAAAAAAAAGGTATTCGAAAGCAGACAGTTTAGGATTATTAAAAATGGAACGTTACACGGTAACGTTTTTTTGTGTGTAGAGAGATAAATTAGATACAGTATCGTTGGTTACGAAATACATTTATTTGTCAAGCGTTACACAATATAAACCTGGTAGCTAGCGGCAAGAGTTAAGGCTCAGGGCAGGGTAGGCAGGCAGGCTGACGAGGCTTCGGACCTCCAGAAGAGAAGGCAGCACTTAACTGAGGCAGCGTCCAGGATCCAAAAGGGGGCGGTTCGCTGTCGCGCCGCTGTATTTATTTGCCGCTCGGAGGGGAGCGGCTGGCAGGAGAAGTGGTAGGGGCCAGCGCTGTAGTGTGCATCGCTCGATGCGACGTCAAACACTCCCCCCTTTAGGCCGGAATTTATCCTGGGGGAAAAATTCCCTGGCCCCCTGCCGCCGACAGCGCCTGGAACAGAGAAGGCGAAGTGGTGTCAGTCTTTTAAGTTGCAAACACCACCTAAAAGAAATTTGGTTATGTATAACCCCCCAACCATTCATACATCACGCATTCAATGGACTCCTTTAACAACAAAAAAAAATCCTTCATATCTCGCACACATGCCAGACACACTCACAACCAGTGCACTAGTTATCATTCAAACCAATCCGGTTCCTGCTTGAATGCAAAACACGTCGAGGATTACACATAAGCATAACTGAGATAGTCTTGAATAAATAGTTAATATTTATTAGTGATACTTCAAAACAATTGTTTAGAAAATTTATATAAAAGTTGAGTTAAATGGAATACAAAAGAGCTGCTTAGTTTATGAAGTAACAATTATAATACTACTGCATAAAAAACAATTAAAATAAAAGGTCCGCTTCGACAACAAAAGAGTGAGTGACAGGTCATAAAACTCAACGCAGGTAGTCGAGACGGATGTAGACGAGAGTAAGCCTTATGTGCGCGGGATAAGGTATTATTTAGAAAGCGCGCTAGCGGCTCGCTAAATAGAATGGGTTAATATTAATATCTCCGAGCATACTTTATAACGTTAACAAGGTGATTAGCACAACAAATAGATACAAGAAACTTCGAACCCGTGAGACGTAGTTGATTACAGTTTTAACCACTGAGTCAAAACAAAAAGGATTTTAAAGATAAAAAAAAATTCGGTATTACTATAACGACCATTTTGGACTGTGGGTGAGCAGAAGTAAAAAAAAAAGTATGTATGTATGTATGTATGTAATATGCCATTCGCCAACTGGCTTGCCAGTCATATCAGACAATTTGTAAACTAAAGGAGACTTTTTAGCTACAACTTTGCATTTAATAAATTTAGGAGCGAGGTTTTTATTGAAATATTTATCTTTATCGCTTAAATAGTAAGTACGCCGCCATACAATATCGCCGACATTGAATTCGGCCGGTTTACGACGAAGATTATAAGAATTACAATTACGTTGGTGAGCGGCTATCAAAGCGGCCTGTACCTTTTCGAAGATAGGAGACAAATGGCCGAGGGCCTCCGCATATGTATCACGCGGTTCGAAGACAATGTTAGGGTCAGATTTGTTGACCACATAGTGTGACCCACAAGTAACCAATTCACGACCAAAGACCAGAAAAGATGGAGAATAGCCAGTTACCTCGTTTACTGCGCAATTTATTGCAAACTGAATCTTAGGAACGACTAGATCCCAAACGCGCTGATCTCGTTCGATAAAAGTAGAAATAGCCGTCATAATAGTTTTATTATAACGCTCGACTGAGTTTACATGGGGGGTATACAGCGGCGTATAATGCAAATTAGGAATTTTGTTTTCAAATTTTTAAATGTGGCACTAATGAACTGCTTACCATTATCGAGAACAATAGTTGACGGAATACCATGGACCAAAAAAACATTTTCTTCTAAAATTTTAGTAATTATTTCGGCAGTAGCTCGTTTAATGGGAAAAAGCATACAATATTTGGAAAAACAACAAGAAACAACAAAAATAAAATTGTTTAGCCTTCTAGAAGTAGGTAGTGGACCAATTAGATCAATGCTTAACATCTGGAATGGTTTATAACAAGACTTAGATCTACCCATATGACCTAAGGTTGAATGGTTTTGATGTTTGTGAGCTATACAAACATCACACGAATTCACAGCCTTAACAACGTCGGAATACATATTCGGCCAGTAATAATTTACTGCCAAGCGCTTGTAGGTTTTAAAAATACCTAGGTGACCAGCAGTGGGCAGCGAATGGTTCTCAGCAATAATATTAGATCTTTGTTCCGACGGAATAACCTCCTTCCATTGAAAATCTCGAGTTAAAGGATTTAGACACTTTTTAAAACGATATAATTTATTATTAATAATTTGGTAGTCCACGAAAGATGTGGGATTGTTTAGAAAACCTTTATAAATGTTTAGATACCACGAGTCGTTAGTAGACATCCTAATTTAAACCTAACACTCCCAGTGTTAGGTTTAAATTAGGAGTAATGTCATTATCATTGATAATGGCTGCAACGGGGACAGAACGAGACAGGAGGTCGGGCAATATGTTGTCTGAACCACGACGATGTCGAATCTCGAAATTTTACGACGAAAGACGAACACCCCATCTGGCCAAACGACCAGTAGGATTATTAAGTTTTAGAAACCATTTGAGCGCAGCGTGGTCAGTGTAAACAATAAACTTTTTACCGTTATCGACATAACAACGCCAGTGCTCGATGGCAGCCTCGCGCTCAGTAGCGCTGTAATTCTTTTCAGCATCAGACAAAGACTTACTGAAATAGGCTATGATTTTTTCTTCGCCTTTCATATCCTGGCAGAGGACAGCGCTTACGCCGTAGTCGCTGGCGTCCGTGTGTATCTCAAAAGGTTCGGAGTAGTCCGGACAAGATAAAATAGAAGGAGAAGACAAGCAGTCTTTCAACTTGATAAAAGCCTGGTCCGCCTCTTTAGACCAACAAAAAGGGGGAGCCTTTTTACCTTGAGAGGTTAATTTGTTTAGAGGTGACGATATACGACTAAAATTTGGAATAAATCGCCTATACCATGAAGCCACGCCCAGAAAACGACGTAGTTCTTTTTTATTAGAAGGGGTAGGGTAATTAATTATGGCATCAATTTTATCAGGATCCGCATGGAGACCTTGCAAATCGACAACGTAACCTAAATATTTTATTTTATCCCGAAAGAAATTACACTTATCTAAGTTTATAGTGAGATTTGCCATTTTCAATTTTTCGAAAATACGTAATAAAAGCGTAATATGTTCTTCAAACGTTGACGATATACATACAATGTCGTCGATAAAACAGAAGACCTTGTTTTCAAATTCAGGACCGTAAAACAAAGTGTCAACTAAACGTTGCTGAGTTGCGGGTGCGTTTGTTAGACCAAACGCCATGCTTTTAAAATGAAACGTGCCACGAGTAGGTACATAGAAAGCGGTCTTAAAACGATCCTCCTCTTTAATTAATGTCTGCCAGAAACATTTAGAAATATCTAAACTAGATAGGTATTTAGCATCTCTCAAGTTATCTAGAATTTCCGAAATGTAGGGCAAATTATAAGCATATTTTCTAGTAACAGAATTCAATTTACGACTATCTAAGCAAAATCTTAGTTCGCCGTTCTTTTTAGGGGTTTGAATAACCGGGTTAGACCACGGACTTTCAGAGGGTTCTACGACATCTTCCTTTAACATTTCGTCTAGTTGTTGTATCAAAATGCGTTGTTTATCGGGAGACATACGATAATAACGCTGACGAATAGGTGGGCTATCGCCTGTGTCAATAGAGTGAGTAATGAGAGTTGTACAACCGAGACCCCGCTCTTTATAAGAAATATCGGCAAATTTAGAAATAATGTTATCAGCGGCAGCTCTCTGTTCAATAGATAAATTATTATAAGACACAAGGTGCGGTGAGTCATCGGTCCGCAGCTCAATAACTTGTGAATCCATTTCATTCAATAACAACACCGACTCTAAATGGTTAGGAAATAAATTAAAAATTCGCCAAAAATCCATACCGAGAATTAAACTATTTTTAATCCCTGGCACTACTTGAAAATTTAGGGAAACTGTTTTATTTTTAAATTCAATAGGAAGAGAGATAGACCCTAAAGAACACAATTTTTCACCACCAGCGGTTACCAAACTCAAAGGCTGAGAACAATCCAAGTGATACTCATTATTTAAAAAGAAATTATGAGAATTGTTACCCAAGATTGTAACACATGAGCCAGAATCCAACAGGCCGACTACAGGTTTACCATTTACAATATTAGAAATATAAGGCGAGTATTCTATATTAGAATTGCGGATTGAGGATAGACTATAACAGTTAAAAAAAATTTTAAGATAATTTAACCAATTATTCCACTCGATTTTATTGAAATTATTTGATTTATTTATTCCCCAATCCTCGCTTATTAGTTTTTTGGGTTATTAGCTTTAGGATTACATTTAGGACAATCAGACACACGAAAACCTTTTAGACCGCATTTAAAACAAATTAAAAAGTGTGGTTGGCGACAATTATACAAACTATGAGAATTGGATCGACACCTGGGACAGAACCGGTTGTCGTTTTTATTAGTGGTGGGTAAGTTGATAGCGTTTATCTGTGGTGGAGCGTTAAAGTTTTTATTAGAGTTATTATAATAATTTTTTGGTTTGTAATTAGAAAAATTAGGTTTTTGAGGTTGGTGGGCAAACTCGGGCAACAAGATATTTGGTGTGGCTTTGAAAGATTCCCGATGGTCTTTAGTTCGTTTATGAAAGGTCTCAAATTCACGACAAACACTAACGAGACTAGGGATATCGGCCACCTTAGCCGTTAAAATAGTTTGATTGTAACATAGCAGGACATTACGCAACAAAATATCTAATTTTTTAGACTCACTAATAGGCACATCAAGACGAGAAAACATACCCTGCATTTTAGCAACAAAAAGTGTTATATTTTCGTCCTCAGCTTGAAGGCGAAACCTAATTTCGTTTAAAATTTTAAAATCATAGTCAGTCGGGCTAAAATCACGCTTTAAAAGATAACACAATTCACTCCAACTAGAAACCTGTTCTTTGAGCGAACGATACCAGAACAATGCATCGCCCGAAAATATCTCAAAAGCAAATAGTAACATTTTATTTTCGGGGATACACCTAGCCTGCATAAACTCATTAATTTTCTCAATGAACCCGCGAACACAAGACTTGCCATTATATTTAAATTTAGCGAGTTCGGAAAACAATTTACGATCGTACTTAAAGTCGTCAGAAACGACGGGGGTAGATACAGAGCAGTCCTTTTGTACTACGTGCGAAGTTGGTTCAGATGTACCCGAAATCAAAGATTTAAAAATAGCTAACTGATTGCGGTAATTGCTCGAAACTATCTCAGCCGAGTCGGTATCAGAAAGGCGGTCCAGATCCAGTCTATTCAATCTAAAGTAAATATGGTTGAGAATAGATTCTGTGCGCGAATAGAGGTTTTGGTCAAATTGTGATCTAAGCAGAGAAATATTATTTGTAGCCCTAATTAAGGAGTTACGGATAGCCGAAATTTCCTCTTCGGGGTCTAAATCCGAATCCAAAATAGTTTCAGAGGGAAATTGAGACGCTAGTGTCGCTATCTGCTGGCGCAGCTCGGCTACGGAACCAGACTTGTCACCCCCCCCGAATAATTAGTTCATAAACCAGCTCCGATTTTATCAAATGATTGAAGTTAATTTTAAAAGACGTTGCTAAGCTACTTAGAAAAAGATTAAACAGATAAAAAATTAACCTAACAGCACCAAAAGTCACTCACACAGGGGTTATACTTATAAAATAACAATAAAATAAAAGGTAATGTAAATATGTTCACAGTGGGTCGTTTAAAAGGAAAGATAATTATTTATTATGTAGCAAGTAAACAAGTTACGTTAGCAATGCGTAAGAATAATGCGAGGCGGAATCTACCCTCACATAAAAAATGTAATTGTACAATTAAAATAATTCCCAAAACCGTTACTTAGTCTACCGAATTTGGGTTAGAAAAGAAGTTATAAAAGTACATAAGATGTGGCGCAAGCCTTTAGTCGACTATCTTGCCTGAATAATGCGCTATAATTTAGCTAACACAATTAGAAACAAAAATCAACCACGTACCGACTGTGAACACACTTACACACAGAAACACAGAAAAAAGGAAGCGACCAGAAGCCGAGTCAGATGCCTGAGCCCTTAAAATTGTTCGAGCGCCAGTGTAACGTTTTTTTTGTGTGTAGAGAGATAAATTAGATACAGTAGCGTTGGTTACGAAATACATTTATTTGTCAAGCGTTACACAATATAAACCCGGTAGCTAGCGGCTAGAGTTAAGGCTCAGGGCAGGGTAGGCAGGCAGGCTGACGAGGCTTCGGTCCTCCAGAAGAGAAGGCAGCACTTAACTGAGGCAGCGTCCAGGATCCAAAAGGGGGCGGTTCGCTGTCGCGCCGCTGTATTTATTTGCCGCTCGGAGGGGAGCGGCCGGCAGGAGAAGTGGTAGGGGCCAGCGCTGTAGTGTGCATCGCTCGATGCGACGTCACAAACGTGGTTTCAATATTAAACAATAATTCAAAAACAATGAAAGCTTGACGGCCGCAGTTTCACACAAAATATGGTCGGAGTAGTGCTTAACTTCCTCAACTGTGAAGAGATTAATTGAGAAATTCAGGAAGACTTGATCCGATAGAGACGCCAAAAACATTTATCTTCCGCAAAAAAACCGTTCAAATGTCAATATCGAAGCAGTGCAATTCTGCGTTGTGGACAAAAAGAGCAAATTTTAAAAATGTATCTATAGTTTGGCACCTTAGTTACCTATTATTACCTTAATTATTCCATATAACTTTTTATGGGATTATTTGACACCGCAAGTCTATGTCAACAAAACAACCAACCACGCAATAAGGGAGGCGATTCCACGCTGCATCAACAATATTTAGTCATATTAATGCAAAATGGCCATGGAAAATTTCAAAAAGCCAATGCGTATGTGCATGCAAAACAGTGAAGGCCATTTGCCCGATGTCTCCATTACCCTATCTTATGTACTTTATGATTCACTAAAAAAATATCAATCAAAAGAATAAAATGTGTTTTCTGCGTCTATAAAAATCTTGCGTTAATTTTGGGACATCCGTTATATGTTTTGCATGATAAATATTCATCATACAGTGAACACCGAACGTATTTTCAATCATATAGGTAACGATGTATAGATATCGTTACCATGATACCATACCATAGGTATAACATAATAATTATTATGGTTGCAGTACATAAATACAAGCTACTAGCAAGCTCACTACCGAGCTTTAGACAGTAATCTTCAATAGGCTTGTGTCCACTAAGAATAAATCGATTTGATTGTAGTATCTATAGATTCATTATGATTTTAAGATGTCAATAAAGTTTATTATTTATTATAAAAAGGTAAGATTAATGTTATTTTTAGGATTCTAAAACTAAAAATAATGTATTTATTCTTGTGACGGTGAACACCAATCAGAGAGCATTACGTCAAACAGTACGTCCGCCATTCGTGTTGTTGACGTTTTAGTAGTAAATACAACTAAAACCTCAAACTTTCTACCTGTCAAATCGAACATAACAAATAAAAGTGGGTTCATCAGACCAGACTTCATTCACGGCTTGTTTTGTTTTGGACTTTGTGATATCACTCAACCGCCATGATGGTTTACAGCGTTTTCGTGTCAAATTCAAAAAGGTTTTTAAAAAGCCCTAATTAGTAATGTTGCTGATCGTTTTTTGAAGAAAAATCTGATATTTCAGTTTAACATCTGATAAAGGAACGAATTAATCGCTAATTACATTTTAGGACACAAGCCTATCATTAACTTACCTCAATATTGGAGTCATTTATCTAATAATCTCAAACATATATAAATACAGTATGAATATTAAGTTTTATGTTTAAGCTTTTCTATTATTTATTAACGAGACAAACATGTCGGAGATTGGAAAACGGAACGTCAAAACTTAATCGATTTGGGCCTATTCGGATACGATGGTTGGCAACAGCAACTGAGTTTGGCAGTTGAAAACTGTCAATGTCATTTGATGTTTTATAAGCGAACATGGAGCTGTCAACTGGCACTTTGGTGACAGACACAGCAGAGGAAACCAGTGCAGCCCAGCTACGTCCGACTTCGCCGCGTTTCCAAAAAGACCCAGCTGTGCCCACATAGAACTGTGAAGCGTTGATACTGGCCAAAAATCAAGCTACCCGTTGTTATCAGAAATGGCATGGACCAGCGCAACAACAAGCGAAGGCAACTGCTAACACTGCTATGTTGGTGAATCAGCTGAGCTTTCAACTGCAACCGTTGTAAGCATATTTTGTCTGATTTTTTATTTGTGCTGCAAATTTTATTTCGTGACGGTAGCTGCAAAACATTCTTGGTTAGCAAAATACTGCTATACGTTTAGTTACCTTGGGAATCTCACAATGGTTGTGGTGGTGATATCGCCATCATATCGTACTGAGTGTTGTGGGTTTGATTCCTACATGAGACACGTAGTTGTGGTTAAAACAGGCTTTTATTGTGAAACCGTTTGACCTTTAAGGTATCATGTTTCCCATGACATGATCTCCTAAATAAGCTTCTTTTTAATAGTTTAAAGAAGATAGAAAGTCAAAAATAATATGTAGATAGCACTAAACGATATAATTGCGGCCATTGCTGTACTTTGTTAGCATAATTATGGTTGTCTGACTACCACTCTGACCTAGCAATAGCGTAGATACCGAACGGAGGTTTCGGGTTCGATACTCGAGTTAAAAAGAAAGCGATTGTTTTTTCTTTTTCTTAGTAAATCATGCGAGGGTGGCTTCCGGTCACGCATCTTGTGATTATATGCTTGCCTGCAAATAGATTATCTTGTCTCGGTCTTACTTTATGGATTGTAATAGTAACGAGAGTGAGCGTACACGCCGACTTGCATTATGCCAAGCAAATGCGTTTGAGTGAAACATGCTAGTCATTGTTCTAGTGCAGTTGTAATATTGGTTTAGAACCAACACCCAGCTTCGGTTGGTTTTCTACTAAAGGCACTATCCTTCGCAGGGCAGCGGCTCTAAATTTGCTAGACTAATCGAATCGTACATACTAAGTTCATAGTGAGACTGTGCGGAGGTATTGCAGCTGACTGTGCTGATTTTGTGAAGCATAGCTTGTACTTTTTATTTCTTAAATAGACGTGTGAACTGCAGTGCTGTTTAGACGTGTGCGGTTGGTTGGTTAGTGTAACCTGACCATAGTCGAAAGATATTACTAGCGCCTTTATTTAACCTACTCGTGGTGTTGATAATACCTAACGGTTTTCATTTAAACGTGATCAGAGCCTAAGTTAAAAGCGGTACTTTTACTCGTTATTTTATTTTATTTGTTCGGGACAAAAACCTTTAAGGTACATGCAAAATTTTACAAATGCTTTCTTAATCCTAGATTGATATACACATAACCAGCACCATTGTCCACAAATTAACACAAATCATATTAAGAAGCAAAACATACATTACGAAAAAGGAAAAAGTATATATATTTACGATAACAGTTAGATAACCAATCGTTTGAGTTTGCTACTTGATAGACAGAACATGTCAATATCTTTGAAACGACTGTTATAAGATTCAACAATGCGACTGAGAGGCGCCCGCTTACCGGCGTTTGTCCTGCACGTATCTACGTGAAATACGTTTCTAGGTATTACATAACATAATTTATTAGTTATATCTAAGCAGTCGAATTTCTTGTTACACAAACCATATTACATCATTGTGCCAAGAAATAATCATCTTGACTCTAAACTTAATAAACGGTACCGCTTGAGTAAGTCCGTATAGTGAAGATTGGACCGATAACACCTGAAATTTACTGATCGTAAGAATTTCTTCTGCACCATTTCCAATTGGTTAGTATATTTTAAATAGAATGGATTCCAGATTGGAGTCGCATATTCCGACTGTGATCTGACCAAGGCTTTGTACAACATAATGTACGTAGAGGGACGCACAAAGTCACGCAATGCTCTCATAACTAAGCCATACATGCGAAAGGCCTTACTGACTATACTGTCAATGTGTGCGTCAAAATATAGGGAAGAGTCTAACATGATACCTAAGTCGCGAACTAAGTTTACCTGCTTTAAGTTGTCCTTATTAATGTTATACTTAAATTTAATCTTATTTATATTTTTGGTAAAAATTATCGTGTGACATTTTAGAAGACTTAGAAAAAGTTCGTTGTCCGTACAATAATCATACAATATGTTAAGGTCGTCTTGAAGAAGTGAACAGTCTTGCATGGTTTGACATGCTTTAAACATTTTGATGTCGTCTGCATATATTAAGAATTTAGAGTGTGTAAAACATTGCTTAATATCATTAATGAAAACAATAAAAAGAAGAGGTCCCAAGATTGATCCTTGAGGAACACCTGACTTAGCAATTATAACATCCGATTCGAAACCATTTATAACTACTTTTTGAGTTCTGTTAAAGATATAAGAAACGAACCATCTGAGCAAATTTCCACGTATGCCATTGAATGTAAGCTTTTCGAGGAGTATAGCGTGGTCCACCTTGACGAAAGTTTTCTGTAAATCGGCGTATACGGCATCAACCTGAATTCTACTATCGATTTGGTCAAAAAGAAAATTGGTAAATGCCATAAGGTTAGTTGTAGTAGAGCGTTTTTGAACAAAGCCGTGTTGTTTGTGGGATTACGAGCTGATGAAGATAGGGGTAGAGAGCACCGTGCACTAGTTTTTCAAAAAGCTTCGACAAGGTGAACAGAATAGAGGTAGGGCGGTAATTCTCAACATTACTTTTGTCTCCACTTTTATATACCGGCGTAATAAATACTTGCTTCCACACTGTAGGGAAAATTCCTTCGCATAGACATTTATTAAAAATTATGTGTAACGCGGTATAAATGTTCTCGCTTGTTTTTATGAGAAAGTCAGGAGGTAAATTATCAGGACCCGCACCTTTAGAGAAATCTAAAGACCTAAGCCCCATACGAACGGACTCTCTTTTTAAATATATTTCGGATATACAGGTGGAATTTTCTAATAAGATCGGAAGTTTCCATGTTTCGGGACCCAGACTCCAGACATGACGTTTCGTACACAGAAGAAAAAAAAGCAGAGAAAAGGTTGCAAATGTCAACATTATTGAAGTGCATGTTCCCGGGATAATTAGATTTATCCTTTCTATTCGAGATGTATGACCAGAAGTGCTTTATGTTCAAGGGTATGCTATCCTCGACTAGTTTCATGTAACTACGGTAGCATTTGTCAGATTCCTTATGAAAAAGTTTACGATATTTAGAGAAGCTGTCATAGTCAGCCCTGTTACGATACTTCTTCCATTTAACCCAGGCACGCTCCTTCTGCTAAAAAATGTGGATAAGAGCAGGCGAAAACCAGACGAGAAAGTTTGACTTTCTTTTTCGCGTTAACGGAACATGTGTCTTGATTATTCGATATAATGTAGGTATCATAAAAGCAACCGACAGCTTATTCTGCGGTGACGTCGGAAAGCAGCTTATCCCAGTCTAATTTACTTAAGACGTCATTTATGTCATCGTAATTAGCTTTATAGTAATTATATCGAAGTACGGAGCGGCTTTTCAAGGGTCTAAGCTGTATATCAAGACAAGTTGTTATTGAAAAATGCGGATGATGACTATCCGGGTCAACCAGTGAATTGCAAGACGTGGCCTGACAGCCTATGTTAGAAATAAACAAATCCAGTATTCTACCTAAACTATTTTTGAGTGTATTATACTGTAAGCTATTAGTGCCATAAAATGTTGTAGTAGCTGACCAGATGAGGTTGGGGCATGAGCAGTTACATGTTTACCTCCTTGTAATCATTGAATACTCGGTAAATTAAAATCTCCATCGTAACAATATCCTCTAGCATATTTAAATAATAAATGTATGTTTCTTCACGGGTGCGTGGGGGATGTATACAGAGCTAATAAATTGTCTCATATGTATTAGTCTTAGACGCAGGCAGGCAAACTGCAACTTGTTCAACTTCTGTTGTAGAAAATTCAGTCCGCAACCTAATGGGATGTAACTCACGACGTACTGCGATTAGGGTGCCCCCCCCCCCTCACGTTTCCCTGTGGCAGAACGATCACGATCGCAACGGAAAACTAAATACCGATCATCTATAAATTAATTGTCACAAATGTCAGGAACAAGCCAAGTTTCGGTAAGGATGATAACGTCATATGAAGACGATAGGATATTCATAAATAATGTATGTAACTTTGTACGGATCACTCTACAGTTTTGGTAGTATACAATTATATATTGTCAACGTTATTAGTTGCTGCCATTTTCAACTGTATCTACAATTGCAATATTGTAACAATGAACACGTCGTCAATTATAAGTATAATAAAATGGAATAACCGGCACACAGATCAATATTACTAATATACTAAAGTATCCCTTTGTTATTATTCTATTAACCCCTCAAAGCATTTTGGCCACCATCGAGGCATCTCAGGACACCCGTAGAAGTATTTTGGCCACTTACGAGGCTAGGCTTTCAAGCTGAGTACGGCGCGTAATATTTTCGTTGAAAAAATGGTGATATTTCTATTTATTACGTTAATATTGTATATCAAAAGACGCGTAATTAAATAAGCTTTCGAATGATATTAATTAACACCAAATAAATACTTGAAGCCCACGCAAGAGCGGTATAAAGCGCGCACAGTATAATATTTTCCCGCCATTTTCGAGCGCGCTATTATATTTCTAACATATTCATATTTCTCGTCGTTTTTTTATTATGGGAGGTATATAAGTATTGTACACGGTTAGAAAGGTAATTTAATTTACTTTCAGAGATAATAAATATAATGGAAAGAAACATTTTAATTTTAAACATAAAAAAATATAAATGATTGTTAATTGCCGCCAATTTTCATATTTTATTTTTTTAACATTGTTTTGTTATGTATCAGATTCAAACCTAGATAAGTTTCTTTTCAACTAGATTACCAATTTAAAAAACCATATCTGATAAGATGCCGATAAGAATTATTCTTATTGGACTTTGCACAATTGTTTACTTTTGCCCGCAAAAAATAACCACCATACCCGCCAAAATTTTCGAAAGCCTATATCTCATGAATTATAGGAGTATTGTGTATCACATGGTAGGTTTATTTATATACTCATACTAAAACAATCATTCATATCATAAATGTAACGTTATCTATACACCGCTATTTTTTAATTAGTACAAAAACTTTAAGGACAGATTAGCCAAGATATTATTATCATATATGTGACGTAAGAATTTCATAATATCAATAAAGAGCAAAGTTATTATCATTTGTTTATTGTAGAAAATCTCACTAAAATCATAGTCATATTTGACAATCCATTCACTTATTCATTGATAATATTCCATCCTGCTCATTCGCATTCTCTCTGTCGCACTTATGATGTAGGTAGCCATAGAAAATAAAATGAAGAAAAATAATAAATGTAGGTAGTTATTTTTTAATTTTGTTAATTCTACCCTCTCCTTCATACTACATTCGGGCTTAGGACCGGTAAAATTTATCGTTTAACAAGTAATTTAATACGGAGGTATGTAATTAGAAAGCAAACAAATATCAAAATAAAAGAAGGTTTCTGCACTAAAAGAAAAGAGTAATTTTGGCATATTTATGAAGTTAGAATCATTTGCTATTTACAAATATTATTTTATCATCATCATGTAGGTCTAGAGACGTCCACTGCTGGACATAGGCCTTCCTCAAGGTGTGTGGAGAACACAGACCGATTTTGAGCCGCCCGCATCAAATTATTATTTACTTAAGTACGTATTATTTACTAAACTTACAAGTATTTCCATTGTCCTTCGAAATGTCCACCACCGTTGTCAAAAGCATCCAATATGCACTGTTTTAATTGTTTGACACTGATCAGATCACTTTTGTACACTCACATTAAGATGTCCATGGGTACACAGCTGCACTCGCGATTTTTCCACTCAAAAAGTACGCACGAAGCATAGCTACATACTCCCGTGATATGAACTGATATGATAGGCCATCGCGTCGGGCAAACGTAGACAAACAATTAACTTTTGCAACGAAATTAGATACGCTCACTTTTGCTTTGCTTTTGCATCGTCGGGGCGTGGCGCAGGCGCAGAGGGAGGGGAATTTATCAATGGTTCATTTTACTATGATACTCGTAGTACGGTCATAGTATTAGTATTGCATTAACCAATTATCACGTATTTTTGTGGACAGTTTTGAGACAGTTTTGGGACTTAGTGTTTTTATTTTTTAACTACATAAATATGATCAGTTAAAGATACTTAGTGTTGTGTTAAATTTTTTGTACTAATTAAAAAATAGCGGTGTATATTTTCATTCAGTAAAAAATAAATGCCGTTGTTTCGGTAATTGAATGAATATAGCCTCTTGAATTAAATTATTACACAATATTTGTTTATTTTTTGCTGTTATTTTATAACTAATTAGTCCATTCACAATTAAAACATAAAAATATCAAATATAATTATATTATTTGTTTACAATGATGTTTTGAATCCATAATTACGCCCCGCGCGCAACATGCAAAGACAGTGAAATATACAAATATTTCAAATGCTGATATTTAAATAATTTTCTAAGCAAACATTGCTTTAATTTTATATTTTTGTAAAGCTTATACCACCAGGTATACAAAATAATAAAAGTAAGCAATTTATAACCCATATTGTTATCATGACAAACAAAAATGGCGAGTAGGTCATCGATAGACGACATTGTTTACAATAGGATCAAGTTCGGCGGGTCGTATAAACTAAACATTCCGTCCTTCAGTCAACATTCAAACATTACTACAAAGCGTATTTAATCTACTTTCATAAAAACATCATTCCAAATATCAATACTCGAGTGACGAGTCGTAAGTTTAGGTTTAAGGTAGCACGGCAAGTGGCCTTGCTTCGCGGGTGGTCAGATAACGACCGCGTGATGCTTTAGCGATAATGATGATGAGCGGTTAATACAATGTAATTATTTCAAGAAATAAAAATATAATATGTAGTACACGATATACTAATTTGGTTAATAAATTTAAATGTAATCAATTTCCCAGATATTATGTAGGTAGACAAAAAAATAGCAAATATAGTTTCACATAAAATAAACAAGATATGGTAATGGATTCCCTCAAGCAACACCAATAGACACGAATCAAAACAAACACAGTGTATGCGAAACCGGTTTCGCACGCTGTTATCAGTTGGCACGCTCAATATTTGAATTCTTGCCACAAGTGACAAGTTTGCTAAAATCATCCTCGGAACGTAACGCAAAAGCCAGGAGACCGACGCGCTCTCGCACAAGTATAGTGGCGTTCCTAATCAACACATATCTAAAACCGTTCTTATTAGCGATTTCCCTAGTCTTACGAAATAAGGATTTATTTTTAAGTGTCAAATGTTCGATTATATACACCGTAAAGGAAGCGCCTGGAATATTTAACTGGTCTGACTTGATGCTCTTTGTTTTGCGGTAGGTGCTTAATAAATTCTCGCGAACGATGCGGGACTTTAACTTCACTATGACATTCTTCGGTTTGTTGTCTCTTTGCTGGGCACGTGGAACCCTGTGTAAGGAAACAATGTCATCTGTGATACACGATGACTGCACGGTGGTGAGCAAGTTCTCGTTGCGCTTGTCGGGCAGGTTGCATATCTCAACGTTGCATTGGCGCGCCTGCTGCTCCATAGTATAAATTTTGGCCTCCAAATTAGTCACCGTCTGGACGGCATTATTATTAGTTTCATGACTCAATCGCTCGTCCAAATCTACGTTTTTCGTCTCCAACGCCTCTAATCTGGTCCTCATATCTGCATAGTTTTTATTAATGAATATCATCGATCTTTCCATATCTAGGTTAGATTTCTGTACACTGAGGTAACGTTCTTTCAGCTCAGCTACGTCAGCAACTAATTTCTTTAGGATGATGTCCTGTTCAGCCTTCCAGGATTGCAGCATATTTTTTAATTCTTCGTAGCCCCTTGGAACCGGCCGCCCACATTGCCGCGGACGCGCCGGCTCGACCTCGCTGCTACATTAAGTGACTCCGTGGCAGTTGGTTCTCGAGCCGTTAGTTAGGTTCTGATTGCGTTTCCGATATCGACGGGGCGTTAGGCGAATTCTGAGGTGATCGTATCGTGCGTGGCATGGTTAAGAAGCGATAGCAGGATAGGTAACCAAGCCGAATACAATAAGGTACAGCTGAATAGGTATAATATTCTAAATATTATATAACAATTCGATAGAAGTAATCGCAGGCGCGCAAGCGAATGATAGTGAGCGCCAAATTCACGCCGGCGGCCACTCGTACTCGTGACGGTGTGCGCAAGCGCACTGCGTTTGGCAACGGCACCTTGGGTTCGAATCCAGGTATGTATAATACACTAGTATTATCACTTTGTGTGGTTTTCTGAAAGTTTATATTGTGTTTCTGGGTTTATTTGAAGACTGTTCTCACCAAAATCAGCTATCTCACTTCAACAACGCCCGCTGGGCGTGAACCACTGGTATCAGCACCGCAAGAGTGACAGAGAATCGATAAATAGAATGTCCACCAATCACAAAATTGCAATTATAAAATATAGTAGAGTTCACTTCGCGATAAACAACACGTCTGCTTACTTCTTACAACAAGGCGTAACTGAGGTTATAGTTCTGATTTGTACAGACTATCTCGGTGTTGCAATTATACCTGCTTCTTTTTGTGCGTTCATTTTTAACACATTATTAGATGCCACTATTAAAAATGTTCCGTACTCGTGATTATTAGATGGCACCACTAGTAGAATTAAATTCAATTTTAAGACTGTACGCGTAAAAATTACCTACTGTGTGTTTTTAAAATTCAAGTGATACGCGGGGAATGTTTACGAAGTGCCCCGATTTCTCTTACCAATTGCAAGTTATGTTTAGGACGTTTGGGAGTGATACAGTAAACGGAAGATACCTTCAGTACAAAGTTTCTGGTAGCTATTAAACTCGATTTATCAGATGTAGAAGCAAGTGATTGAGTTATCACCGTAGTGCGTTATGATAATCTTTTTCAGCGATTTTAGTTTTCATTGCAGGTAGAAACAGGTTAGTGATAATTAATGATGATTGTATGCTTAACCTTATTATTGTCACATGGGTACTTTGTTAGTCGTTGTTGTGATAATCTTGTGGTACCCACGTTTCCGTTGGTGCAGATTTGCATAAACTGAATAAGCCTATTGTGCGGCTGCATGTTTAAAACCATACGCTGCCGTTGGTTGGACCGGCAACGTGCCTTTCTGGTTAGCCTAGTTTACCCTGGAGCTTTTGTGTTAGTCATAGTGTCCACTGGTGCGCAAACACGATAGCCGTTAGTGCATTTGTCATAGTATCATAAACATTGTCCAACGTCTTGAACGGGAAAAGTAAATTTCTGTATCGCTAATGATTAGGTTAGGATAACTTTCGTATTTAGACTAGCCATAACAAAAATTATAACGCTGAAAACACTGGTTGAATACTTTTTTTTACTTTTGATAAGCTAACGTTTGACCGCGATCTCGCCTGATGTTAAGCGATGATACGGTGATACGGTGATACGAAGATGGAGCACGCTTGCCTAGAAGGTACCTATTCACACGCGACTTGAAAATACCCAGATTGTACTCATCAGGAAACACAGACTTAGGCAAGGAGTTCCATACCTTTGCAGTACGCATAATAAATGAGGAAGCAAAGCGCTTCTTGCGTATGGATGGGATGTCAACCATATAACGGTGACGATGATAAGTTTGTCTGGTCGTTCGATGGTAAAAAGGGTAAAAAGGGGATGGAAGAATCAGGTTATATAGTTCCTCTGCACACTCTCCGAAATGTAACCTATAAAAAACCGACAGACTGGCAACACTGCGACGATGCTTCAGGCTTTGGAGTTTTGTGTTCACCAATTGGTCATCGCCAATGAGTCTCCTAGCTTTCCTCTCAATAGAGTCAAATGTCCCTAGCTGGTATTTTGCTGAACCTTCCCTAAAGTGAGAACACCATGCAGAATCGGACTTGTGCTTTGTAAAGATTAAGCAACTGATTCAGCGTTAAGTACCGTCTCACCTTGTTCAGGATACCGATTTTCCTGCCAGCCAGTTAACCTTTTGGACTCTATATAAGAATCAAAATTTAAATAAGAGGTCAACGTGATGCCAAAGAGTTCCAAGCGATCGGTGATCAGATCTGCACAGGTACATTTCGGAAAGTCGGAGTCAGATAAGATTGACTTCGTTTCGTGGAGAATAGACATCCCCGAGTTTTGGAGATATTAAACTTGACTTGATTAGCATCGCTCCAGTCGGAGACCGCCTTCAAAGTCAAGTTCAAACGCTCAATCATGCTTTCCCTGAGTGACTGTATTTCTGCTACACTCGCCCTAGCACTGGACATATATTTCTCTACAACCGTGCTGTCATCTGCATATCCGAAGACGCCTGGTTTCAACAGATCGTTGATGTGAAGCAGGAAAAGTTTGGCAGAGACAACTGATCCCTGTGGGACTCCGGCGTTAATCGCCGTTCGGTCTGACGAACAGCCATCGACGACTACCCGAATGGACCGATCCCTCAGGAAATCTGATATCCAAGAGCACAGGTCAGGGGAAGGGCCAAATGCTGGAAGCTTGCCGATGAGACTATCATGCCAGACCTTATCAAAAGCTTTCGAGACATCAAGTGAAACAGCTAGTGCTTCACCCCGTCTCTCGATGGCCTCACCCCACAGATGCGTGGCATACACTAGAAGATATCCTGTGGACTGATTTCGCCGAAACCCGTACTGACGGTCGCTGAGGAGGCTATTCGATTCTAGGTATGCCAGGAGTCTATTATTCAGTACACGTTCCATGCTCTTGCAGAGTATGAAAGTGACCGAAATGGGACTTGGTAGTAAACTTAACATCTAGAGTATCAGCCTAGTAAGATTTTCTTATAATCTGTTACGTGATAAGGTAAATCAAAGCAACATGTTGAACAAACCTAATTTAAGATTACTTTGTTAACCGCTCGAAATGATTGAATGGAGGTTACATAGCGTAACGTTGAAGACCCAATGGATGCCAGAGTATGAGCGCTGCAATATTTCTATTAATTTTTCTATTATTTGGATGAGTGTGGGTGTTGTTAAAAATGTCAGCTTCGAGAGAAAGAGTTAATTGTGATTTTCATTAAAACCTGTAATAATTTTGATCAGAGTCCCTTTATTCCCCACCGACTCGGTAGAAATCGGCGTCTACTAACTAAGTAGTCCGTGAGTACGCGATAAACAGGCAGCTCTGGCGAGGGTCGGGTTTCAGTGGAAACCATGGAGTCCTGGAGAGACTCGGCGTTCCCATGTGGGGTTCGCAGAAAGTAAAGATGAGTAACTGGAGGCTACTGGGCTATGCATAGCCATCATCACAGCTTTTTTGCTACTTTCAGGTTGACACACGAGGACGTGTGATTCGCAGGATGGTCGTGTGGCCAGTGTGGCCGGTGCGCCCTGTGGCCGGTGCGGCCTGGTGGTCGGTGCGGCCTGGTGGTCGGTGCGGCCTGGTGGCCGGTGCGGCTTGGTGACCAGCGTACGGCAGTGGCTTTATCATACTACTATTAAATTCGAATTTTAAACGCAAAAAAACAAACTCAATGCAAAAAATATCGTTAATTTGGAGAATTTACATGGAGGACACATTCATGTTTATTTTAGAATCATTATACACAGTGTATCATACCACTGCTGGATATAGGCCTCTCTAATCGCACAGTTCCGCGCTCGATTTATGGCTCTTTGCGTCTAGCCACTTTGCGCAGAATATCAGTTTAATAATTTAACTAATTATTAATTATTAGTTTCGTTTATTTCAGTATCAACCAACATATATGAAAGTTTTCTATTGGTAAAATTTATTAATTTTATTTCTGGTTTTACCTCACGACCCTGTAACTTGGTAGGTAAGGCTATGTGTGTATTCACTCATAATATATAATACTTACCTTAGTGAAATACTTTAATCACAAAGTTGCAATAATACAATGTTGGTCATTCAAGTGTGTACATTATGAATTTAGCTTCTTTATCATACACCGTCGAAATAAACAAATATCGTTTAACCCTTTCAAGCTCCACTTCAAAATAACACGGATTAGACCATTGCCCTTAATATTGAAAACGATCTTTTATTTATGTGACTGCATTTTAACTTTGCTCATCCAACGGATTTCATTATAATTAAACGTTTTCCCAGAACTACGGTATTTCCACTTATATGGCGTAAACGATATTATTTCACGCGTAAATATTTACGGATGAAATAATGGAGGCTCTGAAGCTGAATTTAGAACCGTGTTATTGCGTTGCTATTACGGTCATTTGCCTACAACTAATTAGAACAGTTTTAAGGAATACCTAGCTTGAAATATAATTGGATATCACCACTATACTGGCAGATAAGAGATCAAGTAAAATGTGACGTAGTTCACAATCATCATCATCATCATCAGTCTTTAACAGTCCACTGCTGGACTAGGTTAGGACTATAGTTCACACTAGGAATTCGTATTATATATTTGTCTCACGCGAAACTTATTTAAGCAAACTCTTACTGAGTCTTACTTCCTAGAGCAAAGCGCGTATGCGAAACACTATACCATTTTACTAAGTGAAGTTCAAGCTCACTATCGTGCAAAATAATGATACAAGTTACTTATAAATTTTACACCGTATTGTGACACGTTGACTAATTAAGTGTGAGTATGAGAAATTCCGCGCTATAATTACCGTTAAGCTATCCACACCATTCCCTCGCATCCTATAATGGAATAATAATACTTGCTGCGACGCGTGACTGCAGTTCTAATGCCCGTGGTACAAGGTACGACCTGTGTATCGGCCCATACATTTCTATGAATACAGTTTAATTTCGCGAGTTCGGTCACACCAAATACACATCGACGAATCTTCGTTAGGGCGATTGTCTCTCGAATCATCTCTACTGGTTGTGTGATAATCTATTTAGTGGTACGGGGGTCTCGTCAACAACCTTGTTAATCTAATCGGTACGCTACTGAAGTGGAAATATTTTAGATGACTATGTTAATGAAGTTAGCCTCACCTGAGATTTGTATAAAGTTAGTTGCTCGTCAGCTAACGAACAGTTTGTTGCCTAAATTAGTTTGCAAACGGTCAACAGAATTTTAGCTAAATAAATTGCATTGTGATCGATGGATTGACTTTGGAGGACGTAAAAGACCGAGCAAAATGGAGAGAATTGAGTAGGAAGGCGAACCCGCGACCGACTTGCCCACACACATTTGCCTTGTATATCTGATTCGTAATTTTTTCTTCACTCATTCGCTCCGCATGTCCAAACCACCTAAGCGTTCCTTTCTCAATCCTTGTCACAACATCTTCTTTAAGTCCACTGCTCTTCGTACTCACTGTCTTCGTATAGGTGCATTCGGAATTCTATCAATCAGTTTTAAATTAAATCAGTTTACAGCACAGACATTTGTGTTAAATTGCTGTTATAATATTAATGTGTTTCTTACATCAAAATTCATGTCATTTTTTAACTTTTCCTACTTGTGAGAAAAAGGTTATAATTATTGATATTACAATAAAAGTAGGATCTCAACAAAAAAGGCAACGTGTGATAAATTGCGCTTTTTATATTTAATTTTATTTACATAATATGTAAAATAATATTAAAATTACAAATCCGCAAGTTAGATATTTCTATAAAAATCGTAATGACATATACACATTGCTTGTTTTGTAGAGAGCCTATGAATTTTAGGCGAATGAGTTTTTGTCGAGCTGCATCACATATGGCTTTTAAACAAAAATTGGCACAATCACGGCTTTAAATAGCTTTACTTACAGTTCGTGTCATACAAACAAATAGTTGTGTGCCGTGATTGAACTGCAACACTGCTTTGTTAACGCGGCGTTGCGCGGCGTCGCGGTGGCGAGATGACTAAAACCCCTGCGGTATTTGTGCACTCCAAATTGGATGAGCTCAAAATACCCACCGGACCCTAAAGTAAGACATATATTATGTATGACTGAAATGAAATTCATTCAAAGAGAATGAACCAGAGAGCATATGTTATGGGTTTTATCTTTCTTTAATAAATATGGAACATCAAAGGAATTATTTCACTTAATACGATGACGTGTTTACTATTTGCATTAAATATCAGTTGTAAAATGTAATGGTAAATGTAAGAATATTGTTACGGACGGAGGATCGGGATTGTCAGGAAATGAAGATGACTCTTTATTAAGGGCAAAATCACACAATCTCTCTCTTAAAATTTGCCCTCCACGACGCGGTGCCTCTGAGAGACACAGCCCGTGTAGCACAGTCTTCTCATGTCGCGCGTCTTGAATCCTTGACAGTGTGTTACAGTGGCGAATATTTACGCCATCTGTCCGTGAGCTGTCACAATAATTTAGTAATTTTCCATGAAAAGTTTTTAGTCAGCTATGGATCAGAAAAGTCAGATGTACGGTATGGCAGAGAGGTTGGACGTTTAGACTAGAGAGAACATGCTCGCCATATTTCCCTATACCGAACGTGCAACTTGTAATGTCAGTTGGTCTTAGTTGGTTAATCATAACGTCAAATTACGCGTCTCATTTAAAGAGGCAAAGACTACTTACAGACTCATATCTTTGACTGCATTCTCTAAATAGCCGTGCTGTCAAATCCCATCTTTAAGGAGTGATGGGATTTGACAGTGAAAGGAGATATCGATGTTTTTTTAATGGGGGATAAATACGGAAACAAACTATCGGACATGAATGTAAAACTGAATCGTACCCGCAAGCTTCGGCGTGGCAGTCGGTTGCCCTCACGCCAACTGGGTTGTCAAAGTAGTTCACTGCTGAACTAATATGTACATAAAGGCGAATCATTTGTGCTGGCGGATCACAAATCGGATTACCTACAACTCAAAAAAAATCGAGCAGTGTCCAACGTAAGCGATAGCAAGCAACGTGATATGATGCGACGCACACAAATTGCCAAAGCCTGCCGCATTAGCCAATCTGGTATAATTCGTACAATACATAATCTAAGGAGGGTGCCTGTGTTGGTGGTCACAGGGCACACGTGATATTCCGCCTTACCCCCGTAAAGGTCTCTATGGGGATGGACATTTAAAAACCCTAAATCTCGTGGGAACGCAATGGGAACAATTAATAATATTTCCTCACACGGCGGCGGTTCGCAACCCACCACGTCTCGTTTCCTACGGAGAGCAGGTTTGCAACATTGAATGTTGGAGGAGGAATGAACGGCAAATTGGATGAAGTATGTCAGATGATGGATGATAGAAAGATTGATATTCTTTGTGTGAATGAAACAAAAAGAAAAGGGTGTGAAACCACCAAGCATGGCGCATATACGGCGTATTGGTCTGGGATAGATAGTACCACCAGAGCCTGTAAGGGAGTTGGTGTAATACTGTCTGCGCGAATGAATGAGTGTGTAAAAGAGTTTGAATGTGTAAATGCTAGGCTACTGTGGATGAGAATGAAAGTAGGACTTACTCGTCTCTTTATTGTGGGGGTGTACGCCCCGGTCAATATAGTTACGGGTATGTCACAACATGAGCAAGACGAAAGGCAGGAGTTTTAGGAGAGTTTAAGAGAGATTTTGAGGAACTGCAAGGATAATGAAAGATTGATTTGTTAGGGGATTTCAATGGATGGGTGGGAGTAAAGCGAGATGGATTTGAAAGGGTGTTAGGTGCATGTGGTGATGAGAGTGTGAACGAAAATGGAAAAATACTGCTTGAGATTTGTTTGGAGTGGAGCCTTTGTGTGACAAACACCATGTTTGATCATAAAAGGATACATATGTATACGCGAGAGGCGAAAAATGTTAGAAAAAGTATGATTGATTTTGTGATAGTAGATGAACGATTGAGAAAGAATGTGTTGGATACAAGAGCATATCGAGGGATCGGCATCCACACAGACCACTTCTTGGTGTTGAGCCGGATAAGTGGGCTCTTTAAAAGATGGCGACACCGAGAGCGTAATGAAAATAGGGTCTTGGAAAGAATTAAGGTAGAAAATCTACAAGAGAAAGATGTGAAAGATGAGTATAAACGAAGATTGATAGCAAAATTTGAGAGGTTCAATTGCATAAATGATATGGAAGAATTATGGCAGGCCTTTAAAGAAGAGGTAGTATGTGTAGCGTCTGAAGTATGTGGTGTGATCAAGAGAAGGAAAATACGAAAGGTTAAGAATACATGGTGGGACAAGGATGTGCAATCAACAGTGTCAGAGAAGAAGAAAGCTTGGTCAGATTGGTTGGCTGCCAGAGCAAATGAAAGAATGGGAAAAGCAACGAGTGTAGACATAGATGAAGCAAGAAAGGAGTTTGTTAGGTCAAAAAGAATAGTGAAAGAAATGGTTAAAAGGAAAAAAGAGGAAAAGAAAGATGAGGTTGATAGCAGATTATCTAACGATTTCCAGAGAAACATTAAGTTTTTCTGGAAATCCGTTCGTGCAGTTCGAGGAAGAACTCAATCCTCAGAACACACATCCATCAGAGACGAGAATGGAAAGATAGTAAATGATGAATCTTGCGTGCTGAAGAGATAGAAAGAGTATTTTGAAAGTTTATTTGAAAGGTCGGCGATAGAGACACCGATAGCTGAAATGAATGGTAACGATAGCAATGATGAAAGCGTTATTGGCGTGGATGAGGTCGTGAAGGCACTGGGAAGTATGAAAGTAGGTAAGGCTGCAGGATATGATAGGATTACAGTCGAAATGCTGAAGTCTGGACAGGGCGTCATAGTTGGTCAGTTGCAGCGGTTATATAACTTGTGCTGGACCACCGGCCGAGTACCTAATGACTGGGCCACAGCTGTAGTTGTGCCTCTTTATAAAAGAAAAGGCTCGCAACAAGATTGCAAAAACTATAGAGGCATTAGCCTTCTCAGCATTGTTGGCAAATTGTATGCAAAAGTACTTATTGAAAGAGTTATGGAAGTAACCGACAAGAAAATATGGGATGTACAAGCGGGATTCCGAAAGGGTATGGGATGCACGGATCAGGTTTTTTGCTTGCGAAGCATAGCCGAAAAGTTTTTGGCCAAAGGTCAAAAGGTCTATTGCACATACGTGGATTTGGAAGAGGCTTACGATAAAGTGGTGAGGAATGAAATGTGGTCGGTGCTGTCAATGAATGGGGTGGACAGCAGCCTCATTCGAGCTCTGAAATCCCTTTATGAGGATTCTAGAGCTTGTGTGAGGATAAACCGGGCATACACTGACTGGTTTACCATCGAAAAAGGTGTTAGACAGGGATGTGTAGCGTCGCCGTGGCTGTTTAACCTCTTCATGGACAGTTGTTTGCAAGATTTAAAACAGTGTGACTGCGGATTAAGGATGAATGGGTTACTCGTCAAATGCCTCCTTTATTCTGATGATCAGGTAATACTTGCATCTTCAGCGGAGGAGTTGCAGGAGATGGTAGCAATCATGCATGGTGAGTTAGAGAGGAAAGGAATGAAAGTGAATGTAAGTAAAACGAAAGTTATGGTTTTTGAAAAGGAGGAATGCGTTACGGCTTGTAATGTTTTGATCGATGGACAGCGAGTGGAACAAGTGAATGAGTTTGTTTACTTAGGTACGTTGTTTACAAGAGATGGTAAGAATGAATAAGATATTGAAAGGAGAGTTAATGCAGGTAATAGTGTGAATGGAGCTCTGAAAGCGTTTATGAACAGTCAAAACGTGTCCAAAAAGGCACGTTTGGCTGTACATAGAGGCGTGTTAGTGCCTACCCTTATGTATGGTAGTGAAAGTTGGGTATGGCAGAAGAGATTTGAAAGTAAAATAAATGCTGTAGAAATGAGAGCACTGAGAAGTATGTGTGGTGTGTCTTTGACCGACAGAGTAAAGAATTGTGTGATACGAGAGTGGTGTGGGGTAAAAGAAGATGTAGTGGCAAGCATTGAGAAAGGCATGTTAAGATGGTTTGGGCACATGGAGAGGATGGATGACGATAGACTGACAAAGAAGATATATAAGGCAAGTGTGAATGGAACAGGAAAAAGGGGAAGACCTAGGCGGACGTTCTCTGACCAGATTGGAGACATCCTGAAAAAAGGACAAGTCAGAAGTACCCTTAACAGAAGAGCATGCATGAGAAACTTAATGGGAGTGAGTGAAGCAAGTGAGGTATGTCAAGATCGTTGCAAATGGCGTTCCGTAGTCTCTGAATACCCCTCCGGGAAACAGGCGTGAGTCTATGTATGTATGTATGTATGTATGTACATAATCTAAGTGACAGTTTCTTAGCATCTCATCGCAACGCATCGCTCATTAGTTTATGAATACTATTTGTCAATAGATTTTATGGCTAAAACGAACAATTA
Source organism: Euclidia mi (assembly GCA_944739405.2). NCBI lineage: Eukaryota > Metazoa > Arthropoda > Insecta > Lepidoptera > Erebidae > Euclidia > Euclidia mi. The sequence continues at coordinate 24,246,617 of OX123187.2, forward strand.
AACACGTGAAATTAGTACTGTCTGTCTGGCAAGTCTTTGCAAAGCACTGTCCGGCGTCGACAGCAAAAACTACAATTTCAATATTTTAGTTGTTTACTTCTACGGCTTAAATATATCGACACATACTAAAGTTAGACATTTGACCAAAAATATTTATCGATAAATCATCACTGTTACGAACAACACTCGGTTTCCTAACTCTATGTTTTGTCTACTGTTTGGCTACCACGAGGCTGCTATAAGAGCGTGCTGCTAAACCTATCGACAGCTCTTTCTATCATACTGCATGTTGTTATCCGCTGTTGTTATTTAGTTTTACTTCTATGACTTAAGGTTATATTTCTTTGTGGTATGGTGATACCATAGCAGAGTACATGCAACAATATTGTAGTATGTACTCTGACTAAGAAAATAATAATATATGTTCGCAGTATATTCTAGCCAAATAAATGTGATTTACTCTTGGAAACAGTATTTCAAAATATCTTTAAGAAAATAAATGGGATCAGCGGTCTTTGCATCCCTCGTCGGCAAAACTTCGACGCCGACGTGGAAAGTTTTCATCAAAAACTAATTGTAAGTCTGACAAGCAGCCACTTGCTACTGCGGTCATTCAAACTTAGGTATAGTATATACATATATTTATTTCATAATATATACATGTCAGCGGGTAGCTTGATTCTTGGCCGGTATCAACACATCACATCACAGTTTGTTATAAGATCACACCAAATCAAATTTAACAAATCTGACTAGCTATTTATATTCCTGAACACGAAACGAGTGACAGTTTCTGGGTACTTGTTGCCTGCCCGGAGTCTCCAAGAGAAGTGATAGTTGTCGTTGCTCCGTTTGAACGTCAACCGTCATCCCCCCTCTTCAGCTGTAGCGAACCAAGACTCTGTCGAAGCGCGCCATCTTCGCACTTCCGTTTCGTAGTCAACCGACGTCCCGTAACTCATGACCATTCCGATACGGCCATCCTACAAGACACACGTCCCTGTGTGTTAATCTGCAACAAAATTTTACACCTACAGTATCACATTGGTCGGTCACTTCTGACTTAACCCAGGTAAGGGTTGAATCAAAACAGTGTTAGGATTCCAATCAAATTTCTTTTAAAAAATTACCTCCTACATTTCTAACTATTATAGGAGCTGGATTCAGAGCATCACTAACAATACGGTCAATTACCAAAGACTCACGTTATAATCAAATCAAATAACTAAAGCTCTACATGTGATTCGTAACCATTCAGTAACTTTCAGTTACTAAACCAGGCACTCAACCAGCCACTCGGTTGCCAACAATCAGTAACCTCCACTTACTAAACCAGGACTTAAACCAGTCACTCGGTTGCCACCCATTTATCTGCGCATCCTCTCAAGGATTGCCAAGTCCCTCCTGGACTTTATGGTTTCCTACGAAACCCATTTCTCTGCGCATCCTCACAAGGATCGCCAAGACCCTCCTTGACTTTATGGTTTCCACGAAACCCCCAACACCAGAGTTGTCTGCCTACCGCGTACTCACGGACAACTACCTTCACAGTTGTATTGAATCTGATCTGTACTGATTTGCGGCTACAAATCAACCTCTGACAATGAATCACACTACCAATCAAACACCAGAGTCGTCTGCCTACCGTGTACTCACGGACAACTGCCTTCACAGTTGTGTTGAATCCGATTTGTACTGATTTACGGCTACAAACCGACCTCTGATATTTAATCACACAACCAATTAACATGCAAGCCTAGTTTTCTACTGTCTCGTCAGTATTAAGGTTCACAATTTGCTCTCTTCAAGATCGTCAGTTATGCTCTGAATCTGATCCTCTGGCACAAAGTTTCAGTATCAAAATCAATAATTAGGAAACTCAAAGTAAAACTGATATTTCACTATCGCGGTATCTCTCAAGATATTTTTTCAAACCAAGTAAACCATAAAATATAAGGTCTACATGTGATCATGGCTACGCATAGCCCAGTAACCTCCAGTTACTCTACTTTCTGCGAACCCTACATGGGAACGCCAAGACCTCCGCCAGAGCTGACTGCAATACCGCCTACTCACGGACTACTAAGTTAGAAGACACCGATTTCTACCAAGCTACGGCTACAAGTCAGCCTCTGGTACGGTCCGATCCGATCATCATGTAAACTTAAACACTTTCTTCAATATGGGCCACGTGCCACACACGGACCACACGCCACACGCGGGCCGCGCGCCACACGGGCCGCGCGCCACACACGGGCCGCGCGCCACATACGGGCCGCGCGCCACACACGGGCCGCGCGCCACACACGGGCTATGCTGGCCAACAAGCCACACTCGCCACCAGGCCGCGCCGGCCGCCAGACCGCGCCAGCCACCAGGCCGTGCAGGCCACCATGCTGCACCAGCTACCAGGCCGCGCCGGGCATCAAGCCGCGCTAGCCACCAGGATTACCCAAAAAGGAAATAACTTGCCTACTATGGTTTTGAAACAAGCACTATACAGTGGTTTGATAGTTATCTTACGAATAGGTTACAGACGGTAGAAGTACGAAAGAAAGATGGTTCGACAATATCTTCCTCACCCCAAAAGGTACCTAGGGGTATTCCTCAGGGATCCCTGTTAGGACCACTTCTTTATATCCTGTACAGTGCCGATGTAACCACCTGTATTCGAGACCTTAAATTCCATATGTACGCAGATGACACCCAGCTGTACTACTCATTTAAACCACATGACACAACAGCAGCCGTACAAACAATTTATGAGGAGCTGGATAGGGTGGCTGCATGGTCCTTGGAGAACTCACTTATACTGAATCCCTTGAAAACTAAATTTTTAATTATGGGGAGTAAAAATCAAATTCGGACAATTGTGTCCGCACTTCCCTCGGTTCAGATAATGGGTGTGAACATAGAAAGGGTGGAAGGTGCAAATAACCTTGGTCTACTCATGGACCCGGAACTGCGGTTCGAAAACCACATAAACAATCTTGTTAGAAATTGCTTTTATAGGTTAAAAGTTATATACCGCATTAAAAACTTCCTCAACGTAGACATAAGAAAGAAGTTAGTTGAAAGCCTAATCCTATCGAAACTAAATTATTGTGACACGGTGTATGGCCCCTGTTTGTTGTCCCGCACGGCCCGCTTAGTGCAACGAGTCCAAAATGCATGCGCTCGATATTGCTTTAACATTGCTCGCAGCAGTCGTATAACACCATGCTTAATTCAAAATAGTGTACTAAAAATGGCAGCCAGGAGAAGACTCCACCTGGGAAATTTGTTGTTTGGCGTCATAAGTACTGAAAAGCCAGATTACCTATATCAGAAACTTAGTTGGAGACAGGATCATTACCGGTATCCCGCTCGCTCGTCGTCGAAGCCACTCTCAGTACCCAAATATAAAACCACAGCCTTCCGTGGGTGTTTCAGGTATGCTGCCACTCATTGCTGGAACGATATACCGCCTCCCATAAGATCACTAAAAACAAAAACAAGTTTTAAATTCGCCTACAAAAAATATCTATTAGAGGAACAGAAAAATTTAATAAGTTAACGTGTAAGAATATTACTTACGCAATGGTTATGACCTCTAGTCAAAATAGGTACCTATACCGATACATCAGCAGATTGGTTTTGGGTTCTGGGTATTGTTCTGAAGATCTGTTAAGCATCCACAATAAATTGAGTCAGACGAGCTGTGGGTAAAGAAAAATAACCTAATTAAGATCGGTGCTATATTACTTTTATTATTTTCCCTTTAAATATCCCTACCTATGTGTAATATCTGATCGTAGTTTTGTGCACGGAATTTATAAGTAAAGCAGATTGATAATTTGTATCATAATCTAATACCTATTTTAAAACATTATGATATTGTATGTAATTACCTGCCTGTAATGAAGATCCGCGTGCATTTGTTTTCATATCCACACAAAACCCGTGTAAACAATAATTTAACAAGCGAGCTATGGGTATATGATTGATGTAAGATATAAGCAATGTTTACATCACGTGACCACTCTGAGCGAAATACTTGTTTATGTGACGCTCGCTGACGCGCGCCGCTCTTGCAGCGCCATCACCGGCCAACACAAGTAACTAAGTGGTCAGATAAAGTTGTAAACAAATCACTGGCACTTTAAAACGCACAACTAGTAGGTACTAAACAATATCTTTATACCTATTATTTTGTTTACTGTGTATCGAGTTATAGGCAATTTTTTTCTTTTTTGTTTTTTTTGTTATAATATATATATTTTTTTTTTTGTTATTAAACTATTATATATTAGGTTCATTTGTATTGTAATGTTAGATACGTTCGTTACGTCACTTGGGGCAGGCATTGAAAACCAGCAAGTCGTGTCGCGGCTAACGTCGCGAACGACGCAACGCTGAATGCCTGCCTCGTTGTCTCATCGGCGGCGTACAGTTGTAGTACAGTCTAATACCATAGGCGTAGTTGTAGTCTGTAATATTTTTATAATGTGGGTATTGCTACAAAATGTATGTGAAGTATTTATTATGTACCTACCCTTATTATTGCGTGTATTATTTCTACGTGCCTACCAACTTAGGTACTATAAACGGGTTATATTTGTACCTATGTATCTACTTACCCTTGTATGTAACATGACGATTGTACGTTGTTATGATGAGACAATAAAGAGATTACTTTACTTTACTTTACTTTAAATCTACCATTAGTATTTCAACGATTCATCTCATTGATACCCACGAAATATAGTATCCGTTCTTTCAGACTAATTCAACGTCCGCACTTCGTAAATTTTAAGCGATTATCAAATTCGTTTATAACTTCACAACTGCACAGAACGTAACTCCCGTCCATACTATCAATGAGCTATGTCAAAACTGGATTTGACCACTGACAAAACTAAAACCAAATGCGAACACGGCGATAACCGATAAGCTACTTTCGGACAAACTGATTTCCTTTGGCTACATCCTCTATGTAGCCAAAGGAAATCAACAACGACTACAGTTTTGAGATAACCAATCGGCAATCTATGAGTACTTTCAGATTCTCGCAACACACTCTTGTCATATGACACAGAAACCTGTGGTAGATAATTTTAGCGATCAAAAATCAAATGAGAGCTATTTGAGTAGCAGGGTATCCGTGATTGCGATCAACGACCACACTTTAATGTACTTGGCTCTAGGAATAAAAAAAACTATCGCACAACACTCATTCTAGTTATTCGGCTATTCCTGACCCAAGTCGGTGGGAAATAAAGCTACTCTGATCAAAATCATTACAGGTTTGAATGAAAATCACAACTGACTCTTTCTCTCGAAGCTGACATGTTGAACAACACGCATACTCGTTAAAATAATAGGAAAATCATTAAAATATTGCATTGCTCATACTCTGACATCCATCGGGTCTTCAACATCACGCTATGCAACCTCCATCCGGTTACACAACACCACCCGGATAATCATTTCGAGCGTTTAACACAGTTATCTTAAATTAGGTTTGTTGAACATGTTGCTTTGTTTTTCCTTATCACATAGCAGACTATAAGAAAATCTTACTAGGGTGATACTCTAGATGTTAAGTTTACTACCAAGTATCCAACCAGTCCTTATAGCGTTATAATTTTGTCATGGATAGTCTTAATACGAAGCTTATCCTAACCTAATCATTAGCGATACAGCGACGGACCTTTCGCGTTCAAGACGATGGACAACGTTTGTGATACTATGACAAATACACTAAGGGCTGTCTTGTTTACTATGACTAACAAAAAAGCTCAAGGGTAACCTAGGCTAATCAGAAAGGCACTTTACCGGTGCAACCAACGGCAACGCATGGTTAAACATGCAGCCGCACAAACGGCTTATCCAGTTTATGCAAATCTACACTGACGGTAACGTGGGTACCACAAAATAATCACAACAACGACTAAAAAAGTACCCATTTAATAGAAATAAGGTTAAGCATATAATCGTCACTAACGATCACTAACCTAGTTCTTCCTACATGAAAGTTAAAATCTCTGAAACTGATTATCGTATCGCACTACGATGATAACTCAATCACGTTCTTCTCCGTCTGATGATCGAGTTTAACAGCTTCTACTAGAAACACTATCACTCCTAAACGTCCTTAGCATAACTTGAAATTGTACAGAAACTCGGGGCACTTGATTAAAATTCCCAGCGTATCACATGAATTTAAAAAAACACACAGTAGGTAACTTTTACGAGTAAAATCTTAAAATTGAATTGAATTTTACTAGTGGTGCCATCTTATAATCAGAGTAAGAAACATTTTAATGTGCCATGTTCAAAATTTTTGCACACAAAGAAGTAGGTGTAATTGCAACACCGAGATCGTCTGTAAAACTTAGAATTACACGAGTAACAGTGCCACTTTTTACTTAGGCTCTGATCACGTTTAAACGAAAACCGTTACGTATTATCAACACCACGAGTCGATAAAATAATGGCGCTAGTAATATCTTTTGACTATGGTCAGGTTACACTAACCAACCAACCGCACTTGTCTAGACAGCACTGCAGTTCACACGTCTGAGAGATGACGTCTTCATGAGATCATACCATGGGGACCACGACACCGTAATAGTCAAACGGTTCCACAACTCAATGTCTCGTGTAGGAATTGAACCTACAACACCCGGTACGATGTGATGGCGATATCACCACAACGATTATGACATTTCCAAGGTTAAACGCGTAATGTTTTACTACCACCGCGACTAAACAAAATTGGTAGTACCAATAAAAAAAATCAGACAAAATACGCTCACCACGGTTGCAGTTGGCAGCTCAGCTGATTCACCAACATAGCAGTGTTAGCAGTCGCCCTCGCTCACGCCTTGTGGTCGCGCTGGTCCATGATGCCACTTCTGATGTCAGCGGGTAGCTTGATTCTTGGCCGGTATCAACACTTCACATCACAGTTTGTTATAAGTTCACACCAAATCAAATTTAACAAAACTGACTAGCTATTTTGTATTCCTGAACACGAAACGAGTGACAGTTTGTAGGTACTTGTTGCCCGCCCGGAGTCTCCAAGAGAAGTGATAGTTGTCGTTACTCCGTTTGAACGTCAACCGTCATCCCCCCTCTTCAACTGTAGCGAACGACATACCAGACTCTGTCGAAGCGCGCCATCTTCGCACTTCCATCAACATCCTCTTAGCGTTATCCCAGTTTCAATCTGGGGTCCGCTCACTAGTCTAACCGAATTTGGCTGAATATTAGCTTTTCCACGGAGCGACTGCTTGTCTGCCCTCCGCTACCCGAAGGGATAGCGATATTCCATGGTTTAGACTAGTGTCAGTTTATTTAGAAGGTACTGACGCCCTATAACGACTGTCAAAGATCTTCATGACAACCGGGACCGACGGCTTAACGTGCTCTCCAAGGCACGGGACAAGCGATAATTAACAATTCAATACGCACATAACTCCGAAAAGTCATTGGTGCACGCCGTGGATCCGAACCTGATATCCTCTGCATGGCAGTTTGTTGGTATCTCCACTAGGCTATCGCTGCCTTGCCTGCCATCTTCGCACTTCCGTTTCGTAGTTAACCAACGTCCCGTAACTCATGACCATTCCGATATACATATAGGTACTTTGTATCGGTTGGTTGCATCATTGTAAAGTCCCCCGCGACACAGGATTTATTCCTAGTCCTGGAGTTTTCTTTTTAAAAATAAAAAAGATATTTGTCTTTCCCACTTCATGAAAACGAAAGCAAAAATATCTTATACCTACCACCTGTCACGCGCTATTTAAACGCGTAATTTCTGTAACACAGCAATGACTCCACCTACGAGTCCAATTTTAAATAGACGTACAAAATTTCGATCCAGCAGTTCTGGAGTAATACGCTTATACATAATATATACATTCGACGAATGATTTGCATCGACATACCTACATTCTAAAAAACCTTCAACTTAAGTTATTTCAGTAAGTAATATGTAACAGTTGAAAACAATCAAACCGAGTTTAGATCAATAAACCAAACAAAGAAAGTCCAGACTTGTACGTAATTAATTGGTTACAATAGGCACGTGTGTGCGGCTTGCGTGACAGTGGTTTCACTCGAACACATCTCATACGCGTTGTCAACCGATCTTAATTGACTCAGATACCTGCAACTCAAACGTGTCTTTATCATATCATATGTATTGTAGACATTATATAAACGAGCTTAGGAAAATTCCCGACAAACACATAGGTACTCGGAATTCAAATGCTGTTAAAAGCAATAAACGAAGAAAACGTGTTTTCTTTTTTTATTGCTGTTAATGGCAGGTGATTCAGCGGCTGGCTAGAAGGGAGAATCCTGGCTTGTAAGATGTTTTTTCACAGCACTAGGGTTTGCACCCTAATGCTGTGAGAATACTATAATAATATATAATAATGTTGTAATAATACGTACCTGAGACTATACGAGTGATGTGTCGTACTTGTACAGCGAGAAACAGCCATTATGATTAAAGCAGTCTTACTCCTTGACATTGCACCGAATATTTTAAGATCGAACACTACACTTACTCCGTGCAGGCATTTTGCAATCAACAAATAGTTTTGTTTCGAGTATGATATTTTTTTCTGTTCGTTAGTTATAGTTTTCGCCAAACTTCTAGTGCTCTCTGAAGTTGAACCATGCAGGTGCTTGCGCAAGTACAGCCAAACAGAAAATCTTTACAAAAAAATATATGTTTCAATATTTTTCAATATACACATTTTTGTTACCATGGCAAATAAATTAACTTTTAATTTATTGTGACAACAAAGTAATGCACCAAGTCTAATATTTAGGCAAAAAGATTTTGAACACTGTAAACATATATTATCTACGTATATTCATCCCCATTTTCCTTATCAATTCACGGTAGAGGTGAGGTGTATTCTTGGTGGATACAACAATTAAACAAAATATGTAGCAAGTATCACAGACGTATAAGAATATAAAGGTAAGTATAAAATAACAATAAAAAATGTAACTAAAACGACAAGGGAATAAAAACACAACATATTAGTAAATAAAAAAAATAAGTTTAAAAACTAAAACCCGACTACGTCCAAATGGGGTCTAAAAAGAACGAAACAAGAAAATAGCTCATTCAGATACAAATCCAAAAAAGTATATGTACAGAAATGCTCAATCTAGAAACGTGATCGCACCTATTTTATTTATACTAGTGTACATGTAGTTACCTGCTATATTTGTTTAATGCAGGTGAGTGTACCTGGCACCCACAATAGGTGTTCAATAAGTGCGACCACGGCTCTAGATTGAGCATTTCTATACTTATACTTTTCTGGATTTGTATCTGAATGAGCTATTTCCTTGTTTCGTTCTTTTTAGACCCCATTTGGACGAAGTCGGGTTTTAGTTTTTAAACTTATTTTTTTATTAAATCATTTTCCGTATCACAATGGGGCATGTAAACAAACTCACCGTGCAATATTTACATTGTCATATTTATGTAAAGAAAGAAAAAAAAATGGGTAACGCAAAGCATCTGAACCGTGTGAATTGTAAGTACAACAGCGTTTTAAAGATAAATTTTGACTGAAACAGTATAATATATGGATATATTTGTAATGTGCTTACCAATACCTTTCTTTTGATACCAAACAAGTAATGATTATCGCAGTAAAATTTTTTTTGAGGTTGGATTCTGAGCTACTAATGCCGTAATAGAAAATTTTGATAAAATTTTTATAGCCTATGTCACCCGGGCCATTATTACAAATCTATTGACACCCCATTTATCAAAATCGGTTTAGTAATTTAGGCGCTACGGTGGAACATACAAACATATATACATAGACTGCCAAAAACATAACCCTTCCTTTTGGCTTCGCCGTAGTCGGGTAAAAATAGATAGGTAATTTAAAGTTGTGTGTCGCGTTTTGTAGTGATTGTACTTTACGGAAGATTCGAACACAAATTCAAATTTCAAATGCAATAGAACATATTATCCGAATGCAACCAATAATAGCCAAATGCGTCACGCTACGAATCGTGAAGTCCCTTCCCACTACCCGCCCCCGTCCCGCTGACACCTAATTTTCGATTACTGCGCAGCTACACGCAGCAACTTCAGAGGGAACTAGAAATTTGACGGTACCCACACATGTGTGTAAAGTCCCAGGCAATATTTATAGAGCAGGCGTTGCCGTTTATTTACTGTTAAAGTAATCATCTGTCTGTTGCATCGTAGCTCTTAAACAAAGTTACTGATTATGTGAAGCGTTTTTATGATCACGTGGATGAGAATCTAGTTTCTTACCTACGTCAGTTCATTCATGTGTTCATTCAATCGTTTTATGTTTATTTTTAAATTAAGTTTATTGTAAAGTAAGTTACTTGCAGACTTTTCCTAATTTATCATTTAATTCAGATATCACCCTATTACTGCCTCGTTGGTCTCACGGCATAAATGTGCGCGTGGGATTGGGAGGTTTCGGGTTCTATTCCCGGGTCGGGAGTAATTCACTTCAACTATAAACTTAAACCGTGGTCCAGTGGATAGCGTATGTGACTGCTGATCGGAGGTCGCGGGTTCGATTCCCGGGTCAGGCAATAGTGTTACTGTTTTTTTTCCAAATTCTCAGTAGCAGCACGGAGTCTGGTAATGTGCCCGGTGCGGCAATAGGCTCGCCTCCATTACGTGGGACCTAAAAATTCATGGCGAAATGTGGGTGTAATATTACACCTCTGCCTACCCCTTCGGAGGTACAGGCGTGAGTCTATAAAAAGAAATCACCCTATTACGTGGGACCTAAAAATTCATGGCGAAATGTGGGTGTAATATTTACACCTCTGCCTACCCCTTCAGGGACACAGGCGTGAGACTATAAATAAATAAAATAAAATCACCTGAGAAACCACTAAACTTCGTAACTCGAATTACTTTGTGACGGGTTAGGGCCCATGCTACTTAGACTTCTATTGCCTGTTAAAGCGCCACAAAGTAAGCTTAAAACGTTAAACTAATGGTTTTCAAACCAACGACTGTGTCCACTGCCATATCTGTTACATGTCTTTTATACCTTCAAATACAATTCTACAGATAGTTAAAAAACGTTACATATACTATATAGCTACTTTACATTCTGATTTTCCGTACCATAAAAGTTCCATTCAGAAAGGAGTTATCAAATATTCGGACTTAGTAGATCACTGGATGTTATACCTATTCTTTTTAACCATCGAGTCGTTATTATGTCAAACTTTTAAAACTTCCAGGTCTACTAAGTACCTGAAAATAAATGAAAATTTCAATTAAATAAACAACAAATACGGCCACTTGGTCAGTGCCGTGATGATAGCACCGTGAAAAATGATTCCTTCACAAAATATTACTATAGAAGGTAATTTATAAAACGGTATCGTCTGTCCCAAAAATTTTTCGTTGGCATTTGTCTGAATTATTCACCGTGGCGGCAGATTAAGGTGAAATTAATTGTACAGTAACGGACGGCCAGCCACAACATAAATTTTCCATCAGAGGGATTTGTCCGAAGAATGCCCCTCAGGACCCGTCGTTTCAAATGAACAATTGAACACTCTAAGCTCTTTACACACGAGGTATTTACTGCTTGCATTTGATGGCCTTTTTACAAACATTGCGTAATATCTGGAATTATAATATTCAGGTTTGCTGTTAATATTTAGAAGGCTCAGACAGACAAAATTAAAGACTACTGGTATACTTTGGTTCTGAAACTCCAAAACCGTATTATAAGAATGTAAACGCTCATAGTCGTTAATATTAGTTTGAATTTCGAGCTATATACCTATATAACCCGAAATTCAGGTAATTCAAGATACTCAAAACAATGACACGTGGTACCCACCACGTGTAATTGTTTTGAGTATCTTATACTATTCATGATCGCGGATTGACTTTGAAATAATGGAAGGAAAAAGGAACCCACCACGCACCCTCGGATTGACCATCCCCCAGCTATTGCAATAGAAAACGGTTGACAATACCGAACTCCTCTAAAAGGTTAAGGGATATATATCCCTTATCCTTTGGGTGCAAAGGGTTACCACCAAGAACTTAGGGTCCCAAGCCAACCTCACCTGCAAGTGGTGCACCTGCCGATCAACGGACGAGGCTCTGGCAAACAAAATATCCCGATAACCGGGAATAGGCTCGCCACCTATTACGTGGGATCAAAACACTGGCGAAAAGTGGGCGTTTAATATGCCTCTGCCTACCCCTTCGGGGAAACAGGCGTGAGTCTATGTATGTATGTATCCTTTTAGATATCTTTCTGGAACCCATACCATTCCTATATAGGAATGGTATGGGTTCCAGGAAGATACCTGACTTGCAGTATCCCGCTGTGTGCGCCGACTATTTTTTGACACGTGTTGCGCCTCTGCACGAGGCATCCTCAGGAGCGTTGGGCAACGACTAAGCCATTAGTCACAATGGAGTTCCGTCAAGTAACGCCTGATTCAATCAACTATGACTTTGAAATAGTCGAACTAAAGCCGTGTAGCCCGGCATTTTTTTTAATCAGTGGCACGTGTGGTATCAGAAACCAGTGTAAAAAATATATACCATACGTTTCTTGACACTATAGTCAAAACTAAGACCACATTTTACGCAATTGGCCATTTTCATACGAGGCAGTAATTTTCATAGCATTAGTATAATAAACTTTCTCAGAAATATGCATTTAAACTATCGACTGTATACGTACCTAAGCGTAGAAGTAAAATATTTATCGACAAACGTTCAGTTGTAGAAAATAGTTGGGAACGCGAGCAATTGTGTCGGAATGTCGCAGGAAACTTGTAGGATTCCCTCGAAAGCAAATGTAAGAAAATAGAAAAATGCGTCCTTTTCCTGTGTTGGCCTATTTAAAGAAACAATGTTAAGGATCCTATAAAGTATAGCACTAAAGGCTCGTGACTGGCCACGGTTGAAAGGACTTTTACTACGGATAGTTGCAATACCAAACGTTTGTTAGAGTACCCGCAACTTTACCGACGGCTAAGTATAACTATTTAGAGATAGCGTTTTATTTACTTCGGAATAGTAATGTATCCTTTTACGAGATTTTATTACACTTACCTTGTTCTTGCGTGCTGAATTGGAACTACTTTTTGGCACTAAATGTGTATTATAACTACACGATAACCATGGCTCGATATTACATTCATGAATGGCTTCAGTTCGGGCAATTCCTAAGCTGCTAACACCACAGATTTCTATTTGTTTTTCGTACATATTTGAATAAAACTTTGTATTTTTTTTCATTTCCTTCTAAAATACTTTAGGCTCGTCCGGAGCCTACGCCAGGCTGTTATCTCTGCGGCTTCATCAGTGCTGCGACCTAATTGGAGCAAGTTGCTACACACCCTGGTCGAATACCATGCTTGGATACAGCAGTGGCACAAATTGGTCGCGTCGGTTATCTTCGCTTCATTCATTGGTACAGCCCATTGTCCTGAGCATAAGAGCCTGTAAACGCTGCTGGTTCATTTTACAGGATAGTAATGCTGAGCAAGAAGACTGTTGCTTTGGCTTAAGTAGAATGGCCCCTGCTGTAAGGGAGAGGCAAACACACTCTCTTTGTCTGCCCCAAGAGCTTATGGATAACCCCGTGATTTGTTTTCCACCTTGAATAAAAATCACCTCTAATGCTATGCACTATTTCTCACCCTAACCTAACTCTCTCAAAAACTTAGAGAATTTGTTTTAATAACAACTAAAAGTTTTTATTATTACTATAACATCCTCGTGAATAAGTCTCAGAATGAAAAAAAATACGAAATAGATATCCGCTAGATAATGAGATGGTGATATAAAAAATCATCATCATCATCAGCCCTTTACACTGTCCCACTGCTGGGCACGGGCCTCTTCTCATTATGGGAAGGGTTAGGCCATAGTCCACCACGCTGGCCAAGTGCGGGTTGGCAGACTATAAACTATAAAAAATACTCTACAAAAAATACGGTTTCTCCTCCACCAACTTAAGCTAGAGTTGTTAATACTCGTACTTGAAGTAGTACTTAGTGCCACTTAAGCTGACTGTACTGCGTACTTTAGCCGGCACTTAAATCCTTAAAAGACCGTGCTAAAAAAAGGCAACGCAACTAATTACGTAGATGCGTTCTTGATGCTGTCGGTACTTAAAAGTGTTAACAATTTGTATCAGGTTAATAAATTTATAGTTTCAGAAAAAACCTATTGGTTTTTTCTACAGATTAAGCAAATTGCTGTGACTCAGAAAAGTATTGGTACGCAAAAAATTTACAGTTAAGGGATTAACAAGAATGTGCGTAGCATGTGTAGTGAAGCACTCATGGAACATGCCCGAACTTTGGCAAACATTTTGTGTATTCAATCATTCAATAGCGATACACGAAGATTTTTAAGAGATGAAAATCAGCATCTGACACTGACATTACTGTCTATCAAAGTCAAAGTCAAAATCATTTAATCAAGGAACAAGTATATATGGAGCACAGAAGAATAACTGAAGCATGGAAGGAACGATATTTTTAAGAACAAATTGAATATAGCTACACTCTTCACTCATATGATAAATTAGAGTTGCCAGAAGAAGATGGCACTATGTTTGTCAGTTAGGGCTAAAGACAATTTGAACACAAGTATCGTAACTTTTTAATTTAATAGTGACTGAGCAAATCCGCTATCGATATCGATTAAAGTTCAATATAGGTTCAAAATCAAACGGACTTGTAAAGTATATTATTTATATGTTATACATTTTAAATTCCGTAACTTTGTGTCCACAGCAGTCAGAACGTTAGTTGATGGACAGTATTTAAATAATTATTACACAAACTTGCATTTTTAAACTGAACTTATATATGTTTGTTTCAAATGTGTACTCAGTAGCACATAATCTTTCGAGGCATTATTTTCTAATTTTCATGGTATTTTTCTTTACGCTTCAACAGCCTTTTCCAGTCCACTGCTGGTCTTAAACCTTCCATGGTGGAGGTTTGGCCTACTATTATACCACACTAGCCAGACGTAGTCGCCTCATACGACACCCTCGGCATAAATGTTTGTTTATACTTATTTATAGTTAGTTTTTCAGCTGTAATGATAGCTGTAAGTGGGACTAATAAATATTAAATAAATAAATCATCACCCCCAAATAACATATTTTTATTAGAGAAAACAAATAATTAAGAAACAAGCAAAACTCATAGCTTAAGTATTATGATAACTGAGAATGGCATATCCAAATTAATTCTTTACAAGAATAGGATATAGTCGACATGGATTTTATCAAGCAAAAAACATAAAAATTAACTTAAAATCAGACAAAACCTTGAATAGTGCCCAAAGGTTTGTTTTTAACAATAATCACTTTATTGAAATTTTCTCATTACATAGTGTAGGTAATACAAATCTATGTGTAAAAAATGTATGCGCGGGATCGGACACTTTTCGATCATACATGTGACACACAGAATATTTAGAAAATGTGTAATGTGGCCAAATTACACATTTTTGCTAGAGAAAGTAAACAATTAAGAATAAGGCAAAACGCATGCTCAGGCATTATGATAACTGTAAATGTCATATATTATCCAACTCGACACATTATAAGAAAGGGCATGGTCGACATGGATTATTGTATCAAAACACATAAAATTAAAGTTAAAATAAATAATTTAGTGAAAATCTTCAATAGTCCCCAGAAGATTGTTATTAACAATAATCACTTTTTATTGACATTTTCTCATTACATAGTGTAGGCAATACAAATCTATGTGTAAAATATGTTTGCGGGATCGAACACTTTTCGATCATATAACACACAGAATGTTTAGAGAGAAAAATTGTGCCTAGACTAGCCCTCCGATTTGATCTTGGGATCGGCACATTATTAGTCCACTAGTCGAACAAGAACAACCAAGTTTTGGTCTCTGGGTAGATGACATTTAACAAAATTTATTTCAAATGAAGATTCCCTTATTTTGATGCATAACCACTCAGTAGTCGTGACTATGAAAGCAGACAGTTCTTATCAAACCTTCAAATTACTGTCCTTTAAATATTTCTGTCATTGTAAAGAAAGATCAGATTTTTTCTATAGGTGCATTATTTTTTTTTGTAATATGATGGATTCTAACAAGCTTCGGAATTCACTACTGTTGCTGATAGTTTAATTATTAGCAAGTAATTATTTAAACACTCACACTGATATGTTTAAAAGGGAGGAGCCATCTGTCATTACTATAAAAAACATTCCGCAGTAAAATGCTTGGAACAAGTTCTATGGTGCTTTCTAGGCACCCAATTTTCTCCACGACATACTGCAACAATCCACTTATTTCATAAATCTTTATCACGTGCACATAGAATCTAAAAAATAACGAGGTAAAAATATACGGTGGATAGACATATCGATAAGATTTTTTACAACACTTGAAAAGTCGATATAAATATTATATGGCTAAATTCAAAATCGTGATAGAACTGTTATAAAAGAAAAATCACTAGGGTTATATAATTTGATGGCATAAATTGTCTAAATTGTATCTTACACGTTAGTTGACTGTGTTCAATTTGGGAGTACTAGGACTACCTCTATGTATATTGTTCAATCTCTTTGATATGGAGGGAGCATTTCAAAAAGAGTAGAAATCATATTATGCATCTCTATTCTCTCTAATAACAAAACTGCATATGTTCGAGTGAGATAGCCATAGAGCTTTTATACAGCCTTGAATGACATATGCCTAAAAAAATGTTATGTCATGTCGATGTTCATCCAGTCGTGTCGAAGATAAACTGCAATGTTAATTGCTACAAAATATCATTTTTGTGAATATTATTTCTTTCAGACATCAAAAAATTACAATAGTTTGTAGTGCCGTCGGATGTAAAAGTCGAATGGGACTATGGACCGAAAATGGACAAAACATATCCTTCCACCGGTAAGTCATAATAAGTAAAATTGTAGATATCTGCCGTAATAATTCTACAGTGATATTTGTAAAGCTTATACTTAAAATAAGGATAATGACCACCGTTGACACATATTTTTATTCCATTAGTCACAATGAAATAAATATAATAGAAATATTTCGATTAAAAATATGAGCATAGTGTTGTAATACAATTGTCAATTAGAAAACCAGTTTCTGAAAGATTATAATTTGAATAATTGGTTATTCATTGTGAATTTTTGGAGATTTCCAAAGAATGTAGATTTGAAATGAAATTGGGTCCGAAATATAAGAATGGGAAATGGCAACCGTCCAATTCTTCTAAACTTTGTTCGCTTCATTTTGTGTCTGCTTGTTATCAAGAAGGATTTCAAAGAAAAGTATCGCATTCTTTCTTAAATATGCTGTGCCTATTATTTTTACTAACCAGTTAGCTAATACTGAGGTTTATAGGTACTTCTACTTTATTATAATTAACTTATATTTTTGTCAATCAATATATACCAAAATTGCAAATGTAAAAATATGCTTAGTTATCATATTATTATATACAGTCATAAACAGATTTGTGTTGTAATTTTCAGAAATGTGATAATAAAGCTTCAAGAGAGAACATGGCTTGCACTTCTGGCACTCAGGATGAAAATATTGTTCGTAAATGTTAACTGTTTCCGCCCATGTACATCCCATTTTGGTAATACATATAGTATCACACCTGCCGGGCAGTATCGTGTGAGTTACTTTGTGGAATAAATAAATGATTTTGACTATTTTGACTTTTTTTCAATTATTTTCTAATACCAATGTCACAAAGAATGAGAACATAAAATAACTCGCTGATTGCCAATGCACTGCTCAGTGCGAGACATCATCATCATCAGCCTTTAACAGTCCACTGATGGACTAGGCCTCTCCTTTGAAAGGAGGAATAGGCCTACTATACCACGCTGGCCAAACGGATTGGTATAGGGTTTGTATCAAGTTTTCCTTCTCTTACAGTGCTGTTCTCTGCATAGTATGGTCCCTCTGTCGGCTCTTACGACACCTATGGGATGATATGGGGTAGTGATAATCCGTATTCTTAATTCGTCACCACACGGACAAGTGCGAGACATAATAGATTTTTTATTGTGTCTATTGTCTAGTCGGTATTGCAACATTCAACTGGTTGTTAGCGCAGTTTTTCACTCCTTCAAAAATTGTATTTATGTTTCAGTATTGTCAATTTAAGAGGAATTAAAGGAAATTATTTTCTGTCGGATTATAAGAATATTGTCAAATTGTGATACCGAGCAATGCTAAACTGCGCTGTATACTGTTCCTATCTAGGTACAGTCGAACAACTTCCCGCTAGACCACAATAAGGGTGAGAATCGCTCAGCAAGACATAGTCGCTTCCAGTGTTACATTACACAAACATTGACATTCGTATACAAAACCAGTTTTTAGTGTGCCTCGACTCTATGAGCGAGCCAAGGGATTTTTTCTTAAACTGGTCCACCGCTGACTTGTTTGATTGTACAGTCAGCACCAAAAGTCGATGAACAGATTCAACTTAACAAAACACCTGTTCACAATAAAATGCCATAAGTTATAGTCGCAACTAGGAAACAAAATAGCCTGTACACCAGAAATTTACAAAAGTCGTTAAACACGAGTATTTCAAAAGTATCTGTGCACTAGTATTCCTAAAGTCGCTGTACACCATCAATTCAAATGACGCTGAACATCATTGTATCAAAAGTCACTAAACAGCAGTAAAGACAAAATTAGGTTACAAAGTATATTTTTAATGTTGCCGTGTGTTAATATACTTTTGTCGCTTATGATGTTCAGCTACTTTTGGGACAGTGCTTGCTTAACCTTAATAATGTATGTTAACACGTTAGCATCTATTTCAATACTTATTTACAAAACAATTATATTTTATTGTCAGTAATCATACTAATCTATAATATGAAAAATAACATAAACATAACTCTAATGATCTACGAAGCGATTATAGTGACGGTACTTCTAAATTACTTTGCGCGAATCTTACAAAACCTACCTTTCTTTAATTTTTAATTTATTATTTCTGTTCATATGACTTGTGGTAATATTAGTCTAGCGTATTATTGTCGTAGTCTGAAGTAAATGAAACGTCATGTATGTGCATAATTGTTTATTTATATTATTGAGATACATCACATACATAACGTCAAGCCTTTTATCCCCGAAGGGGTAGGCAGAGGTGTATTTCTACACCCACTTTTCGCCAGATATACTTTAGTCCCACGTAATAAGGGGCGAGCTTATTGCCGTACCGGGCACATTTCCAGACTCCGTGCTGCTACTGAGAATTTCGTGACAGAAAAACCCAATAACACTGCCCGACCCAGGAATCGAACCCGGGACCTCCCGATCCCACGCGCACATTTCACAAGAGACCAACGAGGCAGTCTATCATAAATATACATCAATCCATAAATATCACAATAATGGCGTATAATGTGCATATTACGGAGCATAAACGTCACAGAATTGTTCTCTTGAAAGAACAAGGATACAATGTATCAGAAATTGCTGCAGAATTAGGAGTTTCGGTTAGTAATAAAACGTATAATATTATATCATATTTGCATTCATGTTTAACAATAATTGTAAGTAGGTATTAAGATTGCTGTAATTAATGAAAACAAATAAAGTTTATTTGTTTTCATTAATTACAAAATTACTTCTAAAACATTTTAACAATTAAACAGTTTTAATTTTAAATCAATAATAAGTAACATTTATTCATTTGATATTTTTACATAAAATCGATCAAAAGGTAGGCTAGGAATCGATTGCCAGGACGAGTCAGTGTTATATTTTTATTATTAAATCAAACATTTGTCAATATTCAAGCACATATTGATAAGTATGGGTGCATATATATGCACCGATTATGTCGTAAGAGCCGACAGAGGGAATGGTCCCTCTGTCGGCTCTTACGACATAATCGGTGCTGCATAGTATGGACTATGCAGAGAACAGCACTGTAAGAGAAGGAAAACTTGATACAAACCCTATACCAATCCGTTTGGCCAGCGTGGTATAGTAGGCCTATTCCTCCTTTCAAAGGAGAGGCCTAGTCCATCAGTGGACTGTTAAAGGCTGATGATGATGATGTCTCGCACTGATCAGTGCATTGGCAATCAGCGAGTTATTTTATGTTCTCATTCTTTGTGACATTGGTATTAGAAAATAATTGAAAAAAAGTCAAAATAGTCAAAATCATTTATTTATTCCACAAAGTTACTCACACGATACTGCCCGGCAGGTGTGATACTATATGTATTACCAAAATGGGATGTACATGGGCGGAAACAGTTAACATTTACGAACAATATTTTCATCCTGAGTGCCAGAAGTGCAAGCCATATTCTCTCTTGAAGCTTTATTATCACATTTCTGAAAATTACAACACAAATCTGTTTATGACTGTATATAATAATATGATAACTAAGCATATTTTTACATTTGCAATTTTGGTATATATTGATTGACAAAAATATAAGTTAATTATAATAAAGTAGAAGTACCTATAAACCTCAGTATTAGCTAACTGGTTAGTAAAAATAATAGGCACAGCATATTTAAGAAAGAATGCGATACTTTTCTTTGAAATCCTTCTTGATAACAAGCAGACACAAAATGAAGCGAACAAAGTTTAGAAGAATTGGACGGTTGCCATTCCCCATTCTTATATTTCGGACCCAATTTCGTTTCAAATCTACATTCTTTGGAAATCTCCAAAAATTCACAATGAATAACCAATTATTCAAATTATAATCTTTCAGAAACTGGTTTTCTAATTGACAATTGTATTACAACACTATGCTCATATTTTTAATTGTAAGTAGGTATTAAGATTGTATGATGCGACTGAGTACTTATCGGGTAAGTAATATTACTTACCCGATAAGTACTCAGTCGCATCATTGTAAGAAAGAAATATATGTTTATGTCTAATCATAGCTAAACATTGTTTCAGCGCACCACCGTATATCTTTGGTTTAGGCGTTGGAATGACGATGGTCACATAAGGTAGTTGAAAAAAAACAGGAAGACCTAGAAAAACATCTCGCCAACAAGACCAAACAAGTATTAACGCTTTTAGAAATAACGGTTTCACTCGTACTGATGAAATAGCCATCAATAATAACTTGTCCCTTAATACAGTAAGGCGCCGACTGCACGAAGCAGCTATTCATCACTGAGTACCAGCCAAAAAACTCATGTTGACACCAAGACACAAATTGCAAAGACTCTAATTTGCGCAAAGATTTTTGAATTATGATTTTACAAATGTCATATTTTCGGATGAAAAACATTTCATTCTACCGAAAATGGTCGTATGTCGCTCTGGCGCATAAATAATACCCGATATGCAGAACGTAATATAATCGATAACCGTGCAAGTGGCAGAATATCGGTTGGGTTTTTGGGTTGGATGTGCTCTGGTGGCCCTGGAGAACTAATCGAGGTACGAGGTCGATTAAATAGCGCGGGCTATAAAGATATATTGAACGATGTTTTGTTGCCGACGACACAAGTCATGTTGCCAGAAGAGAGGCCAATAAACTTCGTTCACGATAACTGTCCAATTCATAAAGCACGTGTAAGCCGAGTATGGTTTAATGAAAATACAGAGCAAATTTTGGAGATTCCATTCCCGCCGAAGAGCCCGGACCTCAACCCCATAGAAAATTTGTGGGCTCTTATGGTGCAAGCATGGGATCCCGTTATACCCCGCACTCGACAAAATATAATAGCTCATGCAACAGAAACTTGGGAGAGCTTTAGGGACCAAAATATTTGTCAAAATATGGTAGATAATATTCGCGAACGTCTCCAGGCAGTAATAGACGCGAATGGAGGCCATACCCGCTATTAATTATTATTTTTAAATTATAGGGTGCATAGGGTTCCCACCAAGAACTTAGGGTCCCAAGCCAACCTCACCTGCAAGTGGTGCACCTGCCGATCAACGGACGAGGCTCTGGCAAACAAAATATCCCAATAAGCGGGAATAGGCTCGCCACCTATTACGTGGGATCAAAACACTGGCGAAAAGTGGGCGTTTAATATGCCTCTGCCTACCCCTTTGGGGTGTGAGTCTATGTATGTATGTATGTATGTTTCTAAAAAAAATTTTTGATTTTGCGTTAAGATTTATGTTATAATATCTAAAATATTTTCATTTGAATTTTTGATTGTGCTATTAACCTCTCGTATGCCAGAATACCAGACACAATTAAAAAGCTATTGTGTCTCGCGTAGATATGCGTTCCGGCATACAAGGGGTTAATAAATAAATGATTACGTTTTTAATTATACTTTTATTCAGTACCAAACACTTTGTTCTATAATAACAATATCAGCAGTTTCCATATTTAGTAGTTGTTAGTTTAGTTAGGTGAAATTATCTGTTTAGTGACTTTGATACAATGATGTTCAGCGACAGATTAGTATGATTACTGACAATAAAATATAATTGTTTTGTAAATAAGTATTGAAATAGATGCTAACGTGTTAACATACATTATTAAGGTTAAGCAAGCACTGTCCCAAAAGTAGCTGAACAACATAAGCGACAAAAGTATATTAACACACGGCAACATTAAAAATATACTTTGTTAACCTAATTTTGTCTTTACTGCTGTTTAGTGACTTTTGATACAATGATGTTCAGCGACATTTGGATTGATGGTGTACAGCGACTTTAGGAATACTAGTGCACAGATACTTTTGAAATACTCGTGTTTAACGACTTTTGTAAATTTCTGGTGTACAGGCTATTTTGTTTCCTAGTTGCGACTATAACTTATGGTATTTTATTGTGAACAGGTGTTTTGTTAAGTTGATTCTGTTCATCGACTTTTGGTGCTGACTGTTCATACCTGGAAGATTCGTTTACAAATAACAAGTAACCTACTTATTGTACCAAATGTACGGTTAAGACAAAACTTCATTTTATTGTAATGCAAGTACTTTATATTATTTAGAAATATCTGAAATAGCGGAGGATGAAGTATACTCTGACCACCAGTTCGAAGTGGATAGTTGAATTCCTCTTGTGAATAAGCGGTAGGAGAGGAGCACCCCGAAGGACATTGTCAACTCGATTTCCGACTTCGTAATTTTATGAGAAAAATTGTATTTACCATTAATATTACATTATTATTTCAGCCAAAATACATCCTTTGCTGGACATAAGTCAAGTCTCCTCAAGATAGTAATCATATCTTATTATTACTTCTCTTTTTACAGTATTTGTTTCTTTATAGGCACCCAAGTACTATACTCTCAATAAAAGCTCGTAAAATAATATACTACTGGTATATTATTTAATCAAATGCTTATCTTGTGTATAAATACCGAATTATATACCAATACCAATCAAAGATTAATACATGAGTACATCACTATTGACAGTCATTTCTTCTTTAAAAAATATTGCGACGAGTATACGAGTATAAAGAAGTAATAAATACAATACATCTGTCTCGGTTACACATATGATATTTCATACAAGTAAAAAGAAATATAACGATAGGTTTCTTGATTATGCTTAAAGCTATCCCTCCATATATACTTGCTCCTTGTATTTATTAATCTAGGTCACAAGGTGACGGTTATGAACGTCAATTTTAAAATTAAATTATTTAATGCTTCTACATTTACACTTACTGCCTCGTTCGCAAAGCAATAGGTAGAACCACGAGAAAGAACGGGCAATGAAACTCGTGGCCACTCTTTTAAATCGGCAATATTATGTACATATTTTTGTTTTTGTAAGGAGCTGCAACTGTTTCACATTGTACTTAATTACTTGTAAATAGTAATTAGTTACAGACATAATACTTAAGCAATTAATGCAGTTACTAAATTAAGTGCTTTATTAGTTAGCCTTCCAATGTGAATATTGTGTAATAGGAGCATCCACTTAGGGTCAGTTCACACCAAAACGCGACGCGACGCGACGATGCGCGCACATTTTAATAGAGCAACTCAAAATATACTTTATTTACAACACGAAAATATACACATTTGCGCGATGGATCTCGCGGCGTCGCGCTGCGCAGCGTCCCTAAAAATCACTGTCCTCTTCAAGCATCGTCGCGTCGCGTCGCGTTTTGATGTGAACTGACCTTTACGTCTTATAATGTAGACAACTCATGACCATGTTCAGAACTATGGTGGAAATGTATGTTACAGAATTGACGGTATATAAATACACAACATTACAAAAACGGTAGTTTACAGCCCATGATCACGAGTTATCTTCATCTTACAGTACAGTAATTTTTTAATAAAATTAGTGGAACAACAATGCAAATGTAAATGTAGTAAGTGGAATGAGCTAATAATAAGTGAATAATAATTTAAAAGAACTAGAAATGTTATATAATGATACATACATACTGTGACGGCCGATGTCATGTCAAACCGTCGTCACGAAACACAATAATTTGCAAAGAGGTTTGAAGACTATTTTATTATTTGGAAATGAGTTTTTAATTCGATGACGTATACATTTTGTCAAGTGTTCGCCAAATTCAGTATCCATTGACAACAAGGCAATGGCCGTACGGATAACACATTCCGTTCACGTTCTGAAGGCGTGGGTTCAAATCCCAGTGATAACTGTTATGTGGATTATGGTTTTTATGAAATTTGGAAAATGTTTATGAATATTTGGCAAATATTTAAAAGATTATTTAAATATTTCGAATAAAGATTAGAAAATTCTAGAAACTTCAAGAAGGAATGGAAAGGTTAAAAAGAGACAGGAGATGGAAAAACAATTGAATAACGAAAAGACAATCGAAATTAGTAGATCTAGAACATTCTTAGGGGTATATAAGGCGGTGTAGACGCGCTAAGCGCCAGTTTAAGTTGAAAAGTGGTAAAGTGAAGAAGAAAAGGAAGAAAGAAGAAGTAATAAAAAGTGAAGTGAAAGTATAGTGCAGTAAAGTGCAGTGAAGTGCAGTGAAAAGTGCAGTGAAAAGTGCAGTGAAAAAGACGCTAGTGTTGGTGCTGTCTGCGTCGGAATTAAACGGCGTTTTGTGTGTCAAGTCGAATAAGTGTCATCAGTGCTACTCGGTGTTTCCTTTCAATCCCGTTACCCCGTCTGTAACAATACATAGACTCACGCCTGTTTCCCCGAAAGAGTAGGCAGAGGTATATTAAACGCCCACTTTTCGCCAGTGGTTTGATCCGTCCGAGTATATAATGATATACTGAAAAATGCTAAGTATCTATATAAATTCTAAATAAGTAGTAGATCATGAGTTGTCTAGTGTAAGTGACCATCTATCCTTTTTACTGAAATAATCATTAACAGTTTAATAACCTTTCCTAATAAGGTAGTCTTTTATTTTACTTTTAAACGTATTAAATGGTCATTCTAGAAGACTAATTGGTATTTTATTGTAAATACGAATACCTAGCCCTACAAAAGAATTGTTAACTTTATGTAAACGATGATAAGGGGCATATAACTTATTCCTATTTCGAGTATTTATATTATGTAAATCACTTTTTGTAGTAAATAAACCTATACTTTGCCTAACATACAATATATTAGCAAATAAGAACTGCGAGGCTACTGTTAGAATTCCTATAGACTTAAAGCGTTCCCTAAGAGTATCTTTTGCACCTAACATGTATATTGCGCGTACCGCTCGTTTCTGTAGAACGAAAATATTCTGAATATCCGCAGCTTTGCCCCATAACAAAATGCCGTACGACATGACACTATGAAAATAGCTAAAATATACTAGACGAGCTGTGTCGACATCAGTAAGTTGTCTATCTTTTCTGATAGCTTACGCAGCAGAGCTGAGCTTACCTGCAAGACATGCTATATGTGCACCCCATTGTAACTTATTATCTAATGTAATGCCTAGAAACACTGTAGAGTCAACTGTCTCAAGTTCCTCCCTATCTAGCATAATATTAGGTCCCAGTTGTCTAACGTTAGGTAAGGCAAATTTAACGCATTTAGTTTTTTTTAGAATTAATTACTAGGTGGTTTTCTGTAAACCATTGTGTAACTTGTATAAGTGCATTATTTACATCATCAAATTCATTCCTATTCCCGTCTACTTTAAAAACAAGTGAAGTATCATCTGCAAAAAGTACGACATCACAGATGTTTTTTTAAATAAAATGGTAAGTCATTAATATATACAAGGAATAGAAAAGGACCTAGAATTGAACCTTGTGAAACGCCTAACTGTATAGGGAATATAGAGGATGTAGTCCCATTTACATCGACACACTGAAATCATTGCCGCAGGTACAACTCGACAACACTAAGTGCGGTTTCCTCTACGCGGTAGTGGCGGAGTTTACGCAGTATAGTGATGAACGCAACCAAATGCTTTTGATAGGTCACAAAATACTCCGTTAGCATTTTTAGATGACTCCCGCTTGGGAGTCATTATAAACGTGTTTTAAGAGAGCAACACCCGCATCAGTAGTGGATCTACCTTTAGTAAATCCGTATTGATCTTTGTGAAGCAGACTATTTAAATTAAAGTGTCTTAGTAGCTGCTTTAGTAAAATCTTTTCAAATATTTTACTAAATACCGGCAAGATAGAGATCGGCCTAAAATTATTTATGTCATTTTTACTGCCAGATTTGAACAAAGCTATGATTTTACTTAATTTGATCAAATCCGGAAATACGCCTAGCTCAAAACATTGGTTAAAAATTATAGAGAGGTAAAGCGCAACAGTCTCAACTATAGTACCTAAAATTTAAATTGAAATGCCCTAAAAGTCGCCGGTATTTTAAATAGTAATTGAATTATATGCGATCAATATATCTCGCGGGGTAACGTGCTCGAATCTAAACACCGTCTTGCATTCAGTTACACTGCTAAGCAACAAATTTCCAGCGTATAATGACGATGATTGTTAGGAGCTAGTAGTTGTTATTGGTATGCTTGCAAAGAAACTATTGAATATATGTGCTACTTGAGATTTGACTAATAAATTGTTATCTTTGATTTCAAATTGGTTTTCCCGTTTTCGTGCTCTACCAGTTTCATTATTTATAATTCTCCACGTTTCCATAATTATATTTGTCGACTGCTTAATTTTACCACTTATAAATGTTGATTTTTACATAATACAAACTTGTTTAAAATTGTTGAGTAGTTTTTTACTTAATTTAGAAAAGGTGTGTCGAATCTATGTTGTTTCAAACCATATAATTCAAACAACTCGGCTCTACTTCTGTATATACCTTTAGTGGCCCACTGGTTAAGAGATCCGGTAGTACCCTTCAGTGTTACAGTTTTACTCTTAAAAGTATTTTGTAACTCATTATTAATTAGTCCAAAAAGTGAATTATAAATTGTATTTGGATTTTCTGAGTTCAATATTGAGGTATTGAGATTTGCGATAATAATTTTCTTAAAACGTATGAATCGATTGGTAGTTTGAGGCCTACATTCTACTGTACGTGATTTATCATATGCTTAACAAGAAAAGCTAGCTATCTGTCGACGGTGATCAGAAGGAAGAGAACTAATAACTACTGGGTTTTTAGCAACATAAGAACTAAATATATTATCCAAACAAGTAGAAGTCGTTGTATCGTTTGATCTAGCTACGATTTTAGTCTGCAGTAGGCTACTTACCGCCTAATTAGTATAATATCCTTATGTCATATCTTCTTATTGATTTTCAGTGTCTCCGTATTTTTATTGTTGTATTTTGTGTTCTTTTGGAGTGACAAAATATATCTTCGTTATCCTTCTAATTTTCTTTTGTTCTATTGGTGATACACATGGATTTTAAGCACGCTTATATCTCGCTAACCGCACAACTAAGTGAAACCGCCAGTGAGATACACTCAATTAAGCAAATCGAGTTACGTAGACGTGACATGATATTCGTCATTAGCAGCCACAATGAGCGCTAATTAACCGCGATGCTGACAAAATATACATAATATATCATGTAATATAATATACCACGCATAATGCTCTTTTGCGCACGACATTTCGGTAATGCTAGCATTTATTTTCATTAACATGAATAACTTACGGTACCTAAGGTACTTCTTACAATATTGAATATAAAATAGGAGTAAATATTTATGTAAAGAAGATTCTTTTTCAAGTAATATTGAAAGAAATGTATCCATTACGTGATCTGGTTTAAAAATACATACATACATACATACATATCGTCACGCCTTTTATCCCCGAAGGGGTTGGCAGAGGTGTATTTCTACACCCACTTTTCGCCAGATATACTTTAGTCCCACGTAATAGGGGGCGAGCCTATTGCCGTACCGGGCACATCTCCAGACTCCGTGCTGCTACTGAGAATTTCGTGACAGAAAAACGCAATAACACTGCCCGACCCAGGAATCGAACCCGGGACCTCCCGATCCCACACGCACATTTATGCCGCGAGACCAACGAGGCAGTCGCATAGGGTTTGATGTCGAGTTTTCCGTCTCTACGCAAAGATGGTGTTTGCATCGTGTTATCCCTTAGTCGCCTCTTACGACACCCACGGGAAGATAGGGGGTGGTGACACTTGTATTCTATGCCGTCAACCACACGGCAGTTTAGAAATAGATAAGCAATATTGAAAGAACTGATATATTTTATTAGAAATTAAACGAGGGCAAATATAAATAAACCTGACATATATAAATACTCTTAAATTAAAGATGGCCTAACTTCTCCAAAATACTAGTTAGACATTTATGTCATTGTCATAGCGACGTACGTATAAGCACGTGTAACAATTTCATTCAAAACAAGAAACCCATTCCTTTTTAGTCACAAATTATTTATCAAATTTCGAGTTTAACTGTTATTAGTCATAAAGGTGGCTCTACAAAGGGCACAACAAGGCTATTTTGCACGAAACAAAAAGTAACAGCGTGCAAGCGACAGCGAACTGGCTAATTTGTTCACGGGAGTGATTAAAGCCGTGAAAATTGTTTCACAACAATGATGCTCCGTCGCCCACATGTTTGTAAGAACGCCATTTAGTCTTTTATCTTGTAGCACTGTCAATTTATGTGTTTGCTTGCATTGTACTGATGGGACTGCATTTTATATACATGATAGTTTTTACAATAAAACTACTCGATTATATCTATAGTATTTATATAATAATTAAATACAGTATGGAGATTAAATCATTCAGTATTCAGTAACAAAGCTTTACATGCATTTTTCATTATTCTTTATCCAATTATATACATTATTTTTAAACATGCGCACATAAACATCTTTACCAAGGACTTCATCGTCTGACAATATACGACGATCAAATCCCCATAATAATATAACGGCCACAAATAAAATCCTTTGAAACATGGATCAACAGTGACCAAGTAGAATTGTGACTGAAGAAAAAACATTCGTTCCAGTTCACATTCCTCTTGCATAGACAATTTACTTTGAATAGTTCTTGCAACTTTGAACACAAATAATTTTAATGGTTGGCTCTTACCACTTTTTTGCTATGTATAGCTGGTCCTCCCTTTCTTTTTGCGTCTAGGGTAAATAAAAAAGTCTGTAAAGAACTATGAAGACCCTTCATTTTGTTTTAATTTAACCGTTTCTCATGGACGTGTGCATTCTCCCCATCCTCACATGTGGCTCTCAAACTTGATCTTTAACAAAAGAACAGAGATCCACGCTCGAGGTGTGCCATAGAGTGATGGAACGGACTATTCTGGGTCTCAAATTGACAGACCGGATAAGGAATACTACTATCCGTTCCATCACAAACATCGCGAATGTCACTCGAAAAGCTGCCACGCTAAAATTGATCTGGGCAGGACATATCTGTCGCAAGTCAGATGACAAATGGACCAAATTAACAACTCTATGGACCCCTTCAAACGGCAGACGACATCGCGGCAGGCCGAGACGGCAATGGCGGGATGAACTAGACTCCTTCAAAAAGGATTGGTTCCAGGAGGGAGAAGATAGGGACTTGTGGAAAAAGTGTGGGGAGGCCTTTGCCCTGCAGTGAGACGTTACAGGCTCATAAAAAAACCGTTTCTTGCCGTTCTTGCGGGAGTTTCGAGAAAACCCATCTTAGTGCATCCCTGTCACCAAGGAATATACAATATACATGTCAACTTTCAGCTTCTTCTTAGCTTCATAGCAGCTTCATATTCCGCGTATTTTAAAAGCCTCGAAAATATTTATTGTTACTTTTAATGTGTAAAAAGTCGTTAAACAAGTGCAAAGGTGTATAAATAGTGTCAACAAATGCTAGCAACAATAAATACCCAGGACTTTTGCTATAACAAACACGAAATCTTAACGTTCGTTAGACGAGTTACAATTACATGTTAACATTCAGTGACATCATATTAGTGTATAACACCGGTATTTAACAACTCTTCAAACAAATTCATTGTGTTTATCAATACGAACCAAGTGTTAATTCAACATATAAATAAAATGAAAAATTAATATCATCGAACCGTCACAATATTTAAAATTTTGACATTATAGCAGAGCGAATCCATAGACAATTTCTTACTTTTTAATAGTGATGTGGTAATACTAAACATACTAATGAATGAATGAATCGGATCTTAAAGTGTTGCTTTACGTGAATAAGTGTTGCAACTTGTATAAAAGTGTTGACACATGAGAAAATATTAGTCTGGTTGGAAGAAATATAAAATACTTACATATTAAATATTAATTTGTTTTAAAATAAATTTTATCTGATTAAATAATAACTACAATGGAGTCACAAAATGTTACACGCCGAAAACCGCAAATATCAATATCGCAATCTGAAGAATCATTATTTGATGCAACAGTGATGAGTTTGCCAGACACTTCAATTCACAGCGACGATGAAATAATAACTCTTAATAATCGATTGAGTACTCTGAGCGCCCAATTGCAGAGTGCACATCAGGAGATAGAAAATTTGCTTTGTGAAAATAATCGCTTGAAGTTAGATTTGGAGAAATCGAATAAAATCATAGAAATGTTCAAAAAAATTAAAGTCTCAGAAGCTAAATGTACTACACCAGGCTCTAAGCGGAAGACGAAGGATAAGAAACGCAGAAAATCTTGTAGTCTACGCCACAAAAACGTTCTGGAAAAACTGAAGCAACATATTTAGAAGAAATGAAAACCGTTACGAATATAAATTCAGATCCAAAGCTAAAAATAGGTAATCAAGACTGTTATCCCAATGAAGCCGCACCCTCCGCAACTTCTGAAAAAATAGGAAGGTTAGAGAAGCGGCAAATTCTGATAATTGCAGACCAGCAGGGGAAGGGTCTCCAGCAAATATTGCAGAAATTGGTTGGCTCAAATTATGCTGTACACTCGTTTTGGAAGCCTTACGCGACATTGTCTGAAATATTAAATCTACAAGCGCTGTACACACTGAGGGAAGACTATGATAATTATAGTTGGTGGTATAAACGAAACAAATCCAAATGGTTTCCAATGGCATTTAGAAAAGCTTTTTCAGACAGTTAAGTGTGCCAACATATTTGTTAGTGAGGTACCGTTCAATAAATGTTTAAATGAAAATAAATTAAATTATGAGCTGCGCTTCATATGTAATAAATATGGTTCAGTTACCTTTGTTGACATGAATTACAGAACATTGTTACCTTATAGGACCAATAGAGCTTTGACCGTTTGTCGGTATTTATTAAGAGAAATTCTTAGAAGTGAACATAAATCTAATTTTTGTAAGTACCATGAATACTTGCACAAAAAAGCACAAAATTACAAAATATATCTCAAGGATGTAGGCACACAAACTGAAGCCATCGCTTATAGTAATGATGATGATAATGTTGAAGATGTGAATGAAGTCAGTCATGTAAACTATGATAATTTATTTCGTTTGTAACTGTATTAATATTCTCCATCAAAACATTAATGGCATTTTGAACAAAATAGACATATTTATAGTAAGTTTAGATACCTTGGAAAATAATTCAAATGGTATTGATATAATTTGTCTGTCTGAACATAACATGATTGCATCCGATGTAAATTTACTGTACATACCAGATTACATTGTAGCCTCATATTTCACTAGAAAGACCAGACATGGTGGGAATTGTATATTAGTAAAAAAATGGATAAAATTTAAGCCAATTGATAAAATAGTAAGTATCAGTATTTCAAATGTAATTGAATATAGCGCTATTGAACTAATTGATCTAAAAATAATAATTATTTGTGCTTATAGAAGTCCTCAAATAAAAACGCAAAATTTAAATTTGAAGTCTTTCTACAAACGTTAAATGATATACTTCAATTATATTGTATCAAACTTAACAAAAAAATTGTAATTTGTGGAGATTTTAATATCGATCTTTTAAAACAATCTGTGCAACTCACTCAGTTCAAGGAACTTTTAAAAGGTTTTCACATGCGCCTACAATTTGATAAACCTACTCGTTTGTATAGCGGATCCTGTATAGATAACGTCATCCATAATATACGCGGAGGTAAGGGTCAAATTTGTGAAATTGCGCTATTGGATCACACTGCACAAATATTTAAGTGCCCTGTAAAGAGAACGTGTCGACTTGACCACTGGTTTGTCAGTAAAAGAGACTACTCAAAGGAAAATATTTCAAAATTCAATTTAGTGCCCTTAAAAGTATTAACTTTTGTGATGTGTATGAAGAGCAAAACTCCATACAATGTTTTGATACATTTTATGATCTCTTCAAGCTATTTTACGATCTTTGCTTTCCAGAAATTAAGCTTAAAATATGCTCTAAAACAAAGTCTAATTAGATCAGCCGCGGCATGAGGATTTGCAGTAAAAGGAAACGTGAACTTTTGTGGAAATTTCGGACAGCACCCGATAGTCACAATAGATCTAACTTCAAAAATTTATCTAAACGGCCTCGTAAAATTATTCATCTCACAAAAAAGGCACGTAATGTTCACTATATACAAAATGCAACAAACAAATCGAAGGCTACGTGGAAGCTAATTAATGAACGTCAACTTTTACCGCCTCAAAGCGTGGAGCAAATCAAATTAAATAATAAAATCTTAACAGATCCGCGTGAAATTGCTGAAGCTTTCAAAAACTTTTTCGTAGAACAAGTACAGACAGTTGGTAAACATAATATAAGGCGGAATTATTGTTGTCATGGTCCATCATCGTCAATGTTTATGCTACCTGTACTACCACAGGACATCAATAATATAATAATGTCCCTAAAAAACTCCAACAGTACTGGCATTGATAGCATTTCCACTAAGGTTGTGAAATCAGTGTCACAAATTATTTCGCCCGTATTAAGCCATGTAATTAACTTATATATTGCTGAAGGTACATTTCCCGATAAACTTAAAATTACAATTGTAAAACCTCTATTTAAAAAGATGATAAAAAGAATATGTCAAACTACAGGCCCATCGCTTTGATTTCAGTAATCGCAAAAATTTTTGAAAAAGTTATTTATAATCATTTATATACATATTTGGAAAACAATAACCTACTTGTTGACAACCAAAAGGGATTTCGTAAAAATAAATCAATAAATTTAGCAATTTATGATTTTTTAAAGATGATAATTAGTAGAGTTGATAGACGTTTACCAGTACTTGCTCTATATATGGACATGTCAAAAGCGTTTGACCATGTAGACCATACTATATTAATTAATAAATTGAATTCATTTGGCATAAGAGGCAACATCGCAAATTTAATCGAAAATTATCTTCATAACAGACAGCAAATAACAGTGATTAGTAAAATTGTTAAGAAAACGGAAGTTCTGTACAAGTCTACCCAAAGAGCTATCAAATACGGCGTGCCTCAAGGTAGTGTCCTCGGACCCTTACTTTTTATCATGTACATTAATGATTTACCATCGGCTGCAACATGTCCAATGATAATGTTTGCAGATGACAGTACATTGGTTTTTAATAATTATGATGATGTAGCTGAGATACAATATGACATAACTAAGAATATCAATTCTGTAATAAAATGGCTTGACAACAACAATTTAAAGGTTAATTTCGATAAAACGTTATTAACCTCTAGAGCCCCAGTGGCACAAAAACGTGCCAGTAAACAAGTATTACCGTTGAGCCCCGCTGGCACAAATTTGTGCCACCAAACCCCGACCGATTTAGAACTGTATTTGTAGTAAAGATAAGTCTTAAAATCGTTTCTAAACGAATGTTCTCAACGGCAGATAATATTTTACAACCATAGACAAAGATAGAAACTAAAAATATTGTAAGCAACATATAAAAAAATAGTGTGAAGTTAGTACAACTGAAAACTGCGCCGCGCGCTATGAAGTTCGAGTTTGAATATTGCAGGAATCGAATACAGAACTCGTAAAATAACATTATCTTTAGATTACCAGTCTATTCATGAGCCAGTTCCCAAAATTTCGTGTAAATTGATCACACCTTTAGCCAGAAATCAACATAATACAGCAATATAACTATATTCGGCAAGTACGCCGATTTCAATAGGATATGTTTGTTTCTTGAGGTCTAATCAGAATCTTGTTTACATTTTATTTCATAGCCACATCATTAAACAACCCGACACCGTTTAGAGTGTGTGAATAGAAGCAACAGAAACGGAGCAATAACAGTTTTTGTGACCAGGGTCAGAATACGCTTACGATAAGAGCCCGCCCGCGGTGCTTGACGGATAGTTGACGTAAATAATGGCGGTCCTTGAGAGGTTAATGCAATTTGGGCAATCAATTAATACAAATTATAACATAGACTACAGAGGTAAGAGTATTAGTCTTACTAAAAATACAAAGTTTTTAGGACTTCACATAGAGAACTCATTAAAATGGAATGAGCAAATTGACTACGTTTGCAATAAATTACATCAGCACTCTTATGCCCTGTATATGCTCAGGAAAAAGGTAAACGAAACGGTTTTACTTACCGCTTACCATGGAAGGCCATGGTATCCTCTATCCTAAGATATGGCATCATATTTTAGGGAAATGCCACGGGGAAGGAAAGGGTTTTTTTAGCACAGAAGAGGTGCATAAGAGCAATTGCAAATTTATGTTAAACGGATAGCTGTAAACCGCATTTTAAAAGATTTAAAATACTAACCATGCCGTCACTATACATACTGGAGACTGCTTTATTTGTAAGATGTAATATGCATTATTTTACACAAATAAGTAGCGCGCGAAGAGCTGATAAAATGAAACTAGTCGCATGTAGAACATCTTTGCATCACTAAAGTATTTCATTAATGGCTCCAAAAATTTACAATCAAATTCCAAAGTATATAAAACTCGCAAAAAATTATCATGTTTTTAAAAAGGAACTGTCTGCATTTCTTATTGAAAAGGCGTATTACTCCGTCATGGATTTTATTAATGATAAACTTTGTACAGACTAAACCATTAAAATGAAATGCTATACCTATATCTGTGTGTATTTTATTTTAATGGTGTACGTGATGATAATAATAATATTTCAAGGAATTGACATACAATTATATTGCAGATTTTGATTAGATTATTATTAATTTGACATTATTTAATTTTGTATTCAGTATTTTTATTTGTTTTATTGTGTTTAATACTGTTATTATTATTGTTTAAATTGGTTTTTTCATGATATTCTTAGTTGTAATTTATTGGTTTGTAATTATTTCTTTAAATATTATAATTTATTAATATTATTATAATTATTTGTACGCCAATACCAGGCAAAACATAGCGCACTTTATTATGCATGTAAGATCTTTATTATGTACCTATGCTCAAAAATAAATCATTTTAATTTGAATTTGAATTTTCCCAGTATTTTTGGCTTGTCTGTCAATGATCGATTTTAAACTTTCGCGATTTGTATACCTCATACAATATTATTTAGCGGGTCTTAGTCGCGATAATTTACTTATTTAAAGGCATAAAACCTCTGTTATTTGCCTACGTTTCTACCGGCTTGCAACGGTTGTGGTCGCGGAGGGACTGATGTCCATGGTCCATAGACATGCAGGCTTCAAATGTAAAGCTATGGAAGAGGTATGTCTACGATATATTTTGCATCATAAAAGGCAACAAGCAAGATATAGAACAATTCGCAGACAAATTGAACTCCATACATCCGAACATCCGGTTCACATTTGAAATGGAGGTAGACGGATCGTTACCCTTTCTCGACGTCAAAGTGACGGTGAGAGCTAATGGTACATTTGGACACACTGTATACAAAAAACCGACACACACTGACAGGTATCTAAACGCATGCTCGCATCACCACCCACGACATTTGGAATCCGTAGTGACCTCGTTAGTGAACAGAGCGTATGACTTCTGTGACCCTGAACACTTAAACAGTGAATTGTCACATGTTCAGGAGGTACTAAGGCGTAATGGATACAAAAAAAAGACACCCCGTCGGAAGAGGAAGGACCGCAAACTTGAAGTAAGCAGAGTACCGGCTTACATGCCTTATATCAGGGGAGTGACGGACAAAGTTGGAACAGTACTACAGAAATACTCCATCGAGACTGTATATAGTCCGCTCTCCAAGGTAGCACACCACCTGCGTACCCCAAAGGACGTTATTCTTCTACAAACACCAGGCGTCTACAAAGTCGACTGCAGTTGTGGTAGTTCCTATATCGGACAGACCAAACGAACGATCGCTGAAAGGGTCAAGGAAGATATCGCAGCTGTAAAAAATCCACAAATGAATAAATCTGCCATACCTGAGCATTTCCTAGAATCTGGACCAAACCACTGGATAGAATTACATCAACCACAAGTCTTATCCACCGATCGTCACTATTACTCCAGGATAGTACGTGAAGCGGGTGAAATAAAAAAACATAGAAATTTCAACCGGGAGGACGGATACAGACTATCGACCACTTGGAACCCAGTCATTAACAAATGCAAACAACGCCGCAGTAACACAAATCATTAGTGTGTAGACGTCATAAGTGTAGTTTGTCGAAGTACCGACAGTGCGGATAAAAATCAAAAATATAAAACAAGTGAGGGTAGCTGCCAAAACCCGCGCTTCACAAGGACGGCGCTGAGCTGACATCAGTCCCTCCGCGACCACAACCGTTGCAAGCCGGTAGAAACGTAGGAATAACAGAGGTATTTATGCCTTTAAATAAGTAAATTATCGCGACTAAGACCCGCTAAATAATATTGTATGATGTCTGTCAATGAGTTAGTAACGGAAGAATTCTATGTACCTTTACAGAAGATAAGACTCAATCCTAAATCATTCAATCAAACTAAAACTTTACTTCTAAATAAAGATGTTTAATACCCTTTTATTGCCACATTTTTCGCGTCAGAATAACATGATGCATGAAATTGGGAACTGAGAGAAACACACATATTTCATTGTATGCTATATCATCATCAGCCTAGCGTTATTTCAGTTCTCAGTCTTAGTAAATAATCTATGCCTTACTCATCCGGTGACCACGACTGGTGTAAATCATGCCAAAACCTCGGGGCAAATAATTGTTGTTAGTGGCAATAAACAAATGTTTCAGTGCACAATAACAACGTGTAAGGTCCCCATTTTTATTAAAATTAATATCGATTGGAATTTAATAATTTGTAGTCGATTGACTCGTCCGAGTCACATCACTATCGAAATAATTCAAAATGGCGGTTGGCGAGAGCGGGCATTCGATTGCTGGCGACGGTACCGAACGGACGGTGGCTCTTAGGAAATATTATAATATCTGTACAGTGTAAAGGTGTGTCCGAAATATAAATTGTATTCGAATATAACTGGAGTTTTACTACAAATCAGAAGTGGGATGGTAAGTACATGCTCACATTAATTTATATTCGTTTTAGTTCAAATTATGATTTTACGTGTGCGCGTATGCGGGTATTTTGTATTCGTCCTAGTTTTGAACTTTTGTTAAATATATATTGGAATAGAAAACTAGTTACCAGCGTACAATGTAACAACGCTAAAAAATTTAAAATTACCCTCTTCATAGTGTAATAATTGTCTAATGGATTATTACTGTCTCGTTGGTCTCACGGCATAAATTTTCTCGTGGGACATATCCCGGATTCGATGCCCGGATCGGGCAATGTATTGTTGGAATTTCTTTGGTCTGGTCAAAAGTGAGTATAGCAATATCTAGCTCTGCCTAGCTCTTCGAGGATATAGAAGGGAGACTGTGTATGTATGTAACGGATAATTACGAAAAGAATACTACTTGATTATGGTTAGCTTGTGCCGTGAACGTAGGGTCAAGGTCACATTAAGGTGCAACCATTGTCTTGAGGAGGAAGCTCCAAGACCGTCTATTTTTATTATTAAATAAAGTGTATCATTGTTTGTGGTTCGGAGGACCAGGGTCGAGGTCATGTTAAGGTCAGAAAAGGGTTCTAAGAAATATGCTCCGGGGTTTTATAAAGGGGTATGAATTTTTCATTATTTTTGCGCTAACGCGCACCCTTTCCGAGATAGACGATTTTTTTTAAATAAATCTACCGTCTATTTAAAAATACAAATTCAAACCGAACTTTTCGTCTCTGAGTTAAAGGAAATGGACCAAGCCGAGACCTGGAGACGCCAGAAACCAGTGGATCAGGACGCAATGGCGAAGGAGCTGGGCTGGTCAAGGTCATGTTAAGGTCAGAAAAGGATTCTAAGAAATATGCTGCGGGGTTTTATAAAGGGGTATGAATTTTTCATTATTTTGGCGCTAACGCGCACCGTTTTCGAGACAGACGATTTTTTTTAAATTAATTTACCGTCTATTTAAAAATACAAATTCAAACCGAACTTTTCGTCTCTGAGTTAAAGAAAATGGAGCGAGGCGGGAATGGACCAAGCTGACGCCTGGAGACGCCGGAGCCCGGTGGATCGGGACGCGATGGCGAAGGAGCTGGGCGGGAGTCGACTGCGCAGCGAGGTGGACTGTGGAGGTCGCACGCGCTATCGCAGCCGTGGCCCTGCTCATCGCGGCGTCTGCAGCCGGAGCATCCGGGACGGGGATCCTGAGTCGGAGAGAGAACGAGACGGAGTCAGGCGCTTGGAAGAGGAAATCAACTTGCAACAGAGTCGTCATCGACCGAGTTCCCGACGGCATAACTCTCGTCGCAACGACCGTAATAGGTTGCATATTTGTTATTTATTTAATTATTTGTCATTCACACGTTCATACAGGAATAATGCAGTGTCCCACAAAACCGTGTCATCGGTTTGACTGTGGGATCCAGTCTCCGTACAGTAAATTAGAACGTTTACATAGATAAAATTACAATAACTACTTATAGCTAACTTCACTCTTAAATTCTAGCACTTATCTAAGTAATATTGCTTAAGTCTCCTTTTAAATATAGTTTCATCATTTTCGTTCCTTATGTCCTCTGGGACATTATTTGGCGGATATGGCAAACGTTTTTAAAGTTCTACCACCGTAATAATTAAACACTCTTGGTACAATATATTTGCCAGGGGCCATCGATCGGGTGTTATGATTATTTGTAACAGGTTCCAAGTTATGCCCAAGACTGCCATGCAGCCAATAAGTTTTTATGTTTTAGGGAAATTGGTAGTATTTTAAAAATCTTATATAATTTTGTGTAGACATTTTTATGCTGATTTCTAGTTTTACTATTGACAAGAAGTTTAAGCAACTTTGTTTGGATTGATTCTAATTTATTTATATATGTTTTGATTGTAAGACCATGGCAATCTAAAGCATAACCGAGAATGGACTCCTAGAGTGACTTATATAAGGATTTCAATGTTCCTTTAGGTACTTTAAAGCTTAAATGATAGAATTTTCCAAGTAATACTCTGTTTGTCACAAACGTAATCTAAATGATGGGACCATGAAAAATGTTCATCTATTTTCATGCCTAAGTATTTAAAACAGTTTACTTTTTCAATAGGTTTACATTGACGGTTTGATGACGATGCCGTTATCGTCGCATAGACCGACATCATTGAGACAGGATGAGATGCGGTCTTTTCGAAAGGACGGCCGAGGTGAGCAGCGATGCCATCTTGAACGGGACGACAAAGAGCTACCTCATGACCCCTCCAGAAGTCTTTGTCTCCAAGTAATCATGAATCTCAGAGTTGCCAGTGGGCCGGGCGGCGCCACTTGTAGTCCTGAAGATGTTATTTTGGGCTCTGAAGGCATTGGATGTTTGATTTGCAGGCTGAGGACCGCAGTTGGAATCCATAAGTCCATATGGGTTTTATAACTGAGCTGTAGACTCTGGGTTTGTTACTCAGGGACGGAGCGGATTGTTTACCGAGTAACCACAATGGGTTTTTAAAACGAAAGTTGACTTCGTTCCGTTTATGTTTTACATACTCCTTCCAGGTCATACTTGACTGGGATTTCCTGTTGGGCATAGTTTCTTTCGCGGCGTGAAAGTGATGTGGTACGATTTGGGGGCACTCGCTCTAATTCGCAATTTTTGCAACCATCGATAGGTTTGGTCTGGTTGGATTTGTAAGGGTCTCCTGGCTTCATCTGGGTCACTACTAGATGTCAGAAATGCAGCGTCATCCGCAGGCGTCGCAATAATTACGTTTGGGGGCTTGCGGTAGGTCGTGAGCAAATATGTTATACAGCACTGGGCCAAGGACCGAGCCTTGAGGCACTCCTGCGTCGCAAGTGTGCGGAGGGGATCTGGAGCCGCGTTGCTTGACTTGGAGGGTTCTATCTTTTAAATATGATGTCAAAAGAAGGTAAAACGCATGGGGCAGCGTCCTCTTTATTTTGCACGATAGGCCTTTGTTCAAACCCCGATCGAAAGCTGTTGGACATCGAGAAATGCTGCTGAGCAGTACTCCTTATTTTCGAGACTTGGTCTTATCTTTTGGTAGACTCTATGCATTTGCAACCTGTGCCAGAGCAACCTTTAGTTCAGTGATCACCCGATTGAGTCGTGTTTTGTCTTCTCTATTGCGTGAATGTTGCCACACTCTGCGAAGTCTGCGCTTTTCAGATATCTTGCTGCGGATATCAAGTGGAATTAGTTTTCTACGATTGGGTGTTTCAAGAGTGGGAGTGATTTTCCAAGCCGCTACTTGTATCAGGTTGGTGATGTATGGGCACGCGTGGTCAATGTTTTCGGAACTTTTCAGTGGAAGTTTAAGAATTATATTGGATTCCAGAAATTCACGAAAATTACCCCAGTCCGTTTTTGCATTGTACAGGTTCTCATTATAGGGTACACAGTAAATGATTGTTGTGCTTATCATCAGCATCACTAGACTATGGTTCGAGGATACGTCGAGGCTTGATACTATGTGAACGTAAAGAGGTTGAATATTTTTGGTAATATAAAAGTCCAACAAATCTGGTATCTTGTTGCTGTCTGTGGGCCAGTATGTCGGTTCACCAGTAGATAATGGTATAAGTCGATTGAAATCGACGCTCTTTTTTAGTTCTCGACCTCTTGTAACGGTTACTCGTGATCCCCAGTAGGTGTGCTTAGCATTCCAGACCCCACCAGCTATGAAGCGATTCCCCAGAGACTGGAAATATTCTGTGAACATGACTTCTTTTATGCAATGTCGCGGTGGGCAATATATGGCCGAGAGGTTCATATGACCATAGCCGTCTTCTATGCGCACTGTGGTAGCTTGTAGGTGGTTAGTCGCGTACGACTGCAGTAGGCAGTGTTTTATGCTATTTTTAATAACAATCGCAGAACCAGCATGAGCTCCACCATCCGGGTGGCAGGTAAAGTACACGCTATATCCGGTGATGCAGATTCGGCTTCGATTGGTTGTATGTGCTTCGGATATAAGGCATACATCAAGTTTGTTGGAGTGGAGGAATGCTTCAAGTTCATGAGAGTTAGGTGCAAGGCCATTAATGTTCCACGTTGCAAGGTTTAGAGAAGTAATTTGTTGTTGTGTAATGAGAGTTGTGATAAGGTCCAACATGGAGCACATTTGTTGAATTAGGAGATCGATCGTCTCACTTTGTTTTATGAGTATGCTTTCAAGAGTCAGATTTCGTTGATTGCCTGCTGGTATAGATTTTGACCGCGTTACGGTCTCGGCGGCTACCACACTTGCATGGGATCTCTGTTGTAGTTCACAATCTTTGGTGGTTGTTGGCTATGTTGGAGGTTTTTAATAACTAAGCGGTAGCTTTTATTATCCTTTGGGGTGAATGTATAGCCGATAGCCCATTTGACCGGATAACAGTTATTTTTTTTGGGGGCACGTGTAGGGTGGGTCTAGGAAAAGATGGTAGTTCCTACTGACGCCAGTAACTTCAGCCCCCTCCTAAAAAATTATCTCTCGTCTTATTTTTGTAGCTGATAAAACAGCCTATCATTCTAATTTATATTAATTCCTTGTGTATATTATGTCGCTATGATAATAATATGTTGTTAACTTGTGCTAAAAATTAAATCGTTAGTAATAGTGGTGTTTTACACATGTTGCGCTAATTATTGTATGAGCTGATATATTGCACTGTTGGTTGTAAACCCGTATTAATTAAATTACGATACAATTATTAATGTAACCATGATTTTATTTATTAAATGTCTATTTTGTTATGTGAAAATTCTGGTCAGAATTGGATGGGTTGACCAGAATTGTAAGCTATTATTATAAGCGTATTACTATGTAGCAGTTGCTGCTAGAATTGGATGGGTTAGCAGCAACTGCATGTTGGTAAATGTCAATCTTGCTAGAATTGGATGGGCTAGCAAGCATTGCATTTATAACATGTCTATTTTGTTATGTGAAAATTCTCGTCAGAATTGGATGGGTTGACCAGAAATGTAAGCTATTATAAGCGGTGAAGCGGTGTAGCAGTTCCTGCTAGAATTGGATGCGTTAGCAGGAACTGCATGTTGGTAAATGTCAATCTTGCTAGAATTGGATGGGTTAGCAAGCATTGCATTTATAACATGTCTAAGCTAATATAAGCGGTGTAGCAGTTGCTGCTAGAATTGGATGGGTTAGCAGCAACTGCATGTCGGTGAATGTCAATCTTGCTAGAATTGGATGGGTAAGCAAGTAATGCATTATTTATGTTAAAATTCTGGTCAGAATTGGATGGGTTGACCAGAATTCTAACTTATTATAAGCTGAGTAGCAGTTCCTGCTGGAATCGGATGGGTTGGCAGGAACTGCATGTCGGTGAATGTCAATCTTGCTAGAACTGGATGGGTTAGCAAGCATTGCATTTAATTTTGCGAGAATTGGATGGGTTCGCAGAATTAAAATTGTGTATGTTATCGTTATCGTAAGAATTGGATGGGTTTGCGACAATGATGACGTGTAACCAAGCCTGTAAGAATTGGATGGGTTTACAGGATTCTTTAATGTGATTGTAAGTGCCCCTCTCGCCGAGTGTAAGGTTTATGTTAAGTTTGCTTGATTGCGTGTATGGGGACATACACAAGGTCAGGATGGACGAGTGTAAGGTCCCCATTTCCATTAAAATTAATATCGATTGGAATTTAAGTTGT
Organism: Euclidia mi; assembly: GCA_944739405.2. Classification (NCBI taxonomy): domain Eukaryota; kingdom Metazoa; phylum Arthropoda; class Insecta; order Lepidoptera; family Erebidae; genus Euclidia; species Euclidia mi. The sequence continues at coordinate 24,290,097 of OX123187.2, forward strand.
AGTCGATTGACTCGTCCGAGTCACATCACTATCGAAATAATTCGAAATGGCGGTTGGCGAGAGCGGGCATTCGATTGCTGGCGACGGTACCGAACGGACGGTGGCTCTTAGGAAATATTATAATATCTGTACAGTGTAAAGGTGTGTCCAAAATACAAATTGTATTCGAATATAACTGGAGTTTTACTACAAACGGACATGTAAATTTTTAAATAAGTACAAATTTGAAATAATAGTCACTTAAGTTAATATTGGCAAACAATAGAAATGTTTTTGTCTAATAAAATTACTGCTGAGTTAAGACAGAAACTATAAAGTACAGTTCATTACAGAGGTGAAAAATATAATTCATGCAACAACAAGGCTATATATAATAATAAACGCTTCGAAGTGATTCGGAATATTCGGATGGACTCACGTTATGGAATTCGGTAAAGTAAACTAGACTATTACTCAGTGGTCTGTGAGTAAACCAGTACTGCAGTCTGTCAACATTTTAGGGTTCCGTAGCTAGAAATGAAAAAACGGAACACTCATAGGGTCACTTTATTGTCCGTCTGTCTGTCTATCAAGACCATTTATTCGTTGACAAATTTACAAACAGGGTGCAATTGCTCGCGTTAACTAATTTTTACAAGGAAAAAGTAAATAGAGATGTATTTATAGGAAAATTAAAGATATAAAAGCTATGGGCATGGGTACATAACCGTATCCATTTCTTTCAATTTTAACATGCGGAAGGGTTAGTTTTATAGTCCAACTATTAAGGTCTCAATGTGATCGGCGGCGAGCCCAACTCGACGCAACTGTTTGGGCATCGTTCCAAAGCCGAGCTATATCTAAAAACTACAAAATATCCAATCCCTAACGCTTCAGTGATCGCTAGTTCGATACAGATCAAAGAGGATTAAAAAAAAAAACAAAATTGCAAACATATTTTCATTTATTGACGTTACAGTGATAGCTGCGGAGTTTGAAGCCAAATGGCTGCATGGATAGTTTGATCTATTTGGATTTAAGATCTCAATTTTAGATAACTAGAATTGTTTGATTTTACAACAATAGCAAATGCATATAACTACAAAAATCTATTTCAAATATAAAAAGAAATTGAAACAAGCGAATCGTACTTAATGTAGCTTTATTTCAACTTTTTGGTAAGTAGAGAGCTTGGAAGCCAAATATCGTGCCTTTTGAAATGCTATTATTTTGCCGATAGTTTCTTTAGGATATTTGATACTCAAATTTTAGCAAAGTCTATAAGGTGTTCAGAAAAGGAAAAGTAAAGGATTCATTTGACCGAAGAGAGTAAATTTTGTTGAATATAAATATTGGTCGTAATTATAGGTTTATTATACTTTGGATTTTCTTTTGCTGCAGTTGCAGAAGACGTGAACGTTGGGTTAATATGTAATAATACGTATCCTGACTGATGTACCATCGCAAAACCCAAATTACTAAAGCCAGAAACATAAAATTTGGACAGTGAATCTATGACGTAAATAACCAAAGATTAAAATAAAGGTTGAATGTTTCGGCCACTCGTGAAGCCGAATCCGCGACAGACTGCTACTAAAACATATCTTACGTATTAAGATATTTATTCGAGTCTTTTTTATACGTTTAAGCAAGCATTTATTTTTAAACCATTTAAATAAAAAATCATAGTAACCCACAATGTAGTTCAGTGTAAACAGTAATGTATTTTCAGGTATTTTCACGAAGTCTACAAAGAGAAATAGAGAGCGACATTGTAGCGATGGATTCGCATTTCCGATGTATAAAATTGGAAACCACGTCAAAATTATTTCGACAAAGTGAAAAGAAAGTTGCAGTTCATTCCTCGAATGCAAACTCAAACAAATTAAACAGTTTATTGTTTTGCATCATACTCTTGGGTGGAATAGGAATGAATAATGTTATTTATTTGACTAATGTATAAATAAAATATCAATAGGTATTGTACACATCTTGCAGTTTCGGTGTTAAAATGTTTACACGGATATCATTTAAAAAGATCTGTACGGTTCATAGAAAGATCCCATTTTGTCAATTATTATAAGTACCTATAGGCACATTTTAAAAAATCTATGTAACTTGTTTTTCCTCATTTTAGATATAAACCTTTATAAAGGCATTTAAAAGTTAGGGATGGTTCACAATACATGTTTTTATGTCACATGTGTGTATAATATCCAAAGAACCCTTTCAGAGTTCAGTTCGTTTTCTAAATTCTTGTTACCTCAGTAAACTTTGTTTCCTTAAAATTACCTTACCTTTATTTATTCAAATGTACTCAAAATTGTTTATACGCGATTAAAACAAAAAATAAAAGGAAAATCAACGAGCTCACAAGTAGACAGTATAAGACGTATTACCGAAAGGTAATGAACCTTCCACTCGAGTAATAAATATTTTCCTACATAAGTCTGTTTAAGTACTCTTCCGAAAGTATTTCCTTACTTTTCTACTTGAAAGCTCAATTTGGATTGGTGAAATATGAAAGGGATCAACATCAATTGTGAGATAACAAAAGATTTTTTATACAGCGACAGACATTTGGAACGATATAAATTCATGTATTTACATACCAAAGGGTGTGAGGCGGAGATACCTAATATCGGATCTGAAAAATATCCCAATATCGGGCCGAGTGCGAGCTTTCTCTTGGTTAAAAAAATCCATTCTTAGTCTAATATCAGTGCAGAGAGAGAAAGCGATCAAGTGCAACTTCGTATTGACAATAAGGGAGGATTCAGAGGATTTACGATGATTGTATCGCCGTTTGGGATGATTGTTCGTATGGCATTGAACCAAATGCGTTGATGATATGGCCGTTTTATTCTGAATAGCGAGACGAACGTTGTGATCTATGTATAACTTCGTTATATTGTTAAAACTTTTAATACACTTAATTTTAAGAAAACAAGTGATTTTTGGGGTAACTCTGTTGTGATTACGAAATCCATAATCAATTCAGTAGCACCTGAACTTGCAATAATTTTCAATAGATGCATTGACTGTGGTGTGTTTCCTGATCTAATGAAAATTAGTAAAATAATTCCATTATTTAAATCAGGTAGCACATCTGACCCCACTAATTATCGGCCAATATCTGTGCTACCCACTTTTAGTAAAATTTTTGAAAAGTTAATTCTAGACCAGCTCCAAATTCATTTTAATAATAATAAACTGCTTCATAGTAAACAATTTGGTTTTACTAGGGGTCGCTCAACTACCGATGCTGGTGTTGAGCTTTTAAATAGTATTTTCGATGCTTGGGAGGAGTCGCATGATGCTCTAGGAGTTTTTTGCGACTTATCTAAGGCATTTGATTGTGTTTTTCATGAAACATTGATCAGGAAACTACATCACTATGGAGTTAAGAACACTGCTTTAGATCTTTTAATTTCGTATTTAAGTAACAGGATACAGAGAGTAAATGTTAATGGAAAACGTTCTATGGGTTCAGTGGTCACAATGGGAGTGCCGCAAGGTTCAATTCTTGGTCCATTCCTTTTTCTTATATATATTAATGATCTGCCATATATTATGAAAAACAATGAAGAGATAGTGTTATTTGCTGATGATACATCACTTATATTTACGCTAAGACGACAGCAATCAACTAATGACGATGTAAATGACGCTCTCTCTGAAGTAGTTAATTGGTTTAGTGCTAATAATTTACTTTTAAACGAAAGAAAAACAAAATGTATTAGATTTTCCACACCTAACGTAAAACAAGTTGAAACCAATATACGGATGAATGGAGAAGAGTTGGATCTTATATATAACACCGTTTTCTTAGGCATAACTTTAGATTCTAAGTTACAGTGGGGCCCACACATAAGTAAGTTGTCGAATAGACTTAGCTCTGCAGCGTACGCGGTTTATAAGATTCGTCAGTTAGCTGATATAGATACAGCCAGAATAGTATATTTCAGTTATTTTCACAGTATAATGTCATACGGCATTTTATTATGGGGCAATGCAGCTGATATTCAAACAGTGTTTGTACTGCAGAAGCGAGCTATTCGTACAATTTACAGTCTTGGATCAAGGCATTCTCTGAGGGAAAAATTTAAGGAAATTAAAATAATGACTGTCGCATCTCAATATATTTATGAAAACTTGATATACGTTAGGAAAAATATAAATAAGTTTTCGAAAATAAGCGACATGCATAGTATAAATACACGAAATAAAAATAAACTAGTGCTACCTTTAACTAGACTGCAAAAAATCAGTAACTCGTATAAGTGTCAAAGTATACGCTTCTACAACAAAATTCCAGGCAGTATTCAGGCATTAAGTTTAAATAAGTTCAAAGTATTTGTTAAGCAGAGTTTGTGTTCCAAAGCATACTACTCAGTAAAAGATTACTTAGAAGACAAGAATGCCTGGGGTTGAGTTTCTCCAATTTACACGCAGGCTAAAATGACATGTAAATAGTATAAAATTATGAATATTTGACATTTGTAATTTAACTATTTTGTTATTATTTATATTCTGACATTCTAAAATGACATCAGATTATTTTTATTTACTTTTATAGTAATTATTGTATTATGCTTTTGACATTTCCAAATTGACATTCAATTATTTTATTTATGTTTGACATTTCCAATAACTCAAGTGACATTTAATAATTTTATATAATTATAATTTCTTTTTTTTTGGACATTTTCAAATTGACATTTAATTATTATTATTTATTTAGTGACATTTTAATTAGATGACATTTTATTGTATAATTTTTAATATTATTGTTTACAACATGTACTCAACCTTATGATAAAATGTAAGGAGCAAGTACAATGCGGGAATTAGTAAACTTTTCAACTAATATTAGTGGCAACCTGTCTGGTGGCTTAGGCTGGCATGCTTATGCATACACCTACTGATGGCGTGGAGGCATAATGATTCAGGTCGTGCTGGCTCCCTCAATCAAGGTTGAGCCGTACGATGGCTGTTGAATGCGGGCCATCAGCGGGCTGAGTCAGTTATAAGCGTCAGATGATATCCTGCATTGTACCCGCATCTAAACCTATTATGTCTGGACTTCAAAAAAATATAAACGAAGAGATGAAATGACAAAAAAAGCAATGACTCTGAGTTTGTTTCGGCCTTTCTTCTCAAGAAGTCATTTAGCTAGGAAAAGCCGGTTTCATCTAGAATAGGGTTTTGACATGTATAAGTGTTGTAAACAACCAAAATGCAGAAATAAATATGTCTTTATGTCTTTATATCCATTAGGATATTGCTGGACCATCAAGTGATTGTTGAGTTGTCAAGTAATAAGTCTAACTACAGCGTCTTTACATTCATAGGGAAGTGGGTAATAGTAATAACTAATTATATTATCTATGCATAAAGATTGAAATTGTGAATACAGCCCTGAATTCCTTAAAGTAACATATAACTCATAACTTTAAGCCTTTTTATCCCCGAAGGGATGCAGGCAAAGTTGTTTAACACACTTCCTTAAATATCTTTTGTTTCAGATTTCATAAACAATTATGAAATCTGTCATCATCGGCCATATGTACGGGCACGGGCCTCTTCTCACTATGAGAAGGGTAAGTCCACCACGCTGGCCAAGTGCGGGGTGGCGGAATTCACATGTCTTTCGAGAACATTATGAAGAACTCTCAAACATGCAGGTTTCCTTACGATGTTTTACTTTACCAAAGCAAGCGATTATTAACAATTTAATAAGCATTTAACTTCGAAAAGTCATTGGTGCGTGCCGTGGATTCGAACCCGAGACCCTCTGCATAACAGTCTGTCGGTTTCTCCACTCGGCTATTGCTGTTACCTGCTTATGAAATCTGTACTTACTCATAATAAGGTGGTCCCACATGTGTGTATTGATTCTAAAATAAGTACTTTACACGGCCCAAAAAGCCTTTCACAAAATTGATTAGTCACTTTCCTACATTTTGTTTGAACCTTTTGCTGCAGTAAAATGCGCTTACCAACTACATCATAAGACAATATTCAATAAACAAAACGATATCTAATTTATACTTTCTCAAAAGAGTCTTACTCCTACACCAACTAGTAAGTATACCTAAGTGTTATCTGCTAAATTTGCTGATGATTTAAAAAACTGCGTACTCAGGAATGTTAAAGGATATCATTCATCAGGTCTCACAAATTTTGTACCCAAAACTGTAAGTGCCGGCCAGAAAAAAAATATACTAGATTATTAAATGTTGTTTGTTTGTGTTTAATTAGGGACGTAGTAGCTCTTCGCTTGTTTTATTTGGTATATACCAAGACATAATAGCACCAAGTCTTCTTCCGTTAGCCTGGAGAAGGTAGGTAAGTTGTTTGTCAACTTTTATTAAACATTATGTGATTCAAACAAATAGATAGATAAAAACATTGTAAGAGAAGAATTAATTCTTGCACTTTTAAACTCAAATAACAGCCTAGGGGTTAATTGTAGACGATTCTTGTAGTAGTAAAAAATCATTAGGACATTATTGCCCATAATAATCTAGTATAATTTTTTTCTGGCTGGCACTTTCATTTAAGGGCACGAAATGAATGATGACCTTAATTCCATTCTAATTGTATTTTTATTATAAACTAGCTGTTCCCGTGGTTTCACCCGCGTCCTGAGAGAACACCTTCGCGTACCCGGTTAATTTATAGCCTAAGTTACTCCTTGGTACATCAGCTATCCGCCAGCTGAGAAATATCATCCTGACGGGCGGTCACAGTCCTCATAAATATAAAAGAAATGACACACACTGAGATTATTACACAAATATGTGTAATAAATAATTACAGTTCTTTTATTGTCTAAAGCTGTGCGTTCACCGCATCGGAATCGGAGCGTACGGAGCGGACGGAGCGTCGTCATTTACAAAATGCCGATGGGGTGCGTCCACTGCATTCGGATTCAGCATCGGCAATTTAGGGATTTTTAAAGCAGAAGGATAGTGACGAGGATATTGTAGTAGATTAATTTTCGGAGAATATTATACATTTGATGAATATCATAAATAATGAATATCATAGATTTTTGGGTACATTCATATGACTCTACTAAAGTAATTAAAACATCGTCGTTCATCGTGAATAAGTATTTTTGCCTACAGTTTAATGCCGCAAACACGTCAGAACTTGAAACGCTCGGAATCCGAATGATGCGTTCACTGCGGATGACGTCATCAGCAAAAATACCGGTCTCAGGCGCAGAAATGCCGATGCAGTGCACGCAGCTTCATAGAAATTAATACAAAGCAACAAATCCTTCCGCTCCGTACGCTCCGATTCCGATGCTGTGGACGCGCAGCTTTATGAGTCAAAAGTGGCATGCACAAGCTATGACTAATCAAAATATTTGACCGGTGGTGTGGCAATCGAACCAGTTACATGCGACGCGCTAATGTCGATGTAACGCAATGGTTATTGGCAAGGCATTTCTTACACTATACATATTTTAGAAAATTCTAAAATAAAAAAATAGACATAGGTACATATGCAATTAGTAAAAAGCGGTTATTTTAATATAACAAACAGACACTCCAACTTGATTTATATGTATAGATACGAAGAAAGCGTGCTATCGTTAAGCAAATTATCTATAAAACGAGATTTGTCAAAAAAAAACAATGTTTAGGTCCCAATGTAATATGGGGCGAGCTTATTGCCATCTACCGGGCACATTATTAGCGAGTGATAATAAACATTATAAATACACACAGACTGCCTCCATGGTTCAGTGGATAGCGTATGTGACTGCTGATCGGAGGTCCCGGGTTCGATTCCCGGGTCGGGCAAAAGTATTACTGGGTTTTCCAGAATTCTCAGTAGCAGCACGGAGTCTGGTGATGTGCCCGGCAACGGCAATAGGCTCGCCCCCTATTTCGTGGGACCTAAACAATTCATGGCGAAATGTGGGTGTAATATTACACCTCTGCCTACCCCTTCGGAGATAAAGGCGGGAGTCTATAAAAAAAAATATAAAAAATAACTTCGAAAAGTCAGAGGTGTGTGTCCGGGGTACCTGGGGATCGAACCCAAGACCATCGTCTCGGCAGTCCGTTACGTACACTACTAGGCTATCGCCGCTACCTATTACATTGGGACCTAAACATAACTGGCGAAATGTGGGTGTGTATACACCTCTGCCTTCCCCTTCGGGGATAAAAGTCGTGAATTTATGTTATGTAGTTATGTTGTTTTAAGAACAACTTTCTTCTCAAAGTCGTTCGAAGTCGAGGTGCTCTCATTATTTCCAATTTAATGTTTATTTGTCTCAGAATTAAGCTTAAGGGATGACGTAAACAAATTTTAGAAATTTATAAAAAACGCTGATAAGAAGTCGGGTGTTCCGTCTTCCATGAAATATAGTGACCGGAAATCTGATCAACCGGAAGTTATTGCTGAATTTTTTTCTAGTTTTTTTGGGTCAGTGTATGAACAAAGCGGATTTGGAGTGGATCTTGAATATTTACCTTTTAACGAAAATTGTAATTTCATCTTACCAAATCTTTATATTTCGAAAGAACTTACAGTTAAAGAACTTAAACTTTTAGATGTTACTAAGGGTCCAGGGCCGGATGGTCTGACGCCGTTCTTCTTAAAGTCTACTGCTGATAACATTGCACTACCTTTACATACATTGTACAACAATAGTTTACGTGAAGGTTTAGTTCCTGAAATTTGGAAGTTGGCTAATGTGATGCCTGTGTTTAAAAGTGGCAATAAGAATAACGTCACCAACTACCGCCCAATTTCACTATTGTCAACCTTATCAAAAGTCTTGGAACGTCTAATATATAACCACATTTATCCATATTTACACAATATAATAATTGCAGAGCAACACGGGTTTGTAAAGAAACGATCAACAATTAGCAACTTAGTTTAGTATATTAATTTTCTATTTGATGGATAGAAGGGTACAAATAGACGCTGTTTAAACAGACTTCTGCAAGGCTTTTTATAAAGTGGATCATGATTTGCTACTTAAGAAGCTAGATTTTAATAGAATCATAGGAAATTTGCTACGATGGTTCACCTCTTACATAAAAAATCGTTCGCAAAGAGTCGGTATCAATGGCTTTACTTCGGCATAGCGCAAGGCTACATTTTAGGTCCTCTGCTCTATGTATTATTTACTAATGATATAAATTAATGTTTTTAGAATTCACATTTCTTACTATATGCTGATGATTTAAAAGTTTATCGCGAAATCACTTGCTTAAATGATTGTCATAAACTTCAAGACGATTTAAATCGCTTGTCTAGTTACTGCTTAGTCAATTAACTTCACCTTAGTATTCCAAAATGTAAATCAATAACGTTCACAAAAAAATATAACAATTACGTCCAAGACTACTTCTTGTCAGACAGTAAATTAGAAAAAGTATCGATCGTGAAAGATATAGGCGTATATCTGGATAGCAAACTCCATCTTGATGACTACATTAACCACATCGTAAATAAAGCGTACCAGATGTATGGGTTTGTGATGCGCACTTGTAAACCTTTTAAACGTCAATCTACTTATCTTCTGTTGTATAAGTCTTTGGTACGATCCCAGTTAGAGTATGCAACATGTGTTTGGAATCCTTATTATACTAAATACAAAGACCAGATTGAGACAGTGCAATGTAAATTTTTACGATCCATGAACTACCGATGTTATCGCTCTAAGTCCACCTATGATAACCTGCTATTAAAGTTTTCTTTGCCTACATTAGAATCAAGAAGAACGCTTTTAGACATTATGTTTTTATATGATATCTGCCATAATAGATTTAACTGTAATCAGCTTGTAAACCAAATAAGTATTCTTATACCTCATCGTTCAACTTCGAAGTACACGAAAATGTTATCTGTTTGCGCCAAAAAAGTGTAAATCCAATGCAGGAGACCGCTGCCCCTTGTGTAGAATAATGAATGTATATAACACTGGTTTTACTGACGTTGATATATTTGCAAGTCTGCCCTCTAGTTTTAAAAAAACATAAGAAATATAATTGCTTCTGAATAGATATTTTGCTACAAAGATGTCTATGATGCGAGTATTTGTTGCTAATATGTTAGGAGACTGACTGACTAAGACTATGTTATTGATAGTGGAGTTTGTTGCTTATTTGTTCAGTACTTTAAGGTCATCAGAAAATTGAAGGCTTAAAATGCCGGTACATTCCACGGCTTTTTATGACAATTCCTTCACCGTAACTGCCGTTCGCTTGTGGAATAAATTACCGCTGCACATTAGGCAAGCTAAGACGGTAGCTAAATTTAAATCCTTAGTGAAGGAATATTATCTTTCATTATAGTTTACAGTCCATTCTAAAATATTCTATAATTGAGGCATTGCTATAGTTCATGTGTGTATAATTATGTCCTTTATATATTTATGTTTTGTATGCTTATGTATATATGTATTTGTATGTATGTATATGTATATATGTATTTGTATGTAGGTATATAGAGTAGAGTATATGAATAAGTATATATGTATGTGTTTAGAGATATCTATGTATTCTAAGTATTATGACTGTTACACCTACAACTACCACTATTTTCCGACCAATAATATTTCCATCAAAAGGTTGCCGACTTTAAAATTATGCTATGGCAGTTAACGTGTTAAGCTATCAGTGTAACTGTTTGTTGTCCTAAATAAAAAAAAAACGTAGAATAACATGATATATCGCTATCATTTATAATAGTCCAACTTTTCTGTTATTTTTCTATTTCGTGACAAATTACTGATACTTTTTAAATGTTAATAATTAAACAGCTTTTATATGCTCGATGTTTGGCGGCAATCTAAGCCAATGTTTTGGATTGATGTAAGACTTTTTGTGCCATCTACAGGTTGATTTGTAATTGCTCGTATTCCCTTCCGGAGGCGATTCTAGGACCAAAATGGAGTATTTTTACCCCCTATATATGGGGGTCCAAAATGCACCACTTTGGAATAAACCGGTTTTTAAGATGTTTTGAGCAAATCCCAAATTTTTGCTATAAACATCTTCTTAAAAAAAAATTTTGACCATTCTTGGTGGCAAATTGGGTCTTATTTAATAGACAATTAAATGGCCCATCTTTTAAAATAAAATAACCCTACTAGCTCAACGTGGAATTTGAAAATAGAGCCAAAAAACACACAAAAAATGTTCGAACAAAATAAAACGTGACGTCACAAAAATGCAATTATTTTAAAAAAAATATGTGACATGTTTGCTCAAAAAAATCTTAAAAACCGTTTTATTCCAAAATGGTGCATTTTGGACCCCCATATGTAGGGGGTAAAAAACTCCATTTTGGCTCTAGAATCACCCGAAGGGAATACGAGCAATTACAAATCACCCTGTATATGTTCCAAGTTATTTTCATACGTATTGTAGAGTTTTCGAACACCGGGCGGAGTCTGCGTCATAATAGGTATGCTAATTTTGTACCATAATTTAATTTCTGAGCCTAATCGTATAAGTGGACTGCCTCCGTGGTCCAGTGGATAGCATATGCGACTGCTGATCGGAGGTCCCGGGTTCGATTCCCGGGTCGGGCAAAAGTGTTACTGGGTTTTTCCAAATTCTCAGTAGCAGCACGGAGTCTGGTGACGTGCTCGGTAACAGGCTCGCCCCTATTACGTGTGACCTAAAAATTCATGGCGAAATGTGGGTGTAATACCTATTACGCCTCTGCCTAACCCTTCGGGGATACAGGCGTGAGTCTATAAAAAAATCACTTTGACTTTGACTTACATATAAAAGTACTCACGCAAAAATCTAAATCGTGTCCTAAATCAATATTTCCCAATATTTTGTTTATATCCAAGCATATTTTTATATCCAAGTCACACTATAGCAAACAAATTTGGTATTTATTTGGTAAACAAAGGTGGATAATGCAATACACAACAATTGGCTATATATCAAATGTAATCTGAATCCTTGTACTCGTTATTCCGAATAGAGTTCAATTAGGAAACGCATGTATATAAACCAGAATGGTCAAATCGTCAGTAACGAGGTTATCTATTCGGTTCGTTGTGCCTCCAAAATCTAGAGCGACACACACAGAAATATAAATGTTATAGAGTCGACATTTTATTACTAGATAGTTGTTTTTAATGGTAAACGTGATGACAATTTCAAAACATCATATGCTCAATAATTATTTGTATCATTAATCTTTCAATCGTAACTGACGTAATTATCATCGCCAAGCCTAAACTACTGAACCTAGGAAACACGAAGTTAAGTCCACCCCTCCTTTTCTGGCGTAGGCTGACCCCCAAGGAAGGTTTTTTTGATATTGCTTTTTAGTGGGTGCCTAGACAGACGAACTATCTACGTAATCTACTGTTCTACGGCATATTAATGCGTTTCTTTAGGTTGTTTTGTTTTCCCCTTCCCTTCTCCACTAGTCACATTAAAATAGCGTTTGTGATAAAAGGCATCATATACCAACGTCGTCCGCAATTGTAAAAAAAATCCTTAATAGAATAAATAATGATACAAAATATACCTTACTATTTACATTTACTCATCCTGCAGATAGTGATTCTTTTGACATTATATTTCATATTTTCGTATTCTACGTCCTAGCAAAATTATCCTCATTTGGTTAAGACTCATCTGAAAAAGATAAAACTGACTAAACTAACAGTCCTTCATACAAATTTATTCTAATTTGCATTGGTTGCATTGTTCAATTTATATGTTTTATCTGTAAGACTTGTAAGTCTGTGACACTGCATCGTAAATAACAAAGGGCGTGTTGGCCATAAATAATAACATAAATAATCTAAATCCTCAATGCAATGATATATATTGTTATGTTATATTGGCTTTATATATATTGTTATGTTATATAGTACAATGACGTGGATTAAATATATAAGCCTTTTATTTGAATTAACATAGGCGATAAAGTAATTATATCGAATATTTATTTCAGTAATCCATAATCATATGTAATCGTCTTAATATTATGGAAAACCGTATATTTCACATTATTCACTAAACTAGCTGCCAGTCTGAATTGGAACTGGGCAAGCCATTTCAGGAGGAGGGGTGCAATATGGACACTGAGGATGCCAGAAGATGTACGACGACGCCGAGGCCAGCCACGAAACTGGGTTACGAGATGGTCTCGTCGCCTACCAAAAGGTCTGACCTGAGAGTGCGTGCAAGCAGGTATGTGAGGATTTCAGGAATTAACACAGCAGTGGAACAGCGATGACTATTGAAAAATACTATTAAGGACTATTTGCCAGTCTGATATATGTGTATCCATCGAGAATATTGTACAAATGGGTTCATGAGTTTAAAAATGAAAAGTTGGAAACCAGTTTAGACTAGGTAATCCAAAAAGCCTCTATAGCCGTTAATATGATTATAAACATAAAAATATAGAATATAAATAAATTATTCATATAATTGTATTTATTTATTCAATATTTTCCTTCTAGGCATTAAAAATGTGTGCTTGGATCGATTAAAATTTAAGTTTAATATTATAAGTATTATATCTAGATTTAAGGCAAAGATAATTGAAATATAATTGAGAAACACACATTAAAAAAATAACAAAGATATAAATATTGTAATATTTTCATGTCTTTGACAAATTATAAAAATCTGTGAAGAACTTAAAAGCCTATTCATTTGGCTTATACAGGGTAATTATTTATGCAGTTTGGATATTTTTTTCTGTGGTTCTATATCAATAATAGAACACATTTTCATAAATTACTTTTTACTTTTTTATCCCACCAAATCCGAGTAAAAATATCCGAGAAACAAGGAAATCATAGACACAACCTTATTCGTTGCAATAATACTATCAAACACGCGCGTGATGCGACAGGGGTACGAGACGCGGGATGCAGGACGCGGGGTGCGGGGCGTGGTAAAGGACAACAATCCACGAGCCAGCCGCGCGCCAGTCAACTCGGGCGCATCGAGAAAGTGGCACGTGTCGCAATTTCGCGCAAGCGCCGACGCACTCGCCGGTCGTAAGTTGTTAGAATGACGTCCCAACGATTTTCAAATCGCGAGTGCTACGTAATGGTACTAGTTTATTTACTCAGTGGTGAAAGCCTTCGTGCAGCTAGAACAATGTACCAACAAGAAAGTGTACTTACCTCGTATGCGAGCTCAAGGAGTAAACAACCCAGTAGTTCCAAGTGAACGGACTATTTTAGCGGCCAACCAAAGGCTTTTGGATCATGGCCAGTTCACAACCCCTAGCCATGCACTAGGATATGGCAGACCTCGCCTGGCTACTGACGTAGAAGACTTGATCTTCGAATTCTTCGAAAGGGATCCACGAGCCAGCACATACGATGCAGCACGTCGCTTCGGTGTGAGCCAGCCCGCAGTGTGGAGACTGTTAAACGCAGCCGGTCTCCATCCGTACCACTACCAGCCGGTACAACATCTTCAGGAAGTAGACCAAGTACCACGACGAGTCTTGTGTGAATGGCTTATTAATCATCCCGAAGCGAACATCCTATGGACTGATGAAGCACGGTAGGTACGTGAATAACAATAAATTTGAAGCTAAAACACAGTATCAGATCGGTGTAGGCACAAGTCTTTCAACCTTTAGGTAGCGCGCCCGCGCGCTTTATTGTGTCGCGTCGAGCTCACAGCTGATAAGCCATCTGGTGACCATGAACATCTGTTTCAAGTAGATATTCTTTAATAAGCGATATTAAATTAATAAGAAAATAAATTTTAATAAGCGATGGGGGCAGCGATAGCCTAGTGAAGATACCAACAGACTGCCATGCAGAGGGTATCGGGTTCGAATCCACGGCGCGCACCAATGACTTTTCGGAGTTATGTGCGTATTGAATTGTTAATTATCGCTTGTCCCGTGCCTCGGAGAGCACGTTAAGCCGTCGGTCCCGGTTGTCATGAAGATCTTTGACAGTCGTTACAGGGCATCAGTACCTTCTAAATAAACTGACACTAGTCTAAACCATGGAATATAGCTATCCCTTCGGGTTGCAGAGGTCAGGCAGGCAGTCGCTCTGTGGAAAAGCTAATATTCAGCCAAATCCGGTTAGACTAGGAAGCGGACCCCAGATTGAAAACTGGGATAACGCTAAGAGGATGAGGATGATTCTTTAATAAGCGATAACTTTGTTATTTTTTGGTAAAACAAAAATATTAAAAATACGTGTTTATAAATTTTTGTAAATGTATAACATACTAAAATATCCGAACTACATAAAAAAATACCCTGTATACTGTTACAATCCAACATAATATTGTTACATGCCTACTCAGGCTGCGATAATGCAATTCTAAAGACAAACCCTACTGTTTTAGTCAAGCATTAAAACGCAAGATCAACAGAAATCATAATCGCAATCTTCTACGAATTTGTGAAATCAGGCAAATTATCGTGCATCAGCGATAGATTAAATTGATTCATTTCTCGAGACTGAACCGTTGACTGTTCTGAATCGTAAATTACTCGAAAAAATAAATAAACTCCATTTTATTAAATATTTGCTATAAGCCATTTCAGTGCGTGGTTCTTAATACATTTTCGTAACATCTGTCGACCAGCATTCCTTATACAAGTTAAAAGTCCTTATAAAAGTTTGCAAATGAAAAGCTTTCGACGAGTTCAAAAATGCAGCAGTTGCTAACTAAATCTTCAACAACTTTGTTGAATACTCATTTTTACAGGACTTTCCTAAAAAAATGTACTTTAATTTCTTTTTAAATGTTGTTGAGCGTTTAAAGCTAAATATAACAAATATTTGGATTTATTAATTCGCACATGTAGGAATTTATACGTTTCTCTCTACAGCTTTTCGGAGTTTACTGTTGGACTTTAACTTCTCCTAATTTATTTCGCAGTAACAGGTTTTGGTCTAATAAACCACGCTGAGCAGGCAGACGGATTGGTACAGGGTTTGACGTCGTGTTTTCCGTCTCTTCGTAAAGATACCATTTTCTTCGTGTATTTCCTCAGTCGCCTCTTACTACACCCATGGAAAGAAATGGGGTAGTTACATTTGATTCTTAGTCCATAATCACACGGGCCAAATTTATATGTCTGTTATCCTGTTTCAAAATGGGGTCGGGATTTCATAGGCATAATTATTCAAATAACAAAGATATGTGATGTAAAGATACTTGATACTTTGTCCGATGTTTTCGAAATCTAACTGTTGACAAATTCATCAGAGCTTTCGCCAGCTTTCTTCTTCACTCTGCGATTTTTCCTAGGAACATTTTTACTATAAATATTCAATTGACAGATCGAACCAGCATGTATACTCGTAAAGATGTATTATCAAGATGATCTCATGTGAGTGCACAAGCTTTGCGATAAAACTTCCTGAATACAGACGCACTTTTTTATAATATACCTACCCTCTCTTGTTCTATCTCTGTGCTTGTTTACTGCAAAAGTACACACAAGTCCCTGAATGGAACGCCGCTTAGTAATACCCTACACTTATTATTTATATCTATTGTCATGTCCAGAAGGCATCCTAATTAGCAATAATTGATTGTGTGAAAAAAGCAGTATGATGTTGCTTTGATAAGCAATTCGCAAGTCATTAACATAAAAGTAGTTAACATAAAAGAAGAAATGTCCGTCGGGTTTGATAGGTACAAGTATGAAAATATGGAAATATATTACATTTCACTTTGTGAGGGTTAGTTCAATTGAAAAGATGCAAGTTTGCGAACTAAAACTAACGTTCCCGCTGAAATTGCGAGAAATCCCTTCTTAGTGCGCTACAACACTCCCCAAGAAATTTACATGCCACAAACAACAGCTTTGTCATAAACCTCCCCCAAATCCATTACCCGCGATCCCAATAAGGTCTTCAGTCTGCTTTGCGGGAGGCCTATCTCTGCTGCGACAATTGCCATACTACATCTGGTCATCTGATGTTACAAAACTGAAAAATAGTTAATTTATCATAATAATATTGTAAGAACACTTATAATTATAAACCAACTAAGCAAACTTTTTAAACTGTGATCACTCGTAGCCGTTTGATAGCTACGGCGTAGCAACACACTCTACCGTTGCTAGGACCATTGCGACTATACGTTAAAAATTTTTGCCGAATGGCTTTTTAGTTTAGTTTTTTTAGTTTGCTTTAATTTTCTTCCCCCTGACTAAAAATAAAAATAAATTTTCAATAGCAATATTTCACAGAAAACTGAATAATTATGTAGCTACATTTACCAGTTAGTATAATAACAATGATTTAAAATAGATTGCAAATGCATCAAAATGACTAAATCCACTACTTTCAATGTCTATGGCATAACTGGGTATCTTATATATCTACTAACGTACTAAAGGTTTAAAAGCTTCTAAAATGCCGACGTTTCAATAGCCACAACAGTATCAACATTTTAGAAAGTACGTAAATGGGCTACATTTTGCGAAAATCTTGATACACATTTTAACTGCAATTGCTATTTGGTTCTAAATTGTATCTTCTTGGGTTTACGCGAATGTTACACATTGAAATTAAACTACAGTTTACGGATTTTATCGCGATGAATTGGTTTCACTAAGTTATTACATTTGAAACTAATGATCTAGAAACTATATTTTTATTTTTAATTTATTACTAGCCGACGTTTCGAATTCTTTACAGAATTCATGTTCACGGCAGACTGAGGTGATATTTGTCTTTTTCCTGAATGTATAAGTTATCTCAAAGTACCCGAACATTTTTCATCTACTGGTGTTACTATTTACGCAGAATGAGCTCACAGTGTCCTTAGGTCTTCTGGTGGCTTTGTCCTTCTTGGGTTTCATTAGCCTTATGACAGGGTCCCAAGCTGGAGGAACATTCCAACCATCTTCCCTATTGAAATTAGGGTGTTTTTTAATTTCAATAGCCTCTCGTATCATCCTTGGAAGAAAACGGTGTTCTTTTGCGAGTATCTGTGGTTCATCAAATCGCAGGTAGTGGTTGGGTCCCTGTTCCACATGTTCACACACAGCAGACTTTGTTGAGCGTTTATGTTTTATGTCAGCTGTCACAATGTAATGAAACCTACTAACCTAACCCAAGCTAATGGAGAGACTTACAGACTGCTATTATACGGAAGTCTCGAGTTCAAGCCAAATGCGCAGCACAGAATTTACGATGTCAACATTTTTTATGATCAATTGCTAAATAGTGCAGGAAGCCATCGTGAGGAAACCTGCATGTCTCAGAGTTCTTCAGTACTCCATATTATTCTCGAAAGACATGCGACATCTTCGAACCCGCACTTTGCCAGCGTGGCCGATTTTGCTCTTACCCTTCTCATATTGACTAGTGGATTATGCCCATCGGTGGGACATATTACAAAACAAATTTTACGATAATAAGTACCTACATAAACAACAAATGAATACTCAATGGCATACCGCCATAACTGAATCACATAATTACATGACCTACTTATCTGTACAGCATCCCAAATGCCCAAACCCTCAAAACCTAAACACCAAACACAGCAATCTAAGTCGCCCTTTCCCCTTCACTGCTTGTTAAAACAATCGTGCACAAATACAAGACATCGGATTTGCAATAAAACATTAGCAATATTAAATTCCGTTTACAAATACGTCCAAATCTATCGGAGCTGGGCAGGACGCGTGCGGATAACGAGCGTCTATTATTAGGTGGGATTTGTCAAGTCAAGATTTTCGCGGCCATTGGGGTCCCAAATTTGGTCTTCGACGCTGCGTACAGATAAATCCTTCAGGCATAAGCTCGAATGTGAAAATATTGACGACGGCCAGCGCTTTCAAAGAGGTTCGTGCATGCGCTGATGTGAAGTTCTGCTTTGGAATGAGCGACAATTTATTTTTATCAGAATTAAAAGTATAGTTTTCTATTCTGAAACTTTGACAAGCTGAACGAAAAGTAATGTGATTGCCTACCAAACAGGTTTTTGTATGAATATATACCTCATGCCAGTGATAATTATTAAATGCTTTTATTTCTTTGAGCCTTGAAACAATAAAATTTATACTATGACAAAAAAAATATTGCTTAATAAATAATGCAAAGAAATCAGTCGGGGCTCAAATAGATTTAACATTGCAATGACTGCTAAACAAGACATGATTAATCTAACAGTCTCTTTATCACACTGGCACGACTTAAACTAGTGTGATATCAAGCCTCGCTAATATAAATGGACCAGCGTAAACAATTCATGAAGAAAGGAAGAAGTTAGATTAGGCTATTAATAAAAGTAAACTAGTGCCTTGTTTTCGTCTAAAAAAACTAACGAGCGAGTTCAGGTCAGACGACAAACAGAGCTAATAAGGTGTCACGAGCGGGCGTTTACATTTCTTGCGTACAGAAGACTTACTGCAAATTAAAATATATTAAATAGCTTTACTGTGGGTTGGTTTCTGCAATTATAATTATATAGGTTTGCATTTTTTAATTACTAAAATAGTTCAAGGTGTTTTTAAGTGTCGTGTGATAGACTGGAGCTTCATAAATGCGATAAATATATAACTACTACAATAATCAAGCCGAAGATTTTTTTTTGTTTGTCTAAAAGTTTTTATCTCATGGCAGTAAACAGTATAATTATTGAACCTAAGATGCTTAGGAGCAGAGCAAAAGGCAAAAGTTACGCGCACAACTACGTGGCCCACCTGATCTCAGTGCGTCGATGTAAATGGGACTACATCCTCTAAATTACCTATACAGTTAGGCGTTCCACAAGGTTCTTTTTTAGGTCCTTTTCTATTCCTGGTATATATTAATGACTTACCTGTTTATTTAAAAAACATCTGTGATGTCGTACTTTTTGCAGATGATACGTCACTTATTTTTTAAGTAGACAGGAATAGGAATCAATTTGATGATGTAAATAATGCATTTATACAGGTTACACAATGGTTTATAGCAAACAACCTAGTACTTAATTCTAAAAAAACTAAATGCGTTAAATTTGCTTTACCTAACGTTAGACAACTGGGACCTAATATAAGGCTAGATAGGGAGGAACTTGACACAGTTGACTCGACAGTGTTTCTAGGCATTACACTAGATAATAAGTTACAATGGGGTGCACATATAGCATGTCTTGCAGGTAAGCTCAGCTCTGCTGCGTATGCTGTCAGAAAAGTTAGACAACTTACTGATGTCGACACAGCTCGTCTAGTTTATTTTAGCTATTTTCATAGTGTCATGTCCTACGGTATTTTGTTATGGGGCAAAGCTGTGGATATTCAGAATATCTTCGTTCTACAGAAAAGAGCGGTACGAGCAATATACATGTTAGGTGCAAAAGATACTCTTAGGGAACGCTTTATGTCCATAGGGATTCTTACAGTAGCCTTGCAATTTTTATTTGCTAATATATTGTATATTAGGCAAAATATAGGTTTATTTACTACAAAAAGTGATATACATAACATAAATACTCGAAACAGGCATAAGTTATATGCCCTTTATCATCGTTTACATAAAGTTAATAATTCTTTTGTAGGGCTAGGTATTCGTATAGACAGTAAAATACCAATTAGTCTTTTAGAATTACCATTTAGTACGTTTAAAAGTAAAATAAAAGACTGCCTTATTAGGAAAAGTTATTATACCATTAATGATTATTTCAGTGATAAGGATAGATGGTCACTTACACTAGCGAACTCTTGATTATTTTGAATTTATATAGATACCTTGCTTTTCAGTTTTTTTTTAATATAATATCTCTAGTTCAATTAATTTAATATTCATGTATTATTAGGTCATTCAACTTACTACATTTACATTTGCATTGTTGTTCCACTAATTTTATAAAAAATTGCTACAGTGTTAGATGAAGATAACTCGTTATCATGGTGTATTTATATACCGTCACTTTCTGTAACATACATTTCCACCATAGTTCTGAACATGATCGCGTGTTGCCTACATTATAAGGCGTAAGTGGATGCTCCTGTTACACAAGATTCACATTGGAAGGCTACTACAGCATTTAATTTAGTAACTGCATAATTGTTTAAGTATTATGTATGTTCCTATTTACTATTTACAAGTAATTAATTACAATGTGAAACAGTTGAAGCTCCTTACAAAAACAAAATATGTACCATAACACTGGCGATTAAAAAGAGTGGCCACAAGTTTTATTGCCCGTTCTTTCTCGTGGTTCTACCTATTGCTTTGCGAACGAGACAGTAAATGTAAATATAGAAGCATTAAGTAATTTACTTTAAAAATTTGACGTTCATATGCGTCACCTTGTGACCTAGATGAATAAATGATTTTTGACTTTGACTTTTGACTCACAGTTGTGGAATAGAATTCGATGCTTCTGCATAGGAATACAAAAATCGCTTGAAATGACTATCGCTTGATATAATAATAATCTACAATTTGAATACACGGCTGTTAAGGCATGATAAGGTTGCGCTCGCATTAAAGTAATACCGATTATGTAACATGCAGTAGATTATTGAGTAGAACAGTGTTATAAGTATTTTTAGATCATAGCTTAGAAACAAGTCCATAATTTAACAATACGCGATAAACCTTACTTCCACAATGAGACATAAAACCATTGCCAAGTCAATCCAAGAGCGCTGGCACCAATCTTTGTCAATTGCGGAATATTCGAGCAGGGTCTATTATGGTAGTTATACTATTGAGACTATAAATATAGATGTTTATAACATCAGAACCTACTGATGTTATAAACGTACATGGAAACACAAAAAAGAAATGTGTCTACATTTGACAGATTTCACACAGTACGTAGGGGAAGCTTGAGTAACGAGCCGTATCGGAATATAATTCGTATCCAAAAAGGTCTTTTATTTACCGAAATAGCAACGTATCCTTCATATGAATGACAAATGTCATACACACCGCTTTTGTTTCTTTCGCGAAATAGCAACGAAGCAAATGGTACCTTTGGATAAGATAAATGCGAAAACTTTGACTACGATACAAAGAATATTTTGTTGTCGCAAACAAGTTTTTGATTATAAGTAAGTGTAAATTAGATAAGAGAAATAAGCAGAACGATTAATGAATTATATGATAATTCTTTATTTTCCTCTCGATAACACTTTGTGTTGACTAAAACCATTTATATAATACTAGCGGTCCACCCGGCTTCGCACGGGTGGACATTTACTTTAAATAACTATCTCATATTTTCTAGAAAGAATTATAGCCTATGCCACTTAGGGATAACGCCGCATTACAATGGTGAAAGAATTTTTAAAAGCGGTTCAGTACTTTTTTAGTTTATTCGTTACAAACATACAAAAATACAAATCTTTCCTCTTTATTCTATTATTATTATTATTAAGTATAGATTTATAAGAAGAAGAGCAGACGTATTCGCATTACATTTAAATAAAAAATACATACATATTTGACGACCGGTTGGCGCAGCGGGAGTGTAAGCGACTGCTACGCCGATGGTCGCGGGTTCGATTACCGCTGAAGAATTTCTTCTTGACACTTTGACACTTGAGTGCACTACTCATGATTGGACTTCGGCTGACCAGCAAATATACAAATCCTGAAATATCTGCTACATATCGAAAAAAGGGGTCTCCCTTGTTTGATCGAAAGGAATTTGACAAATTTTCACTTCCCAAAAAATTATTCGCATAATTTCATTTGCCAAATTATTACTTAGCAAAAAATCTATTCACAAAAAATTGTAACGCAATCCTAATGTTTGGGCAATGAACGTTTAAACTATAACTTGTTTACCAACTAGTACTTTTAAAATTTTTTATTTAGTCAAATATTTCAGTTGGAATAACAGTTTTTACGCAAAATCAATAATTATCCCAGTCTAAATAGTTCAGTTCCAGGTAACCTACTAAAAACAATCTCTTTTTTCTATTGATGCAAGTCGTTTCTGGCACTCGCCGGCTCTACCACGGCACCGCTCGCTTCGCTCGCTCGGCTCGTGCGTAGGAGGTCACAGTTCTAACCTAACCTAATCATTTTTTTAATAATGAACCTACTCTAACTACTTCCATAAATAAACTAATACACCAAACATTTACTGTCTGAAGATTGTTTGCTGTAATGAATCATTTGATTAAAAACCAAATGCCATGATGACACTATACTTGGTAATATTTTGCCAAGTAAAAATTTGACCAAATAAAAATAAGCGTACTAAAATCATTCGAAATATTGCAACGGTATAACAAGAGGTTGCTGAAATTTGTTTGGGTGATGAAATTTTGTCAAAATCTTTTCGGCAAAACGGCAGGATCCCCGAAAAAAGATCTTGCTTATTTCGTTAAAACACACATCTCGCGCATCATCGAGCATACATAAACAAGGGGGTTTTTGTATTCCTCATGCTTTTTGTTATCACCAGAGATTAAAAGGTGACACAAATTATTAATTTAATAGGGTTGCCAACTAGTCAAATCACACACTTTTAATGAATTGTCAAAAAAAACCCCTTTCTACGGTTTTATATGAAATATGACATAGTGACGTCATAATTTTTTGCTGTCAAGTAGAGTACTTATTATCAACAAAATGATAATAAAAAACTGGAAAATAGGGTTTAAAAAATAATTGATGGTAACTACCATTATTTTGGCATGTTTTACTAGATAAAAATAGTTATATAATTTATTTAATTTGCAGGAAACATCCCTATTAAAAAAAGGAAAGAAAGGTAAGAGGAGAAAGCCTGATAAACTGTCATTATTTTTCTACCATACCCGCACATACGTGCACTATATTTGAACATAGTGCAGTTGTGCTCTTCCAACGGTCGCAGTTCAAATAATTCCAACTTAAACCAGTCAAATTTCATTCGTATATTACCATTCACCGGTGTCAGCTTAAAGACAAAAAATATAATTAATATATTATGACGTCATAAATATATTAAAATATATCGGTGAATTTTCGTTGGTTTTGTAATCAATCAAATTTTGGTAATTTATGTTATAATCTCGAGATTTATTCGAACTGTGTTAAGAATAAGTAAAATACGTTAATCTTTTGGGGTCAGTACATATCTGACGGAAAATGCGTCGCGTAACGCCAAAACAGACGAATGTATAATAATAAAACATTCAACCTTTCACACCTAACCGATGTGTAACGTTAGTGCGTCGAGCGTACAGCGCCTGTTACGTTTCCGTCAACGCATTGTCGGTCGACGTCGCGCGCGCCACGCACCACGTGTAATTTGATTTACGCGTTGGGCGTTTTAAAATTCAATATCACACAACGCAACCGCATTGTACATTCTGAACGCATAAACTGACTAGACGCGTTATGTGGCAGGTCTAATTTGATGGAATAGACACGACCGATGCAGATACGCTCGACGCATTTTCCGTCAGATATGTACCGACCCTTAAATCAATATAAAAATTAATTAAAAAACTAAAACAAATACGTGAATTGTTATTTAGAACACAACTCAACAACAAACCTTGTTGAGTTTGTTAATTCTGAAGGTGTTTGGACTTTGATATTTCATCAAGTCTACAGTAGAAAATATTATGAAAATGAAAATGCAAGTTATTGTACCTGAATTAACCATAACTAAATTCTGCTTGTAACTGTGTATGCTTGTTATTCTACTGTATAAGCTATATTGCTGCCGAAATTCATTAAAAGACGACCAGGATATTGTACAAAAAATAATGAAATAGACTTTCCTTCCATATTCCAGCAACCTTCACAAATGTTCATACCGGGCTATAAAACTTTTTTATTTTTTTTATAGTAATAGGCGGCAAACGAGCAGATGGATCGCCTGATGGTAAGCAATTACCGCCGCCCATGGACACAAGCAACACCACAGGAGTCACAAGTGCGTTGCCGCCCCTTGCGGATGGGAAAAGGGATAGGATGAGGAGTGGGACGGAGAAGGAATAGAGGATAAGGCCTCCGGCACTCTCACTCACCGAACGAAACGCAATAGTTTAAGTACAGTTACTTTACGTCGATTTTCTGTGAGAGTGTAGCAACTTCCCCAGTTGAGCCGGCCCATTCATGCTGAAATCAGCAAGGCTCTACTACCTGCTTAAGTTACGGACCATAGGGTTTTTAGTAACCCCTTATTACTAGGTCTATCAAAATCATCATCATAAATTACACCGTCTCTCCTTGCAATAAGTACTCAAACTGAAATATTCTCCTAAAACTATCCTTCATGAAGTGCACTTAACGTTAGCAACGGGCCAAACCTGTCTAAAACAGTTAACTGCTGAATTCATCCTTTTGAAACCGCTGCCGCAGGCCGTTAATTAAAGTAAGACACAACATAGATCGATGTTGAGCGAACTGACAGCAGGTCCCAACTATTACAATAGTTCGAAACATCGAACAAAACTGAATATTGTTTGTAGATCAGTAAATTTTATGCTCCAACCTTTGGCCTTTCTTTTTCATTTTTATACTCTTTAACTTAGACGATTAAAACTCGATGATAGACATTTATGAACTCAACGCCACAGGTTCGTTACACAATACTTTATGGCGCTGATACACCTGAGCATTCGCCTTTTTCTGTTTTGTCGAACCAAACATTTTCACGATCATTCTAGCGCACACTCTAAATTTAAATAGTCCGTAGAATAAAGAAAATATAGAAACCGCACTACAACAGCAGTTTTACCCAATATTTTTACTTCAGTTACACTTATGAATTGCAAATGACGTTTCTAAATATTAAAATGCACATTTAAATTTGAACAGGTTTAATAAATCACACAAGTGTCTGTTCCTACGTTCAAATTTATTAATCGATATCAAGAGATTATCAACATTATATTGAAATTTATTTATTTATAGACTCACGCCTGTATCCCCGAAGGGGTAGGCAAACACACGTTTGTAGGGGTATATTGAAATTAATTCTGAGTAAACCAAATCTAAAGATCTATTGTAAACATTATCGATATTTTATCGCTATTTATTCTGACTTGACTAGTGATGCGCTTGTCACTAGTCAAGTTAAAATTAGTGACAAACTACGAAGATTCTTCCCTAGATTAAAATCATAAGTCAAAGTTAAGTAAATATATTGGGTTTAACCGCCATTGTAGCGCGAATTCTGTGTATTATCAACATTCTAAGGCTCGCCCAAATGCTAGCTAAAACACACTCATTTGTTTTGTAACATTCCCGAGAATGCTCATTACAGGTGAGTGCTCAAGTGTATCAGCGCCATTAGGAGATTTTTGGCGAGCTTGGAAAATGTACAACTGATTGAGATTTCTAGGGAGATTTGTCTCAATTTTTTGTGCCAATTCTTGTTTATTCATTTTAAGTACACTCTGGTAAACTGTGATCTAATTTCGAACTCTTCGTTAATATAAGAAGTGTGCATATATATTGTATTGTTCAATACTAAGACACACAAGAAAAATCGAATAGGTATGATTAGATTTTTTTAAAATATCAGGTTGATATTTTTTACGACGATATTACAACAAACTATGTACCAGAAACGAAAAAAAAATATTATTAAGCAATACAAAAAGGCACTATACATTTCATACATTCTATTTTTTTACGTATTCTATAACTTTAGTATAATATGTTCAGCGTAGAATATTATGTTGACTTCAAATATATACACATTATAAAATCTAACGAATATTAGCAGCAAAAAGATCCATAAAAATCTGTGAAACAAATACAAAAGTGCAAAGGTAAGAAATTCATACAGCCTAATCACGGTTATAATATCTAACAGTATTCTAACTCCATACAATCGCACGAAACTCGAGTTATACCTACGCGCCTCGAGTAAAGTACACCCTAAAGTACACAACAGCCGCGACCGTGCCGCGGTGACGAACGGAAGGTGACGGTTTTTGTTGCAGTGTTCTTTATTTAAATAATAATTATAGCGACGAGTTGTAGACTATATCGTGCTGTTTGAATTCTTCGTTAAGTCACCTAAAGATAAGATTTTTCAAATTCAAAATGTACCTACTACGTTGCAATGTTTAATCCTTAACTTATGCCTGATTAAGTCGAACTTTAATTAGCTTAATTTATTATTAAGTTGATATTTTTAAAAACATATTGGTATGATTGTAGTAATAATGTATACTAGCAGAACACTTTTACCTGCGTTATAGACAAAGTATTATTTCATTGAAGTCTATGATTAGTAGTACCTTAAGAGTTATTTTCAAAATGAAAGCGGATATGAATCTGCTTAATGTAATGTCTACTTAGTGTAATCAATTGGTCATTCCTAGGGTACTTACATACCTACATGATTTTTAATTGTTTGAATAAAAAAATATAATTGATATGAACAGTCACAAAAGCAGAAATTTTCGAGTAGGTAGATGTAATTAAAATACTTGGGGCGGGCGGCCCTATCGCTTGTTTGCATCCGGCGCGTCTGTACAATACTGTTAGATTATATTACCGTTGGCTAATATGTTTATAATAAGGGTTGTTTACAGGGTACACATGTAGGTAAGCCAATATTATATTGGGTTCCTGATCCCTACACTATAAACACAGTGTGTTTGTTTGTTACTCAATTAGGTCTTAGGGGTAACGGAAACTTGGAACAAAGTAAACTGGGAGCACTCGGATCCGATGGATAGATCTCTCTATAATATTTTATTATGTTGAACCGATATGCTTTTTGTGTTGACTTTGCTTTTGATCAAGTGAAGTCAAGAACTACGGGCTCATAACATTTTTGTTGCAATCCCTTCTATTTGTTGTGACGATTCGGCATTGTCTGCACCAGTTGCTCTCGTATTTAACTCAGTCTATAAACTAGAACATAAGTGCACGATAAGTGCCGTAACATAAAATTAATATAAAAATACTTTTGCTAGAGGATAAATTAAATTATTATTTATTCATGACGATACAATACGACTTAAAAGAAACATTTAGTTTCATAAGATCTTATAATATTATTTGAAGAAAATTGCATCTATATTTTTGCAAACGTTAATAGTTCTAAGACTCTTGTAACCTTTAATGACTGTCTAGATCAGACTGCGAGGTCGACTCGTCTGTGAGGTGAGTTGCAAAAGATAACGAAGCTATTTTTTATTATTAATAATATGTTGATATTAAACCAATTTTCTTTTATATCAGCTTCAATCACTATTTCTTTACACAACTCTAACTATGTAAAACACCGATAGAAGTGGATCTTCGTTCACTTATCAAGGACATTACAAAACAATAATTTGAAAATAAACAAATGTTATAAAAAAAGACTATCAATGCAAAAATTGATAATAGTTTAACTTGCTTCATAAGTTGGTACTGCTATATGCTTTTATTATAAAAGTCGTGGGTGCTCCCACCCCTTGAAAAACACCCACGCTTTTGTTTTTAAACAATTTTGCTGTAGATTATTTGGAATAAAATTTCAACTACACTATAGTATTATTGATATTTTATAGTTAGCAAAAACATAATGGGCAATAGCATAATACTTAGCATAATTGTAGTAGCAGGCTATATTTTTTAAAGCTGGATAGTAATTACACTTTATGATAGCAAACCTTGTACATGTCTAGAGAAATAGATACACAACTAACCTTATTGGTAGTTTATTTATACCGAGTCTCTTGCTAACGTGATCAGAACGTAGGCATTAGTAAAAAAAATCTACGAACCTAAAGTCTAGAAAATCAATGAGCAGCAGGCAATTCAATAAACATCAGGCAGGCTGGCTGGACGTAATTACGTTGTTTTCTGTCGAACTTGGTTAGTCACTTTGATGTTCTTGCTCCCCTTATATACAACAAATTCATGAAGGTACATGAAACTTGTAAACGCTTGACTAACTATCAATTCAAAAAGTTATTGATGGAATGGCTAAAAGAACTTACTTATGATGATGTTTAAAATATGATCATGAACAAATAGAGCTTAAAACTGCACAGATAATTACACAAACACACGTACACATGTGCACACACATATACACTCCACTATCATACATGCATAGACACACACGCGCGCACACTCTTTGTAATTATGATTTTTAGAATTAAGTAAACCCATTTTTGTTCATTTTACCCCATAAATACCTGTTTGTAAATGTAGCGAAGACACTGGTCCCTGAAATACAGTACTCACTAGTTTGGAGGCCAGAGAATTCACTGATTATGTACATAAATTTGTGTCAATAAAGATTTTTTATTTTTATTATTATAATCTCAATAGATCAGAGGAGTGGCCATATTTGACGCCAATGAGCGCCGTGTTTTTGTTCCTGATGGAGACGGAAGATAATTGTCAAAGTTTCACACTGACACGCCAACTTCGGACACTTGGACGTTAATTTATTAAGGCATAGATATTTTTATAATGTTTAATCCATACCATCAATACTGCACTCCTTACTTCGCCCGCGGTATTGTTGCCCTACTCCCCCCTACTCCTCCTATCACTGGTGGAAGAGACCAGTCTTCTAATAGGAAACACCTGTTAGAAGCTGGTTTCAAACGGGTAGGTACCACCACTCTGTATATTTTGGTCGCGAAGCAGACTTGCGTTGCGGTTGAAGGGCAGAGTAGCCGTTCCCATCTCTCCCATCCTTTCTCTGGATGTTGTGGAGTCTGCGTGGGGCTTGAGGCCGGCTTGGCTAAAGTCGTGGTGGGTTTGTTGGGCGTGGGGGTCTAACGTGCAGTTCAGGGAGACCTGGTGGAAATGGTTACGCCGGCCACCTGCCGTTTAGTAACGAACCCGAGGCCATCCTACTCGGGAGGCTGTTCCGCCAACCGGCGAAAATCTCGTTCTGCAGCCATCGTGCCGGGGTAGGAGACCGGAGTGGATCCCGGTGACTGCAGACGAGGGGGCACCGGGGGCCCTTCCGTGCTGCATGTTAGCTCCCCACACAACTCGCGGATCCACCCCGCACACGGCTATACACTTGCTTTGGGCACCACTTAGACTTCACCACACTCATTTCCCCTATCCCTCGCTCTCTCTCAGTAATCATGGCGCGTAAGAAAAATAAGAGCAGAAGTTTTACCACGGCGGACTCCATATCCACAATAAAAATGGATTGCTGTAATGTTAGGGGTCTACACAGCAACCTCGACGCCGTCCATCACCACCTTGAGACGGCGCAGCCTGCCCTGCTCTTTTTAACGGAGACGCAAATAGGCGCCCCGGACGATATATCGTACTTGAAATACCCCGGTTACGAATTGGAGCATTCCTTCCACCGTAAAGCCGGGGTGTGCGTTTTCATCCGGGGTGATATTTGCTACCATCGCCTTCGGGGCCTCGAGCATCGAGATCTGTCAATTTTGTGGCTACGAGTAGATCATGGGGGCCAATCCCGAATCTACGCGTGCCTTTACAGGTCTCATGCCAGTGAGTCGGGGCCAACTCAATTAATTGAGAGCGTCCAAGAGGGGACTGATAAAATATTGGAACAGTTGCCTTCCGCGGAGGTGGTGGTCCTTGGTGATTTTAACGCTCACCACAAGGAGTGGTTGGGATCGCGGACCACTGACCTCCCGGGTCGGGCCCTGTGTAATATGGCGTCGACCTATGGCTTCTCACAACTGGTGAAACAGCTACCCGTATCCCAGACGTTGTTAGCCATGTACCCTCTTTGTTGGATCTACTGCTGACTACGCACCCATGCGGTTACAGGGTGGTGGTCGATGCACCTCTCTGGTCATCAGATCACTGCCTTGTCCGCACCACAGCCCCCGTTGCGAAACCAGATCGCTCCAATGCGACTGGCTCCCGCAGAGTCTGGCAATATAAGTCAGCAGATTGGGATGGATTGCGGGAATTCTTCGCGTCCTTCCCATGGAAGCGGCACTGTTTCTCCTCTGACGACCCCGACTCTTGTGCTGACTGCGTCACAGAAGTGGTACTCCTGGGGATGGAATTATTCATCCCAAACGTCCACATACCTGTTGGCGGGCGCAGCCGCCCGTGGTTTAATAAAACCTGTAGGGAGGCTGCGCCACAAAAGCGGTCAGCATATATGGCCTGGAGTCCTTGGGTCGAGGAGAAAAACGCTTATTCAACGCCGCTTCTAGATCCAGCAAGAAGGCTATTGCTGAGGCCAAGGCAGAACACGTTGCCAGAATTGGTGAGCGGCTTGGAAGATATCCCTCAGGGAGTCGTGCTTTTTGGTCGCTCGCCAAAGCTGCGCAAGGCAACTTCTGCCAGATCAGTCTCCCGCCACTGCGTAAATTTGATGACAGTCTGGCCCATAGCGCAAAAGACAAGGCTGACGTCTTGGTCCAACTATTTGCCTCGAACTCAACTTTGGATGACAAGGGAGCCACACCACCGTCCATTCCCTGGTGTGGGAGCTCCCTGCCCGAAAACCGCATTACGCAACGTGCGGTCAGGCGGCAGCTCAAACTTCTGGACATCCACAAGTCGATTGGGCCTGACGGCATCCCAGCAGTGGTGCTGAAAACGTGCGCCCCTAAGTTGACCCCCGTATTAACGCGCTAATACCGTCTTTCCTATAATGCTAACAGGGTTCCATCTTCGTGGAAGATAGCCGATGTTCACCCTATTCCTAAAAAGGGTGACAGATCGGACCCGTCATACTACAGGCCAATAGTGGTAACGTCCTTACTCTCCAAGGTAATGGAGCGAGTCATCAACAACAAACTCCTCCAGTACCTAGAGGATCGCCAGCTGATCAGCGACCGCCAGTACGGTTTCCGTCATGGGCGTTCGGCTGGCGATCTTCTAGTGTACACACCGCTGGTCAGAAGCCTTGGAGAGTGGGGGCGAAGCTCTAGCCGTTAGCCTTGACATTTCCAAGGTGTTTGACCGGGTCTGGCACAGGGCACTTCTATCGAAGTTACCATCTTATGGAATCCCCGAGGGACTCTGCAAATGGATTGCCAGCTTTCTGGCTGATCGGAGCATTAAAGTCGTCGCAGACGGCAGCTGCTCCGAAATGAAGTCGATCAACGCTGGCGTCCCACAAGGCTCGGTGCTCTCCCCAACGCTGTTCATCTTGCATATCAATGACTTGTTGTCAATTGAGAACATGCATTGCTATGCAGAAGACAGTACGGGTGATGCCCGGTACACCAGCCACCAGAATGTTCCTCGGAGCCAGGTACAGGAAAGACGATTGCAACTTGTGTCTGAAGTCGAGCACTCTCTAGGGCGCGCCTCCAAATGGGGTGAAAAGAACCTTGTTCAATTTAACCCCACTAAGACACAAGTATGCGCGTTCACTCCGAAGAAGGACCCTTTCGTTATAGCGCCTCGGTTTCAAGAGTATCCCTGCATATTGCCGAGAATATTGGGATCCTCGGCGTCGAAATATCGGACAAAGTCCAATTTGGGAGTCATTTGGAGGATAAAGCCAAATTGGCAAGCAAGAAACTGGGAGTGCTGAACCAGGCTAAGCGGTACTTCACACCAAGCCAACGGCTTATGTTTTATAAAGCGCAAGTCCGGCCACATGTGGAGTACTGCTCACATCTCTGGTCCAGAGCGCATAAATATCAGCTTGATCCACTTGACTCCCTACAGAGACGAGCTGTTCGAATCGTCGATGATCCCGATCTCACGGTTAGACTAGAGTCGCTGGAGCAGCGGAGAGACTTTGGTTCTCTCTGCGTATTTTACCGACTCTTTCACGGGGAGTGCTCCGAAGAATTGTTTAATTTGGTGCCAGGGTCACTGTATAATTTCTAAAAACCAAATTATAATATGTACCGCTATATACCATGGAATATATGAATGAGGATTTGAGGAAAAATACACTATTGTGTTTGAAATGTTTTAACCGAGTATAATAAAATTATATCCAGTATCTTGATCATTAATATACGCGAGTCGTTTTAGTGAAAGAACTGAGATTACTAAAGAGATTTATGAAATTTTAATAAATAAATGTATATAATAATGAAAATAAAATTTAAGAAATATGAATTAAAGTGTTACTAAAATGTGAAATAATGAAAAATATGTCAAATATCATCCACAGATAAATAAGATATTGGAAGCGGCCCTTAGTCAATAAAACCTTGAATGTTACTAAAGCAATATATTTCATATAATAATGTCGTAACGAAAACCACATACGAAGAAAGTTCCCATTCCGCAAATACCTTCAGCGAAATGAATCAAAACGGGAAGTCAATATTAGTTCGCATGTTTTCATACATTAGCTTTAGCCATTTGCGTCGCAAGTAAAGCGCGGGTCTTAAAGTAAAAGCAGTCGACACGTTCCGCTTTGTTTCACACACAATGGCTATAGAGATGACCGTGTAAACTTAAGTGTTCCCTTGTAATTAAATTTTAAGACACTTTTCATCCAACTTTAAAACTTTATTTTGAATCTTGCGGATACTATGTACAACTTCGCAAAGTTATTGAGCGCGTGATCTTAATCACTGAGAAGTGTGTCTTTAATTACGTAGGAGAATTCATAACAACATTCCTTCAAAAAGGATTAAGTTCTAAAAACGCGTGAGTTCGATTTTTTGTTTGAGAATTTTCGGTAGTAGCTTGGAATCTAGAAATAACTTCGTTATAAATAAATAAGCTCATTCTTTACTCAATCCTTAGCTGTGTACATATTTACCTAAATGGCTTAGAGTCGCTGGTAGGTGTTTGTGTGTACTAATTCATTCCTCGGATGTATGCTTTTGCAATTATTTTCAGTGCGAGTCATTCCGTATTGCAACTTTTTGTCAAGAAATTTGTCCTCAAAAGTATGTATATACATTAAGAAAAATTTTGTGACGAGTTATAATATTACCTCAGGCCGTTGAGCTAAAAATAAGAAAGGATGTTTTACCGTCTGTATAATTTACGAGGTTTTAAGAATATATTTGGGCGGATGTTCTTTTGTCACCTATTGCAAACAAACAGGCATCTTGGGCATAAAGTATACTGAACATTATTTAAATTGGTCCAATTTTTGCGCCTACCTCTAAATGGAAACATGACTCGTTTCTGAAACAATTTGTAAACAACATAGCGTTCGCATAATTTGATGACTTATCTCGACAACAGTGAAAGTACTCGACGTTGATAGAAGAAAGAAAAGTATTCCTTTAAATTCCGTAAGTAATTTTTCAGCAGAACTTTGCTTTCCTAAGCGTCTTTCTTTGGGTCGATGTGTAATTCTACATTTTCTCGGAGCACTCTCGACAGAAACTTATCTTACGATGATTGCGAGCTCGTGTGTGACTTTTTAAGTTCATGCAATACTTTTATATTATTATCTGAGCTTAAAGGTATTCGTAGAAAATTATTTCGCCTGCACTGAGGATAAATTCTTGTACCGCATTCCCGATTCGCTTTATTTATTTCCGGCACACTCTCTCACGAATGAATCGTGGAGAGAAAGACAGTTCTCAGAGCTTAGTCTAATCCTGTTCGTGTTGCGCAACATGAGCTCACTTACTGAGTGATTAACGAAATTGTCGAGCCATGAATATCGCGTTGTGTTCCCCTTACTGATATGACGTCTTTTGAAACGTCTACCCTTTAGCATTCATTAGCACCGGTAAATATACTCTATCACTTTGGTAAATAAAATAAACGAGTAGTTCATATTTCGCGTGACTTTTCCTCCAGCGGAAGATCATGTTGCATTCCAACAAAGCATCTGTATTTTTAGAATATTCGGCTTGACTGTGAAACTATAAGTACGAAAAGTAAGTAGTAAATTCTCGTTAGAGATTAAATGCTAACATGGGTCGCTCGCAGCGTTGTCTCATTCTAGACGCTCTATACATCTATTTTACGTTAGTACATCTTTCATTTCGTATGACTGGTAATGCCAACTGTAGCGGATCTTTGGGAGTTACCACTAACATCACATACTACACGGATTACTACCCGCCACTTTTGTGAAAATATTAATTTAACGCAAAACAGAAACCAATATAGCTAGAAGTAGCGCAAGTAAAAGGCAACGTGTACAAATCGCATGTATATAAGCAAGGCGTAGAAAATTTATACTAATCAAGCAAATCTGAGCTGTATAGTGTAGTCATCATCACCAGTCTTTAACAGTCCACTGCTGGACTAGGCTTCTCCTTTGAAAGGAGGAATTGGCCTACTATACCACGCTGGCCAAACGGGTTGGTATATAATTATAGGGTTTGTATCAAGTTTTCCTTCTCTTACAGTGCTGTTCTCTGCATAATATGCTCCCTCTGTCGGCTCTTACGACACCCATGGGACGATATGGGGTGGTGACATTCCGTATTCTTAATCCGTCACCACACGGATAGTGTAGTGTTTTGGGTAATTATCTCGACACAGCCTCAAAGATTTATATTCTCAGTATAGGACTTAATCCTAATGCGACAACTCATCGTCATCGTCCTAGCGTTATCCCGGTTGCATCTAAGACATGCCTTGGAGCCCGAGGCCTGCTATCCTAGTGCGATTACTATTTTCAATAAAGAGAAATAAATGAAAAACAAATATTTTTTGCCAGTAATACAAAGTTTAAGCATTCTAGCTTACCAGTATCTGACGTTAATTTATAGTCTGCATACAATAAACCCATCATCATTGTCCAATATATTAACAAAGTTATTAATTACACCGGTGACACAGATTTTGGTTAATTAGCATCCGCAAGCTTTCATGTAGGTCACACTGAAAACGATGTCAATGATCATACACGATGAAGTTACAAAGTTAAGCCACAGCTTACAAAGCTTTCACGAGAAAAAGGCTGGCAACATACATTGTAAGTTTTTAAAAACTTCAAATAGTATTCCTCCTTTAAAATCAGTAACCTGTACTTTAGCAGCAAATGACATTTTAGGTAATAGGGTGATGCAAGCAGCTGCCAGATTTGAAACAAAACAGTTGGGATATTTTTATTTCATGCGACAGAGTCACAGTATTTAACGAAATAAATGCAGCCAGTGATGTTTAAAACATGAGTATTCTTGACGAGTACAAAAAATAATTGCATACAAGGTACTAATATAATAGGTTTAATGAGCTTATAAAAATATAGATTTGAAAACAAAATAAGATCCACTGATTACTATGATAACGCACATATAAGCCCCTTAAAACAGTAAGACCATAACATAAGTCATCGTGAAATAATTGCGAACAACGTCAAGTTTTACAACGGACGCAATATGATAAGCAGCTGTCGTTTATATGTTTTTCTTTTATTAACGAGACATCTTAAAAGAAAAGAGTAAGTAGGTGTTAAACTTTTAACGAGCTGCGATACAGAAACGTTCTTGTGTCTCCAAGCAATTTGTTTAGTGAACACAATATATTTCAGTGGTCTTTGAAAAATCTACTACTGGACATATAAAAACACTCCGGCACTCCCCAGTGCTTCTCTGCTTGATGACTACTCCACCGTTTTTTTCGATGACATTATACACTCCATGAAATCGTAAAACAACGTTAATGGTGCGAATATATTTTTCCATTACAGTCGTTTTACTCTAATCGCTTTGATTTCCGAACTTAGATTGATTTTTGATTTAAAGAAAATTGTTTCAAGCTCTTCATAAAATTACGACACAAAATGATACTTTGATTTAAGTGAAAATCTTATTTTAGGTACTAGCAACTGTAAGGAATCAATAACAGTGAAAACTTTCAATATTGCTACAAAATGTGTGAAACCGTTCACACGCGCCGCTACGTAAAGCTATTTTCAAGCCATTATCGTGTTGGATGAAGCAAAGTTCACTCATAAAAGCATAAAACAAACAAATACTCCCTATTCCATTTGCAGGGCACTTTCAGTTTCCGTGTTTCGACGTGAAAGCCCAACCAGCTATTACACGACATAACGGTGGATGTTACGATCGGCCCAGAGTCACATTTCTTTGTATGTTTCGACACCGGAAGGAATCTCCTGCCGCGCCCACAAAAAAGGCTTCGACAAACATCCAGCGGTATCGAATTCCGCCCAACTTTTGTCAAACACTCCTCCGACTTAGATAACATTTTAAAATCATCTTTGAGCATAGCTCGCCGTCGCTTTATTCCTTCGCCGCTCCTCATTCTTATTTATGAGATCGAGGTCACATTGAAAAGCGGCAGCTATATGGCCTCTTTTAAGCTCTGATTTATTTAGATAAACGACTACCTCAGAAGTTTTACATAAAATTCTTACCGGCGTGAATTAGCGCCTGATAAAACAGCCGCAATCATTTTTAACCGACTCCAAAAAGAGGAGGAGTTTCTCAATTCGGCTGTATTTTTTTTATGATTGTTACCTCATAACTCCGTTATTTATCACCGATTTCCAAAATTCTTTTTGTTTGAAAGGATATACTTTCAGGTGGGTCCCATATAAATTTTATCAAAATCAATCCAATAGTTTCATTAAAAACTCAAATTTTATCAAAATCAATCCAATAGTTTCATTAAAAACTCCAAAAAGTATGTCATCCAAGTAAACGAAATTAAGCATTTGCTGTGCTTTTTCATAAGTGGACACTAGAATAGTCGCAATCAACGGGCCTACTTCGGGCTTCATTATCAGGTATTACCTCTTTTCACGCAGCTCACTACTTTCTCTTGAAATGGCCTTTGACCGAGATTCCCTACTTTGAGATAGACGTTTCTCCCTTTCTTCGCTAGTTGTGGAGTACTGCTCACATCTCTGGGCCGGAGCACCAAAATATCAGCTTGATCCACTTGACTCCCTACAGAGACGAGCTGCTCGAATCGTCGATGATTCCGATCTCACGGCTAGACTAGAGTCGCTGGAGCAGCGGAGAGACTTTGGTTCTCTCTGCGTATTTTACCGACTCTTTCACGGGGAGTGCTCCGAAGAATTGTTTAATTTGGTACCAGGGTCACCCTTCTACCAACGTACCACTCGCCGACGCAGTAGAGTTCACCCGTACTACCTGGAAGCGTTTTCATCTAGTACGGTGCGCTTCCAGCGATCTTTTCTACCACGTACGTGTAGGCTATGGAATGAACTACCTATGAATTGTCCTTCTTCAAACGAGGTTTAAAGAGAGCATTACTTTCACGGTAGGCAGCGGCTTTGCTGTTTATACCCTGACATTAGCGAAGTCCATGAGCAGCGGTTACCGTTTACCATCAGATGGGCCGTTCGCTCGTCTGCCACTAGCAGCAATAAAAAAAAAGTTTCATTTAAACGGCGCTGTCTCATATGGACAGCGCGTTTAGTAGGTCTACCCATCTTTAATTTCGATAAATCCGATAAGTGCAGAAAGGAAAATTCACCAAAAAACAGAAAAAAAAAATAACAAAAAAAAACCGCCTCCAAAAATCTGGAAAATGTGTGAAAATAGCACTAAAAAGTAAAAAATAAATTCCGTTATTTTAACTTCAATTTACTTATAAACATCATCTTTTCAACTGAATATTATATACTTATACGAGTTATACGTATCTACCACTTAATTCACATACCTGACACAATACATATTTTTATATGACTAACACACTAAATTAAATACCTATCACCAGAAATCAGATAAGTATATTATATTTTTGGACTAAGTACTTATAAAAAAATATTTTATTAGGACTATAATAAATTATACTTTTTTTGGAGTCGGTGCCAGCCAAGCGTTTTAGTAAATAATTTCTTGATAATGTACAAAATATATGAAAAGCTGTATTGATACGATAATTTAGCAAAACGTCATCAAACTTGTAAGTAATTTACAAATGACAATAAATCAAATCAACAAATATAAATCAAAGAACAATGCCCATTTTTCTTAGAGACAGTTGCCCAGTTGTGGACAGTCAAAAATCGTAGTAGTTGTTATTGCATTCGATAAAAGAGTGTTAAACTAGAATTTTGAGATTGATTAGAGGTCCATCACATTCATAGATTTATTACAAGAAGTACTTTTATATGTTCATAAAACATTAGGTGTGTACCCACTTTTATTAGGATAGTTAAAGTATTTCGTAGTTTTGCGTAGAAACGAATGAGTAAATCATTTGGTAAGGATAGAAATCCGAAAGAAAAAGCCAGAAGTCGTAAAAGATCCAAAAACATAAAAGCATTCACAATGTGCACGAGCAAAACAAATAGGTAACAAACAAAATACACTGAATATGACATTATTGACATTTACTTAAAGAGTCAAAAAAGTGTTGCCATTTTACAGTTTTAAATGATATTGATTAATCGATATGGATTTCGGACATAGGTTATCTATATATTTGGTCCAAAATCGAACTTATTTGTAGTTAATCGTATATATACCTTAAAAATACACACATTTTAAATGTTTAAGGACCAAGTAGAGATTTTCTATTAAC
The DNA here is from genome assembly GCA_944739405.2 of Euclidia mi. Taxonomy (NCBI): domain Eukaryota; kingdom Metazoa; phylum Arthropoda; class Insecta; order Lepidoptera; family Erebidae; genus Euclidia; species Euclidia mi. Next base: position 24,329,332 of record OX123187.2, read on the forward strand.
TCAAATCATTTTGAGTAGAGAAAACGTAAAATCGATAAAGAAGAAGTGATAATCGATTTAATATTATGATTTCTTTACTGGCAATTTCTGATCTTTTGCGTGTTGGCTATTTAAACGTTAACACATCTTTTAAACCTATTTATTGAATAAGTTTCTCGGCACACCTTTAGTAATGCCTATAAATTAAGTTATAAATAAAAAGGATTATTCAACAACTAATTGAAACTTTATTGTGCTGTTCATGAGTTCCAAACTGGGCCAGAAATGAGCATTGTTCTTTTAGGAAGTTTTCTATAACACAAAATATATATAAAGTTACAATAATACCACAATGTAAGATCGAACCAAACCTATTTTGCAAATAAAGAAAACAACGCAACCTGGCAACAGGCGCGACAGCTCAGTTACAAATTAACCTAAATACCTATCTAACCAAAACAAGAACTTAAAGCAATACTTGGAACAAATCAAATTCTGAGAAGTTTTTACAAAAAAATCTCAAAATTTGAAAAGCAAGAAAAAATGAATTATGTAAAGATGCAAACCTATTTCAATGAACACAGATTTCGTGTAAAATAACTCTAAAGAACCACAATCCACTGCAATACAATAATTAACTACATACAAGCGCATAGAATAATTGGATATCGGAGACAACCGTCAACGACGCGACATCTGCCCTCACGCGTCCGCCCGGGTTCGGGTCGGTCACTTAATGATGTTCCCCCCTGCCGCCACGGTATATGTCCACCGCTGCGAGCCTTGCTGTTCAAGATAATATACTCGTACTTCGCAACTTCATAATTACACGACTGCCGAAAAAGAGCGTAATGTTTTATTAGCGTTCATGTATGTATGTAAATATGTAAGTATGTGAGTTTCTTTATTCCGCCATAACTTCTGTATGCCTAAACCAATTCGGATGTGCGGCATATAGTTGGAATCCTTATATTACCCCGAGTGATATAGGCTATATTTTTTTACTTCATAGTTCTTAATTGATGGCAGTTTTATTAATTTTGAAATAATTGTTTATTTAATTCTTAATCTCAGCTGGCACCGACTCCAAAAAAGTATAATTGTATATTATAATCCTAATAAAATATTTTTTTTCTAAGTACTTAGTCCAAAAATATAATATACTTATCTGATTTCTGATGATAGGTATTTAATTTAGTGTGTTAGTCATATAAAAATATGTATTGTGTCAGGTATGTGAATTAAGTGGTAAATACGTATAACTCGTATAAGTATGTAATATTCAGTTGAATAGGTGATGTTTATAAGTAAATTTAAGTTAAAATAACGGAATTTATTTTTTACTTTTTAGTGCTATTTTCACACATTTTCCAGATTTTTGGAGGCGGTTCTTTTTATAATTGTTTTATTTATTTCAATCAGCTTTGATCATAGTGTTTTATTTTTCTTTTTTGTTTTAATAGACTTACGCCTGTATCTCCGAAGGGGTAGGCAGAGGTGTAATATTACACCCACATTTTGCCATGGATTTTTAGATCCCACGTAATAGGGGACGAGCCTATTGCCGTACCGGGCACATTACCAGACTCCACGGAGTCTGGTTAAAATAACAAAAACAGTACGCTGCTACAGAGAATTTCCTAACGAAAAAATCCAATAACAAAAACAAGCAACCTGAGACCTCCCAACCCAATGCGCACATTTATGCCGCGAGACCAACGAGGCAGTCAAAGTTGATCAAAGTGTGTTCCATTAAATTTTACCGATTTGTCGGCTGACGTTTCTACTGGAACGTAAAGTCAACATAGCAGGTAGAAAGATTTTGTCATAGGTTATGATTTTCTTGGAAGTTGAAAGTAAAAATTGACTTAGTTTGTTGATGTGTGTTTGGGTATCGGGTGTACGTGACGGTCGTCAGGCAGCGAGCAATCGACACTGACAAATCGTCAGTGGCATCAGACGGCGCGTGGCACGCGGCGTATCGCGGCCGACCTCCGACGCGACGTAACCGCATGACACCTGTCACGCCGCGAGCCAATGTCGAGTTAACCATCCTCATTTACATGTTACATTAGCTCAACGACGGCTGTGGGTAGAGGACTTTTCCCATTATACAGAGCAGGTGGCACGAACACACCCAAAAGTTTGAACAAATTTTACTACAAATACAAACACAGAACATGACGGTACATTTTGGCTTAATAATATATTATTGTTATTTTCTATGTCATATTTTATGATTCTACGATTTTTATGTAGAAGTACCTCTATTCTCTTCCAAGTATTAACTACCAAATTACCTGATCTAAAACGATGAAAGAAAGAGCCGGTCGTCCTATTTCGATGAAAAAATGTGCTCATGAATTAATAATACGACTATTTATTGATTCTCGGAAATATTATTTTTATTTGATGTATTGATGTTTCTGATACAGGTGCGTGGATGCATATGGAACATAAAACAAGATTGCTCTTTCATGAGCCTTGCTAATGACACTGTTGTCACTCAGCAACGGGTGTTCACCATTTTTCTATAATTTAAACAAATGTGAATATATTTGAGGCTTCTGTGTGTTTTGTGTCAATATCCATGTGTTCTCTGAAGCAAGGTGCAAACAAGAATTAGCAATTCAGAAAAAATCTAAAGTAACTCTCTTTGTGGCGGTCTATTGGTGCCTCTACTAAAAAATAACATGTAACCGCTATCGCAAAATTATATATTTATTTTTGCGGGGTTCTACCCAAAACAGCAACAACTAGCGAATATAACACTAAAACCACTTTAATTAATTATTAAACCTATAGTAATATTGTGTATACGAGCACATGTCATTCTATTTAATGTTGACGTATGAAATTATGTCAGATGGTAGAAAACTTAATTGTGGTTTTGACAATTATTTACTTAATGAACGCCGGTGTTTGGAAAGCCGTGTATATACAGTTTATTGGCTACAGTGAATCCAAAGGTCGTCTTTGATACATTTTTAATAGGTACAATTCCGCTTAGGTGTATCCTTGTAACATTAATAGCTTAAAGTTTCTCTGTGAAGGGCTAAAGAGACATTTTCATTTCACAATTCACAATTCATAAAATATGAACTCCTTCAATTTAAGTAATGGAGATCCATAAAGTTTCGAATTAATTTGTTGAAAATCAGAATAAAACATTACCTTCTGTGTTTGGTGGCCGCCATGATTGCTACCAAAGCTAAACTCAGAATATTAATTAGAAAATAACCATTAACCTTAAAATTTATATTTCACTAGCTTTTGCCCGCTGTTTCGCACGCGTAAATTACTATTTTATAAAATATTTCGTACAAACACCCCAACCCTCCTCAAGGAACATACATGCCAAATTTCACCTCCTTGCGCTCAGTAGTTTTGACTGTAGCGTGTCTGTCAGTCAGTCAGTAACGCAAGGATTTTATATATACAGACAGATTGAAGTGATTTCATTGAAAAACAAAAGGCTTTACACAAACTCTGACTCCCTTTTGTACCTTCTTAGGGGAAGAATTTCCAAAATAAATGTCTTCGTGTTCGCTAACGTCATTTGCGGATCCAATAATCTAAGTATGAAGTTAATCTCTTGAAGACGTAAAAAGGTTTCATACAAATTGTGACTCCGTTTTTAACCACTTAGGGTAAGAATTTCCAAAAAGACTTGCTTAGTCTTCACTAACTTCATTTGAGGAACCAATATACAAAGTTTGAAGTCAATCCATTGAGGAAATAAAAAGTTTCATACAAATTCTGACAACCAGTTTAACGCCTTTAGGGGAGGAATTTCCAAAAATCCTCTCTTAGTGCGCCCCTACACACCTCAAGGAACATACATGCAAAATTTCACCTACTTGTGCTCAGTTGTTTCGGCTGTAGCGTGTCCGTCAGTCAGTCAGTGACGCAAGGATTATATGATATACAGAAGATTTCCAGTGTTCCAGTGGATAGCGTATGCGTCTGCTAAACAGGAGTTCTCGGATTCGATTCCCGGGTCGGGCAAAAGTGTTACTGAGTTTTTCCGAATTCTTAGTAGCAGCACGAAGTCTGCCAATGTGCCCGGTAACGGCAATAGGCTCGCTCCTTATTACGTGGGACCTAATATGCAACATGGCGAAATGTGGGTGTAATATTGCACCTCCGCCTACCCCTTCGGAGATACAGGCGTGAGACTATAAGAAAAACTGTCTGTAATCTCAAAATAACTGTATTGCATATTGTTGTTAATCCGTTTCCAGTAACCCAATGATTTATTTAGATTGTTTTTCTGTCTGTCTAATTATTCAAGGTAATCTTTAAAACAGCTGAATCGATTTAGATATGTGTAATTTACTAATGGTTCATGAAAACTCTCGAACAAACGATGAAATTTGATTTAGGCCTAGCTAATTGCAAAAGCTAGTTAAAATTAAATTATTCAAGGATTTCGTAGCAGTATACATTTGTATATCTCAGCAACATTGTAAAAAATGTTAAATAAATTATCCAAGTTTAAAAACCCTTTCTTAGTATTTTTCAGTTAAAGAAATGCCTTGGTCAGCAGTTGTACAAAGCAGATAACTGTTAAAAGGTGCTTACCTGATTCAAAATAAATAAAAATAACAAAATAACGGTTCTAAGTATTTTGGCTTCTATTGGTCATATAAAGAACCATCATACATTTTAGTAAGTGAAGATAAAGAGCGCTTAGATGAGTGCCAGCCACATACATTTAAATTAATGACAAATAAATGCACATCAGGGACGATGAAAAAAATCAAGTGAAGGACCCCTTTTTGAACTCCCCGTTTTAGTGGTGAATTCACTAACGTCACTTGAGGAACCGATATACAAAGTTTTAAATGAATCCATTGAAGTTCTTTTTTATATTACAAAATGAGACATCCTTTCTTGGGGATCCCCATAGGGGATTGAATTCGAAAATTTATTTCTTGATGTTCACTAACGTCATTTAAGGAACCTCTACAAAGTTTGAAGTTAATCCAATAAAGGAATAAAAGGTTTCATACATATTCCGACTCCCCTTTTTAACTCTTTAGGGTAAAAAATTCCAAAAAGATTTTCTTAATATTTACTAAGGTCATTAGAGAAACCAATATACAAAGTTTGAAGTCAATGCACTAAATGAATAATAAGGTTCGTTAAAACACACTTTGAACCCCTATCTAGAGAGTAAGATAGGGGTTCAAAGTGTGTTTTAAACGAAACTAATAAGTGTGTTTTCAACAAAACTAAGAACTTAATCCAATGAATGATTAAAAAGGATTCATACGAATTCCGACTCCCTTTTTTAACCCTTTAGGATAAGAAATGCCAAACAGATTTTCTTAATGTTTATCAAGGTCATTAGAGAAACCAATATACAGTTTGAAGTCAATCCACTGAAGGAATCATAAGTTTCATTTAAAACACCCTTTTAAACCCCTATCTTACCCCTTGAGGGTAGGAATTTTGAAAAAAACTAATATTAGTGTTCACTATCGTCGTTTGAGGAACCAATATACAAAGTTTTAAGTCAATTCCATCAAAGGAATAAAAAGTTACATACAAAATTTGACCCTCAATCTTACCCTCTTAGGGGTGGCATTTCCAAAAAAATAATTCTAAGTGTTCACTATTATCATTTGAGGAACCAATATACAAAGTTTAAAATCAATCCACTGAAGAAATAATAAGTTTCATACACACGTTGCCCTTATATACCCCCTGAAGGTAGGAATTAAAAAAAACTAATTCTTAGTGTTCACTATCATCATTTGAGGAACCAATATATAAAGTTTGAAGTCAATCCACTTAAGGAATAATAAGTAACACACTTTGACCCCTATCTTACCCCCTGAGGATAATATTTTTTTAAAACAAATTGTTAGTGTTGAATATCGTCGTTTAAGGAACCAATGTGTAAAGTTTGATGTCAATCCATGAAAGAGATAAAAAGTTACATACAAACTTTGACCTCCTATCCCCCCTCAGGGGAGGAATTTCCAGAAAAATAATTCTTAGTGTTCACTATCGTCGTTTGAGGAATTAATATACAAAGTTTGGAGTCAATCCATTGAAGGAATAAAAAGTTTCATACAAACTTTGACCCTCAGTTTAACCCCCTTAAGGGTGGAATTTACAAAAATCCTCTCTGCTACCCTACACTCTTCAAAACACATACATGATAAATTTCAACTTCTTGTGACCAGGAGTTATGGCTGTAGCATGTCTGTCAGTCAGTCGGTAACGCAAGTATTTTATATATTAAGATGATTAGAACATACAAAGTTTGAAGTTAATCTAATGAAGGAATAAAATGGTTTCATACAAATTCCGACTCCCCTTTTTAACCCTTTAGGGAAAAAATTCCAAAAAATATTTCTTAATGTTTACTAAGGTCATCAGAGAAATCAATATACAAAGTTTGAAGTCAATCGACTGAAGGAACAATAAGTTTCATACAAACGCTGACTCCTATCTGACCCCCTGAGGGTAGGAATTTTCAAAAAACAAATTTTAGTGTCCACTATCCTCATCTGAGGAACTAATATACAAAGTTTGAAGTCAATCCACTCAAGGAATAATAAGTTTCGTTTTATACACATTTTGAACCCCTATCTAACTCCCTGAGGGTAGGAATTTTTGAGAACAATTATTTCTTTATCGTTGTTTGAGGAACCAATATACAAAGTTTGAAGTCTATCCATTAAAGGAATAAAAAGTTACATACAAAGTTTGACCCTCAATCATACGCTCTTAGGGGTGGAGTTTCCAAAAAAATAAATCTTAGTGTTCACTATCATCATTTGAGGCACCAATATACAAAGTTTAAAGTCAATCCACTGAAGGAATAAAAAGACTTTGACTCCCTATCTTACCCCCTGAGGATGAGAATTTTAAAAAACTAATTCTTAGTGTTCACTATCGTCATTTGAGGAGCCAATATACAAAGTTTGAAGTCAATCCACGGAAGGAATAATAAGTTTCATACAAACTTTGAACCCTGTTTTATCCCCTTAGGGATGGAATTTCGAAAAATCCTCTCTTAGTGCTACCATGCACTCCTCAAGGAACATATATGCTAATTTTCATCTTCTTGCGACCAGTAGTTTTGGCTGTAGCGTGTCTGTCAGTCAGTCAGTAACGCAAGGATTTTCTATATTAAGATAATTGAAGCTAAGACTGTACATGAACGTTTAGCTTGGTGCTTTATAATAATAGAATGTTTTATTTAAAGGTCAATAAACCATAAAATAAATTAAATTTGTCGTATTTTACTTACTCTCCAGACGAAAGTAAACTTTTGTGTTAAGGAGCCCTCTGTTCAAATATCTCGACGGAGTTTTATAATAATTTATAGAAAATCAATTTTTAATTACGACATGCAAAGATAATTTTTATCATTTATAAAATCGAAAGATATAAAATAACAAAAACAATAACGGTTTTATTCCATTCCATCTCGTTTCCGAGTCTTTGTCAAAACGCTGTACATTGTACCGCAAATAATTGTGAACTGAAATCCGTCCGCCATTCGCAATAATCGCAATGTTGTGAAATAAAAATAAATTACATTGATAGGCTTGGCTTACAACAATTGTCACCGCTGCAAGGGTGAAGTGATAGTTTTATAATCTGTGCGTCGCCGGACTCGTTGTTGACGCTTTCCATTATCTAAATAGCCAGCTGTAATTAATTTTCCTACGTTGTGCTAAAAGAATAATTCTGTTTTCATCCCTTCTATTCTAAAAGTGTCGCTTTGTTCCTCTTTTAGCGGGAGCAAAATAACTCTTTTCTGTTAAGAACTTTTTAGCGCGCGGCAAAGTGATTTGAATTTGGAACGTTTATCATACATAGAAATCGAACGCAAATTGTATGAATAACTGGCTGGTACGTGTTGGCTGCACGGGCGTGGACCCGCGCTATCAAAAAGAAAGCGCGCGAATTACGTATCTGCACTTGTAATAAGTACGTATATACTTTATTAAATTTGCCGTGTGGTTGACGGCATAGAATACAAGTGTCACCACCCCCTATCTGCCCGTGGGTGTCGTAAGAGGCGACTAAGGGATAACACCATCACCATCTCTATAACAGGGCCCCTAGTGGTGGGCCCAACCTCTAGCCCTATAACCTTCATGAAAATCAAGTGCGTTTCCAGTCTAAAAAAAGTTTTAAAATTGGTCAAGTAGAAATCAATAAATCGAATGATATTACCAGATTGTATTTTTTTTATAGACTCACGCCTGTATCCCCGAAGGGGTAGGCAGAGGTGTAATATTACACCCACATTTCGCAATGACTTTTTAGGTCACACGTAATAGGCGGCGAGCCTATTGCCGTACCGGGCACATTACCAGACTCCGTGCTGCTACTGAGAATTTCCTAACGGAAATACCCAATAACAGTTTGCCCGACCCGGGAATCGAACCCGAGACCTCCCAATCCCACGCGCACATTTATGCCGCGAGACCAACGTGGCAGTCTCTTAAGAAATTGTATTAGAAGTGCAAAAACCGTTTAATGTCAACGACCAATGATATCCATCACATTATGCACCTATGAGGTGCATAAAGCAGTTAGGGATACCTAAAATAACGGTTCCGGTTAATCCTCAGTAAAAGGCGTATTAATGTTTTTATTTTATAAGTGCAACTAGAGGACGCCAGCAGCTACGCCTGCATTTTATTTAAATTTACCCGTTTTGGCCGATCCCGTGGGAATTTCGGGCAATCCCTTCTTAGTGCACCCCTACGGTCCCCAAGGAACATACATGCCAAATTTCAGCTTCCTGCGCCCATTAGTTTCGGCTGTAGCGTGTCTGTCAGTCAGTCAGTAACGCAAGGATTTTATATATTCAGATATTGAGATGACTTAATAACTGGCTTACATACCTATTTATTTAGAAGTTCAGATAAAAAACCGGGCAAGTGCGAGTCGGACTCACGCACCGAGGGTTCCGTACAAACCTGTAGGTATATAAAATAATATAAAAAACAGATGTAATAGCTAAAAGATTGAGGTTTTCGGAATTTTTCCTTTATATGTGCTATAAAAATTGCTTCACGCCCAATTCTATCTGTGCTATAAGACGTTGCTTCGTACCAAATTTCAAGATTCTGAGTTCTTAGGAAGTATCCTGTGGGTTTTGATTCCTTTGCGAGCTTCGAAAATTTGTGTTAATTTGTGGCATCAACGGCTGTATCTTTTGATTGCGTTGGCTTAGAAGTCTGATTTTTCACAGCTTCAAGGGACCGTAGATTTCAGTATTTGATATAATTTTCAGTTTTAATCTATCACGCGTTCCTGAGAAAATGTGTCTTGACACGGACGGACGGACAACAAAGTGATCCTATAAGGGTTCAGGTTTTTTCCTTTCGAGGTACAGAACCCTAAAAGTATCAAAAGTTAGTTAATTTAAGCGAGGTGATTTCGTTGAAATAATGCACTATTACAAGTTACACAATGGTTTACAGCAAACAACCTAGTACTTAATTCTAGGAAAACTAAATGCGTTAAATTTGTTTTACCTAACGTTAGACACCTGGGACCTAATATTATGCTAGATAGGGAGGAACTTGACACAGTAGACTCTACAGTGTTCCTAGGTATTACATTAAATAAAAAGTTACAATGGGGTGTACATATAGCATGTCTTGCAGGAAAGCTCAGCTCTGCTGCGTATGCCGTCAGAAAAGTTAGGCAACTTATTGACATCGATACGGCTCGTTTAGTATATTTTACTTATTTTCACAGTGTTATGTCCTACGGCATTTTGTTATGAGCAAAGCTGCGGATATTCAGAATATTTTCGTTCTACAGAAACGAGCGGTAAGAGCAATATACATGTTAGGTGCAAAAGAGTCTCCTAGGGAACGCTTTAAGTCTATAGGAATTCTTACAGTAGCCTCGCAATTTTTATTAGCTAATATTTTGTACATTAGGCAAAATATAGGTTTATTTACCACGAAAACCGAAATACATAATATAAATACTCGAAACAGGCATAGGTTATATGTCCCTTATCATCGTTTACATAAAGTTAATAATTCTTTTGTAGGGCTAGGTATTCGTATATACAAAAAAATACCAATTAGTCTTTTAGAATTACCATTTAGTACGTTTAAAACTAAAATTAAAGACTGCCTTATTAAGAAGGGTTGATAAAGATAGTTGGTCACTTACGCTAGACAACTCATGATCTTTATACCTAATTAGAATTATATAGATACTTTGCATTTTTCAGTTAATCTTTATATACTATTTCTAGTTCTTTTAAATTACTGTTCATGTATTATTAGGTCATTCAACTTACTACATTTACATTTGCATTGTTGTTTCACTAATTTTATTAAAGTTTCACTGCACTGTAAGATGAAGATAACTGGTGATCTTCTTCTTCTTTTTTCTCTTAGCGTTATCCCAGTTTCAGTCTGGGGTCCGCTTCCTAGTCTAACCGGATTTGGCTGAATATTAGCTTTTCGACGGAGCGACTGCCTGTCTGACCTCCGCAACCCGAAGGGATAGCGATATTCCATGGTTTAGACTAGTGTCAGTTTATTTAGAAGGTACTGACGCCCTGTAACGACTGTCAAAGATCTTCATGACAACCGGGACCGACGGCTTAACGTGCTCTCCGAGGCACGGGACAAGCGATAATTAACAATTCAATATATATATATATATATATATATATATATATATATATATATATATATATAATAGATAACTCGTGATCATGGGCTGTAAACTAATGTTTTTGTAATTTTGTGTATTCATATACAGTCACTTCTGTAACATACATTTCCACCATAGTTCTGAACATGGTCGCGAGTTGCTTACATTATAAGACGTAAGTGGATGCTCCTGTTACACAATATTCACATTAACTAACTAAGGCTAACTTAGTACTAGACTAGACTAAGGGAAAATTTTATAACTGCATTAATTTCTTAAGTATGATGTCTGTAACTATTTACAAGTAATTAAGTACAATGTGAAACTGTTGCAGCTCCTTACAAAAATAAAATACATAATATGTACCATAATAGATAGAGGGCAGCGATAGCCTATTGGAGAGACCGACAGACTGCTACGCAGAGGGTCCGGGTTCGAATCCACGGCGCGCACCAATGACTTTTCGGAGTTATGTGCGTATTAAATTGTTAATTATCGCTTGCTAAACGGTGAAGGAAAACATCGTGAGGAAACCTGCATGTCTGAGAGTTCTCCATAATGTTCTCGAAAGACATGTGAAGTCTGCCAACCCGCACTAGGCCAGCGTGGTGAACTATGGCCTTACCCTTCTCATAGTGGGAAGAGGCCCGCGCCCAGCAGTGGGACAGTATATATACAGGGCTGCTGATGATGTACCCTAATATTGGCGATTCAAAAGAGTGGCCACGAGGTTTATTGCCCGTTCTTTCTCGTGGTTCTACCTATTGCTTTGCGAACGAGGCAGTAAATGTAAATGTAGAAGCATTAAGCATTTCGATTTAAAAAATTACATTCATAAGCGTCACCGTGTGACCTAGATGAATAAAAGATTTTAACTTTGACTTCACTGCACAAAAAAACTAGATGATGAGAATGAGATGATACGGTGACTATTTGGTGACTATCTCTAAGCCTACAGACTCAGTCATAGGAAGTTGTGTTCTTATATATAAAGTCGTATAAAAATCAAGAATTTTATCATAACCAGATAACACAATCTCCGCAAATATGGTCATATTACCGAGCACCGATTAAAGTTACGATGGTTACCCATTCATCAACGGCGTAGCTTACGTACTTTGTGTACCCTTTATTCTATATTGCACTCCCCATATGATCCTGTGTATTTAACTCCTCATTTCCAATTTCTTTGTGATACACATGAGAAAAATCTTCGCTACTCAAATAACCTTCTTCTCCTTTGTCCTTCTCACAGTTCTAGCCTTGTACCTTGTTCGTTTAACATTCAATCTATCCTTCTCTGGAATGCGCTCCCTCTCGATATCAGGATGTCCACTAGCCGTTTCACATTTAAAACCAGAGTGCGCCAGACTTATATAGAAGCACTACCTGAATCACTACAGGATTATCGTCTGTTTATTTGTAAAATTTCAGCTTCCTACGCCTTATAGTTTTGGCTGTAGCTTGTCTGTCAGTCAGTCAGTCATGCAAGGATTTTATATATACAGATATATATATAAAACCACACGAAGTTTTGTAGAGGTTTTATCTTCGCGAACTACGCCGTGATGCGGGATATAATATGAGGGAAGAGTATTGCCCTCGTTGTTTACAACTACACTCAAAAAACCTTTATTTAGGTAGTCACGAATGACGTCAGGCGCCGCGTAACTTAAGTGATGCATCAAGTTTACGTTCTAAACAATGAAAACGTCTAAACGTTTAATTTTTATATATACAGATATAGGCAAAAGTTAGTATATATATATATATATATATATATATATATATACACCAATATTTCTTAATTAGTACAAAAACTTTAAGGACAGATTAGCGAAGATATTATTATCATATATGTGACGTAAGAATTTCATAATATCAATAAAGAGCAAAGTTATTATCATTTGTTTATTGTAGAAAATCTCACTTAAATCATAGTCATATTTTACAATCCATTCACTAATTCATTGATAATATTCCATCCTGCTCATTCGCATTCTCTCTGTCGCACTTATGATGTAGGTAGCCATAGAAAATAAAATGAAGGAAAATAATAAATGTGGGTAGTTATTTTTTAATTTTGTTAATTCTACCCTCTCCTTCATACTTCATTCGGGCTTAGGACCGATAAAATTGATCGTTTAACAAGTAATTAAATACGGAGGTATGTAATTACAAAGCAAACAAATATCAAAATAAAAGATGGTGTTCTGGACTAAAAAAAAAGAGTAATTTTGGCGTATTTATGAAGTTAGAATCATCTGCTATTTACAAATTATTTTATCATCATCATGTCAGCCTAGAGACCTCCACTGTTGGACATAGGCCTTCCTCAAGGTGTGTGGAGAACACAGACCGATTTTGAGCCGCCCGCATCAAATTATTATTTACTTAAGTACGTATTATTTACTAAACTTACAAGTATTTACATTGTCCTTCGAAATGTCCACCATTGTTGTCAAAAGCATCCAATATGCACTGTTTTAATTGTTTGACACTGACCCGGTCACTTTTGTACACTCACAATACGATGTCCATGGGTACACAGCTGTATTCGCGATTTTTCCACTCAAAAAGTACGCACGAAGCATAGCTACATACTCCCGTGATATGAACTGATATGATAGGCCATCACGTCGGGCAAACGTAGACAAACAATTAACTTTTGCAACGAAATTAGCTACGCTCACTTTAGCTAACAATTTAGTACTGTTTGTCGCATCGTCGGGGCATCGCGCAGGCGAGGAGGGGCGGGGGGGTTAATTTATCAATGGTTAATTTTACTATGATAGTACACGGGTCGGTCATAGTATTAGTATTGCGTTTACCAATTATCACGTATTTTTGTGGACAGTTTTGGGACTTAGTGTTTTTATTTTTCAACTACATAAATATGATCAGTTAAAGATACTTAGTGCCCTGTTAAATTTTTTGTACTAATTAAAAAATAGTGGTATATATATATATATATATATATATATATATATATATATATATATATACTAACTTTTGCCCGCGGCTTCGCTCGCCTAAATTCGGGATAACACAAATCTCTTTTATTATAAATGTAGTTTTAACTGTTTAAGAAATATAACTGCTAAAAGTATTTACACATACAAACTACTTAGTACTAAGACTTAGTAGTAGGTAGGTAATCAAAATATTATCCGGTATCTGCGACGTTTCGCTAGAGTGGCCAATATGGCGACTGTAATTTGTCTGTCAGAACCATTAGAATTTAACAAAATACTCGACAATCCGAATTCTGCGGATATATGTTGTCGACTCGAAATCTTTATTTTTTAATGTTTTATTATTCTGGTAAGGTTTCGACGTACTCCTTGACAAAATTATTAATATAAAATTTGACACTGCGATGGCAGCGCAGTCCGTCGGTTCCAATGTGAAACATTCCGACATACACAACTACTTAAAAATTAAGTAAATAAACATTTTCCAGTGGACTAAATTGTGAATCTAAACCATTCTGAAGTCCCCTTGAACACACACAAAAAATTTCATCAAGATTGGTCCAGTCGTTTAGGAGGAGCTCAGTGACATACACACGCACACAAGAATTATATATGTTAAGATATATATATATATATATATATATATATATATGTATGTATGTATACAACATGTAACAAATTTAAATGCACTTCCTGAAAGTAGTTTGTTCACAATCGGCTACTGAATCCATTACTGTCATTTTTAATATTGTTTATTTTTTGTTCTAAAATAATAAAAATAACGTAAATTATGGTCACTCATTTATTTCAAAAGTTGAAATATACGAAAATAAACCTTAAGTCAAAGCAGAACGCCTTCTTTTAAAATGCATTTGTTTAATGGTTCGACGTTCGGTCACACGAACGCACACATTAGTACAACACAATAGCGGCAAAAGACAATTCACACAATTTACCACGAAAATATCTATCATCTATCTTTCGCTTACGTAATAATCAACAGGCAAGAGCGAGACGTAATGTGTCGCCCGCGCTGGCCAATGACAAGCGCTGGCGATGCGCTTTGACAAGTTATGACAAGTATCTAGTCATCCATCGGGAATCTGTCAGCGAGAGTTGCGAAAAAATATTTTAATTATGTGAATAAAATTGTAATTATCAACATGACGGTCCTGGTGTGGAACGTTCTGCATCACCTTGATGTTAACTTGTCGCCCCCGGACTTTTTCACTGTGGGAAAATGTTAAATCACTAGTTTATTGTGAGGAGACAACAAGTGCCTAGGAGTTAAGTTGATACATATTAGCTGCTTTTGAAGTAGTGAAAAGATGTGATGCGTGAGGGAACAGTGAAGTGTTAAGTGGATTAAAATAATGTGATTTTATCCTGTAAGTTATTAATTGATTATTCTATTAATGTAACTATTAATTTACAACTTTAAACACGTCGATCTTGCTTTATTCTCTCATTGATATTCTTTTACTTTATCTATCAATAATGGTAGGTAACTAAATAGTCATTTACAATAATATATTATGAAACAATGGATCGTGTGCATGTTATTAACAAACAATAAATAATTTTATACAAAGTCGACTGTCCACTCCAAAGCCGAAAAGTGTGATGGAAAGAAATAGGTAGTCATATCTTTGGAAATATCAACAGTAGCTGACAAATTACTCAAACATCATTCCTGTAAACCCCACTCTATCAGAGTGTTGTATAAAGACTAAATTTGAAACATTTTGTTTATATCGTATCGTATTTCGTTCCTATCATATCGCTGTCGTCTGTTTACCATAGCAACCGTTTCGTGTGTTTGTGTGCGTGCGCAAATTTATAGTGACCACGCTTTTTACTTTTAATCAAGTTTATACTTTCTTCAAAAAACAATATTTACGCAAATAAAAAACAAAATTCAATGCATGCATTATGATTGTAACAAGTTATTCTAATTGGGGTGTCTGAGGATTCGCGTTATTTCATTTACACGTTGTATATGTCTAGAATTACCGTAGGCTTACTAGGAATTGGTTGTAGGCACAGTGGAAGCTAATTTTTATTCATCCAGTTGTCCTAAAGCAATCAAATGTCTGACACATATTGCTGAGACTCTCAGCGATGACAAATTATAATGTAGTTATATGAAAATTTTACCTTATAGCTCTTGGTGATGTTCTTGAAGTGGACCTATAGATTAACTTATAATTTTGGCCAAAATAACAAGAGAATCAATAGATACCAGTTTACAATTCGGCGAAGTCCTTCTCCAGACCACGATGCACGTTAGCGGTTCACAAAACTTTTCACAAAAGTTCAATATGTCATCAATTTACAACAAACCTTGCCGGAAGTCAAAAGCGGCAATTACGTATTAAGTTAATTACAAGTTGATTCAATTCGCGTTAATTCAAAGGGCGATCAATTTAATTTAGGTACAAGGCACGCGAGCTTGCAAACGGCGTGTTAATTTTTCAACGCGGGACGGAAGGAAGTGACAGTTCAGTGTGACCATTGTCAGAAATTTTCAATAGACTAAACAAAATGTTACTCAATCGATCTAATCGATTTGACTTATAATAAAAACTAATTCTATTTCAAACATCCACCCGCCCCGGACCGGCCTACCGGTCCGCTAATCGGTTGGTAGACGTGACAATGTTGCAACCGCTCTCCTCAGAATCGAACCGTCCACCAAGACCTCAGCAAATCGGGGAACTCCATCAGCCCCAGTTACCAAATGAAGGATGCGCCCCCTGCGCCATCTGAGTGGCGGAAGGTTAGCCTCCTTGATCAAAAACGAGGTCACCAATCTTGGGTGGATCGGTCTTGTCAGTCCACTTAACGCGTTGCTGGAGTATGTGCAAATATTCCAAGTTCCAGCGTTTCCAAAAGCTCTGAGTAATCTGGCGTACCAATTCAAAACGCGAGAGACGACCAGGTCTCGTATCAATATAGGGGTACTCAGGCAAGGCGACAAGTGGGCGACCAATCAAAAAATGGCCCGGCGTAAGGGCCTCCAAATCATTCGGATCTGAGGAGATCGGGCACAATGGCCGAGAGTTCAAAACGGCCTCAATCTTACAAAACACAGTTGCGAGTTCCTCAAATGTAAGGACAGATTCACCGATTGTCCTGCGCAAGTGTGTTTTGGCGATTTTACGGCGGCCTCAAATATACCACCCCAGTGTGGACAATTTGGTGGGGAAAACAACCAATTTATCCCACGTCGGGCAAGCCTATCACCTATATCAGCTTTGTTGGTTTCAAGGAAATTAACAACATCATTCAAATAATTATATGTGCCCTTGAAGTTAGTGCCGCAGTCAGAACGGATCAAGGAAGGCAGCCCTCTGCGGGATACAAATCTGTCAAATGTGGCTACAAACGCCTCGGTCGTAAGCGAGGAGACTAGTTCTAAGTGTACGGCCTTTGTGGAGAGACAAACAAAAACACACAAGTAGGCCTTAACAGTCTTGCTGTTTCGAAGTGTCGACGTTTTCACCAAAAAGGGACCGGCGAAGTCCGTGCCAACACCGTCAAACGTCCTGCTCTCAGTTACGCGATCTGCCGGTAAGTCTCCCATCAAGGGCTGCATGGTAGAAGCCTTGAGCTTATAGCAAGGGATGCAGCGAAAGATTACACTCCGAATAATTCTTCGGGCAGACAAAATCCAAAACTCGCGTTGCAAAATGGCCAATAAAGCATTATAACCAGCATGCGAATTTTTAAGGTGACGGTCAGTTACCAACAAGCGTACCAAATGACCGTCCTTAGGTAACAAAAGGGGGTGACGAGCCCCGTAAGGGAGGCTGGCGTTCTTGAGACGCCCTCCAACGTGCAAGAGACCCGTATCGTCCAAAAAGGGGTTCAATTTAGAGACAGCTCCCGACAATTTCGATCTACCTGATTTAAGGATAGCAATCTCCTTTTCAAAATGCGCCAATTGCACAGAACGAACCCAAAAGGTGAGGGACTCCTGTCGTTCCTGTGGTGAGATAAACGGTGTCAGACGTTTCTGTTGTGGGTGCCTAAAATTAAAAACAAAACGCTTTATCCAAGCAGTGACACCTAACAACTTGTCGAGGGAGCTGTAACGATTCAACAAAATCTCGGGGGCGCATTCTACCTTCTCAAGAGCGAGTGTTCGTAGACCCGGCAAATTAGAAGTATTCAAAACTGGCGTTCGAAGCCAATCAATTTCTGGTCGACTCAACCATTCCGGACCCCACCACAGCGAATGACCTATCAAACTAGGCGTCAAGCATCCGCGCGAGGCACAATCAGCGGGGTTGAGCTCAACTGGCACGTGTCTCCAAACAAGCTTGACTTCGGATTTCTGGATTTGGGAAACGCGATTAGCAACAAATACCTCCAAGGTGTGGACAGAAGCCTTCAACCAACAAAGAACAATTTGGCTGTCTGTCCAGGCGTAAGTCCCATTGATACAAATGCTTTTACCCAAAGTACTGGACACGTGGTTCAATAAGCGTACAAGTAGGGCTGCTCCCGAGAGCTCCAATTTTGGAATGGTCAGAGATGTCCGAAGGGGTGCCACCTTGCTCTTTGCCATGATCAGGGAAACCCTCACCTGACCTGAGGCACTGACTGTGCGCAAGTACACCACGGCCGCGTGACCACGTTCCGAGGCGTCACAAAACCCGTGAAGGGTGGTCTTGTACTTCCCGGGAGGAAGGTTGGGACGAGGCAAGGAGATCTCGTTGACGGCAGGAAGTGAGGATACAAAGGAGGTCCATTCCTCAACAAGAAAGCCAGCAGAGGTTCGTCCCAGGTCAATCCTGCTGTCCAAAGCTTCTGCAAGAAGCATTTTGCCCAAAATATAATTGGACAGATCCAACCATTCGGATCAAAGGTTCTGGCGACAGTAGACAATACGAGACGTTTAGTCCAAGAACACGGCAATTTCAAGTCTACGTTATATGTAAAGATGTCTTGGACTGGTCTGTACTGGACGCCGAGAACAGCCATCATGGCAGGGTTGTCAACAATCTCAAATAGATGTGGATCTTGCTGATGATCCTCTGGCATTCCTTCCAAAAGCGCTGGTGAGTTGGAAATCCATTTGCGCAACTCATAACCAGCGGAGGCCAAAATACCTATCAATTCGTCCCGCAGGAGGATCGCCTCGTC
This sequence comes from Euclidia mi, assembly GCA_944739405.2. Taxonomy (NCBI): domain Eukaryota; kingdom Metazoa; phylum Arthropoda; class Insecta; order Lepidoptera; family Erebidae; genus Euclidia; species Euclidia mi. The sequence goes on from OX123187.2 coordinate 24,348,102, forward strand.
CGCTGTGGAGGCGCCCGAGCAAATGTCATCGACGTAAATATCGTCCTTCAAGATGGCGGAGGCTCGTGGGAAACGTAAGCCTTCACGGTCTGCGAGCTCCCAAAGAGAACGTATTGCCAAGTAGGGGCTTGACCTTAACCCGTACGTATTAGTATTGAGCTCGTAGACGACCATGGGATCACGAGGAGACTCTCTCCAAAGGATCAGCTGGAAGCGACGGTCATCAGGGTGGATAATAGTCTGCCTGAACATCATTTTAATGTCGGCTACAAAGACAACCTGATGTCGTCGGAAGCTGGTGATGACGTCACAAAGGTCCTTGACCAACTTGGGACCAGAATGCAAGGACTGGTTCAAGGATACGCCTGTTGAAGTCTGCGCAGAACCATCAAACACTGTGCGCAGCTTGCCAGTCGATGGCTTCAATACCGCATGATGCGGGAGAAAGTAGTGCTCCACCGAACGCCAATCCAAATTTGACACAGACATGTGTCCCAATTGTTCATATTCTCTCATGAACTCAATGTACTTCTGTCTGAGCTCCGGATCACGACCCATGCGACGCTCCATAGCCAACAATCTCTTTTCGGCTAAAGGTCGTGACTCACCAAGCGGAGGCCGAACAGACAGAAAAGGTAGCCTCGTAATGATCCGACCAGAGCGGAGTCGACCAATGTTGTTCTAGAAGAACAGCTCGCACTCCTCATGTTCTGGATTCAAATGGGCAGCTTGAGGGGGCTCCTCTACCTCCCAAAACCTCTGAACTGCATCAGAGAGAGCAGAGCCTACAGCCAACAAATTATCAAGTTCAGGTGGAGGGGGGTCCCTATGTACAGGTCCCATCAAAGCAAATCCAAATATGGTCGGGATGGCAGTCAAACAATTTGGCACCAAGACCCGTTTCCCACCAATCAAAATTCCACCGAGGACATCAGAGCCAATCAACAAGTCAATTTAACCCGGTGTGTCAAATTTGGGTTCTGCCAGTTCCAATCCCGATGTCAAATTCAACACAGCAGCGGGTAGCTGTTTCTGTGGGTGCATACCCAAAATATTCTTCAACACAATAGCCGAGGTTTTAATCCTCGGGTGTGAAGATAAAACAGGGCCAAACAAAACCTTAACTTGCCCTTCAACATTAGAGGCTACGTCACCTATGCCCCGTATACAATTTGGAAAAGAGCCCATATTGAATTTAACCTGCCCTACCAAATAAGTGGAAGCAATGCAACCTTGTGAACCTGTGTCCAATATAGCACGGACAACAACAGAGGTCCCCGTGGGTCCCCAGAACCTAACAGCAACCGTTGGTAGGATAACGGTCTCAATGGGGGAGGTTGGAGTTATAGGGCAGGGGTCAATGACCTATTGTTGCCTGGGCGGCGACCGTTGGCCAGGACCAGGCAAGTCAAAATGAGGGTGCGGCTTGAAGTCCTCAAAAGCGCGATGACTCGATCCGCGCGCCATCTGTGGGGGGTCATAGTGACGCACCCGCCCAAAACGAGGTGGGCGCGAGTCAAGGCGGAGACGCTCCGCCAAAGGAGGGGAATACCTGGGGCAGCAGTCATGGTGCTGGTGACGCTGAACAGCACATTCAGGTGCGCGAGAGAGAGGAGGCGTGCGCACGCTACGGTTCTCCAAATGGGGCGAGTGGCGATCAATTGAGCGAGGCGACTCTCGGCTACGCGCCGGTGAGCCGCGGCAGCCACCTTCAAAACACCCGCCCGTGCGCGGCGTCGGCTGGTTGGACAAGCGGCCAACCTCTCTGGCATTCATACAGAGAATGTCCAAATGCTGTCCTCCACAGTGAGGACAGGGGCGAGAGTTTGGGCAGTCTAGCTGATAGTGGGACCCCAAACAAGAGAAGCAAAGGCGGCGGGCATTCGCGATGCGCCTACGAGAGGCGACATGTAGGTCCGAGAATGCCCTACAACTGGCCGTTCTGTGCCCCGTGACCTTGCAGTAGGAGCACTCCGCTGGGCTCTGCGTGACCGCAAAGCGAGGAGGGTGCCGGTCAACATTGGCTCGGGTGTGAACGCGAGCCTGCTCCTTAACCTTGGGCGGCTGCGACTTAGCCGGCGCGTCACCACCGGAGTTGTCCAAGACCCGGCACTCATCCTCCAGGAACTTCTCCAGGTCAGCAAAGGGGGGCAGATGGGTCGCGCTATCCCCACCAAAGCGCTGCTCAAAACGCGACCTCAGGTCGGCAGGCAGCTTCTTCAGCACAATGTGCACCAATAGATAGGACCATTGGTCCACGGGCAGGTCAAGGCACTTAAGTGCGTTGATGGCCACCAAAAGCGGGTTCAAAAGTTGGGTGCGCAACCCAGAGACCCGGGTGAGCGTCGGCAAACCCAAAATCTGCTCGATGTGCGTGTCGGCGAGGCCACGCTTATTATGGTACCTACGGGTAATTAGGTCCCGAGCCGTCTGGTACGCCTCGTCAGACACGGGCAGATGCTGGATGAGGCCCTTAGCCTCCCCATCCAGAACCGACATTAGACAGGCCAACTTTTGTGCCGGCCGAAGGTCAGCCCTATCATTGACTAGGCTGTCGAACAAATTAACGAAGCCCAGGTAGCTTCCTAGGCAGCCATCAAAATGGGGAGGTCCAAAGTAGGTGCTGACCTAGGAAGCTCCTGCTTCAGGCCGGGTTGCCCTTCCCTATCGGCAACTAGTTGTCTCGCAGTATTGGAGACAGCATCATACAGGTCTAAGACCTGGGCATAGTCTTCGCTGACCTTATTTCGCTGGTCAGCGGTGAAATCATTGATTGACACTTCAAAACAACAAGTGCTAAAAGTGCGGAATTGCTGTTCCACACTTGCCAGGCGATCGTCAATCCGCTCGTACCTTTGAAGTAAGGCCTGCTGGCGATCAGGCCGGTTCACTAAAGCACTGCCCGAGGCAAACCAGCGCAAATCTGATGCAATAGCACCAGCAGCCGCACGCAAGTCCTTGATAGCTGACATAATCAAAATTCAAAAGAGCCCGGACAAGCGTTAAATAAAATTAACAATCAAAACTTATTTTTTCTTAATTCTTTGAAACCAACAAAGTATTAGCCTGTTTACTGCAAGTGCAGGCAAGTGACAGGTATCTTCTGTCCAACAAAATTAATAGTTTCAATATATATTGACACAAAACAAAGTCAAAGTTATCAAAAGTTGAACCTTCGAATAAGTTAATTAAAGTTAAATATTCAAATAAATTAACTAATTACTTGCAACAGACAGACTGGCTGTGTTATTTGAGATATACAATAGGAAGTAAGTACAGAATATGTGTTACCTAGCAATATTATCTATATTATAACAAAACAAAGTTTATTAATGTGACCCGCCCAAGTGCCAAGGTCAAGTTGGTTGTTATAATGTGTATGAATATATGCAATAAACTAAATTTACTAAATTTATTGATACATACAGCTGTTATGTATCCAAACAAACTGACTTATTAATGCAACAACAAATTTAAGTTAGATTTTTCAACAATACAAATCAACAATTACTGATTGAGGTTATGTGTGACAATGTGTTCCAAATTATCTAGTTCAACTTATACAATTAAATATTATGTATTTTAGACAATAACTGACCTGACAAACACTACAATACTGTCTACAAGGTGATATATATAGCTCATACAACACCAATCTGAGTTCAGATACAATCAACTGCTAAGATACAAGTTTACAATATAGGCACAGTTAACCACGCTCTTGCTATCAAAAATTATGTCTAGAATTACCGTAGGCTTACTGGGAATTGGTTGTAGGCACAGTGGAAGCTAATTTTTATTCATCCAGTTGTCCTAAAGCAATCAAATGTCTGACACATATTGCTGAGACTCTCAGCGATGACAAATTATAATGTAGTTGTATGAAAATTTTACCTTATAGCTCCTAGTGATGTTCTTGAAGTGGACCTATAGATTAACTTATAATTTTGGCCAAAATAACAAGAGAATCAATAGATACCAGTTTACAATTCGGCGAAGTCCTTCTCCAGACCACGATGCACGTTAGCGGTTCACAAAACTTTTCACAAAAGTTCAATATGTCATCAATTTACAACAAACCTTGCCGGAAGTCAAAAGCGGCAATTACGTATTAAGTTAATTACAAGTTGATTCAATTCGCGTTAATTCAAAGGGCGATCAATTTAATTTAGGTACAAGGCACGCGAGCTTGCAAACAGCGTGTTAATTTTTCAACGCGGGACGGAAGGAAGTGACAGTTCAGTGTGACCATTGTCAGAAATTTTCAATAGACTAAACAAACTGTTACTCAATCGATCTTATCGATTTGACTTATAATAAAAACTAATTCTATTTCAAACAATATATATATATATATATATCGTTATATATATATTTCTTGTGCGCGTGTGTATTATATATATATATATATTATAGCTCGCCATGATATATATATATATATATATATATATATATATATATATATATCCCGTAATCTATTGTACGTCCACTATGGCCATTTTTGCATCTAATGTGACGTCCACCTGCTTGAGTCGTCCGTATATCGGACGTCAAATAGGAGACTACGTGCAATGCTTGCGAAATGTCCCCCTGATACTAGAAAAGACAAAATATGCAAAATAAATTGGACGTCATTTTTCTTCCAATCTTGCTGCACAGAATATTTTCGTAGTTCGTTGATTTTCGTCGCAAAAACTAGTGGCGCTTTCGTCTTTATTCTATACGTTCATTGCTAGCCGTATGTGACGTCCAACGAAAGCTCTCAATGCTACGTTGCCACTTCGTGCACACAATAGATCTGAATTTGCAGGATTCTATTTATCGGTTATTTTATTCACTATTTGTGAGTAAGTATTTACACGTTTTCAGTTGATATGTGATGTAGCGTCTGCCTTTTTAAGCGAAATGTCTGGAAAAACAATCGAAGTGAAAAGAAACAGAATACCTACGGATTACGTATACCCGTATATAAGATCTGTATTTTGTAAAATTCATTTTTTTACTTTACTAAGCCGTATTTCTCATGTTTTTATATCACACGCATCTTATTTTATATTCATAGGTCTCAATTCTTCGTTGCCTCTACTGGAACTTCAAGGGAGTTAATTTATAAAAAAATACTTAATAACTTTATTAAACACGCAATAATACATATATATATGGTATTGTGCCGCTGCCTTGGAAAACCCCTAAATTATTGTTTTCATCAAATCAATTCACGTCTGGAGTGTATTCGTCACTATTGTGATATATAAAATAGTTCAGCTTAATAGAGAGCTCGTCAATTCGTAACTATTGCTGACATTGTGATGTTAAATTTTGATTTGATTCTAAAAGGGAGGTTATTTATGTCGACACGTATTTTAAAACAAAAGTTTATTTTATCATATTTTGACTAACAACCTTAGATAGCCTTGAAATGAAACCCATTTTATTTTAAGTTCCCACTGCATCAATTTTAATAACATTACTATTTATTTTCACCATCGACGGTCGCATATTGTTGCTGACATTAATGAACCTGAAAATTTGATTTCTTTTCTTGAACTTTCCATGTTTTGGTGCCTTTATTGCGAATATTTTTATGTATGATCATTACCCCAAAGATGAATGTGATTTTGTTCCTAATTTTACACCAAAACTGTTAGGTACATGGGTCAAATTACAAAAAAAAACGAAATAATATTTTACAATCGGTGATTTAATTTGTGTTACATTTTATTTTTTGTTTATTGTTTAGCAGGATTTAAATAAACTAATCACTTGTGCGATTCACAGTTATTTAGACATACACTACCGCTCAAAAGTATTTGTTCACCTTGATTTGAGGATGTTTGAAGAATATTATTTTCTTCTAATTGTACTAATTTTATTATGACAATTCATTGCCGTATGTTATTAAATCTAATGAGGACAGCTTCCCCATCATGATTTAACTAAAAAAACTTAAATAACCAAAAAGCAGGCAACGATAGCCAGTAGACAGTAGGATATACCAACAGACTGCCGTGCGAGGAGTTCGAAACCACCGCGCGCGCTACTGACTTTTCGGAGTTATTTGGTATTTAATTGTTAATTATCGCTCGCCTCGTGCCTCGGCGAGCATGTTAAACTGTCACTCTTGGCTCTCGTGAACAGTTGTTGACAGTCGCTACGCGGCGTCAGTACCCTTAAATAACTGTTGTTATTGGTCTAAACCATGTAATACCGCTATCCCTTTGGGATGCGTAGGTCAAACGGCAGTCGCTCTGAGGAAAAGCTGATATTAAGTCACATCTGGTTAGACTAGTAAGCGGAGACCGGTCGCTTGTCCGCTTATCTAGACCAGTATCAGTTTATTTAAGGGTACTGACTCCGCGTATGAACATGAGTGGGCGCGTATGAACAACGTGGAAATCAAAGGCGTTCCTCAACCAAACAACGAAAATTTTTTCAACATGCTCTCGAGTCTTGGTTATCAGATAAGCTACTAAGCTGTTACTCGTAACAAGACCCAAGTCAACTTTATAACAAGAGTACCGACCCGTGAAAAGGAGCGTGCGAAACCGATTATAGTGAGTTTCTGTAATCGCTACGTGAAAGAGGATTCTGTTGCAGCAGCTAGACAAGCATCCAAAAGCAGTCCTTTGACAGTAAGACGCATAGGTTTGACGGGCAATCAGAAAATACATGTCAATGATCACCTCACACTTGAAAATAAATTGCTTTTATCGAAAACAAAGAAGGCAGCTGCGAATAAGGACTTTCGTTACGTCTGGGTCAAGCACGCCAAGAAAAAAAAAGAAAACCGATTCATCGCACGTGATTATAGTGAAGTCAGAAATGGACCTTGCAAGAATCGTATGATTATTTGTCAATTATATTTTAATCTCTTAATAATGTTCTTGTGCGAGATACTATTGGTCGAGTTGTGCTATTCACGTATTCCAACTAAGTCTATCGATGTACATACTGCCGTGTTATGTTTCAATTAAAAACATTTTACTAACTTTTTTAGTCAGATATAATTTAAGCCGGGAGGAGTGTATATAATTCTGCGCATCGTATTGCCCGTTATGACTAATCACTGTCCGGCCGTACCGGCTTTTGTCACTCTTCGTATTTGTATGATTGAAGTGCTCTGTGTTTGACTGTGTCCATTTAAAACTCGTATGTTTTTAAAGTTGCACTGGTGCAAGTAAAGCTGAAAGGAAATCGTCTATCCTGGTATGGGCATGTAATGAGGAGGGATGAAAATCATGTGACTAGAAAGGTGATGAAGGTGAGAGTTGAGGGATATAAGTCAAGAGGAAGACCAAAGAAAAGATGGATGGATTGTGTGAGAGGAGACATGGATGAAAAGGGAGTGAATGATGAGATGACGTCTGATTAGAGAGAATGGAAGAGAAGGACATTCTGCGCCGACCCCAAGTAATATGAGACCAGGGCAGGCAGAAGAAGATGTTTTTACTTAATACCCGCTATAGCGTAATAAGTGACTGCAATTATATTTTAATAAGTATATTTTAGCATTTATTAGTAAAACATTGTAATATTATTATAATGTGTAATAAAACAGTTGTGATTAACTTGATCTCTGACTTCTTAAGCGTTGCGGAGTGCGATGACCCGTTGGTTATCCCCGTAGACCCGCACCATAAACCTTTGATTGTGGAGGTAGGTTTTGTAGAAATTCATCGGTTTGCAGACAAAATAACTTCAAAATATCTTGCCCATAAGGGTAACTACGATGCAATTAAATCTGCTCTTAATAAAACAGACTGACATTTATTGTTATGCACTGAGCCGTTGGAACAGTCAGTTAAACATTTTTACGACACATTATATTCTCTCAGAGATAAATTTATACCTATGAAATCTATCAGGCAAACTTCTCATCCGCGTTGGTATAGTTCAGGCCTTATAAAAGTGGTAAAAAAATGTCAAAGTACCACCGGAGGTTTAAATTGTATGGTAACATGAGTGACTATCTAACGGTATCTTCATTACGCCGGCGAGCTGTGGACTTAGAACAAACTTGTTTTGACGAATACATTACTAACGTAGAATACACAAACCTAAATAACCCGAGGGCCTTTTGGTCTTTTATTAAAAGTAGAAAAAATACCTCCTCACTGCCTAGTACACTGTACTATTACTATATAATAAGAATGTATCAGCTAATATGGGTCTAGAAATTAGTAATTAATTCGCAATATATTTTAGATCAACTTTTCAGGAGCCAGAAGTAGACAATATGCCTTGTCTACTTGAGTATAGTACTTTAAATGGTAACAGCAGAAGTACAAATTACATCAGTACAATACATTTTTCTCCTGGTAAGGTTATGAAATATTTTTTTATAAAGGTTTGGATCTTACTAAATCTGGTGGGGCAGATTACATCCCTCCATTATTTATAACAAGTTTAGCCGATAGTTTGGTTTTACCGCTCTGCATGCTTTTTATAATAGGTCGGTAACAGAAGGTTTAGTTCCATTAAAATGAAAATCGGCGTTCATTACACCAGTATTTAAAAAAGGTGATAAATCTAATGTAGAGAATTATCGTCCAATCTCAAAGTTATGTTTGTTTTCTAAAGTACTAGAACGTATTATTTATATTATCATCATATATTATATTACATTATTATATTACATCAAATCTAATCCTATCTCATGATTTTATATCTAAAGGTTAGTTAGGTAGATTGTGTGTGTAGTGATCGATACAGATTAACAAAAATGTTTTGACCGAATTGACCACAAAATACTGTTACAGATTTTTTTTGCTGCCGGCATACATGGTAATTTGTACCGCTGGTTCAGCTCGTACATTGAAAATCGCTCTCAATTCTCAATTCTCGGTTGGTGTTCAATCCCATCTGGAATTCCTCAGGGTTCGCTTTTGACCCCACTATTGTTTACTCTATTCACTGGAGATATAAATTCTTGTTTCCTAAATTCTTATATACTTCTATGTATACGCGGATGACATGAACATTCACAAAACTATTAACGATGCATCGGATGTATGGAAACTCCAAAACGACCTTGATAAATTTGTAGCATACTGCACAGTTGCACACTTAACAAACTACAGTTAAATATCGCAAAGTGTTGTTACATAACATTTAGTCGTCAAAAACTAACCATAGGATCGGGTTACAAACTTCATGATAAGTTTATTAGGAAAGTTGACTACGTTAAAGACCTTGGTGTTATCATGGACTCAAAGCTTTTATTCGATATGCACATCAATCACATTACGAACACGGCGTTGAAGGTTTTGTGATAAGAATGTCTTCATGTTTTCGGTCTCTTAAGACAGTAAACGTTTTGTACTGTGCCTATGTACGTACGTAGCAATCTAGCGTATGCGTCACAGGTATGGAACCCTCAATACCAGGTATATATATCATGCATTGAAGGTGTATAAAGAAAGTTTTTGCGATACTTAGATTTTAAAGCGAATCAATATTCTATTGACTATGACGAGCGTTGTAAACGGTATCATATTTTACTTCTGGAACTCAGAAGAACCATTATAAACATAGCCAATGACACGATTGATTGCCTTGAGTTGATGGGTAACATCAAGCTTGGAATGAATCAATTAGTTTTTCGACAACGTCCGATCTTACACGTTCCCTTTGCTACAACGAAATACAGACGGAACTCTTTTCTTTTACGTTGAGCCGAATCATTTAATCAAATGTCACGGAAATTAGATTTGGATTTATTCTGCACTAACTTGACCAAAAATAAAAAAAAACGTATAAATTATGACTTCTTTAGCAGCGATCGGCATATATTGCGCCTAGATTGCGGTATTTTTCCTGTGTACCTTTTCATTATTATTTTCTTGACTTTTTTGTTATAATAATATATAATTATACTAACTTGTGTATTATGAATCTCATTTTTAGTTACTTTTTTATGGCGGAACATGGCTGCAACATTGTATTTATTGTATGATTGAGCAAGTAGGTATACTTACAACAGTAACCGATGTAATTAATCTTTGTTACATTGCATTAATATGTGGTAGCTTGTAATTAGCAACTTCTTTTTTATTTAATTAAATGTGTTGTTATTAGTCTGTAAGCTTTCCTAAATAAATAAATAAATAAATATACGGACGTTATAATGTCTTAGAAGTTTCAAAATATCTGTAATTTGTCGTCCAAGATGTCAAATGATTAATAGTTTGTAACTTTTACGATATTGCCACGTCTGTATACTCGTATGTATCTAAATACCTGTAAAACTTGCAAATGATTACAGATATGGGCGTTTGAGGCTAAGCGTATGCTTTTACGTAGATATGCGTATGACTTTGTAACTCAGTGCAGTTGATGCAGATACAGTTAGTCAGCTTCTGCCAGAGCAGAACAGACGCATGTCCACATTGCACCTGAGCCGCAGCATACGCAGCTGTCAGTATGTTCAGGTATAAAATAATCGGATCTACCCTGCGTGGCGTCACCCGAGTCTCAGCATACGCTTAGCCACAATAAAATTTCGTTACAAGTTTGACACTATGTATCATTTGACGTCCAGGGTGTTAAATGAAAAAGGGTTGTATTTAACTGTTAGTCAAAAATACTAATTTTGCACCAAAAATACTAATTGCACCACTAAGCTAAGTTGACGGAGCCCTGCTGCTTCGCAGGGCTCCTATTTTTGGGAGCAGGGTCACAAGAGAACCTAACATAACCTATTAAGTTTTCTGAGTGGATAAGTTTCCCGAGCGGACGAAACTTTTCATATCAAATGATATTTTGTAAAAAGATCATCATATTTGGTGTACAAATAGTATTTTAGTGTGCAAGTCAGTATTTTAGTGAAATAATAAAGTTTTTTTGCGTAACTCACTTTAGTGTGTTACATAACATTTTTGATACGCTGTTAAAAATATCCCAATGAAAAATAGTTTGAAAATTTACGATATTGTAACGTCCGTATACTCGTAGTATACGACTACGAGTATACGACTACAAGTATACAGTCGTATACTAGTATACGAACATAATATAAAACTTCAAGTAAACGAACGTTACAATATCGTAAATTTTCATGATTTTAATTTTGTATTTCTAAAAACGTATATAAAAATGTTGTTGGTTTATGATGCTTAATTATACATACATACATAGACTCACGCCTGTTTCCCCGAAGGGGTAGGCAGAGGCATATTAAACGCCCACTTTTCGCCAGTGTTTTGATCCCACGTAATAGGTAGCGAGCCTATTGCCGCTTATCGGGATATTTTGTTTGCCAGAGCCTCGTCCGTTGATCGGCAGATGCACCACTTGCAGGTGAGGTTGGCTTGGGCCCTAAGATCTTGGTGGGAACCCTATGCACCCCTTAATTAGGCGATGCTTAATTAGGGTACTGCTAACCTAATGAGAGCCACCGTTTTCATGCTCTCCACGTAAAATGGTGTAATAATAATAATAACAGCTTTCAAACATCACCTTCATCGAGTAATATAAACAAAAAATGTATTACAAGATGAAAAGAAACCTTACAACCGCAGGGCAGCTTTGTGGCGAGCTGAATGTGTGTGGCGACACTGCGATCCCGAATGCTTTGAGAGAGTCGGTCAGGGCCTCGTCTCCAGCTTGCCTTTACTGGCTGGTAGGAGTGGATTTCCAAGAGCACCCGCAGGACTCTCAACACTGGCTTGCCTTGGTCGGCCGGCCAGAGGGATCCGCAGGAGCTACCAGCTCAGGGGTGGAAGTGTCATTCTCAAGGGCGTAACTACGGGGAAACCCGCTCCGAGTCTCCGTTGTCTCGAGACCCGCGATGGTGAAACCGGTGCCGCACCGCTCAACACCCCTAGCCACTCGCACCGGTGTTTACCTCTGGCTGCCTCTATGGCAGAGTTTGTTTGCTTTGGGCGGCTGTTAAGAGAGGGCCCATCCAGTGAGTTGGCGAGTCACCACCTGCCACCCGGACGGATACTATTAGAGTATTACTGGCAGGTGCCATTTTTCATCCATAAAAATTACAAGTCAATCAAACACCCAATCCCATAAACCAATTAAATAAGGCTCCACATATTACAATAGTCTTACATATGCTGCGGCTAGTCCATAGCTGTTCTCAGTAGTGCAGTTGTGGAGGCTCCGCTGCATGTGTCCCATCCCATTTTAGATTAAAGCTCTCTACGGGCCTCTGCGCGTTGGATCCATATCCCCGTGTAAGCTTCCCAAAAGTCCGGTTATTCTTTTAACACTAAATGTTAGAAAAATAGCCGTGTAACAGAGACACTTACGAATAATAATAATAATTCATTTATTCGCAAGAAAATTGTACATTAACAGGTGTTTATAAATGGTTGGTTACAGCATATTCTGCCCCTAGGGGCGTGCGACTTGAGTGCAGTAAACGGGTACTACATGGGAATATAAAGAACAAATATATTAGAAACATAACAATAAGTGGCACATGAAACAAAATAACATTTTACTAAAATGCATCGGTGATAATATTAGTTTGCCTAGGGCCTTATTTTCTAGATATTCCTTGACACTATTATAAGTTTTATTTAATAGTATATTAAAAAGTTGTTTTTTAAATTGGGATATAGGTAACATTTTGATACTTAGCGGAATATGGTTATATATTTTAATTGCTATACAGTATGCATTTCTTCTAAATAATTCCAATTTAATAGATGGCAGTTATGTATCATCAAATTTTAAAAGCTATTCAGCATGATGTTTTACTAGTAAACCTATTTCTAATATGTATAAGCATGGAACAGGTAAAATCTTGTGTTTTTTAAATAGAGGTTTACAGCTTGTCAGTGTATCGACTCCACATACTGCTCGAATACACTTCTTTTGGGTTATAAGAACTCTGTCAACTTCAACCGAGTTACCCCATACAACAATGCCGTATCTGAGCAGGGAGGATACGTAAGCATGGTATGCAGATAGTGCAGCATTAATGTTTACTGTCAGTCTAACTTTTTTTTAAACATTGATCTATTTTATTGACTAGTTTTTCTAAATGAGGTTTCCAATTACAATATTTATCGACCCTGATACCTAAAAATACGCAATTATCAACAACGTTTATGTGCGTATCATTATGATTTAATTTAGATTTGTTGCATATGTTTGGAATTGAATAATATTTGTTTTTGTCATGTTTATCTTAAGGTTGTTTTAATTAAGCCAGCTTATGGCATTATGGAGTGTCGCTTTTATATTTATATATATTTTATATATAAAACAGGACAGGTTAGAAGCACCCTGAACAGAAGAGCATGCATGAGAAATCTGATGGGAGTGAATGAAGCAAGAGAGATATGTCAAGATCGTTGCAAATGGCGCTCCGTAGTCTCTGCCTACCCCTCCGGGAAACAGGCGTGAGTCTATGTATGTATGTATGTATGCTTTTATATTTATTTCTAGATTAAGTTTATGTTTATCTTTAATTATTATTGTTGTATCATCAGCAAATAGTATAATTTCCTGGTTGATTGCATCCGGGAAATCGTTAATGTATAACAGAAACAAAAGAGGGGCTAAAATACTCCCTTAGGGCGTACCATAATTGTTTATTTTGTACATCGATCTGTATTGCTTTTGTTTATTTTTATAACTTCTGTTTAATTCGACATATTGTATTCGATTTTCTAGATAACTCTCAATCCAGTTATAAACATTTCCACGTAACCCATAATTTGAGAGCTTTGAGAGCAGTTTTTGGTGACAGACGAAGTCAACAGCTTTTGTCATGTCTAGAAACAGACATGCGACTATAGATTTATTATTTAAGGCTTCTGTAATATGCTTTATTAAAGAAAAACATGCCAATGCAGTGGAGCTTTGTTTCCGAAAACCGAACGGTTTTTTATTTAAGATATTACAAGAAGTTAGAAATGTCTCTATTTTGATGTACATAACTTTCTCGAATATTTTTGATAGTATAGGTATGAGTGTAATTGGTCTGTAATTATTGATGTTAGTTTTGGCTCCTTTTTTGTGCATTGGCTTAACAATTGACAGTTAAAGACGATCAGGGAATTTACCTTCTACGAGTGACAGGTTAATGATATAGGTTAATTCTTCTTTCTCTTAGCGTTATCCCGGTTTCAATCTGGGGTCCGCTTACTAGTCTAACCGGATTTGGCTGAATATTAACTTTTCCACGGAGCGACTGCCTGTCTGACCTCCGCAACCCGAAGGGATAGCGATATTCCATGGTTTAGACTAGTGTCAGTTTATGTTAGAAGGTACTGACGCCCTGTAACGATTGTCAAAGATCTTCATGACAACCGGGACCGACGGCTTAACGTGCTCTCCGAGGCACGGGACAAGCGATAATTAACAATTCAATACGCACATAACTCCGAAAAGTCATTGGTGCGCGCCGTGGATTTGAACCTGATACCCTCTGCATGGCAGTCTGTTGGTATATTCACTCGGCTATCGCTATAATGATATAGGTTAATAAAGCTACTAAAGAGTGTGCGCAGGTTTTAATACCTTTGTACTTATATCATCATAGCCAGTAGAATGAGTATTTTTTAAGGAGTTTATTATCTTTAATGTGTCAGAGTTGTCTATTGGTGTGAGAAATAAGGGTCTTAGTATTTTGAGATATTTTAGTGATATGGTTAAGTGGGCCTGTATCTTCGTATTTTTTAACATTGCTGCACAGTGATACATAGTAATTGTTAAATAAATTACAAATTTTAATAGGCTTGGTGTAGATCTTTTTGTTAAATTCTATTGATTCTATGTGTGCGCTAGTTATTGCTTTATTATTGTTTTCTTTAACAATTTTCCATGCAGCTGAGCAGGCATTTTTTTGCGTTTTTAATGAAGTTTAGATTGTTTATTTGTTGCGCTTTGTTGATACATTGTTTTAATATTGTTGTATAATTGTTATACCTTGTCTTATTCTGTCTTTTATTGTGTCTATCAAGATGATATTTCAAGTAAAGCATTCTTTTTCTTATACAACATCGTTTTATATTTTTAGTTAGTTTTCTATTTTTTACGTGTTTGACTACACTTACACTTTTTATCGTTATTTTGGGGAAACATAAAGTATAAAACATGGTGATAGTGTCATGGAAGGTGTTAAATGCTTCATTTGTACTTTGTTGTTCGTATACCTCAGTGAAGTGCAAATTATTAATTCAGTTTTTGAATTTGACCATGTTTTCCTGGCTAAGATCTCTAATGGTTTTGTATTGATAGTTATAAGATTTGTTATTTACACTGTAGGTCTCATTGTTGATAGTCAACGATTAAGCAGTTTCATGGTCAGATAATGCTAGGTAATGAATATTAGATTTACCTTCGTGAACGTTACTTACAATTTGATCTAAACAAGATGATTTTCGCGTCGGTAATGTTATGTGGCTTTTTAAGTTATTGTTTTTAAGTATGGATTGCAATTCACTGGATACCTTTTACCTACTTTAATGTATCAATGTTCCAATCTATACAGATAATAACGTTTTATTAGACTTTTTGCATAGCTTATCAGTGAGTTTTTCAAATTTATTTAAGAATATACTTGTGCTGGATGAGGGTGTTCTGTAAATGCATACTATTACAAGATTAAAAGTAGTAATTTCTTTAGCACTACATTCAAAATGAAGGGGGACTGAAGGTGGTAAGTTGCTAATATGTTTGTATGCCAGGTCATGCTTTATTAGTATGCATGAGCCTCCTCTGCGTTGGTTAGGGCGTGAGAAAAACAAAGCTAACTTGTAATTGCCTATTCTAAGGTTGGGTTCAGATCCTTGTTTTAAAAAGGTTTCTGTTAAGCAGATAATGTCAATATTACCTATATTATTCGATAAATCATTTATGGCTACCTCAATAAGCTCTTGTTTATTTATTACGCCTGCTATATTTTGGTGTATTATTGCAGTAGTTCTTGGCTTAATTTTATCTGCGAAAACAAATAGTATTTTGGGCCTTTTTTGGTGGTTGTATAGTTGTAAAATAATCAGTTATTTTAGTTTGTTTAGTTTTTGTATTAGCTGGTACATTTCTTTGTGTACAGTGTAGTGGTAAGAGAGAGTATACTCTACTTCCATCTTTGTGGATCATGTAAAATCTTATCTTGGTATATTTCATTGTGTTAATTCATTTTTTTTTTTAATTTATTCTTTATGCACAAAAATAGTACACAGGCGGACTTAATGCCTAGTGGCATTTTCTGCCAGTCAACCTTTTGGTGGTGCAGAGATAGATGAGGTAGGTACATTAGCCATGTGGTAAAAATAGGATATCTATTAAATACATATTAATAATTTAGATACATATTATTAACCATAAATATACTATAGATATATATAATTATTCATAGATATGATACACACATAAATATAATACATAAATATATTACATACATAAATACATAATTATACTATAGCTGATGAGAGTGAAGAGCCAATTCCTTCAACTTATCAAAGAGAAGATTCCGTAGTTTCGTTTTAAATGCATAACGGTTGGTGGCAATTCTAACTTCAGGAGGGAGCCTGTTCCATAGCAGCGAGTATTGTGAACTTAAATATTATACGGATGTCAGATAGATAAAATATATTTAAATCGTGGGATATTCGACGTCCGTTTATAATTTGAGTCAAATTTGATTACTGACGTCCGTATATCCGTTTTATAAACGTAGTTTGGTGTAGGCCACTGTGTTCATTTTGAGTTTATTTGATATAATTTTGTATTTTCTCAAGTGACCTGGTTATTACTTAATAGTAACTATCATAACTACCGCATTAAAAGTGTTCCTAAATAATGATAATTTTAAAGTAGAAGTAAGTAGATAGGTAACTTTAATTTAAGTAACTATTTCTTGTGTCATGATTTATGTCCCTAATTTTACACCATAACAAAATGTCAAATGCGTCTAATTACAAAAAAACTACCTAAATGTTATTTTTCAATCGGCGCAGTGATTTAATTTGTGTTAGATTTTATTTTTTGTTTATTGTTTAGCAGGGTATTTATACAAATCACTTGTGCGAATCACAGTTATTTAGACATATATGTACTAATACGGACGTTATAATGTCGTAAAAGTTTCACAATATCTGTCATTTGACGTCCAAGACGTCAAAAGATTAATAGTTTAAAACTTTTACAATATTGCCACGTCCGTATACCTGTATTTATCTAAATATCTGTAAAACTTGCAAATGATTACATATATTGACGTTTGAGGCTAAGCGTATGCTTTTACGTAGATATGCGTATGACTTTGTAACTCAGTGCAGTTGATGCAGACACAGGTCAGCTTCTGCCAGAGCAAAACCTGAGCCGCAGCATATGCAGCTGTCAGTATGTTCCGGTATTAAATAATCGTTGCGTCACCCAAATTTCAGCATACGCTTAGCCACAATTTCGTTACAAGTTTGATACTATCTATCATTTGACGTCCAGGATGTTAAATGACAAATAGCTTGAAAATTTACGATATTGCAACGTCCGTATACTACGAGTATACGGACGTTACAATATCGTAAATTTTCACGATTTTAATTTCGTATAAATAGGTATATAAAAATGTTGTTAGTGTAAGATGCTTAATTAGGATTCTGCTAACCTAATAAGAGCCACCGTTTTTATGCTCACCACGTAAAATCGTGTAAAATCTTATCTTGGTATATTTCATTGTGTTAGTTAATATTGCGAACTTTAATATTATACGGATGTCAGATAATGGAAATATATTTAAATCGTGGGATATTCGGCGTCCGTTTATAATTTGAATCAAATTCGATTACTGACGTCTGTATATCCGTTTTATAAACGTAGGTTGGTAAAGCCCACTGTGTTCGACTTGAGTTTATTTGAGATAATTTACTTATCAGCACTTAACTATCATACCTACCTTATTAAAATTGTTCCTAAATAATAATAATTTGAAATTAGAAGTAAGTAGATACCTTCAATTTAAGCGACTATTTCTTGTGACTGTGATTTATATCCCTAATTTTACACCAAAACGAAATGTCAAATGCGCCTTATTACCAAAAAATCTAAATGTTATTTTTCAATCGGCGCGGCGATTTAATTTGTGTTATATTTTATTTTTCGTTAATTGTTTGAGAGGGTTTAAACTAAGCACTTGTGCGATTCACAGTTATTTAGACACATATTTACTTATACGTACGTTATAATGCCGTAAAAGTTTCACATAATCTGTCATTTGACGTCCAAGATGTCAAATGATTAATAGTTTGAAACTTTTAAGATATTGCCACGTCCGTATACTCGTATTTATCTTAATACCTGTAAAACTTGCAAATGTTTACATATATGAACGTTTGAGGCTAAGCGTATGCTTTTGCGTAGATATGCGTATACTACGAGTATACGGATGTTACAATATCGGGAATTTTCATGATTTTAATTTCGTATATAAAAAATGTTGTAAGTTTATGATGCTTAATTAGGGTACTGCTAACTTAATGAGAGCCACCGTTTTTATGTTCACCACGTAAAATCGTGTAAATCTTATTTTGGTATATTTCATTGTGTAAGTTAATATTGTAAACTTTAATATTATACGGATGTCAGGTAATTGAAATATATTTAAATCGTGGGATTTTCAACGTCCGTTTATATCAAATTGGATTACTGACGTCCGTATATCCGTTTTATAAACGTAGGTTGGTATAGCCTACTGTGTTCGACTTGAGTTTATTTAAGACTAGAGGATGCCAGCAGCTTCGCATGCAATTTTTTTAAATTTACCCGTTTTGGTGGATCCCGTGGGAATTTCGGGAAATCCCTTCTTAGTGCACCCCTACGGTCCCTAAGGAACATACATACCAAATTTCAGCTTCCTGCGCCCAATAGTTTCGGCTGTAGCGTGTCTGTCAGTCAGTCAGTAACGCAAGGATTTTATATATTAAGATAATTTTGTATTTTAAGTGACCTGATTATTACTTATCAGTAAATATCATATCTACCTCATTAAAAGTGTCCCTAAATAATAATGATTTTAAATCAGAGGTAAGTAGACAGGTACCTTTAATTTAAGTTACTATTTCTTGTGACTGTGATTTAAATCTAAATGTTATTTTTCAATCGGCGCGGCGATTTAATTTGTGTTAGATTTTATTTTTTGTTTATTGTTTAGCAGGGTTTAAACAAATCACTTGTGCGATTCACAGTTATTTACACATATATGTACTTATACGGACGTTATAATATCGTAAAAGTTTCACAATGTCTGTCATTTGACGTCCAAGATGTCAAATGATTAATAGTTTGAAACTTTTACGATATTGCCACGTCCGTATACTCGTATGTATCTAAATACCTGTAAAACTTGCAAATGATTACATATATGGACGTTTGAGGCTAAGTGTATGCTTAGATATGCGTATGATTCTCTCCAATACTACGTTAGTACTATTTATTATATGTGCCAATACTTCTCATAATTTAGAAATAAGTAAATAGGTACTTTACATTTAAGTAAGTATTTCTTGTGATATTATCGTAATAAATTGCATTGATCTCAATATTTGTTTTATTTTCATAACTTTAAACTTCACGCTTACGTTAGCATACCTGAACTATAACATAGAAATAATATTTATCCACCTACTTATTAAATATTAAAGAAAGAAGAGCGGCAACGTTGCACTGTTCATAGGAGTTGCGATAGATAGGAAAACGTAAATTAAATAATGTATATCACGGGAAGCCAGATAATTGATAGTGTTGGCTGGAGTCCTAATTGATTTCACTATGGTTGTTAATATACGTATATTTGTATATCAATATGTGTCAAAATTTCAGAAAAATAATATGCACACAGTATTTGACATTGCCTTAGCGACTAATATTCGCTGTAATAGTTCATATTTTTTAAGTGGAACTGGTGGACGTCATAATAATGCGATGTAAAAGGGCGGCAAATAGATAGCGTGATGTAAATATATATATATATATATATATATATATATATATATATATATATATATATATATATATATATATATAATTAATGTATATATAAGGTATGTAAGTACTATTTTTTTTTATAGACTCACGGCAGAGGTGTAATATTACACCCTCATTTCGCCATGAATTGTTAGGTCCCACGTAATAGGGGGCGAGCCCATTACCATACCGGGCACATTACTAGACTCCGTGCTGCTACTGAGAATTTCCTAACGGAAAAACCCAATAACACTTTGCCCAACCCCGGGAATCGAACCCGAGACATCTCAATCCCACACGCACATTTATGCTGCGAGAACAACGAGGCAGTCTGTATTGATGTATTAATAAATCATTTAATTTGTACCTAAATGTATCACATTTGTTATAATATATATATATATATATATATATGTATTAATTAGGTTTGTTTCGATATAAATTATGAATTGCACCTATTCCTTGTATCTGTGCATCACCCAAAGGTTGACTGGTAGATAATGCCTACGGCATTAAGTCCGCCTCTGTACTTTTATGTACAGAAAGCTTAAATAAATAAATAAATAAAATAAGACACAATATAAACTTGCCGCAAAATGACTGCTGTCTAGCCTGTGCAATCCAAAGGGATAGCTATATTTTATGGCTTAGAACAGTGTCAGTTTACGCAAGGGCAGGTACTGATTTCCTATATGTACGCACATAACTTCGAAACTCAGTTGTACGCGCCGTAGGTTCAAATCCGATATTCTGTGCAAGCCAGTCTTTTCCACTAGACTGTCGCTGCCTACAGTACCAAATCTTATTATCGTAAAGTAAAACCGAAGATTTTCTACATAAAATCTACCGAACTTTAATCGAGGGTAAAAAAGTGCGTGTACCAATAAAAGCTATTTATGTTAACGTCCTTGAAGCTTTCGGGTACTATGATAAAATTCTCTATACTTTTTGGCCACTCTAAAGTTAAAACTGTCGTGCGTCTTGACCAACTCGCCATTGTACTCTAAAACGGATTCAAAATTGTTATTTGTTTTGGGAACAATGCTATTTTAAAACCGTGAAATATATTGTTTTAAATTCTTCAGAGGAGTATGCCCGCTGGGGATTGAACCCGAGACCATCGTCTCGGCAGTCCGTTACGTACACCACTAGGCTATCGACTTTTCGTTATGTGTGTATTAAAAATGTTAACTATCACTCGCTTAATAATGTGCCCAGTAGATGGCAATAGGCTCGCCCCCTATTACATTGGGACCTAAACATAACTGGCGAATTGGGGTGTGCATGCGCCTCTGCCTACCTCTTCGGGGATAAAAGGCGTGAAGTTATGTTATGTTAAATTTAAGTATTTGTACGAGAATTTCGACCGGTAACATTTTAGCTCCCTGCTGAGTTGAATTCCAAATGTTACTTGAGTTGCCTTCATATTTAGAGAATAAAAGGAGTAGAACAATATTTGGCCTGAATTTTGAGATTTGGAACTATTTAGTTTAACGGATTATCTTTTGACGTGACTGAGTTTTAATTTCAGATTACTATAAACTGCTCGCACGTTTAATGAACCACCACTTAAAACCTGATTTACCCGTTTTCATAAGTAACATATTCTAAGATACTGTTGTATAATTCAAGTTCGTTACTTATAGCGCAGATGTCCAGAGATATACAACCGTGCAAAGGATAGAGCTTTGTCTGTTGCTGCACGATCTTTGCTACGATTATAGAATATAAAATTATACTTATAACTCACAACTTCTGCTGCAACAGCAACTGATCTCCAGACGGACTTCTTTATTTTAAGTCCCAGGCTTAAGTAAGATTCGCGCCGCAAGCACCGTCATTGCTCTTTTTTTCAACGAATTTATGAAAAAGAAAGGACCCAAATTGAGTTTTGTGTCCCGCATAAAAGAGTCCGATGCGTGTGAAGTGTGCAAGTCACCTTCAATCAAACATTGGCAAGTTGTTTAATGCAACCTTTGATTTTTCAAATACCTTCGATCTATCACCTCACACGGACGCAGTAAGTCACTGTGCCCGCCACTACATTACCATAATGTAAACGCCGTGCATGGCTTATCGCTTAGCGAATATAAATAATTCCATCCGGATTCGTGTCTACACATAATTTTTGCTATGATGTTTATTGGAAGGAAGGAGATATAGCGAATTAAAGTTTGACACAAGCAAGCCAATGTATGTTTGAAATTAAAGCAGTGTAGTGAAATATAAAAAGAAAATCTTAATATGTGTGTGCACACGTCAAAAAGGAACCCGGTGTCCAATTTTAATTTTCTAGTTTCGAAAGTGTGTAGGTTCTGTGGTCTTGTGTCAGGCAGGTTGATTGAAATTATCTGTATGATGATGACGATGATGATAATCATTCCAAGTAAGTATTTAGTCACAGTTGTTGTACGAACACTAATTGTACTTAAGTAGTTAGTACTTAAGTCTTACAAGTTGTCTGAGAAGGCATCCGACTTTGTTTTTACACGAACGTTGGTCTATACAGTCTGGTTAGATTCAAAGCGCGCACAAAAGTCTTGTATGCAGTAGTTATCGATATTATATTAAATGATTTGTGTTTCGACGTGGAATCCCCAGAAAACTTACAACAGCTCGTGTCCAGCTGTGTCTTCCAATGACCATCCTTGGCCACCAGTTATTACTAAGACAATGGTGTGCTCACATGCCCGTAGTATGCGAGGATTTTCGTCACTAAAATTGGCTACGCCAGTTACATGAGTGCACATGACAGGAAGCAATGAAAATAAAGCAGTCACAGTAGCCGAACTCGGCTGGAACACATCATTTACACAAAAAGTTCTATGCTATGTTCTAACCCAAGTAAAGCTAATATCAACGTCATTACGATCCTTTGTCAAGCTATTACGCCTAATCTAGGTCAATCAATATCATCTCTTATAATAATATCTAAAATAATAAATCACGTAGACTGAAACATCCCAAGAATTCCTGTTTAAAGATATAAATTGAGGGAATCTTCGGAGGGATTCGTTGGAGTGCACATAAAGGGAAAGGTACCGATGGATAATTTAGTGGCAGAACAATAATTTGGGTGCTATTAATTCAGGCCGTTCGGGAGGGCCCGGCTCTTATCGTAAACAGCCGTAGTAAACGCTAATGTATCGCTCACAATGTTTTTAATATCGAAAATAATGTTTAACGGCCTCGTCCGTAGTTGTCCACGCGGCACGTCGCGGCTTCGCCATGGATCAATCAGGTCATAAGGTTTATGCGATAACGTCATAACAAAACAATCGTACTTATTCTAAACTCGTATAGAAAATGGTACGCATACATGAAGGGGGTTAAGTTTAATTTGGACCTCAGATAATACACATATTCGTCTGACCTGAAAAGTTCTTTCAGTAGAAAGTAACTATATAGTATTTTAAATGTACGTCATAAAAGCTCTGGACAGCTTTGTACATCGAGATTTCATGCACATACATTGTTTATTATCTACACTATATAATATTATAAAGAGGAAAAAATTGTATTTTTGTTTGTTTGTAATGGATAAACTCAAAAATTACTGGAACGATTTTTAAAATTCTTTCACCATTAGAAAGCTACATTATCTACGAGTAACTTAAGCTATATTTTATTTTAGAAAAAATCGGGTTCCGTGAGATATTTGGGTTTTTCGTACCCAAGGTGTAAAAAATCATACAAAAAAGTTCGTTATTTGGCGTACGCCACCTAAAATATAAAAGATAGAACCATAAAATGTTGTAATAATTAAAGACCTTAAAAATATCTACAAAAAAGTCCACAACACACTATACCTATCTATTTCGAGTAAGTACAACAACCATTTTTTTATTTAAAAATCTTGAAAATTTTTAGGACTATATTTTTTACGCATTTATTGTGATTACTCCTTGTCATTACTCCTTATCAAAATAAACTATTTTGTCACAAAATACTGTTTATGTAGATAATATTGAGTCTTTAATTCATTAAAATTTGACGTTTGGTTTGAAAGGTAGGGCGAAATCAATCTATACATACTCTATACACATAAATAAAATTGGAGTGTCTGTTTGTAATATTAAAATAACTGTTTTTTACATAATGCATATGGATGTATACACGGTACATATACCGAATTGAATGTATTACAATTTTTGTCTGTCTGTCTGTCTGTCGGTCTGTCTGTCTGTCTGTTTGTTCTAGCTAATCTCTGGAACGGCTGGACTGATTTTGACGAGACTTTCACTGGCGGATAGCTGATGTACCAAGGAGTAACTTAAGCTATAGATTAACCAGGTACACGAAGTAGTTCCCTCAGGACGCGGGTGAAACCGCGGGAAACAGCTAGTACCTAATATTTCAATACATTTATATTTACAACTCCGAATCTCTAAGTATTCAGGCTTCAAAGGCGAAATAATGAATTTAAATGACAAGCAGGATAACGCTAGGATGATGACAATAATGTGTAGTCGTAAAATAAAGTAAAAAATGTATAATACATAAATTACTTTTTTTAAAGCTTTCAAATAAACATTCATTCATTTTATAACAATGTACATATTATTCATATATATAATACAACTTAATAATCTTAAAATACTATCCTAAGAATGGATACAAAATATACAAAACAGAAAACAAAATAATTTAGAGTGCGTCATAAAAGTCCTCCACATCGCCGTCTACCGGGAGCGTGCCCAGAACGCTGGCAGCATTGCCAAGTTGTATGGCAATGCTTAACTTTTGGGCCAAGTACACTCCAGCCTTCTGGTCACACGAGGCGTCGACCAGTCTCTTTGCGAGATCTCTAAAGAGAGATCTCGTACTCAAATACGTAATCCCGGCTCAACTACGGCTCAAATACGTAATCCCCAACTAGGTTTACGTATTTGCGCCGTTTTAAGTTCTCCGCTGTAGCAGCAGCAGCGCTCGCACAACACGCTGTGCCAGGAAGACGAGATGGCGCAAGGGTATCGACACATGTTGCGTCCCACACCAAAGGCCTACCCAACTTTCATGGGAGTAAAGACATACCGTCTGGTCTTTTGCCATCGTCACGTGCCAGCCCCTGAGGTTCAAGTTGGGCTGAAACGCCAGCGGTGACAAGATCCCGACGGAGTATGTCATTTAGATTGCCGTGTCGTGATATACGATCTGCGCTCCTGCTGTATGATAACCCATGGTGACCAAGGCTGTCGACAGACTCCCCACGGTGACAGCGATGTGGAGAAACACATGACGTACGCAAGCGGCGATGCGGAAAGTCGTATCGTCCAACATGGTACCTAAGTTGGACGATGGCAGTGCCTGAGGCCAGCGCCCCGATTCTCAGTCTCCCACAGCTAGCAAACGGGCACGCTCTGCAGGATTGGACGATGTACTTAGGAGATATTATCGTACCACGCTGCTAAGCGGCCCGTCCCACTGCCTCTGAGAGGATAAGTCTTGAGGTAACTCGGTGTTTGGACAAGACATTCTCTAAGCATTTATGGCATCGATCTTACACTGCACATATTACGGCTTATATTACATAGATGTGGTGGCAGAAATCAGATATTTCAAGAAAATTACATGTGACACGGGGCTAAATTATCAAGTTTCATGAATGAATCAAGATCTACCATCAAGATATCCGCGTTATTTTCAACGAGGCGGTAGACATGTCCTCTGTCTATACGTAGACATTTTCTTTCTGTAATATAATTTTTTATGACAACCCAATCGGATTTATTCTGCTGAGTATTATGTTTTTAATCGATTCCGCTACGGATGACTTTAAAAAATGAAGCGACTTGATTTTATTTTTCCGATACGTTTGGTCCACGACTTAAAAATGCGTATTTTGCCTATGCGCTGCAAGGGACAGTTTAACAGCTGCACATAGGAAGTCCAGTAAGAATGCCATAACTTCAACTCTACCTCATAAAATCCCAAGAAACTAAGTCATCTTACCGTAAATCATCAGGCTGATCTAGAAAGCAATTAATCCCAAATCCTTGCTTTCGTATTATATCGTATTCCTATCTCGATCGAAATATTAAAACAATTTGCCATCGGTTCATAAATAATCATAGAATATGAATGAAATACAGGGGAGATTAATGCCCTGCGTACACAAACTCGGTCCCTTTTGTTTAAAATATACAGATACATAATTTATTTGAGGTTCGGCACCTGACTCCGATTACGCCTCAGACACTTTTATATAAAATCTCGCTCGGTACAGTATCACATCTACAAGTAATATAAGGATAATTTTCTTCACATAGTAGCTTGCCGCTACAAATATATTTTTTGTGAAAAAATATATTTTACACTTTTATTCTTGTATTAATACCCAAAATAATATTCCAACAGTCTTTTGAGACAATGTAGTGTACTCACACGCATTCATGCGTATGAATAATGGCCGCACGCTCGCCCTCACAGGGAAAGTTTTATGGTGTCTGGCTAGACGAATGGCCCTTCGGATTGGTCTGGCTGCTTAGGAAGGGTCTTAAAATAGTATCATAAGTAACATATATCAAATTTAGCTTTGCTAAAATGACGTAGTTTACATAATTTTTAAGTAACTTTCAAGGCGCCTGGCAGAAGTACTGGCCCACGGAAAGTGTCTGGCAATAATGAATTTCAATTTTAGGCAGTATTTTTAAACACATATTTGAATACCAGCTTTGATACTTTAACGTAAGTAAGTATGTTTTTTTGGTACCTTTACTTCGCGCTACCTGTGAAATGGTCCGGCTTTCAAGCTAGTGGGTCGGCATACTTCTTAACAAGATTTTATACTAATTATCCTCAAAATTTCAGCTTTGCTAAAATGACGTAGGTTTGGTGGCTCTGGGATCTTGGACTATAATTATGAATAACTCGAAGTAACTCAGCAAGAAGCAAAACCATTGGTCTATTACTTTATACACTTTTCTTGAAGCACACATTCCTAGTAAAATTTTATTTATAAAGATAAAATGGCAAACATTCGGTATAATTTCTGTGGATAAGGCCATGAGGGTCTCATCTCATAAAAATATATGGAGTTTCAAACAAGTATTTCCATTCAAATAAGCGTGAAGAATGATCATTAAAACCCTATAAAGGTAAATTTTCGTTGACCTAAAATGTTAAAACTTGGCATGAAAGGGTGCATTAAACTTAACTGGGAGGACAGACATTTACTTTGTTGCTCCGGGTTAAACAGTAAGAATCGCGAGAATATTTTTAAAGAGTTTTTGTTAAGATTACTGCGTCCATCGATATATATATGTACTAAAGTACTAGATGTAGCATTCAGAACATTTACTTTGTTCAAAAGCTTTGCACGGATATCCCGGCAAAGCAATCTAGTGTCACTTTGACTTTCCTGCGGTGTGGGTCCGCTTCGTTTATTGACTGTACAGCGACGATATATCGATTAATATGAATCAGAAATTGTATCTGTAGTAGCTTTAGTAAATTTATTTTTATTATTTATGAAAATAAAAGAGTTAAATTTATCATAATACCACATTAAAATGTATTTCTTTATATTTATGTGACGTCATTTATGATCATAGACTAACAACTATGCAGACATACATTGCAAGTGATTGTAGGTAAAAATATATGACTAAGACCAGACTTCGTGAAGGTATTAAGAGTGTTTTAGTTTGATTAATGTTGTATAACCAATTTGATAGAATTAGTGTTTTACAAACACAATTCTGTGTTCTTTTTATTTTTTGGTATATTAATCGTACCTAATAACTATATTAACGAATATTTCAACACTTCATCATTTTTCACGGCTGAAGAGTATGGTATAACCAAGCCATTGAACATGATAGGTGGTAATGTTTTCAGGTCTATTCTGTACATTAAGCGTCGACTGCCTACGATAATGGCCTGGCACTTCGCTGGGTTAACGGGTCATCATTATCCAACCAAGAGACAAAAAACCACAAAATTAATTGTTTTTGGTGGCAATTAAAAAGGTATTATAATATTTTTTTTAGCTTTTCTTGCTAGAGTAAATTTAATTGCAATTTATATAAAGCTAAGGCAGAACTTCAACCTGCGACCACGACGAACCGTGTCGATACTGTAACGACTAAGCTACTCAGGCCCAGGCCACTTCGTCATAAAATGATTTTTCTAATAGTTGGTTTCCTTAGGGTAGCGCATAGTGCCATCTGCCGCATGTGTAGGTTTAGAACTATGTGGTCAGCAAGGGCATCTTTACAGATTGACAAACAATGCTGCCTTATATTGGCGATGCTAAGATTCTAACTAGCGACTCTAGCGGCGAAATTAGAAGTTGCCTATGAACGACTCTTTCACAGATCACTACTACCTTTGACACTTTTGACAGCTCTCAATATAATGACCGCCATAACCTCGAAGCAAAGTTATATTGAAAGCCGTGAAAAGTGTCGTACATTGATAACTTCTAAATTTCGCCGCCAGAGGCGCGCGGATAATGAATGTTTGCATCGTCAATATAAGTTTATGTTTACTCATGTTTAAACAATTCTCATAGTTAGATAAAGAACATTGGGCGTATTCCGACCCGGTCATGGACATTGAAGAGCTTGGTATAAAATGAAAGAGCATAAATGCACTTGCCATTACATATGGTATTTTTTTTTATCCATGGGAGGACAAAGTTTGATCTAGAAACAGATCGTACTGCTATGAGATTCTGAGACCAAATGGCATCTACTTGATAGAGCTCTATCGGCACCAAGATTTTATGAACAATAAAACATTGATAAGAGGACGATGGAGACGAGGATCGCGACATTTTAGAGCGCGACAATACTCCACATATATTTTTATAAACCTAGCCAGACAAGGAAGGCAAAAGGTTGAAGATTATTACTGCTTGTGTATACATGGCCTGCGTACCATAGGCAGTTGCGCGCATATTGTCAGTCATCATCATCGGCCCCATATTTAAACTGTCTCACTGCTGGGCATGGGCCTCTCCCCACTATGAGAAGGGCCATAGTCCACTACGCTGGCCAATTGTGGTTGGCAGAGTTCACATGTCTTTCAAGAACAATATGAAGAGCTCTCAGACATGCAGGTTTCCTCACGATGTTTTCCTTCACCGTTTAGCAAGCGATAATTAACAATTTATTACGCACATAACTTCGAAAAGTCATTGGTGCGCGCCGTGGATTCGAACCCAAGACCCTCTGCGTAGCAGTCCGTCGGTGTCTCCACTAGTCCAGTATTTTTTTTTTATCCTGGGCTAGGCACCAGCAACAAATCGAAACCCCTGCAGTATTTTTAGATGAAATCACAACAGACATTGGTTACGCTGAATAAGTATCTAATGTAAGAAATAAGAATTATTTATCACTTATTTTTAAAATTACCGCAACCCACAAGAAAGCGACCCTTACCATGATAAACTAGGGACATATACCGATATATACACACAATTTCATGTCTGTCCGCCGTGGGCTTTTCTCCCTCGCTATTTGCCCAATGTCAAGCAGCCAGGAGCATTAGAGAACTATTGGCTACTCATTGGTAAGATGTCAAGACTGGTTGTTGTTGGTTGGCTATAATAATAACTAGACAGTGTAAGTCATTGGCATTGCTTGCGCCTGTGTGTTGCGCTAGTACGATTAGATGTCATAACTAATTAATATATGTACCTATGTATTACTTATGAGATATATTGTGTTTTCATGCGATGGCCGAGTCGATCTTTTTATTTAAAACATTAAAGATTTTTAATAAACCGACTTGGTATTACATGGATCTCACAACTTTTTACGGTAGCGAGACTTGGTTTTTTGACAAGTATTGTTTTTTATGGGATTAATATTTCACATACATGTACCTTTGAATCTTTACATCAGGTGCCAATTTCCAGGCCCAAAGTCACAGGACCCAAAGGTAATGTGATATTACATAGACCGTAAATATCGAAGTAAACATCTATGTGTGAAAGGAGCAGTTACTACGTAGTATAATAACTTTGTTATTTTCTCCACTCACCATACCTATTATTCATGCCTTTGATGTGGGAAGTGTTTTAGCCTTTGAAAATATTCATATTTGTTTGTTAGTAAAGTAAGTTTTTTATAAAGTTATGTCTACATAGAATATAATGGAGGAAATGTGTTTATTTTTGGATACTGAGCGACCTTTACTATGAGAAAAGATGTTCTTCTTGAAGTAACTTGCTTATCTGAATTTCAAACAAAAATCTAAAGTAATCTTGTTTTATACAAATAATGGGTGCAGCGACTGCTACGCCAAAGGTCGCGGGTTCGATTCCCGCTCAAGTCAAACATTTGTGTACATGAACATAGATGTTTGTCTTGGTCTGGGTGTTTCTATGTATAATATGTATATTTACCAAAAAAAGTATATATGTATGTTTATCCATTATCTAGTACCCATAGAACAAGCTGTGCTTAGTTTGGGACTAGATGGTGATGTGTGTATGTGGTAGAATATTATTATTATTTATTTATTTAAGTCTGTAGTCATGATTATTAATGAATATCTACTACTCAGTAGGTTCTTCAAAAACGTTAGACACATATTTCTTAATTAGTTTTTGGATACATACGACGATAAAATGACGTTAATGTTACTTGTCTTTATGTACTTACGTAGACAGTAAAGATACATTTTTAGAATTCGTAAAAAGGTACTTCTAGTACTAGTCAGATCAAGTGATGACTTACAAAGTAGAGAGTTTTAATATAAATTACTCAATATATGCACTATGAGAATCCCATAAAGAGCAACTATACTAACTATATGTGACTTTAGGAAGCCTCTATCGATTGCAACGACATAGTCCCACAGATTCAGAAGACCTTGTGATACGAAGGAGCTACGATTTTTCTCCAACTATAGAGATCATTGTACGTGTAGTGACGGATAAAGAATACAAGTGTCACCACCCCATTTCATTCCGTGGGTCTTGTAAAAGGCGACAAAGGAAATTGCAAAAAGCTAATAATATCTTTCGAAGAGATGGAAAACTTGAAACTAAACCCTATACCAACCCGTCTGGCCAGCGCGGTATAGTAGGCCAAATACCACCCAATGAACAGACGAAGAAATAAAAGGCCCCCAGTTCCCGGTAGTCCCGCTGTCCGAAGCCACGGTAGCGGTCGCGGTAACAGTGGGGCAGGGGGTGCTAAGAATCTCCGGGCAACGGGAAACGACTACCACAAGAAACTGTCCCTGGCTACGTACTATGGACGAACTCGAAGTAGAACTAGGTCGTATATACTGGCATATATTGGGGTTGTCTGAAGTCCGAAGACAGGGGGACGATACGATAACCCTTGAGTCAGGCAACCTGTTCTACTCTCGAGAAGGCAATCAATCCTCTCAGGGCAGTGTCGGTTTCCTCGTTAACAAATCCCTCGCTAACAACGTTGTAGAGGTCAGCAGTGTGTCGACACGGGTAGCGTGCCTCATATTAAGGATCACCGACACGTACTCCTTCGAGGTAGTACAGGTATATGCGCCGACCTCGACATACTGCGATGACATAGTCGAAGCGATGCATGACGATGTTGCTAAGGCTCTACATCATACCATCAAGATACACTACAACTTTGTTATGGAAGATTTTAATGCCAAAGTGGGAGTACAAGAACGCGGCGAAACGAAAATAATCGAATTCTATGGCATGGGTCGCCGAAATCACAGAGGGCAAATCCTGGTCAACTTTCTGCAGTCACAAGAGCTCTTCTTAATAAACTCTTTCTTCAAAAAGAAGCCTCATAGAAAGTGGACATGGCGAGGCCTCGATACTGTGACAAGGAACGAGATAGACTTTATCACGTCTGACCGAAAGTATATATTTAGAGACGTCTCAGTGATCAACAGGTGAATATCGGTAGCGATCACCGACTTTTCCGAGGCACGCTAGGCTTCGCATATTAAGGTCTACTCTTAGACCTACTGCGCCTCAGCTAGCACTAGGATCCTAAAAGTTTCAACTGGAACTTCAACATCGTTTTGGACTGCTGGAAATCCATGGCAATGTTGACGAGAAAACCGACGCCGTGGTCAAAACGCTACAGGATGTATCTCGAAGGGTGTTTCCCGGAAAAGCGTTAATGAGCAGAGTAAACTCTCGATCGAGACTCTCGAACTTATGAGGCAAAGAAGGGGAATGTCATATGCGCAGACGTTTTCGACAGATGGAAGGAACCCAAACCGGAAGATCTGGAAGCTGATGCGACGTGACCTCCGATGTTTCAACACCCGCGCTATTACGGCTGCAATTGAACAGAATCGAGGCACCAACGTTTTCGCTCGCCAGCTTGGTAGAACCCATGTGTTGAAACTCAATACTGCGGATGGCAAACGTAACCTTCAAGTTCGAGATTCTCGCTAAAATTTAGAGTTTCTACAAATACTTTTACGCATCACGGATGCCTAAACCCACGAGACCCAACGATAATGATCACAGAGCCCAACTCACGCGTCATTACCCGGAGGACATCCCTGATGTCAACCAGGGCGAGGTAAGAGTGGCTCTCAAGCTCCCCTGGAGACTTAAGAACAACAAGTCTGAGGAAATAACCACAGAGCTCTTAAAAGTAGGCGGGAAAGCAGTTCTGCCGTCCTTTAACTAGAACCCCGTTAACCCTCAAATAGTCGATTTTGAGTTTTAAATGCAAAGTATTACAGTTTTAAATTCTCTATCTTTCTGTCTAAGAACCATATCTCTATCACTTACAGTTACAGAGATATTAAAAAATGATTTACCGTTAAATGGCAAAATATGCAACTGTAAGGACGGGACTAAATGAAATAAAAGAGAGATGTTGTTCGATTGAATATAGGTTTATTACTGTCTTCTTGTTACTATTGGTACATAACTTATACTAACTTAACTACGTCACACGCCCTACCAAAAGGAAAAAAAAATGGATTACGTAAGTATACATTTTATTTAATAGTAAACATAAAATTATAGTTAACTATACGACATTTGAAAAATAAATGGTTACATATAAAGAATATAAGTTTGTTATAATTATAATGATACACATTTAATATATAATAATCTTAATGGTTAGTGCCTACTTCAATTTATTATCACACAAAGTATAAACAATACACGAGTTACAATAACATACATTTGATACCGTACAGTCACGCTCAATAGTGTTACATATCAATATTATTCATTATAAAGTCTAGTCCTATTTTTATGCACAGTTTTCACCTTACCATTAACTAAAAATACAACATTAGGTGATATATCCTTGACAACCAAAAATGGACCTAAATACAGTGGATCAAGTTTATTACAATTTTCATTACGAACTAGTAATAAATCTCCTGGCTTATATATGATTGGATGTATACTATTGTCGTACTTAGATTTTCTAAGTATTTTACTACTCACAAGATTATTTTTAGCATCAATTTGCGATTTTTGAATACGATATTTCAACTCAATAGCATAGTTGTCAAAATTATAAATGGGATCTATTGTTGTTGTGAGGTTACTAGGTATGTTGCATGGTTTACCAAATACTAACTCGAAAGGTGTAAATTTTGTACTCGAATGTACTGAAGTGTTATAAGAGAAACACCAATAAGGCACCCATGAACTCCAGTCCCGGGTTTGACTGTTAACTTGCATTCTCAAATAAAAAGATAAATGTTTGTGACTATTTTCTAATGAGCCTAATGTTTGGTGATGGAAAGCTGTCGACTGTAAATGACTTATGTTTAAAATTTTACAAACCTCTTGCATAGCTGAGTTGATGAATTCTGTGCCTCGATCCGTAACAATCTGCCTTGGAATGCCATACCTAAGTATAAAATTACTTACCAACGTTTCAGCTACTGTGCGTGCATCCTTACTGAGTATCGGATATGCTTCGACATATTTAGTGAGATCGCACTGAAGCGTTAAAATATAGTTGAAGTTATTATCTCGTATTAAAGGGCCTACCAAGTCTAAATAAACCTTATCGAAAGCTGAATTGCCGCAATCGGTTATCACCATGGGCTCCTTTACAGGCTTTAGATATTTGTAGCGTTGACATTTCGTACATTTTTTAACATAATTGATAACATCGCGTTCTAATCCTGTCCAGAAATATTTTTTACGTATGTTATTTAACATTCGTCTCATTCCTGCATGTCCACTCGTTGGTACAATATGATAATCGTTTAATATTACTCTCTTTATGTCGTCATCTATAATCTTTGTAATGCCTTTTATTACGCATAAGCGGGGTCCGGACCACTTAGGCAATTTATTTATAAACTGAGCTAGCTCTTTAATTATTTTAAAATTAATTTCATTTTTAATAATATATATAGTATCTACTTTTAAATTCGTACAAAATGATTCCATTTCCCTCACAGAGACAGCTCGTGTACGCTGTGATTGGGTAAACAGTTTAACGTATATAGTACGATTTGACGACGAATATGCATAATCTCCGCATTCTAACGATACGTGATTTTTAACCTTTTCCCATTCACTCTCATTTACAAACATTAATTCCGTGTAATCCTTCGGTGGTTTTAACATTTCTACAACTCTTGGGTGATCAGTCCAATCGTTTTTAGGAATGTTAGTCACTGAAGTATGATTACCAGAATTATGGTTAAGTTTTCTTCTTTGCGCTCTCGTAAGTACAGACAAGACATGTTCATTCATCGCCTTTAATTCTTCACTGCTTATTTCTATGCGAGACAATGCATCTGCAGCTACATTGTCGCGCCCTTTCACATAAACTACATTATAATCATATTCCTCAAGTAACAACCGAAATTTTAATAGTCTACTGGAAGGATCTGTCAAATTATACAAAAATACTAACGGCTTGTGGTCTGTTTCTATGATAAACTTTCTTCCATAGAGATAAGGGCGAAAATATTTTACCGACCAAACTATTGCTAACAGCTCCTTTTCAATCGTTGGATATCTGCGTTCGGCCTTGTTTAAACTACGGCTAGCATACGCGACGGGCCTACGGTCAGCATTACATAATACGGAACCTATAGCATAACCCGAGGCATCTGTTTTCAAAATAAATGTGTTACTATCATCAAATAAGGGATATTGCAGTACTGGAGGATTTATAAGGGAATTTTTTAAAACATCAAATGACTTTTGACAGTCTTTATCCCAATTAAATACTACATTTTTACGACATAAATTATTTAATGGTATGCAGATTTCAGCAAAATTTGGAATAAATTTTCTGTAATAGTTTGAGAAAGCTACGAACCGTTTCGTCTCATCAGCATTTTTTGGAACCGGATAGTTAACTAATGCACGTATTTTTTCTGGATCGGGCTTAATACCGTCCGCAGATACCACATGACCTAAGTATAATATTTCTTTTCGGAGAAAATCGCACTTACCGGGATTTAATTTTAAGTTTACTTTTCTTAATCTTGCCAAAATATCTAATAAATTTTTATTGTGACTGTCTAAATTTCTACCAAAACAAATCAAATTATCTAAGTATATAAAACATTTGTCATAATTAAGTCCCGACATTGCGACTGTCATTAATCGTGAAAATGAACTTGGACTCGTCTTTAAGCCCATCGGCATACGGGTCATTTGATACTGACCGGATGGAGTTGTAAATGCAGTATATTTCCTACTATCGGAATCTAATTTCGACTGAAAGTAAGCCTGAGTTAAATCTAGTTGTGAAAAATAAATTGCACCAGAAAGTGAATCTAATACGTCGGTTATATTGGGAAGTGGAAATTTATCGTCTAATATGCGATCATTTAATTTTCGGAAATCGATGACTAAACGCCAGCTTTTGGTATTATTTTCATTCCTTTTTGGTACTAGTAGTACTGGACTAGACCACTCACTATTGGCGGGTTCGATAATGTTATTGGAAAGCATTTCTTTAACTTGATTTTCAATTTCATGACGCTGTGAAAATGGTAAACGATATTGCTTAATATAAATGGGATCCGAATTTGGCTTTAACTGAATATTTTGTTCGTAAAGATTGCATGTACCTAACTTATCTCCGGGTAGAAAGAATACGTCGGCGAATTTTGCGCAAATATTTTGTATACTGATACTTTCTTCCTTGTTCAAGTGGTCTAATTTTATCAGCGATAATAATTTACGAACTCTTTCTCCATCTAATTCCTGCTTCTCAAACGAACAAATATTATAGCAAGATAAACTATCAATGTCCGGTCTAAAATAACTAAGTTCAATTACAGTTTCTCGTGCATTTAAAATTTGTATTAAAATCTTTCCGTTTCTTGGTTGACAGATACTTCCAGCAATAAATACACCTTCACACAACTCTTTCGGCAATATAACACAAGGGTCTTTTAAGCATGAATCTATTTGGAAAAGCTTTTCACATCTCGGTGGTACCGTAATAAAAGATGTTTTACCTAATTTTCCTAATCCTAAAGGAATGATGAATGTCAATGAATCATCTAAGTTATTAAGTGTCATAGTATTATTCTCATAATTTAAAATACAGTTATATTTCATTAAAAATTCCTGCCCGATTATGCCATCTTGGATACAAGGTAGGTTTTTTAGAACATAAAACTTGTGTTTGAATTCTTTTCCACTTAAAGAGAATGGTATGTAAACAAAGCCTTCGGTGTACGATTTGCCACCAATACCATTAATGGTTATGTGTTCTGGATGCAGTGGAATATTCCAGTCTCTAACTGTCTCATATTTCACCACTGACAAAGATGCACCCGTGTCGACTAACATTCTATATTTGGTACCGAATATTGCTAGTTCTAAGAAATTATTATAATGACATGCTAAAATAAAGTTACGATCGAAAAAACTCTAAGTCCAAATTTTGATTGTTTACCGTATTATTTTGAGTATTAGAGTTACTTTGTACCTCATTTTCGGATTGGTTTAATATAATATACGCATTCTGTCTAAAATTACCTCTAGTCACTCTATGTTCGGTATTACGTCCACGTCCTCGCGAATAGGTCGTTATGCCTCTAGTATTGTTTCCTCGAAAAACAGGCCTAGAAGTTGTAGAACGTACTGGTCTAAACCCGCGACTTGGCACGTAAACATTTCTAGTAAATCTACCTTTGCCTTGACCCCTATAAGAATGGAAGTACTTACCCTGGCGCTGACCTGTGAAGATCGTTTCTGATGACGTGCTCGGCCCTAGGTGAGCACGTTCTTCATCTTTGGCAGCTCTTATAACGTCCTTCAACTCCGAGTAATTCCTGGCCGCTAAAATGGTACTTAACCGACTATTTCTCAAACCTTCTGTAAATCTTTGTATGGCTAACTTTTCATTAACAGGTCTAAACATTTTATACGCATCGTTATTGCCATCCGATTGGGAAATAGTCAATTCGACAAATAGATCCTCAAGTTTCTTACCAAATTCTTCAATACTTTGGGATCCTTGCCTGGTCTTCAATAACTCTAGTTGCAGTGCCGTGGCTGATTGCTTGGTCAGCAGGTTACTTTTCATATCTGTAATGAGATCTGCAGAAGATTTATAGTTAGAAGCCAACCGCAATTTGGCACTTCGCGTTAGGCGCGTTTTAAGAACAAAAGATATCAGTAAATGTTCCTGTTCTTTTGCAATATTTTGGCTATAAAACTCTATGCAATCTATTAATTTTTTCGTTACTTCCTCCTCACCCGTCATTACAGGTAGAAGAGA
The DNA here is from genome assembly GCA_944739405.2 of Euclidia mi. Lineage (NCBI taxonomy): Eukaryota > Metazoa > Arthropoda > Insecta > Lepidoptera > Erebidae > Euclidia > Euclidia mi. The sequence goes on from OX123187.2 coordinate 24,385,688, forward strand.
AGTAGCAGTTTTCATGTCAAACTCAGTCTTGGAAGTCATGGTGTCACTATCTTTGTTACTTACTAAACAAAATTTTTCAATATCTTGGAAATACGATTCTATTTCCGCACAAACAACTACTGTATACTCTATGTCCTCCTGTTTAATGTACCCTTTAGAAATATTGATATCTAAATTTTTACGCTGTGAAATATACAAATCATACAATTTCTTTGCTTCTGTATATTTCTACATACATACATACATACATACATATCGTCACGCCTTTTATCCCCGAAGGGGTAGGCAGAGGTGTATTTCTACACCCAATTTTCGCCAGATATACTTTAGTCCCACGTAATAAGGGGCGAGCCTATTGCCGTACCGGGCACATTTCCAGACTCCGTGCTACTACTGAGAATTTCGTGATAGAAAAACCCAATAACACTGCCCGACCCAGGAATCGAACCCGGGACCTCCCGATCCCACGCGCAAATTCATGCTGCGAGACCAACGAGGCAGTCGTATAGGGTTTGATGTCGAGTTTTCCGTCTCTACGCAAAGATGGTATTTGCATCGTGTTATCCCTTAGTCGCCTCTTACGACACCCACGGGAAGATAGGGGGTGGTGACACTTGTATTCTATGCCGTCAACCACACGGCAAGTATATTTCTGTTCTAATAATTTTCTGGTTCTTTTAGGTTTACTTAGCTTAACTAAATTTATTTTAATAATTTTAATTTTTTCATGAATGTCTAATATATCAGACATCTAAAATAGAACAATATGCATAAGAATTAATAAAAAAAGAAATACGAAAGGAGAAAAGAGAGAAGAAATCTATAGTCTCTACGTCAATACCTTTGTCAGCACATCACTATCAACACATCACTTTTCACCTATTTTATTCCGCACTAATTTTACCGATATTAACCGCACACAGACTCACTTACACTTACGTAGGCACTAATCTTCATTTTTCGCTGTTGTTTAACCGAGTTTTACTCAAGGTTAAACATCACCGGCCTCCTTAGTAGTCTTTGGGTCACGCCGAGGGCCCGAGCGTCTGAAAGCGCTCCTGGCCATCTCCTGCCTCATCCAATTCACGTGGCACTGTTTGTACAACTGGTACACCGCATATTTAGCGCCCAAAATCAAAATGAGTGCTATTACACCCAATATTATATTTGTCGTGGACTGATTTGTGTGCAATTTTTCAATATCGGCTACGTTTACGCCACCAGCAGCATTTTGGGCAATCACAATTTCCTCCTTACTTTGTTGTTTTCCCATTTTTCGAACCGAAGTATAGAACACTAGCGTCTTTGAATTGCGAACAAGATAGACCGATCGCGAATGTCATCATAGAAACAATGTCTATTACACTAAGAAACCCGAAACCAATCCTTAAATGGCAGGGTCGCCATGTAAGGACGGGACTAAATGAAATAAAAGAGAGATGTTGTTCGATTGAATATAGGTTTATTACTGTCTTCTTGTTACTATTGGTACATAACTTATACTAACTTAACTACGTCACACAACAAATGCTTGACTTAAAAGCGACTATACCACGCTTCTCAGCTAAATACACGTTTAACACATTGACTGCTGGAAACGTATATGGTGTGTCCCAAGTGTCGGATCCTGCGATGCGGCTAGCCCACAATAGTCGTGTTTAGGGAAAAATATACAAGCGTGCTGCCGAAACACGCGACGCGTGAAGCATACCCATACCACACATGTGCTGACGACCACTCATGTGTGTTTTTTTGTATAGCAACTCGTACGTCGCGTGTCGCGTCAGCACTAACACACGCTCGACCTGCACGCGCGTTGCGTGTCGTTAAGCACGAGAGGCTGGGCACGCTCTGCGGGTGCGGATACACGCAGGATATGCGTACTGGCCGCATAGCAAAAGGCCGTCTACGAATCTTAGGCCAGCAGTCAATGTGTTAAGTACCTTAGTTTCGAAATTCGCCTAATATTTTTTACATTTTTTACTGGCTTAAACTACGTTAATTGAATATTCTTGACTATAAATACACTAAGAGCGTATAACTTGTTTATAGTTGGTTCGGCGTTACACCGAAACCGTAGGGTTCTAGGCGACTTGGAGCAGGAAAATGGACTGTATTAGGGCGAGTTCTGGGTCGCCTAGAAAGGAATAAGGGAAGAGGAGATGGATACGCTAAGGGGTGATTGAGTGGGTATAGGATATTTCAAGGATGGAGGGCACCTACCTTATACAACCTTCTTCGTTTCCGTAGGGCAGTCTCCTGGTGGTTTCGTGATGCAGCTGATTGTTTACACTTCAATTCACCGTCACTCCCACTTGCGAGCGGTTTATATAATCACATACAACGGTGCGGCGCGGTACGGTATCGAGACGGCGTTCTCAGCGGGAGGAATGTTCTCGACTGTCACTCGCGTCCACGATCGCGTCGACGAATCAGGCGAAGGCAGTGCCTCTTCCAGGGAGTGGGATAGAGCGGGATGGAAATATGATATCGCTCGCACTAGACAAGCGTGGAACGATTCATGTTGATGCGATTAGTTTATATATTAGTAGATAGGAAGGTAGATGGCGCTACCATATCCCCCCGGCCCTAAAAGGTTGCCTTTAAAAAAAAAATAGAATTGAACTTAGCTATGTTGGGTGTACTACCGCATAACCCATCAATAGGCTAAGACAGCGATATGGCAATAAATTAATCTAAATTAACTTTAGCGAAAACTACAAACGCAATAATAGCGAAAACTACTAACTAAATACTTAAACTAAGAGGTAGGTCCAACTTCAGGCTAGATCTCACTGAGTTGGTAGTGGACGCGAGTTGATCAGTGCCTCGACTTGTGCAAGGACAGTTAAAGGCTCTTCGTAAGAGAGGATCTGTTGACCTATAACTTTGAAGAGATGCGTTTTAATTACTTTGACCATGCTTGCCCAACATCCACCGAAATGTGGGGATGCTGGTGGAATAAACTTTCAGTCAATATGATCTATGGAAAGTTCTTCCTGAAGACGAGTACGATAATCCGCGACGTGATTGAAACAAGTAGCGGGAACAAGTTCAATCAATTTACTAACGCGGTTGGCGACAAAAGTCTGCCAGCGGTGAGGAGAAGAATAAATCCAAGCGAGCACTACTTTGGAGTCGGAAAATGCGTATAATTTATTAATGGGGTAGTGGGGCAAAACTGTGTCTTGAACCTTGTGGAGCAACTGAGACAGCAGAAGGGCCGCGCACAACTCCAGTCTCGCAACCGAAATGGTTTAACAGGTGAGACCTTAGACTTGGCACAAACTAACTGCACCGAGTAGTTAGAACCAATGCGGACTTGCAGATATACGACTCCGCCGTAAGCACGCTCGCTGGCGTCAGCGAAACCTGTTAAGTTGATGGTACATCCATCTACCAACCCAAGATGACGCGAAATAGTAATTTGATTGAGCGCGGTAAGCTCAATACAAAACTGGCCCCAAGCGGCGACAATATGGTCAGGGGGTGTTTCATCCCACTCACACTTTGATAGCCAAAGCTCCTTGATCAAGAGCTTGGCGTACAAAATTGTGGGAGCCACAAACCCATTATGTCCCATAGTCGAGCCACTGTGGACAGCATAGTGCGCTTGGCGCACTTATCATCTGGCGGTGAGACGTCAAACCGAAAACTATCGCAGGATTTGTCCCAGCGTAAACCGAGAACTTTATGCGGTACAGACTTCTCAAACTCAATGTCTGGAGAAGCTTTATGAGAATCAGGTATGCGTGCGAGAACCTCCTTAGAATTGTTTGTCCATTTGACAAGATCAAACTGGCCTCGCTTGAAAAGCTGAATAAGCTCTTCACAAAGCGAAATTGCTAGCGGAGCGGGTATGACATTACAGGCAATGTCATCTATATACAAAGCGGATGTGTAGTATAGTATAGTGTAGCGTAGCGTAGCTTAGCATAGCATAGCGTAGCATAGCATAGCATAGCATAGCGTAGCATAGCGTAGCATAGCATAGCATAGCGTAGCATAGCATGGCGTAGCATAGCATAGCATAGCATAGCTAATTAGTGCTTTATCTTACACACAGTTTTAGCACCCACCTTGATCTCTTGAAGAGCAGAACAACAACAAGACGTAATACAATGAGAAGTATGTAACGTAGGTACGGTACCCATAATCACATACCCAAGTACCGTCTCAATAGCGGGCGGTAAATCATATCGCTCACTACGAACTATGTTAGTTAGTAGCAAGTGCGGAAATATTGAAGCTCCGATCAAAAGATCAATGCCTGCCGGATTCGCAAACTCCGCGTCGGCTAACGGCAATGACTCGAGATGAGTGAGTGATGCTACGTCTACATTAGCGTTCGGCAATGCGTCCGTGATACGCTCCACGATAAGCGAAGAAATGTTAAAATTAATATTCCTATCAAAACGCGAATGTATTTTAATATCTACGGAACCCCTGCAATGCTTTACTGAACCGCCTATCCCTTTGACGGTTGAGTTAGTATTTTTAAAGTTATTCCATAATCCGAGGCGTTTGAAGCATTCCGATGTTATTAGATTGGTCTGAGATGCGCTATCTAGCAGACAACGTACCATGTGTGGCGACCCATTAACATCATATACGATAACTTGCGCTGTCGCTAACAGAACAGTCTTAGACGCCGTAAACTGCGTTTTGGCCCTGCGCGGATCATTACAGATGCGCGAGTGCCGTCCTCGCGTGCGCGTCGCCCGCGCAATGGATGTCGTACACAACGATACTTCGCCCTCAGACGCGGAAGGCGCAGCTACCGTGTTCTGCACTTGCGACGTACTCGTAAGTGTGTCAAGGTTAGCGGCTTGACTTGACAACCGGTTATTTTTATCCAAATGTAACAGTGTATGATGTTTTTGTTTACACGAGCGACATCTCGTTCTACTGGAACAATTACTCGTTTTATGTTTTATGCTTAAGCAATTAATGCAAGCTTTGTTATCTTTTACGCTTTTAAAACGAGCAATTGGATTTAAATCATTAAAGTTAGGACACTTATAGTAATGGTCGTGCACTATATTACTGCACAGACACTTCTGTGAATTATTACTATTAGATTCCGAACATGTTACGTAAGATTGTGGATTAGGGACCGAGTTATTATTACTATTTCGCGATTTATTCAACCTTTGTTTGTTGTTGTTAGTGTTAGACGGGCCAGGTGAACCAGACTGCGTATTATGAAATATTCGACACTGATCTTTGATGAACGAAATAAAACTATCTAGTGTAGGTATTTTATTATTGCGTTCCGTCATCTCGAATGCGCGAATTGTATCAGTGTCAAACTTTTTTAAAGCGAGTTGAAGCAACATAAAGCCGGAAAGATCTTCTAATTTTAAATTCCTAAGAGAATTAACCGCGGTAACAAAGTTGTCTATAAACAGCTGGAAATTCGAGACAGACGCGGCACCGGACAATTTAAGATTTAAAGCTTGGTCAAAGTACGTAGACGCTAGAACGCGCGTGTCCTGATATCTGTCAAGTAGTGACTGAAATATGACCTGATAATTCTCAGCACTGGGTGTGACACCTGCAAATACGGACTGGGCCTTCGGTGACAGTTTACCTATTAAATAGTACAACCTGTCAGCATCTGTCAGAGAACCATTATCGTGCACTGTAGACTTAAAACTCGCATAGAATAACGGCCAATTTCGTATATCTCCGTCAAACGACATAATCTCGATTGGCGGTAATCTCGGTTTGCGGGCAACGGGCTCTGCCGAACATTTACCCTCCAATTGCGATTGTATACGCTTAATGATACAATAAAGATCTTCGAATGCGGTATACGCCTGATAGTTCGGTTTTTCATCAGGATTGATAGAAAGTAATCTTGCGTTATAATCGTCTAACAACTTATGAAAATCTGTTCGAATACTATCTACTGTTATACAATAACTGAGAAATGCTTCGCTATTACTGTCAGACATAGATGCGGTTTTTGATCGTTCATAGATGTTTTGAATGCGCTCAAATAAAATATTGCGTTTTGCTTCTAAGATTGTCATCTCTTTGTCTTCCGACACGCGTGACTTCTTTTGTTGTGACATGCTTACGTAAGTATAAGCTAATGAGAACGAAACAAAATAAGAATATCTAATGTATCTATTATTTTACCTAAGTAGGCTAAGTAGGCAACACTTTAGAGCTGAGGAAATAAAAGTTGCTTGAAATATGAGATTTATAAGACAACTATGATAGTTCCAGAATTAATAATTTAATAAGTAGGTAGCTACATAAAAGTTTACCTACTGATGCGGGCGGAAATAACCATGTGACGGTTATGTGAATATATTAGGAGTATAGCTAGGTGCTATAACTGCCTAGGTATAGCGGTATAACGTATAAAACGTAAATGAATCCGACTCGTATGGATAAAAAAAATGGTTCGGCGTTACACCGAAACCGTAGGGTTCTAGGCGACTTGGAGCAGGAAAATGGACTGTATTAGGGCGAGTTCTGGGTCGCTTAGAAAGGAATAAGGGAAGAGGAGATAGATACCTACGCTAAGGGGTGATTGAGTGGGTATAGGATATTTCAAGGATGGAGGACACCTACCTTATACAACCTTCTTCGTTTCCGTAGGGCAGTCTCCTGGTGGTTTCGTGATGCAGCTGATTGTTTACACTTCAATTCACCGTCACTCCCACTTGCGAGCGGTTTATATAATCACATACAACGGTGCGGCGCGGTACGGTATCGAGACGGCGTTCTCAGCGGGAGGAATGTTCTCGACTGTCACTCGCGTCCACGATCGCGTCGACGAATCAGGCGAAGGCAGTGCCTCTTCCAGGGAGTGGGATAGAGCGGGACGGAAATATGATATCGCTCGCACTAGACAAGCGTGGAACGATTCATGTTGATGCGATTAGTTGTAGATAGGAAGGTAGATGGCGCTACCAATAGTTAAGGATCAATTATGATAAAACAGGAATAAAAATAATGCTATAAACTATTTATAATGAAAACCTTATCTTAATTCTGGTCCTGATCTTGATTTGGTGGACCATAACGGTATTTTTGCCAAGTAATTAATAATGCGATTTTCTCAAAACAATTCTTAAAAAAAGTGTTATTTACTTTTAACATGAAATCAGCGCTAGCCCACGTTCGCTATAGACGTTGGTTTGCTATAGACTATGCTAGACTAGAATTAGTGACTACCTTTGACGGGCAGGAACTGGATGAGAGTAGCCGTGGATTCACCATTGCAGTCAGTCAACCGGAAGATGGCGGTCAAACTATCCAAAGTAAGGCGAAAGTAAAAGGCAAGATACTATATAGGCAGCAGCGTTAAGTATCAAAGACTTCCGCCACAACGATCGCCAATCCGTCTGCCAAGCATGGCGGTCAAAGCAAAATCTCCCAAAAATGAGCCAAACACGAAAAAAACGGTCCTCTATTCCCCGCCGGCCCCGCTATTCCTCACTCAGATAGCGGCCATGGTAACGGCGGGGCAAGGGGTGCGATAAATCTCCGGCAGTGATTCGGTGCGATATTAATTGGAGATCATACAGGTATACGCTCCGATCTCGTCACACTCCAATGAGGAAGTAGAAGCTATGTATGAGACATTACACCGTTGTCATGGGAGATTTTAACTCGAAACTAGGCAAATGAGCGGTGATGAGCTGAGGATGGAGCGATTTGCATATGGACACCGGAACTCGCGAGTCCATTTGCTGGCTAGCTTCATGGACAAGGAAGGACTCTTCATGATGAATTCCTTTTTCAAAAAGCGAGAATGCCGCAAGTGGCAGGTCTACTCCAGTCCAGATGGTGCCACCAAAAATGAGATCGATTTCATTATGTCGATGAAGAGGTTAATATTTAATGGTGTCTTTGTGATCAGTTCGCTTAAAGCGGGCTGCGGTCACCGAATGGTAAGAGATACATGGAATATTAGTCCCAGCCTCGAACGGTCGACATTGATGAAGTCTTCCCCAAAACCCCTAAAACCCCGAGAGCTTTCAGCTTGAACTGCGAAACTGCTTCGAATGCCTGGGCGTAGATGTGGACGGCTTTAGTGACAGATTCGTGAAAGCTGTCCATATCAGTTAAAGTTCTTAAAGCCCATGACAATTAAAAGAGCCCAAAAATCTCTGGTCCGATCCTAGAGCTTATACAGGAAAGGCGTAAGATGCTTCTTCATGCCTCCGACGATATGCCAAAGTATCGGCGGCTTAATAGACAGATCTCTAAGCCTCTGACTTGCGATCTCCGTCAATACAACACTAAATGTGTTCAAGAGGCATTCGAGCTGAATAATGGTCCCAAACTGCTCAAAAGAGACCTGTCTATTGGGCACGTCAGCTGACAAGGCAGCTCCTGAAAGAGATCAAACTGTTCTTTGGACAGCTATACACGACTACACGACTACCTGTTACTACTCCAGCCACTGACCCTAGAGCTGGATTGACCCGACACTATACCAAAAATATCCCGGACATGAGATCCCGACAGCATGCATAAGATAAGTGTGGCCCTCAATTCAAAAACAACAAGGCACCGGGTGATGATGTGGGAAAACTTCGAAAGCTATTAAATTCTGTCATACTCGAGGGCAATATGCCACCGGCATGACACAGGAGTGTGGTGGTGCTTTTCGTCAAGAACACTCTTGAGTCACGTCTATAAGTTATTTTCAAGGGTCGGCACGAATCATCTCGAAACCAAGCTAGACGACTTCCAGCTTCCCGAACAAGCGCGTTTCCGTAAAGGCTATAGTTTTATAGACCACATGCATACGCTGCGGCACGTTAAGTCTGAGGAGTATAACCAGCCTCTATGCTTGGCGTTTGTGGACTACGAGAAAGCTTTCGATTCCAACGAAATCTGGGCGATGCTGCAGTGTCGCCAACGGTGCCATCGACGAGTATCGACACGTCAAAGTGCTGAAGTGTTTGTACGAAAACGCCACTATTTCAGTCCGCCTCCAGCACCAGAGTTAAAAAGTTATTCAACTATAGCGAGGGGTGAGGCAGGGAGATGTTATATATTCGAAACGTTCACCGTTGCCCTGGAAGACGTTTTCAAGCTTCTGGACTATGAAGGACTCGGCATCAAATAAACGGCGAGTACATCACTCACCTTCGATTTGCTGATAATATCATAGTCATGGCTGAGACCATGGAAGACCTCAGCGCAATACTGGCCTCCGTAGAGTCTCCCAACTAGTTGGTCTTAACTTTTAAACACTCGCGTTGCATGTTTAAGAATTTGATTGCGGAACATTTACTTCAATCGGGCACCAATCACTGGATTGAATTTCATCGTCCCCAAGTCCTCTCCACGGAACGCCACTTTTACCCAAGAGTTGTGCGTGAAGTGATTGAAATCAGAAAACATGAAAATTTCAATCGAGAAGAGGGCTTCAAATTGTCATTGGCGTGGAATCCTGTGATTCGGCTAACAACACCCCACTTTAACGTGCAGTCGGCGAATATTCAATATACAGATACGGTTAGTGTGTTTTACGCCGGTACTTTGAATATCAGCGACCCGGGGGTAGAAATAGAATCTTCTACCTCGCACTCGGAGACGTGACATCGCCACACCAGTCAGCTTGCGACCGCGGGACGTGCAACCGTCTTGAAACGTCAAGCAAAATAAGGTATGTAAATACCTAATTTGCATGTTCACGTTAATTCCCGTCTATACACGCTGATTTTTTATAGATTTTTATTGATATACCACGTAAAATAAAAAAGTTAGGTACCTAAAACAACTGTTGACGTCGCGCGGCGAGGTCAACAGCTGTTTCAGGTACAGTACAGCGCGTGTAACAGTAGGTAACTACCTACACATAAAACACGTATCAGTCAGCAAAGCACTTCTGCTGGGGCCATACTAACGAGAAATGCCATTAATTATTGCGATAATGAACGTTAACCGTAGGTGTAGCCACGACTTAACGCGATAATTCGAGAACGGCATTAACATTGGCCTTTGGCGTTTTTATCACCAATGATGGGCATTCACGTTGACGTTTCAAGTGTAGCCACCTACTTTAGCGCGTTAAAAATTAACGCAATAATTATCGCGCTAGCAGACCAATGTCTGCTAGCGCGGTAACGTCAATACGTTAGCCAGTAGTGAGGCCCCAGCATAAGAAGTACGGATGGATAGTGATACCTAATTCACGTACTTACAAAACACAAAATAATTACGATGACAACTTCAATAATTTTAAGCACATAATAATTATTAAAATAATAAACACATGTAACTAAATAGCTGTACGTACCTATTCCTTCGTAAGTCAACAGAAATAAGCTATGGGTTCACGCAATCATAATAAACTAGTAAACGAAAAGGAGAACTTCTTATTATTTACGTAATAATCGTCGGTACATAATCATTTTCAATAACTAGTAAAAGCCGAATTTAGGTATTTACTTATTTCTGGCGTGTTTAAAACATGTTATCAACGTACAACATAAGTATTCACAACAATTAGTAAAGCAAATCAATTACCTTTACGGTCTTCTGCTTACATCATAATCAATTTACACATTTGCACACACGTTTCTCGCGTTCTCGCGAATCCGTTTCTTCTTTGTACACAAATCTTATAACCTCGATCCACTAATACAACCCTATGGAGTCAGGTCAGGTTGCGGCCTATCAATCCACTAGCGAACACATCAGTATTGTAAGGATCCACGATTGTAGTTTAATTACGTAACACGGACAAAGAGTGACGGGAGCGTGATATACGCCTGTCCCATTGACCTTATTTCTTAAGACTGAAGGTCAACTTGCGCCCGCGCCGCACGGCCGCACCCCGCCGCGTCCCCGCCCCCTGCTGGCGCCCTGCAGCGGAGGGTGGCGACTGGCGCGCATGGCGGGGAGTGGGAAGGCGGAATAACAGTTCAATGACTAATGCCAGTGTGTGTTTGACATGATCGCTCGTACTTCGCCAGTGTGCGGCAAAGTGATACTTCGTGTTCTCGTACTATTAAATTAATTAATTTCTCAAGATTTTTGTAGCTTATATTTCAAATATTATTAGCTGGTTAGGTTCTATTAACGATAAGAAATAAGATGTCTTTTGCTCCAAAACCAATAAAAAATCAGCGTGTATATATATTCTTAAACATCCAAAGCGAGTGTTTAAAAGTTTCTATTGCAAACCGCTACGGGTCGGAAATTGCAAAATTAGTGCGTCACCTAGAATTATTACGGAGGAAACGAGCGCAAGTGGAAACATCGTTGATATTTCTAACAAAATGTCGCGATTGGGACTTATTACCTACGTGTGTGCGTATAAAACCACGTAGTCATATCGCATTTTCCCGTAAAATTCTATATAACGCGAGTGTACGTCTCCTGAGACAGTTAATACGCAATAAACATAGTGAGCTGAATAGTGTACAGTGTGAGTTATATGACGTGCATACGAAATGTAGTGAGTTCCTATCTCGCGTTGATTATGATTTGTGTGATCAGATAACGTTCTTACAAGCAAGTCGGACATTCGAACTATGTAGTGCTACTCACGAGCGAAAGTTCTCGAAGTTATTAAACCGACGGTATGCGAATAAAACGTTATCTACGGAATCGGTACAAACCAGTAACACCGTAATTAATCTATCTAACGCGAGTTTAGATGAATCTGCTATTAACATCTTGGCCAAAGGTTTAAACTTCGCATTAACACCTAAGCGAATACCGTACGAAAATATAATCAGCAGTGTTGAGGAGACGATTAAGGTCAACGCTCATTAGAGCCACCCGGCACCCACTCCGCACGTCGTCCACGAGTGGACGTCGCGCGGTCAACCAGCAGACCACGCGCCGTCAACGAGTGAACGCCGCGCGGTCAACGCGGCGACGAGCAGTCAACGCGCGGCAAGCATGCGAGCAGCGAGTTGCCACCGAGCCGTCCACGCGCGGACGGCGGGTGGACCACCCGCCGCCCGCGCGTGGACGGCTTACGACGAGGCGAGGCGGTGCAGAGTGGGTGCCGGGTGGCTCTAATGAGCGTTGACCTTTATCCGTAATAAAATACCGGTGATGCCGATACCCTACGACAAGACGCCGCGATGATATTATGGAAGTCGAAGATACCCACTAGCAATGTCACTATGGAAGAGCGTCAAGCACTGAAAAGGATTCGGGACAACCAGGATATTTTAGTGCTTAAGGCCGACAAGGGAAACGCCACTGTAGTGATGAATACGGCTGATTATACGGACAAGGTACGAGAGTTGTTATGTGATCATCATCATCATCAGCCTGCCGTAGTCCACTGCTGGATATAGGCCTCTCCAATGGCACGCCACTGAGCCCGATTTTCGGCTCTTCGTGTCCAGCCGCTGCCAGCCACTTTGCGTATATCGTCACTCCACCTAGCCGGAGGGCGTACCTAGCCGGAGGGCGTCCTACACTACGTTTGCCAAGGCGCGGTCTCCACTCTAGAACACGGCTACTCCATCGGTTATCGGTTCTGCGACAGATGTGACCAGCCCACTGCCACATCAACGTGCAAATTCTCTGAGCTATGTCGATTACCTTGGTTCTCTGTCGGATCACTTCATTACGATTTCGATCCTTCAGAGAAACTCCGAGCATAGCCCTCTCCATAGCTCGCTGAGCGACCTTAAATTGGTGGACTAGTCGCACCGTCAGTGTCCACGTCTCGGCACCGTAAGTCATAACGGGTAGGACGCACTCATTGAAGACTTTTGTCTTAAGGCTTTGCGGTAGGGATGACGAAAAGACTCGACAGAGTTTCCTATATTCCGCCCAGCCAAGCTGTATTCGTCTGCAAGCCTCCCTCTCGAAGTTGTTTCTACCCAATTGCAAGGTTTGCCCAAGGTAGACGTACTCCTGAACAACTTCGAGAAGGACCCCGTTTAGGATAATCGGTTCCGGAGAGACATGTTCATTGAACATTATTTTGGTTTTATCCAAATTCATCCGGAGACCGATGCGAGCAGAAGAATCAGCTAGGCTGCTCAGCATATACTGCAAGTCTTGCACGGTTTCAGCCAGGATAACGATATCGTCTGCAAATTTTAAGTGTGAGAGGTACTCGCCATTTATGTTAATACCGCGTCCTTTCTAGTGCAGCGTCTTGAACATATCCTCCATGGCATTTGTGAACAATTTCGGGGAGATAACATCCCCTTGTCTCACACCTCGATGCAGGTGGATAGGTTCAGACTGCTGGTTCTGTACTTGGACGGTCATAGTCGCGGCGTCATACAGACCTCTCAGCACTTGGACGTACCGCCAATCGATTTGGCACCGTTGCAAAGACTCCAGAACAGGCCAGGTTTCGATGGAGTCAAAGGCCTTCTCATAGTCCACAAACGCTAAGCACAGGGGCTGATTATACTCCTCTGTCTTCTGTATAATCTGCCGCACTGTGTGGATGTGGTCTATGGTGCCATACCCTCCTCGAAAACCAGCCTGTTCGGGCGGCTGAAACTCGTCGAGTCTACGCGCGAGACGATTCGTGATGACCCTGGAAAACAGCTTATAGACGTGGCTCAAGAGCGAGATCGGTCGATAGTTCTTCAACAGAGTTTTGTCTCCCTTTTTGAAGAACAAAACGACTATGCTCTTGCTCCACGCCCTTGGAGTTCTCCCCGACAACAGGACAGAATTAAATATGCGTTGGAGCTGCACCAGTATAGTTTTCCACCTGCCTTTAGCAGCTCCGTCGTAATTCCATTTTCCCCGGGGGCTTTTTCATTTTTAAGCTGCCTCAGGGCCACCACGATTTCGTCTTGGCTGACGTCTGGCAACTCTTCCGTGAAGTGGCGGGTTAAAGTGGCTCTTGGATCCTCGGAGTCGGGTTGGGGACGGGACGCTTTCGAGGTGTAGAGGTTGCCGTAGAAGCTCTGAACCTCCGCAAGAATCTCCGGTCTAGAAGTGGCGACTTTCCCGTCTGACGTGGTCAGCTTTGTCAGATGACTTCGACCTAAATGCTGAGTAAAAACTTTCGACCCCCGATTTCGCTCGATCGCATCTTGTATAGAGCCTGTATTGGAGCTACGGAGGTCGCGTCTTACCAACTTGAAGATCTTTTTATTTAGATCTGACGAAGTGCCTGCCGGGTTTTCTCGTCGCATCTCTATGAGCTGCAGAGATTCTCGCGAAAGTTGAGATCTCCTGCCGGTGTGCTGCATCTTAAAGAGTTTCGCCCCCTTATCCCAAAGGATTTCCACCACTTTATCGAGTTCCTGGTCCATATCTGCGTCTATTGCGGTTCCCAAGGCAGCGAACCGGTTTTCCAGTTTTAGCTGGAATGTTTCAGATCCAACCACGGATTGGAGGAAATTTGGCCGGAGCGTAGACTTCATAAGGCGAACGCGTTCAAGCTTATAATCGATATTCAGAGTGCCTCGTACAAGTCGGTGATCATTTCCGGTGTTGAACCTAGTGATCACGGAGACATCCCTAAATATTCGCCTTTTGTCCGCCATAATGAAGTCAATCTCATTTTTGTCATAGTGTCGGAGCTTCGCCACGTCCACTTTCTTTGAGGCTGCTTCTTAAAGAATGAGTTCATTAAGAACAGCCGCTCCTTCTCTAAGAAGTTGACGAGCATCTGCCTCCTATGATTTCTCCTACCAAATCTGTGTGGTCCTACTACCGATTCGCCGCAAGTATGTACTCCCACTTTGGCGTTGAAGTGCCCCATGACAACATTAAAGTGGGCCTTTTGGGTGTTGTGTAAGGCCCTGGAAATGTCTTCGTACATTTCTTCTACTTCATCATCCGAGTATGCCGAAGTCGGTGCATACACTTGGATAACCTTGAGAGTATATCTCTTGGTGAGTCTGATCACAAGGTATGCTACCCTTGTCGACACACTGGAGATTTTTAAAATGTTGTCAGAGAGGACCTTATGGACCAGGAACCCCACCCCGCCTTGGGATGGCTGGTCTCCCCCCCTGAAGTACATAAGATGGCCTGAATCTAGGGTAACGGTATCCTCTCCCTCTCTCCGGACCTCGCAAAATCCCAAAACATGCCACCTTATGTACTTCAGTTCCTCTTCGAGTTGTGCCAGATGTTCGTCGAGCCGTAGCGTGCGTCCGTTATACGTAGCCATGGTCAGTCGGTGTTGGCGGCCTACCGTAACCCGGGGATTCTTCGCACCCCCTGCCCCGCCGTCACCATGTCCGCCGCCTTGGCCAGGAATAGCGGGGCAACCGGGTACTGGGGGCCGTTGCGTAAGCGTGTGTGCCATTGAGGTTTTGCCCGTAATCACCACGCTGGGCATGCGTGTTGGTGATCGCAGAACGTAGCTTCTCGCACCGGTGACGCTGCTGCCCGTCACCGATCTATTATATTTAGCTACGCCTATTTGCAACGGTTATACCGCCGTTAGTCGGTCGCCAGAGCCTCGTTCGCTGGTCAGCAGGATGCACCACGGGCAGGTGAGGTTGGCTGGGAGCTCTAAGTTGTTGTTGCGCTCCCATGCATCATTATGTGATAACAAGGTGTATAAACCGGTCTCATATAACCCCACGGCCAGAGTAACGCGCAGAATACGAACACTGATACAAGACCACCAGGACCTGTTCACGGAAGACGAGTACAGCAAGTTAAATGGTCCCCAGCCATACCAACCACCTAGGCTATATGGTCTGCTAAGGTACATAAGCCCAACGTGCCACTGCGGCCTATCGTAAGTCAGATTTCCTCGCCTACTTACGACCTTGCGAAGCACGTTGCATCGGTATTGCAGCCATTAGTCGGTATGACACCGTCTTTCGTAAAGAACTCACGTCATTTCGTCCAGATCGTACAAAGTATCCGATTGGAACCGGAAGATGTAATGGTAAGCTTTGACGTTGAGTCGCTCTTTACCAATGTTCCAATAAGGGAATGTCTGGACGTAGTGCGGTACAGACTGAGTGACAACGATATGCCTCACAACAATATTGATCTACTAAAACACTGCTTAGATGGCAACTACTTCCTCTTCCAAGGCCAATATTACCTCTAGATTGATGGCGTCGCAATGGGGAGTCCAGTAGCCCCAGTACTGGCTAATATCTGGATGGAACACTTTGAAGAAAATGCGCTTAGCAGCGGACCCAAGACCATCAGGCTTTGAAAAAGATACGTGGACGACATCTTTAGTATCGTAAAAGGAGGTAAGCAGGAAGTAGATCAATATGTGCAACACCTTAACTCCATTCATCCGAAAATGAGGTTCACCTACGAAATGGAAACTGACAGATCGTTGTCATTCTTGGATGTCAAAGTGACTGTGAGACCAGATGGGTCCATAACACACTGCGTATACCGGAAGCTTACGCACACAGATAGATACCTGCAAGCCATGTCGCACCACCACCCTCGACACCTGCAATCCGTTGTGACGTCACTAAAAAACAGAGCACATGACCTCTGTGACCCTGAGCATTTGAAGCTAGAGCTAGACCATGTTCAGGAGGTACTTAGGAAGAACGGATACCAGGTACAACGACGAATGACGCGGCCTATCAAGCGCGATAAACATTCGGCGGTAAATAGACAACCGACCTACATGCCCTACATTAGAGGTGTTACGGATAAAATAGGAGACAAGTTAAAAAACTACTCCATTCCGACAGTATTTACACCAGGGGCCAAAGTATACAACATGGTGGGCACACCAAAGGATGTTCTACCGCTACAAACCCCAGGTGTCTATAAAATCAACTGTAGCTGCGGAAGCACTTACATAGGGCAAACGAAATGGACTATCGCTGAACGTATAAAGGAGCACATCGCAGCTGTAAAGAACCGTCAAACGAACAAATCGGCGATTGCGGAACATTTACTTCAATCGGGCACCAATCACTGGATTGAATTTCATCGTCCCCAAGTCCTCTCCACGGAACGCCACTTTTACCCAAGAGTTGTGCGTGAAGCGATCGAAATCAGAAAACATAAAAATTTCAATCGGGACTTCAAATTGTTATCGGCGTGGAATCCTGTGATTTGGCTAACAACACCCCACTTTAACGCGCAGTCGGCGAATGTTCAATATACAGATACGGTTAGTGTGTTTTGCGCCGGTACTTCGAATATCAACGACCCGGGGGTAGAAATAGAATATTCTACCTCACAATCGGAGACGTGACATCGCCACACCAGTCAGCTTGCGACCACGGGACGTGCAACCGTCTCGAAACGTCAAGCAAAATAAGGTATGTAAATACCTAATTTGCATGTTCGCGTTAATTCCCGTCTATATATATATTCTTAGTTGGTCTTAAGATAAACATGGACAAGACGAAAATCACGTCTGACTTCCATGTTTTACCTGCTCCTATTCAAGTTGGGAACTCTACTCTCGAAGTTGTCGACAAGTACGTATAACTGGGAAAATGATGGGGATCCAATTGGGTGGGTCCAACTTCGAGAAAGAGGTCATTCGTCAGATCTAATCGGTTGGGTGGTGTTCGGCAAGTCACGGCATATCTTCGCGTCGGATAACCCGCAGGGTCTCAGGACGAAAGTCCTTGACCAGTGCGTGTTGCAAGTGATGATCTATGGAGCCGAGATGTGGTCACTTACTAGCTATGCTCGGTGTTTCCTTGCGAGATCGAATAAAAAATGAGGAGATCCGCAGGAGAACCAAAGTCACCGACATAGCTCTCCGAATAGGCAGGATAAAGTGGCAATGGGCAGGGCACATAGCTCGAAGAACCGATGGCCGTTGGGGCAGGCGGGTTCTGAAGTGGCGACCACGTACCGGACGACGCAGCAGGGGTAGGCCTCTCACAAGGTGGGCCGACGATCTATCTGTGTGGTGAACCTTGGGGGAGACCTATGTCCAGCTGTGAACGTCTCTAGGCTGACATTATGATGACTATGTGATTGAAAATATCATATATGTCCTCCCTATCCTCTGCGGCCGCTGGGTGTTTTGGCGGCGGAGCCCAACACCTTAATCCGCTGCCAAGGGGGTTTTGTTCGGGGCCCGCCTAACCATCTGGCGGGCCAATACCCGTCTCAGGGTGGCGACAAATGCATCGGCGATGCCCTACCCTCCGACACACGGGTACATGAGAAAGTCGAGGTGGTATTTAGTGGAAACACCACATACGCCGGCTCTCATTTCCCCCAAGAGTCGAAGATCCAAAGGGGTTTTCCACCTTGTAAAACAAAAAAAAATGGGTGAGGGTGATATATTCTTAGGGTGATGTTATATCCTCGAAACTCTTCACCAACGCGCTGGAGGATCTCTTCAAAACACAGCTGTGGTATGGAATGGGAATCAATGTCTATGTGTAGTATCTTACGCATCTCCGCTTTGCCGATGCCTTGGTAATTATGGCAGAATCGCTGCAAGATTTGCACAAAATGCTGCTCAGTCTCAATACTGCCTGAAGACATGTTGGGCTCGGGATAAATCTAGAGAAGATTGAGCTCATGTTGAATGAACAAATCGTCTCTGAATAAATTTATATCGAAGGTGTAGCCCTCGAAGTTTGCTAGAAGTATGTATAAGTGTACCTGTGGCAAAAGTTTTAGCTAAGTAGAGACAACTTTGAGAGTGAATTCATCAGAAGAGTGCAGCTGGGCTGGATAGCATTTGGGAAGCTGCTTCATAGCTACGAGTCATCTTTGCCTCAATGCCTAAAGACCAAGGTGTTCGGTTGAATACCTTGGTCTTGCCAATGTGCGCTGCCAGTCATGACGTACAGAGCTGAGACGTGTAACATGACGGTAAAGCTAGCCCACCGACTACATGTCACTCAAAGAGCTATGGACCGGTCAATGCTGAGGATCTCGTTGAGGAACAAAGTCCGGAACGAGATTTTTCGGCAGAAGTCCACTCTATTCACATAATTCAGAGGAATAGCAAACTGAAGTGGCAGGTGGCCACATCTGTCACAGAACGAATGGGCGGTGAAGTAGGCAGGTTCTCGAGTGGTGGCTACTTCTCGACAAGCATAGTGTTGAACGCTCTACCACCAGATGCACTAACGACTTGAGGAGGGTAGCTGGTAGTGGCTGGATGGCGAAAACGCGAGATCAGGTCTTGTGGTGTACCCTGCAAGAAGCTTACGTCCAGCTTAAGACTGCAACAGGCTGATATGATGTGTGTGTGATGAGGCAGAGAAGCTTTTTCATCTGGCTTTTGTGGATGCTGAAAAAGCTTTTGACTCCATCGAAATCTAGGCTGCACTGTAGTTATTGCAGCACAGCCATATATTTTGAAAATATGAGGCGGTGTTAAGATAACCAAATGTCAATAATTTCTGTACGAGCCCTGAACAACAAAAAAAACCATCCAATATTTTCAAGAGATAGCACGAAGTGACACAACATAAATATATCCCCGAAACTCTTCACCAACGCTAGAGGAGATCTCCGCTTTGCTGATGATTCAGTGGCAGAATTGCTGCAAGACTTGTAAAAATGCTGTCTAGTTATTAGCAAAAGTGCGGGCCGCCTTTAGTTTATTTTGTCTCCTTGTGGCCCTTGCCTACCAAAAGGTGGCCGACCGCTGATCTACAGCATATTTTTTTTTTAGATTCGTCTCTCTTTTACTTTAAAAGTAAGAGGGACACACACATCCATTTTACCACTTCGGAACCGTATATCCTTCAAACTTTTGATTTTGAGAAATAATGGTTTTAGGAACCTCAAAGTAATTTTTAACGACCCATTTCTCAGTCAGTCAGTCATCATCGGTTCCATGTATGAAGAGACCCCCTTAATATTCAATATTATTTATTTTCTTTAACGTCGTAAAGCGGTTCACGGAATACATCTACCTACCTATTTTCAAATGTATAAGCTGAATAGTTTCGGCATAAAGTGGCTGTGACATACGGATAAACTGACAGACATAGCGCGTCTATAAGGATTCCGTGTTTAGCCATTTTTGACTACAGAACTCTAAAAATACTGTTTACAGAAATGTTTTAAATAAGTACTTCTTGCGGTTATATTTCTTATTAGTCCCAATGAACAGAATTAAAACGAAAATTACTATCGAACGATGAAGGAGTTTTGTGTTACCCCGAATTTAACGTGAGTGGAGCCGCGGGCAAAAGCTAGTATTAAATATAAATATCTACTTACATTTATATGTTTTGTGTTTGTTATTTACTGTGAGCTTGTCAAAATAAATAAACATCACAACCGCGCAGCGGTAAATGCAGGTCCGTATTGTGGGTTCGGACCTCACATACGATAGCATTTTGTTGTTTGGAGTCTGGGCTGATTCTTGTGCTCGTTGATAGAATGTTCTTAAAATCCAAGCAGCATTTATATAAAGGGCAGGAGTTGTTTTAGGAAACACAGTGAAAATAAACAGAATATTGACGACTACGATAGCTCAGTAGTAGTACGCAACTGCTCTGTGTGATGTGATGGGAAATATCATGGAGGCCAGGGATCGTGGAGAGTATACGGCTCTCATTCTTCTAGTTTATTCCAGGGCATTCGATTCTATTAATACTTCTCTCCTGTTGTCCAAATTAACCTACTATGGGTTTACACCGAGTAGTGTGAAATGATTCAGCAGTTACCTCACTGATAGGTCCCAACATGTGGAGATGAGCAGGGTGGATGGTGCAGTGATGTCATCATCCTCACTTACACTGAAGAGAGGGGTCCCACAAGGCTCGATACTCTCAACTCTGCTCTTCATCTTGTACACGGCTGACATCACTGCATCTTTCGAAAACTGTAGATACCACATGTATGCAGATGATACCCAGATGTACCTCTCCTTTAAGCCCAGTGATACTCTATCAGCTGCAAAAAATGATAAAGAAGGACCTGAATAGGGTAATAGAGTGGTCTAAAAAGCATTCTCTGATTTAAATCCACGAAAATCTAAATTTATTGTTTTAGGCAGTAAGCAGCAGGTACAGTCCATATTAGGATTCAATCATTATGGATGGGAAGAGGATTGAAGGTGTTAAGGAGGCCTCCAATCTGGGTTTACAAATGGATTCAGAACTAAGATTTGAAGAACACATAAATAGGATAGTAAGGAACTGTTTTTATAGATTAAAAATTTTATATAACATACAACCCTACCTTAGTGTAAGTATTAGAAAACAAGCTTGTTGATAGTCTTATTTTATCTAGATTCAACTACTGTGATATTGTTTATGGACCATGTTTACTGACAAGAACCAAGAACCTAATACAATGCATACAGAATGCTTGTGCACGTTACTGTTTCAACATCCCAAGGCGTCACCATGTTACTCCATATCTAAATGACAATAATGTCTTAAAAATGGAGTCAAGGAGGAAACTGCACCTTGCAAGCCTGCTTTTTGTGGTAATGCTTAGCAAGAGACCCACATACTTGTATGATAAGTTTGACTGGAGGAAAAGCCACTTCTCATACTCCACCAGACCCTCAGCCAGGCCTCTCTCACAAACCAAGCATAGGACGATTGCTTTTTGTAGTTCCTTTAAACATGCTGCAGCGAAAGTCTGGAATAATTTGCCTCCTCCCTTAAGGAAACTAAAAACAATATCTTCTTTTAAATATTTAGGTTCATGTCTGCATACTTTTGGAGCTATTATTACTATAAGGTTGTAGTATAGTAGGCATGACCCAGGCAACATAACCCCCAGCAATGCTTGCAGCATCCTTATATCGTTCTTATGCTTCCATTTCTGAACGTGAAGCAGGTATACTAGCAGCATAACTGGAAATGGAGGAAGTTCTCTATTACGTAAAATGGATTGTATTGTAAACCTTGTACATATAGCATTACTCACTTACCATGATTTTGCATCTTAGATAATACTATAATGTTATTTGCTTGTTTTAAACTATGATTGTATATTATACGGTACTGCTCTGGCACTGTTTGGCATGTTGAAGGCCACATTGAAAATCAGTACTGAGATGGACCCACAGCGTCCTTCGCAGTGTATGCTGAATGTTGGCCTAATTTGTAGCACGCGCCGTACAATACCCATAGGTTGTAGATTGTGTGAATTTTAATTTTGGTGTATGAGATACTCATAATCCGAATTACTATTATCAATATTGTAATTGTATACGTGGCAGAGCACATGGTTACTTACACGCCGGTAAATGACAGTACACGTCACCGGAAGTGACGTTTATCACGTCTGTCTGTCAACGGCGTCAACCCGTTGCTTTGTCTGGGTCACAGTCTTTTGGATTGTGTGATAATGTGACGTGTCTCTTTAGCGTAAGGTTTTAATTTTATTGTTGTTCTTTATTTTTGTTTTTGTATTTTGTTATTGTGCGACGTGTGTCTTCTTCTAGTACTAATATAATATAATATCTGTGGTAGAAGAATCGTGTTAAATTTTGTAGGTACTCAAGCTCACTCTAGAAGTACGCACGAGGCAATTTCTCCACTAAATCTTGATAATTACTTTATGAAAAATTTATGATTACTTTATGAAACATTTACGATTACACATTAATAACTTTGAATTGAGTTTCAATATAAACATTAAGTATTACCAAACATAACCTATAACATTATTTAAATCACTTCATCCAGTTTTCAGTGCCACACCAAGCTTTAATTTGCTACACTATTCGCAGTCAATGAAACATAAAGTTGTATTAAAATACGAGTGTACTAGCATAAACTATTAACTAGATATATTGTACGTAACTTTTAGTCGTAACGTGACATGTTATATTCGCACTCATTGTCATAACGTGACGATGTAAGTTTCACTAGAGCTATGAAAAACTCGCCAAGCATCGATCGCGAGCAATAACACTTCACTAAAGTCCATGAAATACTTTTATGTTATTAATTCGCTAACAAAGGACTGGGAGCTGGAACTTGTACCGTGTGAGTGTGAGATTGGGATAATTCTGAAGTTAATCATATTTTATGGATGAGTATTGTGTCAATGATCAATAGAGAAGGAGTTTCGGGAAAGAAGTGAAATTCTGTCAATCAACTAAAACCAAAGTGGTCTAAAGGCAGAGTTCTGAGACTCGTGACTTTCACTGACTGTGTGTGAAGTGAAGTGCCTCAGTTTGTTTTAGGGTACCTATGTATATGCGCGTGTGTACGTGAAAACGCGCGTACACAAATTTGTAAACGTCTGCTGTATGTGTGTGCATATTTTCCTAGATAGATTTTCTTAGGCGCCAATTGTCAGCATCTGAAACCTTCCATTGATTTGACAACAGTTATGAAGCTCCAGTTCCTAGGTATCTCAAAACATACTCAATAATTATAACACGCTTCTATTTCACCGTCCAATAACGGCTCGAGACCAATTTATTGAATGAAATATTGATCTTATAAATAACATTTATTTTTCACCAAAATCAATTTTCATTTGAGTGGTTATGATTGGTATTAGGTTAATATAATGGAAAAATTCTATATCATCGAATGACACATTCATCCCATCACATTCGCGCGAGCGTGTGATAAATTTTGATTGTTGTATTTATGTGTTTTCAAATTTGCCAATCTTAAATTGCTATTTATCGTCATCGTTATCACCATCGTCATAGAATTTTGATATTGCCAGTCTGGTAGTTATTAACTAGGCTTCACCAACGGCGCCGCCCGCGTCGGATATTGGTATTGTCAAAATTCCAGTCTTAGTGTACCAAGGAACATACTTACATGACAAATAGCTTATTTTTGCACCCATTGGTTTCGGGTGTACTTGTTTGTCAGTCATTCGGTAAATAATTTTATTATACCTATATATTTATCATATGTCTTGATTGGACGTTTGCTTAGTCGACGTTAGAACAGGTTTTATTTCTAGTACTGATTTGGTGTTGACGGAAATAAATGTTACTAAATAGGTCGGGTCAGATGTTACCCTCGTATAAAATTTAGAACAATACGTATTTACGCACGTTTCATTGAGTAATTTAAATAATAATAATAATATTCTACCACATACACACATCACCATCTAGTCCCAAACTTAATAAAGCCTGTACTATGGGTACTAGACAATAGATAAACATACATATATGTATACTTTATTTTGTAAATAAATCGAAATTGTTTTCTGCGCACCCACACATTGATCATTCATCTCGATCCTTACAAAATTCACATAAATTACACGTAAAATCTTATGGTAACATGAAACCTGTCTAAATAGTAATCCGATAGATGTGTCATCATTGCCATTTGAAACAAAGGCGACGAATCGTGGCTGAAAAAACCTCTATGAATTTCTGTCATGAATATACGTAGAAATCTACAAGTTTATTTCTGTGTCAAAATATAGGTATACAATAACGAGAACTCTTTCACCAGTCTTCATCCTCCATCTTCATTCTTAAGATGATAGAAAGAAAAACGGTTTATTTGTCACAGACACAGAAATAGTATAACATAAAAAAAACGCAAAGCTCGTTGAAAGCTCTTGAGACACAAGATTAATAAAAATGAAAATTACATTCCACGGTCACCGCAAACAATCCATGATCATATTTCTATAATGCAGCTGTTTGCCCATGTAGGTGTCCTATGACGCTTTATATGAATACTCTCCGTCCTCACACGTGTAGGATTTCGTGTTTGTACGTAAGCTCCCTAAGGCACGGGATTATTCTGTAATGAAGATCAGTTTCTAATTCATTTTCAAATATATGAAACACTCATTAAATATCTATCATGCGATATATATCAGCGGTAGCCTAGTGGAGATACCAACAGACTGTCATGCAGAGGATATCGGGTTAGAATCCACGGCACGCACCAATGACTTTTCGAAGTTATGTGCGTATTAAATTGTTAATTATCGCTTGCCCCGTGCCTCGGGGAGCACTTTAAACCGTCGGTCTTGGCTGTCATGAAGATATTTGACAGTTGCTACGGGGAGTCCCCTCAAATAAACTGATACTGGTCGAAACCATGGAATATCGCTATCCCTTTGGGTTGCGGAGGTCAGGTGGCAGTCGCTCTGTGGAAAAGTTGATATTCTGTCATATCTGGTTAGACAAGTCGTGTAAGTCATGGTTGCAACCGGGTTAACGCTAGGGCGATGATTATGACTTTTTGTTGCACTGGAAATCGCACTCGGACCTCATAACTCATCGCAACTACAACTGCAGGATAAATAAAAGTGTGGGCGCAAAGTATAGGCTAGGAATGAGGTACTTACGAATGGAGCAGTAATGGAGCTTGCTTAGGGTGTTTTCTTCGATAGCTTGAGGCGGAGCAATGCTGTCTTCCTAGGTCTTAGAAGCTGGTAAGCCACCCACAAAATCAGATTTTCACACACACGACACTTGTCTTGAGATTTTAGAATTTGTTAGCGGCGCCGCGCGAACGCGGATACGATTTTATTGATTAATTGATAGCGTAATAAACGATTATCAGCGATATCAGTAACATCTTTAGCGGGTAAGAATTTGAGCGGAGTTATATTTAAAAAATGATTAGGCTTTAATGCGGTGATATCGGAAGGGTCCGAGCTTAAAACACATAGAGGTCGACTATTTAAAAGATTTTTGATTTGAACAAGCACAGTTATAAAAAAAGTATTTGAGAACCTATAACTTTAAAAAGATGAGTTTTGACACAACGAACACTTGTTTCGCTGAGTCCGTCAAAATGCGGGCCATAAGGCGGATTATGTTTAAATTGTACGCGATGTTCAGACAGTAACTGTTGACTTATATAATTAATATGTGATTTGGACTGTATAAGAGAATAGATTTCATTAAGTTTACGTTTTGCGCCTATGAAATTGGTACCTCCGTCACTGTATATTAGCGAAACAGGACCTCTGCGAGATATAAAACGTTTAAAAGCTGCGAGAAATAAGTCAGAACTAAGATCGGAAACAAATTCCAAGTGTAATGCTTTTGTTGTTAAACATACAAAGAGACAAATATAAGCCTTTTGGCTTTTGATTCCGCGTTTGCGAATATGCGTTATAAAAAACGGACCGGCGTAGTCAACAGCAGTGTGAACAAATGGTTTCACTTCTGAAACTCTAAAGGCGGGAAGGTCACCCATGCCTGGGAAGGCTGGAGGGAGAGTATTTTTAGGATTGAGTCTAAAGCATTGATTACATTTTTGAACTATATGGCGAACTAAGTTTCTAGCGGTAATTATCCAAAATTTCCGTCTTATCATAGATAATAAGAGAGCGGGACCTGTGTGAAGATTAACGATATGATAATAATTAATTATAAGATTAGTTACGCGATCTTTTTGCGGGAGTAATATCGGATGCTTTTGTCCGTAATCAAGTTGAGAGTGAGTTAACCTTCCTCCTACTCGTTAGATATTATATGAATCGATAAAAGGATTAAGCTTTAAGAGTTTTTTTATTTACTTGTTTATTTTTTTTTTCGTCTTTTCACAATAACTCAATTTTATTTTTACTCCTACGCCATACTAAACTTTGTCTATTGTAAATGTTTTAATACCTGGCTAAAGTGGCTATTTACACATAAATCAAAACAATAATTTCTATACTTAAATAACTAACAAAGAAAAGGAAATACATAAAAAACGTAAAAGCAGAATTTAAAGGGCGTCATGGAAATCCTCCACATCGCCATCAATTGGAAGCGTGCCCAGAATGCTGGCAGCATTGCCACGTTGTATGGCAATGCTGATATTTTGTGCCAAATACAGGCCAGCCTTCTGGTTACGCGAGGCGTCAACAAATCTCTTTGAAAGATCTCTAAAAAGAGATCTCGCACTTGGACCCCATGGTCCCAACGTTTCAACTCCAAACGGCTCAAATACATAATCCCCTACTAGATTTATGTATTTGCGCATTTTGAGAGTCTCCGCTGAAGCAGCAGCAGCGCCCGCACAACCCGCTGTGCTAGGAAGATGTGCAAGATGGCGCAAGGTTGTCGACACATGTTGCGTCCCACACCAAAGGCCTACCCAGCTTCCATGGCAGTAAAGACATACCGTCTGGTCTCTTACCATCGTCGCGTGCCAAGCCCTGAAGATCAAGTTGGGCTGGAACGCCAGCGTTGCCAAGAGCCCAAAGTATGTCATTGAGGTTAAAACTAGCAGCTGCGTTTAGGCAGCAAATTAACTATACAAGTCAATTGAAATAATAGCCGAGGAGCTATAAATAATGCGACCTATCCGTAGAATAGAGTTCCATGTGATTATAGACCAAAATCGCGTTAAATAGCTAAATGGGATAAGGAATACGAACTCTACAAAACTGTGTTTTTAGAATTTTCGTATCTTATTTACTTTCGGAGATATAGAATCGAATAACGTCTCATCTGATATTTGTTCCGCACAACAACGCACGATGTATACAAGGGACGGCGCACGGGGAGTACGGGTGGCGAGAGCTCAGCGATCGATCATCAGTCCGGGCGTTATTCATTGGAAGAAGAAGAAAATTGGGGCATTTTCGTGTTCTATGCTTAATTTACATGATATTTAAGAAAATTCAATATATTCATTAAAAAGAATACTTTTAAAGATATCAGGATAACGCAAAATACTAAATATGATTCAAGTAGATGTAGAAATACCTGATCTTAGTTCGGCGTTTTCAAAGTTACATACCGCGTTTGCAAATCAATATTTCAATTCTGGTAAGTGACGATGTTTTACAAGTATTACTTCACTATATACAACTTTAATTTCCTAAATTAACACAGATTGTTGTATTTATTACTTTTTAACTCAGTTCATAGTTAATAGCGATCGATGATTATTTTTAGAATGTTTTTCGATGGAGTTGTTCAGAAACGCAACTCTGGCGCAAAAAGCCGATTACCGTTATTAGTATTCACAGAGTAATCGATTTTTATGCAATATTGAGCAACAAAAAGCAGAGGTCTTATGGAATATTAAGACGTTTTTTTACGAACATTATTGAAGTTTTAAGCGTCTGAAGTTAAAAAAGGACGGTTTACGCCGGAGTGTCTGAAACAATTTGTGAGTTCAATGTTAAGATGGGACGTTGTTACTCGAAATGTTGAATCAGTTAGGACGTTGTTCAATTGAAAAAATCTTTAATTATGAAGATTTTTTATTAGAAATAAGTTAAATTTATTGCAAAATTTATTGTTTCAAAGAAAGTCTTAAAATAGTTTAAATTATTTGTGCAAAATAATATCGATGGCCCCACAGAATATACGTGCAGGAGCTCTTACACAATTTTTTTTTATTGCATTTTTCGTTTCTTTTACCTATGCAGCACCTTCTAATTTTTTTTTATAAATTTTTGACTCAAACTACGCGTATTATATCATTTGATTCCTTTATTCTAGGGAAAAATGATGGAATTATATCACGAGTATAAAAGTATATGCTATTGTTAAACGCTTTTTAGGTTCCCGAGTTCACACGAAAAAACGTGTTACGTCAAGCAAACTTTTGAGGAGACTTGTGCAATTCTACGAGTTTGTATAATAGCAGCTTAAACGTTTATTCGTGTAATAAAGCAAACAATTTTTATTCTTAATGTGTCATTATTGTGGAATGAAAGTTTTAAAATATTTTTTATTTATAATTAAAGTATTGCATTGCCTTCTAGGGTATTTAATCGGATTGTTTATAGCATTAAGTGTTCAAATACTAGTGTTTTGATCTTAATAGTTGAAGTTTATGCATAGTAATAGCAATGAAACAAAATATTTCAACGATCTGTTCCATGCAATTGTACATAACATTAGAAAGGGGCGTGGGGGGTGCAATGCGAGTGGCATTTATAATGGCGTTTCTAATTTGGAGGGTAGGTATTATAAGTTCTATTTAAACACATAACAATTCACCAGATACTGTGCCTACAAAGTCAGAAACACGAATGACAACCCCTACTAAGAAGCTTTCACGAAAGAGAAAAGTAAATAGAGACTTATGGAAAGATAACAAAAACAAAATATTAAAAAAAATCTGGTCAAAGCTATGAGAATATTAGAAGTAAGAAAAAATTAACCAAAAATCGATTGAAACTTTTAAACACTCGCGTTGCATGTTTATAAGAATATATATTATATACGGGAATTAACGCGAACATGCATTAGGTATTTACATACCTTATTTTGCTTGACGTTTCGAGACGGTTGCACGTCCCGTGGTCGCAAGCTGACTGGTTTTGCAATGTCACGTCTACGAGCGCGAGGTAGAAGATTCTATTTCTACCCCCGGGTTGTTGATTTTCGAAGTACCGGCGCAAAACACACTAACCGTATCTGTATATTGAACATTCGCCGACTGCGCATTAAAGTGGGGTGTTGTTAGTCGAATCACTGGATTCCACGCCGATGACAATTTGAAGCCCTCTTCCCGATTGAAATTTTTATGTTTTCTGATTTCGATCGCTTCACGCACAACTCTTGGGTAAAAGTGGCGTTCCGTGGAGAGGACTTGGGGACGATGAAATTCAATCCAGTGATTGGTGCCCGATTGAAGTAAATGTTCCGCAATCGCCGATTTGTTCGTTTGACGGTTCTTTACAGCTGCGATGTGCTCCTTTATACGTTCAGAGATAGTCCGCTTCGTTTGCCCTATGTAAGAGCTTCCGCAGCTGCAGTTGATTTTATAGACACCTGGGGTTTGTAGCGGCAGAACATCCTTTGGTGTGCCCACCATGTTGTATACTTTGGCCCCTGGTGTAAATACGGTCGGAATGAAGTAGTTTTTTAACTTGGCTCCAATTTTATCCGTAACACCTCCAATGTAGGGCATGTAGGTCGGTTGTCTATTTACCGCCGGATGTTTTTCTCGCGTGATAGGCCGATGACACTGCTTAGATGGCAACTACTTCCTCTTCCAAGGCCAATATTACCTCCAGATCGATGGTATCGCAATGGGGAGTCCAGTAGCCCCAGTACTGGCTAATATGTGGATGGAACATTTTGAGGAAAAGGCGCTTAGCATCGGACCTAAGACCATTAGGCTTTGGAAAAGATACGTGGACGATATCTTTAGTATCGTAAAAGAAGGTAAGCAGGAAATAGATCAATATGTGCAACACCTTAACTCCATTCACCCGAAAATGAGGTCCACATACGAAATGGAAACTGACAGATCGTTGTCATTCTTGGATGTCAAAGTGACTGTGAGACCAGATGGGTCCTTAACACACTGTACATACCGGAAGCCTACACACACAGATAGATACCTGCACGCCACGTCGCACCACCACCCTCGACACCTGCAATCCGTTGTGATGTCACTAAAAAACATGACCTCTGTGACCCTGAGCATTTGAAGCTAGAGCTAGACCATGTTCAGGAGGTACTCAGGAAGAACGGATACCAGGTACAACGACGTATGATGCGGCCTATCATGCGAGAAAAACATCCGGCGGTAAATGATTTTATGAAGTTTTGGAATATTGGCGATCATGAAAGATAATGGGATTACATTGCTCGTTATGTGAAGAAGGAACACGTTAAAAAAATTACAGTAGAACGCAAAAATAATCGTACTCAAACATTCATATACCTACCAACTTCGATAAAATTTACTGGAGTAAAATAAAAGAAGTAAACTTCTCTCACGAGCATCTTGATTCAGTTTATTTCAGGTATAGTTTTGAAGACGAATCACGGGAGATGCAAATCATAGTAAGATCTAATTCAAGAAGGCGGCGAGGAGTACCTACTGAAGATCCTGAAAACTTAATACTTGCATACGCTGAACTGCTCCCTATACCTCTTCCTTTACATAAGGATTTGATAAGTTTGTGTGATTCAGGAGCCATACCAGACCATTACCAACCTTTTTATAGAAACTTAGTTCCTTTCGATTTAGACAGTTCGATTTCTGCCACCAATGATAGTGACGAAGAAGATTAAGTATTTCAGATTACGATATGATTCGGTTTTTTTTTTGTTATCAGTTCAAGCTAATAGTTAGCTATTTCCTAATTATGAAAGAGATTTAAATTGTGATTATTATTTAGTGTTTATACAAGTAGATAGTTACTTGATTCATCATTATTTTCTTAGCGTTATTCCAGTTTCAATCTGGGGTCCGCTTTCTAGTCTAACCGGATTTGGCTGAATATTAGCTTTTCCACGGAGCAACTGCCTGTCTGCCCTCCGCAACCCGAAGGGATAGCAATATTCCATGGTTTAGACTAGTGTCAGTTTATTTAGAAGGTACTGACGCTCTGTAACGACTGTCAAAGATCTTCATGACAACCTGGACCGACGGCTTAACGTGCTCTCCGAGGCACGGGACAAGCGATAATTAACAATTCAATACGCACATAACTCCGAAAAGTCATTGGTGCGCGCTGTGGATTCGAACCCGATAGATAGTAACTTGATTATATTCTTATTTTATTAAAACTTTTTCGTTTAATTTCAACCTTTCACATAATTAATGAAGTTTACTTTATTACATCATGTAATAACAAAATTATATTACATAAATGAGAATCGATCTTATAAACATTGATATAAATGCATTTTATCTTTACAATAATTAAACAAAACAGTAAGTTACTGTAAACAAGCGTGCTCATGCCTGTAACTAGGTATTAAAGAAACTTGATTACTGTCGAATAATAGTGTAATATAATATTATTAGTTTTGTTTGTAGACACTTTACACGAATAACCGTGTAATGAAAGTTTACTGTTATCTAGTCATAGAAATTCACAAAAATAAAATGGTTTTTAATAAATTGTCGGAAAACCGTTTAAATTTAAAAATATATGTACATATCTAATGTAAAAAATTAATTACATATTTTTTTATCTTCAATTTGATATAATTTGTTTAACCCTATATACTACCAAACAACAGTTATTTAAGTTTAATCGTTTTTATTTTTTCCTGAAAAGTTGTGGTTTTTGACTTACACGTTTATTCTGTGGGGCCATCGATATTTATATTTTAGTAACGAGTGAAGGATAAACGGGCTTGAATCGTCTTTGCCTCCTGGTACAAAGGAGCCAGTCGTGAATTTGATATATTATGGGAAGAAATTCTATACAAACGTGTTGGGACAAAGAAAAGAAAGGAATCTGTAATACCTCAATACCGGATAGTATGTCTATTTAGTCTACCAAAGTTGTCTACAGTAATCAACCTAGTTAATTTTCTTTGGAAATCCATTAAGTTTTTCAAATTCATCGTTAATACAGCTCTAACAGTAAGAAGTGTAACCACGTGTCTACCCCAGATAGTTTAAGTACTAACTCCGAAGCTGTTTCCTACTAATAAATAATGATAAAAATACTCTACCACATACACACAACATCATCTAATTCCAAAATAAGCAGAATTTGTATTATGGTTACTGGAAAATGGATAAATGTAGTATTTTTGTAAATATATACATGCTCATTCGACATGCGATATTATATTATGCCCTAATAATACAAAATATTAAGACATACTTTTAATTAAGTAGTCTGCCATTTACTACAGCTGCCAGCGACAGTCACTGCGAGAAAATTGAAGTATGCCAAACCATGTTCCTGCTGATGCTGTTTTAACTCATTTTGGGTTATATTATTATGTTGTTGCTAGACTGCATAGATGAGATATGTATGCATGGGTGAGACAGGATAAAAGTATAATTCTAGAGGAATGGCAGGCGGAGCCGGCTTGACAGGCACAAGATCATTATAGATGATGCAATGAAAAGTGTGTTTCAAATATATTAAGACCATGGTCATGTGCTGCTTAAGTTATTTATGTAGAGTAAGTACTGAAATGTGTCATTATAATGGTCTCAACGTTATCCGGGTGGCAGCCACGACTTTATGCCTTAGAACCCAGGCTCTGCTTAGTAGACTAATAAGATTCGATAGAATAGTTTAGCTAAGTACTAAAATGAGTATGAGTACTCGATTTGCAATTTTGTTAATGTTTAGTTGTATTTCATTATTATTTAGTTAATATTGTGCACCACGTCTAAGTAAAAACGATGTAAGATGGTTGTTATTTTTATACGAGGTGTAAAAAGACCCTTTACGAAAATTCTTTACTTCGGCACCATACCTTCGAAGTTACTGCTTCAGGAGATATTGAGGCTCAAAGTTACCATACATACAATTTTTAATTAGGTACAAAATCCATTCAATTTACGCGCCAATTTGTTCTTTATAGGATCCCTTTCCTTGTATAGGTAAGTATCTCGAGAATTGCACTTTACATAGCAGCTTATAAAATGTGTCTACTAAAAAAATCGTTTCCGAGGTATTGTTTTGCTAAATATGACTTAGCAAGATGTGTAAAACGAGAAGACTTCGGCTTGGTGATCGGTCTTTTTCCACCGTGTATAATATTATAAAGAAGAAGATATTGGGTTAAGATCGCAGGAAGCGGTGGAATTCAGGCGGCACATGATTGGAGTTGTGTGGACAGCCTTTGGGGAGGCCATGTCCAGCAGTGGATGTCTTTAGGTTTAGGTGATGATAAAGATGTTTGTAGTAATAATTTTATTTTATATTAAAACACTGGCGAAAAGTGGGCGTTTAATATGCCTCTGCCTACCCCTTCGGGAAAACAGGCATGAGTCTATGTATGTATGTATGTATTATGTAGGTCCTTATAAAATAACTTTGTGAGTGCTCGTGAAACCCGTGCTCCAGTGTAGATAGGTACGTAGTTGCAATTTTGTGATACAATATGTCATTTATTGGCTATTAATTGTTCTATATTATACATACAAATTGATGACTTAAATAAGTATATACGAATATACGTAAAGTGAAATAAATATAAGTACATACGTAAACAGTTTGTTTATTTTTAAATTAGTCAATATAATTACTCCGACTATTACACGACGTGTCTAGTTAGTAAAATTATAATTACTCACGCATGCAAGAAGTCTAGTATTTGCCACCTAAAGTTCTGTCAACTATTTTAAGACCTTCCTATAAAAAAAAATGACATAGGATTTAATTTTACACACAAAGGAAGGAGGGATAAAAAATTCCAACAAAAATCAACCTTTGTTGACATAGAACGTCTTTTAAATCGAACATTTCCGCAAAACAACGCACGATGTTTACCACAGACTCTCGCTTTTCCGTCATAAAACGTCCTAGGTCGATATGTAACCCACTATCTCGTACAATAAAAGGACTAGAAATATATACTATAGAGCATTTGATTAGGCTGGGCTGTTATAGTAATATACCAAAAAATCTTTATTTTAAGTCTCTCTTTATAAGATTTATAAAGAGTAACACAAGTCAAGAACTTCTACAGCCTCTACTGAAAATTGCGAGCCATGCAGATCGGACTTTGTTCTACGGACGAGTCGAATGACTTGGTGACTAATAGTTAGTAGGTAGGTTATGTTAGGTTTTCTTGTCACCCTGCACCCAAAAATAGGAGTCCTGCGAAGCAGGGCTCCGTCAACTTGGCTTTAAAGACTGAAACGTCTTATTTACTTATACGAAACACTTCATTTAAGACAAAATCCTTTGCCAAATATTGAAATTTGTATTATTTATGAATGTCCATTTTCTATTTTTTATTCATCATCAAGTTTCCGCTTAGATACTAATTCAGTTCCCAAAAAATAAAATGCTGCTAGTTTAAATTAAAACGAAGCTTATTACTGACATATTAATATGCTACATTTTACTTATTACGATACTCCTTATTAGCTGCCAACCCATTATATATGGTACCCACTCTAATGATTTTTGAAACTTGTGCTTTACTTAGTCATAAGTCGTAAATACATGCCTTTTATAAAAGTTTTCGTAAAATCTTTATATTCTTTGCAATAATTGACATTTACATGAGAAGGGTAATAAATAATTATCTGCTTTGTAACGAAAAACAAATTCAAAGAAATGTAATTAACTATGCACTAGATTGAATTTTTCACATTTATTAAATTTAGGGCACATAAATGCAAAATAACCACAAATATGATGTAAATTATTAAATTTGCAATTACTATCACAAAATTTCATTCGGTTTTGTAACATTTTGTGCCAAACCAAGTTTTATTTTCGACGTCACATTTTTAGTTTTTAAGTTGCCTCATTGATTTATACTGTTACGTAAGGACTTAAATTTATTTTTATAGTTACGTCAAAAATATATTTACTTTTTATGAGCATTTCAAAAAAAATGTGAAAAAATATTGGGATAGTTACAAATAGACACAAGATGTTACTAAAATACTTGTTTGCCAGTCAACCTCACAGACACTCATATATACATACACACTCAGGCATCCAGACACACACACACACCCTTACGCCCTCCTATACACACACACACACAAACACCCATACACAAACAGACACAAATACCCACACTTCAATAATTCAATCAGCCGATCATAATATTTTATAACATATTTTTCCTCTAATTGTTTTTTTTCTTTTTGCATGTTCCGTTTATTGTTTATAAATTTATATTAAAAATATGATTATTTCATTTAAATTATTATAATTATAAATAAATCTGTATTAAATTAATCTATATTGTAAGAAACTTTCATAGTGAGAAGAGGCCCGTGCCCAGCAGTGGGACAATATATATACAGGGCTGATTATGATGAGATGAAAGAAACTTTGAAAAGCACATTATTATGATCACGCATAGTATAAGGATCATTCAATCGATCAGGAAATCACCGGTAGAACTGCAATGGGGCGGTAATTATTGATACAGTTTCTATCTCCATCCTTGTGTATAGGGTGTATAATGGCTCTTTTCAAATACGCTGGAAAGGTGCCGGTTCTGAAGCACAAATTAAAGAGATAGGTGAGTGGTGGGACATGCAAGCGCGAATACCGTTTTAGTAGGTTTGTAGAGATGTTATCCCAACCAACAGCAGCGTTTGATTTTAAGGACAAGAGCACAGCTTCAACTTCAATCTCATCAGTGTCTAACAAACCGAAAGACTGCACAATATAAAACAGGGCAACATTTTCTACAGAAGGGAAGATGGAATACGGTGATTGATTGAATACGATTACCCTTTTTGGGATAATATAGAACCGATACATTGCAACGTGACTACAATAAATTGAAAAACAAAATCGAAAAATCGATGTGTTCATAAGGACAATAGGTATGATTGTTTCATTTAGTGTTTGTTTAATTTTATGACGCTGCATTGGTGAGCTTTTGTCGATGGCCACAATGGCGCCCGTTATTGAATAACATTTCATTTGGATCCGAATCGATATAATCTATTTATGATAGCAAATTCATTCGATATTGTATGCGAAAACGACGCAAAATGAGAGTGTTTTCGCTATTGTGTTTCATCCGGTAAAAGGAGGTCTCAGCCCTCTTTTAAATACTATTTTCATTTTTGTAGCAGAAGGGGAAAAGGTATGAGCACAGTATTTGACAGAAGTGAGCAAGGAAAACTTCGTGCTTTGTCTTTAACTGGAAAGTAAAATATTCACATGTAGTAACATATTGTAACGTGTGATCTCTACAATAAGTTGCAGCTGCCTCATACAAATGATAAAAATAGCTTGAAATGCACTTTTCCTCCAAGTAGCTTCCAACTGGATGTCGCACGTGTGCAACAGAACGGTGTGACGTTATTGCCGCGCTCGAAGAACATCAGGCGTGTTCGTGTAACTAACCCATACGAAAGCTAGACCCAACACTATTGTACAAATGCACTGCAAGGATGTTGAAGCCCGCTTCATTTGGTGCGTGATTTTGCGAATAGACGTGCGTGGTACCTTAAAACTTACACCGTGGTCGGGTAACATCAAAAGTGTCGCGCGCGTTCGTCCGCAAAAACACGCAACGCGGGATGCCGGCTTTAAATTTAAAATTAAATTTAACATACTGTACAATAACCCTTCAAAGTTTCAATGACAATTATATCAGAGGCCTTGGCAACTTCCTACGTATCTCGATTTGACCTGATCACAAAGGCTAAGGCTAAGGCTGGTTTATTCTTTGCTCAGAGAATCAGTATTGCCAACCAGCCTGGCAATGCTGCCAGTCTTCTGGGCACGTTACCCGATGACATTGATGCGGAGGCATTTTACGACGCCTAAACCTTTTAAATATTTTAAATTTTTAATTTCTTTTTACGGTTTTTTTGTACATATACTACTTAGACATTAAGATTAGATTAAGCTTCATATAGATTATAAAATGATGTTTCTTTAATGTATATAAATAAAAAATAGATTTTCATCATAATTATTATTTCCATCAGCAATTTTATTAATTTGGATTACATCCTTGAAATGCATTTCGAACTAGAACATGAAGGAGACCTAGGCATTTTACACGACATAGTATAATGCACTGACACTAGCCTAAGCCATGCAATATCGCTATCTTTTCGGGTTGCGGAGGTCAGACAGGCAGTCACTCCGTGGAAAAAACTAATATTCAGCCAAATCCGGTAAGAGTAGAAATCAGACCCCAGGTTGAAACTGGGATAACGCTAGGAGGATGGTGATATTTTTTTGTTATTTCCTGTGAGCGTGACAATAATTATAAACACACATCACGACTGCGTGGATGGCGTAGCGGTAAACGTTGGTTCGGACCTCACACACGATAACATTTTGCTGTTCGAGTCTGAACAACATTGATGTATTCATAAGGATAATAGGTATGATTGTTTCAATTTTGTGTTTGTTTTATTTGATGATGAAGCTGTGTTGGTGATAATATTTATACCTATGCAGTAACACATTGTGACAAGGAATCTTAGTAATATAAAAATACCTTGAAATGCACGCTCGAAGAATACCAGGTGTGTTCGTATAACTAACCAAAACGAAAACTAGAGCACTACAATATTGCACAGCAGGGATGATTAATTTAAAATAAAATGTAATATGCCATACAACAAGTTAACAGGCATTTGTTGGCCTGGTCATAAATAATCTTTCGGAACACATCAACAACTAATGGATTAACTTAGATAAAGTAATACAAGTGCGTTTCAAACAAAAAATAATTATTCGGTTAACTCAACGTGCACAAAACAATCACAAAATAACAACATTCAAAAATAAGTCGAAAGCGACCTAGCAAATAATAAATCAGAACAAACTGAGTGTACCAAGAAACTATATATATATATCAATAGAATTTTAAAAAATTAAGAAGCTATTAATCATCCACAAGACCTTGCAAAATATTAAATAACTTTTTATTGACAACATACATCCGAGAACCAAAGCAGGGTTCACAGTCACAAAACATATTTTAAACAGAAAACAATGTATGTTTATGGTCCGTGTTTACCGTAGGACGTACTAAGAATTATCTCAAACCTTAATAATACACACAGCACAGGGTACGACGGTATACAAATAAAAATTATTAAGGCAGTTGCGAAGGCAATTTGTGAGCCATTAGCACACATAATCAATTTAAGCATTTGTGTAGGAATGTGCCCTGATGCTTTAAAATAGTCAGTAGTTAAACCATTACATAAAAAATCAGATAAAGAGTTAAAGGAAAACTATAGACCAATTTCTCTGATCTCAATCTATTCTAAAATGTTTGAATCATACAATAATAAAGAGCTGAATACGTATATTGAAAAACATAGCATCCTTTGTAACGAACGAAAAGGATTCAGAAACAACAAAACCAACAAAACAGGAATCACTAGCTAATAAAGTCAGTAATAAACTACTAACTGATTCATTATTTCTACGTGCTACTGATGAAGTAGAAGTTGAATCTCTTATACTGTCACTACAGAGTAATAAGACCCCCGGTGTTGACGGGCTAACAAACACATTACTAAAAGAACGCAAACACATAATTACACCACCCTTGACGGAAATATTCAATTTAAGCTTGGAATCCGATTTATTTCCCGATGTCTGGAAAAAATCTTCTGTCACAGTAATCTACAAATATGGTCCCGAAGATTCACCGGAAATTTACTGTCCAATCTCGCTACTATCAGCTTTTTCTAAGATACTCGAGAAAATTGTTAGTAACGAGTGTCTCAGTAAGAGTGCACTTTTTAAAATTGGAATATTTTTTTTTCATGCAAGTGGCAACTCTGAAATTAGACAGCTGTCACCTCTGCTTATTCCGATTATTAAAAATGGATCGCTTTTCGAAAGAACAACGCGTTATAATTGTGAAAACTCATTACAAAAATGTGGAAAGTTACGCTGAAACTGCTCGCAAACTTGGCCAAATTTTCAGCCGAGAAAATGTGTCAACCATTCGAAGAGTGGTAAAAAAATTTGAAGAAACTGGGTCAATTATGGATAAAAAGAATCCTTTGCGTCAACGTACCGGTCGGTCATTTGAAAACATTGCAATGTTTTCAAAAGACCGAATGTTGTCGTTTACGAGAGTGTCGCCAAAAACCCGAAAACATCAATTCGACATCGTTCTCAACAACTTCAAATTTCACGACGCACTACGCAGAGAATTTTGACTAAAGACCTTCATGCGCATAACTCAGGAGCTCAAACCAGCAGACCACGGAAAGCGCCGGCAATTCGTTCAATGGGTAATGGAGCAAAGTGAAGTTGATGTAAATTTTTCGAAAAAAGTCATTTTCTCCGATGAAGCGCATTGCCATATGAATGGCTTTGTGAATACACAAAATTGTCGAATTTAGGACGCAGAAATTTCTCATGCAATTCATGAGAAACAAATGCACTCACAACGAGTAACTGTCTGGTGCGGATTTTGGTCAGGCGGCGTGATTGGACCTTACGTTTTTGAAAATGAGGCCGAAATTGCAGTGACTGTGAACGGCATTCGTTACAGGAATATGATAACGGACTTCTTGTGGCCTCAACTTCAGCAGGACGGCACAACCTGCTACACCGCGCATGAAACAATCGACTTATTGCAGTAACAATTTCCAGAACACATCTCACGAAATTCTGATGTCAACTGGCCACCAAGATCGTGCAATTTAACGCCGTGCAATTTTTTTCTTTGGGGTTTTGTGAAATCTCGAGTTTATGCAAATAAACCTGAAACAATTCCTGAGCTCAAATCGGAAATCCAACGCGTCATCGGTGAGATACAGCCACATCTGTGTGCAAAAGTAATGGCCTGTCATCGGAGCCGTGGGGGTCATTTGCCGGATATTTTATTCTGTACTTAATCGGAACATTTCATTACAATACAGTAAAAATATCACCACTTTGTCATAAAATACTTGTTTTATTTTAAAATGAACAAGTGCATTCTTACTGAGACACCCTTTATTAGGCTTATGCAGTATTTTAAAACTCATTATCTGCTCTCTGCGAGGCAGTTCGGGTTTAGGAAAAGTATATCTACAGAAGAAGCGGTAACACTACTAACATTGACTGTAACGTCTTCTCTGTACAGAAATAGGTTTAGTATCGGTGCTTTTCTGGAATTAACTCGAGCATTTGATACCGTCTCAATTCCAATACTTCTAAAAAATTTTGGAACATCATTTTGGTATTCGTGGTATTACATTGGAATGGTTTAAAAGCTGTTTAACAGAAAGAAAGCAATGTGTCAGGGTGGGCGATATTAAAAGTGAATTTCAAACTGTCAACTTTGGCGTACCACAAGGAAGTGTGGAGTGACAGTTGACGAAAATTTAAGTTTTAAGTCGCACATCGGCGCTTTATCAGACCGAGTTAGGAAAACGGCAAATATAATGAAATTGCTTCGCTCCTCGGCATCATCACATATCCTGAAAACTTTCTATTTTGCCTTGAGTCAATCCTGAATCATGTACTGTATAGGCAGCTGGGGATGTGCTGCAAAAACCGTTATGATTCAGTTAGAAAGGGCCCAATGCTCGGTTTTAAAAACTATTTATAAGAAACCCTTTACATATTCCACAACGCAACTTTACAAAGATAGTGACGTTCTGAACGTTCGTCAGCTATTTATAATGAGATCATTTTTAAAGGTACATCAAACTATTATAAATTTAAAAGAATATAAACATCTTTTAACCCGCTGAACATTTAGAATCCCTGTACCTAAAATTAATACATCCTTTGCTCTTGCAAAGGATGTATTAATTTTAGGTATAATTGTTTGGGTCCTTACATGAGTAACTTTATTTATAACAAAGTAGCTGAAAATTCAAAATTGAAGAGTGCTCATTAAGGGAGGCTAAAGTTGTTGTTAGTAAATGGCTCACTTCGTTGACATATGACGAAACTGAGAATTTATTATCACACTTGAATAAAAGTAAATCACTGTTGGTTTAGTTATTATGCACCAAACAGTTTTTTGTAAAATCGGAATATATTCACATATAGTATATCTACACATTTATTTATACAAATACATATATATTTATTTGCTCATTATATATATATAATTATACATATACACGCTGATTTTTAATTGGTTTTGGAGCGAAAGTCATCTTATTACTTATCGTTTACAGAACCTAACCAGCTAATAAAATTTGAAATCTAAGCTATAAAAATCGTAACAAAAATATTAAATTATTGGTACGAGAGTTCGTAGTTATGAAAGAAATCGCGCGCGCCGATGTATGTTCGATCGTGCCACACACATACCTACACAGATAGATATTAAACACACGACACACACAGATAAACATTGCACTGTAGGTACAGACCCCGCCCCCGGCGTACGCGCATAGCAACGCGGGGCGACAGGGGTAGGGGCGGGGGTCGGTTGCAATTTGCCGCTCGTCACTTCGACAGTCTCGCGAAATTAGGTCAACGGGACGCCCGTACGTCACGTTCGACCCCGTCACTGTACCCGTGTTACGTCGCGCGCGCTTCGTAATGGATCGGCATTATGAATATTCCAATATTGAGTTCGCGTCTATGGTGCGAGTGTATTACATGTCTGGTGAAAATATGGAAGAGGCGAGGCGCATGTATTCGTTACCAGACCACCTGGAATCGTTGTGCACGCGAGGTATTCACTCACCCTAAGTGCCATCACCAAACACAATCCTGGCTGTAGTGCAATGCCTCATAAACATCGGTAAGTTTAGCAGTGTATTCAGTTGACTTTGAAAAAGAAATTCGGCATCGTAATTAATTAGTGTTTTTCTAATTAGCTATCATTAACAAAAGACAATGTGTGAAAGGTGTAAATTGATTGTGATGTACGAGTACCTAGGCAGCAAACAGCAAAGGTATTTGGTTTATTCATTATTGAATACCTACTGTGATTACATTCTTATAAATACCATAGAAATACGCAAGTACTAAACTTTTCCATTGTTAAAATCTTTGTCTAGTTATTCAAAAGATGATGTAGGTACCTATGTCTAATAACGTAACGAATAATTCTTAGTTTATCGTTTTTCTTCTACTAGTTCATCATGATTTCGTTAACCCACAGCTTGTTTCGACGAAATTCTAAGTCCGAGTAATGTTCCAAGAAATTATTGAATAGGTATAGCTATTTAGTTACATACGTTTATTATTTTAATTATTTATTACTGCACTTCATGGTTGGCGTAGTGGTTTAAGCGATGTTTGACACAACACTTTGTGTGATTCATAAATTGTTGTTTCGACTGCTGTGTCCGTTATTGCTAGGTTTGTAATGTCCCTCGTGAGACAGGATTTAGCACTAGGATGCGGCAGGGGTTCTTAAAAAGAGAACAAAATAAGTAAACAAATGTGTTTAAAATTGTTGGCATCGTAATTACCTAAATCGTGTTTTTTAAGTAAATTACGTATCATTATCAGTCCGCACTAACTACCTACAACCTACAACCGCTGTAGGTAAACAACAGCTGACGGCTGCGCCGGGCTCGCGCGGCGAGGTCATGACCGCGCGGCGCTCGAACACTACCTACTCATAAACAACCGTGTTTTACTTCGTATTTCCAGCAGTTACTGACTTTTATAACTTTTTTGTTTTAGGTGCTAGGTGAATTTTGATTTTGAATATGCATAGAGGATTTTATTTCGGACATGAGGCTTCTTTTTCCTAAACCAATAAAAAATCAGCGTGTATTTATCGTTTGTTATTATTTCAATTATTTGTATGTATAACTTATATTAGTGTATAATACCAATTAATTTTTTAATTAAATTTACTTCGTCTCAAATAAGTAGTGGTAAAACTTATAATAATATTCATTATTTTGTAACTTTGTTAAAGTGCCTAAGTAATGTTAAAAATTAGTGATATCGACCGAGCAATGTAATCTTTTATTGTAATCGTCTCGGTACCCACAGGACAAGCTTGCCTAGTGTGGGGCCACTGGTATATCAAACATTGTTACATGTATACTTTGGAAATAAACATGTTTTATTTTTTATAAAAAAAAATACATATTAATAGGCGGCAAACGATCAGACGAATCGTCTGATGGTAAGCAATTACCGCCGCCCATGGGCACCAGCAACACCACAGGAGTCACAAGTGCGTTGCCGCCCCTTGAGGTTGGGAAAAGGGATAGGATGAGGAGTGGGATGCGGGAGAATAGGGGATAGGGCCTCCGGTACTCTCACTCACCGAACGAAACGCAACAGTTTAGGTACTGTTACTTTACGTCGATTTTCTGTGAGAGGGTAGTACTTTCCCGGTCGAGCCGGCGCATTCATTCTTAAATCAGCAAGGCTCTACTACCGTGAAAAATATGGCAATCTACGACTTCTTATACATAGTCATGACAAATTTAGATATAAAAATCCAGTTCGTGCTATGAAGTTAATCCTGGATCTCTATATACATTATACACATATAAAGTAGTGTAGTATTATTAGTAAGTAAAGTATTAGTTTAGAATTGTACTTCAAGCTATTTGTTTAAAATTGCAAATTTATTATTAAAACAAACGCTATTACTCTTCAATAGGAGTAAATAGACTAACCTACACATAACTAACTAGGGAATGCAATGCAAAGGCCTTCTCAGTGGCTGGTTATCTGGCCATAAAAAGGAAGCCGTTTAGCAGACGATTCTTTAGACATTTTGTGCTTCTGAAGTAGCTACTTTCAAAATAATTCGTAAGAATGGCTTTTGACTTGAACTGAACAAATCTTTCATTTGATTGGTATATTTTGTTAATAAATCTGTAATTTATAATAATCTAACTAATTGGTATATTTGGTTAATTAATCTGTAGTATCTAATGGATCAACTGAGTAGATATACATATAGTCAATTTAGGGGTTGACCTCAGAAAATCGACATACCCAGTATATTACCACGTAAAAACTTGTACTTTGGCATCCTTAAACTGTTCTCAAAAGTCACATAATTGGGTGAACGCAAGTTTTAAAAACAGGGGTCAAAGGTCACAAAAATCGATCTTTTTAATTTTTTTTGTAAATATCTTTCTATGGGTTTTACGCTATTTGTATTTATTATCAATATTGTAGAGAATTAAATTCTCTACATTTTTTTTCTTAAACATTTTTTTATACCTTGAACTGTTTTCGAGATAGAGGGCATAGAGCGCGCAGTCAGAGAATTATCTAAGGTCAACTGGTAGTCTCGATCAAAAACTCGTAATATTAAGGTTATAATTTATTGCTAAATATAACATAATTATAATTTTTCGTTAATTTTTAGATTAAATTCATTTTTTTTGGTTAATTATCTATTTTAAATTAAGGGTCAATGTATTTAATAACACTTACCTAGCCATGTAATTAAGAAATTGTTGAGGAAAATACCAAAATTGTATTTTAATTCTAATCTAATTTATACTAATGAATTTTTTATATAAATAAAGAAGAAAAGAAAAAAAATAGAAGTTTTTATCAAACGTCATTTTATAGATTTATTATAGTCAAAATTAATAAAAATTTCGAGATCAAGTTCTAATTCCAATTCTCTTCTTCTTCTTTATCATCGTCGTCATCGTCCTTCTGCTGCAGAATTTCCTCTTCATTACCGTCTTCAACGACATTTGTCCCCAAGTCATTCATGATTTCTGGGTCAAAGGTTGTATCATCATTAATATCGGTCTGATATGGTACAGCATTGAGACAAGCTTGTCCTTAACACTGGCCGCAAGCTAAAGAACACTGT
Source organism: Euclidia mi (assembly GCA_944739405.2). Taxonomy (NCBI): domain Eukaryota; kingdom Metazoa; phylum Arthropoda; class Insecta; order Lepidoptera; family Erebidae; genus Euclidia; species Euclidia mi. Next base: position 24,430,530 of record OX123187.2, read on the forward strand.
AACCCCGCTTTCCTGCATCCACATCATGAGCCACAGTCACTTTTGCAGTTATAGAAATATTGTTTTAAGTAAATCATCTGGAGCAGGTGGTAAAATAGTCATGATAGGTTCCAGGAATCCGTTACGCATAGTCCAACCCCATCCTTGAGTTTATAAATCATGCCCTAACCAAGTTTGAATCGGCTCATAAACGAGATTGAAATGTTGGTGAGCTGCTCCACTCGTTGATGGAATATTTGATAACTGCACAGGTTTATTCGATTTTGTTAACTTGACGTGTAGTGCATAACGGAGATGATCGATACTATTCACATTTTTTAATTACCGAAAGAGATTATGAGTGTTATTGAATTGATAAATTTAAGAATTATTATATGGAAAAATAGAATTTAAACTAAAAGTTAATAAAAACGATAATTATATGTTTAGCAATAAATTATAACCTTAATATTACGAGTTTTTGATCGAGGTTAACAGTTGACCTCAGATAATTCTCTGACCGCGCGCTCTACGCTCTCTATCTCGAAAACAGTTCAAGGTATAAAAAAATGCTTCAGAAAAAAGTTGTGGAGAATTAAATTTTCTACAATATTGATAATAAATACAAATAGCGTAAAACCCATAGAAAACGAGATATTTGCAAAATATGATAAAAATATAGATTTTTGTGACCTTTGATCCCTGAATTTAAAACTCGTGGACATCCAATTATATTATGTGATGTAGTGTCCGCCTACGTAGTTTTGTATACTTGTAGTGTCCGCCTACCTAATTTTGTATTCTTATATTTATGTTATAATTATCTTAATATATAAAATCCTTGCGTTACTGACTGACTGACAGACACGCTACAGCCGAAACTATTGGGCGTAGGCAGCTGAAATTTGGCATGTATGTTCCTTGAAGACCGTAGGGGTGCACTAAGAAGGGATTTCCCGAAATTCCCACGGGATCGGCCAAAACGGATAAATTTAAAAAAATGCAGGCGTAGCTGCTGGCGTCCTCTAGTAAATATATATGTCACACAATAAATAAATAATAAAAGTAATAATTTAGAATTATATAAATAACATTTAGTGTAGCTATATTAATTTTATATTGTTACGTAAAATATTACACGTAATTAACCCTTTGAAAGACAGTGACTGCCGATAGGCGTCACAATAACAAAAGTTTTATAGTTTCGTTCAAAGTGTTAATTTATGCGGACACACAAACCTAGTTTGTTATTAAATAGTTAGCTCGCCGCGCGGCGATGCTGTGACGCGCTAACCTGCTCCTGCGCAAGTAAGTGTATAAAACCATGTGATTTTTCGGAAAACGCAACGGGCAGTCGGTAATGGTGGCCGGTGACTGTCCAGGTTCGGGTCGCTTATTTGTAACCGACAGGCGTTCAAATATAAAGTTTTTAATTGATACCGGCAGCGATGTTTGTGTTTTTCCTCGTTCTTATTTAAAAGAACCCCGTCATAAAACAACTTTTGATTTATGTGCAGCAAACGGCTCAATAATACACACATATGGTTTTATGCACTTAGTTTTAAACCTAGGCTTGCGCCGCGACTTTGTCTGGAAATTTATTGTAGCGGACGTCACTAAGGCGATTATTGGTGTTGATTTTTTATCACATTTTAATTTTATTGTAGATATACGTGGTAAGCGCCTTATTGACGCCTGCACTAATTTGTTTGCCGTGGGTATGCCTGCATTATGTACTGAGAATATTTATGCAGTTAAGGCTGTTATGGGTAATACATTGTACCATAGTATATTATCTCAGTATTCTGACATAGTCAAACCATCTGGTATGCATCGCACACACAAACATAACACAGTACATCATATTCGCACTACACCGGGTCCGCCAGTATTATCTTCACCACGTAGGCTAGCGCCGGATATGTTAAAAATTGCCAAAGCCGAATTCGATGCTATGTTACAGATTGGCACTTGTAGACCATCAGACTCTCCTTGGTCTTCACCTCTTCACCTCGCTCCAAAGAAGGACAACAGTTGGCGTCCGTGCGATGACTACCGCATGCTAAATGCGCGCACTGTGCCTGATTAATATCCAATCAGACACATCCACGATTTCGCCCACAGTCTTGCAGGATGCACAGTTTTTTCAACGATTGACCTGGTCAAAAGCTTCAACCAAATACCAGTCCACGTTGATGATATTCCGAAGACTGCGATCACTACTCCGTTCGGCCTATTCGAATTTCCTTACATGACGTTTGGACTTTGAAATGCCGGACAGAGTTTCCAAAGGTTTGTGGACGAAATGCTTCGGGGCTTGGATTTTGTCTATGCATATATCGACAATTTTTTGGTCTACTCACCAGATGAGCTGACGCATCAACAACAACTGCACCAGCTGTTTACCAGGTTACAGGAATACGGAATGGTTATAAACGCAGGTAAGTGTGTTTTCGGTGTTGCTGAGGTTTCTTTTCTTGGATACAGTATCTCTGCTCAGGGAACTAAGCCACTACCATCTAAGGCTGAGGCCATTCTAAATTTCCCAATAATTACGACGATTCCTGGGCATGGTGAACTTTTACCGTCTGTTTATCTCAGACGCAGCAATTCATCAGGCTAAGCTTAATGCTCTTCTCACAGGCTCCGTAAAAGGTTCCCATCCAGTCCACCTCACGATTGAGGATCTGGAGGCTTTCAACGCCTGTAAAGACAGCCTATGTAGGGCAGCATTGTTAGCTCATCCCGTTTGCGATGCCAAGTTGGCCTTAGTTACCGATGCATCGGATAAGGCTGTAGGTGCTGTTCTTCAACAACTGAGAGAGACTTCTTGGGAGCCGCTTGCGTTCTTTCCTCGTAAGTTGAGTCTATCCCAGCAGAAATACTCTCCTTACGATAGAGAACTCCTTGCAATTTATGAAAGCGTTAAACATTTTCGGCACATGCTTGAGGCTAGGGTATTTACGATCTTCACTGATCACAAGCCGCTGACTTTCGCCTTTAACTCTCACAAAGGGAACTGCTCGCCTCAACAATTTCGTCACTTGGATTTCATTTCACAATTCACAACTGACATTCGACACATATCAGGCAATGATAATGTGGTAGCTGATACGTTATCTCGTGTCGAAGCTGTAGAACCCCCCATTGAGTTGCAAATTTGAGCTGAAGCTCAAAATGTGGATTGTGAACTGAAGTCCCTATTAAACAGTAGTACATCACTACATTTCAAAATGGTGAGCATGCCTGGTGTGGACAGAGGGCTATACTGTGATGACAGGGACGGCAAGTTACGACTGTATGTACCGACACAGCTCAGACATCAAGTCATCAGTAGCTTGCATTCACTAAGTCATCCCGGTGCAAACGCAACAGCTACGTTAGTTTCAGATGGCCCGACGTGAAGCGTGACTGTCATGTGTGGGTGCGCAATTGCCTTGCATGCCAGCGCTCGAAGGTCTCGAAACATGTTTCTTCTCCTTTGAACACCTTCAAGCTTCCCAAGACAAGATTTTCTTTTGTCCATATAGATCTTTTTGGACCACTCCCTGTTTCACAACATTTTCGGTATTGTCTTACAGCTGTTGATCGCTTCACGCAATGGCCAGAGGTAATAACAATAACCGATATTACAGCTGAGACAGTAGCTAAAGCGCTATTGCAAGGTTGGATATCACGTTTCGACTGTCCAAAAGACATCATAACCGACCGTGGAAGACAATTCGAATCGTCCTTATTTAAAAACCTATCAAAACTAATTGGCTTTCAGCATCACAGAACTACGGCTTATCACCCACAATGATTACATTGTGGGTGATAAGCCGTAGTTCTGCGATGCTGAATCGATCGATCGATGTGAATGCGGAATCTCTCAACTAGGCCATTATGGCCTAGTTCAGAGATTCCAATAAAGAAAGAAGCAGCAATCGTGTGCCATGGCAGCATTTCTTGGGTGGACGCGTTACCACTGGTTCTTTAAGGCATTCGCAGTGCCATTAAAGAGGATCTCAAAGCATCAGCAACTTGCTGTATGGTGAACCTCTCCGTCTTCCAGGCGACATTTCTGAGCCCAAAGAATATCAAGCCTACGACATGTCCGATTATGTGTCCCGGTTGCGTAAGTTCGCTAAGGAATTCCAGCCTGCACCCACCAATCAGCATTGCGGAAGACGTCCAACCTTTATTTTTAAACAGCTTGCCACATCATCCCATGTATTTCTGCGAGACGACAGTAGAGTAAGTTCACTGACACCAGTGTATCCCGGTCCACACGAAGTTTTGGAACGAGGTGAAAAGGTATTTATGATTTTGTATAAAGGCAATCGGGTAACAGTATCCATAGACCGCCTAAAACAGGCCTATATACTGCGTGACCCACATACCACTCATACACCAATCACACAACATACAACAGACACACCTCAACAATCTCTCAGATCAGACATAAGACACAAATTAACTACCTTACACTCCCCACAAATACGTACACACTCACCAAGCATACCAGTTCACACAAACGATCATACAACCAGAACTAGGTCGGGGCGCAGGGTTAGGTTCCCTGACTACTATCGCCCATAAAAAATGCTAAAGAAAAAAGTTGTGGAGAATTTAATTTTCTACAATATTGATAATAAATACAAATAGCGTAAAACCCATAGAAAACGAGATATTTGCAAAAAATTATAAAAATATAGATTTTTGTGACCTTTGATCCCTGAATTTAAAACTCGCGGACATCCAATTATATTATGTGATGTAGTGTCCGCCTACCTAATGTTGTATTCTTATATTTATGTTATAACTATAAATATATATGTCACACAATAAATAAATAATATAAGTAATAATTTAGAATTATATAAATTACATTTAGTGTAGCTATATTAATTTTATATTGTTACGTAAAATATTACACGTAATTAACCCTTTGAAAGACAGTGGCCTCCGATAGGCGTCACAATAACAAAAGTTTTATAGTTTCGTTCAAAGTGTTAATTTATGCGGACACACAAACCTAGTTTGTTATTAGATAGTTAGCTCGCCGCCCGGCGATGCTGTGACGCGCTAACCTGCTCCTGCGCATCGGGCACGGGCCACGCCCACCCGCATTCCACAGCACAGTCGCGCGGACAGTCAATATCTACGGACGCGAAACCTATGCTCACTTGCTTATGCGCCGCGCTATACGGTACTCGCTTACCTACCTGCTTTTATGTATGCTAAATTTTTATCATCGTAAAATAAGACTTTCCGTTTTCTCCTTCTGTGTGCTGTCATTACTGCTTCATTCTTACTCCTTCTGTAATGTATTGGTGCTTTTACATAAGCAATAAACTGTATGAGCGTGGACTTAAGTGTTTCCTTCACAACATCGTACCTGAGAACCAGTAAGTACCAGCTAAGCACCTCCAATACGGATAAATGTGACTTTTGAGAACAGTTTTAGGATGCCAAAATACAAGTTTTTACGTGGTAATATACTGGGCATGTCGATTTTCCGAGATTTGCACCTAATTTTACCTAATTTGACTGGACTAACAGTTTTATTTAATTGATAATAAAATCTCAGTTTAACTCAATATAGATACTAAGTTTATTTTTTGCTTCTCGTTGTTTAGTTTGTTAGAAAAGAAATGTTTTATTACTAAAAGATTTTTGTTTTATATTAGAAGCGAAGACTGTTTGTTTCTTTCATTTGTTATTTGATAGGATCTATTTGGTGGATCTATGGTCCGTAAAAAATATAAAAAAAATTATACGATACGACAAACAATGTTTGATGCATTTTTCGTGTAAATAAATGTTTATCTTATAATTAATACTTAAAATGGTTAATACTTTTGTTCTAATTTAATCAAATATTGCGATTATTTGAAAAAAAAAAGATACAAAACTGCTAATCTCACGAGATCTCGAAATTGGCGAGATCTTGCAGTATAGTTATTCATAAAGATCTCGCTTGAGCACGAATCTCGCGTGATTTTCATTCCCTATATCTAACAAGGCTAATTACTAACACAAGTAAAATAACAGACTGCCTCCGTGGTCCAGTGGATTGCGTATGCGACTGCTGACCGGAGGTCCCGGGTGCGATTCGGTACAAAGGTAGGTAGGTCGGGCAAAAGTGTTACTGGGTTTTTCCAAATTTTCAGTAGCAGCACGGAGTCTGGTGATGTGCCCGGTAACGGCAATTTTCTCGCCCCCTATTACGTGGGACCTAGAAATTCATGGCGAAATGTGGGTGTAATATAAAACCTCTGACTACCCCTTCGGGGATAGAGGCGTGAGACTATAAAAAAAGTAAAATAATATTAATAGATGCTTCAAAACAGTAGGCATATGTGATAAATATTTGTATCAAATTAAAAAATACGACCATTTCATGCGAATCTGCATCAGCATGTCATAACTGAGTAACAAATCAGTTTTTAATGATCTGAAATGCAATATTATATTCTGTTACTGCAACTTTTACGGCGTACTTTAACACAGATTTATCGTCAAAAAACGAACAGGACTTTTCAATATTAACGATTTTATGAATACGCGACGACAATGAAATATTTATGGAGATGTCGGTATTTTTCGATGTACATACCGACGTCGGTAAAATGTTTCAGTTAAAATATTCTGAAATAATTTCGACTGTGGGAACCCGAATTATCTATAATGCTTTTACTAGTATTGGTGCCTTTATGTTTTATGTGACTTGTTGCAGTATTTCAAATTGCAATTTAATTTTTAAATGTCCTTGAATAATTAACCGGCATCATACTTTTTTTTTATTTATTTTTTTAAATACAACTCCTGCACTAGGACTAAATCCTGTGTCGCGGGTGACTTTACAAACATACAACCAACGGACACAATGAACACCCAGACTCGAAACAACAATTTATGGATCACATAAAGTGTTGTCTCGTGTGGGGATTAGAGATGGGCATATACCCGGTAAAAACCCAGACTTTGGGTAAATACCCATTTATACCCATTTTTACCTACCCATTTATAATTTATACCGGGTAAAAATTAAAATCAGTTTAATTTAAAATAATTGTTGTATTTTTTTTAAATACTGACCTGTATGTAAGTATTTATTAAATAAAAATTGGGCAAGTGCGAGTCGGACTCGCGCACGAAGGGTTCCGTACCATCATCTATAAAAGAAAATCACGTTCGTTGTATGTATACTTAAATACTTTATAAGTTTCTACCTGTTTATTAAGATTGAGTAACAAATTGCTTAAAAATTACGTTTGTTGTATGGGAGCCCCCCTTTATTATTTACTTTTTTTAAATTTAATTATTTATTTTGAAGGGTAATATACAACTACATATTCTGTGAAAATTTAAAGCGTCTACCTGTTACAGTTAGTAATTTTGAGCAAAAAATACGAAAAAAAAACACGTTTTTTGTATGGGACCCCCCCTTAATATTTTCATTTTTTTTATTTTTAGTATTTGTTGTTATAGCGGCAACCGAAATACATAATTTGTGAAAATTTCAGCTTTCTAGCTATCATGGTTTATGAGATACAGCCTGGTGACAGACAGACAGACAGACAGACAGACAGACAGACAGACAGACAGACAGACAGACGGCGGAGGCTTAGTAATAGGGTTCCGTTTTTTACCTTTTAGGTACGGAACCCTAAAAATACAACAATTATTTTATAATTTATTTTATTTGCGACCGTCGTCAGTACAACATACGCGGACATTGTTTTCTCATTAGAACAAGAGAAGAATTATAGCACTATAACTGTCCAATGAGGGATTCAAACGAATTGTGCAGTTTTAATATTTTATTTTTACTGTCTAGGTTGCGTTGTAATTATTGAACTAAAATGAAAAGTCTAAGTAATTGTTACTCATTTATTAGTTTTGAAATGTTTTCAAGATATACCTATGTGTCATCATGTCAGCGTGGAGACACTGCTGGACATAGGCCTCCCCTAAGGTTCTCCACACAGACCGATGTTGAGCCGCCCGCATTCAACCGCGCACCGCGATCTTAACCAGATCGTCGGTTCACGTTGCGGGATGCCTACCCCTGCTGCCTGCTCCGGTACGTGGTCGCCACTCCAGGACCCGCCTGCTCCAACGGCCATCGGTTCTTCGTGCTATATGCCCTGCTCACTGCCACTCCAGCCGTATGCCGAAACTTCCCAAACGCCGCCCGAGTTGGATTCGACGAATGACCTCTTTCTCGAAGTTGAACCTACCTAATTGGATCATTTGTCCATGGTAGACGTACTGTTCGACAACTTCGTGTGTGGAGTTCCCAACCTGGATAGGAGCAGGTAAGACATGGACGTTAGACATGATTTTCGTCTTGTCCATGTTCATCTTAAGACCTACTTGTTGGGAGACTCTACAGAGGCCATCGAGCGTTGTGCTGCCGTCTTCCATGGTCTCAGCTATGACTACGATATCATCAGCAAATCGAAGGCGAGTCATGTACTTGCCGTTGATGTTGATGCCGAGTCCTTCCCAGTCCAGAAGCTTGAAAACGTCTTCCAGCGCAGCGGTGAAGAGTTTCGGAGATATAATATGTCCCTGCCTCACCCCTCGCTCTAGCCGAATAGGTTTTGAGCTCTGGTCCTGGAGGCGGACTGACATGGTGGCGTTTTCGTACAAACGCTTCAGCACTTCGAAATATCGATAGTGAATTTGGCACCGTTGAGACAGGTTTCGATCAAATCAAAGACTTTCTCATAGTCCACAAACGCTAAGCATAGAGGCTGGTTATACTCTTCGTACTTCTGTATAACCTGCCGCAGCGTATGTATGTGGTATATGGTACTATAGCCTTTACGGAATCCGGCTTGTTATTGGCGGGAGGCTGGAAGTCGTCTAGCTTGCTCTCGACTCAGAAGTGTAGTTTAGTCTGGGACTGGGTCTGTAGTTCTTCAAAAGGGTTTTGTCGCCCTTTTGAAGAAAAGCACCACCACTCTTCTGTGCCATGCCTGTGGCGTTTTGCCCTCGAGTATGTCGGAATTGAATAGCTTCCGAAGCATTTCCAAGGCAGGTGTGCCGCCAGCTTTTAGAAGCTCTGTAGTTATGCTGTCATCACCCGGTGCCTTGTTGTTTTTTAGTTGTTCTAGGGCTACACTAATCTCGTGCATGCTGACGTCCGGGATATCTTCGGTATAGTGTCGGATCAATCCAGCTCTAGGGTCTGTGGCTGGAGTAGTAACAAGTGTTCGTGTAGTCGTGTATAGTGTCCATAGAACCTTTCGATCTACTCCAGGAGCTGAGGTTTGGAAGGAGACAATTGCGCCATCCTCCGTCTACAGCTTTGTCAGCTGACTCTGCCAGAAAGAAAGATCTCTTTGGAACCCTTATTCCGCTCGATTGCCTCTCGAATACATTTAGTGTTGTATTGGCGGAAATCGCGAGTCAGACTTAGAGATCCGCCTATTGAGACGCCGATATTTTGGCATGTCGTCGGAGGATAGCAGAAGCATCCTACGCCTTTCCTCTATGAGCTCGAGGGTCGAACCCGAGATTTTATTGGCTTTTTTCTTCGTTTTGGGCTTAAAGAACTTCAAGCCCGTTGTATGGACGGCATCCACGAACCTGTCACTGAAGTCGTCCACATCCCATGTGTATAATTATGTTACTTATTTATATATTCTATAAGGTAGTGTGCAGCATTCAGTTAAATTTCAATCATGTGCAATCTATCATATTTGTTACTATTCTAAACAGTTTATTTTAATTGAAAATGTATATTGATTAAAGATTTAAAAGATATTTAACTTCGTTTTACTTAAAATCAATATTTTATCTTCAATGGTCAAGGTCAAAATTAACAAGGTAGATCGTAGTATTGATGACAAAGCCAATAACATTATATATGAACAGTATTCATTTTATGGCGAAGGCATTTAAATAATATAAAGATATAACTAATTTTTACCCGGTATTTTTTATGAATACCCGGTAAAATAGGGTATTTTTTCATTTTTACCTATTTTTACCCTTTCCTACCAATTTTTACCTTCCCAATTTTTACCCACCCGCCCATCTCTAGTGGGGATCGAACCCACAACACTCGGCGTTGTGTCAAGCAGTGAGGTAGCCGCTTAAACCACTACGCCAACCGTGCAGTCAAAATACTACTAGCATTAAACGATGAATTATTTATGAATTTATACGGGTATATCGTTCGTTTCATATTTTTTACCCAAAAAGCAATCTCGCCCATTTACTGTTAAACAAAACATTGTTTAGAATGTTAAACAATGAAATAATTGTTTGTGTCGGATGAAGAAAACATGTATGTTCAACGTAAACCAGTGAGCGTTATATAAAACAATTAATTTGCTTATTATAATATAATAATTTATACCCCTTAGTGGTTTGCAAATTGTTACTCGCATAAAAGGATAAATAGGTACATGAGCGGCAGGCAAGTTGCCTGTGGAAATAAATACAAATATGAGCAGAACTTGTTTTGAAAGTAAGGTATTATTACAACTGTGTTTTGTGTTGTCTCGTTACTGGGTATAATTTAGGTTTTTTTTGCGGTGAAAACTCTAATAGAGTTGAATTTGGAGCCTTGTATTGGAGATGGATGAATATTGGATGTACAACTCAACCTTGAATGTTACCGTACCTTCTTAACATAAAACTTATTTTTTTAAATGGGCGTCTCACCTTCTTCCACCGATGGGTTGGAGTTTGAGCGACGTTTAAAGTAACTTCGGCAAACGCATTAAAAACCACCGCGTTGTTCTTGACTTCCCATAGTGTTCTGTCACAAGAATCTGTCATAGTCTGGCATCGATTCGGTCCACAAAAGCGGATCCCTATATCGGCGCCATCCTACTTAGACAGAAAACATTCTGACCTTAGAGTATAACAAAAAGGTTATTTAACAACTAACCTTTGAAAAAGTGCGAAGCTTAAATTCTAGATGTGATTCACTCATTTTAGCACGTAAATTGCCTTTTGTGGATTGCATCTGATAAGTCTTACGATCTGATTAAAACGTCTGATCTTCTCGTCAATATTTATTTGACCCCTGGCCGCAAGTCCTTTGCCTTCCGACAGGGTTGGTAATTTATTGGTTTACCGAAATAAATAAAACATTAATCCTCGATCACTCGGCTCGAGAAAACAAAATGCCGACTGTAACCCATTCCTTTACTGAGCAACATTTCTTTCACCTGACTGATTGGGTGTCCAAATATAGAACACTGGGATGTGCCTCGCTGAAGGGTTGAGTTGAGATGTATTACATGCAGTTGTGTGTATGTTTGTTGAATTGTATATAAATGACGTTAAATACTGCCAAATGAAATGTAGCTGTTTCCATATTCTCTTTTGAATTATTTTCATAAACATATGTCATCATCATTGTCTTGCCCTCGTCCCAATTTATTTGGGGTCGGCGCAGTATGTCCTTCTCTTCCATACTTCTCTGTCACCAGTCATCCGATCATTTACCCTTTTCTCTTTCATATCCATCCTCACACAATCCATCCATCTTTTCCTTGGCCGACCTCTCACTTTTCGTCCTTCTACGTGCATATTCATCACTTTTTTACCTACATACATCTCATCTCTCCGCATAACATGTCCATACCAGGCCAATCGACTTTCTTTTATCTTTTCATCAATGGGCGCCACTTTCATACTACCTCTAACGTAATCATTCCTAATTCTGTCCATTCTTGTCACTCCACACATCAATCGTAACATTCTCATCTCTGCCACATGCAATCGTTTCTCATCCGTCTTCTTTGTAGCCCAACACTCAGCTCCATACAGTACGACAGGCCTTATAACCGAATTATACATGCGGCCCTTTAATTTCACAGGCATTTTGTGGTTGCATATTGTGCCTGAAACCTGTCGCCATTTCATCCATCCTGCGTTGATTCTTTGCCTAACATCCCGATCAATTTCGCCGTCTTCTTGCAGGAGTGAACCTAGGTAGCGGAAATCGGAGCTTACTGGTAGAAGTGTACCGCCGAGTGTAACCGGTATAGGACTGGAGAGACCGCCAAAGTCACAGAACATATATTCTGTTTTGGTTCTGCTTATTCTCAGGCCTACATTCTCCAATATCTGCCGCCACTCCTCCAGCTTGCTCTGCACCTTCTGTCCACTCTCTGCTACCAGAACGATGTCGTCGGCAAACAGCATGCACCAGGGTGCCTCTTCCTGTATGTCCGATGATATAGCATCCATAATTAACAGTAAGAGGTAGGGGCTAAGGGCCGACCCTTGGTGCAAGCCTACGGCCACATCGAATCTGGCTGTGATACCAGCTGCGGATCGGACTTGCGTTCGGCATTCACCACACGACTTCACGAGGCACTCGGTCATATGCCTTTTCAAGGTCGATGAACACCATGTGCAAGTTTTTATGCGCCTTTCACATTTGGCGAAGTGCAAAAATGGCATCCACCGTACCTCGACCAGGCATAAAACCGAATTGGTTTCGTGAGATCTCACTCTCGTCACGCAGGCGTCGCTCAATTACTCTCTCCCATACTTTCATACTATGAGGCATTATCTTTATTCCCCGATAATTGTTGCACTATTGGATATCACCCTTATTTTTAAAAATGGGCACCAGGTAACTGTTGCACCATTCCTCGGGTATGGTCTCCTCGTGCAACAGCTTATTGAAGAATAAAGTCAGCCACGCCCATCCATCATCTCCTAACGCTTTCCATGCTTCTACTGGTATTCCATCTGGTCCTAACGCTTTTCCATTCTTCATTCCACTAACAGCCATTTTTACCTCGTCCTTATTTATTTCCTTCACTAAACCAATATTCATCACCTCATTCTCAAGGTTTCCGTTCCAATCGTTCTCCTCATTCATTAACTTTTCAAAGTATGTCCTCCATCTTCCTTTTATTCTGTCTTCGTCCATAAGAATCGCTCCTGTTTTGTCTTTCATAAACATATGTATGTAGGTATATTTTTTGCAGACTTACACACATCGCTGAACTCTTCAAAAAACAAGTGAGCCAACTTCGACGACATTTATTGAGTAGGTAGGAGTTTAAACATTCTATTGGTAGGTAGGTGGTCATGTTTTACGTTTGGTAAGTGAGTGCGCTTGGCCCAAGCCAGAGAGGGGTATCCCAAGTCTCATCTCTTTCCATCATCATCAGCCCTTTATACTGCCCGACTGCTGCGCACGGGCCTCTTCTCACTATGAGAAGGGTAAGGCCATAGTCCATCACGCTGGCCAAGTGCGGGTTGGCACACATGTCTTTCGAGAACACTATGGAGAACTCTCAGACATGCAGGTTTCCTCACAATGTTTTCCTTCAGCGATTAGCAAGCGATAATTAACAATTTAATACGCACTTAACTCCGAAAAGAAAAAAGAGAATGAGTAGAGGAAATAGGTTTGACGGTCGCTTCGCCTTAGGTCTTGTTATTTAAAAAAAAAACCTGATAAAAGCATTGGCCTTGACCAGCTATTGACAATTAAACAAGAGTTATATTTTTATTTAGGGTCATTCTGCAATTACATTAATTTATTGGAATTGGACATAGTGTAGCTGAAACAAAAGTAGTAATTAAAGGCAAAGGGTCTTAATTGGGCCCTAAATGGCTATTTCGTTTATTGGGCCAAAATCAAGTAATCTCAAATTGAAAAGAGAGTACCTTCATTTTGTAACGTTAATCTTGTACCGATTCAAGAAGGGTTATGATTCTTTCTGGCTATGTATTAATATAGATTTAAGATTATGCCATCGGGTCGAAATTACTCAATAGTTATAATGAAATAAATCAAAGCATAACTGCTTGGCGCAATTATTAAATCGAGTGGATAATGATCCACTGCGTACCGCTGCATTCCTTGATTTACAAAATCTTTTGTGATGTTTTGTGTTGACTAGCAATATTTTGTTTACTGCTTATCCCTGAATCCTACATCGTTATACACGAGTTTAATTCAAGTACGTATCATATATTTTGCGTAGCCCATTTCATCTTGGCTTAAATTGCCGTATTCCAAAAAACACTAAAATAAACATTTTATTTCATTGTGTTTTATGTTTGCAATTTGGCATTGCGCGTCGTAGTGAATAAGATAGGTACGTGGCGTAATTGCGAGCAATATTTGTTAAAACTGTGATATAAAACATATTCACCCGATTCCAGTTAAAACTAACAAGAGGGTTATATGAGCAAACTAATGACAATAGTCTTAAGTGAGTGTATTGTACGATGTTTTCGATAAGCAAGGCGAAAGGTACGTGATCGTAGCCGACTGCAGACAGCAGCACCAGACGAAGCTGCGACGTGTTGCCACGTCGTCGTGTCGCAGCACCTGGTCAACTGCGACTGTGGAGCTCCATCTTAATCTATGGCACATTTGCTTTCTTGCCCATGATCTACCTGCAGCAAACAAGACCTTAAAGTGGCCTCAGACAATGCCGTCATCGTAACCAAGTTTTGGGAACAGAAAATTTTATATGAACCGACGCCATGCAGCGACTCCTTGGCGCGACATGATGTTTAAACTTCAAATTGACTGAGTCTAAAATAAGAATAATCCAAGATTCGTAGCATTGGGCTCACTACTACTTTGATGGACTGTCAAACGCAAAATCCTCTAATCAACTACCTATGTGTAGAAATACTTTGGTTTGAATGTTACGGGTTCATTTCCTGGTGGGAACTAAGCCGTGACATTCAAAGCCTTCAATACCTGCAGTATTGAACAATGAGGCGGCGGCTTAATCCATACATCATCCCAGCCATCATAAAATGTTCTTCACAGAATATTTTTATTTGCTCTGTTAGGGTGTTTAACGGAACACCCCGTCAGATCTGGACATGCCCTAACAAGTATGTTAGCAAGCATAGCTTTAACAAGTACCTACATTCAGCTTAATCGATGACTAATAAATTTCATTACCCAATTTCTAATGCTACTGCTACACCTGCGTTAGCGTTAACGTTAATGGCAATGGCCAACTACGCGTTAATTAACGCGTTAACAAATTCAAGTCAGAATTTAGTATTTTAACGCGTTAAAACGTTGGCCACATCTACGTAGCGCCTAAATTAACGCGCTAATTAACGCGCAGGTATAGCAGGAGCATTAGAACAATAAGAAATAATGGAACTACATCTTTGTTGAGCATGCTTATGTTTACTTCATAACTCGATAAACACAGTCAAAACATCAATAGAAACTTATTACTTGATAAATTGGCAAGGTTTCATACGAATTTATATGTATTCATTCAGTATGAAATACTTGCTTACTTCTGGCCGTTTCCACGCGTGTTAAATTACCTCAAGATCGACGAACTTAATAATTTGGCTCTAATAAACTAAGTTTGTTTTTTGCTAGTTAGTAGAGCCCGAACGAACGAACACACATATTAGTTACACAGAGCATATTACAGAATTATAGAATGTTCACTATGTAGTATCTTGGAGATATTGAAGCTTTATATTGGGCTCTATCTCTTTCATTTTAATAAAAACCCTAAATCTGGTTTAAATGTAAATCTTTGAGGGACTGAATCCTCTTTTGTTTTAATGGTGATGATGATAAACTAACGTTACATTCACGCACACTACGTTAAGAATTTAGTGTTCTTGAATGTTTAAAATGTATAATTAAAAATCATTATCAAAATTATAAACATCTTCTTCTACGTATCAAGGCCGTCCGTCATAGCGAAGAATCATAACGAAGAATTCATAATATAGTATATACAAAGTGACTCAAGGCCCCTTAACAAGCCGAAGCCTACTCGTTTTGGACATCGTGCCAAGTCTTACTAAGCAAAAATAATACCTGGGTAACGAAATATTTATTAAAAGTGCGCGTGTGCAATGCTTGTCCTATGCACCATGGGTGCTAAGGACATCTAAAGAACAAGTTGGCGAGGTAAATGCATGGATTTTGTACCTAATTACAAAAATTGTATGGTAACTTTGAGCCTCAATATCTCCTAAACCAGTAATTTACCAGGTATGGTGCTGAAGTAAAAAATGTTTGTAATGATTGGTACAATATGATATTACAGTTTTCGTTAAGGTTATTTTCACACCCTGTATACCTAGTTGTTTATTTCTTGAGCAGACGGATGACCCACCGACGATGGAGACGCGCCCGTGGACATAGGAAGTAATTGGATGAGGGACGAGAAAATGGAATTGGCTTTGGTACGATGGCTTTCCGGTACTCTCACTCGTCCAACGAAACGCAACAGTATAAATATTGTTACTTTACAGCGATATTCTGTAAGACTTCAGAAGTACTATATGTACTTGCCCGGTCGGGCCGACCCATTTACCTTGAAATCTGCAAGTTTCTATCAAGGAGATATTGAAGTTCCAACAGTGTGGCCAACGAATACTCTTTTAGCATTTTATAATACGCAGCCTATTAAAGACAGCCAAAGCAGACCGCAAAAAACTCGGAACCTCAATATCGATTGGATATGATTTTCCAGTGTGCTTAAAACTTTTTATTTCTGTGTTTGTTATTTTCCGTAACGGTTCTATGAAAGGATTATGGCTAGAAAGCTTAAAAAAGGCTTTTTCCTCAATTACGAGTGTGTATATTCTACGAACGCTACCTTACATTTTAAGTCAAAATTCGCAGAAATCGGAGAGAGGGAATCTGTATTAATGAGAATGGGAAACCCGCCTGGGCTTTTTAAGCGATGCGATCAAAGTTCAAGCGTACCAAATAAGTTTGAACCACCCCAATCTCGACGTTTGTTTGATTTGATTGGCTCCCCCATAAATTGCAGACTTATCACTCTCAACGTATAGAAAATATATATAAATTTAATCTAATGATTGGTGTATCCACACCGCAGTTAGTTTTGATGGACTACATTTCAGAATGTTAGAGAACCGTAAATGGACACAATGAACACCAGGCTCAAGACAACAATTTATGCATCGCACAAAGTGTTGTTTCTTGTTGGAATCGAACCCACAACACCCGGCGCAGTGTTAAGTGGCGAGGCGGACGCTTAAATCACTACGCCGACCGTGCAGCCACTTCAAAGATCGTTGCTAAAAGTTGTTGAATATTTACATTTTCATATTCCCAACAAAAAGTAAGTGCGATTTGTATGCAGGGTGACTAAAGGATATTATGTAGTCGGTAGCTGATGACAGTACAATTTTATAGTTGATTGAATCATTTGTTACTTGGCGGAACTCCATTGTAACCTAATGAAAGGAAAGAGGAACCCACCACGCATCCTCGGATTGCCCACTCCAACTATTGCAATAGGAAAAGGTTGACAATACCGAACTCCTCTAAAGACAAAGGATAAGGGATATGTGGAAATGGGTTCCAGAAAAATACTTGACGTGCAGTATCCCGCTCTATGCGCCTATTTATAGTTGGGGTGGGCATTGGGCAATCCCAGGGTGCGTGGTGGGTTCCTCTTTCCTTCCATTAGTACAATTTTAGTCAAGATTAAAAAAATGTCCATGCGCTATTTTTTACCTGACCTACAATAAAAACTGGGACAACAGTCGCCTCGTAATTATGCCATCTGAAGTGCTATGAAATCGTTCCCCACGCAAAATATCTTCATACCAGACACTTAACTCGATGTTGGATGTTTTTGTATAATTTTTTATTAGTTCAAAATCTCGGTGGTATAATTTGGCCCAATGAAGCCTGTCCTGTGGGTACAGGACAGGCTTCATTGGCGCATAGGCGACATTTGTTGTAATATTTTGTAAATAATGTTTTTTTTATAAAATATACTAGTCACGGGCGCCAGTTTTATTTGTAAAATAAAATAGGCAAAAGTATAATTTTATGGAATTACATACAAAATTAAATTTGATAAACCATAATTATAAGTAATCAAACATGCAAATTATTTTGTTATACTTAAAACAAGTTAGTGTTAGCAAATTATTATTTTGTTAGCCGAACGGTGAGCCCTCCTGTGGGATCTCCACCTTGTCGTGGTGGGGGGGGGCTCAGTAACCGTAATAAGGGCAGCCACGGTGAAGCTAAGCGAGATCCCGGGAGTAGACGCTCCGCGTGGGCTTGATGGAGGCCTGCGCAGGATGCGTCAAAAGGTGCGGGTGCGGGCGACAGGTCTTTCCGTCCCTCGCAGTCGGGCGCGGTCGTGAGAGGAGAGGCGTGTCGGTGTTGCGTTGCCGCGCGCCCTATCTCCCGCGACCAAATGGGGGCGCACCATTTGTTGCGTCGCGGTGGTGCCGCAGAGGAAGAGGAGATGCAGTGTTGTCTCCGTCCTCCCTATCCTCTGCGGCCGTTTTAGTGCCTGCGAACGACGAGCGCTGGGGCTGCTTCCCGTCCGCCAAAGGGCAAGGAAGGTGACCGCTCCGCCTCCCAAGTCATAACGAGACGGGGCCCGCCAACAGCAACGGCGGGCCATTCCCGGGTGGAGTCACGGAAAAGTATGCTATCCGCGAATCACGTGACCCCATCACGGGACCCGTAGGGACACCGCGGTGGTTTTAGAGGGTATGACCCGTTATAGGGGAGAGCCTCCACACACTTCCTCCGCCAGTCCCAAGCCCAGTTGAATACACTCTGGCCGGGTTGGCGTCGAGTTGTTGGCTCATAAGGAGAGTTTCCACCGTAGTCTACAAAAAGAGAAGCCGTACGGTGAACACCTATTTATAAGTTCAGAAATACCAGGTCGTAGAAGCCCAGGACTAAAACTTAATTATTGAAATGTTATAACTGATATTATAAGCGCCTATCGCCTACAAAAAAGCTGTTGACAATCCGGCAAGTTTATATTAAAAGATACATTTTACATTATTCGACGCGGAAAAGAAAACTCTTTGTGACCATAAAAACAATAACTCTTAGTGTTTTAGCGCTAGTGCGTAATCATTCAAAAACTATTTCATAACACCGTTTTTTATTTTATTTAAACGGGTAGTTAACTTGGACAGTGGTGTACATCAAAACACACATATTATCAATAAATATAAACAGTAGCACTATTTACAATTTTTAATTAAAGTATAATAAGAAGAGTTATTTAAATTACTAATTCAAGTGCACCGTGGCTCGAACAGCTAATTTTGGCAAATAGATGATCTAAGTTCAAACCTAAGACAAGGAGAAAGTTTTTGTCAGTGTAAATAGTCATTTTATGACTGTTTTTTTAATAAAAAGAGTGAAAATACAAAGAGAAAAATGAAAAAGAATTTGAAGAACTCCGCTGGAATTTATTAATAACACAAGTATTGTTATCATAGCGTACAAGCGCCTGTCAGAAAATTAAGTGCAAGTAGTACCTCACGTTATTCGAAAATCTTTCATAGGTACCATGTTGCCTGAATGTTGCAACAAAGAATTAGCCAAAGAGAAAGAATTTGTTGTGTACACTGTGCAAGAGAAAATTTCACTTTAAATGTCTTAACATTCGACCCGAGACTATAAACGTAGATGAATGGAGATGTCAGCTGTGTCATGCACCAAGAGGTAAAAGTGACATAACGCCAATTCGTGTGAGCTCAATATCTAAAGATTTACATGTCACCCAACGCTCTAAAAAGCGCCCAGCGCCTTCAATGTCACCTGCGAAATGCGAACATCCACATTTAACTAAAGAAGATATCCGAGAAGCTATTAGATAAATTTTGCACGAGGAAATGACTGAACATATAAATTAAATGCGGTGTTCCATTAATTTAACAATTAATGAAAAGCTCAAATCTATTCAGGGCCTAGCCATCTATTGTAGGCCTACAAGACGTGAAGGAAGCCATGGGTTTTATGGACCACAAGTACGAAGATATCTTAAAAGGCCAATCTGCTACTTCAGATCGATTAATTGTTTTAGAAGAAGAGAACAAAAATATGCAATCACAAATAAAGGAACTCAGGAACCAGGTCAACTTGTTTGAGCAACACTCACGAGCTTCAAATATTGAAATCCAGGGTCTGGCAGATTCGAAATCAGAGAACCTCATCGGTCTTGTGAAGAAGCTTGGTGACACTGTGGGCTGCTCGATAGGAGAAGATAAGGTGAAAAACTGCAGCCGAATCGCAAAATTGAATCCAGCGTCAGCTAAACCTCGTGGAATAGTCGTTCAGTTTAATTCTCAGATTTTTAGAGACACGTTAAGGCAGCTATAGCTGAGTGGAGATACCAACAGACTGCCATGCAGAGGGTATCGGGTTCGAATCCACGGCGCGCACCAGTGACTTTTCGGAGTTATGTGCGTATTCAATTGTTAATTATCGCTTGTCCCGTGCCACGGAGAGCACATTAAGCCGTCGGTCCCGGTTGTCATGAAGATCTTTGACAGTCGTTACAGGGCGTCAGTGCCTTCTAAATAAACTGACACTAGTCTAAACCATGGAATATCGCTATCCCTTCGGGTTGCGGAGGTCAGACAGGCAGTCGCTCTGTGGAAAAGATTGAAACTGGGATAACGCTAAGAGGATGATGATGATTTTTAGAGACACATTCTTGGCGTCAGTGATTCAGTTTAGCCGATCCAAACCGAGAGATAAACTTAACAACACCCATGTTGGTATAAAGGGCGACCAAAAACCAATCTTTGGGATGGAACATCTATCACCTGTAAATAAGGCTCTACATGCAGCAGCAAGATTGAAGGCTAAAGAAATTTGGTACAAATTTGTATGGGTACGAAATGGGCGTGTCTTCCTGCGTAAAGCTGAGGGAACTGGACAGATACTTGTCAGAAATATTGAATCACTAGCAAATTTACAATAGACATATCAATTTTAATTTAAGTTTCCTCAAAATTTGAAGAGTAATATGATACTTCATTGATAACATTCACATCGTTAACAATGTATTACCAAAATGTAAGAGGTATCAGAACTAAGACTCAAAATTTGATATCTAAATGTTTGTTCCTGTAATTACGACATCAGTATTGTAACGGAGACTTGGCTAAATGATACCATACTGGATACTGAACTGTTTGACAATAAATATTTTATTTTTAGAAAGGATAGTGTTACAACTAGTTTCTGCAATAAAAAAGATGGTAGCTGTGTATTGATTGCCATTTTAAAAAAACATAATTCCCAACGCATAAAATCATGGGAGACGGAATGTGAAGACTTATGGGTAACGATACAGAAAAAAATAAAGGGGAACATTGAAACATTGGCATTTTGTTCTGTCTATCTGCCCCCTCCAGTCAATAAAATATTACTAGATACTTTTATTGCTAATTGTAATCGTGTTATTGATCAGACAAGTCTATTGACCTGTGTAGTGGGTGACTTAAACCTTCCTAATATTGACTGGACTGCAATAAATAATAAATCTTCAGTGTACACCACAGGCTCCCAGTTGGCACAGTCATTGATTGATTTTGTTAATGTTTATAATTTACGTCAGCACAACAGCATCCTTAACAACAGAGGTAGGATATTGGACTTAGTGCTAATTGATGGCTCACTACGCTGCTCGCTATAAGCTTCAAATGACAACTTAAGTACTGTTAACCCGCAGCATCCTCCAATTAACTTTGAAATTTCATTCGTATCAGCTGCAAATATGAAACGAAGTACAGCTAATATGAGGTACAATTTCAGGCGAGTCAACTATGACGCTGTGAATGAGTATATGGGTTCTGTCTGTTGGGAAACTGTCCTAAATACAAATACTGACATAAATATCATGTTATCAAATCTGTACACAGTCTTACAGTTAGCGATGGATCAGTTTGTACCAAAGTTATCAGTTAGAGAGAATATAAATGCTCCGTGGTTTAATAAGAACCTTACTAAATTAATTAACGAAAAAAAGAAACTACTCTGTAGATATAAAAAGTACAAAAATCCATTGGACGCTTGTTTTTTAAAAGTACTGACCAAGCAATGCAGGAAAACGGCAAAGGACTCATTTAGCGCATACGTTGCCTCGGCTGAAGATAGGATTAAGCAAAATCCGATATATTTCTGGTCTTACATAAAAAGTAAACGCAAACATATAGGCATATACCCCGGATCCATGACCAATGGTTCTAAATCTTCTACAGATGGCACTGTGGTCTGTGACATGTTTGCTGATTTTTTTGGCCTCGACTTGTGATGGAGCAAATTCACCGTCATCAACTGAGGATAATAATAATGTCAGGGATTCTTGCCAAACACTTTCTTCTTTAGTTTTGGACCCCGGAATGGTATACAATAAATTAAAGCATTAATTAGGCTTAATCCTAATAAGGGGTCGGGTCCTGATGAAATTCCACCTTTATTTATTAAAAATTGTGCAAAAGTTTTGCCAAGCCTTTGCACATAATTTACAACAAATCCCTAAGTATAGGAACATTTCCTTCGTCATGGAAAGTAGCCAAAGTGGTACCCGTAAATAAAGGCGATGAAAAAACAATGGGTCAAAACTATAGACCAATATCTATTCTGTCCACAATGGCCAAAGTATTTGAGTCACTTATATGCCCAGTGCTACAGAGTCAATTCAAGTCTTCTCTCACTGACCCACAACACGGTTTTGTCCATTCCAGATCCACTTGTACCAACCTGGCGTCCTTTATCGATGATGTGGTATGCGTTCTCGATCGACAAAGTCAAATGGATGCCATTTACACGGATTTCAGCAAGGCATTTGACTGAGTTCTTAATAATATACTATTGCACAAACTTTCAAAATGCGGTCTAACAGGTTCTATGTTCTCATGGTTTGAATCATATTTAAAACAGCGCAGCTTCTATGTAGTACTTGAGGGTTATAAGTCTGAATCGCATGAAATAACATCCGGTGTACCACAAGGCTCACATCTCGGACCTATTTTATTTAACGACTTGCCATCGTGCTTTACAAACTCCATTCCTTATTTGTTTGCAGATGATCTTAAAATTGCAAAAGAAATACGTTATCCTGAGCATGTAGTTGAGCTTCAATGTGACCTAGACAATTTTGCTAATTGGTGTGCTTCCAAAGGCATGCAACTTAATTATAAAAAAGTTCTCATATAACCTTTTCTCGGAAACTGAGTCCAATCATTGCTTCATACCATATTCAGGGTAATATTCTTCAGACAGAAAACTTACTTTTGTGCCACACATTGAACAAATAATTAATAAGGCTTCTAAGATGGTGGGATTTGTTATCCGTAATGGCAAAGATTTCCGTGGGCCAACAACTAAAATTTTATTATATAATACTCTAGTAAGGAGCATTCTAGAATATTGTAGCCAAATATGGAGACCAAATAACGCTGTATATTCTCTTAGGTTGGAGAGAGTACAAAAGAGATTTTTATGGCATTCATGTTATAGTTCGAATCTCTATTATCAGCTGGTATCTTACGAGGATAGACCTAAACACTACAACATACAATCTCTCTCCAAACGAAGAGACATTTTGGATCTAGTGTTTTTGTTTAAAATAGTAAGAGGCCAAATTAATTGCCCACAATTATTGAATAAAATCACTATAAACGTACCATCTAAATACCCACGCAAGCCAATAGTACCACTCAAAGCTCCCTTCAGGAGGACCGAGTTCGGCAAATGGTCCTTGTTCCCCCGTATGAGCCGATTGTTGAACAATTGCCGTGAAACAGTTGATATCCACTTCGACTCCTTAGGCACATTCCGCAAGGAACTCAGGAAATAAATTATATGTGTCATTAATTATTGTAATAATTTTTGTAATAATTTTCGTGCTTCCTTCTCGGACTCAATTGATGTTTTTTTATGTTTAATTTATTTTTGTGTATTTGACATTCATACTTATTACTTACCTATGCAATTTCAAAATCCAATTTGTAATTTTCTATATTATAACTTAGCTTAATTATTATTTCCATAATTGTGTCTTATAATTTAATTTTTATTTAACTGTTATTAGGCTTTTATTGTGTGTCTTTGTAGTTAATGTACTTTTGACATAGTAATACTTACCACTAAATTAAATGGTTGCATTGTCTTTATAAATAATTATTTGCATTTTATTTAAATTTCATATTCTGACAATTAATTCTCAAGCTCATTTAATTAGTGCATGCAGTGGCTACCTTAAAAGACTATACAACCAATATATATCAAACCTGTTGTGTATGTTATTAATATATTGTTGTATAGTCACTGGTGGTCCTCAAATAAATAAAATAAAAATAAATATTCTATATTGTAGACTAGTGTCAGTTTATTCAGATACTCCGAGCAACGACAGTCAAATATTGTTGCTAAATGCTACGGCTTAATGTGCTCTTCGAGGTATCAACAATTGTACAGGTGCCATTAACAATTAAATTCGCACATATCTCCGAAAAGTCAGTATTGCGCACCGCAGATTCAAACCCGACATCCTCTGCATGGCAGTCTATTGGTATCTCCACTTGGTTCGCTGCTTTAGTGCAAGCTATATAGATCGAAGAAGTAAGCAGAGCTAGCCTTGTGACGACACCGACAGACTTTTACTCAGAATGTCTTAGGACCAAACTCACGGCGCACACCACTGACTTTTCGAGTTATGTACGTTTTATATTTTATTATCGCTTGCAAAACGGTAAAGACAAACATAGAGAAGAAACCTGCATGTTTAAGAGTTCTCCATAATGTTCCAATAAACAATGAAAAAAGGCAATCATCGTTTCGTATTCCTTGGAATAAGCAAAGTAACGGCCAACGAACCTTTAAAGTACAGATATCAGCTCG
Organism: Euclidia mi; assembly: GCA_944739405.2. Taxonomy (NCBI): domain Eukaryota; kingdom Metazoa; phylum Arthropoda; class Insecta; order Lepidoptera; family Erebidae; genus Euclidia; species Euclidia mi. The sequence goes on from OX123187.2 coordinate 24,455,152, forward strand.
CTTAATATCATCAGATTATAGGTGTGGCTTTAAATATAAACCAACCTTCACTAGGACGATACAGATTATATTGGAGGAGGATAAGCCGTATGTAACCGTGGATTTCATCTATGCTTTAATATTCATGGAATTTTAGACCATAATCTCCCGTACTGCGTGTATCTATCAGATTTATCCTTTGGTTTCAATCGCCTGAATCTTTATTCATATTGAAGGTTTCAAGACCCACATGCATATTATAAAATAATGAATATCTTAGAATCTATGATGGCTACCGTTTGTATATCTAAGAAAACAGAAATAGTCCAATTATAGGTAAAATATTATGGTCTCTCTGGCCACAAGTCTATCATTATAAATAACAACTACGATTTCACCACTTATTATCTTTTTCGCAATATTTTATGGTTCTATACTCAAGCTCAAGGGTAATAAGGGGAACCTATTACAATGCCTCAGTTGTTTGTTTCTCCGTCAGTCTGTCTATCAGTGGACTGTATCGTAAACTTGAATCCGTTCAGATAAAGAAGATGATTGTGATTATTTTACGAAATTAGTATTAAATCAAATGTATGAAATAGAAAAAGGCATTGAAAATAGCAGTTAAATTAGTTAAATAATAATAGTTACTGCGTTTTTACGTACTAGGCTGCCGTAAATGGCGTAATGGCCATTTCTAATCCCATACTTTATTTGAACGGGTAGTATAGGCACATACGTTTTCTCATATGAGTAGTGAAGGGATGAAAAACTTCATGGCAATTAATACACTATAATATCAACCTGTTTGACCAGCGGGGTGTAGTAGACCAGATCCTCCTATTGATTCAAAATATTATTGTGTCACAAACTTGGAGAGGCCCGCGTCCAGCAGTGGACTGCTGAAGGCGGTATGGTGGAAAAAAAAATTGTTTTTATTATATACACTGTAACTCTTACTCGAAAAGCAGTATTTGAAATAAATTGCTTTTATATCAAGTTTGTCAAATCCATCAGCAACATACTATTTCAACATTTATTCTAGAATATGTTACAAAAAAAATCCCTCGAGATCTGGGTATACTGTATTACATAACTTTATAGGATAAGCTAAGGGTGAGAATTAGGGGTTCTGATTATACAAATTATTGGATGTATTAATAAAGAAAATGAAACAACTGTATACATTATATAATGATCTATATTCAGGATCTTAATGGTTTACTTTGTCACTAACTAATAATAATTAAATTAAAATCTACATGTACAAAAATTGTTTTATATACACGAATTCATGCAATTACTATACTTAATCTAATTGGTAGGTACATAATGACCGTGTCGCACGTTACGCGAGGAATTTACAAATAAAATCAATATATTATACTTTTATGACGAATATTCATCATTTTTGACACATCCAAGTAAATCCAAGTTTTAAAAACTTCCACACTAATAACGATGTTATTTATTTTTATGTAGCTAATCGCTAATTATATTAAAATTACATTTTAACGTCCTTGTGAACCTGCTTGACGAATTTTTCAGTAATTAAAATTGACGATCATCAATTACATTCTTAAGATTATGAAATCCATACATGAAGATCGTACAACTAATGCGTTTAGAATAACACAGAGTAAAAAATTATTAAATGTTAGTTATGCTTGAAAAATGGGACACAGTACATTTCATGATTTCATTTCAACCACGCACTCGCTCACGCACAGTATGTGGGAAGAGGACGCCAATGCAATGGTGGTCCAACATCTATAGGTCCACTAACCGCGAATGTCTCTATGAAAGGAATATTATCTTTATATTTACACGTACACACAGACGAACATTTGGCACAAAGAGGCGTTTCACGCTCACACACGGGCCACTCCACAATCCACTACAGGTTCTGAGCAAATATAGGTATGCAGAGAGTTATCTACACAAGTACTTCGTAGCCTCACCTACTAGTATCCACTTACAATATGGTGAGTTCTTAATCTACTTATTTACATCTCACAATCAGTCGTAAATAGTTAATATTTTGGCAGATAATTTCCATTTAAAAACTATTTTAATTACAGAAACATTGTTGTTACAAAATTAATATCATACGCGACATAACCATCTGGGTTGGCACTGTTAAGTCCTAAATAGGCCGGACTAAAAGCTGCTAAAAATATCATGCAAAATGTAAAGTCGTATCATATAAATTCTGAAATACGAATCTAATTTCCCTCTTACAACGTTCGGTTCCGTAATGATAAAATTATTTCACAACCTGTTACAGTATGTTCGGAAGTTAGTGACTATTCTATACAGAGTGGATGAAACGTCTATCGAGTATTATAAATTAGGTATTTCGAGATTAAAAAGAAGATATTGTCAAGAGTGTCTCAAGTCTCAGTAGGCGAATATATTCTAGAAGTGTCTAGAAGTTGGAGTCGTAGTCAGAGCGACGCCGCGAGTAGTGCGAGCGCGGAGCCGGGTACTCGCCCGTGTAACCATACACTTGGGACCCGCCTCCCGTCTGTCCGTACAGCTGCGAACCACCGTATCTGTTGACAACACAAACATATTAGAATTTAAAACTAGAATCAAAAACTTTATAGACAAATACTTAGACATAGATTCCTACAATCCAGCAGAGTTACTTATCGCGACTAATGATTTATTACAGCTTGCATTAAAATTACGCTTCACCAGAAGAGCTCTGTAGTATTGACAAACATTATATTTATTATTTTATTCTATAATTTACACTTATATAAAACATTTTAAGGAATTACATTATTATAAACAGTACAAAGGGCAACCTTATCGCTAACAGCGATTTCTACCAGGCAACCTTTGGATGAAGATATCATTGGTAGGAAATAAATGGTAGTTGTAGTAAGTGTACGAGTAAGTAATAATATGTATACATAGATTTAAAATATATAAATTAATATTATATTAATATACTAACATAAATAGGTAGGTATATATATACTTTATATATAAATACTTAAACTAAAGTTTTGAATCTGAATACCGTCTGAGCCTGTCTAATATTTAACGGTAACGCATTCCATAGGCGAACAGCAGTGACAGAAAAAGATTTATTTAGAAACTAGAGGACGCCAGCGGCTTCGCACGCACATATTTTCGAATTTCCCGTTTTGCCCGATCCCGTGGGAATTTCGGGAAATCCCGTCTTAGTGCACCCCTACGGTCCCCAAGGAACATACATACTAAATTTCAGCTTCTTGCGCCGAGTAGTTTCGGCTGTAGCTTGTCTGTCAGTCAGTCAGTAACGCAAGGATTTTATATTTTAAGATGACATGGAATGTACCGGCATTTTTAGTTTCAAATTTTCTGATGACCTCAAATAACGACTATGCGTGTCATGAAGAAATTCAGTAGTATTGACAAACATTATATTTATTATTTTATTCTTTATTGTACACTTATATAAAACATTTTAAGGAATTACATTATTATAAACAGTACAAAGGGCGACCTTATCGCTAACAGCGATTTCTACCAGGCAACCTTTGGATGAAGATATCATTGGTAGGAAATAAATGGTAGTTGTAGTAAGTGTACGAGTAAGTAATAATATGTATACATAGATTTAAAATATGAATCTGAATGCCGTCTGAGCCTGTCTAATATTTAACGGTAACGCATTCCATAGGCGAACAGCAGTGACAGAAAAAGATTTATTTAGAAATGACATGGAATGTACCGGCATTTTTAGTTTCAAATTTTCTGATGACCTCAAATAACGACTATGCGTATCATGAAGAAATTCATATCTTCCTTTAAGATAGGAGGGAGTTGAAGGGTTAAACAGTATAATATGAGCATGTAGCATATGAGCATTCCGGCGATGTCGTATGGGTAACCACTTAAGCTGTGCTCAAAATTGTGAAACATGATCATATTTGCGTAATCTAAATACGAATCGTATACAGACATTTTGAAGGCGCTCAAGTTTGTCTAGGTGGTTTTCGGTGAGATCTAGATAGCTGACATCTGCATAATCAATAATGGGTAGTAGAAGAGAGTGACAAGTGTAACAAGTGCAATTTTGGTGGCAGTAGGAAGAAAGTTTCTTAATCTTCTTAATGATCCTGATGAAGCAAACACCTTTCGACTCACTTCTTGTATTTGCGACCGCCAAGTAAGAGAAGAATCCATAGTTATACCCAGGTTCTTTACTCTATCCTATGGAGATTACAGTGCCATAGAAAGTAATGTGAGGAAGCTGGGACCAGTCAATTTTCGATATCATTCGTGAACTACCAATAACAATGACCTGGGTTTTCGAAGGATTAACTTTAAGTCCAAAGGATTTGCTCCAATTGTTGATCAATACCAGGTCACTGTTAATGATACCCACAGAATATGACATCTGTGCCAATGGCGACTGCATATAAATTTGGAGATCATCTGCATATAGGTGATAGGAAGAGCGAAGATTATTTGTTATAAAATTTATAAAAATTGCGAAGAGTAATGGAGACAGCACGCCACCCTGGGGCACACCAACAGTTATCACACCAGGAAGAAAGTGTGTCTTCAAGGCGTATACGCTGTCGGCGGCCACACAGGTAACTACAAAACCAATCAATCACCGTAGGAGATATGTTAAGAGAGCAAAGACGGCCAAGTAGAATATCAAAGTCCACTGTGTTGAAGGCGTTGCTAAAATCTAGCAGAGCTAGAATTGTAAGCTGACCGCCTTCCATGCCAGCCCTGATGTCATCCGTAATATTGACTAGGGATGTAACGGTGCCATGACCCGAACGGAAGCCGGACTGAAATGGATGATGCAGATTATTTTTAGAGAGGAACAGGTTTATTTGGTTGAAGACAAGACGTTCGAGGACTTTGGAGAGGAATGATAGGATGGAAATTGGTCGATAACCGGAAAAGGATGTAGGATGAGAATTTTACAGGATTGGAGATGTTCTTCTTAACATCACTATCGGTAAAGTGATTAAAGACGAATGGGGAGTAACTAGGGGTGGGGAGAGATGAAAGATAATAATAGTGCTTGCCTTAGTAGTCCTATCAATATTGGACGAGGCAGAGAAATGTTGATTGAGCAAGTCAATATTGAAGTCATTAGGAGTAGTGTTTAAACGTGTTTTGCCCAACCCCAAGGTTTTAAGAAATTTCCAGATTATAATGAACTACTAGATGAACCTGCGGTTACTTAAGGCTACTGCACCGCTCCTGTGGCTTATAGCGTGATGTTATATAGCTTATAGCCTTCCTCAATAAGTGAGCTATCTAACACTGAAAGCATTTTTCAATTCGTGCCAGTAGCTCCTGAGATTAGCGTGTTCAAGGAAAAAAATTCTACAGCTTTATTTATGAGTACCTATTAGATTAGATTAAGGCTAAGTAAAAGCTTTTAAGTTCGGTTTTATTATTCGTCCGTTTACCCATCCAATTCTAATTGACTTAAAACTAATTTAATCAATTTATGTAGTCAGAACTGCTAACGATACTGAAAGTGACGAATCAATTTGCTTTATTTTTCTGTAAGTCTGCAGTGTGTCTATTTAAACCAGAGCCAACATAGTTAAAAAATTAAATAGTTATTTACTTTTTACTGATAACCGATATTTCGGCACTGTTGCAAGCGCCATGTTCATGGATGTACTGAAATATTCCTTAACACAGGTTAACTACTAACCTATCAAGGATAACAGAACTTCAGCCACTGGATTGTAATTTCGTAATTTTCTTGTAAATCTACTCTGTATTCTTAAGTTTGTAACTGCAATCTATTTTATACAAATAAACATATTATTATTATTATTTGTTTCTCTATCACGGCCATTCTTTTAAACTTTGATGTTAGAATAACCGGCCCTTTGGCAGGCGTACACGGAGACATAGGTCCAACGCGCAGAGGCCCTTTCAGAGTTTTAATCTAGAATGTGATGGTACACCTACTGAGGAGCCTCCATAACTGCACTATTAAGTACAGTCACGGGTTAGCCGCAGCAGGTGAGGGACTATTGCTACTTTTATGGAAACTATCCATAAAAGTAGCAATAGTCCCGTATCCATAAAAGTAGCAATATAATATTATATATATATTTGCCGTGTGGGTGACGGCATAGAATACAAATGTCACCACCCCCTATCTTCCCGTGGGTGTCGTAAGAGACCACTAAGGGATAACACGATGCAAATACCGTCTTTGCGTAGAGACGGAAAACTCGACATCAAACCCTATATGACTGCCTCGTTGGTCTCGCGGCATAAATGTGCGCGTGGGATCGGGAGGTCCCGGGTTCGATTCCTGGGTCGGGCAGTGCTATTGGGTTTTTTCTGTCACGAAATTCTCAGTAGCCGCAAGGAGTCTGGAAATGTGCCCGGTACGGCAATAGGCTCGCCCCTTATTACGTGGGACTATAGTATATCTGGCGAAAAGTGTTTTTTCGCCAGATATACTATAGTCGGCTTCGCCATCGCGGGCCTCGTGACCCGGAGCGGGTTTCCCCGTAATTACGCCCTTGACAATGACACTTCCACCCCCGGGCTAATAGCTCTTGCGGCTTCCCTCTGGCCGGCCAACTAAGGCAAGCCAGAGTCGAGGGTCTCTGAAGCATTCGGGACTGCAGTGTCGCCACACACATTCAGTTCGCCACCCTGCGGTTTGTAAGCTTTCTTTCTATCCTGTAATATATATATATATATATATATATATATATATATATATATATATATATATATATATATATATATATCACAAGATAAAGGTGATGTTTGAAAGCTGTTACTCTGTCCTCTGAGATTGCGTTAGTCTCATGATAAGGTTAACGACTTCCCCAGAGGGGTTTTATTATTATTATTAGTATAGGATAGTTTCCAGGGTCCAAATAATTACATTTTATTTAGTCCATATTTTATAAAAAATATTGGGCACGTATTTTTTCGAAATCGAAAACGATTAAATAAAAAATAACAAAATGAGCTATATCTTGGTCATTTTTGGTTTAATTTACAAATAAAAAAATACGTATCGCTTATTTTTGAATAATCTAAAGGACGGACTTATAAAATTTTTTTTCGAATGTTATGAACAAGTGAAACGGTCAACCCGGTCTAACGGTCTCAAAACAAAGGTTTTTTTTTTTCTTTATTTACGGAGCTTAGTCCATTTATGACTATGTCGCTCCATCATAGCTACATTTTAATATTATACATTATGTATAAACTTATAATATAATTTATATAATCCTTTAGCTTCGTTTGACATGGGGTTAGTCAGAATGCTGTTGCATAACCCTACCTCACAATGTCTTAGGCCTAATAGCTGGAATCGAAGTTGCTCGTTACGGACACATTCCGTCAAAATATATTGTACGTCTTCTACCAATGCACATAATTCACATTTTGGAGATGGTGCTATTCTCATAAGGAACTTGAACTTCTTTGACGGAATGTGACCGGACCGCAACCTCAAAGCTGTTACACAATTTTGTCTGCTCAATGTACAGTTATTAATCCAAGGAATGGTTAGTGGTTCTGGCTGAATGGTTACAAAACAAAGGTACGTGGTATATATCCCGTAGGCACAGTAAAAGTAATGTTAGTGACCACAAAAGCTAAAATTTCTATAAAATACTAGTTATTACTGGTCAATGGAGCTGAATGATTACTAAAATATATTTAATTATTTGGTACGATGCAAATGTCGTACCCATAAGCGTTTCCCACAGGTCCGTATATCTGCGAGCCTCGCCCAGAGTCGGGCGTGTAGTGTTGCATGTATTTCTGAAGCTGCGGCGTCCATTCTGATCGCCACGAGTCACCCGGGTTCGGGTAAGCCAGCTGCTCGATGAACGCAGTTGACATACGCTGTGAAATTAAATAATTAAGTTAAATTATTTAAAACATTATATATTTAAGGAAAGGTATGTGAAAAAGGGCATTGCAGTTCTTTAGACAACTTAAAACATAGGTTAAGATTGCTCTAACAATTTTGATTCATAAATCTAAAGTTCTTTATAAAAGTCAAAAACTTGTAGTTAGAATACGTCCACATGGCTTTTGCAATGTATATGCTGGACTTATTTACTGGAATTCATAATTCAAATTAACATTTGTTTTAATAGCCCTTACCTTGCCCGACGGCAGATATGGCAGTTCTCGTTCCTTCAACTGATGCACGTCGTCAAAACCTCCCATATGACTCTTGTCCAGTTCTCTTAGCATGTCCTCGCTGAGCGGAATTGGCTGTTTTGCTTTAGCACTCTTCTGACGGTTAACCAACTACAACAGAAAAAAAAATATTCTCATCCTTGACGACTATCCGTGCTCCAGGATACTAAATCATTCATAAATTGTAATTTTCCTTACCACAGTAACACCGAATATAACGACGAAGAGAAGAGAAGCCATTGCAATGACAATCACAGCAATACCCCATTGAGGTAAGAAAGATTCTTCTTCAGGCGGCACTGGCGTAGGTTCCTCACGTTTAGGCAAAACTGTAAAATAAATTATGGTAATATCTTCCTCTCAGAACACTAATTATGAAAATTGTATGTCATTGTTTTGTTACCGATAAATTCCGTGTACGCGGGATCCATCACAAACTTCCCAATTTCCAATTTGCCTGCAGATTTGTCAATCGTCTTAGTCATTTTTTCATTACTCTTTTTCATTCTTTCTTCATCAGGTTGATCGCCTACCATGACATCAGGATCAAACTCTTCTTTAGGTTCTTCCTTTATTGTCTCAACAACTGAACCGGGTTTAGCGTCGTGCAAAGATATGTGGAACATTTTCTTCAAGTCCAGTGTATCCACTCTCTCTTCGACTTCTTTCAGTTCAATAAAGTAGTCGACAAGAACAGAACCTTGGGTAAATCCATCAATTCGTATTCCTTTATACCATTTACGAAGATAATCAGACTTAGAATAGACAGAATTTAACTAAAAATAAAAATGTATTTTATTTATACATACGTAATTTAATTAAATTAGCATTGCTAAATTTATGTAACAATGCAAAATTCACAAATAAGTGTTTATTTTATAATAATTTATTATTATAAAATAAACACTAATTTGTGAATTTATTACTGCACAATTTTCATCACAAGACGAAGTTCTTACCTCTTCTTTCACATCGTTAGCAAGTCGTTTCCATTCATCAGTATGGTGGTCCAATAACTCTGGTACCCACTTGACTCCTGAAACACGTAATTTCATAATGAGTTATAATATAAGTTCTATGTTTAGCTAACATTTTGATATCATAAAACACAATTAGACCATCTTATTAGAGTCAGTGTTTTTAGACCTTTAAAGTTTTAAATATGTAATATCACGCTTACTTTAGTTATTAACTTAAACTTAATATTAAGTATTTAAAACTTTGTGCTCACAACTTGCGTAGTTGATTTTCGTATTACATTAATTTGTATGTACCTGAAACAATTTTGATGGTTGCAGCAATATCACACTCCCTTCTGCATACACCGGGAGTGGTCGAGGGAGGCGGGACTGGTGTGGTCGTGGTCGTAGTCGTAACGCGTCGTGTCGAGGCCTCAGTACTATAGTCTGGCATAGGGCTAGTAGCGGTAGCATTTCTTTGAGCTTCCAGAAGCTTGTCAATTGAGAATGGAGTTGTAGATGGTGATGGCCAACCAGTGAATTCAGTTGAAGCTCTAAAATATTAATGCAATGAGATTATTTAAAACATAAAATATTTATTACATAATTTTTCGAATATTAATAATTAAGAGACTATTTACCTTGTAGGCCAACCTTTTTGAATCTTTGGTGTGATCATACTGGGACCCAAAGGCTTAGGAGATGTTGTTTTCCTATTCGGTTTAGCTCCTGGCCGTGAAGGGAATACCAATTTTATACCTGAAGCTTTGGTGGTGCTAGTACTACTTGGAGCTTCAGAAGATTCCTCAGTTTCATTTAATTTGAATCCAGGAGGCAATAGACTCGAAATGTCAGCAACTTTAATTGGTATTGGTGCAATTTCCTTTTCTGTATCATTCAATTTGAACCCGGGTGGAAGTAAAGCTGATAAGTCCACTGGCACAGCATTAGCAGGTATTTTGATATCTATCTTTGGTTTTTCCGTCGAACTAACCGACAATTTGAAATCTTTAGGTAGGAATGCTGATATGTCGACTTGTTTAACTTTATCTATTATATCTGTTTTCGTAGTTTGTTTCATTTCAGGTGATTCTGTACTTGTTGGTTTATAATTAGCAGGCAATAGTTTACTAAGATCATCCTTTTGTAATTTTTTGACGAGATCTTCTTGAGATTTGTTTTCTTTTGGCTTGTATTCCTTAGGAAGTAAAGATTTGTAGTCCAATACGATGACTTTATTTTTTGTGCTGATGCCTGATGAGCGACCTTGTGTGCCATTGATAATAGGTAATTCACTGGATGTTACTGGTGCACTGGTAGTAGTTGAAGTTATTGTGGTGGTAGTTGACGTCGTGCTTGTTCTTTTTTCTTTGTAAGATAATCTTGACTTGAAACCTGGTGGCAATAATCCGGCCAAGTCATCCATAACAGTCACGAGCGATGGCTTTTTCCTTGGCTTTGGTGTAGTAGATGACGTTACCCTAGGAGCGAATTTTTTAATTTGAACCGGCAATGGATCTGGTGAAGATCTTTCTGTTACAGAAGTTGGCGTTGTGCTCTTCAATGTGAAAAGCTTCACTGGCGCAGGAGTAGTTGTAGTAGTGGTGGTTGTGGTGGTGGTCGTAGTAGTGGTACTTGCCTCTGTGGTTGATTCAGTTATTAGCTCAATGTTTTTATTATCATTATCTAAAGATCCCGATAAAACTGCACTGGATAATTCAGATTGAATACTGTCTAATTTATCATTGATATTCTCCGTTGATGAAGGATTGCTCACCAAACCTGGGTCTTGTTCAGACCTTGGATCTTTTGTAACTGTTTCTTCGTCTTCATCCTCTTTTTCATCCGTCAAAACCTGTTTCTTTTCTTCTTGTTCGACTGTTGGGAAAGGTAAGAATCGAGCACCAGAAACACTTCTACTTGTCTGAACAGAGGCGACAACGATCCAATTTTCAGTTGTTACTGGGATAGATGCATCGCTTGCTTGATTACTTGCAGTAGAGGAAGTGTTTTCTGAAGCAGCATTTAATTTGGTTGTACTAGGTGCATACGTTACATCAGGAATAGATATAGTACCATTTACAACACTCTTCGTCGTGACAACAGAAACAACTTCTTGTCCTAAAATTGATGGCGTTTCTATCGATGTTATATCATCTTCGTCATCATCGTCTACAGCTGAAGCGCTGCTATCAGAAACTGGGGTTGGCTGATTTTCTTTCCGTTTAGGATCGGTTTGGTCTATTACGGTTGTATCGACGAAATGTTTGAAGTTATCATCTTGCATCATCGTTTTTTCGGGTTTCATTACTAGAACATCGAATTTGGTAGTATTTGCATTTGCTTCACTCGTACCCTTTTCTGGTTCTTCAGTAGCATCGTATTCGTCGTATATGTCAGTTACGGGCTCTGTTGAGTGCGATCCAACCGTTGTGTGTTTTACTTCAGAGCTTTCCGTATCATCATAGTATTCTACATATTCTCCTTCGTCATCTGTTGGTTCATTGTCACTGTCTTCAAAGTTTTGATTACTCTCTGTTGTCGTAGTAGTGGTAGTAGACGATTTGGTTGTTTCAAGTGGTTTTTGTCTGGGATAATTATCAGCATTCATAGAGCTGGCATCAGGCTTGCTGTCATCTGTCAACTCCGATTCAGAATTATTTGATTTTATAACTTGTACATCGAAGGAACCTTGCGTATTTTTCATTAGCTCCCTAAATGAACTAATGTCACTTATGTCATCTTCAAGCAAAGGTTCAATATCTAGAAGGCCTTTATATTCAGTGGACGAACTTTGATATGAATTTGCGGTCGGTTTTGGTGCATTATAGTCACTGTTTCTATTAAACGCGTTACTTGGAGCACTTTGGGCATTCCGAGTGTTTGTGTTTTCGTTTAGAAGTGGTGAAAACCGAGGTGCATTATTAGGCTTATTATTCAGTCTTTGTTTACTCGCAAGTTTGTGAGGATTATAAGTGGTCACCCTGTGATGTTCAAATAAGTCTTGATTATCATTCTCAATATCCTCATCGTGTGAAATATGCCCAGTTTGGCCATTGCTTTTTAAACTATTACCATCAAATGGCATGTTTTTGAATCTGTTGTTTTGTAAATAGTCAATATCAGGATTATTTAATGTGATTTGACCGAGAAACGTTTCAGGTTTCGATGGGTCATTTTTATACGCTACAGAGTGTATTTGAGATACGTCTGGCCTTTTCGTCGAGGCTGGATGCACCAGTTGGAAATTGTAAGGCAGTGCTGGCCTGAACCTTTGTCGCTGTGGTGTAAATTCGGGTTGGTTTACATAGTACTGAGGACCAGATTGACTTCTGCCTGTAGGTAATTGAAAAGGCGATGGATTTTGATTATAATTAGGACTTGGGAATCTGGTTTGACCCTCATTATAAATTAGTTGCTGTGCCGTTTGCGTAGCTCTGTAGTTATCTCCATGTTCGTAGAATGAAGATGGGCGAGTGTTTGGAAATAAAGGTGGTTGAACTTGTGCAAAACTTTTTTCTACCGGTGAAAAGTAAAAGTGGTTTTCATCTGAAACAAGAACAAAAATATAGATGAGTATTTTTATGCAATATTGAAACAGTACTAAATTATTTATGTATCTATTTATAGCGGCGATAGCCCCGTGGTGTACGTAACGAACTGCCGAGACAATAATCTGAGGTTTGTCACACAACTCTGACTTTTCGAAGTTATGTGTGCATTAAAAATGTTCATTATCCATTATGTCTGACCGATGAAGAATTTTGTATCGTCTGTCAGTAATTGTAAAACAATGTAAAGAATGTCTAGGGTATTTCCGTTGAATGTAGATGCGGAGAAGTGCAATCGAGGGAATGCAAATCAAGCGAATATACTGCGGCCTCGGACGTTTTTATAGCAACATCAATTATTATATAATAACGTTATAAAACTGCAGTATTCGTCAAAAGCTATAATAATAAAAATGGTCGATGTATCATTATGTTAGCGTAAATCAATTTGAATTGTATTGATGATATTAAAATCGTTTATCATCTCGTTATTCTGACACATTGCATTATATTGATGTATATTTAAAACCGTAATGTATATATTTAAATTAATTAAATGCATTAAATCGAGCAATTAATTCAAGTCGCGCGTTAGTTGTGGCGTAAAATACATTCGCGAATATTTCACATGTTACGTCACTCAAACGTTACATGTGTACGGGATGATTTCGACCGCTCATAACCTAACAATTTTATGCAAATTGACGTTTTGTCAAGAGCCGTTCCATCATAGTTTTTATTCGTGATGAAATAGAGACCGTTATCGTATTTCAAACTGTAATTATATAGACTTGCGACAAGGTATTTAAAATTGTGAATAGTAATTTTTGCAAATAAAGTTTGAAATATTTCGGTAACTAGGTTAAAGACTGGTTACGCTACAAAGCAGAATTATAAGAATTAAAGTAAAAAATTATATAGTAATTCTACTATTTGTTCATAAATTAAGTCCTCACTTGAGGGGGATAACAATATCGTAATGGCTTCGGGAGCTTGTTTTGTTTTTGAATTTTTATGTTATTTGGCTCTTTAATATTAATACAATTTGCGGGAAATGTTTTTGTATCAACAAACGTACACGTTTCACTCATACATCCTATTACACTTCGGTCGTGGCAATCTTCGTAAACAAGCCTTTACAACAAACAGGTACCAAGTTGATGTATAGATGTGGCATCCATGTTTCAATTATAGCTTTGGCAAAAAACTTTTTATAAAGAATGTGGTAATGAGTAGTCAGGTAAATAGAAGATAAGTGGTAAAGGTAAAGAGCTATTTCAATCACAACTCCTGTAAAAATTTCTTTATATCTTATTGCGAAGCATCCATAGGTACTAATATGTATATTAGCAATAAATAATAAGAGTATGTTTTACTTAAAGTAAATGATTGAAATCCGAGATTAATTTGTAATAATAATTGCAGTTACTTACATTATCATTATAGTGGAATAACGGAAAATATAGTAAAGAAAGTATTTTAAGTTCAACGCCCATTGCAACTACACATTTATTTTGATTTACGCGTTCATATGAGATAACTAATATTATGATTTTAGTTCAAAATGAAGGCATATCACATATTAGTATATCAGACATAGAGCTATCTATCACGAATTACACCTACGCCTTTCCATTCCAGGTAGTATTAGATTTATTGTCAACAAACCCTAGGATAGAGAAGTACTATGCAAACCCTGTCATCCTTGATAGATGGTTACCAAACGGGACGTTGTTATTTATTGGTTGAAAATATTTGCTGTTTGGTTGTGTCCACTCGGAACAATATAGCTGAAGTATGGCTCTTGGGTTTTGGCGGATACAGATACTACACGTGAGACAAAATATCCTTTATTGAGCTGTGTTTTAAAACCTATATATGAAGGTTATGACGAAACATTTCAGAACATTTCGGCGTTATTCAATTTTGTTATCCGGTATATTTTAACCCTTTTTAAGTAGCTGCCAATGACTTAACGCTTTTGTTGAAGATAATGAAGCATACCTAATTGTATGTTTGTAAATATAAAAAGTGAAAACAAACACTTTGATGAGAGGTCAGATTTAAATATTGTCAAATTTCAACCACTGGACGTTATAATACATACATACATACATACATATCGTCACGCCTTTTATCGCCGGGGTAGGTAGAGGTGTACTTCTGCACCCACTTTTCGCCAGATATACTTTAGTCCCATGTAATAAGGGGCGAGCCTATTGCCGTACCGGGCACATTTCCAGACTCCGTGCTGCTACTGAGAATTTCGTAACAGAAAAACCCAATAACACTGCCCGACTCGTTATAATCACCTCATCAGCCTTTAACAGTCCACTGCTGGACTAGGCCTCTCCTTTGAAAGGAGGAATTGGCCTACTATACCACGCTGGCCAAACGGGTTGGTATAGGGTTTGTATCAGGTTTTCCTTCCCTTACAGTGCTGTTCTCTGCATAATATGCTCCCTCTGTCGGCTCTTACGACACCCATGGGATGATATGGGGTGGTGACATTCCACCCCATATCATCCCATGCCGTGCCGTGACCCGTTATAATACAATAACTATAATATTATAGTTATTGTACTATAACGTCCAATGGTTTAAACAATTCGTCTAAACATAGATATCAACCATATCTATGCTCAAGAAAATTTATAATTATATCAGTTTGCAAAAGCCACATCATAAAGATAGTTTCTCATTTGAGTCAAAAGGTATCAAAATACCGTTGGAAATGCTGACTTATTTTTCCTTAAGCGTATATTTTTATTAGGTAAGTTATTCGAAGAATTGGAAGCTCGAAAAAGTTGGCTTAAAAATTTCAAAGAGTCATTTTTGTGAAATAATCTAGGGTTTAAGCAATCCTTAAAAAAAATTGAGATTTAAATTTACAGTCAAGACAGACCTGCGTCGTAACAAGTTAGTAAACGAGTCGATAACGCGAGTGCCGGGTAGCACTACTAGTCATCAGCTAAGTTAAAAACCACTATACACTCGGAGATTGACCTGCGGAGCTGTCGCCAGCGAGTGTTACGCGTATGAGTGAAGGCATAATAAAGAATATGTGGCAACGACGCATTAGGTGGTGCTGTGCCAAGCGAAGGTCCTTTGAGTAGATTGGGCATATTAGATCTGAGCATGTTTTTGGATAAAGATAATCAGTATTCATATGATAATCTTGGTCACAAAAACAACAAATTAGTCAAGCTGACACATTTTACAAGATAATTTATGTAATCAGCGCCAATCGTAACGCAGTAACTATTACTTCAGTAGAGAAAGTGATAGTTTTTGGAATGGCCACATTTTCGTAAATATTCATATTTTCACCAAGCTTTCTTATTAGGCGGAAACTGCCATATTGTACGCCAAAACATCTTCATGTTATCATTCCATAAAAAGATGCTATCACAATCTGCTCGTTAAGACAAAAAATCATATTTCAGCAATCTAATCACATTTTACGAGGCTTCTAGTTTATTATTATGTTCTTGGTTTTGGTCTGTATATCGTTCGCAAGATAATCTTGAGGAAATTACGTTTTTGCGGATCATATCCCTAATTAAGAATGGCGGCGGTGTTCATCAGGCCCCGAGTGAGTATCGTTGGGCTTAATAGGAAATCGATCAGCTGAATAAACTACAAGGACTCTTTAGCCGAGCAAAGCTTGAAGTTCTATGTATCGATACTTAGAAATATATTTATACAATATTAACTTTCGTAGCACTCCCTATGCATAGATTTTCTAAATGTGTTCGAAGGCGCACCGACATCGATAAGTTATACTCGTTATCTATACTCATACGGTCACTTTAGTCAATTTTGTAGTAGGTTCTAATGACAGCTATACTCAGAATTATCTGATGGTTCAAATTTGGAATAATTTACCAGTATTCGATTATTATGATTCGACGTAAGCGTATGGACAACAGGTTGAAATTTATGAGCATAATTATACCACTGCACTGTTTCAAATTTTAAAAGTGATGTTGATATTATCTCGCCATTAATCATTATAATTAAGAAAACGAAATTAGCAGTATTTCCTGTGAAAAGTATTTCAAGGCGAGCATAATGTGTTGTTACATTAAAAGCTAAATCTTTTTAATAAATTTTAACTTTCCTAACCAACAGAAACTCAAACAAAGCTCAATTCTTGTTGTTTCATTCATTCGAGATTCTTTAGCGTTTCAAACAATGTTCAGCGTCCATTCAATCAAATACATTATCTTAAATCAATCATTGCATTAAAGAATAAACGTAATGTTCGTAGCAATTTGTCTGTTAATTGTAAAGATTCATCGTTTATCAAGGCGAAGGAAAATTTAAAGCAAATTAAAGAGATTTATGTTTCGATTACGATTCGGTACGCCTCCAAACTCAGCGTTTTTAAATTTAATATTATGGGAGTCAAGAGTGCCATTGAGAAGTAAGGTAAATATGGATGAAAAGCGTTTTTATGTTCCACATAAAAGCGTTGGATCGTTTACATAAGGTATTCTACATACATTTAACGGTATTATTTTCAGTATAAAAGTTTGAACGTTTCATTAGCAGAAATTTTAGATGGATCAGAAGATTAATGTAATGTTGCGAAATTTCTACAAAGAATTTTCTTTTGGAAGATAAAATGTATTTTAGTTTGAAGTTCGGAGTATTATTACTGCACTCCCTTTATGCGAGAATTTGGCAATGGGGTGGATTATTATAACTGATTGCCGCGATATTCCGGAATTTCCCTGTATTTTTATCAGTACATATTACCAACCCCAAGTACTTCTCACCGGCGGACCTAAAATTTTAATAAATTTTCTTATGTTTACACTTTTAAACTGCTATTTTTAGTCTCATTTTCATAATATTTTATGGAATGTTCTTAAGGGCTAGATTTACAGAGAATAAAAAGTAAGCAAAAATAAGTCAACATCTTGATTTTATTTTGTTCATGCCGGCTGATCTCAAGGAAAACGCTATAAGAACTTGAGTACGATAACATTATGATAAACAATCTCTAATCCTGACAGTGAAAATTAATTAATACACAAACAGCCCTTGATTATCTACTTTAATATAGGTCACATATATAATATGTGTCATGTTTACAAGGATAAATTGGGGATAATGCTCTATGTAAACAGAACACAATACATACGCTTCTATATGTTTCAGCACTTGTTTCACACGTCCATTAATTTTGTACGCACTCAGCACTTTAAGTCAACGTAGTTAGTAAAGTCATTCACAAAAGGTACACAAGATAAAATTTATGACAGTCCAATGCAATCTATCACAGGTTTGGAAACCCCAATTCCAACTTTACCCTTTTTAAACGCGAACCCAAAGAAGTTGGCATCCAAAGTTCACCTGATGAAAGAAAATGCTGTTACGTTCCTTGCCTCCAATATATTTTCTGATTAACTTGGAGGTCACAAGGAACTGGAATTTCCCTCGAGACTGGCCGAGTTTCGTGGCTTTATCGCTCATGTCAATGTTTATATATCACGGTTGATTATGATGAGCAAAGAAGATTGGCGTATATGCTTCCGTCAAACTTTCTTCATGAATATAGGATGAGACACATCTTCGGTGTTTTTAACACAGTTCTGATATTTCATGGAGGAACACAATGTATTTTTCAAGTTTCTCGATGAGCCGAAATTGCAAGCAGATGTATACGTGAATATTTTATCAAGTTGTTATTGCGGTGAATGTACTATTTCGAGTGATCTAACGGTCACTTAAAAGTATTGCTTTGTTTTGACTCTGCCGGGAGTACAATTCCATACGCGTCTTGTTTTACTTAATATTAATATATTGTTATAATTTCTAATTGTTTTATTTATTATCAATAATAAGCGTAGGAGGAACTATTTAACACCTAAAATAAATAAATCAAATAGTGGTCCTTTGAGTTGTTAGTTCTACTAACATATGTTTTTATATATTTTTATAAGAATGTAAACATCCCATTCTTTTAATTTAAAAAATACACCCTAATGCAAATTGTTAAAGGTGCTTAAATTCTTTAGAGCGGAGCACATTGAGTTCATTGCCAAACAGCTGCCAGTAAATGTTTAGATCACAATGCGAAATCTTTGCTCTAATCAGAATTTATATTGTCGCAGTTAGATGATTTGGTCACAATTTTTTGTCAGATACTGTGTTTTATCCCATAAACAATTCTCTTCGCAAAATATTAAAAACATTTTAAAATTTACCATTTATACAGCTAGTTCAATGATTTTTATTTTATTTTTAAGGACACGGCCGTCTTATGTATTGTGTATATACAAAAGATTTGCTTCACTATGTCCCCAGCTTACTTTCAATAAGATTCCGTTTAAAAGCTTTCATTACGGTAGATATCAATACGTGATCTGTTCGAATGAAAAATTTGATTACGTCGTCGCAAAAAGATCCGACAATCAATTCGATTTTGATTAAATTATAATCTCCTTTCCACACCGTTCCAGAACTCAGGAGATTTAAGTAATGATTTCATTGAAATGTAGCCCCGTATTGTATTACTGCTAGTGATATTTTCTTCATAATATGAAATCTAGTAAATAAATAAAGACATGTAAAATAAATTTCAGGTATAATAATGTGAAATGAGCCATTTTTAAGGGCAAGAGTAGCTCAGATTTTTACATACACTGCAAAGTTTCACGAAGGTCCTAGGGATCCAAAAAACAACATACATTAGAACAATAAGTTGTAGGTAATTAATATTAGGGGTTGGGCACATGCCATAAATCGCAGGTAATTAGGCAGACACACGCGTTAGCTAAGGCCGGGTCTGTACGTGACGTGTGCGGAAAGGGCTTAAAAGCTCTTTGTAATGTACAGGGCCGCCCCAATACCTGCGTTTGAGGTAAACATTTCACTTTTTTATTTCCAACGTAAAATGTTTACTCAAAAATTTTACGAGCTGTAATAAAAAAGATATACACTTTGTTTTCTTTGCGTAAAACTTTATCATAGAAGCTTGAGAGATTATTATTAGGTACAGTGAAGTAGAAATGGTGTTTTATTATCGCAAGTGCAATTTTCGCCTCAACTGCGACGTAGATTAATTTTCATTTCTATTGGTATCGAGTGCCGTATTGCGGGTGAATGATTTTAGAAGAGCTGTGGTTCAGCATTCAAGTGGAATACTCCAGCTTGTATGAAGAAAAGTCGAGCAATTTGGGTGGAGAATTAAATTCTAGAAAAATCTCAGCGAAGCAAACATGTTTGTTATTCTTGCAGCGTGTAAAGCTCCAAGGACAATGCTAGACACGTCTACAGGGGCGAAGGAGAGTTACGTGTGCAGAGGAAGGGCCGCTCATGTTGTTATTTTTATTGAAACGTATTTTGTTACTAGATGAGCCCGCGGTTACGCCCGCAATATTTAGGGCTACAGCTCCGCGAGGCTAGCAAAATAGTGTTTCTAACAAAGTCGTGATGGAGTAACCGTATTAGTTCTTTCCGTAGTAAAATGACGGCTCTCAGGGGCTCAGAAAGTGGATCATTGGTACACAAAGTGTAATCCCTGGAGCACACAGCTAGCGTACACGATCAAAACTCTACTACTACATCCAATCATCTCTGAATAGAATTTAACTTAGCTTCTAGAGTAGTTTGGACCATATTTCAGGAAAACTCCTTTTTGCCCTTTCGGAGCCTCATTATAGGAAACTTATTATACAAAATAATTTAGCGGGTCTTAATCGCGTTAAGTTAACTTATTTAAGGTATAAATACCTATTTGTTTCCGACATTTCGCTCGTCTTGCACCAAGCGTGGTCGCGGAGAGACTGATGAGAGCTCAGCGCCGTCTTGTGGAAGTGCGGATTTCGGCACCTACCTTCACTTGGTCTTTATTTAAGTTCGCAATGTCGGTACTCCGACACACTACACTAATGACGTCTACACACTGTTGAGATTTATCACTGCGGCGGTATTTACATTTGCTGATGACTGGATTCCAAGTAGCCGATAATCTATATCCATCCTCCCGGTTGAAATTGTTATATTTCTTGATTTCTACCGCTTCACGTACTATCTTGGAGTAATAGTGACGATGGGTGGATAAGACTTGTGGTTGATGCAGTTCTATCCTGTGGTTTGGTCCAGACTTTCGAAATGGAGGTAGACGGATCGCTACCCTTTCTCGACGTTAAAGTGACAGTGAGAGATAATGGTACCCTTGGACACACTGTGTATAGGAAACCGACACACACCGACAGGTATCTCAACGCGAACTCGCACCACCATCCGCGGCACTTGGATTCCGTTGTGTCCTCGTTAGTGAACAGAGCGTATGACCTATGTGACCCTGAACAATTAAATAGTGAGCTGTCACATGTTCGGGATGTACTTAGGTGCAACGGATACAAGAAAAAAATACTCCGTCGGAAGAGGAACGAGCGCAAACCTGAAGTAAGCAGAGTGCCCGCTTACATGCCGTATCTAAAGGGAGTGACGGACAAAGTTGGAACAGTACTCAAGAAATAGTCCATCAAGACTGTATACAGTCCGCTCTCTAAGATAGCACACAATCTGCGTACCCCAAAGGATGTCATTCCTCTCCAAACACCTGTCGTCTACAAAGTCGATTGCAGCTGTGGTAGTTCATATATCGGGCAGACTAAGCGTACAATCGCTGAAAGAGTAAAAGAACATATCGCAGCTATAAAAAACCGACATATTAATAAGTCGGCGACAGCTGAGCATTTGTTGGAGTCTGGACCAAACCATTGGATAGAACTACATCAACCACAAGTCTTATCCACCGATCGTCACTATTACTCCAGGACAGTACGTGAAGCGGTAGAAATCAAGAAATATAACAATTTCAACCGAGAGGATGGATATAGATTATTGGCTTCTTGGAATCCAGTCATCAGCAAATGTAAACACCGCCGCAGTGATAAATCTCAACAGTGTGTAGACGTCATTAGTGTAGTGTGTCGGAGTACCGACATTGCGAACTTAAATAAAGACCAAGTGAGGGTAGGTTCCGAAACCCGCACTTCCACAAGACGGCGCTGAGCTCTCATCAGTCTCTCCGCGACCACACTCGGTGCAAGACGAGCGAAACGTCGGAAACAAATAGGTATTTATACCTTAAATAAGTTCAGTTAACGCGATTAAAATCCGCTAAATTATTATGTATGATGTATACAAATCGCGAAAGTTTAAAATCGATTATAGGAAATTTATCCAATTTGCTTACGTCACTGGGTCTTATTTCCTTCCCCTTTAATCGCAGAAAGGATAGAGTCTGATTATTAAATCTGGAAAAAAGAGTTGCAAGAAAAACAGACGGGCTATATTATTTTTATGACATCTTTAAGTACATTTCCAAAGAAAATTAAAATATCTCATGCTTGAGTTATCTATGATTACTCGTCTAACATCGTCAAACATAATATTATCTTTTTTAATTAACCCTTAAATTATAAACTTGTTACACTTACGTCAGTAAGATATTAATTTCAGACATTAGTACAAAATGAATAGTTCTTTGGTAGCAAAATACACGTGTATTTTAATCTTAAGTTGCTTTGGCACGACCATGTAATAAACAATCTCGGTACTACAAACCGATGTTGCAATCGACCTTGTTTGATTATTTAGACCAATAGCATTCTTCCAAGGCTGATTCAGTGGTCTAAATGAAGTTATCAATCTTTCACGCCCAGCAGATATAGAGCCATTTCGTTATGCGGTTTTCAGTCTCAAAGGTAGTTAATATGCAAACTGTGCAATCTGCGCAGACTATGACCCGTTATTAGTACTAGCAAATAGATCGTATGCATCTCGCGTTTCATATAAAATCTAGCGGCATGCTCGGTACAACGTCCTACTTTAATGCAATAAAAATTCCGTCTCAGTACCGTCTTTTTGTAAAAATAGACAATTATTTTACTCAGAATAAAATGTGATAAAAAGTATGGTTAAAATGTGCTAAAGCTATGCTGAGCAGGCTGGTTCTAAGTGATAGGTCAACGACTGCATAAAATTTCATATTATTTTGAATCTATGACATTTACAACAAAAATATTTGGTCAAAAGTATGGTATTACGTTATTCGTTAACAAAGGTTGCATGCCTATATACCACAAAAAACAACACAAATATAATGTTTTATACAACTCCTAACTAGATCAACTAAGCCATCACACAAAAACTCAACCGAAAAGTTTCTCCGATGTAGAAACATTTACCTGATGCGGTGAACTTTAAACAATTTACAATTTGTTACTTAGCCGATCAAATTAGCGTCGGTAGCTTCAATGCTTCCCTGATGACGGGAAAAAGGAGTATATTATACGGAAAAGGTTTAATAGCCTGCCTATTCAGCTGAGGAATCTTCAAAAAGGAAAAGTAACTATCATTAGGGACAGCTTCCCGGGAGGGTTTCGTATAATTATTAGCGACATTTAACGCAACGGCCCGCTTTTCTATTTTCCTTCGCCTTCTTTTAATGTGAAGGGGATTTTAATATCTAAGGAAATACTTCGCTGATCCGGGGAAAAAGTAAATTGTGGCAATTGGCTTTATTTTGTGGGCGCGTAATGTTTCGCTGTCCAATTCAATTGTTAATGAAATTTATAACGATTTATGGCTGATCTGAGATATTTGTCTTTTTTGTTATATTAAATTTCCTTAGCCAGTAAGTCAATTTAATATTCTTTTTTATGACTTCAACGACTGGTTTTAGTCAAAATAAATTATTCCACAAAAAAGACATATACATATGACGTCTTAATCACTGAACATGACATTTCCGTGTCTATATTTAATTATTGCTGAGCTGTCTGATAATTCATCGGGTCCATGATAGAAGTTTGTACGGCTATGCAGGTACAAGTTCATATAAAATGTACACACAGGTGTATTGCGGCACCGAGCACGGACGGGTATGGTCCAGGAGCTAGACAAGGCCTTGATATTTGTGACCTTTATATTAAAAAAATGCAACGACTTTCCATGAATATAAATTACTACTTAACTTCTCAGTTTCTATAAAACATATTAGGTATATTTACTTTTCAAAACATATATTTCTCTTATATACACAGAGTGTTATATCTTAACTATAATAAATCCGAAATTTGTTTGTTTACCCCGCGCTGATATCGAGCACTGCCAAACGGTTTGAAAAAAACGAAAATTATTTGGCAAGTCTTTAAGTTTACATTAAAAATTTGAAGTACTATCTAATGGGATATGTTGTTTCTGGGTGGATTAAAATGGTTTCAAATACAGGACGTCAGTTTTCGCGTGGCCATGGGCTAGTGAAACTAATGCCGAAACGTCAGGGCAAATATAAGGTATTTCACCTCTATCTTCAAAAGATTACGCAATATAGACCAGCTACATAAATATAAGTACATTTATATTGATTACTAAGTTCATACATAGACCGAAACATAACTGGCGAAGTGTGGGTGTTAAATTAATTGTTTATCTGTTTTGATTACTTTATACATAATAGTTTTATCGTTAAAATTTTAAGTTAGTAGTATAGATATTGTGTCTGAATTATAATAAGTTATGCATGTTGGATTCACATCTAGTAGATATCAATCATCATGCTGTGATTAAGCTTGTCCTAATTGTTTTTGTGACCGAACATAATTTTTGTGAATTATAATAAAAAAAAACGTCCTTCGGGGTAAAAGGCGTTAAGTTATGTATGTTATGTTAATACATAGGTTGTCACGTCACAGTCTACTAATACTATCTTTGTCTAATTATAGACATTAAAATTGCTTTAAATGTTTGGTTTATGAAAGATTTTAATATACTTTCATGTTTAATACGGCGGCTTATATGATTTAGTGTAGTTATTAACATGTTTCACAGAATTTCTTAATATAGTCGTTATTGCTTACATTATGAGATTTATTACTAAGCCATGTCTGAGCAGATATACGTTTGACCTTACGAAGTTTAGGTTTTAGAGCTAGTGAATTAAATATTTCACTAGATTTTTCATTTGTCTGGTCACAAATCTATAGGAATAAATTATTTCGGAGTGTCTGTGACTTTATAGCAAAATAACAGGTTTTGTTTGTTTGTTTGTTTTTCGTATGAGTGTATGGCCAACTCTAGAGCTTACTTCTAAAAATAACAGCTAATTACTAAATTACATAATTATGTAAGGATAATTTACATATATGAAAAACAATTCAAAGTTTTTGTCTATCTTTATGTCGCCTTGTTTGTCTGTTAAGGCTAATCGCTGGCTAGACAAATTTTGATACTGGCAGTTATCTGATGTTGTAAGAAATAACTTAGGCTTTGGTTTGTTTTAAGAAAAGTGATTATTATTACGTGCAAAAATTAAAAATAATTACTTTTAGCGAAATTTTCGTCAAGAATGCATTTCATATATTTATATTTTGCTTGAGACAGCAACATATAAATATATTATGAAGTGTCATTACTTCTTTATAGTTATTTTAGTTCTTTTTATAATAATATATAGATTAGCATTTTTATTATTTAAATATGTTTTGCGGACAACTAAATAAAAATTAAATAATATTTTATTATTACATAGCTCAAAGCTGGCAATATTCTCTGGCCTGAGAAGTTTAACAAGTTTTAAAGTTTTATGAGGATATAGATTTTCCATCAATCTGGCTCTTTTAAAAACAGTTTTGTTAATAAATAAAAGGGTAAGCGGAACAAAATGATTTATTAATTGCCACCTGCGGTTTAAGCCGATGGGTTCAACGAATAATAGGTTTTTAAATGTCCGCAATACTATGTAGACCTCCGCAACCCTAAGGGATAGCAATATTCCAGACCTTAGATTAGATTACACCAGTGTCAGTATATACAAGGGTATCTACTGACTCTAAGTAACGACTGTCGATATACCAGCTGGGACCCGTCGGCCTGTGCACGGTAAGCCGCACGGAGCCAGCGATAGTCAACAATTTAATTCGTACATAATTTCAAGAGTTCGTTGTACGTGCCATGCCTCTGAACCTGTCTGTCTGTCGGTATCTACACTAGGCTATCGCCTGTCCCGAAAGTCATAGGTATAATATGATCTGCTCTTCTTCACTTTACTTGACTAAACCTAGGTCTTTGCGGTTTCTTCATTTAGTATGACATGATGCAAGGATGTTTAACTTTTCAATAATAACGTAGGGCACTCCGCGCAACAGGGGTAGACCTTCTGCAAGGTCGACCGACGCGGCAATCTTATTTATTTATTTATTTATTGGAAGACCAACAGCTTTTACAGTGTATGATAGTGATTTACATGATATATGACATACAGCCAATTACAGCTCCTCACTATTAACAACAAAACAAATTATTTTTATGCACACTTAATTTTAAATAATCTTATAACTAACTAGTCGACGCCCGCGGCTTCGCACGCATTTATTTTCGAATTTCCCGTTTTGACCGATCCCGTGGGTATTTCGGGAAATCCCTTCTTAGTGCACCCCTACGTTCCCCAAAGAACATACATGCCAAATTTTAGTTTCCTGCGCTCAATAGTTTCGGCTGTAGCTTGTCTGTCAGTCAGTCAGTAACGCAAGGATTTTATATATTAAGATGATGACACAATAAAGCACCTAATCTGCATAGCTGTCAAAAAAGTCGCTACTAAGTACCCGTCTCACCGTCGCCGGACTCACATCAAAGATGTCAAAATCGTGCAATTTAATTGATGCGTTGAGTGCCTTGCCAGCTCGCCACATAAAGCTATCCTGTCGGTAGTTGGTGGGCGCTAGGGGTAAGTTGATTGGAGCATAATGCCGTGATTTTGTTGGTACATTTAAACTAAATTAAGACAAAAGTTCAGAGCTATTTATAGAATTATTTAGGATTTTAATTAAATACGTTATATCAGCTATGTCTCGCCACTTGGACAGAGGAAGAAGATGGAATTTTGCACATAAATTAAGATAATTATCTGAATTGTATTTGTAGTTAATTCTATAGCAAAGGTATTTCATAAATTTTCTTTGTATATTTTCCAATCTATTTATGTACTCGTCATACCTAGGGTTCCAAATTCGAGAGCCATATTCAAGAATACTTCTAACATAGGTGCAGTAAAGTATTTTATTTGTTTTTGCTTCCCGAAAACATGACGAAGCTCGTACTATGAAGCCCAATGCTTGAGAAGCTTTCTTTATAATATTGTCAATGTGTGTATCAAACAATAATTTAGAGTTATAAGTTATACCGAGATCACGAATAGTATGGCACTTTACCAAGATTTGGCCTTTTAAGTTATAGTCATATGATATGATTTGCTTTTTTCTGGTAAAGGTGACAACAGCGCACTTAGATGGGTTAAGGATTAATTTGTTCCTGACGCAGTAATCACCGAGTCGCAGTAAATCCAACTGGAGAGCATGAGCGTCTGTTTGAGATGCAATAGTCGTGAATATTTTCATATCATCTGCAAAACAGAGTAACTTAGAGTTATGAAAGCAATTGCCGATGTCATTTACAAAGATTACAAACAACAAAGGGCCCGACAAAGAACCCTAAGGGACGCCACTGGGCACATTTACCCAACTAGACACGTAATTATTTATTGCTACAGCCTGATATCTGTTAGA
This sequence comes from Euclidia mi, assembly GCA_944739405.2. Taxonomy (NCBI): domain Eukaryota; kingdom Metazoa; phylum Arthropoda; class Insecta; order Lepidoptera; family Erebidae; genus Euclidia; species Euclidia mi. Next base: position 24,482,404 of record OX123187.2, read on the forward strand.
TATATAAGATTTAAACCATCTCAGTAGATCGCCTCTTTATTAGAATAGATATTCCTATAGATAGCTTTGGGCGAGGCCTATGTCCAGCAGTGGACTTCTATCGGCTGATATGACGAAAAGGCACTTTTCTCAACTCAAACTTTCTTTCAAATGATAACAACCCCTGTTTGCTCTTTAATTACATAGTTTGAACATGAACGCTTAATCAAAGTCCAATTTGAAATGAATGTAACTGAAGTTAGATTTGTTACAAAACAAACTTTTAGTAATTGCAATTTCATTGGTTTTCACACTAGAGATTTACACGTTACGGCTTGGCCACGGGGACCGGCGACGCGACCTGCGACACGACCGGCGACGCGACAATTCGCGTGACGCGAAAAATATGCCACGGGCACACGCGTTCGCCGTCGCGACCAGTGTAGACCAGGAGTGAGACAACATTAGCTGAGTTCTTTTTATGAAATTTAGCTTGACATTGTACGGACTTTGGTGGCAATAACACATTTGTTTCAACCCAGCAATCGAAGCCGAGACCCGAGACCTCATGATCCGCTTGACACTACCGCAAGATCACAGAGGCAGACTTGATGTTGTGTACCTAACCACGGTATTGAAAACTATAGGTACTGTATTTTATCTTTATACAAACGGTCAGAACGCGATTTATACCTACGAGCGTCAGGCTCGGTACCCACCTAACCTACTGCACACCAAACTCAAGGCGCTTCGGTATACATTCTGTAGGTACCTATGTGTGATTTTGAAATCACAGACAGACACTTCAACTTTTTTTATACAGTATACATTTATGTAGATATAGGTAACATCCAGACGTTCCAAATAGCTAGCCTATCTAAAACGCCGCGACTACCGCTCGACGCCGGCTTGTCGCGCGACGTGTCGCGCGACAAGCCGCTGTACCGCTCGGTGCTATTCGCCGGTCGCGTCGCCGGTCGCCGCTGCGCGTGGCATGCTTAGAACATTTCTATACATTTGATTCAGTCGCAAGTCGCGTCGCCGATCGCGTCGCGCGAATTTTCGCTGGAGCGAATTGTCCGTGGCCAGGCCGTTATAACTCAACTTCTATTCATATTCCAATTTTAAGGGAGAGAAGCAATTATAAATATCAGTCAAAAAAGTAGGAAAGCATTTAATTCTGCCCGTGGCGATGCTTGCGTATTGGTCGGTTATCAGGACATAAACATACGCGTTCTATTCTATAATTATTGCAAATAATTATATTTATTAAAAGATAAGCAATATTATTTGAAAAACAATATTATTGCCAATAATTATACTTATCAAAATCTGTTAAGTAGCTTTTGCTTAACATTTCATTTTTTCACATTCTTATCCACTTAAAAACCTGTGGCAGCGACTGCCTGATACATCTTATTGTTGGGAAAGGAATAAAACATGTGTCCTTTATCTTTCTAAACTTATAATTTCCTGAAATTGTGTTTATTTTTGGCTAATTATTTTGGACTGGCGTAAGCGTTCTCACAGTGCGAAGAGATCCTGTACCCAGTTGTGGAATAGTTTATAAATAGGCTATTATAAAAGATATATAACATGTAACATATTAAACGCACTTCCTGAAAGAAGTTAGTTCAGAATCGGCTACTGAATCCATTTCTGTCATTTTTATATTGTTTTATTTTTGTTTTAAAATAATAAAAATAACGTAAATTATAGTCACTCATTTGTTTGAAAAGTTGAAATATACGAAAATAAACCTTAAGTCAAAGCAGAACGCCTTCTTTTAAAATGCATTTGTTTAATGGTTCCACGTTGGGTCACACGAACGCACACATTAATACAACACAATAGCGGCAAAAGACAATAACACACAATTTACGCTTACGTAATAATCAACAGGCAAGGACAAGTATCTAGTCATCCATCGGGAATCTGTCAGCGAGAGTTGCGAAAAAATATTTTAAAAGTTTACTTATTTATTTACAAACTGTGTAAATTATCAAGATGACGGCGTCGGTGTGGAACGTTCTGCATCATTTTGATGTTAACTTGTCACTCCCGGACTGTGGGGAAATATTAAATCACTAGTTTATTGTGAGGAGACAATAAGTGCCGAGGAGTTAATTAAGGTATTAGCTGCTTTTGAAACAGTGAAAAGATGTGACGTATGAGGAAACAGTGAAGTGTTAAGTGGAGTAAAAGAATGTGATTTTATGCTGTAAGTTATTTGATTATTCTATTAATGTAACTATTAATTCACAACTTTAAACACCCCGTTCTAGCTTTTTTCTCTCATTGATATTCTTTTACTTTATCTATCAATAATGCTAACTAAGTATGATTAAGTTAAGATAGTCACAATAGTCATTTACGATGTTATGAAACAATAGATCGTGCATGTTACTAGCAAACAATAAATAATTTTATACCAAGTGGACTGTCCACTCCAAAGCCTAAAAGTATGATGGAATGAAATAGTCATATCTTTGGAAATATCAACAGTAGCTGACAAAGTATTCAAACATAATTTTTGAAAACCCCACTCTACCAGAAGGTGGTATGAAGACTGAATTTGAAACATTTTGTTTAAATCGTATCGTATTTTGTTCCTATCAGATCGCTGTAGTTTGTTTACCATAGCAACCGTTTCGTGTGTTTGTGTGCGTGCGCAGATTTATAGTGAACACGCTTTTCACTTTTAATCGAGTTTATACTTTCTTCAAAAAACAATATTTACGCAAATAAAAAAAATATTTCAATGCATGCATTATGATTGTAACAAGGTGTTCTAATTGGGGTGTCTGAGGATGTGCGTTATTTCCGTTACACGTTGTATAGGTATACACCACTATTTTTTAATTAGTACAAAAAAATTAACGGGGCACTAAGTATCTTTCAACTGATCATATTTATGTAGTTAAAAAATAAAAACACTAAGTCCCAAAACTGTCTCAAAACTGTCCACTAAAATACGTTATAATTGGTTAATGCATAACTAAGACTATGACCGACCCGCATACTATGAGTAGTAACAGTAGTAAACTACTCCATTGATAAATTGCCCCCTGTCCTTCAGCGCCCGCGCCGCGCCCCGATGCGACAAACAGTGCTAATTTGCTAGCGGAACTGAGCGCATCCATTTTTTTGCCGCAGAAGTTAATTGTTTGTCTACGTTTGCCCGACGCGATGGCTTCTCAGTTCACATCACGGGAATATGTAGCTATGCTTCGTATGCACGCGTACTTTTGAGTGGAGGAATCGCGAGTGCAGCTGTGTACCCATGGACATCTTTTTATGAGTGTACAAAAGTGAGCCGGTTAGTGTCAAACAATTAAAACAGCGCGTATTGGACGCTTTTGACGAAGTGAAAAAACAGAAACGCACTTCTCTCGTTAAAAAGCAATTTACTAAAACGTGCCCGTCTGTGTATTGACAATGGTGGTCGACATTTCGAAGGACAATGGAAATACTTGTAAGTTTAGTAAATAATAATAATTTGATGCGGGCGGCTCAAAATCGGTCTATGTGGAGAACCTTGAGGGAGGCCTACGTCCAACAGTGGACGTCTCTAGGCTGACACGATAATGATAAAATAATATTTGTAAATAGCAGATGATTCTAACTTCATAAATACGCCAAAATTACTCTTTTTTTTTATTACAGAACACCTTCTTTTATTTTGATATTTGTTTGCCTTCTAATTACATACCTCCGTATTTAATTACTTGCAAAACGGTAAATTTTGCTGGTCCTAAGCCCGGATGAAGTATGAAGGAGAGGGTAGAATTTAGAAAATTAAAAAGTAACTATCTACACTTAATATTTTGCTTCATTTTATTGTCTAAGGCTACCTACATTATACGACGGAAAGTAAGTCCTATCAATGAAGTAGTGAATGGATTGTAAAATATGTCTATGATTTAGGTGAGATTTTCTACAAAAACAAATGATTATAACTTTGCTATTTATAGATATTATAAAATTCTTACGTCACATATATGATAATAATGTCTTCGCTAATATGTCCTTAAAGTTTTTGTACTAATTAAAAAATAGTGGTGTATAAATGTTGATATTAGTCAGCTACCCTATTTCAATAACGCCTACTCCTTTATTCTATTTATTACATAAGTTCTTCAATCTGTTACTTTAATATTTCACTCGACGTCCCACGTACCCGCCTTAGTTATTGACAGGTAACAAAGTGAAAAAATAAATAATAAGCCCGTCGAAAATTGATATAGGTCCAATCGCTGAGAATTAGCTCAGACCGACACAACGTAATAATATGTTTTTCTTATATCCAATACGTAGGATGAAAACGTCCTTCTTATTTATGTAAGCTATATTAGTTTTTTCTGTTATGTGATAGCCTAGTGGAGATACCAACAGACTGCTATGGATATCGGGTACGCTTACAGGGTGCGCACCATTGATTTTCCAGATTTATGTGCATAATGAATTGTTCATTATCTCTCGCTTGCCCCATGCCTTGGAGAGCATGTTCAGCCGTCGGTCCTGAAGATTTTTGACAGTCATTATAGGAAATCAGTATCTTTCAATAAACTTACACTAATCTAAACCATGGAATATCGCTATCTCATTGGGTTGCGGAGGTCAGACAGGCAGTCGCTCTGAGGAAAAGCTAATATTGAGTCACATTCGGTTAGATTAGTACGCGGACCCCAGCTTGCAATTGGGATAACACGAGGAGGATGATGATTTTAGTATTTTCTGTTACATGAGTAGGCTAAATATAAATTGAAAGGTAATTACGACCAAAAAGATTGCTGTTTCTGAATCCTATAGCAGTTTATTTAGAATCCAGTAAGAATTAAATATCCGAAAAATGTACAATAGCATTTTTCATTACTCGTTGTTTCAGTCACTTGACAGGTAGTCACGGGAGAACTTCGATCAGGTTGACTGATAAAACTAGTCACAGATTAGTTAGTTACTATTAATTTTATATTTTTTTATCATGATTATAACGGCGATAGCCCAGTGGTGTATGTAACGGACTGCCGAGACGATGGTCTCGGGTTCGATCCCCAGTTACCCCAGGCACACACCTCTGACTTTTCGAAGATAAGTGTGTATTAAAAATGTTAATTATCGCTCGCTTAACATTGTGCCCGGTAGATGGCAATAGGCTCGCCCCCTATTACATTGGAACCAAAACATAATTGGCGAAGTGTGGATGTATAATACTCCTCTGCCTACTCCTTCGGGGATTAAAGGCGTGAAGTTATGTTATGTTTATCGTGATTCATGTGAATGTTTTATGACAGCAAACTTGATGATTTAGTTTCTGTAAGCATAATTTTAATACACCAAAAGCATTCTAGCGCATAGAGCAAAGTCATGAGTCGTCTGCCTCAACCCCTATGTAAAACAGCATATTTAGCTTTACGAGCAAAAGTTGAAGTCACGTCTTTAATAAGACGACAACATTTTAATAAAACCTGACCTTTATAGTATAATTAAAAATATCTGTCAAATAAAAGTAAATACCGTTTATTATTCCCCACACGTGGATGTTTGAGTGCCATAGTATAGAGACACTCTGCTTTGAGGCACTTGATCCCTAATTAAGGAGGCCCTCACGTACGCACCTCTTCTAACATATGAACAAGAGATGCTTGAGCCTACGGGCATAGTTTTACACAACGATGTCACATGCATAGCCACTCGGAGTCAAAGGTCAATTAGTCCGAATCATTGAAGAGGGACGGTATGAAGGTTTCAAGTTTATTTGGTAAAGCTTTGTAGTAATTGATGGGAATGTTGATTGGCTGACACATAATATGATTGATTTATAATTGAACCTTTTTCATTTGGTGGTACAGGTAAATTTTATGTTTTACCATGAGCTGTTGTATTTTTTTTTTCAACTTTAGTAATACGTTTTATTTCATTATTTATTTTGAAAGGTAATATACAACTACTGCAATAATATATTTAGTGAAATAATTGGTCTATAAGTAGGATTAACGTTACTATGTACAATAAAATAAAACTAATTATATAAATAAACTATCCTAAACCATAAGAAAGCAAAAGTATGAAAAGAAAAGTAAATAAAATATAATAAAAAATTACCAACTACGACGCGTCAAAAAATTCCTCCGCAACGCTGTCGAGTGGTAGCGTGCCCAGAAGGCTGGCAGCAATGCCACGTTGAATGGCAATGCTTATTCTCTCAGCGAGATATAAACCAGCCCTCTGGTCACGGGAAGCATCGATCAGCCTTCTGGCGATTTCTTTGTATATATTTATGAGAATAAAATATTCAGATGTCTGAGTTGGAATCTGAAGGGAAAGTAAATATGTTTTGCAAAAAAAAATCAAGCTAATAAATATGCTTGCAAAGTAAAGTTTCTGTATAGTGACAATAACGATTCTTACTATGCGATACTGTTTCTTGAAATACCAATGTACGTGTAATACTACTTTATTGATCAAATCCATCAATAAACCAAACTCAAAATATTGTGCCAGATACTGAGATTGCGTCTATTTCAAAGGCGTGACAGCAGGTCCCATTTCCACACTTTATTACATCATTATATAAAGTAGGTACATCAAAACCATTTTGGTTTCATATGATATTTAACAAAGGTACATTTTTCTCTCAGGTTATTTAATTTTATAATATTGCGGTAAGTTTAAATGAACTAGGAATTTCCGTTTCATTGTCTTTTGTATTTTGCGTATTGTCTAGTTTCCTCGTCTTATAATTATGAGGTGCTATTGGTCTCAGAAGAAATAATGCATTTTGATAAAATGCGTTGCGTGTATTTAAACTGTAATCTATATCTGTAATAATTAATATTAATCTGTAATCAGTAGACAATAAAGAATCATCATAATTTTGGGAAATATTTGAAACTGACTGACAGCTAACAACACAAATGACATGAATCGAGAAAATAATGCACTATTTACCCACTTTAAATATAAAGTGGGTAAATAGTGCATTATTAACTTATAACTATTGTTATAAGTTTAAATATAAACTTATAACAATAGTTGAATATTGACTTGGTAGGTACATTGTTTCTCTTAAAATAGGTTTTATACTAAGTGGTGCCACCATATTTAATACTGTACGAAAATGACACCTTATTTTATAATTTGTACTGTCAATGTCAGGGAAAGGGATACGGTTGGCCCAATTTCACGAGGGGCAAACATCGCACAATGTCAACCCCTTATTTAATGGGAAATTGCTGTGACGCTAAGCTGACAGATAAGCTGCTAACATCATATAATTATGTGGTAATTGCAAAACGCTATGAATATTTTGAATTGTGTTTATGTATTAGAAAAATATATTTATGTTAAGAACAAGAACAACCCATCCATATATAAATTACACTTTTAATTCTTTCTTAGTATTTAAATTCTAACTCGATTGGAACTACTCATCCGATCTAGAAGAAGGCTATGGGCTATGTATCATCACGCTATGAACCACGGGTGCGGAGTAGAAGGCCTGAATGAGGCGCGTGTAACCATGGGCCCATCTAGTTATATTATAATGTCTAAATAGGAAGTTTAAAAAGGAAAAAGTAATGTAATTTTCAAGAATGACAAAATACTTTTTCTAATCTTCTCTCCTTGTACCGTGTGTCAAAAGTTTGATCCACTTCCAGACGAGGCCTTATCAACGCAAATCTACGGCCTAAACAAAAAATTTGAGTGCTTTTGACCTCAAGTGCCATTGTGCCGAGGGCTCTACATCAGTTTTGCAGTTACAAGAGTTCACCGTGTTGTTTTTTAAATTATGTAGTCAGAATTTTTCTTAACAAAACTTGCGCAATTTTCATCTACTGTTACCGCTATCTACAGAAAACACACACATATTTCCTTATTATTCCTGAATCGAAGTTCAATTTAGTACTTCAAAAATTTTCACTGATTTTTTATCAACATTTGAAGTAATATAGGCTGCAATCGTCTGCTGGCTGCATATGTACATTTTCTGTTAGATATCTATGTATATCTCTTTCTATAAATAATACATCAGAAAACGCTGAACTTTGTTCCGCATCTAAACTAACGAGGCAGCATCATTACATGTGCTGCATTCATTACAAGTTTAGCATAAACATTTATACGGTGCATCTGGGCTTTGGGTGTATGTCACGTAATAAGGCAGCGGACTGTTTTGTTATATCAACAATATACATACAAAAGTGTAAAAATATTATGGAATAGCGAAACATCTTTTATATTGAAATCGTTATTTGTGTTATTTTATGGCTGATTAGGCAAAATTCCTTATAAATGCAAATATCCACGGCATGCTATGACATTACTACTTCCTGTATTTATCTCTTTTTGGGCTGTGTTAAACCTATTAATCAACTCTTTTCTAAGCGTGGGATAGAAAATACTTATTTTACAATTATAAATGGGTAGATACTTTCAATAATAAAATTAATGGGTATTTCTTATACTTCTTAAGCTTGTTCTGACTAGTGATTGTGTAAGGCCTGAGTTCTGTATAAACTAAGGCCGATAATCACTACATAGTATAAAACAAAGTCTGTCTTCTGTTTGGCTTCAGTCTGTCCCTATGTATTTTTAAATCTTAAAAACTACGCAACGGATTTTAATGCGATTTTTTTAATACATAGAATGATTCAAGAGGAAGGTTTATATGTAGGTATAATTGACGCGGGCGAAGCCACTGGCGACGTCTAGTAGGAAATATATTTCGATAGGTAGGTACCTATTATTAGGTAATAATTCATTATTTTACAGTAAACTAGCTGACCCGACGAACTTCGTACCGCCTAACAGTCGATTCTTTCTTTTTTTTGTCTCTCCGTAAGAACCATCCTCGTACTTCAAGGAATATTATAAAAAAATAATAAGCGAAATCGGTTCTGCTGCTCTCGAGATTTGCGCTTAGCAACACATTCAGCGATTCATTTTTATATTATAGACTATTAGGTGTCTTTATTTTAATGACTCGCTCAAAATATCACTTATAGACAAGGTAAAATATAAATTAATTAAACGGACATTTTTATAGCTACACATTAATTAAAAACAATTTCAATGACAAAATGGCTCCATTAACGTATACGTATAACACCAAAATTATTGAAATTGCGGCTAATCGGTCCATGGGTATGTGACATGTACTTACAATTAATTTCGATTTCCGATATTATTAATCAACAAACGATTTTAATGTCATTCGAGTGCGTGCATAAATGTAATATAACTTACGTTGTGATTGAAATAGCGAAAGGTTGACGGTAATTAGAGTTATTATTTCCCGTGCATATGCATGTGGACTTTATAATGTGCAAAGCGTGGAAATGGTAATAGATTGTGTGCAGGAATTAATTACTTGTGCGCGAATGGTGTAGTGGTCCAACAAGCAAACCGGGTAAGGAAACTACTGGCCCAGCAACCGACGGTTGCACCAGGTACTCTCCGTAAACCGGATAACACATACACTACATCGGAGGAGGAGACAAGACGCGTCCTACTCGAAACACACTTCCCAGGCTGCGTCCTCACCCCGGTAGTAACGTGGCACGATACACCAACAGTGGCGACCGAACACGAATGGAGACACGCAAACAACGTGGTCACAGAAGAAAAACTCCGATGGGCCATCGATAGCTTTCACCCCTTCAAAGCAGCCGGACTGGATGGCATCTTCCCAGGGTTATTACAATGGGGAGGGGAACCTGTCCTTAAAAGACTCCTGGCAATCATGAGGTCTAGCCTGGCCCTCAGATATGTACCGAAGAGGTGGAGGTAAGTCAAACTAATCTTCATACCAAAACCAGGCAAAACAGACTATACCCATGCAAAGTCCTTTAGACCAATAAGCCTTACCTCCTTCATGCTTAAAGCCTTGGAAAGGCTTTGCGAGAGGGAACTAAGAAGTGGGGCTCTTAAGCACCTACCCTTACATGCCAACCAACATGCATACAGCTCAGGGAAATCGACGGAATCGGCCTTACATCAGGTCGTGGCCCAGATAGAAGCTGCTATACAACAAAAAAGCATCTGCTTGGGCACCTTCATCGACATAGAAGGAGCCTTCGACAAGACAAACTTTTCCAGCATAAGCAACGCCCTAGCCAGGCATGGTGTGGATCAGATGCTCATACAGTGGATCCAAAACATGCTCAGCAAAAGGGTAGTGCGCCTGCAAGGCGACAATCAGACAGCCTTGATAACTAAAGGGTGCCCGCAGGGAGGTGTACTCTCCCCGCTATTGTGGAACTGAGTCATCAATGAACTCATAGACAAACTCAACGCGAGATACTTCTATACAATAGGTTATGCAGATGATCTAACCATACTCACATCAGGTAAGGTAACCAGTACAGTGTACGACCTAACCCAACAAGCCCTACGCATAGTAGAGTGGTGGTGTAATGAGTACGAATTATCTGTAAACCCGACCAAGACCGAACTAGTTATGTTCACACACAAACGCGCGCTGGGTACTTACCGATTGCCCAGGTTATTCGATACAGAGCTTAAGCTGTCTACCGAGGTCAAGTACCTAGGTGTCACTCTCGACAGCAAATTGACATGGAACAGCCACATGGAAAATAAGCTCAATAAAGCCAGCATCATTTTTTGGCAGTGCAAGAAGATGATAGGAAAACGCTGGGGCCTATCCCCCAAAATTGTCTTATGGCTCTATAAGACAATAATACGTCCGATGGTAAGCTACGGCGCAGTAGTGTGGTGGCCTAGGACCAACCTAATAACGGCCGCCAACAAGCTTCAGAAGCTTCAAAGACTTGCATGCCTAGCGGCCACGGGCTGTATGAAAACAACGCCAACAGCGGCACTTGAAGTGTTGCTGGATCTGCCTCCATTGCACCTGTTCATACAACAGGAAGCAACGATGTCGGCAGTCCGGCTGAGAGCCCTGAAGCTCTGGAAAGACACGAATATACCGCACACTAACAACTTAAATACACTCTTTAAAGAAGTTCCTATCACACAAGCAATAAGCGACCGCATACCGAAACAATTTGTTTTCGACAAGAAATACAAAATCCAACTGTACGAGGATCTACACGGAGGAGCAGTTAACCACAACGAGCTCACGATCTTCACAGATGGGTCCAAAACGGATACAGGTACGGGTTCAGGAGTATTCTCCGAGGACCTAAACATCAACATCGCAGCACCGCTGGGAGCCTACAACACGGTCTACCAGGCCGAATGTTTTGGCATAATCCTAGCTGCCACAGCAATCATGGCACGTGAGGTAAGGGAACGATCCATTAGGATACTCTCAGATAGTAAGGCTGTCCTCTCAGCCCTCAAAAGCCATACTATCACCTCGGCACTCACGCTTGAATGCCACCAGAAACTAACAGAGGTAGGTAAACTAAACAAATTAACACTGCAATGGATCAAGGGCCACAGTGGCTCAAGAGGGAATGACGCAGCCGACGTACTCGCCAGAAGAGGGGCCACTTTAGAGGTGGTGGGACCCGAGCCCATAATTCCCCTCCCTTCTGGTTTTTATCGCAACCTGGTAAGAAATAGGACCAGGACCAAACACAACCAGTCCTGGATTGGTATTGAAACATGTAGGCAGGCCAAGGAGGCTCTTCCCGCAGTAGACGGTAAGATAGCCAAACAAATCCTCCGGCTGTCCAAACAACAACTACGGACAGTCACGGCCGCCTACACAGGACACGGATTCTTTAATAAACACCTATTTACTATAGGTATCACCGACAGCCCGCTGTGCAGGGCCTGTATGGCAGCAGACGAGACGGCAGCCCACCTGCTCCTCGACTGCCCTGAGGTCGCACAGTACAGGCAGCAGTACCTGACCAGATACAGCACCCTGAGGGAGGCCGTGGGCCACATCAAGAGTCTGCTGGCCTTCCTCGAAGAGCTGGGGTGGCTCGAATGAAGACACCATTCCCACCCGCACGCAAAATACACGCCAAGACGTGGAGTTGCGGAAACAGCCCGTGCCATCAAGTATCAAGTATGGTGTAGTGGTTAAAGAACATGCTCTGCTGCTTAAAACTTACCTATTCGCCCTGAGCGAGTAATCGGCCTTCGTAATTGGACACTTGCAGACAGCTTACGGCCGGTTTTAATATTCGATCTATCCATGAATTTGACATATTTTGTACGGAGCATATGTCAAATGTGCATATCTAGTAGCCCAATCAAAGGATGAATCGAATATTGAAACCGCTCGCTGGTGTGAAAATTATGAGAAGTGCACACACGCTGCTCGCTGTTTGGCAACTTCTTCAATTGCCATATCTATTCGCTAATCGGACCCGTTGGGACCACTGTCTAACCTGCAAAACTGAGTGTTGTGCTTTCGGTTCCTGCACGAGAGAACAATTTACGTACCTAATCCAGAAATTCTTGTTCAGAATTAGAATAAGTTAATGTTAGTAAAGTATACCACGGTACTTTTACTACTAGAGTGAGTGTCTTTTAAAAAAACTAACTAATTTTGACCAATAACGTTTTATATCCAATGGTATCTTTGAGGCAGTAGCAGTTACTTGGAGTAGTAAGGTCATCTACCTATCAGGGTCACAATCATAAAGATCACTTTCAGCCATTCATAATAATTGAATAATTTATCCTAAGGTTAATGGCTATGGTTAATAAATAGACCAATTATAAAAAAAGTTACTAACGATGCACACGGCAGCCGTTTGTAAAATTCTGAAATAAATTGGTATTAACTTTAACCTTGACATATTATTTGAAATTACCAAGTAAGTTCTATCAAATTAATCCGGTGCCGAAAATAGTGAGCAGTAGACTAGTATTATAGTTATATTACAGCCAAGCCAAAACTTCTTCAAACAACGTCAGAACAACGTAAACATAATTATGTAACTATAATAGAGAACATCCAAACAATACTGGGCTTATAAAAACTGCTCGTACTCAATCACATTAACTTCGACAAGTGAGTAGTAATTAGAACAGTTCGGTCAGAATGTCAGACAGTGGACCTAATTCTGGTGTACCTAAACTAAACTAAATTACGACTATTGTTTTCCCTTTCGGTTTAGTAAAACTAGAAGGAGATGGAAACTAACACGGGTTGACAAATGTAGTTTTAAGTAGCTTCGTGTGACAATCAATATGTGTCAAATAAATCGCGTCGCCAATGCCTTTGAATCCCAACAAAATTGTTTGCTATATCTTAAATATCGTCTTTCCTCAAATCAAATCAAATCAAATATTTTATTTGCAGGAAACGTGGTACAAGATTGGTGTTAAAAAAAAAAGTTGGTTCTCACATTTCACCAGCATTGGCATGCAAATATACAATAAATTATGTTAACAATCGTCACATATCTAATAATAATAATCACATAAAGAAAAAAAAATCAATAGTGTAGTGCTAATAACTTTAATTTTTTGTACCTAGTTTTATTACTTCATATTTTGATACAATGATTTGCGGTTTAGAACATCTGCGCTATGCGCTATGTTTCGTAATAGTTATATTGGTAAGTTTGAAATTAGTGTTCAAATTATCATAGATAAATGTTATATTTAGAAAGATACACATACTTAAATGAAGTGATATCCTAGTGGAGCGACCAACGGACTGCGATGCAGAGGGTATGGGATTCGAATCCACGGCGAGCACTATGACTTTTTGAAGTTATTTTTAAACGTCTGAGGTAAACATCGTGCGGAAAGTTGCAAGTCTGAAATTTATCTTTAATGTTCTCAAGAGACATCTGAAGACTGCCTCCTCAAGCTGTTTCTTAAAACTCTTGTTCAAAACTCATGTAGTTCTCGAATTTGATTTAAAAAGCAAGTTATGTTCAATATACAAAAAAACAGCAACGGCGCGCTAAATATTTTTTATACTGATTGTCATTAAACCCATAACTTTGTCAGCTGTGCCGAATAAGCCACCAAACTGAATAATTAACACGAAAGAAACTCCAAGGAAGTTGACGGAAAATTTTATCCACCATTGTGAATAAAAAATAAAAAGACGAATTATTAAAATTTACAAGTGACTGAACACCCTGTTTTGAACAATGTAAAAGATTTTTTTATCTAGGAGCTCATAAATCCGTAGCTTTTTCCCATACTGCTTGAGGTTTTGAAAATTCTACCGTACAGTTTCCTCCAATTGCATACACAGTTACACACTATATTATTTGATATTATTATTTAAGTACACATGATTTGCATTAAGTAAATAAAAAATCCCTACACTATAAACCAGAAGCTAAAATCTTAGACGAAACTTTTTCATCTTAACGGTTATATGAAAACAGAAAACCAGATTCTATTTTGAAAATGCACTAAAACGTGAAACTTGTCGATCGGCGACTGTTGTTATTCGCAGCGATGCATTTGAATAATAAATATATGGAGCGGCAGTTAGTGGGCGCGCGTGGGTGACGAGACCTGCATTGTGCACATTGTCCACCCACACAACGTGCACACCCATTTTTATATCACTTTACGCTACCTCCGATTTTATTGTCTCCATGCTTATCTGGGTTATAAGTATTGACACCGCGCCTTTCCCGCACCATGTTTTTCAAATGACCTTGTTTTGTTGGCAGAAACAATATTAGGTTTATACGCAAAATTTTCTCCACCAGCTTTGGTTGAAGTTCAATATTGGTATACTCAGTAAAAGTAAGGGGCGTTTGAACCACGAGCGTCGTCCATTATTAAACCGTTTGCATAATATCTAGAGCGTATTACGCTACCAGTATGTAATGCCGGAGAAGTTTAATATTTGACTGGATTTATAAATTAATTTGCTCGATAGATGAATCAGAAGGCGGGGGGATGGTGTGTTCAAAAGTAACTCCGGTTGGTGGATTTAATATTAAAGAAGCTACCGACATCGCGGACGGATTAGTCTACATAAAATATTATTGACAATGAATAGCAAACGAGCCAACTATAATCACGCCACGACGTGTAACTATGTTTGATGTGTGCGGTTACTTAATCTAAACATGAGAACTGTTGTATTGCTTACCTTGACACTGCGTGTCTTTTATAACGAACAGCAAAAACGCCGTAATTGTGACAAATCTCCAACGTCGCCTCCCCATTGTTGTGATTAATTTTCACCGTGTCATTGATATTGTGTCACACGTCACGAGAAGGTGTTTAGAGTTCATAAGAAGTCCCCTGGGTTTTAGAGATTGCCATCCTTGGCACTGGAAATCGAAACAATGGCGGTTACGCCATACCGTTGGTTCTGTCACATCTGAAACAAAAAGAAAATTGGTCAGGCCTGACGTCATTATTTTCTTATTACTTCTTATATAGATCTAATGGTTGTTTCCACAAATGAGGTACTAAATTGGAAATAGAATTATGTCCACAAGAAAAGAAAGCTAATATTCTTTGCTGTGTAATCACAGTGTTAACTCTAAACACGTCGTGCGAAAAGTAGGTTAACAGATTCATAAAAACATCGTAATCGCGTAAATATTTTTTATGATAAATAAAGCGACTGGATGCGTCTCTTGTTGAAATATATCAATAACACTCTGTATGCGTACATATTAACTACGATGTAAATGATGAAGTGCTTTTAATAAAAATGCTTCCATATTCCAATCAATTTGTCAGGCAATTTACTTGCTACATAACGGTTGAGGAGTTAGTTTATTCAATCACAAAGTTAGTTTGCGAAAATAATCGTGATAGGCTATCTATCCGACGCTAAACTGAACGCAATCAATAAACCCCCGAAATTGAGTAGTATCCAATCAACGACAACTCCAAGACGAAGTGTCAGGTAGCGGTGAAACTTTGTCGATAGGTTTGTTGAACGCCATTGAAAAGCGATACTATTCAAGATAATTAGAACATTGTCCACAGGCTTGACACGTTACTACAAACTTTACTGACAGCGTTCGAAACTTGAACAAGACCGAACGTGACCACAAAGATGGCTGCCATTTAGCTGTCATTGTACCATCACACACTCTTTGATCTGCTTTCAGTGTGTAGGTTCACTAACCCTTTCAAAAGGCGTGTTTCAGATTGCTTTAATTATGTACCCCTTTTGCGTGTCCGAATTTCTCATTCGGTAGACGATGTGGGTTTAGTTAACAAACTATCTCTGGTACTTTATTTATGTATATTAACTTAGAGGTGATCGCACGAATAAGGAGTTACAGGACGAGAAAATGTTGCACTATACTCGCTATAACGATTTGACGTCAACATTAAGAGCCGCAAAGTATCTATTTCCGTATTTTCTTTCCGCAGCTGAAAGTGACATTGTAAATAAATTATATTTATCTGCATCTTGTATTCATTCACTCGTCTTTGTTCAAATGAATCCGAGAGTATCCGAGACCAAGTCTATTCCCACGTTTTTTATTGTAATGTGTTTCCAATATCGTATAAAATACCCAGTATGTTTGAAATAGCTTTTAAAAATAAGGTTCGTATCATTATCACTGTATCTAAACAGTTTATTGAAGATTTTTTGTGTGTAAAATATACTTTCAACGTAAAACAGAGTAAACAAAAATATAGTGGAATGTTAATATAGGGCTAATCTAAATGAAACCTCAAACAGGCAATTGTCAAAGTTAATCCTGTTGCCAACGTGGTTCTGTTATCTCCAATTGCCAATTAATTGGATCAATCGTCAATCCTGATGGATAGGCGGTATTTGACCAGCTTTTACTTAGTTCTTGCTAAAGCAAACTTCGTTTTCGCAACTTCATTGTATATTTACTCGCAAAATGTTTCAATATTTATTGAATAGTCTTTTGAACCGTCAATAATTAATTTAAATCTTAGCTTAAGTTTGTGTTTTTAACATGAAACAAGTTATTATGACTTTTGTAGTTCTTATTTTTTGAAACATTACAGTTTTTTATTGATTTTTACTAATTTAAAACAATATTGGTATTAAAACTTTTAGGTTCATAAAAAAATATCTTAATATTTGTCTTTTGGGGCAGTGTACACCTTATGAACATGGGAAATTCTAAAGAAGGCATGGTACATTTCTTGAAAGGTATTAAAAATCTGTGGGAAACATGGTGCAAATAAATAGAATCTGTTTAAATATTTAACTAATAGACATAATGAAAGTTTACTCTGACTTTTTTTATATGTTAAAGATCTTTACAAAAAAGTCCGTGTTGTTAAAGGCTTTGCATACACTAAAACAACCAACACAAAAACACACGCATTTGTGGATCACATAAATATTTTAACGGCGTGAGGATCGAATTCGCAACGTATTTTTATTTATTCATTGGTGAATAAATTCAGACCACTGTCATGAAAATCCGTTTATTATTTTACAATGGTTACTTATCTTGAAGTATACTAGGACAACGGTTCGTTTAAACTTAATTTGGAACACTGACTGTTATTTACTTAGGAATACATCTTCAATCTTAAGGCTGCACGTGGTTTTGGGTTTGAAAATATCTCCCAAATAGAGTACGTTCGAACGTTCGTTCTACTTTTAATTTATAACCAATCTGTAATACATATAATCTGATTATATCGTGTGGTGCATTAATAGTGTATTTAAAACTACCAATTACAAGTACTAGTAATTCCAAACCAGTAATGATCGGGTGTCACTTCTGGTGGTAATACATCCGCGGCACTATTAGCGGAGGTAGTGAAACGTGTAGTGACGTCAGAGCGCGTCACGTAGCATCGCGCCGCGGTCGCCTCGCTCGCATCGTGAAAGCGCCTCGTTCCGGCTCGACGGACCGTTTCTACAACTTTGCCACACCAATACACACTCATGCGTACATGTTTTTCTAATCATTCACGTAACACCCCGACAATAAGACAATAGAAAGTAACAAAAATTGTATTCTCTAGTCAGATGCAACGGATGAGATGAAAGAACACCACCAATACTTTGATTCTGCATGCACATCTATCCAGTAGCGTTTCTCAAATCTTCTTCGTGCCTGTTATGTCAATGTTTGCTTAACCTTCGCAGTACAAAGAATATCTTTAGTCCGAGGGTTGTCTTTTAAATTGGTTTTCTTGCTCGTAATAAGAAATATAAAGTTTCTTTGTCACAGTAAACAAGATTTTGTTCATTAACTTATAATGAGATTCTACTAGAAAGATGCAAAATTGGTTGGGAAATTAAAACTTTTGTGTGAAGAGTAATCAAATAAGTAAGCTTTTTACTTTAAGGTAATCACAGCAGAGTATTATTATTTTGTTTGAGGATTGTTATATTAATTAAGAAAGCATTAATTTGTTACCGAGGTGAAGATGTCAGTGAAAGGTGAACTGTTTGATGAAACGTTGACAATTTATAAGACTTGAATAGTTAGGTGAAGTTTCAATGCCATGCCTTGCCATTGTTGTGTTTACTTATTAATGATATAATCGGCTGTCGCTATACGAACTATACCTATTTGGACTTATCGGGTAAGGAAGGTCAAACAGAAAAAATATTGTGTAAGCAACCTCAACAACACTCACGGGTGTAGCTGTGCAGTCGCAACAAGTAAAAAAGTCAAACCTAAGATCCTAGGTACTACTTATATCATGTCAGATCACTTTAGCATAAGTATGTAGGTATAAGAGAATCCAATCGGTACTGTTACTACTTGCGAGTTTATCCGAAGTCAGAGGCAATTCAAAATAATTACTAAACATAAAGAATTGAGTTGCCATACAATTTGATGAACTTGAATTGGAAATGTCCAATTTCGTCAAATCGTTAAATAGTTTCTTCTTATCCTTATATTAAAGAAATATTTTAGTAGATAACATGATTGGCCGAAACTTAATTACTTCTGCCGTTATGTTTTATCAATTTTCAGTTTATGTGTTTATTGCACAAAAGTACCTACTCAATTTATTTTAATGTGTAGCTTGAAGGTCAGTCTAGCAAAATTTGTATGTCGTTCTTTAAATTTTCGTAGGCATGTACCTACGAAAATTTAAAGAACCACATACTATGTAGTAATGATTGCCAAATCAACGACATAATTCATCAACTCTCATTGCCATCGAGAATTCATTTGTGTCAGGGTTAATAAAATGATTAGTTTCTTATCTCTTATAAATATAATACTACTCGTATTTAACTATTCGTATGTCTTACTGTGTAGTAAACATTTAGCATAATTCATTCATGTTTCGTAATGTTTGTTTAATTTACTTAATAATATAATTTATATTTTAATTAGATAATAAATTATACCGTTGACTGTAATCGTTGGCAAATATTCAAAATTTTGTTGATAAAATATGAAACTAAAACTCTTTGACTAAATCGTTCTTTGACTCCATCATTTAGTAAGCATAAAATTTCTTAATTTTAACTTGCATTTTGAGTCTTTGGCGTAGAATTTTACTCATACTTTGTAAGCAATCTCGTTCTCTCGTACTACAGATTGATGAAACTCCGCAGAAATTGGAATCAAATTGAATTCAAGTCTTCAAAGCTAAAAGCCATTAGGAGTCCCCGTTATAGCTAGACCTACGAATTATTCAATTAAAAATCTATGAATATTTGAGCGCTTCATGAATTTCCAACAAAGTCGATCTGATGTCATAATACCAATAACAAGAGAGTGATGGTTCGTCAAGCCGCAGGCTACGAAAACAGATATTTCTCTATCTCTCAGATAACGAGGCATCTGTCTATCACTTCAATTTAATTGGAAAGTTACGATTAGATATCGAATTCTCTAGTGATTTGGAAATTATAAATAAGAATCTTGTTTTCACTTCTATAAATGGACGTTTTTCGAAACTGGAACTGCTTTTATTATTAAATTGAGTGTATTGTTTCTGTCATGTTTGATTAACTATCTAGATTGAAAAACATTATAATATTGATATTTAGATATTATTTATATGTATTGTATTGATTGTTGCTTTAGGTACACAATTTAATTATACTCTTCGAAGCTCACCGCGCCCTATACGTTGGCCAATGTAACGAAAGCTGACACATGCAGTATTAGAATCTATCGTACTCATAATAAAATACTGGCAGAACCAATAAATTTTTATTCGCTTACATATGCAAATAAAAATAAACTGTTCCTCTTAAAAAACATCGCCAGGAAACGTAGGGCAAATTATGTAAATCACGTTATAACGTAATAATCATCATTATGAAGGATATAATAAAATCTGCTGAAAATAAGCATGCAGTTATGGACGTAACGTTGCGTCATTTCACGTGTAATAAATATTATGTTAAACAAACCTTTTACATTTCGTATAGCTCTTTGATGTTAGTTTGAATATATTCATAATTTTACACCTTGTTATTATAACAAGAAAGTCCGAATTACTGAGAAATATCATCCTGACGGGTGGTCACAGTCCTCATAATTATAAAAGAAATGACACACACTGAGATTATTACACAAATATGTGTAGTACAATAATTACAGTTCTTTTATTGTCTTATGAGTCAAAAGTGGCATGCACAAGCTATGACTAATCAAAATATTTGACCGGTGGTGTGGCAATCGAACCAGTTACATGCGACGCGCTAATGTCGATGTAACATTGCGTTACATCGGTTATTGACAAGGCAGTTCTTACACTATACATATTTTAGGTAAAATTACATATTCGCATATATCTTACTTAGCTCCATCGATTTCTACTATATCTTAATCTTAAAAGGGTACATAATATTTCATCGAAGCTATTAAATGAAGAAAGATAAGTTATTATGGGCCGTTTTTCCTTGTCCCTAGATAAACGCATACTAAGGAAAATATGGTTCTTGACAGATTTTGTTGAAGAGAACTGTAATATTCGTATAGTATATAATAAACAGTTCAACAAACTGAGATTAACAGAACTGAGCCATATGGTAGCGAACAGCAACTTATATAAAGTTTACCTAATTCGCTGCAAATAGGTACAAAGTCACAAAAAGTAAATAGGGACGTCATACAGTTAAATTACGTAGATACGTGCAGGCTATACATTTTTGGCTAGAATGTAAGACCCTATCAAATCCCTCGGGTGTTGTAAGAACCAGCTAAGGGGTTACACCAAGAAAGCAATAAATAATATCAAATTGCGGTCGTGAAATAGCCTTCGGAGCCTGCCTGTGATAATATCCTAAGCCTCGTTTGCACCATTTTATTAGATTAGATTTGAGTTCTAAGTTCAACAAAGATGTAAAACATTTTGGCAGCTTGTTTGAAGGCAATAGTTTAAAGAGTTTATAAAGACGAGAATTTAATTTAGAACGGAGTTTCATCACTTTGATGGCTTAAAGGCTATCTTAAGATCAGCTTCATTTTTAATCACTTTCAGTGGAAAGTATTTTAAAAGGTCGTTAACGTGAAAGCTTAAAGCAAAAGCCCAATATTTCTACAGATGACAGTTCACAAATTTTTTTTCGGCTTAATCAAAATCAGACGGGAAAAGAAAGATGTCTATTTCATTGAATCGACGTCTAGTCTCACGCCGACCTTAATCAGGGACAATCTCTCGAGAATGTGGCAGACGGACAATTTGCGATGACAGAATTCTGATCTTACGTCACCATGTCCATTAGACTGTTTGACATCATCTCCGAATTCCGTGGGCGCTGCCTTTAGCAATTTGCAATTTATAAAGCGGATCTCTCTGCTTCAGAATACTTCAATGAGCCATCATTACTTCTATCAAGGTCAAATACAGATTCAATTCTTTGTTCGGTCATTTCAATTTGCTTTTGCGCATAATACCATTTTTATTCTTCCGCTAGTCAAGTCGATATGATTTATTGCTAAATTATATTTTTATGACTCTACGTGTTTTTACGAACACAACCCAACTCTAATAAAAGAAGGAAAAGTTACCGGTTGAAACTGCAAACTGGTTTGTAGAAACCATTTAACCGACATAATTGGTCGTCTTAAAAAGTAAAATTTAATAATAAATTACACCTGCGACCTTAAACGCTCGTGTAAAGTTTTAATGTTGAATTTCACAAGTTAGTACGTGGCCGGTGAAATTTCGTCCACATGAACGTAAGGCAGAATATTGGTGCGTGAACATGATAATGTGTGAGATAATTTCATGGGCGTTGTTGTGAAGTGTTCTCGTATGCAAATGAAGAGTCCAAGCGTGTCTGAGGCAGACTTAAATTACCCCTATTGTGTGGGTTACAACACTTACAACATGGTCTCACGGTCGACGCATTGTGCCCGCGTGTATGGAGCCCGTACACATTCGGGTCATACTCGTTAATAGATAACTAAAAACATCATTTTTAGTAACGATTTGTACAAACACTTGACTTTGAACGAAGGTCAGCTAAACATAATAAATATGTGGTCAATGTAAGGTTTTGTTCACTTTTAACGATGGTATTGCCAAATATAACTTTGTACTGTTAAACATGCGTGTGTAGGTATACAGACAGTGATCGACGTGAACACTATTCTCAGGGTTTCTAAATTGTGCTAAAAATTCATATGGATATTGATAAATTCGGACGTTATAATATGTATAGTTACGAACTTTGCCATTGACAAGTTTTTTTTTTCTCCCGGGAGCATAATGAAAGTTGAATCAATCTAACCTTAGTACACATAATATGCGTACTTTCTATAAATTCTGTTTACCCGAACCCAATTAAATTTATATCAGTAGCCTAGTTTAACGTGTACCTACTTGAGGTCGTACTGAACTTTATTAAACACGAATATATTTATATGTCCAAAGTTACATAATAGCTCGTAATGTCAAACTACAATAGTGACAGGGTCACAGAGGACACGTACTTTAGGTTGGCCATTAAATGTTTCACGGCGTGCTAACAGTTAGTCGAAGGTCTATTTGACACATAAACTCGTAAATAAATCACGATTCTACAATAAAGTACCCAAAACTGCTAAATATTTAAGCACGACCTTTGCCTTTTATGATGATAAAAACTCGACTTATTAATGACTTTTCATGTCGAGGGGCTTTAAACTTGTTCTAAAATACAGCACCGAGTTTGATATTAGCTTTATGAATATTCTTTACACTAGAGCTACTTAAAATAAATATGAACTGTATTTGCAAGATGAAATGTAAGTTCGTTGTGTTTAAATCTAATAGAAATAACTATAATATTGCCGGGTTTTCTATTTCTTTCTATCCAATAAGCAATATAATTTGCGTTAAAATAAATAAAATTAAAGCTTACTTTTACGATGCTCGAAATTGAATAAATATTTACAGTGTTAAAATATTTTGTACCCATGTCACAAATATTTAAAATATAATACTTTAAAGTTAATCAATCAGTTTTATTGTTCTAGGGATAGTAAAATATAAAAATAGTGAGCTATTAAACCAAAAGACTACACACTTAGTAAGTTTTATAATAAATGGTTTATAGAGGTTCATGCGGCCGGATTTATGAAGGAATTTCCCCACTTTTGAGGGTTACTTCGAGTGGCCTATTTCACGACAGTTACCTACTTCCTCCATCGCCAATAGTCAATCGTCAAATATCAGTTTAGCGCAAAATCTTTGTACAAAATAACTCAAGTTTATTTTCAAAGTACTGCTTTATCGAAAATATTTTAGCTGTTTACAGTTGATTTTACTTCAAAGATTTCAGATTTTTATTTTATTGTTTCACTACATTCACACAACACCATCTAGTCCCAAACTAAGTAGAAGCTTGTACTATTGGTACTAGATAATGGATAAACATACATATATACTTTTTTTTGTAAATATATACGTATTATACATAGAAACACCCACACCCACAGTTTGGCAGTTATATAGCTATTAAGCATAATAAGAGTACCTATTGAAACGTGTAGAGTTTATTAGTGGGAGTCACTTAGATTCTATTAACCGTTTGCGTATTTAAGTGAACAGTATATCGTCTACAGGCTACCTAGGTTGTTAGTTCAAGTAGAACAATAAAATTAAATACTGAAATACAAACCGATCTTCTTACTGTGACTTTTGATTTTTGATCTTAAAGCCTAAAGTTACATTCTGTATTAAATGTAGAGGCTTATTACAATTAAATGATACTGAATGTCGTCAACTCAGGATTCGATAAAAAATGCGGCTGTTGAGCCGTTTTATTCTGCAGTGGCGATATGTGAACGCTGTGATAAACACGAATGTGAATAAATATAAATCAGATTATTCCCTACGGGTTCGTTACCTCGCGACCGCTCTCTAGATGTATTAGTATTCCTCCAACGTATCACCACTAATGCAAGTCAACCCACACACATAAAAATAATACAATTAAACGCGTTATACGCTCAGTTTAGTTAATAACTCGGCTTAAACTTCCACTTTTGTGAAGTACGCTATATTTATTTCTTGTGTAATATGCAGTAACGACTTAAATTACAACTAGTAAAAATCTTTTGAAAAAAGATGCACGAAAAAGAACATGAGACATGATACAGTTGCACCTAAGACTTTCGCCGTAAAACCCGTGGCCCGCTTTGTAGTCTAACATGATTTGACAGAATATTAGCTTTTCCACAAAAGGAGTGCCGTTTGACCTGTGAAAAAATAGCGATTTACTTGGATAAATATCTGAATAGCATAAATTTTGTGCTATAATATTGTATGTGTTTCTATACGTCTTTTGAGGTATTATTAGAATAATAAGATCTAATTCAAAGAAAATGTTTCAAGCCTTCTATTCTTCCTACTCCTATAGACGAAAATATCCCATGATGCCCAAAAATAACCACCCGATAATATCGAAGATGGCGCTATGTTTCATAGAACGTTTCATATACGAGGTGACTGAAGCCGCAGGCGGCAGGTACTACGAGGATAAAAGTCAACCTTCGTGAGGTCATCGAAGCTCCGTCGTAATGAAAAATGTGATTTATGGTTCAGAGAAAATACACTTATCTTGATGGACGGCCTCAGTGCGCATGGATCTATGTAATTTAAGATAAGCTAGGATAGCTTTATCTTTGATGTTTTTCTATCTATCTTATTATCACACTTTTTGCAAGCGTGCTGCCCGAAATTGGGAATTGTGACTTTAATGTTATATGTTACTAATTGTTTGTTGTGTATAACAACCTTCTACTAGTCGACATACTTCTCATTCATGCAATCCGAGCTTTAGGAATCGCTATTATTTTTCTAGTTCTTAAGTCACGTAACTCACAATCAGGTATCTATGTAGGTGTTAAGGTTCTACGGCTATGTTTTGACCGGCTGAAATACTGTTGACCTTAGTAAGCCTTCGCACAACGTGTACACACGTTTATGTTACAATGGCCTAGATTATAATCACCCAGGAAGCACATTATTTTCCAAGGAATAATGCATTGCTGTGGTTAGTTCAATTAAAGTTTTAAATTCTATGAATTGGCATTATCACTCGCTTCCTAAGTCATGACGTACATAAAAACGACCAACCATAATGCCCTACTTATATAGTAGGGCGTCAATGTACTTTTGTACATAATATTTCATAAGAAAAGCGTTTAGTCTCTAAACCACACCACGGGATATTTCATACTTGATTGCTTAGAGCAAGTGAAGGATGAAATTCCGCGGCGGGGTTTTAATATTAAATTATAATATTTGGTAACAGTACAGCAAAAATAATGCAACGTGCCACGTTCCAATGCACACCGTACTGCGGACACACATAACTGGAGCGTAATAAATTCTCCGTTCGAAGTAACGCCAATCGTATTATTTCACAGGCGAACACAACTGGTACAAGTCGATAATGTTCGTTACCCAATGAGATTACTCTGTGATCACACACTGATTGAACGACATCAGCCCAACCGCAATGAAATTTCCTACCCTAACACTTTTGTAATTAAGTTTAAAATGAATTGGCAGTGAACGAAAATTGGCCAGTTCATTTGGCAAGCGCGTGCTTTCAAATTCGAGTATTGACGTGAACGCCTGCCAAGTTTAGAGTGGTCAAGTATCTGGCCAAGTTTTATTAACGCTGGCTGTATTTAGTTAAAACGCATTTATTACAGAAACAGCAAGACTATGATTATAATCGTTGAATATTAAAGCTCAAATAATTCGCCTATTACTGAGCGGATTCTAGCTGTCAGATTACGGAGATTTAAAATTATTTACAGGGTCAGTTTATAAAAGTTATATGAATCTATTATTAAATTTAATAATATGTATTTGATGATGTAGAAATAAGTCTGGAATATATTTTTATTAAATTAGTTTTTTTCTAAACTAAGCCACTTACGTAACTCTCTCAATTATATTATTAAAGCTAGTTTTTTGTTTATACAAAAAATATTTACGCTACATATTTAAATGCAATTTAGTCCTGCTTATCGCCACCAACTTCGAGGTAATTTTGTATAAATTTTGATTTAAGATAATACAGATTACGTATACATACTTGTTTCTGCTGAGAAAAACATCAAACAACAAACATCAATATTAAGAGAACCGTGTTAACACAATTGTACAGAATAATATTTCAGTAACAGTTTTCGCTTATGTAGATGCTATTCACATTATAAATTTCAAAATAGTGTGTTTCCAAATCCCTTGTCTATTTTTTATTCTATGCATGTCTAGTTTTGAAACATTTAATTGAAGCAATGACATGAGCTTATACAGTATTTAATTAATAAAAAGCAGTTAATTTTGATTGCTCTAAGTCTAAGCGTTTTTGTATAAGGTCGGAAATATACTCAATGATCAGCATTTTTATCTATTTCTTGCATATGTTTAATGATATACTACTATTTAACTTCAACTGATAATTTTAAAAGGCCCTTTTAAACATAAAATAATCTAACGACTGATCTCTGTCTTGGGTCCAGTTTACCAATAAAGGTTTAGAGGCTTAAAGCACAGCCATGGGCATAAGCAAGCTAATAATAACCTTGTTACGTACGTTATCTGAGTAGGAAACCTGAATGTCTCAACACAATGGCACCATACATCACCAAATCATTAAGGCAGCTAACGCAACGCTTATTACTTATTACTCAATGCGTTGTTTGGCATGTCTGGAGCCGGTGCAGCCGGTTCGCAACCTTGTACCCGTCTCGCTCCTCACCACTTCGCCCCTCCCGCCCTCGATTCACTTTCACTAGTTCGGTTCGGCGCGGGCCACTGCTTCGGCCTTCCTCGGCCGTCTTCGGTATTCGTAGAGAATTTGAATAACAAAAATGTTTCCTTGTGCCAGCTTTGTGGTTTAGCAAGAATTTGTTTTGCGTTTTCAATGGTACGAAATTCGAAATTTCTGGTCGCAAGGTTACTGTTGAATTTATTTGCGTAGGAGATAGAAAATTCTCTGATAAGATAATGATGAGAGTCAATGACATCTGCTCGAATGAAAGTGAATTCTAGTTCCTTAACCCGAAGCAAGTAGTACGTGATTGTATGTAGTACTTTTATAGTGATGTAATTTCACGGTTTGTATTGGCACATTGTCATTTGCAAGTGTAGCGCGTCAAGTATAATAAATAACACTAGATATAATCGAGCAATCAAAGTATAGCCTAGAGGACAAACTGAGTTCAACATTAATTTGGCAAGCTGTTAAACGATCCACACACCACAAGCCTATCAACTATCTGTCAGCTGATTGTATATAATTACAAAAATCAATACTTGTAAGGGAATAGAAAAAAATATTACAGTATGATACACCAAATCACCGTTGACATTTAAGGAGTGGATTTCATAAAGTAATTATATGAATAGATTTGTTAGCATTTTATATTCACGCCGCCTCGCCGGCTTGAGGCTGTGTAATCTTGACGCAATTAAAATGCATAATATATAGAAAATTGATATTTGTGTACCGAGTTGTACTGTTGTTAGTTGTTTATCAAATTCTACGATATAATAATATCCGTCTTTATTTGTCATAATTTTTCATCAAAATATTCTTGATTGTTTATTAAAACAATACTCTTATATGAATTAAATACTGATATTTTTAAATGTGATATAGGTAAAATTCAATGAAGTCATTTTATTTTGTGTCAGGTGGTTATCGAATATCTAAGTAAGCAAATTATGGACCTCCTTTTTAAAATATTATTATTAATTGAACAATGTAAATGATATGAAATTTTACTAAGCATACATAATCATACCAATTATATAACGTTAAATAATAGAGCTTCAAGGTACGGCACGATGTTTACGTCAGTGTGGCGACCTACAGGCTAATCTAATTATATATAGATTATGATCAACAACTAATAAATCATATAAATAGAAAAAAACTTATGTTCATAGAAATAAGAACTATATTCCGCTATGTGAACGCGTTGATGTCTTTTGAACGATTATAGATACTATGTAGCATTTGTTCTACGAAGAGTCTTTGTTTTCACGGGTTAAATAGTGTGTATATACTGCATTTAAAAAGCCACTTACAAAACTCAGTTTACTGACTCACAGAATGCTACGTTATAGTAAGACCTCTACAAAATAATGATTTTACAATGAATCATCAGTGTAAGCATTAGTAGTAAGGAGAAATATT
Source organism: Euclidia mi (assembly GCA_944739405.2). Lineage (NCBI taxonomy): Eukaryota > Metazoa > Arthropoda > Insecta > Lepidoptera > Erebidae > Euclidia > Euclidia mi. Next base: position 24,510,854 of record OX123187.2, read on the forward strand.
TAAACTGGGGTAATTTCAAGGAGTTTTGGATTAAAAACCTACGCATTCTTGAACAATTGACCATGTCGGCTCCTTTCATATTGCAAGCTGTTGCTGAGAAATTTGGCCAATAAACCTTGCCCTAAAAACCAATGACCGTACTTCACAAATTTCAGTTATGCAAGTACTCAAATGTCACTGGACCAATAAGACGCAGTATCTACAATACACACAGACTAAAAACGTATCTTCACAGATACTAAGTTGAAATGTCACAAGTTCTATTAATATTAATGTTCTTTATAGTCGTTAATATTACAATATACGTTAATCACCTTGTGTTTCGCAATAGCTAGCAATATAATTTATTATTACTGTATGTTGTTGCATGCAACGCAACTGTAAATCGAGGTTGCCTATTATCTGAAATTATATTTATCGAAAACGAGTCTTTTTTGCGGTGCGTATAAAATTAGACTTGCATTAAGTATAGACAATAAACCCGGGAGCAAAATCAGGTCTAAGTGATTCGTATCTTTAGGTATATATTTCACATATATACCTAAACATACTTCAGGGCCGGTGTTATAGAACTTTAAGAACGGTAAAACATCTAACTCAAAAATATCCCTACTCAAAATAACTTTATGTGAATGAGAAGTTTAGTGTTGTATGCGTATTGGCCATACTACTAATCATACTGGTACCTATCCAAAAACGTAAAACTCAACTTACTTCGAAACCATAAAGATATATTTTTTCATCCAACAATTTTTTTTCTTTTACACGCTTATTAGTGATGCTATAATTACCAATACACGACTCCGGATGTTGGGCAAAGAATTTCAAGCAGATCAACGTGTTACAAAAAATCCAAGATGTCTGCATAGACCGGTTCGTGCAAATTCGCCTGATGCGTACAAAATGCGCGGAAGACAAGTTAAATGTCACTTGATCACCTTCTCGGATGCGGACAGATCTCCGTCTTACACTATTTAAATTATTTCTGGTCTACGACTCAAACCACGTTTTCACTGCGTGCTGCCGATAAATATTTGTATAAAGCTTGTTTACGATCAATTCGTGTTGAGAGATATGGAATGTTATATAATTATGTGATACACATCGAAGACTAAGCAAGGTTTAACGAATCATTTCCTATATAATCATGTTTTTCTTGGCATTAATGCAACGAATTGTATTACTTCGGAAAAACTTAGATCTGGGATCACAGCAGTGCCCCGCCAAGTCGAGCGCGAAGCAACACAGCCATACCATCTTTTACTGGAACCATTTCGCCGCATTTTCAGGCCCCTATTTCAGAACTTCTGGATGGGACTAAAACGCTGAAATTCGTAGGTACCGTGTAAAAAATGTTCACGGGTTGAGCATTTTAATACGCTCTAAATACTGAAAAATATGCGATCAACGTTTGAACATTTTTACACGTTAGTAAGTACAGGTCAACGGCCAAGTCACATAACATTAAATATAATAGTAAAGAAATTGCAGTAAGGAACTTCAGACTTGGCTCAACCTTGTCTAGAGATTTCATTACTTTTTAGACATAAACAAGTAGCTCCATCGAGACTTGGCATTTTTTTTACAGATCATATTGTGTGTAATTAATTTGGATAACATGTTCACATCTAAATAAAAAGCTTTACAGCTTGCTGGCTGTTGCCAACTCAATAATACTCAAAATCAATCTATTCTGTAATATTTCAACATAACATAACAAGATAGCCTTTATACTGTATCTCAGTTTTATCATGAAATAAGTAAGTATGTGTATTAGCCTGTCTTGTATAAAAACATCAACCGTAACTCGTGTATGTAAAGTCATACAAATTTTGTAGAAATGTTTTAGTTGAATGTTGTAAACCAAAACAAACGTCTCAGACAGGCTTTAAAATAGCTTTCAGCTTAGTAAACACTGCATATATTATTTGATCTGTATTGCGGCAAAGCCTTTTGAGGCCAGACTGTAAAGGTTGCGATCAACCTTTTCGTTTGACCTCAAAGGGCTATTTATAAACCATGAACGGGACTGTATATTTAGAGTACTATAATTACAGCTAAGCGATAGCATTTAAGATTTCCAAGAACTGAGATTAAGATGATGTCCTTTGATATGAAGTTTGTCTAGAGCTCGTTAATTTTACAAAAATATATAAAGTATTTTAAAAGGCAGCGATAGCCTAGTGGAGATACCAACAGACTGCCATACAGAGGGTATCGGGTTCGAATGACTTTTCGGAGTTATGTGCGTATTGAATTGTTAATTATCGCTTGTCCCGTGCCTCGGAAAGCACGTTAAGCCGTCGGTCCTGGTTGTCATGAAGATCTTTGACAGTCGTTATAGGGTGTTAGTACCTTCTAAATAAACTAACACTAGTCTAAACCAAAATAGATTCTTGGTTAAACGCAGACAACACAATACGTATGAAGGAGACACTCGATTTCGTCAAAGTGTTTTAATATCGTGGAACCTCTAATATTTTGTTGAACAATTTCTAGAAACATGTAATGTAGTCAATAAATCTGGATTCATATTCCCAACACTTACTTTCAGCTATTGTTTCACACCGCTAAAATAAAAACTCAACTGTAGTTTGATATAAAACACGCAGTCGGTAACAAAAACCGGCATTATGTAAAGCCTGTTACTCCATCATTTTACACGAAAAAGGTTAAATGTGTTATAAGTTGCCAGCGTAAAAAAAGTAAAAAATGTCGGTGCTGGTATTCGGGTATGACGTCATCGTCAGGTGTCGAGCAGTACTGCAACGTCCTTGTGAAGCGGACCCTCGTTGTAAAATATTAATATCGTACCTTGTTCTGTGTAGGTGTTATATAGATACAGGTTTTATGTGGTCCGTATAAAGAGTATTGTTGTTTAACAAAAGATACTGTACACTTTAAGGAATGGCTACTTACTATGTATAATACAATGAACCCTAAAATTTTACAGTTCTTTTTTGCCTCAAATGCCTGTAATGAAATAGAAAGAAGTTCCGCTGGATGATATCATATATCTAAGATATCTAAGTAGAGGCAATAGAAAATGCGCGCAATACATTTCAATTTGTGCAAATCCCTCGTTTTCAATGTTCATTAGAAGATAATAATAGCCAAAGCAGATCTTTTAAAAATAACGGCTTGACCACGGGGACCGGCGACGCGACCTGCAACACGATCGGCGACGCGAAAAACATGCCACGGGCACACGCGTTCGCCGTCACGACCAGTGTAGACCAGGAGCGAGACGAAATTAGCCGAGATCTTTTTATGAAATTTAGCTCGACATTGTTCGGACTTTGGTGCCAATATCACTTTTGTTTCAACCCGGCAATCGAACCCGAGACCTCATGATCCGCTTACACTACCGCAAGATCACAGAGGCAGACTTGATATTGTGTACCTAACCACGGTAATGAAATCTATAGGTACAGTATTTTATCTTTATACAAACGGTCAGAAAGCGATTTATACCTACGAGTATACATTATGTAGGTACTGAATGCGTACTTAAAAATTCTAAGAATATATGCTATCATGCTCGCGAAGAAATAAACTAAAACATTTTAGACTGACTCAGCTCCGGCACTAGTCTCCGCGACTACCACTCGACGCCGCGCCGTGGCGTGCACCGTACTAATTCATACATTTGTTTTGGTCGCGCGACCGGTCGCGCGACTCGCTGCAGCACCGCTCGGTGCAATTCGCCAGTCGCGTCGCCGGTCGCCGCTCGCTGTGCGTGGCATGTTATTATGAACATTTCTATACATTTGATTCGGTCGCAAGTCGCATTGCGCGAATTTTCGCTACAGCGAATTGTCCGTGGCCAGGCCCTAATACATGGAACTGGTGCACTGCGCAAGAAACAAATGTACTATTTATATAGTGCATGCTCTAGTAGCATTTTAAATAAAGCTCAAAAGTCTTCGGCAAGACTATAGCTATTATACAGATCCAAATACTGCTACTAATATACACTAAGAGTAACTAGGCGCAACAAAAACAACGCCAACGGTCTGATTTATCCGAGCAACATCTGTGAGTAGCATAAATATATGTCGCGTGCGTACAGAAGTTGCAATACGATCCATTGGCAGTGATAAAGAGAGCACTCGGAAAGTTAGAACAGTATGCCATACAAAGAACCACACATTAATTTATACTTACGGTGTAAGTAATGGCTTTATAAGACTCTAACTCAAACCATTTGATGTAAGTATCTATCTTATACAATACACTACAAAATAGCGATAATAGATTTTATGATTTTGAAATTAATTTTCAGTAACTTAATTGTAATAATTCCCCTGAGATGCTTCTTCGAATTGAGTACCAGCTAGACAAAATCGGACTATTCGTGAATGGATAGATAGAATAACATCAAACGCATTATTCCTACCTTTCGTACCTTGCTTATTGCAGAACATATTTGGTTGATTGTAGAAGTAATAAATGCGTGTCTAAAAAAGTATCTTAGATTATCTAAAATGCATATATCTTTTTATAGATGAAAGTTAAAAGTTACGTAGATAAATAAATAAATAGCAATGTAATAAGAAAATGAATCGTACATTAAAACATGTTCACGCCGTACTTTAACCAATCCGCGGCAGACAGCTTTAATATTAAAATCACCCAACTTAAAATTATTCGCCGTCAAATAAACTTTTGCTTTAATCAACATTTTAGAGTTCACCGCACCCGACCTAACTTCATTGCTATAAACCGCAACACAGTATAAAACGACAAATCTCAGATTTTATTATTATTCAATACAAACACATCACGATACCCTGCGGAGTCTTTACTACAAGATAATATCGTCTTTGTTGCTAAGTTAATATGTTCCAGAATTGTATACATGTATTTCTAGCAGATTACGCGTAGTATTGGCAGCTGAAATAAATTTTGGCGTATCTCGTTTGTTTGACGGAATCACACTCCAATAGCACAATATCGACCACAGCTAGTTGCTTTTATTACCGCATATTATGTAAATGATACAAGTGGTTATCAAATTAACGTTTGCCTACTCCAATTAGTGGAATATCGCAGCAATACTGGCTGCTATTCACTCGATTCAGCGCAGATATGAAAGGTGAGACCTATTCAGTCCCGCTCTGTCTTCTACGCTTTTGATCGAGCGAAAACTACTCAAAGACTTGGTTCGGCTTTAAAACGAACCAATTATTTTCAACAATAATCACGAATTATTTTTTAGGAAACAGAAAAAAAATATTTGACTAATTATTTAATTTGTTATTGTTGATTTATCTTTATTATTATCTTTGGCGATCTGAACTTTCTGTTCATTTATTCTTAGTTTAGTCTTTAGCACTATATTAATTAATTATAAATTAAAAAAAATATGTTGTATTTTTTATCGTGGAAATTATAGGAGAAGATATAAGAAATCAGAATAAGATAATCCGTTTATGTTAATAGTTGTCAAGCAACTAATTCTGCTTATAAAATAATATAAGATTACCTAGCTAATCCTACGCTCTATTATATTTCTTTTAAATTCCAATAACAATCTAAATAGTTGGCCAATTAGACAAATTTGAGATGAATCAAATCAAGAACTACCCCAATTATCGTTCACAATTACGAGGCTTGCAATGTTAAATTAGTGTTATTCGTAATGAGTTTTATTGAAGCCGTTATGATTTCAGAGCCTTCATGAGCCCCTTCTAATGAAATCTATAAAGAATATTATCTCGGCAATTTATTACGACTTGAATATTAGCTAAGTTTTAGAGTTATAGCACCGCATAAGAAACTTTTATATCCGCCTCGGCAAGTTGCTGTCGGCGACGAAAATCGTTATAAATCTTTTACCATTTCTCCTACAACGTCGAAAATATTTCTGGAGGAAATTCGTCGGGTAGCTCGTGCGAAAACCGTTTAACTTGTTAACTTTTGTATAAAATAGGAAACCACCGGTTTACTAACAACCAAATTACATTTAGGCGCTTTCAATTGTTGCGACGTCGGCAAGTTTGTAAATCAATTATCTTGTAGGAATAATATTACTTCATAAAAAAATGGCCACCGACTGCGTTTGATGGTGATTTGAAAGTTTTCATGCCATTTCCTTGTTACTTAATCATATTTATGTAGTTTTTTGCTTACAAAACACCGTTATAAAATCTATTAATACTTCAATTGTTACGACACTCATATTTTTACACCTTCCTTTATTGGGCGCCGATGCTAAATATAGAGACGTGACATTCTGGAGGTTGTACGCTAACATAAAGCCTTTGTTTTCATGATTTCGTTAAGTATTTGTTCCTTGATCTTAGACGGTTATTCAAGCCATTAGCAGTCAATTTATTTAATATAGAGATAAAACTATTCGACCTATACAATAACAAGTGAGGTCACGTCCACATAACACATAGACGTGTCGTGACCTTGTTGTGTCGTGGCTTATTAATGCAAGAATTTCTTTCAACAAAGAGTAAATGTGTCACTCATGGCTGTCTTTTTCTACGTGAGCATAGTTAAAAATTCAAACGTAGCATACTCAGGAGAGCGAATTAGGTCTCAAAAAGCTGCGTATTCTTTTAAAGTTCTTCGAGCTTCACAATAACATTTTGGAAGTGGTCTGCTATTTGATATTATGTTTTTAATATTTCTTAAACAGAACACGGACACACGCATAGCCTGTAAGTGATTTACTTAGGCGTATTTATAAACATTTTTGTTGGACACTATGCAATTATCTCTATTAAAATAAAGTTCTTACTTCTTTAGTTTCTTGTACTTTTGTTAAAACAAGGATAACACACTTATTTTTACTCAGGCCCGAATTATCATCCAGATAAAAACAGCTGTTAACATTACATGTCACGGCCTAAAAAATATGCTTCAATAAATAAGAGCGGGCAGAATGAGCACAAAAGATTTATCTGAGCATTCGTTTCATTTCTTCCTAATCTGCATGGGAGAAAACAACAAACAAATACTAAGTGCTCTGGTGAAACGCCTCACATTAATCACTAACTTAAATTTATATTCTTTCGTTCTTCGAATGCAATCGATCTCATAAACGACTGCCCAATCTCTCTCTTTACGTATTTTTTATAGTTTATTAACTTCAATTCTATTAACGGTGAATGTAATTTTAAAATTACTTCAGCAATAAATTTCTAAAATCCATTTTTATTACGTAGTAACTAATTCTATTTTCTGTGATAGAAAAACACAAACGATGTTAAAAACTCGCTTCGTAAAATAGGAACTTTATTCAATTTGAATAATGAAGGCAATACGTTTCGACCGAAAATAAATAAATTTTATTGAGATAAGGCCTCAATTGAATTAACAGTAACGTGCGAGAATAGGCATTTTGATGAAAAATCACCTTTTATGCTTAAAACCTTTTAAGCCTTTGTTTCAAAAGGCTGTTGAACAGTTCTATATACAAAAAGTTTTCAGTTATTCCGCAAATATTTGAGTCTCTTTACGTCGAGCTAGGTTATAGAAAGCCTAAAGCGTGAAAGCTTTTTGGTCGTTGTATTGTTCTTTGATGTTGCGGTAATAAATATATCCGAACAGCCTATTTCACTCCAAAGATTTTTTAATTAATCGTGGACACTATTATGAACTTAGGTACAATTTAAGCGGACTATTTCATGCAGTTCTGAATTTGTACTTTCTAGAAAATTAAATTCAAGAAAGTCAGTAAGTTAAGTAATAATGTTATCTTTAAATGTTATTGCCTATTAAGAAAACTGAAAGAAAATTTTCGAAAGTAATTTGCTAGATATGATCATATCTCACTTCTTCTCAGACGTAGGCTTTGATGACATACGAAGCAAGTGAATAAACGTAGCATAAGATCTTGATAACTTGCATACAGAGTTTCTTAATAATCGGTTGAGCAGTTCAAGCGTGAATGCGCAATCATAAGATATACAGGCTCACATTTCAATGTATAATATCACTGTGGATTGTATTTAAAAAGTTTCATTGATATAGTGCAAGTATGCTGCTGGTATTTCTATCACTAATAGGTATGCGTCACAAACAGTGACGTTCGCTTCGAATCCGGGCGTTGGCCCGTGATTTATAGGGACGTATATCCTGCGATACAGGGGTCTTTTAATAACAAAAGAAATTGAGACTGTGAAGGTGAAATATCGATGTCCTTGACGATATCTAAACGGCATATGCGCTGACTGTATAGGCCTCATTTAATTAATCATAACTGTGTCAAGCCTACGATGTTGAATTACGTAATTCTGCGCAACTAGGCATTGCTTTATAATTAAATTGAATTTAAGAAAATACATCGTGCTAGGTTCCTTATGGCTTATCGCTATGACGTTTGAAAAGTTTAAAATCTTTGTCCCTTCGGAATTGAGCTTGGGAACTTACAATGAATCGGTGTTCGCATAAAAAGTTTATTGGGGTGTCAATAGACAGTTAAAAAGGAGAATTCAAGGAGAGAAACGCCTTCAAAAATTTCTCTAGTCAGCAGTCTTATAATATTTATTATCAATATTTCTTCGTAAAAAGTTATGTTTAGATATTCAACAGCACCATACAAATATTAACACTCGAGACTCTTTAATGAATATTTGAATAACATATGATTAATAGCAATTTCTATTCATTACCACAGGTTTGTCAACCTTTCTTTACAGAAATACCATATTATTATTATTCCTACCTGGTAATAAGGGAGGAGGTGCCAACAAAATAAGTATCGTTTTTACCCAAGGAAAACTAAGTAACGGAGGAATCTTAATATATAAAATCCTTGCGTTACTAACTGACTGACAGACACGCTACAGCCGAAACTATTGGGCGCAGAAAGCTGAAATTTGGCACGTATGTTCCATGGGGAACGTAAGCGAGCACTAAGAAGGGATTTCCCGAAATTCCCACGGGATCGGCCAAAACGGGTAAATAAAAAAATATATAATAATATACAGTAGTGTTGTAAATAGATTATAGTTAGGTATATATTATTTACTTAGCAATGTTCTGCGGTTGTTTCTAAAATAGAAGCTGATTTAGAGTTCTCCATAATATTCTCTAAAGACATGTGTATTGTGAAGTCTACAAAGCGTGGTAGACTATGGCTAACTCTTCTCATCTTCATTTTACTTGTAAAATCGATGCTTCCCACCGAGAAAAGACGGCCGTGCCTAGTAATGTAGTGGGACAGTTTATACCCAGGACTGATAATGACAATAGACCATTTGAACGAAAACTAATGGAGAATCGTTTCCATTAGTTATCGTTGAATGCTAAAATATAATTCTCAGAAGGCATTTTGATATAAAGGAGTAAGAATATAATTTTATTAGAGGTGGTACAGTCCGGCTGTTTCGCTATGACCGGTCGCGCGTTTGGTTCGGTCGCACTTGACGACCTCGGCAGACCACGCCTTGTCGCCATTCACATGCCATACCTAACGCGATCGTGATACAAACTTGTTTATCAACAACTCTGTTCAATATTAAGTATTCGCATTCGCTTTGGTAATATTAGAAATCAAAAATTTTGCATATTTAGTACGCTTTTCGAGTTCAGAGCGTTTATCTCAAATTGAAATGGATATTCGTCCAAACTGCTCGCTTTTTATTTATCGCACGAATATGTAAAATTCAATCTGCATTTTTAAATATGATTTTATTTATATACTTCACCCATTCGTAAAGTTTATTTAATTCAGTTGGTTGCGTTGTTCGATCGCTACAAGGTGCGAAATTTCAAACGTTTGTTAAATTCACAATTCTGTTTTAGCACTAAAAGCGCTTTGTGCTAATTTCATGAGATTGGTTTAATATTTATGAAGATTCCCGTCTATCTAAAATTTGTTAAATTGCATGTCAGTATTTTAAATGCATTTTATATAAATTATCTGTTAAATTATAGGCCCGCAGCATCTTTCCAGAATGTTTCGAATTATCTACTTAATGTTTAATGTAATTTACTGATGAAGATGAACGACCTTTATTACAGCAACAGCTTTTAATTGGCTTGACAGGATGAACAAAATTACTCATAAAACGCACTATAAAGCTTTTTTAAGGACACCTTCCTCGAGGTGTACTTATGCCATTACGTTTGATATCGTCATCTAACTCGTCGGTTCTAAGTAATGAAACGTTAATTCCGTCGTGACTGGGCAAATGTTCAATTTATTTTGGAAAGCGAAAGCGAATGAACAATAAACTTAAGTAAGGGTTCCGCGGCAAAGAGGGACGAAAACAAAATGTATCATTTCTGGTGAATACATCACATGAATGGGCTTTACGGAAGGTCAACATGTTGTACTGCCGCCTCCGTTTATTTCCTGCGGTTGCGTAACATTATTCATCCTGGATGAATACAAAAGTTTGATAAGTATGTGAACATTTTCTACGTAACAATAGATTATGTTTTAAAAATACGTTTTAGCTATAGCTTGTTTTGTTTATCATTAAAATTGAAGAGAACACATTTATCATAACATAAAAATTTTATACTGAAATCTGAGATATGGATGCTCCTGTTACACAATATTCACACTCGAAGGCTACTACAGCAGTTAAATTGGTAACTGCATTAATTATTTAAGTATTATATATGTTCCTAATTACTATTTACAAGTAATTAATTACAATGTGAAACAGTTGCAGCTCATTACAAAAACAAAATATTTAACGTAACACTGGCGATTAAAAAGAGTGGCCACGAGTTTTATTGCCCGTTCTTTCTCGTGGTTCTACCTATTTCTTTGCGAATGGGCAGTAAATGTAAATGTAGAAGCATTAAGTAATGTACATTAAAATTTGACGTTCATAAGCGTCACCTTGTGACCTAGATGAATAAATGATTTTGACTTTGACTTTAACTTTGAGGTAAGTTAATATGCCATTCTCAGAAACGTCTAAGAAAATGTATGCTTAACTGAAACTCAGATATTATCTAAATATCGAACAATCTTTAGGGCCTTGATTATAACAGCTATGTCGAGAAGGCGTCATGTAATTTGATAACGATATCTGATCTTTTAAAACCAATTCCCCGATACTTTCATTTGAGACAAAATCACCAGAGCGAGAAAGCAATTTTTCTGGCAGCAAAAATAATTATTTTCCATCGGAGATGTTCGGAACGTTCCAGTAAATTAAAGGCACCGAAAAATCGTACAGTCACTCGGTCGATTTCCAATGTCATTAACAAAAGTGAAGAGCGTCTGTAGCGGAGCCGAGGGTATTCGGCCGGCGGACTCGGCTCTTTGTGAATTTCTCGATTCGTCATGGGGACGGTACACCAGCTTTAATGGGAAATGCTTGACAATGAACAAGGAAATTCCGGTGAGCACCAACTGTGTCCTATCCAATTATTTTTGCGAATCACATCACAGCTCGTTTGGTTCTGCAGTTAATTTGTTTCTTTATTTGGCAACGCCAAATTGCGACACAATGTTATGACGCGGCACAAAAGTTTGTTATTTTTATTTCCTAAGTAAAATAGCAACATGTGTAACGTTTTACGAACATTACTTATGCCGGTGCAAGATTATTGCCGCTGAGTTTTGTCTGACCCTGGGATCAACGACTTAGAGGTGCGGTGGTTACGTCATCGATATCTAAGTGGTGATTCGGATACGAAGGCATTAAGTCAGATACTTTAATCTCTTATATGTCCACAAGCGAGTTTATTTAGGCTATGACCAAATCCGTGAGCAGTTTTTATAGTCCCTTTACACATTTAGACGAACGAAGGTATATTATATGTTTATACATCGTGAGAAACTAGAAGGTTCGCACGAACGAAGTAGATTATTGTTAAGTGTATCAAATATAGGTATCTATTTGATCAATCTGGTAAGAATGGTTTAAATAAAAAGACAAAATAGGGCATTACTTTTTACAAGTGGTATTACGTTGTCTAAGTTATCTCATCTATCTTTGAGATATGGTGGTTGGCTGGATCAAAGTTGTTATTTCAAAACTCAATTAGGTACACAATAACAATCTAAGTCAGGGCTTAGGTACCTATTCAACTTGCGTCTGTGGCTGCGAACTTTAATTGACTTTTAAATGAAATTACCTGTTTTCGAAAGTGTCTTGAGATATGAAGATCGTTATCAAAATTAGTTGTGAAGACTACCTGATCGAATTATAAATAAGGTGCGTAATGTAATAAACTGTATTTATAAGGAGGATGACTTGTATTAAGGTCGTAGCGGTGAGGTGGAATGTTAAAAATTTCATGTGATGTCAAGGAGTTTGTTTGGCGAGCTGTAAAAGGTGAAATATGTCATCAAAAAATGATATAAATGAATGCTTTACAGACTCGCTACAATCTGTGAATTTGTAAGTTAATACTAGCAAGCAAGCACAAGCCGTATTGCTGCAAATTAACACAACACTTCTTTCTGACTAAAATATTTTCAGACAAATTTTTTTAAGGGTTCAATAAGATGCATCCTCGATTTGCATAAAATGCTTTATCCATAATGATCTCTTTCAACTTAACATCCGATTATAATCAGAAAGTGGTAAAAATTTATTGCATGAAATATGTATTTATGTTTATGAAATTTGATGTTCAAAAGCTTTGGACCAAAATATTTGAATATTTTTAATAGAAAGTTTTATTTGAGACTTTCTCCTAACTATCACTTCTAGACTCAGACCTATATTTATCTAACTACATACATTTGATTAGGATACTTATTTCACCTTATATTCAATTGAACAAATAACTACAAAATGATGACACGATTTGAAACTATTATTATTATATTCTAAATTTGATTTCTGACGCATCCTTAATATTCCATTATTAACAAGCAGGGTTCTTAAGTCTCTTAAATATGACAAATGATTGATAAATTATATCTTTACTTGTCTCAGGCAAACCGATATGACAAATATCAGTAAAAATCTAATTGCTGACATGCTATACGTATTGAAGGCAGCTTGTTCGCGACAGCCTGCAGCGGCGCTACGCGGATATTGCTTCTCTCAGCTACACTATTCATAAAATCAAATCAAAAATAAATTACCTTTGTGAAGGCATTTTATCAAATTGCCACAGATTAGAAATATTAATTCCTGTATCAAGACAGCTCGCAACGTAAATAAGCTTGCGGTCTAGAGGTTTGATATTAGCGAGGTAATAAAAATTGGTTGAATCTTCCCGTGGGTGTCGTAAGAGGCGACTAAGGGATAACACGATGCAAATACCATCTTTGCGTAGAGACGGAAAACTCGACATCAAACCCTATACGACTGCCTCGGTGGTCTCGCGGCATAAATGTGCGCGTGGGATCGGGAGGCCCCGGGTTCGATTCCTGGGTCGGGCAGTGTTATTGGGTTTTTCTATCACGAAATTCTCAGTAGCAGCACGGAGTCTGGAAATGTGCCCGGTACGGCAATAGGCTCGCCCCTTATTACGTGGGACTAAAGTATATCTGGCGAAAAGTGGGTGTAGAAATACACCTCTGCCTACCCCTTCGGGGATAAAAAGCGTGACGATATGTATGTATGTATGTATAAAAATTGTACGAAGTTCATTCCTTGCGTAAGCCATGTATGAAAATATCGATTTGTAAGTGCAACCATGCCGCAACGCATCTCCGCGACGTCTGCTTTTGATACTGATATCAGAAATAGAGTTATTAAGTTTTATATATTTTACCTCGTGTTTTGGTGACGTTCTTTTTTTCTTCCTTTTGCTGTTGGCTAATAGTTTGTGACATGTAAGTTACAACATAGCTTCTAATGTAAACAAAAATGTACTCAAAGCAGTATGATATCAACAAAAGTACCTAAACCTGAATTTTTACTTTTATTTATTTTTATTTTGTTTTTATTGCTCATTTATGTCAAAAGAATAGTGAGATCGTGTGTCACTTGTGGTTTTATGGCGACCTGTTCTATGCAGAATGTCCGGTTTTCTAGCTAAAGTACAAATATCATCTAATCTAAATGTGTGTGCAGTAAGTGATTAAATCAGCTTGAGAATGAACTGCGGTTCCATAAAGTGGATTACAATCTAAACTAAATTTTCTAGGAGAAAGTTTGTTTTGTATTCACTTTTTGTTGAAATATTTCGACATGAGATTGAAGATTATTTCTTGATATTTTGACATTATTTTCCATTTCATGTCATTGATTTATTGTATTCTGTATGAATACAAGTAATATATGTAGATATCTGTTCTTAAACTCTTTTTGTATTCTCCTTTGGTGTACTTATTTATAATTCTCTTTCTATTCTGAAAGTGATGATAGTCACATTTGGTAACTTTGAGTCTAAATTGCTAAGGATGAACATTATACAGTTTTCATGGATCAAGAACCATCTTCACAAACCAGAGAATATACCTGTAGTTTTGTTCGGCACTCGAATGCTCTGATTTGTTGACTTCCTAAGGATACGTATGCCTTTTTCAAGAACTTTCATCCGAGGGTATTTTAGATAGATAGATAGATAGAAAATGCTTTATTGTACACCAGAGGCAAAACAATTACAGAAAAAACATTTACAAACTTAGGTCTAGTTGTACATGGGCGGTCTTATCGCAGGTTGCGATTTCTTCCAGACAACCTGATGGACTATATTCAATTATAATAAGCGAAATCGGGTAGCTAGTGGTGTACTACATAATATTTAGCAATTATTTTTACTGCTTCGCCAACAAATTAAATCCTTTTTAATAAATCAGTGATATTACTAGAATATTAAGATATGCTACACAATAAAGAACACTATCGACACTGTTTGAAAAACTTGTTAGTTATACTCAACCAAAGGCTTTGTATAGACAAAAATGTACATGACGACGTTGCCGACTACGATTCTTAGAAATTGCCTGGGCAGAACGCCTGGTTATTGAAAATATATGTAGGTACATACTTTACTGTACATATAACATAAAAGTATATTATTATTATGTATTGTATCGTGTTTGTATGTAGCTATTCTTTGTGTAGGAGTATTTGGGTGACACAGGTGCCGGGAAAGGTACAAGCAAAGTCATTATTAAAGTGACATTTATACTCGTATGTACTCAGGCGTTGAAAGTTGAAGGTATGCTTTGTTTTAATAACAGATTGTAGGATGGTCTGCGTCAAAGCAATGCTATGTATTTTTAAAAAGATTGAATGCCTTACGTTAAGTTCCTCATTATTTTATACAGGCTGCATAACGTAACTGATCGTCACTTTATTCATTTCTAACAAGGAAATACCGCACATTTATAACAGCAAAAATAAATAACAATAACAAACCCGTTGCAGTTTATTAAATTCTTCAACTATCGAGCGCAAAAAACTAAACATTTTCTCAAAGGAAATTGGTTGAATGTAATATACATTATTTGCGTAGCTTTTGTTTAAAGTTAGAATGTTACGAGCGCTCGATATTTATCGACGAGGCCGGGGTGGGAATTTCAATATAGTCCCGGGCCAGCCTCACTGGCACAGATTGAAGCAAAAAGTACAAGTAAGATATTTTCATATACGGATGCGCCAAGTGGGCAAGGAAGTAATATGTAGACGAAAATGTAACATCATTTTTCTTGCCAGTTCTTGAAATTTATATTATGTAAGTTTTAAAATTGAAAATTTCGTGTGCCGTACGAGGAAATGGCGTAATATGGAAGATGAATGGTGTGATACGTAATAGTCCCAACGCTAACAAAGCCTCTTCGCAGTCGTTCCTAGCGCTGAAACGAATTGTTTATTTTAAAGTCAACTCTACGTCTAGAGAAAACGTTTTCTCTGAATCCCAGGCATATAAGATGCATTGCATGAATTGCAAGTTTTTGGGATAGGAACGACTCGGAACTACTTGGGAAGAGTCACATACAATTTTATGTACAAAATTAAATAATATAATATTTACTTTGTAGTAGGTGTCTTTGTTAGTTAGGCCGTGTGGTGATGGATTAAGAATACGAATTATCACCACCCCATATCATCCCATGGGTGTCGTAAGAGCCGACAGAGGGAGCATATTATGCAGAGAACAGCACTGTCAGAGAAGGAAAACTTGATACAAACCCTATACCAACTCGCTTGGCCAGCGTGGTATAGTAGGCCAATTCCTCCTTTCAAAAGAGAGGCCTAGTCCAGCAGTGGACTATTAAAGGCTGATGATGAGATGAGGTGTCTTTGTTGCGTATAAAAATGTTTCTAAACTGTTTTATGATTTAAAGAAGCATAATATTGGGTTTTATAAATCCTTTTTTTATCAATACTCACAAAGCTATGAAATTCACATTAGTGCTTACAGTTGCAAAAATACTTTACCAAGATTTGGAATTTCAAACTTCCAAGGTTTTTGCATATTTAACATCCCAGACTGCTATAACATTTAAAATAAATTATTCTGCAGGATGTTGCATCAGATTCTTGTGAAAGCTACCATTTGCAAGCTTATCTTAATATGTTAAAGCTGGTCTACGAGCTAAACCTGTGGAGTTAAAAGCCAATATTAAACAACATCCTTCAAATTTTCGCTTATCTATAAAGTTCCTCAACATTTTAAATATTTATGAATAATATTTTGAAAGAAAATCTACGGTCTATACCTTAACAACAGAATTTGGATTCCGACGGCCACTTTGTGCTAAGCTAATAATGATTAATTTGTATTTTTCTTGAGGTTACGTGTTATATTTAGACCATACCTTAATACAAACCAAAGTAACCTTTAATCGTAATCGATTATAAAAGCTGTTACAATCGTAACCTATTACTTATTTCGAAGAGTTTATTGTATAACAAAAACAATAAAAAGGTTTACTACATCCTAAAAATAATAAACAGCGAGTAATTAAATGCACCCAGTAGGTAAATTTTATTGTAGTTACGAGATATCGAGTCATAAATTTATGAATGCTCGGCACTTGTCTTGCGATGTTGCAATTCGTACGTTAAGAAATCATGCGTAATCATTTGAATACTGAGGTATTCTGCGCGCGCGCACTTACTTATTCAAAAGTGACTGGATATTTTTAAATGATTTTTGTAAAGAAAAGTTCTTATAAAAGTACTCATATTGATACTAGATTTTTACGCGGCTTCTCTCGTGATATATAATTTTCTTTTCTAATTTTCCTATTCAGCAGATCTGGACACGACCTAATAAAATGTATGTTTCATATTGAGAAGGTATGGCTTAAACTCACATTTGCATACAAGATCGATTTAAGAGTCAAAGCGCAGTGGTTTAACTGCCAGAAGACATTCCTGGAATTGTTGATCTCAAACTGACACTAAACGTCACTCTCACAATAAGACTATTGTGATTAATTTCAAGTAAAGCTGGCTTGCAGTTCGGTGAATAATCTAAAGTTAAGAACTGAGGGGAACACTGCGCCAAGCCGTTAAGGTTCATTTCACTGCGGCATTGAAAACTATTAAGTATTGTAACAAATAATTATTTTAGGACTATTGCTGATTTTATGTCGAGAGATTGTGGTCTGAATACCGATACATTACAACAGTATGCATAAATAATCATTCGTTTGGCTTTGGTATGTTCGTACGATTCGTTTCAAATGCGAACACGTCCAAACGATTTTAGATTTTTTGTGTAGATTGCGATACAAAAATGTGATTCAGTATCAGATACCCTTTGTTATTCAATACAGAAACACGTCGCTCTTAAATTTATGGTTCAACGGCTGACTATTAAAAACGAATGAAAACAACAAAAAGTGCGAAATGGATTTACGGATAGCAACAAAAGAAGAAAAACGTTTTACTCATGGATGCGTAAATGATTCATGGGCTTTGTTCTGCAGCGCCAGCGTGTGGGTCGCGCGCAGATTGTAAGTTCGTCGCACTTCGGCTAACTTCGACAAAGTTCGTAAAACTTCGTATCACCGCCAGTACCGTCAGCATAGCAACGCGGTCGCTTTCCGCACGTACCAACATTCTGCCCGCGAGTAGGGTTACCCATACAGGAAATGTTCGTGTAGCTGACAGGTTAAGTGCAACGCATCTACATATGTAAACAATATAATGTGTAGTGAAAATTCTACTGGGTGTTACCGGGAGTGTAGTAGAATAAGTGATAGTATCGACAGAGTCAACATCCAATCTTTACATCGAGTGTAACTAATCTTCACATTAGTAATGTCGATTAGTGGCATCTTTTATAATAAGTCGACACCTATACAATTAAAGGTTAGATTGGGAAATCTCTTAAATCAATTAGAACATTATTAAAGAAAATATATTTTACAAGATGTCAGAATATTGATATTCTTATAAGAGGCAATATTCATAGACACTCTATCCCCCAGGTATAAAGATTGGGTTACGCCGCTAGAGGCAGTATTACGAGAAGTTCAATAGGACTTTCTTCATCTGGAACTCCTGGCAAACTACGACCAGAGGGTTGCGCGCTCAGGCCGTTCTGCGCATAACTTTGAGGTCCATATTATTATTTACAAAATATAGATCCAGAAATATAAATAAAATAACCAAAGATATTATTGTTTTAATAACACTGCATCTGTTAACTTAAACTGCTTTGAGCTGTAATAATCGCCTCGTGATTCCGAATGCAACAAAGACTGAAACAATGTGTAATAGAAGGTACTTATTGTGCCATAGGAATGTACATTTAAAGGCTCCGGAGCAATCGAGTACGATCGCAAACAACTAAGGTCTCAAAGCCGGTTTTTCTAGTTCGCTTCAAAGGACAATGCAAATAGCAAAGGATTGAAAGTCTACCAACATTCTGTGGATAGCGACGCATTAGTCACGCTACAGTATTCTTTACTTTAACTTTATTGCAAGGATCTCTCTTGAGTTACCGTCTGAATCGTATTTTAAAATAATCGTGGTTGATTACGGAGGTTTATATGTATGAGAAAAGCGAGAATACAAAGAATATAAATCATTTGCATTTCTTTGTTACTGGCAGTTGGAATAATTTGCGAGAGATGCGATTTATTGCTATCCGTATCGTTTCGTAACATTATGTATATGTGTATTTTCGTTCGTGGGCAAGTATCAATACGCTGAAAAGTTCCTGATCACCCTGCTAGAATTGCAGTTATATACCCAACACGTGAATGGATTATTCACTACACGTTTTGGGTATATAACTGCAATTCTACGAGGGTGATCAGGTGCTTTTACAATTGGGAATTTATCGTGTCAAATTTTCAATCTTTAATCAAATAAGTATATTTTATTAATCACGAACAGTATGCACATTATTATAACAAGCAGTCTTTGCTACAGTTAAATAAAAATAATACCTAAATTTGCAAGCAGAACTTATGCAAAAGGTAAGTTAATTAAATATAGGATTAGTAAACAAAAAGATTAGTAAAGATATTGCGACATTTGAATTGCGACAATTATACTGGCGTATTGGCAACCCTATTCGTATTGCCATATTGTTAAAAAAATAAAAGTGCATGGTTTAATTTCTTCATTCTGTTATTTGCACAATAGTTATTACATGTGGTGAGGTGCGATGGCGTCGGCCTGTACAATTTAAATATAAACGTTTACACATAATTATATGTATAAAAAAAGAATTTCTATGGTTCGACTTTTACGCAATCATCATCATCATCAGCGTTTAACAGTCCACTGCTGGACTAGAGCTCTCCTTTGAAAGGAGGAATTGGCCTACTATATCACGCTGGCCAAACGGGTTGGTATAGGGTTTGTATCAAGTTTTCCTTCTTTTACAGTGCTGTTCTCTGCATAGTTTGGTCCCTCTGTCGGCTCTTACGACACCCATGGGATGGTATGGGGTGGTGACAATCCGTATTCTTAATCCGTCACCACACGGACTTTTTTTACACAATATTGCATTAATAAATTGACGTAATAATAAGCCAATGTATTTAATTGCATTTATTTATTTCATTGCAATACAGTACATATATTTGTTTATGGAAAATGATAAAAGTACGAAATTATATACAGTTCTCATACATTTTAAAATAATGGCAGGGTATATGACTATATTTATCTAATTATGTGATATAATATTAAGGCGCTGTTATACCTCAGAAGCCGTGAAACACCTAATTTTTCGTCGCGCATCTAGCCATAACGGTACATATTACAAACTAGCAAAAATTAGAGCTTAAAGTCAAAAGTCTGAACAAAAGACTTTTGAAAGAATTTTTCATGTACGTAAAATAGAATCACGGTAAAAAAATCACAAAATCGAGGCAGAAAATAATCTTTCGTCTCACTGTTTGCAATATTTTGATCGTAAGCTGTCATATTTTTTTTGATAATATTGTAGGAAATTTAATGAACTAAAGAATTACCCTATTTATTTTCATATTATACGTGTATATTTTGTAAAATTAAATAAAATCTGCCAAACGTCTATGATTTTGACGCTCGGTAGATCCCATCAATATCAAACGCTTCAGCAATTTAAACCTTATTAGCATAAGCGGTGTACTGAGTGTCAGTTGCTAGTTTTTGCCCCGCCCAGACCTCATCATTCGGCTATGAGCCCTGTGAGAGATAGGTCATGTCGCTTGCGTCTCCGCTCCACGAAATTTTACGTAAACCTGTTTGTTATTATAATACGCCGGTTTGAGTTCGTAATTTCATGTTTTATGTTATAGACTGAATACTTTGAATCAAATAGGCTTTTCATGTAACTATGGGCACATATAATTAGGACCTAAGTTTATAATCTTGTTGCGTTTAATGTGTTATTGTTTCTGTGCTTATAAATATATAATTAGAAGAATAAAATATGGATAATTAGAGAAATGAAGTTCTACGAAGGATTTGTACAAGAAAGCGTCGTAATAAAATAGAAATTCATCCATGGCCAAGTGATTATGAAATATGTAACATTTTTACACAAATTATTTTCATAAGAGTCTTTTATGACTAACTATGTTACTTATATATTATCGATTATACATTATATAATTATATAAATTATTCTCACAATACATAACTAGCTGCCACAGTTTTCAATTTTTGAAAGAGTAATAACATAAAATCGAATCATTTTATGTACCTATATTTCAAATTCATTAGCTTGTCAGAGCGCCTGGAGAGCTAAGATGCCGCCACGGCGAACAATAATGATGACAGCGCTAATATGGCGCTCCGCAATCCGCACACAAGCGGTAACGAATGTTGTATTATTGTGTTTTGAACATAAACCTTTTTAGGTACATCGGGTAAAACTTTGATTATTCATAAATTATTAGGTATGTCTCAGTACATCTAATATCTTTTTAATTTCTAAAATCAATCATTTATAAGTAAGAAGGTAACTTCTCTGTTTGCTATAACACAAGATATAGTATTTTTTAAATAATATAGTACGTAACTAATTATCATTATTGTAATTACAGTGAAGTTAAAGATAACAGTTCTGCAACGTCTTACACACATTTGACTTCAGTAATTCCTAACACGATCTGTTCAAGAGCTAGCCAAGAAATGCCAAACAATTTTTTTAACAAATTTGACTCAAATTCCGTAGTGATAAGCAAAAATTACAAGAGGGATAGCAGTGACTGGTTCGAATTGCGTAAGAATATGTTGACATATTGAAATTTTTGTATAGTGGTAAAAAGAGGAGATAACAGCAGTAAAGCCAACTTAGTAAAAAATATTTTGTACAAATAAAATATTTGCAATGTAAAATCAGTTGCGCATGGAATCTTAAATGAACAACTAGCTTTGCAACAACTGGCGAAGCAAGAAAATGTAACAATCGAGCCTTGTGGATTATTCGATTATTGGTGCCACGCCAGATGGATTAATAGGTGGATTAATTATTTGGACACGATTGTGGAAATTTTATGTTCTAAAGTTGCCTATAAGAATGGCCTGGTGAATAGTATAAGAGCAAATAAAATATAAATATGGAAACATGATAAAAAAGTGAACTGACTAGTCTAAACAAATATTGTAATTGTTATTACCAAATTCAGAGGCAACGCCACGTTACACGCAAACAAAAGTGTTTATTTGCTGTGTGGAGTGGCGAAAGTATACCACTAAAAAAAGAAATTATAGAAAGATATGATGTTTTCTGGGAGAAGCTTGTGGCGTTTTATATGAATTGGCAGTTGCCTGAAATTGTTGATTCTCGTCAAGCGCAAGGGATGGCATTGCGAGATCACGGAGAGGAAAATGTTTCATCAGTGCTTGAAATTTCTACAATACCAAGCCGTAAAAGGAAAGTAAATAAAACTGTGCCTCGTGAACAACAGCAAATAATAAGTATTGAAGCCTTATCACCTCACACACTGCCTTTAACATTCGATGAGAATAAAGAAAACCTGCCGGGTTGTAGCAGACAGCTAACTTTTGATGAGCTGTAAACTCTGTATTTCGTTAATAAATTATAAATGAATATAAATAAATATCTTTTAATATTTATTTCCTTTGAAACAACACATATTTGAAGCGAAAGAATTTTTTTATATTTTTCCATACAAACATGTATGACGAGAGCTAACGAAAAAGCAGTAACTCAAATTCTAATTCTATAATTTTCTAAGCGACATAGCAGTATCTCATGAATAAGGTATATCCACATATATTTTTGATGTTTCATCTATTTTGAAAAATAATAATGGGTTAAGTTTCGAAACGAGTCGCCTGAATTTGAGGGTATTGGTAGTGTAGGGGGCTTAAGGTAGTTCGTTTTAATCCCCTAAAAGTAATTTTGGCTGCCGGAGTTACGTCTAAATATTTTTAAACAATTTCCAAAATTTCATAAATACTTCGGCAATTATGCAAAACGGAACATAGTTTTTATACTCTAGTACAGTTTTACAAATGTTATTTTTAGGTTTTATGTGAAAAACGTGAAACGAAACGCAAAACTGCCATCTTGGAATGATCATATTGACAGCTAATGTCAAATTTGTGCGTCATTGCTTTCGAGTGCCTTGGGTTAGGTGCGACTGTAATAAGTAAATAAATAGGTTATGTTAGGTTCTCTTTTGACTCTTAATCCGAAAATAGGAGCCCTTCGCAGGGCTCCGACAACCTTAGTTTATTAAACTAGTGTGATGAATGTGGAAGTTGGCAGTGCCATACACACCGATGTTTGGAGATTTTTTTTTTCAGAGGAAACCAAGTATTTCCGGCAAGTGAAAATGGTGAGGGGGGTTTCAAGACCTCCCCTGCTCCCTCTCCAATCACTCACAACCCCTAAAAATGGCGACGTATTTCGAAACCTTTGCCATAATAATTATACCTATAATAACAATAAACATCCATAAATAAATAAAAGAAATCAACTTTTACTAAACTTCAATTATCTCGTAACTCGCTTTAGTTGAGATACGGCTTTTGCGCTTAGTAGAGCAGTATTGTGTTTTTAGGGTACCGTAGCCAAAAATTGTAAAAACGGAACCCTTATAGATTCGCAATGTCTGTCTGTCTGTCCGTCCGTATATCACAGCCAATTTATTGCAAAACAGATTTGAAAACTGACAGGAATGGAATAAGATGTAGGTATTCTATGAACTGCTTCACTATTTTTATACAAAAACAAAACAAACATAATAATGGCCTCTCCATACATGGAACCGACTTAATTATTTTTATCATCTTACGGCACGTAGGTATTTACCTACTTTCGTCAACATTTAATACCTATAACGTCTAATGTAAACCAGTTTTGCTCATGGCTGCACTGAGAACAAAAATTGCGCTATGCCTATATTATACAAACAGATTGATGTATGTAATATAAATTTTAATATCAGTATCTCAATTCAATATGCTAAAACGTTTTGCTTGCGATTTTGAAATATTGGAATACGGATGTCGCCAGAATATGGCCGCAAGCGACGAGAATGAAGGGGGGCGCCCCGCAGTAGACGGAGCTAAGCTCCCTTCACCTCCCCTGCTTCACCCCCTCATTTACCAAAACAGTCGCTTAGGACAGCGCCTTAATAGTGTTTGATACAGCCCATAGAACATAAACCTATACATTGATAAAAACAGAGCTATTTTTAAAGTCGAAGGCGAATTTCCCTTCCTTACATGTTAAACTATTAGGGTAGGTAATCAAGTAAAAATTAACCAAAACATCATACTCATGAAGATGTTCGTCGCATGTGGTGTTGATATCACGCTCACGCAACCGAACTAACGAAGCAATTAGAGTACCCATTATGAGAATATATTATTATCATTACTCTACCCAAAGGGTAAGGCAGAGACGTAGGTTTCACGCCCACACTTCTTATCGAACAGAAACGCTACAATCATGGCATTTTCAACTCATTAAACATGCATAAGATATTATTAATGGTCATGCAAAATATTATAGGGCTACGATTCTATAATTAGTGGGGAAAGTAAACTGACAAGTTAGAAAGTATTTGTTCGCCAACTATTGATATTTGCATTAGAAATCTGTGAAACACAAGTGTTACTTTCTCACGCGGAGATTCTACGCATCGGTTAGCAGAGGACTTTTTGTCACACAATTGTTTGTACATTTTACACCGCCTTGTTGGTCAAGCTCCGTGAACGTAAATACGTATTTAATACGCAATATTCAATTGTCCTTGTGTAATTATGACTTCGCATTATTGTATTCAATAATCATGACTTTAAATATGCCGTAAATCATGATTCAAGGAAATTATTTTTTCAATTTTAACATATTTTACAATTTACTCACAACAAGCTACCGCCATTGATTTTTATTGGTTTTACTCTTATCAACCCGTTTAGTAACCGAAATTGCATTTAATTCAACGCATACACATAATGATAATGCGTCTACTCAACTCTTGCACGAGTTAAGAGGCAGAACCTAATCTTGACGTTATTTATCTGTACTTAAATATAAGTAGGCGATAACTAAGCAGATTAGTACTCAGTTCTGCTGTTTTTGTCAGACGATTAACTCAATATGATTTTTTAGAAGCTGTATGAGTGATATTTGCCTTTATCTTAAGAAATACTTCAGGGACTTTCTTTTTTATCAGCACTTCAATTGCGCAGTCTATCAAATAATACTGCTGTTATGCAACATCGTCAAATTTTCAAATAAGGATCCCTGATTTCTATTTCGTTATTACGAAAGCTACTGAACGTTGCATAGTTACGACCGTGACAATATAGATGATACTGGCTTTGCTTCTTTGATGAAAAGAGACGAATTTATTTACTAATGAAATATTTTGGTAATCTGTGCAACTGTGCCGTATACAAAAAAGTCCTACATAGGAATATTCCTTACACTCATTTTACATCCTTATCTACCTAAACACAGTGAGAAAACAAAAAAGAAAATTAGTTTGGTGGTTTACACAAGGCAAGCTAAAGTGTCGTAATGTGCAGCCGCTTTCAAGCGACAGCAGACACGGTACGACCGTTCGCAAAACACTAAAAATAGGGTACACTTAAGGCAAGCTTTTATTATTGGGCACGTCGCCCTCGAAAACACCCCTGTTCAGTAGGTACACCGTTATTCTAAAAGAAAATTTAGTTAATGTTAAGACTGAGCCAACTTTTATCTCGAACACGACGGATTGATGTCCTCGGGGGACCCGCCGATGTCGCAAACAAAACAAAAAGATTCAAGACGTTGTCAGGGGAGGAAGTGTCCTTACGTACAACTGGCTTTAACATTCTTCCAACGAGCCATGAGCTTCAACTTATTATTAATAATGGAAATTCTTGATGTGTTGCAATTGTTTTTAATTTATGGAGAAAGCCTCCGTCAGAAAATGTTTATATTTCCAACTCCCTTGTGAAGCTTCTCTCGCAAATTCCGTCTTTAAAAAAACAGTAAGAGAATATTATTACAAGCAACAAAGTCTGCCAATTTTTACGAAGAATGAAGTGTGAAAATCTTTTCTCAGTCGCGGAGTTATTGCAGCCTACTTTGCTCTTATAAAACATTAAAATATTTTGCTCTTTGAGCAAATCATACTTGATACAAGTGTTCTGTATTTTACCGTTCTCATGGATATAGACAGATACGAAAAATAAATATTTGTAATATAGAACACAATGGGTAATAGCTTATATAACCATTAGAATGAATTACTATATCCATTGTTTATTGTCCAATTGAAAAAAGATTACGAATTTCAGCATAGATGCTCAATTTCACAATCTTTTTTCACTTAAAAGATATCTTAAACAACGGTCACAAAAGCTTCCACCCCAATTCTAATAAGTCTCAGAGAACTAGCCTCAATTATCCGAGAATACGGCTTAAAAATAATTGAATGTGACAAAATCTGGTGAGGGGAAATTAAAAAGGAGTCCACTGCAGTGTCTTCCGCAAATAAATGAGCTTTGCTTTCAAGTGGCGTTTATAGCCCTATCTCAAGGAGAATGATAGCATTATGCCCCAGACAAAAAATACTTGTACCATGTCTTTGAACCTTGGCGAGACGTCTTGGAATCGAGCCAATGTCATTGCGCGTGCCCGGGCCACTCTAAAAAGGCGCAAACATTAAATTAATGTGAACATTTTTCAGTTTAGTTTAATTATCGGGTTAACACAAATGTTGCTTAAAATTTTATGATACTTACTTAATTTTTTTTTTTTTTGTAATATTCATGTTGACAATTTGGTAACTTAATAGAGCTTGTGTCCAGTTTGCGAACGAATAACGAATTGCGGTAAGTGGTAGATTCACAGTTTATAATCTAAGCATCGGGCTTGTAGTTACTTTCTTCGCCGACACATATTTATAGATATACATATATTGGTATACCTACCTACTGTATGAAATCTGTTTTTTTATTAATATTTTGGGATTACCATCACGACGTGAATCGTTGTATTATTTTGCAAGCTGGTTTTTAAATTGTAGGTGTAATATACAACCTACAATTTGAAAACCAGCTTGCAAAATAATAATATCCGATAAATTAATGCATCAAACTTGCCTCATGCCTTTTTATGAATGTTTTTGTTTTTCAACAATTGTTATACGATCATCAAAATATCCTGTTAGTTAAATAATACCCATCCCGGATACGATAATCATTTTCTTTTATTCGCCAAAATATTCCTTTTGTTCTCCATTTAAAAGTTATTCGAATTTATGCAGCACTTGCTCGTCTCTCTGGAAAATCTGAGCGGAGTGACATTTCGGGCTGTAATCCAATTGTACTGAAATGTTAGAACCAATTACTCGTAGTACGAATTCGAGCTTAATAAGAGTCCTCGCTAACTCACTTACGGACTATATGACACATGATGATGTGATCTGTTTACGTCATTTAACACCTCTCAATAATCTCAAATGAACATGTAGATGTAGACCAAAGTCAATAGAGATTTGTTTGACTTCGTACATGTGTTTAAACTATCGCAAAAGCCATTGTAACTAACTAGATTGTAAATAGTCTGAAAAGTTTTGGACGTTAGGTTTCAGTCTCGGTACCTGTAGGAGACGTCACTTCAAATAAAGGCATTTTTTTTCGAAAGGAGTGTGTGCTAATCACGGTATATACCTATACTTTATAGTTTATTGATGTAGTTAAAAATTTTGTGGCAAAGGTACTCACTGCACTGCATGGCAAGAATGCGATTCGAATTCGATTCACTCATTACTACTGATCCACCGATATTTGGGTGAACATGAACTGTAGTGAGGTTGGTATGTCAAAATTGCAGCAGATATTATCTTTTTTTTTTTTGACTTGAAAGATATAAATTCATTTTATGCGTAGCAGTGAATTTCGCTTGGCTGGTTGATTACCACATGAATATATTATTGCTATTGCTGTAGATAGTCAATCCTGCATTTTATAAGTTTACATAAAAAGCTTTTTTATGCGTAAATATTAACTATAGTGTTGAGCAAATGGTACAACACAAATAATTGTGTTTTGGCAAAACACTTCTGGATGACAAAAAAAGAAAACATCCAGAGAAACACAAAAATAGTATTTTGTGGGATCTCCATACACTTGAAACTTTTCGGACCGAAGTCAAATTGCCCTTAGATTTATTGGGTTTTATTAAACAAGGACTAAACATAGTACTAGACTTAGTTTTTGATTTAGCACCAAAATAAGTATACCAATCAAAACATAATATTCCTAAACTTTTCTAAAGTATGTATAAAATTTAAAAGTAACTATTCGTGTTTATTAATATCATAAACATGTGCTTAGTACGTTTGCTTCATACTTCAGAAGCAGTCTACGTTTGTTCTAACTAAAGCTAAGTGCACTTGTACTGTTTCAATTATGAATTCCGACGTTTCTCGTCTAAAAGCTAAGGACTTTCCAACGACAAACAACTGCTTTTTGTCTTGCTTTAAAGCAATGCTCCCAAAACTGCAAGTACGTCACTCGACTACTGCAGAAGACTAGCTAACTAAAATAGAAGTAATAGAAGCGGAAGCGCATGGATTTTCGTTTAAAATCTTATTGTTGCTGGAAATTAATTTAGTTCCCAAGATAATTACTAAAAAAACCTTGAGAGCTTTAATAATCTAGAAGTTTAAGAAAACATCTAGATATTCTTTTTAGTAAACTGTTTGTAAAGTAAATACTAGTACTAGTAAAATAACTTTAGCAAAATGCTACATCTTGATACATACCGTAAAATGAAAAACCGCTAAAATAACTTTAGCAAAATGCTACATCTTGAGAGCTGTTTCCCTTATTACCTTTGAATCTTTGAGAATATTTTTTAATTGCAAGTTTTCTTAATGAGTTTAAAGAACGGCCCTGAGTGAATATGGAAAAATACATTAAAATATATTCTCTATCGTCTTATCAACCCTCCGCTGTGTCGTAAGTGCCTTATAATTTAGTTCAGGTTGCTGAATCCGTAACAGCTCTTAAACATTATACATACAAACAATTTTGATATAATATGATACGGTATGTATCCAATATTCATACTCGCTTTGATATACTTAGCTTAACTGAGTAATGTGAAATGTCTACGGCGCTCAAAGGCATCCTTGCCTTAAACACTATCTCCGCGTTAGATTAGACAGATTGAATAAACAGTATCAAAGATGGAGGAACCCATTAACGGAACACACTACATGTAAGATCAAATAACACGGTGTTTTGCTAAAACATACATCAATAGGTACACTTGAAATGTTTCGAAGCTGGCATAGGCTTTTGTTGCGAAAATGCAGGTTGAAATTTGGGATGAAAGCTTTACTAATTTATGATTAAGGTATAGAAATATGTGCAATCATGTTTATATTTCTAAAAATATTTTTTTTTCACCTTTCATCCTCGAGCGAAGTTAATATTGTAACTTAGCTATGCCTAATGCCATGTATAAGTATCAATGATCTCTTTTGATAAAAACGCGTTATTTATGCTAGAAGTACAGATACATTAATAATGCAATAGCTTGGTTTGTTATCCATAACTCCAATTCGATGACTTAATCATTACACTATTGCTACATAATACACCGGTCTTGTATCGTGAGGTGTGTTAAAGCTGAATGTTTTTGTTTCAGGTAGAAAGCAAAACACCCGAACTCAACTTTTGGTAAAAGAACAACTGTAATCCGATTTACGTCGGGAAACGTGTTATGATGTAGTTTTTCTTGCGAAGTAAACTAATAATGTGGTGACAGTAAACATTTTCGGCATGTTCACCAAAATAGTTCTAAGTTCAATATCGTAGATAAAAACGCCTTAAAATAAAGCCTGTTACAGCGCCCAAACGTCCTGTGAAATGCTCCATTGGTTTTAGATTTAGAGCAAAAGAATGCGAATAAACTTTTTCTTTACTGGTTTTACGAATTGGAGACATTTTTTTGCGTCTGGTAAGGCCGACTGGTCACATTTTCTTTGTTTAATAGGATTGATATCTATTAAGATGTTTGAATGTAATGTAATAATGGTGTGAGTGATACGGTTATATCAAAAATGTATTAAGGGACTATTTACCGAACTGTAAATCACTGCACGACATTTATTACCAAACTACACGTGCTTCGTGGTTCTACCCGCAGCCCATGTTGTTTATGATGGCGACTGCGCAATTTTGGGTAATAATCGGGTTATCTAACCTAATAATTTATATTTACAAGTCTAGCAGTTCATTAGGACTGGCATGCTTAGATGGACTAAATTGCCTTTTGATACGTCTTTAATTTGTTCAAATTAACTTAAAGTACCTACTTATTACACTTTTACACAGATAAGGCCTGGCCTACACGTGTTGATTAGAAAAGTTACCGAACCCATGATGCATTCTAGGGCATGTATAAAATCTTAATATATAAAATCCTTGCGTTACTGACTGACTGACAGACACGCTACAGCCGAAACTATTGGACGCAGGAAGCTGAAAGGAGAAGTTGCAACTTCCATATAAAATTACCCCACGTCCGACAGCTGAGAAAAATATCTCAAATAATAGATAAAATTGAGTATTAATAAATTGCATACCTCTGATTGTCATTCTTACTGGCTATCATACTTAGAAATTGCTCCAAATATTGTTTCAGGCGCAGTATTAAGTACTTATCTTAAAAATATTTTACTTTCAATTATGCAATACCTACTACTCTAACGACCATAAAAAAGTGGAATAAAGATTAAACAATTTTTTTTATAGACTCTAGCCTGTATCTCCGAACACATTTTCTAAAAGCGCCCCTAACGGAGAGTAGCGATCGATAGAGTCCGCTAGGGGGCGCATTTAGAAA
The DNA here is from genome assembly GCA_944739405.2 of Euclidia mi. Lineage (NCBI taxonomy): Eukaryota > Metazoa > Arthropoda > Insecta > Lepidoptera > Erebidae > Euclidia > Euclidia mi. Next base: position 24,541,484 of record OX123187.2, read on the forward strand.
ATGTATGGAAATTGTTCCCGACGACTAGGCTATCGTCCACCGTGACGATCGAGTGCAAACTCGTACTAGACCCTCTGATATCATAATTAATTCCTCATATGTCTCGGAATATCATATTAACTTCTTTGCTAGTTGCTTCCAACCTCGCAAAGGGAACTCTGCTGGTTTAGATGTTCTTCGACATAATCTGCTAACAAGTTTGGTTTAAGCATATTTAGTCTTATTGTTTGACAAAACTCTTCAGTATATGTGCTTTATTACTAACCTAGTATAATAACTATTATCAAACGTGAGTTATTACAGTGTTTAATTGCTTTTTAATCCTATTCTAAAACTAAAATCAGAAATTAGTATATTACAGGTTTTCTACTCCTGAATTAATATTTAGAGCAACTTTTTTATGTGCTAGCCAGTAAAGATGATTACCGGAAGTATATCATTTTTTTATACTGATTTTTAGCGATTTTTTGAGATACTTATCTTTGCAGTCGGAAGTGGGGCATATTTGCTACTTCTTCTTTGGCATGTATGTTTCTTGGGGACCGTAGGGGTGCACTAAGAAGGGATTTCCCGAAATTCCCACGGGATCATCCAAAACGAGTAAATTTTAAAAAATTGCAGGCGTAGCTGCTGGCGTCCTCTAGTATTCAATAAAATTATACAAAACGTAACACATTTCCTACAAACGCATAAAAAACTAGATCGACTCCACAATGTTGCAAGCAGTTAAAAATATTTGTTTATTGTTTTAAAAGCCAGCAATTAAATAAAGGCCACATTTCACATATAATAATAAAGTAACTTACCAGAACGTGTTGTACACATTTTTTTATATTGTTTTTGTATAAATTACTCACTCTGATTGTTATTTAGGTAAGTATTCGAATACACTTAAATGTTTTGTAACGTATCTTTATTTCTACTATTTGAATGCTAATTTCTACTAAACTGTGGTTTAACTTTGTGACTAGTGCTGCACCTTTATCCATACGAGGTGTTTTAAAAGGTCATCATGTACTTTACTTGATGTGTCATAAGTCATAACTTGTAATCTACCAACCATATTTTAGCTTATAGAATTTTATGTTCTTGTCCAGGCAGCCCCTTTTATGAGATTCGATTTAGCAATTTAGACAGGGTAACGTGTAAAAAAATCGCATTTTAATTTGGTAGGTATAGCATGGTATAGCTCAGTTGGTTACTTTATAAAGACGATTCTTTCTACACATCATTCACCGAGTTCAATATGGAAGTCTTATTGTAACTGACATAGGCACTTACTTATTTGGTTTATGGTTTAATCAATTCTGAACGAAATTTTTTGGAATGTTTATAATATATGTAATATTTTTTCTAGTGACTTTTAAGCATATTGCTCTATAAACAAAATATTTACTAATACTATATTATTATTCTTTACGATACCAGATTTTCCCAAATCCATAGAAACTCATTATGCAATGTTCATATGCTTTAAATATCTAATCAGGTTTTCCTTCAGAATGTTTAACACTTAATGCTGATATTACTTAACTACGCGACATTTTCTTCAAAAGAACTCTCAGCCACTTTGACTAAATCAAGTTTGCTTAAAAGGAGACCCCACTCAGAACGCTTAATAAGAAATTACATTATTAGACAAAATTTTATTGCGTCAAAAATTACGAAATGATATGATTGTAGAACACTGTGTCTAGTAGCATGAGGACGATTTAAATTACAAAGTAATTATTTACTACAAAAAATAGAACACTTTTTTTTAAGACATGCCATTATAATTTTAAATTCGTATATTCGTATTTTGTATTCGTAGGTTCTAAGTCATTCACACCTAAGGAGCTCGTTCCATTTTTGTCTACATAAATTCTGGTCTTGCCCTCAAAATTAAGTATTTACTTTTTCGAAGGTCTGCAAGCTTTAGCAATCTCGATATGAGTCAATAAATAATTCAATAAAAATCATTAACATACACTTTTGGTAAGACTCCAATCCTCAAAGCTAACAACTTTTACTGTGGGACCTAAGCATTCGCAAAACAACTCTGCAAGTACATATACCTACTCAATTTACGGTAAAAAGGAACAACATATAAACGTTCCATAAAAAGGTTATTTAGGTGTCACCTTCCCTAAACATACACAGGAGTTATTATGACAGATAGAAGTACAGAAACAGGCTTTTACTTTATTTATGTTATAACATACTTATTGCCCTATTTGGTATGAATATTAAGATGATATAAAGACCTAAATGACAAACGCCAAAAACTTTCAGACACATAACAATATAATACTGCTGAAATAAAATTAATTTATTAAATGGCCTTATAGCAAGCCATGGCTTTAAATTGTAGTAGGTATGAATATGAACTCTGAGATCAACTCAAAAATTATATTTATTCTATGTGATAAAAGTGCATAATATAACTATATGACCAAAATTATAACAAGCTAAAACTAGGAAGCATGAAAAACCTGTATATTTGATGTATATGATTGAATAACGTTAAAGGCGATCAACTTGATTGTAACTATAAGTACTTGCAAGCTTGATTGGCGAGAAGTGGCCAAAGATCGGGTAAAGTGGCGTGAGGCCAAGGCATATTTTAGGTCTCTGAGCTATTGGAGTAGTAGTACCTACTTGCAAGCTACTAATTAAGTTATATTAAAACTTCTGCCATTGCTCTGGTTGTATTTACCACACAAGTTTAAGAGAGCATAAAGATATGAATAAATAAATATGTTAATGGTATTCGTGCCTACATTTACATCGCTTTATGTACGTTATCGAGGCTCGTTACTATGGAAATTATAACTGAACATTGAACAGCTCGGTCACAGAAACGCGACCGCCGATATATCATTGTCATAAGTGAGCGACAAAGGCAACCTGACAAGTTACGTAAACACCAAACAGTTGATCTGCGGGAATACGTTGTCGCGTTTTTCTACGCAACTCGGTTTACTTGTTTTGCCGCTTTACACATCAATGATTGGATCGTATGACGATATCTTTTTGTATTGGATAGATAAGATATACGTCGCGTGTCGTGTATCATAGTGTCTTACAAACCATCGCGTGTAACACATTATTCACTCACCCAGTGCGTAAGTGTACCGCGACCTATATGATACAGTCATTCACAGACATTCCAATAGAAGTATTCCAATCAAATCATTCACAGTTAATATTTATGCGTAAGTTATTATTAATCATATTCAACTCACATCCCGGTCCTTTGGTTCTATTCACTGGCTGAAAGTGGCTCACGTAACAAAGGAACGGTAACCTACTACGTGACAAGAAATATGATGTATTAGTCGCCTTGTATTATTCTATTGTGGTAGACCCATTTACCGACTAATTGGTTCCGAGTGTTCCAGACTTCTTCGTGACTTTCGCAGAGTTGCGTGCATAGTGAAATCGCGGATCCGCTCAGTGAACGCCAAGCGCCCGGGTTTCCAACGTCATGCGAATTCCTTCTAGTTAAACCGAGAACACCAACAATGATATTTGCTGCTACAGCTGACTCATGATAAAGTTATTCAAATGTATCGTACCGAATCTTTGAATAGATATTTTGACAAATATATACCTACTTATGTATTTTCATTTCTCGAAAAATGTGTACTTACCATTTAGAATATTTATTCATAGTAAATTCGCTTGAAAATATGTGAGTAACATGATCCTCATGAATAACAGTCTTCGTAAAGACACAGTCATCACTAAAACGGCAAATTAGAAATTAATTTTACATGAACCAGACCACAAAATGAGCAACGTAGCAAGTAATCGTCGTATAAACACATTACCACACCCCATATCACTCGAATCACGACCGTACTATACACACGACTGGAAATCTAACAAATGAGCCTTTTGTAAAAAAAATAACTTGATATTTTTGGAAACCCCAACAAAACTTGTTTCTTGGTAACTAAAACAAATACTGTACAATTGTAACGCGCAAATAAATAGTGTTACCGTAACAGCCAAACGTGACGGTTTTGGGGCAAACCAATGGAATACTTTTGCGGAAACCAAGTGATCACGTAAAATAACTGTTAAAAAAACGGCATATACAAAAGACACTCCATATAAAGGAAGTGGTCAATCCTTAAGTTTTTACTGGCCGATTAAACCCATTTATTTTTTTACCATTTTGAATACGGAACACCTACATTGCGAACAGTCAGTCAGGTAGGTAGTATTCACATTCGACCGGTTTATATGACACATAACCGACGGCATTCGATATTTTACACAATGTATAAGTATATTGGTATATCTAACACAAAGTTGTGTCACCGAAGGTCCTTATGCAACATGGCCGGAGCCTCGGAGTTGCGTCACATTACTGTGGCATATCTTCCAAGGGAATAAGTGTCTATTACATACTAATTACAACTGACAAGGCCACGAGTTTATCTTTTGTTAAAGACAGATGAATTCATCCTTCTGAGGTGACGCCCGTGTGAAGTACTCAGCGTATTGATTATAATTATTATTTAGTTTCGTCACTGAGCAGGTAAGTCTTGTTGATAAATACGTTATGAAGGGACAATCACCAAAGCTGTCACTCAGAGTTTTCAAGCTTTTTATACATTCAATGCCACTCTAATACGTAATTTATATACAGAGGCGAGACTCCAACCTAATGACAATTTAGTTGAAAAAAAACAAGGTGTTGTCAATATTTTGGAAGCAAATTTTTTATGAGCCTCCCCGTTATTGAAGTTTTCGCACGATTTTGTTGGCTGTGGTGACCCTTAAATACTACCAAACATACACAATATAAGCTATGCTTGTTTACTCACAACTACGAGCCTTGCGGGAACAAACACAAGAAACTTTTATGCGCAGTGTACCGAGACTACACTGTATGACTGTACAACCAACTTTAGCGACCAAATAAAAAATACATGACCGCGTAACTACGTTTAGCATTTATGTATTACTACATAATTATTTTGTTGTTATCTTTTGTACATTTAACTAAATTACCTTTTGTAATTCTCGATTAGAATCACACATTTTTTTTTAATTATGTCACGATTTTATACACGGTACATGGAGTTACGTGCGAACAGTTTATGTAAAAGTCTGAGAAAAGTAGGTCAATCCATAACACACAGACACGGCCATTTTTTGTCCCGAAAGTGATGTGTAATTTAGTGTAGATACGGACACCTCGCCGAGTATCGCGTCGTAATTAAGCTGCTTAAAACTGGATCAATAAGATCACGGTACACTGACACGATTTGTCTCTTAAAGGTTAGCTAGTTAGTTAGCGTCTAGCAGGTGCTGCAACTTGGAATATCAACGCGAAAATTGCAAGTTTACGCCACGGCTCAAGTAAACTTACCCACCGGGGAAGCTATTCACGTCAACTTCTAAATTAGCTTTAATTCAAGTAAATAGAAGAGAATTGATGTTAGTTTCTCAACTAATTTGCAATTAAGACAATCGTTATTGGCATACCACGTCGAGGTACGAGATTTATGTACACATACGTTGTTACAAATACTTTAGATATTACGTGCCTGGGGAAATTGACGTAACTGAACAGCCGCGCCCATTCTGGTAACTTTCAACTAAATTCATTAAGATTTAATTTACCGGATTATGAATTAAATGAGGAAACACTATAACTATGCTTAATAACAGTAATAGTTAATTTTACTTTATCTGATATAATTTCTGACGTAAATGTGTAGTTGTAATTTATGTAGATACAATCTACTCAAAAACTAAATTTTTAATAAATATTTTTTGGAAGGCTGCAACAATTCGTTTTTACAGGCTCGGCATAAAGAAGTGAAACCTTTGGTATACCAAGCGGCCGTACGTTTAGTGGCCATGGCTTACAATATATTTTATATAATGTTTAGTTACTTTACATGAGTAGGTACGTATTTTTTTCAACCTGGATTGATATACAAGCAAATAAAAAATGTACAACGATGTAGGTACTTTATAAGAAACTAGATTCAGGCTTAGCAGACCTTTGAATAAACGCTAGCAAGACGTTCAAGGCCACTTTTTAATATATGGATAGAGCATGTTGAAATATTGTGTTATTTCGTAACACCTACCGCAAATGTTTATAACATTCTTTCACGGCTAGTATAATTAATTTGATATTTCGTTGCGTTCTGTTCGTAAAATAGAAAGTTTACCATTTATCGATAGAACAACAGCGTATTTTTCTTTACGCAGTAAGAAAGGTTAGTTCTCATACCAAACTTGAAGCGGCGAATAACTTTCACGTTAGGTAGATACTTCACAACAAGAATTCGTACCTTTAAATATACATAAAAGTGATTCGCGAAGCTTGGCACGTCTGTGTGTAGTCACCACATTTATCTTACACCTCACTTTTTCAAGAGCCTTAGTTTGGCGCGTGATTTCTTTGCGCGATTAGTTGATACGTAAACTTGTACCTACGTTACGTAAGCGAAGAAACCCGCGATAGTGCATCGAAGGCGGATACAGAAGCGACCTCGGATCAGTTTCCAATCGTGAGTCATCTGAATAGAGAATATTCTAAACAAACCCACCCACAGCGCGGTTTCAATGTCGAGTATTTGCCTCCAATACTTGAGTATACTCGAGTGTAGAATAAGCACATTAGTCATGTTCACGTGCTCACTAAGAAGTCTTGCTAGTGGTGTTTGCTGAAGGAGCTACTGCACAAATAAGTTCCAGTAGTTTGAAGATTAGTTGGCTAACCTACAGACTTGGGTCTGTACATAACAAGCGTTTCTTGTGGTGCTACTTAGAATTCAACTTCTTGTAGTCATCAATACAGACAACTTGAGAAAGATCGCAAGTACGTGGCTAAGTAAAATACAAATGATTCACATGCTAAACTCAAATGAAGAACTCTACAATTATCTCATTTGCATTCATTCTCGCGTGTTGTCACGATAAACAAAATGTAAATGTATTGCATCTCCAATTCAACATGATTATTATTTATAACATAATTATACGTGTTTTATTTTCAACTCACGCGAGGAGACTACAAAATAATGCAGAGTTTTTTTGTAAAGATTTGAAAATATGTTTTATTTGAAAAATATCTTTGACAGCCCAATTATAAGGGTATCATTTACTAAGTTCGCTACAGAAAAAGGCTACTTTATCACAACAACGTATCTATCTACTGCCAATACCTTTTCATCACCAAAAAGCCTAGTTATTCACCAATGAATAACAAAGGCTAGAATTAACTTGTGTATAAAAAAAACTGGTACATTTGTGAGTCTGGCAAATCCTTACAATTGGTGCATTTGCAGTTACTAGTGTTCCAACTAAACGAGTTACAAAAGGTAGATGGCAGGCGCTCCGAGTTCCGCACAAACATTGCTTGTCATTTGCATTAAGCTGGACTGAAATTGAACCACTGTATTCTTGGATATACAAGGATATCAACTGAAACTAGGCGTTGCACGCAGACTACGTCTAGTTTGGCAATGTAGGAGCTAGCCTAGTTTAATGATAATAATAGCAATTCCAACTTTAACACAGTCATCTGAGCACAAACTAGGCAGGACCTGTGCAACCAGACAAGTAATAAGCTAACATAATTCTAAATATTAAAAATAAACTACATTTCTTTTAATTTATGTTTTTCTGCCCGAGCCTGTGGAATTTCAGATAACCGCTATGGTCCCCTAGGGCCGACATGGCAAATTACAGCTTCTTGCGCCCAATATTTTTGGCCAAGCGTGTTCTGTCAGTCAATCAGTACCACATAAATTGTATAGATACAGATTACACTTAGATACAACAAATCATCGTGCTCATCGCACAAAAGTTTGTCCAGTCAGAATCGAACCCACGACCACGTGTTAAAATTTTGGTTCACTAACCAATAGATTTACTGGCCAGTCAAACTGATACTATATTCTTAAATGTCAACTAAATCTAGGCATTGCACGCAGACCGTGCCTAGTTTGGTTATGTTGAAATAATAAATCGTCTATTATAAAAAACCTGTTGTATAAATCTTTGTGTGTCAGAGCTATTACATTTCGTAAGAGATTTGCAGAGATTTTGCAAAAAGACTATACAAAACTATCCGACATTATCCAACATAATTATTCGTTACCCAAACTACAGATATTTTACTATTTAAGGGGTTGATCAGATTTGAGTTTGCATTACACAAATACTGAGAATTCACCAATAGAAAATGTAATTTTTGCTTGCTTTAATATATATAATTACAGCTCAAATATGTTATTTGGCTTGATATAATATCAAGATTTATAAATTTTATATAATATTCTAGCTAGCTATAACTTAGTGAGTTTATCAACTAGTAACTTAGTTCTTTTTATTTATTTGCAAAAATATACACTAATTTTATTTATTTATTTATTGAAAATGGCTGAATAGACGCTTATAAAATAACACGATGCGTACTTTTTGATTCTCATTATTGTAATGTAAAATGGTATCGGAAACATAACGCAGCAACTTAACTCATATCTGTTAAGATGTATTTGTATTTATTTTTATTTTTTTAACTTCCTGCAATACAATTTGCACAAGGCGGACTTAATGCCAAAGGCATTTTCTACCAGTCAACCTTAGGGTGATGCAGAGATGAGGCAGGTGTACTTTAGAGACTAAAAACAAGAGAACTAAATATAACAATAGAATAATGGTAATACATATTTGCGAATAGAAACTCCCTATACATACATACATATAACATACATACATATGAATAAATATACATGTTTCAATATATTTAATTATATATAAATAACTATATATATATATATATATATATATATATATATATATATATATCACATATATAAATATATACCTATTATAATCATACTTCTTACATAAACATGAATATTACAATAATGAAATCTGCTAATACATAGGTAATAAATGAGTACTACTACTGAGAAGTTACCGATTGTCCACGATATAATTGACGAACCTTGTACTTGGACGTGTCACGTGTATTGGCCATCCTAATTTCAGGAGGGAGAGCATTCCAAAGTAGGATAGATTGGATATAGAAAGAAGAATGAACTAGATTAGAAGTGTGGGATGGACAAAGAAGTAGAAGATTATTGATGATCATAAGTTCTTAACATGGTTGGAGCAAATGTTTTGAAAATAAGTCATTAGATAAGACGGGGCATTAGCGGAGTGGAGAAGTGAGTATAATGTAGTTAACGCGTCTAGAAGTATATAACAGTTAAAAGCATGCGCTGCGTTTAAATAAATCCAAAGCCATGCAGTTTATATGAGAGCCAAAGCAGATAAATATATTTCAGGAACTATTTATATGTTCATTCTATAGAAGATACGGGTTACACAAAAATAAAATAGGTATTCTATTGTTCTTTGTTCAAGTTTAAAATTTGAAGTAAAACAAGCTTTAATCAAAACACTGAATAGAATCTACTTGAGCGGGATAAAGATAGAACTTGGAAAATACTGCATTGCTTTACTACTTGAACAGAAATGTGCGAAGTTCGCTCTCGAAGTGAACGGCTAAGTGACCATCAAAGCTTTGACTTAGCTCTTCTAGTCACAAATACTTTTAAGTTTATTAAATAAATACTATTGCAAGTGCTTTACTGACGAACAATTTGAAATCAACACAGCTTTGCAAATTAAAATAAAATTTGTGTAAGGGCAATTTCAGCTTAGCGTATTTTTCTGCGCATATACGATCGTTTCAGCAAACGCGCTTACACGCGCGCTGCATTACGCGCTTCCAAAAATCAGACTCGCGTAAACGGGCATATTTCGGTGTGTTCGCTCGAAACGGTAGTGACATCGGGAGGTGTCTCGCGGCTCGCGCTTATACGAGCTTAGAAGCGCGTCATAGCTTGTACTAGCTGCGCGTATGCCAAAAGGCGCGCCCATACGCGCCTACATGCGCTTCCAAAAACGAGCTTATACTCGCGTATACAACATTAGTCTGAATCCGCTCTAAGGATTGTAGTCTCGCATAATATATATCTCAATTTTACTCTTTTTTACTGAGAAATTTAATATGTAACTTAGGATTTATATCATTCAGACTGGTACCTAATATGGAAATGTTATAATAAAATGCGTGTTTAAATTGAAGCTCGAGGCATAAAATGATTGTATTGCGTGCCTAATTGAAAATGCTATGATGCGAAATTTTGACAGGAAATGTATTTTAGAATATCACTTAATAGTAATGATCCTAATACGTGCAGATTGCGGAAGATACGTACAATTTCACTCTCCTTGCGGCCTCAAAGTTTTCTCAAGGAAAACCCTTTTGAACGAGCTTAAAATAGAACCGAAACTGTTTACATGACCTCGACATAGAGGGTGGGCTTAGAAAACCAGGAGACTACATGTGTATTTCGGTATGCATACAAGCTTTGAAACATAGTACAATGGGGCCTATCTTCAGTTAAGTATCTAAAGATCAATAGTAAACATCTTTTTCCAATTACCTTTCGGTTCAAGACGAGCGTATTCAAACAACCGGTCATCAGTTTTATAACGTAGATGTGATTGTTAAAAGCGTATTTAATACTAAAATGAAAAATATTGCATCAGGACCTACTGCTGTGAATGGGTTCTCTCGGCATGAGAGCTAGGCTAAGCTTAGGCTATAATCATAAAATCTAGAAAACTTTTATAAAAGGCTCTTCCGTGCTGCGAACTTTATGGCGGCTTTTAAGATTCTTATATACGTGATTATTAGTTAGTCTGCTGATAACTAATTTCTTCAATCCGGTCCATGCACAAATACGAAAGTTGTGAATAATAGACTTAAGTTCGATTATTACTAGTATTGTTAGTAACTCGCCTAATCATATTTTCAGTTTCGATGGGCCTGAAATACCAAAGAGAAACCTTCAACCAGTTAACATACACGCATGAAACATGCTCTTGTCGGACCAGCAATAGCTGAAAAGCGAATTTACAATCTCTCAACTGCCAACACATTATCTAAGCCAACTAATCTACTGCGGTTTATTAGTATCACGCAAGTGGCAAATGCGGCAGTAGGTATTTTTCTTATTTTAAAGAACTACACTCGAGACAAGTCATATTAAAATCCTGAAGAGCAAGTGTTGCTTTTAGTGGATTAAACAAAGTGCTGTTTCTTGAGGGCATCGAACACGCGACACACTAACGGTGACCATGTAAACCATGGTAAAAAAACTCAGAACCCACTGTGATTTCAAAAACGGGACGACTACATAACTCTCCGCACAACCATATCACATATATATAGTTATTTAACACGATACTATTACTTGTAATAGGGTGTCACGTATTCCAACAAAAACATGATTTCCCTTGAAACCGACACCGATAACTATAAAAAGCTATCGTGACAATAACAAACCCAATAGCCACTTCTACCCGGATCTAGTTAAAACGTGCGATATACGAATCTCGTTATAACGTATATCATTGGAGAACAAAATAACATTACTCTGAATGATTACGTTGCAAAACATTATGTTGGAATGTGCCAAGCGGTGAATAACACGCTTTTTATATGAAACTTTTATAGCAGTTACATGTAAAAAGCGTTACTTATTACTTAAATATTGTGTTTTCTCATATACGTAATAACGTTACGTTTAGCTAGCATTTGTACGTTATTAAGCATGTTTAAAAAACTCAAAGCCGGTTTTCCACTTTACTAATAGCAGAATTAAGTGTTGTAATGGCATTCTTTAGTGCAGACCGTGAATTGGCAAACATCGAGTTGGACACCCTACGGCTAGGTGGAGTAAGTAACGATATACACAAAGCGGCTGGACACAAAGCGCCCGACTCAGTAGCGTGCCATCGCAGAGGTCTGTATCCAGCAGTGGACCATGGCAGGCGGATGATGATGACGAGCAGAATTTACTATAACGGGCCAGATATGCTTTTCGGCATGTAAAAAACTCACGTTCATGGTTATTAGCTCTCAGAAATCTTCAAATGTAGGTTAAAGACTTTGTTTAAAAATTACATTAGCATGACTAGCATTTAGTAATAGCAGTGCTAAAGTGCAGCAAGCAATTGATTGCAGACCCTGACATCGTTAAAATGTCTTCTGCTGAAACGAGTAAATGGGAGATATTAAGCCTAACTATCCATACAAATAGTATTTTAAAACTAAAAATTAGACATTACAACTTCCAAGCATCTTTTTTGCATTAAAACAAAAAGAACACCCAGAATTGACATTTATCACTCTTTTTTAAACACTAGTTTAAGAATTGTGCGTACTGCGTTTCTTTGGAGAAAAAATTAGAACATAAACTCCTTCACAATTTACTGTCAATCACTACTGAATCGTCTAAGGAAAGAAAAGACATAAATACGTTGACTATTGCCTATGCACACAGTACATAAGGGTGTCATGAAAGGTGCTCGGTCGATTACCACATCCACACATCGTCAATTGTGTTCACATCATGGAAAATATTGACTCTTACTTCAAATAAAATAAGTAGGAGTGTATTATTTATCGGACATATTTAAATGCATATAACTGTATAACTAATCTCTTTTATACGATAAGTATTAAAAAAATTTAATCATAAAAGCCTATTTCAGGGGTAATAACCCCTATTTCTATAATCCTTTTCTGATTCAAAATAAACTCATCATGAACGCAAACATAGGGGTGGTTATAAAAGTTATTTAACCGGGGCAACTAACCAAGCGAATGGAGCTAGATAAATATGAGCTTTCAATAAATCCGTGGCAATCAAATAAGCGTGTGAGCTATTAGAATATTAAAATGTGGTTTGTATACTTTAATTTAATAAACTCATTCATAGTACTATAGATAAAATCATTCCGCGCACGTGTTATGTCTAATTTGATAAAATAACATCAATACTGGCTGTGCCAACGAACAACGTAGCAATATTATGTCAAAACGTCGTCGGTTTAAATAATAAAAAGTTTTGCTATGGAGTGTCAGGTTTTCACCCTCTTATGGGCACCCTCGTAGCCAATGACCCTCTCCCTTCGGCGTCTTTTACGAGTTACGCCGGAGAATAACCAGCTGATACTCCCTATTTTCGTAAGATGAAAGACCAAATTCAAAGCGGTAGAGAAAATATATGTTCTTTTAAATAAGCACTTGATTTTGCGCCGATTTTGTTTCATAAAAGATCATACATCTATAGCATGTTTCATACAATTTCAGCTAAGCATTGATCATATACGTGAGCATTTGTGAGTAATATTATCTTATTGAGTGATTTATCATTTCCATGTACTTATCATTATAAAATTCCTTTTAGAAGAAATATGTCTGCTTCTCACTTAAAAGACAGACGACTTAGTCATCCGGACCAAAACTCTATTCAGGCAAATAACACAACCTCGATAACATTTGGTTAAATAATATAATATGATTTTTATTAGAATTCGGTTAATTTGTATAATATGAGAATATATTTAAAATTATTGGTCTTGCACTCAAGCCAAGTATGAAGACAAAAGAAGGTTTCGTGGACCGCAGTCTTCATATGGTATATGTATGTATTTCTAATTGGACTACGGAACACACAAGCCTATAGGCTGGTTAGGTTTCTTTAGTTCTGGTCTGTGCGACACTTTAAGTCAAGACTCTCAGCACTGAATAAAGAATTGTGCCATGAAGACTGCAATGCAATGGCCACTAATCACGCAGGATTGAACAGCTGACGAGGCGTAGATGGTACGGTGGTACGGGTAAGGTACGGCTCTACCCACCACTGAATATATTATGTATTATGAACGTAGATGAAAAATATAAAATATATCTCAATAGTTCACGTCCTTCAAGATTTAATATATACGTCAACCTAACGTGATTATGTATTCATCTTACTTTTAAAATAAAATGCTTGTGATACTCAAAGGCATATTTAAATATGATAATGTATTTCTATCGCTTTTATTAAAGAAAAAAAAGTCAAAACGAAATTACTTTACATGCATGAAAGCAAAACCTTTTTTATTTGAACAATAAAATAAGATCGAAAACTCGATAGAGTTTATCTGATTTTATATAAAATTTCATGAACAAACGTGCGAAATAGTATGAATCATAACAGTATTAAAAAATTAAACTCTTAATTGAGTAAGCTCTTCCATTCATTAAATTTCAGGGCGCTATTTTAGTAATTGTGTAAAATTAAAATGTATTTATACATGGTTTTTAATTGTTGTCAGAATAAATTCTATTTATCTACATTAAATTGTACGTAAACAACAATTTAACAGGTCTGCGATTATTTTGTATTTTCAGAAAACATTATTTTTAGCTTTAGAATTAATCGGATTGGTATTTTGTATCGCATTTGCATATTTACTGGCCTTATTATACGGGGACATTCAAATTACTTGTAATGTATTCAGAAATGACATTGTGGATACTTTTTCTATGTCCGTAAGTACCGTAGAATTTCGCCTCATTGCCAGTCAGTGATTTCATGAGATTTACGATCAAGATTTTTTTTTATATACTCATGCCTCTATCTCCGAAGGGGTAAGCAGAGGTGTAATATTACACCCACGTATCGCCATGAATTTTTAAGTCCCACGTAATAACGGGTGAGCCTATTGCCGTTACCCGCGTATTAACAAAGGCTATACCATTAGTGTGAAAGTGCGAACTGAACTGGCTTAGCTTTTGTTTGACAAAAACTTGACGGAACCCTAGTTTATTCTAGTACAAAAATTGACTGTAATTCAAGTAACTAAATAGGTTATGTTAGGTTCTGTTTTGACCCTTAACCCAAAAATAGGAGCCCTGCGAAGCAGGGCTCCGTCAACTTAGTTAACTAAAAACTTAGTTAACTAATATAATATAAACTAAGTTGACGGAGCCCTGCTTCGCAGGGCTCCAATTTTTGGGTTAAGGGTCAACACACAGTACAGTCATACACACAGTCGCACCTAACAAACCAAAACCATGTTTGAAAATATCTCGACAAAGGCTTATCTATTTGATTGAATATGGATTATACAGTACTAGGTTTTGTACGTGTATTTTGTTTGAAAATATCAAGGCCAAAAGCTTATCCATTTGAATCAATTTTTTTACTGAGATAGATTAGGTATTATCGAGTAATATGCATAAACAAAAGCTCTTCTATTAGAGTCTCACTCGTGACACAAATAGCCTTTGTAAATACGCTACCGGGCACATCACCAGATTCCGTGCTGCTACTGAGAATTCGGAAAACCCAGTAACACTATTGCCTGACCCAGGAATCGAACCCAGAACCTCCGATCAGTAGTCGCATATGCTATCCACTGGACCACGGAGGGATTCGATCAAGAATTTTTGTTAATTATTTGACAGGTTAATATTTGTACCAATATTATAAATGTACTAGAGGACGCCCGCAGCTACGCTCGCACATTTTTTAATTTGACTGTTTCTGACCAATCCCGTGGGAATTTCAGGAAATCCCTTCTTAGTGCACCCCTACGATCCCCAAGGAACATACGTGCCAAATTTCAGTTTCCTGCGCCTCATAGTTTTGGCTGTAGCTTGTCTGTCAGTCAGTAACGCAAGCGTTTTATATATACAGATAATATGATGATCAGTAAAGAGCAAGTTTGTAAGAAAAAACTGCAACTATTATCTGAATCTTTCCACACTGAAACTCGTATTTTTTACCACTCATACAGCATCAAACGACTGTATAGTCATCGAGAAAATCATATGAAACCAAATGCCTACTAAGTTTATAAGGGCCCAAATTATATTTAAAAAGGCGTTTTTATCACTAGGAAAATTCTTTTATAAATTACATATAGCGCACTTTCTCTAATTATATACAGACATCGAATTTTCTTTCGTCTTTCCTTAATTCTGATAAATATGTCTCCTGTTTACTTACTTCAACCACGTTCATGAAATAAAATGTATCTTATCTCATATAAATCTGGATAGCCATTGCTAACGTGAGCCGCCACAAACAGGCAATACCCACACATACACACACTCCACACACGTCACACATGGCAAAATGTCATTATATTGAGATATTTAGCTGCAGAACTCATTTAAGATCTTATTAGGAATATTTTCTTCTGATCAAGATGTCTAGCTAATTTTTCGGTTTATGTCTATTTAGGTACTGGTGTTCTAAAATAAGCAGCCGTATCAGCAAAATAATGGCTTGACCCTTACGACACCCATGGGAAATGAGCTGGTCGGAACATAGCTGAGAAAATTAGATATAATATTTTAACCTGCTTTTCTGCTTAAATTAATAATTATTTTAATAGATTTTTATGAAAAATAAACGCAATATATAAAAAGCCATAAACTGCAGTACGAAGAGCTAAAATTATATGGAATGGTAACAGTTTCACCATGCAGTCACTCTACGTTTGTTATGTTTGCTAAGTTAGCCAATCGGAACATCAAATGTAGGTTTATGGATGGATAAATTAAACTAAACTTGTATACACGTAACATAATGAAAATTAAGCCAGCATTCATTCATATAAAATCATAAGACAAATTACGATCAACTTAAACAACATAAGAAAAAAAATTGTACTCACCAACGACTCTAGTGACAATCCAATGAGACAGAAATAAATCACAACAGAAACACAGAAATGGACGATACAATGAACACCACGGGAGAGGGTTACAAAACAATTTAATAAAATAAAATCACCAGGGTCAAACAGGATCGCACAATCAAACGAAACGCGGTCGCACCAAGCACACAGATACGTGGACAAGTCCAGGACTCGGCCTAACAGTTACAGACGTTTCATAATCAATGCGTGAGTGTTGTAATATTTACGTAATTTTTTTTCAGCTTGTCAGACGGTCGGCGCGATGTAGTGTGGCCGCAACCGAATGTACCGCTCCCGGTGAACGCACGGGCCGCACTGCTTGCCCGTAACGGCAAAAGGTCGTTCGTTACCCACATTCTCTTTCCGCGCAAGCCTTCCCAAGTTAGAACGAGATGGAAAACTAGTAGACTCGCCGAGCTAGCCGCGCGAGCGAGACGACAACAACACAGCCTCACAGGAAAAACCGAACTCGAGTCTTGATAGTTCAAACTTAAGACCGTGCTTTGCCTTTGTGAATTATTTGAAAGGTATATTTCATTGCACAAGCATTTATTATGTGTAAACGGAAATAACAAAAACGTTCTAATTGTCAAATGAATAGGCCTGCAAGGTAAAATGTCGATTACCACACAAGTTCGCACCGCGTTGAATGCGTCCAGTTCCCATAACGCATTATAATATCCGTACGCTGACTTGGAAATAATAACGTTTCTGCGGTTACTTAGCGTGCTAAAAGCTAATATTGATAGAGCATGTACTAAGTAGTAATTCATATTTGATTAGCTTCAGATTGATGTTGTCCTATTATCTATATTTTCACAGCAGTCTTAATATCAGAGTGATATTTTGGGTAAACAGAAGATTCATTAATTTTGACTAACATAGTTTAAAACGACATAATTCTTGGTGCGTAACTACGATTTCTCGAATTGAACTCGATATAAAATGCTCCATATTCGTAGAATTTCATCCACAAGCCGATAGCTAACAATAAGGCCGAATGGTCGGATCAGTTAGTGGATTTCACTATTCAATTTCAATTTATCAATTTCTCCGTCAATGGATTTTTACAATGTTTAAATTAATTTTCAGCTTTTATGATATTTTTGTGCAGTGTGCGGTTTTAGTATGATACGATTATTCTCTTTGGGAAAATAATCCTGCATAGGTCTATATATCCATCCATACAAAATATATTAATGGATTTATTTTATTATACTTGACTATAATTATAGAGGCAGGCATCCACGGCAAACATGCACTCACTATACGGACACTATTACGAACGTTGATTTATGTTATCGTTATTTGAGCACTTAATGACGCGCAATTATTTCATTATTATATTTTTGTATATAATCATGAAGTATAATAATAATAATTGCCCCTCTGGGGCAGCCGTTATCTCATCATGAGACTAACGCAATCTCGGAGGGCAGAGTAACAGCTTTCAAACATCACCTTCATCTTGTGATATAAACAAAAAATGTATTGCAAGATGAATAGAAAGCTTACAAACCGCAGGGCAGCTTTGTGGCGAGCTGAATGTGTGTGGCGACACTGTGGTCCCGAATGCTTCAGAGAGTCGGTCAGGGCCTCGTCTCCGGCTTGCCTTTATTGGCTGGTTGGAGTTGATGCCCAAGAGCGCCCGCAGGACTCTCAACTCTGGCTTGCCTTGGTTGGTCGGCCAGAAGGAAGTCGCAAGAGCTATTTGCTCGGGGGTGGAAGTGTCATTTTCAAGGGCGTAATTACGGGGAAACCCGCTCCGGGTCACGACCCGCGATGGCGAAACCGGTGCCGCACCGCTCTACACCCCTAGCCACTCGCACCGGTGTTGCCCTCTGGCTGCCTTTATGGCAGACTTCGTTTACCATGGTGGCTATTTAGAGAGAGCCCATCTAGTGAGTTGGCGAGTCACCGTCTGTCCCTTTTCGACGTACTATAATAATAATACTTAATTTAATGGCATACCTATACCTGTAAGTGATTGCGTCAAGGACTTGGGAGTACATATTGACAAGACCTTATCCTGGGGTCCTCAAATTAGGGAAGTTAGTCGTAAAATATTTTCTGCGGCTGGGACGTTGCGAAGACTACGAAACTTTCTACTTATTGCCACTAAGATTGCGCTTGCAAATTCTCTCCTCCTACCTATCCTTGACTATGGTGATGTTAGCTATCTAGATCTCACTGAGGAGCAACTTGATAAGCTTGAGCGTCTTCAGAACTTATGTATAAGATTCATATTTGGATTGCGCAAATATGATCATGTTTCCAATTTCTGCAATATGCTCAAGTGGCTCCCAATTCGCCTTCGATGGAATACTCACATACTTTCTTTACTCTATAATATTCTCTTCAATCCTTCCACTCCCCCTTATTTGAAAGAACGCTTCAAATTCCTTACGGACACACATTCTAGATCTCTGAGGTCATCGGTGAATTTGAGACTGGCTATCCGAATGCATTCGAGCAGATTTTACGATCTTTCGTTCACAGTCCAAGCTGCACGCTTGTGGAGTGCACTGCCGTTATCAATCAAACAAGCTCAAACTATTAGATCGTTTAAAAAGTTGCTAAAAGACTACTACTTATCTCTATAACCTTGATATTCTAGTAAGACAGTCTTATTTTATTTCCTTCTTCTTTCATTTATTTAAGTATTCATATTATTAGTATATATTATTAGTATTTATGTATTTTAGTATGTACGTGGTAACTATAGATATTATAGTTACATACTATAGTTATTTTGTACGCTAGTATATGTATGTGTTTATTATATTATATTTGCTATTTGTTTATTATTGTATCTAAATCATCTACAATGCCAAACTAGCCTTCTTTCTTTCTTTCTGGCTCCGTGCTTTTCTTGTCCATCCTATGGTTGCCTGTAAGACATTGCTAAATAGCGATAAGGCCGCCATTTGTCACACTTCTTTAAATTTTAACATTTATGTTTATAATCAAAAGATTATAAACATAATTTATGTTTATAATCTAAAGATTATAAACATAAATGTAGATGGAAGAATTATTTTGGTGTACAATAAAGATAATTTATTATTATTATTATTTGTTTCTCTTTCACGCGTACTGTACCTACTAGGTACGTCTACGTACATCTGGGGTAAACAAGTCATGTCGAATTATGTTATTTTCATAACAATATTATTAGCACTTACACCGCTTTTCGTACAGTGATGCATCTCATTACTTATAGCAGAGGCCCAATTCTCCTAAATAAATACAGTTTCGATATAATGTCAGTGTCATACTTACGTCACAAAAAGCTTATTCTTCTAAATTATGTGATATTTGAATTAAATTGTAACGAGATCGTAAATTGAAACAAGTGTCAAAATATGTGTCAACGACGAACTGTTTATTTCAAATTATACGATAATGACATTAGGTTAAAAAAATTTACCAGAACAAATTTCCTAAAGACATTAAATCTATTCATATAAATTATTTTACAACATACATAATACATACATTAAAGCCATGATAGACTTTACAAAAATTCCACCACTATAGACCAAGAATTTATCCAGAATATATCGACCCCGTTTACCTATAGTATCTAGCTCTAAGCAGAGCATTTATTAAGTTAAAAGTCCTTAAAGAACTTCCAAGTCTGCTTCTTAAACTATACCCTACATTTAATAGAGCGTCCCTCCCATCCAAGAATATTTGAATAAAATATAATATATCTACTAGAACATCATATCACAGGATAACAAAATATAATGAGGTTTATAACATCAAAGTTCGCAGGTACGTCACTATGCCCCAAGGGCGTAGTCGCTGGGATATGTTGGGAGTACAGCAAATAAAACCACTCTCGGCTGTTTAACTCCATTCTGCGAAACATGTGTAACTCTACATATCAAACTAATATATCCAGTATAACTTGACCTATAATTGTAAGTCTTTGTCACAGAAAACCATGTCAGATTATAATGGGAGGTTCATCTTGCGATGGGTCCGTATGTGCGTAAGCTTACATTCGATACATGCGTTAGGACTATGTCAAACTTACACCCGGTATACTTATCGTTACATAAATTCTTTTGTAACCGATATTTATGTTCTGGAGTAGTATCAAAGAGGATGAAAACACCCTAAGTTATCGTTATATACGCAATACGTAAGTATATCGTATTTTTGTACATTATAAAGGTACCAAATAAACATATTGCTATTGTTTCAAGAGGTGCCGCAATTCTTTTTTACTCCTTTCTGGATAAGGGAAGCAGAACATTTTTACACGCGTGTTTTCCATTCTACGACATATAGAGCCCTATATGTCGTAGAATGGAAAAGGAATTGGGAGCCCCGAAAAAGCACGTGTAAGGCTTGCTATTGTTGTCTGTGGTGTATATGTTAATTAATTCATTTAATAGGTTAATCAATGAGAGTTTACCCAATACCACTTGGCATACTTGCTAGGAAATTCACAATTTTCATCATGCAATCACAGATGAGTAGATTAGATATACGAATGTCTACGACTATTCTTGAGAATAGTGTTGATCTGATCGTGACGATCGTGAAGTAAGTATTAAACCGTGAAGAATTCTTCTATTTTTTTGAAAGGTGAAAGTATAAACTACATTTCAAAATAATATAAATTAGAACTGGACCAATTAGATAACAGTGGCTACGTGCTTGGGACGTGATTTAAGCGACAGGCTCACCAGTACTACGCCAAATGTTATAGATTCGATTCCCACGAGACGATACTGTATGTGATTCACAGAAATCAGATCCAAGAACCGTATAAAATACTTAAAAATGGTTATTCAGTAAAATGATCGAAGATAAGACGGATATGGTAACAGTGAAAAATTACCACATACAAAATTGCGCCAAACATGTAAATTAAACTTCTCGATTAAATTTCATCCTGGTCAAATGGATTGCCAATATCCAATTCCTAAAATATCAAAGCACGATTGTTTATTCTACCTGCACTTCAAATATGAGCAACGAAATAATATGGTTCTTTGGACAGTAGGCTTGTATTCGATATTAATTCCACTTTGATATTTTAGCCGCTCTTGAAAAAGGGTCCCGACCGACAGATAGAAAGATGGACAGCAAAATGATCCTAATAAGGCCTTTTATTTTCTCTTTACCTTGAGACGGTCGGGTTTTCTATGAAATACAAGTACATTATTATTACTGGAATCTGTGTTATAATGATAGTAGTAAATTAAAGAGCTTTTCGTATTTATAGAACAGATGTTACCAAAGAGATGATGATGAAGGGTTTTAACGGCTCGCTTATTAGGTTTACAATTTATTTATTTATTAGGCAGTATCTAGCTTTCATAACGTGCCTTGACTCACTGTTCCAAATAAAAGTGAAGCAACGTTCACAGAAGTCAATCATGGGTGAGCGTTTGTGTGGCATTTGTGTCTTTCCGAGGCTACGTTGGAGGCTTTCGGACGGTTTATTAAACCAGACCCTACAGTTGACCACACATTCTCGCAAAAAACCACGGGCGGGCATACCAATTGTATGCATATGAATTTAATAAATCTAACCAAGTTTTAATCACCATTTACTTTAGTACAAAGCAAAATTGAAAATGAAAGGAAGACCATAATGTTACACTTCCGTAAATGTTGTGATGACTGAGAGGTAAGAATCGTTTTCATAAATTTGCTGACTAGAACATAATAATTATGTCTACAAAAGGCAGCTTGCACACATTATTGTATACTCGGTGTAATATTAATATCAGAAAATTTTCAATTTATTAATAAAATAGATGTCTGTAGCTGTGAACACAGTGATCTGAAAGAAAACCATTTTATAAACCTAAATTATAATAATGTCAATTCATCTACAATAAAAGTGAACCAAAAATTTTCATTGATATCTAGCTATCAACGACAATGTTCGGTCCATGAATTATTAGTACAGCCTTATTTTCTAATTTAAAATCATCATCTAACAGCTTTGACTGAATGAAGATTACTGTATACTATACTTGATAAATACGAAATACAAAGTAAGACACACAAAAATAATACTCTGCACTAAAAAACATAGTAAAACATGTAAAACAATTATTGTTGACAACAATATCTGTTCAGTTTCATAACAGCGTAGTCCCAGGTCATCCTATCAATACTAAAAGGTTTAATATCGAACTTCATTCATATCCATTTTGACCTAATGCTGGTTCACCGACGTTTTTAAACATTATCACAAACTCTCAGACACGCAGGTATTTTCGTATTCTTTTTATTTTTTCGCCAATAAAATGACGGATATTAATCTATAAACCTATCAATCTGTACTCCTAAACGGTTCTTCTTATCTGTCATAGAAAAATAAAATCAGATATTCTCTTTATACAAAAAGTCGTAAAGGATATGGGAAGAATTAGATTTTGAAAAGCAGGTAACAATAGCAAATACATGAATACTTCTGCATTTCTAAGATTTTTTGTGAAAAATGTACGTAATAATATCTATACTTATAATATTATAAAGAGGAATGATTTGTATTTTTGTTACGAATAAACTAAAAAAGAACTTGACAGATTTTAAACATTCTTTCACCATTGTAATGCGACATTGTCCTTGAGTAACATAGGCTATATTTATTTCTAGAAAATAATAGGCATCCCTACAAAAACATCAGTAATGTAACCCAAGGTGTAAGAAAATTTTCCAAAAAATGTCTTTCATGGCGTGCACTGCTAAAACTATTATTGATACAGAAAAATAATGTACTACATTGTTAAAGTAGTCATTCATCATCATCATCCTCTTAGCGTTATCCCAGTTACAATCTGGAGTCCGCTTTCTAGTCTAACCGGATTTGGCTGAATATTAGCTTTTCCACGGAGCGACTGCCTGTCTGACCTCCACAACCCGAAGAGATAGCGATATTCCATGGTTTAGACTAGTGTCAGTTTATTTAGAATGTACTGACGCCCTGTGACGACTGTCAAAGATCTTCATGACAACCGGGACCGACGGCTTAACGTGCTCTCCGAGGCACGGGACAAGCGATAATTAACAGTTCAATACGCACATAACTCCGAAAAGTCATTGGTGCGCGCCGTGGATTCGAACCCGATACCCTCTGCATGGCAGTCTGTTGGTATATCCACTCAGCTATCGCTGCCTTAAATAAGTCAAGTCCTTAAGTTAAAGTAGTCATTATTACCTACAAAAAAGTCCGCGATAGCATAGGTCTATCTCCTAAGGAAAATCCACAGTAGCCATTTTTATCAATAAAAAAATAGAAAAATATAATGGGTTATTTTAGAAGCTATTTTAAGCACTGCGGTATTACTTCTTATGCAATTAAATACGCTCGATATGTGGTGTATTTAATATTCATAGAAATTGTCTTTTACAGTATATAATTATAATGAATATCTTAAAAGATGTAGCAAAATTAAAATAATGCGTGAGGAAATAAATACACCGCTCGCACACCGATATTCCGTCGGGACGAGACTTTCTTGATGCGATCGATTATTTAAAATAGAAAGAATAGATAGATAGAAAGAATCATAACTTCACGCCCTTTAACCCCGAAGTGGTAGGCAGAGGTGTATTATACACCCACACTTCTCCAGTTATGTTTCGGTCCCAATGTAATAGGGGGCGAGCCTATTGCCATCTACCGGGCACATTATTAAGCGAACGATAATTAATATTTTAATACACACATAACTTCGAAAAGACAGAGGTGTGTGCCCGGGATACCTATGGTGGCGATAGATAGAAAGATATTTAAAAAACTAATGTCCACTCATGCGTAGCCAGGGCGGGCTGCTAGTATATAATAAAAAAATAATTATCCAATAAAACTGGTCTATTGAAATGCACCCATTTATGCTGAAACCAGCGTGCTTATTATCACGTCATTTGATATCCAAGAACAGTTATGACATATGAATACCTCTCAAGCACGTATCAAGTAGGTATTAATAATAATATCACTAACACAATGTCCGAATTTGGTTCACAAAAAAGAACCTGTTTACAAATTATCAATAATTAGTTCTGACGGCCTAATATTACTGCATCATTGATTATTCAACAACACAGGTTACTGCACCGCTGTTACAACAAAATAATTAATGAAACCAGCGGGTGTTAGCTTTAATTAATGCTTATTAACTTATGACGTCATTTTCAATGTTGCAGTGTTTCCATTTTGTTGATACTTTGTTCTGTTTTGCTAAAAAAATGTAGACTATTATTAGAATTTAAAGTCAATTGTTGCAGTCTTCCGTGATAGCGAGACTTGCAGCAGACAGTCGGCTATATAGAGATGACACTCAACATTGTTGGATATTAAAATGGCAAATTACAGAAGAGGCGCAACATAATTCTATAGGACGCAAGCAAAGCAATATCTTCTTTGCATTTTTCCTTACAAATATGCAAAATTTTATAATTATCTAATCAATCTCAAGTTTCAGTTGTATTTAATCGTCGACGCAATCTATTTAATTGATATAAAATGTAAGATCTTCCTGTATGTTAGTTTGAAAACCTAATTTGATTAGCACTGCCTCCATGTAGTGGATGGCGTATGCGTCTGCAGATCGTAAGGCCCCGGTTCTATTCCCGGATTAAAATGCAATAAATAAATTTATTTTATACGATTGTTCAAATCTCACAAACCAAAAAAACAAGTAACCTAATTCGTACAAAAAATAACAAACCGTCCAAGCAAAGAGTGGGAGCACAGTCCATGACGAAACAAATGAAAAGGAAATAGATTTCATACGATATACACGAGGATGTATCTCACAGCGACCGTGCGAACACAACACAATGGATACATACATCACAACTGAGCTACCGAATACACTAAATATGGTAATATTCATACACAATGCAAGTTATTAAAAGGCGGTTTGAGAAGCCGGATCTTGTTTATTTTCTTTGGAGTTTGTTGATGAAGAACAAATTACTTACAGCCAGTGCTTATAGCGGGATACTGCAAGTTAGTTATCTTCCTGAAACTCATACCATTCCATTAGTTATACCTCTTCGTGAGAGGAGTTCGGTATTGTCAATCTTTTTCTATCGCAATAGTTAAGATGGTTAGTCCAAGGGTGCGTGGCAGGAAATCACTAACAGGTTCTCTTCAAGTTCTTCTGCTTAAGATCTATATTATTTTAACTTTTGGAAAGACTTTTAAAATGCGACAAAGAGGTCAGTTTATCAGTCCTATTAAAATGAAAAAAGATTTAATTATATTATTAATTTCCTGCAATAGAATAGTAATAGCGGTAACAATACTATTCAAACAGCTGTCTTTTGTAATAAGAACGAGCTGCCGCACGAGCTATATGCATTGTATACACTATCCTTGTAAGTCTTTAATTGAAACTATTTTAAATCATTTTTTTTTATAGACTCTCGCCTGTATCCCCGAAGCGGTAGGCAGATGTTTAATATTACACCCATATGTCGCCTTAAGAAGTTTTGGTTTCATGTAATAGTGGGTGAGCCTATTGCCGTTGCCAGGCACATTGCCAGACTCCGTGCTTAAACCTAGTAACATCCCGACCCAGGAATCAAACGCGGGACCTCCCAATCAGCAGACGCATACGCTATCCGCATCTTAAATCTCTTAAAGTAGTAAATTTGAGATAATACATAACAGTGGGTGTTATATTTCAAAAGGGCACGATAATTGGAAATATACAAATAAGTTGACCTATATGAACATAACATAATTACATCCATAAAATTCCTTTAATTTATTACGTTAAAAGAATACCCAGCTAAAGATAAGCGATAACTGAGCGATGTACAGTTTATGTCCAACCCGGCGTGGAAAAGTATTTCAGGGTGCGCCTTAAATCTCATTGGATATGATTTGTATTAAACTGTTTTTTATAAACTATTCACATTAGTATTATGAAATTTACGTCCATAGCTAATTATTATTAAACGTTAACATATTGTCTGCCAAAACTTTTCGCACACAATAAAGTTTGCTAATTTAGGCTAAGAACTCACGGAGCGATTTTCACCCGCGACCGCCGCGGTGGTGGAACTGCGGTTTTATTTCTAAACTCACAAGACCGGTTATTTGCGCGGTTTCGCAGCCACCGCGGCTGCGATCATCGCCCGCAGACGTGGCGGCCGATGATCGCAAGACGGACAGTAAAACGATCAGTTGAGATCCAGAGCGCCATGGACCCATTTTATAATATATGTTAATTTTAAATATGCACAAACATTTGTCACGATGCCACAAGTCACAAGCTGGTGCAAAATGCAGTTGGTTGGTTTCTGTAAGTCAGTAATGCAAGAATTTTATCTGTATATATAAAATTCTTGCATTACTGACTGACAGTCAAAACACAGCTGAAACTACTGGGTGCAAGAAGCTGAAATTTGGTATGTACATATATTACTTGGGTAACATATGTACATACCAAATAACGTAAAGGTGCATTAAGAAGAGATTGCTCAATATTTTCACGAGTTCGGGAAGAAAGGGCTAAATTAAAAAAAAAATATGGGAGCGTAGCTGCGGGCATCCTCTAGTTTAATTTTTTATCTTGAAAGTATTTGAAATCTTGATAAGATCACATGTCACATCAAACTTAATGCTTAGTCAGTTAGTCCGCAAGAGTACAACCGTGCCTATTCCAACAAATAATTACGATAGATGAATTAATCGTACTCAATTGTATGGCTATCTGATACTGAGCGACCGACTCAGCAGTCCGAGATTTTCGCTACTCCTGCACTGGGAATACATCCTGTGTCGCCGGTGACTTTATGAACATTCAAAAAACGTACAGGAAGTACACCCATTCTGACTACAGTTGACAAGAGATAAGGATCGAAACACCATGCGTTGTGTTAGAGGGTGAGGCGACCGCTTAAACCATTGCGTAAGACGTGCATGCAATTAAAGTGGGCCACAACAATCTCTCAATCGCTATTTATTATGAAAAATTGTAAAAGTATCTTGGCAGCATAAATTCCACACCACCAAGTGGTACACAATCATCTGAGTAGTCTATCGCCAGAATAATAAGCGGTTGTCGTCACTGTTCTGCAAACTTGCATCAGTATTGATACTATCAGCGTGTTACCAACCTCGTAGTAATTAAAGGAATGCGATGCTCGCGCAATTGCCGATAGCACAACTCCTCCTTCGAAAGCTCTACTTACCTTCTTTGTAATATACTTCCTACTTCGAGATACATTAGTCCATAATATGGTCTAACCTGTTGTAACTTGTTACCTAACTTTATTTAAAAGAGTTTAAACTGGCTTAGTATCAGTGCATTGTAATTATTGTTGAATGCTATGAACTAAGTTAATCATTAGCCACCGACTACATAAAGATTTTAAGTACATATACAAAACAAGCTTATCAATATAATTTGTGCTATGTAACTTTCTAATGGTGAAAATATTTTTAGTATGGCATCGGTCATTTTCTAGTAATTTTCAATAAATACCTTGCTATTTATATATTTTGGTCTATCAAAAGACAATAGAAACAACAAATTAGTAAAGAACTACCTGACTTCAAAATCGAAACTCATTAAATTATAAACTGTGCGTGCCTACTTTTCTTTATTTTAGGTCCAGAGGCATAAACATAAATTAAAGTGGCAAACGAAATAAATTGCGATAAAATCCGTATAAGTAGTTAAAGTTCAATGTAACATGTGTGTGAACGTAAGGAAATGCTATTAGCTCGCTAACTACTAGGGTTAAGTACACCGGTTCTTCAAAGGATTTCCTCATTCCGGTTGTTATCACTTAGAGAAACTGCGAGCTAAGATCGATGCACGACTTTCAACTAGAACCAAGGTTTTTGCAATAAGACACAAGTACAGAATATGCCTAACGTTATAGTCAAGTAATGAAAAAATACCTATCGAGACACATAATATGTAGGTTGCACTGAAAGATTTCAGTACCTAACTCCTAAATGGAACAATTTTATAGCAAAGTAATGTATTTCTTGTTTCTCAAAATATTCTTCTTAACCTTTGATTGACATGGTTTATTTGCTAATCCATTTTTGTGACCTTTGAGTTGATAGCACACTTTCCGTAACCTGATGGAAAGTCACAATTGCACCTTCCTACTCCTTACAGCCAAACGAATAATAAATTTCTGACTTTTAGATCAATAGACATTGCTTTTTTGAAGGTTAAAGAAAAAGGGCAGCCAAAAGGAGACTCAACGTGCGAAAAAGCATGATCTTGGTGCGTGAGAATCAGACATTTGAGCAGACTTTATTTAATGCAGTTGGATGAAGCACCTCAGCATTAACACTTCTTTGACCAACTAGCACGTGTCACATATCGTAATCAAATTTTTAGGAAGGGTTGCATTGTTTAAGACCATATTATACTACTACTCGTAAAATGGCAGCCAGAAGTGTAAACAATTAATAGAATATACTGTGTCTTTAGATGGCCTACTGTAATCGCATGAATAAACACATTGTATTTTTACCCGACTACGGCGAAGCCAAAAGGAAGGGTAATGTTTTTCGCAGTCTATGTATGTATGTATGTTTGTTTGTATGTTCCACCGTAGCGTCTAAACTACTGAATCGATTTTAATTAATGATTCGTAATAATGGCCCGGGTGACATAGGCTATATAAATTTTATCTAAATTTTCTAATACAGAATTAATACCTCAGACTCAAACCTCGAAAAAATTAAACTGATATAATCTTTACGTGTTTGGTATCAAAAGAAAGGTATTGGTGAGCACATTACAAATATATACATATATTATACTACTTGAGTCAAAATATAAGTTTAAAACGCGGTTGTACTTGCAATTCGCGCGTTTAGACGCTTTGAGTTACCTACGTTTCTTTCTTTTTATGTGACAATGTAAATATTGCACGGTCAGTGGGATACGAAAAAGGATTAAATAAAAAAATTGGTTTACATTCAAACTATAGCAGAAGACCAAAAGTCACAAACACAACACTCATTCATCCCTATTAAAGACTCATCTTAAGGTATAACTTAAACTTATTCTTATTTAAAACAATATTGCGACAGTTAAAAATACGGCACCGTGTTAACAATATAAAATACGTCTCACTAAAACTTTAAAAGCTATTTTGTGAGCATAAAAAGGCCGTGTACTTGCACTACAATGTCGAAGTGGACGCGGAACTATTATTGAATGCTAAAGCGACCTTGCAAGCAACCATGATGCAGCTCAAAAATAACGATAATGTGAGGTTAATGTACACTACATACCCCCTCTCCCTCGCACACGTTTTCACAACCTCGTGAGCTTGTGGCAACCAAAATACATTCTTTGTTCTACGAAATGCGCTTGTATTAACGTTGCTAAGTAGTAATTAAACCTCTGCTTCGTGTAATAATATGATGTTTTAACAGCTCTGTTTATCTAGGATGTGGTATAATGAAGCAATGCACGTGATCTATCGAAATTATTTCGCATGTACGAACGTCGTGATCATTACAATTTTAAGTTTGTTAATTAGATATTTATCCATCTGTATTAGCTAATTACTAGCGCAATATTTCAAACGCTAAAAGTAAAAGCCGTGCATGTTGCAATCAACTTAAATGGGCGTTAAAAATGAACTACATTACGAACCATACATAATTATTGCGCACTTAAAATTAGTGACGGCAACTTGTTAAACTGCTGTTGTTTTGGTATTCGGAAGTATATCAGAGCGACCTTCAATGGAATTTAGTTTTAGATTAATAAAGTTCGATACAGCTATTATTAATCTCGATAAAGTGGTTTCATTCATTGACGCAAATGCCGGCCGTCGTCAAGCGAAAGTGAATCGAGGGCATGCCAAGGTCTCGGAGCGATTTTTTGCGATGATCCAATAGTACACGAGTTTTCAAAGCGGAGCTACCTTCATAATAAAGTCACGTATAGTAAGGGTTGATCCGTGACATGAAAATATAAAATAGTGCTGTGTACAACCGTGCCTCCGTAGTGCCTCCTAAACATTTTAGTAAACACAAATATATTTCATGGGCTCAGTTTTAGTTTTTACGTGTTTCTACTTGTATAACTAATTAAATTAATTGCTGCAAGTTTTACCAGAGTGTGGAATAATTTATGATTAGTTTATACACATGCATTCATGTTCCAGGAAACTAGTTGCCATTGTTAAGCAAATAATTCCTTGAGTACTCTCGCTACTCACTACGTAGTATAAATAATGGTAGAGTACAATTAATAACACTTGTGTATGCAAATGAACGAAACATTAATTTTTGTACGAAATATTACACTTGGTTTAAAGGCAACACTAAACTGAATTAATTTATTACTAATAACAATATTTACTCTTTTAAGGTCAACTATGTTATGAGTATTTGTCTGTTTGTATTTTAAAGCCGAAACTGAACTTATTTTTAGTCTGTAGTGAGGTAATGGTCATAATATAGCCTACCTAGTGTTCTCAGTATGATACCCAACCTAGACAAATCATTTCATGAGTAGCACTATTTCTTGTTCTTTAACTAACTATAATTTGTCCTTATAATATTTATACAATGCTGCAGACTAAGGTGGTAAGTATAAACATAGTTGTGGACTCTGTCAGGAAAAACAAACTTAGGGATTAATCAATATTAATTTATTTTAATTGTTTTTTCTCACAACAATTAAAATAAATTAATATTGATTAATTTATTTTAATTGTATCACATTGAAATATTATTACATACCGCATAACAAAACAAGGGTCAATCTTTTCAGACATATATATTTTTTAAAAGAGTTGGTATGCTTGTTTATTTTTACACGTCAATCACAAAAGTCTTGCGAAAATGAACTGTCGAGAATGAGAACAAATACAACTTCAGCAATAAATAACACTCATCGTGTGTATGGCACTGATAAGTATAAAAAAAATTGAGCAGAGATGATATTATCAATAGACTTTTACGCAGGCCTCAGCTTCACAGTCATAGCAATGGCGCACAGCATGACTTCTAGTAATTACGTGCCGATTAACTAGTTAATTTGCTTGCTCAGTGTCGGAGAGCACGCTGCGACGTCGGTTTCGGTGGTTTAAGGTATTTGGCAGGCTACGGTTAGTCTCTACCTCAGATCATAGAAGTAATAGATATGTAATGAACGCTCGGCGCGTGCGAACGCAGTATGCTCTACGTCGCATACTCGCCGTCGCGCGCCCGTATGTCGCGATCAGTTGCAATTTGAATGCGCACCCGAAACTTACTCAATTTTTTTCAAAATGCCTAGCTGTGCAGTGGTTACGTGTCAAAATACGAGCAAAATTCAAACTTATGCGAGGAATGGAATCACATACCACATGTAACAACGACAATTTTACTATTAATTTGCATAAAACAAGATATTTCAAATAAAATATCTGCCTCTACAACGATAACGTACTAACACTATCCTTCGTCAAAAAACTGCACTATAATTATTTCCATTGATGGTTTTGTACTGTGAAACTGTCAGTTTACACTTTTTTAGAGCGCAATGGAATAAACACACATCGATACCGCTGACTATTGTAGGCATTTGTAGTATCTGCCGCTGTGAGCGTTGGGTTGCATCGCTCGCCAAAGGAGCGAATTAGTGGTGTACCACGAGTAACTGCAATTTGCATAATATCGATATAAACATTGCAAAATAATAATGTAAGTTATAAACAATATATTTTTTTGTTTTTGAAGCGCTATTGTTTCGTAAGCAGATAATGATTACACTGGCGTTTGAAACAGTAAAGATGATTATAATAATATAATGTTATAACTAAAACTAAATAAATACCTACATTTTACCGGCCAGTGATATGATAGCGTATAATATGTACATATATTTTATTTTACGGAATTAATAAATATTTGATAACAGTGTTGCGTGAATTTTATTTAGTTCTCCCTGTTACATTACACTGTATTTACTCATAGTAGGTATATTACAACATTTCAAAATATACCTACCTAAATAAGTAGGATCACTTTATTTCGTTTCATATTGTTGTGTTGTTCTGTTTCTTTACTTCTGTGCTTCTATTTAATATAATAATTACAAATGACATGTAAATTACATATATAAAATGATTAATTTAGTTACTTTTATTTATATACATTAAAGGAATTAATTAATTATGACAAAAAACACACACTAATTTTTATATAATCATTATTAGACGTGCTCAGTACTTAAATGAAATGAAATAATACTATAGACAGCTGACACACGGCCATCTGATTTCAAACTCAGCAGTGCTTTATTAATTATTATATTATAATATTTTGGATGCATAGGGTTCCCACCAAGAACTTAGGGTCACAAGCCAACCTCATCTGCAAGTGGTGCACCGGTCGATTAACGGACGATGATCTGGCAAATAAAACATCCCGATAAGCGGCAATAGGCTCGCCACCTATTACGTGGTATCAAAACATTGGCGAAAAGTGGGCGTTTAAAATTCCTCTGCCTACCCCTTCAGGGAAACAGGCGTAAGTTTATATATATATTACTAGATACCACCCGCAGCTCCGCCGCCGTGGAATGTTAATAAAAATTGTTAATCCAAGTAATAATCTATTTGTGTACCAAATGTCATCCAAATCCGTTCAGCCGTTTTTGCGTGATTGAAATCCAAACATCTAAATATCCGTACTCTCACATTTATAATATTAGTAGGATAATATTTTAAAATAAAAACACATTATACATAAATTATACTCAAACACAGAACAAGTCATTGAGCTCATCATAATATATTAAAATGTCCTAGACGGGCATTGAATCTACGACCTCAGGC
This sequence comes from Euclidia mi, assembly GCA_944739405.2. Lineage (NCBI taxonomy): Eukaryota > Metazoa > Arthropoda > Insecta > Lepidoptera > Erebidae > Euclidia > Euclidia mi. The sequence continues at coordinate 24,574,880 of OX123187.2, forward strand.
TCAGCAGACAGCGTCACTAACTAATAGCCTAACTAGCCAGACAATACATTTATACAAAAAATATCAATGAGCTTTTATTATCGATATTTTATATCGATAGAGTCGACCCCTAGTGTAATCGTGTAAATGTTATTGCATTTATCAATGTGTGAGTAAAATGCTATCTTCTTCATGCGCACGTACGAGACATAGGCGATGTTTCTTGTTAAGCGTGAATTGACTTGTGTGAGTGGCGAATGGAAGCGCCGTTATAGTTATGTGCGTGTAAGAAGCGAAGCGTTTATAGAGCGCAGGTGTGTGGGTGTAAAAGAATTGGCGACACTGGTTCTCTAGGCCGGGGCATATCTCCTTACTTCAATGATCTGAGGTCTCTACCCTCAAACATACTGACACTGTTATAAAGCAAAATGGCAATGGCATCAAGGCTATCGCTTTGGGTTGCAGTGGTCTCATAGTAGTTGCATTTTCTGAGAGGGCTATGATTATTCAAAATCAAACCCGGAAAAGGATTAAAACGTCAGATATTTCACGGTTATTTACATACAACCGGACTAGCAACTGTTTGATGATGATTTTTAATCGCTTACGAAATTGCCTCACTGCCGCATTGTTACTTCAGTGACACAGTTGCAAGCGGATAGACATTTATTAGAAATAAGAACGGATGTTTAGCGTTTCATCAATGCAACTGGAAATTTTACACTATTTACAATGTCGTTTCAAATCGAAGCATGCAAACGGCAAGACAAAATGTAATTTTCTTTGACATCTACGATCGTAGCTCGTAGCCTTCGGCTGTCCACTCCTGGACTTCAGTCTATCGTAATTTGCTTCACAATAGCACTGAGATTCAATAAGAGGATTTGGCCTACTACTCGTATACCACGCTAGGTTAGTCGGGTTGGTTAATACCGAGATTTCCGTCTTTTCGCACTCATGGAATGAAAGAGGATGGTTGCAATAAACCACACGGACGATGTTAGCCATATAAAGCTTAATTGGATTTATATTTTGAAAACGGAACCTGGGCACCACAAATAACGTTTAAATTGTAATCGAGACAATGGCTAGGATGATGATGAAAATGTAGCAAGCTAAATAGTTAGGTAAGCTGGTTACCAAATAAGCCAAGCCCAGTCAGGGCTAATGGTAACCGCGTGATTAGTGATATTGCACTAATGACTCTCTCTAATGACTTTATATTATCACAGATGATACCTTTATTACGGTTTACGATGATCACGAACATCATAAAGTAATTTATTTATAAAACAAATCATTACCGGTTTTTATATTGTAATGACTTTTAATTGAAATCACTACCGGGATAGTGCAATGACTTGATTGACATATTTAATGCTAACAGATTTGTGATTCTTGATTAATGTATTTTAGTAAAACAGTAGATTTGTGAAAAAACTCTGCCATGAATGCAGCGGCAAACAACGAATATTTTGTTATGAACACCATATTCGGTATTCTATAATAGGCTTATACCAAACCAGCAGAGCTGGCGCACTCATTAATAAATTCATAGGTACTCACATGTGGAGGCTTAAAGCTGGTAAACAGTTAATACCTATATTTTATGTATAATCTACATCGCTTCTTAAAGGCAGCGATTAGCTGCTAGTGAGGATACCAATAGATTGCAATGCTAGTTATCGGTTTCGAATCAGACCCGGCTGGCACCAAGACTAGTCATATATGCATGTTTGTTTGCTACTATTAGGTACCTATAGTCGTAAAAAAAACATCGTGTATGTAAAGTACTTTTATCCAAGATCATGGCAACTGCACTTCGTATATACTAATAAGGAAATATATCTTACCACAAGTGCTTATCTTCCCTATGTGCTCTATTTATGCCAAGAATAAAGCTATGGGATTTATACTGCGTAACACATCGTGCTTCCGCACCTTGAAACCAGTCAAGGTGCTGTACTGCTCGTTCGTAAGCAGCCACTTAGAATATGCATCCCAGGTTTGGAACCCTCAGTACGAAATTTATAAATCACGCATTGCGGGCGTCCAAAAAAAGTTTCTACGATACCTTGACTATAAGGCACAGCAATGTTCAGTTGATTACTAACACAGATGTAAAAGGTTTCACTTCCTATCTTTGGAATTAAGGCAACGTATTGGGGATATTAGTTTTCTGTTAAAAATTGCTAATGGTCAAATTGACTGCCCTGATTTATTAGCTAATATCTCAATTCGCACAAATTTGTTAAGCTTTCGTCAACGGCCAGTATGGATTGTTTTTCTTAGTTGTATTTTTTTTGTGTATACTGTTTTTTATATTGATTTATTTTTTGTATATAATATGTAGAACAAGTACAAAAATCTTCATTGTTTTTTATACCCATATGTGAGATTTGGGCTGGTTGATATCAGGCTGCATTTCAAATACTCATATTCAAAATAAAATTCAAAACTCATTCTTTGTGAATCAGATTTCAGATAACATAAACAAATTTTGGGTATTAGAAAACATATCTACTCCTTCAGACATACCTCACATTACTCAGCTATCATGTGAAAAAATATTTACATCGACTACAACTCGCGATGCTGATGGTAGATTTGTGGTCACTATACCGTTCAAACAATCGCCAGAGTGCTTAGGCCAGTCATATAGTCAGACAAAGATTCGTTTCCTTAACATAGAAAACCGATTCAAATCAGATCCTACATACAAACAACAATATCTAACTTTTATGCAAGAATACCTTGACCTAGGTCACATAAAGATTTTAATTTAATTGCTTTTAATTGGCAAACTGATAATATTTATTGTTATGTTTCATAGGTTTAATTAGTCCGTAAGCCTTCTGTAAAAATAAATAAATAAATATTCATAGAACAACATCACAAGCGAAAAGAAAATGTCCATTTATGTAGTTTCAGCGACCTGCAAAATCACTTACAGCCAGTAACAACATAAGTAAGAAGATAACCGAGGACAATTGCGGGTCAGTCACAGCGAACAACAACCATAAATTATTAAAACAGATGTAGAACAAAGTACATCGAGAGTTTAAAACTGCTAGAACAATAGTGTCCACTTGCTCACCACACGAACAAAACTAAGCTGTAAATAAAGTTCTACAAACATTAACGAGCGGGCCACCACTACAAACAGGAAACGTTTTAAAAATGGCGATGAGCTTGGGGATTCTGCTTTTTTTTAATCTTCCCTTAATATGCTCGTAAAAACGACAACAGGCCGCAGCGCCACCTAGCGGCGCGCACAAGACGAGAGCTTCTACACCGACCGTAAACTTTTTATTGTTTCCGGGTCACGGCGCGTCGACAATTCGGTTTTCCAATCAACATCTTTATAGTGATCGAGAGCCCGATACCAACTATAAACCTTTATCTTTTTTAATAGTGCTAAGTGTGGTTTTATCTAATTTACACTACGTTTGTTCTGGGCCTTGGACCGGTTGTTCATATCGTGAAACTGAATGGCGGCGGCTGACTGAATGAATGGTAATCCGGGATTTGTAGTGACTTTCATTGCAGAGGAAATACAACGGTCCAATAAATGATTTTTCGTATCATTCATCATTATCATCATTTATAGAGAAACCAATAACTGCTAAATGGAGAGAACCTGCTACATAATATCCATAGTATCTAAAAATAGATAATTTCATCCACAATTCCAAACTAACCTAATCATTATTTAAATTTTTTTTACTTTGTCTGCTATTTTGCATCCTCAAACTTCATAGAAAGTTCAAATTGGTATTGCAGCTGAAATATTTTATTTGCACATACTCTGAATAATTGGGTTTTATTCTATACCTAAATAAAAATAATATGACCTTTTTAAGGATATGATCTGAAATTAACTGTCTTCCATAGTAACTACACTTTCGGAACAAGACTAAAAAGGGCACTATAAAATGTATTTCGTAAACAGTAATGCTATAAATCAGTTGGGTGGGTGCATAGGGATCCCACCAAGAACTTAGGGTCCCAAGCCAACCTCACCTGCAAGTGGTGCACCTGCCGATCAACGGACGAGGCTCTGGCAAACAAAATGTCCCAATAAGCGGCAATAGGCTCGCCACCTATTATGTGGGATCAAAATACTGGCGAAAAGTGGGCGTTTAATATGCCTACCCCTTCGGGGAAACAGGCGTGAGTCTATGTATGTATGTATGTATAAATCAGTTAATTACTGCTCATTTCATATTCATTAATCATTCAATTTCTGCCATCAACTTCATATTCTCTTCCGGGGTTCCGCCTAATTAGAAATGATCGCGCGGCCGGTGCTGGTTGCGGTGTCGCTATATACCTACGAGCTCATTTGAGAAAGGGATTTCCCTTTCCGTATAGTAAGCATCTCATCGCAACCACCACCCTCGAATGCCGGCGAGCATCTCTTCTTAGAAGTGGAACTGAATCATTCTAAAGTTCTTCTAGGGGTCTATTATTCTCCTTCGTTACGTATAAATTTTTTCCCTTCTTTCGGACATCTCCTAGAAACTTTAGTACCCTCTTACAGTCACGCAATTATAATGGGTGATTTTAACACCTGCATTATAAAACAGGATAATCGTGCCATGACCTTCGAGCGTATTTTACATTCGAACAATCTATCTATTCTTCCTCTCAATGCTACACACCATTTTCCTAACTCTGTACCTTCTCTCCTTGACCTCATTTTCGTTTCTTCCCCTACTTTTGTATCCAAACATGGTCAGTGCTCTGCAGATGCTTTCTCCTACCATGATTTAATCTATCTTTCGTATAAAATACGCCCACCAAAGGTAAAACCTAAAATTATCTTGCAACGCAACTTCGGTAGGATGGATCGTTTGAAGCTTTGCGAAGATGCCCGTAGCATTGATTGGTCTCCTCTGTACTCATCAGACTGTGTAGATAACAAAGTTAACATTTTCACAGATAAGTTAACTCACCTGTACGACGAGCATGCACCAATCCGTGCCATTAAATTGAAGCACCTACCCGCACCTTGGCTTACTGACGAAATTAAAATTCTTATGAAAAAGATAGCGGCTGCCAAGGCGAAGTATAAATGTCGTCCAACCCCTGGAAATTTAGAAAAATACACAAGTGCCAGAAATCTCTGCAATAAGGTGTGTAGAAAAGCACAGCGCCATCACATTCACAACTCTGTTGAAAACGGAGATCCAGTTAAAATCTGGAAATTTCTTAGAACAGTGGGAGTTGGTAAGTCTCGCAATGACACAATCTCCAAAGATATAAATATAGATTCGCTTAACGCACATTTCACTGCTTCACCCAACTTTGATGGGAAAACAAAATCCAACACGTTACAAGATCTTTCACGTATCCCAACTCCCAGTTATTCACCTTTTGTTTTCGAGCAATTTTCCTGTTGTGGTGTTAAAAAGAGCATCATTTCAATTTCATCCAATGCTGTTGGTAATGACTGCATCAGTCGAAACATGATCCTGCCCATTCTAGATGAAATCCTCAAACAGTTACTTTCATCTTACCACCTTTATGCAGATGATTTGCAGATATATTCACAAGCACCACTCGAGTCAATTCCAACGGCGTTTTCTAATATAAACTTAGATTTGGCGCGTATCTGTGCGTGGAGTAAAAATTATGGCCTCAAGGTGAATCCTGCTGCACGGTTGGCGTAGTTGTTTAAGCGGTCGCCTTGCAGCTTGACACTGCACCGAGTGTTGTGGGTTCGATCCCCACACGAGACAACACTTTGTGTGATCCATGGATTGTTGTTTCGAGTCTGGGTGTTCATTGTGTCCGTTGTTTGTATGTTTGTAAAGTCCCCCGCGACACAGGATTTAGTCCTAGTGCGGGAGTTGTCTTTTAAAAAAAAAAAAAAAAAAAAAAAAAAAAAAAAAAAAAAAAAAATCCGACAAAAACACAGGTCATTCTAATTGGCAGTTCTAGGATGATTTCCAAGATAAATTGGCCACAGCTGCCGCAGATTGAGTTCGATAGTAACATCTTGGCAATTTCAGATAGCGTGAAAAACCTTGGTATTTATCTGGACAAAACTTTTTCATGGGGCAATCAATTACAAGAGACCAGCCGTAAATTGTTTGTTTCAGCTGGGTCATTACGTAGGCTGAGGAACTTTCTTCCCACCAACACCAAGATTGCGCTTGCACAATCCTTGCTTCTCCCAATACTCGATTATGCTGATGTCAGCTATCTTGATCTTAATGAAGACCAACTTGATAACCTTGAGCGTCTCCAAAACTTCTGTATTAGATTCATTTTTGGTTTACGCAAATATGATCATGTATCTGAATTTCGATCCAGGCTCAAGTGGCTCCCAATTCGACTTCGCCGGAATACTCATATTCTTATGTTACTGTACAACGTGTTGTTTAATCCTAATACTCCCACATATCTCAAAGAACGTTTTAAGTTCCTTCATGACACACATTTAAAGACCTTGAGAGCGTCGGTGGATCTGAGACTGCAGATGCCAACACATTCCACAAACTTCTACGATAAATCCTTCGCTGTTCAAGCTGTCCGTTTGTGGAATGCGCTGCCGGTCGAAATTAGGCAAGCTAAATCATTGAACATTTTTAAAAATGCACTAAAGAAACATTATTTGTCATTGTAAACTAATTTTTTCACTGCATTTTGTGTTCATATTATTATATGTACCTAAGTTTATGCATTATATTTATGTATATGTATTATATTTATGTATAATATTATATATGTTTATATATGTATGGGTGCATAGGGTTCCCACCAAGAACTTAGGGTCCCAAGCCAACCTCACCTGCAAGTGGTGCACCTGCCGATCAACGGACGAGGCTCTGGCAAACAAAATGTCCCAATAAGCGGCAATAGGCTCGCCACCTATTACGTGGGATGAAAACACTGGCGAAAAGTGGGCGTTTAATATGCCTCTGCCTACCCCTTCGGGGAAACAGGCGTGAGTCTATGTATGTATGTATGAATATATGTATGTATCATATTATGTATTTAATTATTTATAATATGTTAACACCTATCATATCTATTGTATATATGCCTGCGTATGTATGTATAATAAATAAAACCAATTTATAGTAATCAGAGCTACATCAAAGCTTTTTGTTTTTTCAGTCTGTCCATCCTAAGGTTGCCTGGAAGAGATCGCACTTTGCGATAAGGCCGCCCTTGTGCATTTGATATGTATGTAGTACACTTGACATTTACACCGAATTTGTACCAACATTTGCACAATAAAGAATTATCTATCTATCTATCTATCTATCAATTTGTGCCAATTGCGCGGCTGTTCAATGGAATAAAACAAAAATATATCCACTACAGGTATTGAAACGAAATCCTCTTATAAGGTCAATTATGTCAAAACGAATAAATTAATTTTATGCTTACGTTCGGTAACGGTCTCTATCAAGTGGAAAATTCACGTAAGGCTACACAGATAATTTAATTCCTTTGAACCACCATGTTATATACCCATACATACTCGCATTGTGGCGTCTAATGCTGGCGGATTAGGATTCAGAGATTTCCATTTAGTCTCTACTCTAAAACAAAAAAAGATAAAAATGTATACTTATTCAGCCTACGCAAATTGTTTAGTTCCTTTGCCGTTGAAAGGACTCAGACACAATAATAGTTATTTGTGCAACAAGAGAGCAAAGTTGTTTTTTGTTTCGAGTGCTTATTTTGAGTCCCGAGCAAGCGAAGGATTCTATGATTGATTCACGAGCGTAGCGAGTGAATCAAAGTTAGAATCCTGAGCGTGGTGAGGGACTCAACAGCACGAGATACAAAAAACTTTGCTCTCGTGTAGCACACATAGCTTTTCACCACAGCAGTGAGAACACATATTACTTAGGAGACATAGAAATAAACAGGAATAGATTGAATTCTGCATAATCACTTGTTGATTTAACTCTTCTGGTGTTAAAGTACAGTCATCATCGCTAGTTTCACTGATCTTTCTAGATTATTTTATATATTATTATAATTTAACATGTTACGCTATAGGTACCTACTGTATCAGCATCAGCGAAATTTTTATTCCCGCTACTTTTTTAAATCGCGTTTCTTATATATTTCTTATATAAATCTGATGTTTATTTATTTTATTCAAATGTTGCAATTCTAAATAAAAATGTATTGGTTAAATACAAATTTTATACTATTAATTAGACTTATTTTTATTAAAATCCAATAATAAATTAAACATGTAAAGAATAACATATAAAAAAAAAACAAATATCTTTTTTTTTGCGTTGCCGTAGGTGTTTTCTTTGAGGTAGAATTCCAAAATCGAATTTCGAATTCGAAGGGGTTTGTTTTTTCACTCACTTTTTATATGCATGTGAAAGAGACAGAGCACAGTAAAATTCGAATGTTTCAAATTTGTGGCTGAACAATGTCAATTCGTGGCACTGAAGATTGAAAAATTAAAAAGCTACTTTGCCTCACGCTCGAATCAAAATCGCGTTTTGTTCACTGTTGTCTCGCAGCAAAAGCGACATGTTTGAGCTGCTGTGGTGAAAATAATTTTATTTTATTTTGAAAGTATGCATACAGTTCAGTAACTGAAAATGTGTTGAAAGTCTAGTCACTCTTCTTTCTTTTTTTTTTTGTAATCAGTTTTTTTATTTATTATTGGGAAATCCACGCCTGTTTCATTTAAATATTATATTTGTTTTAAAGCAAAGGGGATTTTTTTAAGAGTACTGTATCACACCTATTTATTTTTCAATAACTTGACACGATATACTTTACCATCACCGAAACAAACTTTGCTGAAGAGTTTTCTACCGACAGTTTTAAACTTTCAGCTTCGAGTTTCATTCGGTGAAACGTCGGGTGAAATGTTTGTGGCACTTTTTAAAACGGTAGGTAGCGCCACAAATGTACACAGAGAACAAAAAAGAAACCTTTACACAGTTGTTAATAAGCTATGCCGCGGGCGTAGTCTCTCTCTGTATCTCTTACAAATAATTTTATTTTCAAAGGCAAATCACATGAACTTATTCGCCACCCGTGCAATAAGATTAACTTTCTCAATTGCAGTTGACGTCATGCCTCCCCTACAATATTATGGCATTTAGCATATTTTAAAAGATCATTTGACAGCCGTAATTGTGTTAACGCTTTCCCCTAGAATTTGAATGGGCTTTTGAGTCGAGACTGTTAGGGGTGGAGATATTTATTTTCTTTACCTTTTAATGTTAAGGAGAATAGGAGTGTAATGATAAATACGAACCTATAAGTCGACCTCGACAAGCGGTTTTGATGGAACTTGATCTGTCTGTGCCCTTCGTTGAAAGATGCAAACTTACTTACTTCGCTGGCTCAGCGATCCGAAGTGGATATTGGCTTCCGACTTGGCACAAAAAAGAAACACTTGAAAGATGCATGGCCTTCAAATATTAATAGAAAAATTATTGTCAACATTTACATATTACGTGGGCAAAAATAAACGTACATTTATGAAATTTGTAGTACGTTTGCGATTAGTATGCAGAAAATACACTTTCGATCGGGCGTTGGTTTGCGTTCTTTTGCACTCATCAACGAAATAATTTAAACATCGTTACTTAAAAAGCTTATCAGAAAACTTTTGAACTAATTTGGAAAGTTTTGTCTAAAAATACTGAATCGTTTTTATGTAACTTTTCACGTCATAGCAAAGTTTGAACGTGAAAAGCGTTCCGCTTTGATCCGTGATGTGATGCCGACGCGGCGTATGTGTGGATGCGATTGTTTCGCCTCGGCATCCCTTTAAACAGCAGTAAACGTGACTAGCCTAACCCTAGCATCAGAGGCCTTTTAAATAACTATCTATATCAATTAATCATTATAGTTGGCTTCCGCGTCAGTAGTCTGTAAAATATTAAGCATTTTGACTATATAAAGTTTGCTACGGTGATTTCGATTCCATGGTGCACGTAGTTATCCAATGTTATACACACTGTTATTTTTTTATAGCGTCACGCCTGTATCCCTGAAGGGGTAGGCAGGGTCGTAATATTACACCCACATTTCGCGTTATGAATTTTACGTCCCACGTATCTAATAGGGGGCGAGAGTATTGCCGTTAGCGATACCGAAGTGAGATTTCAGGAAAACTCAGTAACACTTTGCCCGACCCTGGGAATCGAACCTGATCAGCAGACGCATACGCTATCCACAGAACCACGGAAGCAGTGACAAACTATTCGGTGTAATATATTTCGTGCAGCCAAAGCGTAAATAAAATATGTCATATCACTATGTGCTTCCTATCATAGGGATTTCTCTGTCATAAAATATATACGGTCATAATCCGTCTGGTTACCACTCACATTGCGCTGACTACAGTTTGCGTTTTGGATACATTTTTAGACTGCCAGTCTCTTGAATGTTTCGTTGAATATATTAGACGCTACTTGGCCGACTTTAATATTCTACCTAAACATGGGTCCGTCGTGAAGCATACTAGCATAATTGCCATTATTTCGCTTTTACAATCAACGGCTTAAAGTAGGTGCTAATGAGTTTAAACATTGAACGATGTGTATATCTGCTAGGTCTAGCGCTAGTGGGTTGCACCGTGTGCATACATATTACATGATTGATGCTCAAAGTGTCGACATACACTGTAACTCTTACTCAAGCCGCAGCACATGAGCAGAATGTGTTATTGACGCGAGAGTTTCCCAACGGTTTTCCTTTAATTACTTGAATTGGTTAATGATGGCCTATGTTGCAAGCAATTGTAAGCTAGGTAGGTACGAACATGGTATGCTTGGCAATTTTGAATGTGCAAAATATGTTATTGTAGCTAACGAATTAGTATATACTCACTTCTTTAAGAGCAGAAATAGGTATCACGAATGAACTTAAATTTTATCCTGCCCATAAGTACGTTTCCTGAAATGAAATAAATGAGAAGCCCGAGTTGATTCTACACTCTCTTCAGCTGAGAAACGTCGATATGGTTAACAGCGGAGACTTCATTAGATTATTCCTGACATGTTTTTCATTAAGTACGACTGTATGATAAATTTATACTAAATTTAAAATCCATTTACCAATATAATTAGAATACACCCTTTATAAATGTAGGACTGTAGAATTCAATTGTAAATATAAAGAAAAGGAGCACGACAGAAAACCGTAGAATGACCTTTTAATTTTATTGTGGTGCATTGCAGCTCCTAACCTAGAGCTAAATACTCTAACACGTAGAGTCTTCTCCTTTTATGTCAATATGTGTATTCATGTATGTGTTATATATGTGTGGGTTATTACGTTCTTTGAAAACTAAACTCGTACCACAAACATGGCGATCAATCAAAGACTCACTTTCAAAGTTTACGCGATTTGTGAATTGGCGTTTATCTTGGCAGCGGAAGAAACGCAAAGATAAACATCTTGTTATAAGTAGAACCTTTTATTGAAACTTCTCCACTGGGACCTGCAAGTTTTTCGAATTTTTAACTAAAGGTTCGATTTATTCTCATAGGTTATGTAAACCTTTTGTATGTGAATACAAAAAGTACGCTATTTCGTTGTCGAATGGAAAAAAATAGACAATACAATGCGGTTCTGATATAATAGGATATGCGTCAGATAAGTTACTACGACTTTGGTGTTTAATTCAATAGGCTTTATCAGTTTTATTTCTCGATATCGATGGGATATTAAATCAACCGTATTCTGTTCTTTTTGATAGTTATCTTGCGTAGTTAGCCTGAGCCAGGTCTGATTTGTTATTGCACATTTTGCAGGTGTCGTATTTGCAGTGCTAGTAATCGCATCTGAATATCTGATTTCTGTCATTGGTTAACTTGTATCTGCAGAAGACGGGGAATGATTACGAAAGTAAGAAGTGATGTACTATTTCGTGAGAATATGAGTATTTATTAATGCTAATCATCATCATCATCAGCGGTGATATACGTCTCTCCAATGGCACGCCACTGAGCCATAATAAGCTATGCTAATACTAGTTGGAAATTCGTTATTAGTAATTGGTAATCTAAGGATAAGGAAAATAAGGAAAAGTAGTTTCTTTATATTAAACAGTAAATATTTTTAAAGGATAGATACCTATTTTATTTAAGCTATTAATCTGCTATAAATTGCAAATATTATTTCCTATTTGACGATATTTTACGATTACATTTCACAACAATTTTATAGCCTTTTGGTAGGCTCAAAAACCGATTATTCGTTCCGTTATATTCTTACGTACCTAACTGTTTTTTATTTCATCCAGCTTGTATCTGATATATTGATTTGTCTTGATGTAGGAAATATTTTTTTTATATCTCCTCACCTGTCTGTATACCCGAAGGGTCGGGCAGAGAGAGTGGAAAAGGTGCAACTGGGTTAACGCTATGACTATGATGCTGAGTATAGTCGTTAATTGTGTAGTATTATCAACCACCGTACACATTACAATAATGTTTCAAAATCAAATGTAAAGTACAACAGCTCACAAAACACGCACAGACAAATAGACATAAATATCAAATTAAATCTTATTTAGGCCATTTTCCTATATTTTGTTTACAAGTAAAAGGTATCTTTAGTTTAACTAGATAAAAATAAATGTTTTCCTCCATAGCAGCGCTACCAGCCGGATTTGTTTTGAGCACTACTAGTACTAGACTACTACTAGTATTTAGATAGTTTAATGCTGTGTAAATATCAAGTGGGCACAAACTGCGGGCATCCGTGCCTCGGAAAACATTTGAATCTGATATTCCATGGAGCTGTAATATGTATATGTACATTAGTGAAGTTATAATAACACTTGAAACTACAGAACACACTAAATTCAAAATACAACAAATTGAAGTTCAAATTATTGCTCTCGTGTTGACGAAGCCATCAAAACATTTTTAATCTTTAAAAATAGTATTATATAATTAAATAATAATCTGTGAATAACAGTGTGAGTGCACATTTGCTCAGATGTAAATGCTATGCAAATTTGTATTATATATTGTGTAACTGTTAGTTGTTCCAAATAAATTAATAAAAAAAAACTTTTTCTAAATTAAAAGACGTCAGACAATTACTTTTTGGAGTTCCAAAATTTCCTTTTACTCATTTCATTTTGTATTTTTTGTAGTTCTCTTACTTTTTCATCGACTGAGGAAACGTGTTAATGTATCCGTTTGTTACCCCTGTAATGCAGAGAAATTAAAATGTAATCCGCATGAAGCACCAAATAGGAATTAAAAAAGTATTTCAACACTATTGCAGCACATTTGCAATGAAATTCTAAGCACATAAAAACAAAATAGGGTTACAATTATTGTTCTCATATATCTCCCCACATCACACACTAAAGCAATAAAAAGAGTTAAATAAAACCGGTATGTTATTACTAGCACATAGTTATTTAAAACGTACTCTCCTAACATTAAACCAAAATGTAAATTTTTGCAATTTTAACATGCATTTCCATATGTGTGTTTGAAACACGAACTAATTACAATATATACCGAATAATATGCACATTTTCTAGTACTTCGTTATCATCTATTTTATAAAATTCTCGCGTTACTGACTGCTTAGTAGAATACTCACAACCACAACTATTGGGTGTAAGGGCTCTTTCAATTTTTGCCGCACGTTTACCGTGCCGCTGATTATAACCCGCTGCAGTGCCGCTGCAGTACGGTAGCCGTCCGACTCCAAACGCCTAAATTGAAAGCGTATCTGCCTGCTGTGTGTTTGTATGCTAGTGATGTTTTAAATTTATTTGACAGCATTAAAGCCATGGACTCTGACGAAGAAAAATTACCTACGGTTAGTGCTCTTGTTGAAAAATATCAAACAGAAACAAAAACGACGCCCCCACGACGCCCCCGTAAAAGAGCATCACCATTGTTTTCATTAACATGTAATTTTGGTGATTTCCATAATCTTTACCCTAGGTTAAAACAAGATCCAAGCATTTTTTTTAATTAGGTACTTAATTATGTCTAGAGAGTGTTTCTAGGAATTACTTGAATTAGTTGGAAGTAAAATTCAGCGGCAAGAAACTATATTCAGACATACTATATCAGCCGAGGAAAGATTACTGATAACATTGAGTTACGTAAATTAAAAAAATATATCATAATATAGCAGGACGTAATTCAATTTCATTTATAAATTCTTCCACGTTTATATCATCTATTTTAAGCAAATAATAAACATGAAAATTCGATGAAATTAGCTCTCACGTCTAGTCACCGCACTATTCAACGGCGAAATAAACACGTGGAGCTTGCGACGTTGCTGTACTGTTGTCGTGCGTTCTCGGTACCGGCACCGCACTGTTGCCGCACCGCGCGCTTTGTATGAAAACAAATGACCGTCCGTGCACCATACGACAAACGCACCGCTTCGGCACTGCAGCGGTCCGACACGAAACGCTTAAATTGAAAGAGCCCTAAGAAGCTGAATTTTGTCAAGTATGTTCCTTGGGGACCGCAGTGGTGCATTAAGAAGGGATTTCCCGAAATTCTTACGGAATCGGTAAGAATCGGTTAAATTAAAATAAGTGTACCGAAGTAGCTGTGTACCTTCCGCAATCAAACATTTTGACTTACAAAAGTTAAACGTTATCAACAAATTGCAATGTTACTTCTTATTTTTGGAACAGCCTATTATAAACTCTAAATTTCTGACTTACATGACAGACAAATCACCACGTCATTAGGTGCTATATGCCACAGAATAATGTCACTCGGCAGCGCTGCAGCAGCTTGAGATAAATGACTCATTTAACCAGTAAATGTGTATGTCCCTTATATTTCCCATGAACATATCTCAGTTACGGTCCAGTTTGTCAGCCTAGTAGCCGTCGATGGCAAATAATATGTTTAATTATATATAAATGGTGAAACCTGGCGGCAACTTTCTCCTGCACCACAAGTAGAAAATGACAAGTTATAATAATTAAATGTTGTGCCCGTGTTGTACGGTTGCACCATTCTGACTGCACGGTTGGCGTAGTCACGGTAATAATATCTAATAGTATTGTAACTCCATACAAACGCACGAAACTCGAGTTATACCTACGCGCCTCGAGCAGAGTACCCATTAGACTGTGCGGACTGTGCCAAGAGTATCCACAGCCGCGATCGTGCCGCAGCTCGCATGCGGCGAGTCTGGTAGGTATATAACTCACGAAGACGGCCGAGTTACAATACTGTTAGATTATATTACCGTGGCGTAGTGGTCAGTGTCAAGCGGCCACCTCGCCGCTTGACACTGCGCCGAGTGTTGTGGGTTCGATCCCCACACGAGGCAACACTTTGTGTAATTCACAAATTGTTGTTACGAGTCTGGGTGTTCATTGTGTCCGTTAGTTGCATGTTTGTAAAGTCCCCCGCGACACAGGATTAAGTCCTAATACGGGAGTTGTCTTTTTTAAGCAAAACAAATAAATTTAAACAAAACAAAATTCTGAATTTTTAACTTTGTGTGATTTTTGAGGTATGTAAAGTCTCGTGTGTCAAGTGCAACTGGGACGCGCGCACCGATGGTTCCGTACGTAAACATATTTTTTTATATGATGTAAATAAAATTTACGGTTTTCGCCATTTTTCCTTTATCTGTGATATAAAACGTTGCTTCGTACCAAATTTCAAGATTCTGAGTTCATGGGAAATACCCTGTAGGTTTTGATTCCCTGTCGAAAATTTGCGGAAATTTGCGGCATAAACGGCTGTATCTTTTGATTGCGTTGGCTTAAAAGTTTGATTTTTCACAGCTTCAAGGGATAGTAGGCCTGAGTATTTGATATAAATTTCAGTCTGATACATCCACGCTTTCCTGAGAAAAAGGCTCTTGACAGACGGTCGGACGGAAAACAAAGTATTCCTATAAGGGTTCCTTTTTTTTCTTTCGAGGTACGTAGCCCTAAAAACTAGCACACGTACAGCTGCACCGTCCTATTTATCTTTACAAAACTGACTTACCAAAAATGACGTTAATCTAAGTCACGAATAATTCCGGGTCAGGTTTTATTTCCTTTGCTTTTTCATAAAAAGTTAATCCCGACCAAAATAATGAATGCACCGCGAGTGGATTTCCAAATATTCAATGGCTGAAAACCAGACTAGTAACACAACTACTGGATCACAAAAAATATTGTCCCTATTGGAAATGGCACCAATGACATGATATATAAATGTTAGAATATAATGAACGATAATCTTCTAAGCAGGCAAAATTCTACAATATAGTAACTGATAATAAGAAGAACAACAAGTGTGCTCATAGATGCATATAGGTGAAAAGTAAAATAGCACTCCTTAATGCTCTGGCGTTCAACAGCAAGGTGCCGATATATTTTTTAACATTACTGAAATGAACGTCAGTATAGTATAATTTAAATTTTTATAAGCTTGACTCTTAATACCTATTGGGCAATAACCTGTAGTGTGAGTAACTAGTAAGCCACTGTAACGGGTTCTAGAATAGAAACGCAGAAAATGTTCTATGCGTTTATTTGCCGAGTATTGTCTCACTTCCCTTCCACGAGTATGACCGACCAACAACACGACACTGGCCTGAACACTAAGGGCTGCAGTCTCCCACGCTGTTCCCTCCGGTAGTGTGCAGGCAGGCTGCTCGAAGGCTGCGCGTAGCGGTGCAGATCCTCGCTGACGTTGGCTCAGCTGGCAGGCACCGGCGGTGTGTGTGCGATGAGCATGGCAGGCCAGACTCTTCGGCAGAGGTGACGCCGAAGGCGATGCAGGGAAGTGTAGCGGTCTAGGTAGCGTAGCCCGGAACTTTAAGGTAGACCTGGAACCCACAGCTGGGACCAGGATACACGTACAACGTATATGGATAGAGTTGCGGTAGTAGGTCAGTATAGACTATAGAGTCTGTCTGAATGCAAATAAATAAGTATTGCTATCCTTAGTTGAACACATATAATAGCATGCCTGTAACAGTAAGTTACAATAATCTCTCGCATGCGCAAAAATGCGATGAATATATACATGGCAAGAAAATCACAATGCAACATGCTGAGAATAGAAGTTGATAGCTTGTTTTAATTCGTCATAATAACCCGAACAGCTTTGATTTTTCACATTTCATCGCCATCGTATCGTAAACGTCATGCTGGCTTTCATACTGGAATGTTGCGTGATTTTACGATGTTGTACGTCATAGTCATTTTCTCGACATCGACGGTAACAAGTCAACACCAATTGATGTTTAAGCAATATGGCCCTCAAGTCCTGGTGTATAAAGTTTAGTTTATTACCATGCAGTAAACACTTATCAAGCCCAAACGTTACGTCAACATATTATTCAATCCACGACACATTGTTTATGAATGCATTTCTTTTTAAATGTGCACCGTTTAACTTACTCATTGTATTTACTGCCATTCCTGCTTAATAGCTACAGAACTCATAATGATAATGCGAACTCCTGTATTTACTAGGTAATTTTGTTAAGTAATTGGTTAACGTTACTTACTACCTACCTTAAACAATTATATAACGTAACTACTTGTCATATGATACTGTACGCGTGCAATGCTCGGCGCGTGTATTCGGAGAACTTAATTGAGCAAATTTTTGCTCAAATATTTATTATCTGAAATGAAACTCTCAGAAGCGGAAGTGAGTGTTCTTCATGGCTATATTCAGTATGGCTAACTCTGGTGGCAGAGTTTATGGGTTATGTCACCCAGACCTAAAACAACAATTTTTGTATCGCGCAGTGTTGTCTCGAGTACAGATCGAGGCTACACTCAGCGTAGCCTAAACGGCGATGTGACTGCTTAAAGTCTAAGTCTAACTAAGTCATCTGAGCAGTCGATTTCTTTAATAATACAGCCGTATTATTTCCATAGAGTTCAAACAAAAGGGCACACATAACAATAGTTACAAATAGTTTTCTGGCGTCTTATCTCAAGACCATTCGTATCACACAAATGTATATAATTATGTCAATGTCCCTATCTAGTGAACAGCACTCAACGCTGACCAAGCAGTGACTAAAAGGACTTATGAGAAGTAACATTACCCATAACAAATTTAAAGTTTAAAACCATTGTTTGCCGGGCAAAATAAGTAGTGCATGCTTGCTTGCAAGTTTTAAAAGGATGCCGGCTTTGCAACCTGCAGCCAACAGTATAAGTACACTAATAAATCACTTACCTTTATGAGTCCTTATTATAAATTCATAAGAACGTTGCCAGGACTACGGTTTTTACAACGGTACAGAAATATGTGCAAAGAATTCGGATAAATACTTCACTTATATGCAACAGTTTCGATGATGAAACGACATCATTGGGATGGTTTCAAGACCGATCATATAACTCAGTAATATAGCGTAATCAATGACCCAATTTGTGGCATTAGTATACCACGGAGTCAATTATTTATCAATAATGACTAGAGTCAATCTAATAAATAGTAACCAGTTTAGTAGAGTGACTATGAGTATCTAAGGACCATATCCTTTAAACTTGTGTGGTTGCTAACCTGGCTATTATGAACATGTACTTCAAAAAAAGCCCAACACCTTATCACCTATTAGGAGGCACGTGACCCAGTTTGATATCCTACTACCTAAGTAGTAAGATATCAAACTGGTACTAACTACCTAGGTAGTAGGTACCATAAATTGACCTGACCATTCAAACGCCATAAATGATGAATGAAAAAACATTTTTTGAACTCCCCACTCAAGTACCCATACAAACGTAATCAATGTAATATATCTCAGTGCTCATAGAGCTGCGTACTCTAAGTCGAGGCGAAGCAATTTCACTCGCTGCTACCAATAGCCACATGTGTCACGTCACCGCTCCGACCGCAAGATATTAGTATGGATGCGACGATAAAGGCAGGCGTGTGCCAGTTAATTTAGTATTAAGTCCCTCAAAGACGCATTTTGACCTATTTAATAGAAATTTCGTGCGTGCCTTCAGAGCGCAAGGCGCCGCATTTTCGTCGTATATTAGCCTTGGCTTTCAAAACAATGAGGTTATAGGCCGTGTAAAAGAAAGGTCCAGTCGTATTTCAAGGTTGGATAGTACTTAGGATGAACACTGAAATTCAAAATACTTTTTTGTTTTTGGGTAAAAACAAAGCTACATAATTTATAATTATGTCTCTGTTAAAGTCTCACCGATCTTGTTTCTCAATTTCACGTCTTTTTTTCTTTTTCTGGTGTCGGGTTTGCAAAACCCGCATGGAGTCCCTCCGCCCTGGGGGAAAGGCGAAGGGGACTGTCAGACTCTTACTGATTAAAAACCAACCCGTGTTCTTAATGTACCCGTGTGTCGGAGGGTCAGGTATCGCCAAAGCATTCGTCGCTATCCCCCGACGGGTATTGGCCTGCTAGATGGCCCCGAACAAAACCCCCTTGGTGGCGGATGAAGGTGTTAGGCTCCGCCGCTAAAACACCCAGCGGCCACAGAGGATAGGGAGGACGACAACCTGGCAACACCGCATCTCCTCTTCCTCTGCGGCCCCACCGCGCCGCAACAATGGTGCGCCCCCATTTGGTCGCAGGAGATGGGGCGCGCGGCAACGCAACACCGACACGCCTCTTCTCCCGCGACCGCGCCCGACTGGAGGGACAGACAGAACTGTCTCCCGCACCGCACCTTTGGACGCATCCTGCGCAGACCCCTCCAAGCCCACGCGGAGCGTCAACTCCCGGGATCTCTCTTAGCGCTTCACCGCGGGTGTCCAAGCCACGGTTACTGAGCCCCCTCCCACCACGATAAGGTAGAGATCATCAATTTCACGCCTACGTTAATATATTTAATTTTTTTTTTTATATACTCTACAGGATGTCTGTAGCTAAGTTCGCGCATTTAATTTAATTTTTATCCATTTCTGCCCGATCCCATGGGCAACTTGGGAAATCCCTTCATAGTGTACCCCTACGGTCCTCAAGGAACATACATATGTAATGCCAAAATTTATATTTATAGCTTAATAGTTTCCGCTGTGCGTTGTCTGTCAGTCAGTCAATTACGCAAAAAAAAACATTTGTACAGACAGATTTTATATTAATTAAGCTAGGATATAATTATAGATACCGTTCATTTTATTGTAAAAAATAACCATAGGTTTGTAAATAAATGGGCGTCCGAAAGGCTAAGTATCCCTTGTTTCTAGGGTTCTCTAAGTTCCAGAAATTAATTAATTTGATTTGTTATTGGAACTCCATAAGGTATTCCATCGTTTTTAAATTGTTGTCGATCTCAAGAGATCCATGTCTTTAGTTGAAAATAACCTCAAGAGGTTATTTTCAACTAAAGACATGGAAAGCACCTTGGTGGTATTTTGTCTTCATGAACTTAGCATTATGATAGTTACCCTGGAGTCCACTTACTAGTCTAATCAGATTTGTCTGAATATCAGCTTGTCCAAAGAGCAACTTTCGCAAACCAAAGAAATAAGTACAGTATTCCACGGTTTAGACTAGTGTCAGTTTGTTTAGAGATAATTAAAGAAGACAGATAGTTAAGACCTTCATGACAGTTGGGATCGACGGCTTATCGTGCTCGCTAAACCACTGGTAAAGCGATAATTAGCAATTTACGCACCTATCTTCAAAAAGTCAGTGGTGTGAACTCGATACTGTTAGTATCTGCACTAGAATATTGCTGCTTGTTATCCTGCTTGTTATCCGTCAGCAATTACTATGTAGAATATTAGGTATTCATCTCACCTGCCGATATCGTATTCTTTGAGACTTTATACGATTGCTTCCGAATCTGGCGTAAAGTTTTAACAAGGTAGACACGTAATAAAAGATTTTTACTACAACAATTGATAAATTAAACTGTGTTTTGTTTTTCAGGCTGAGGGATTACCCCAAAACTGCTCTACTGGTTTTTGAAAGGACAGGCCCAAACGGCAACTGTGAGGAGTTACGTATACCATTAAATGTTTATTTTTAAAAATGTCTAGATATTACTGCTTAAGAATTGATAACAATTTATTTAATGATTTCGCGCCTAATAAATCCTTCAAAGTATAGAAGAAGTCATTACACAACAGTATTTATAATACTGTTTATTAATATAAATAATTACGTAATTTAAGATGCCTCGCTCAATACATGTCTACGATGCCACTCGTAACTATCTGAAATGTGCTTTCAGAATATTATTAGATCGCATGACAGACGATGACAGTATGGAAATATGTAGCTGCCTCAAATAGCCGGTGTTGATTGATTTAAAATTAATTATAGTGCAATTTAATATAAGTAATGAGCGTATAAATCTTGTATTATTACACGTTTCCGGAACTTACACACATACACACTACTGGTAATTCAAGAAGTTTAGTGATTTTAGTAAGATATACTCATTGGCTTCCTTCCTCCATCTAGAGTTCAGCAGAGGGGTATCCCGAACTTCTAGAAGCGATAGCAATTCTGCGTTCTATCCTCTTCCTATGGACCACGCTGGCCAATTGCGACCGAAATATATTGCGTCATAACTAATAAAAAATATCGTCATTTATTTCTCCTGTCAGAAACCTTGGTAGTATTATTCAAAATTAGAACATATCAAAAGATCAACGACACGCGAGTGGCGGAGAAAAAAAAAGATATCGGTAGTAGAATATTGCTGATTTCAGCATACATGGACAGACTCGACCGGGGTACTGCCCCGGTCGAGTACCCTCTCACAAAATATAAATGTAAACTAACAATATGTTTTGCCTTTTGACCGGTGAGTGAGAGGGCTTTCACCTTTTTTTTTGTCCCTCATCCAGCTCCTCCTCTATTCTTTTTCCCATCCAAAAGGTGGTGACGATCTTGTGATTCCTCTGGTGTTGCTTGTATCCATACCTATTAAATAAAATAGAGGCTTATGCTAAAAAATACCAAATCAACAACCCCGAGACCTCAATTTGCGATCTAAAAGCCAAGCACCGGATAAACAAAGGCGGCATCAACCAGTTATTGAAGTTGTCGAGTTACCTGTTTGTTTGTAACGTGTGAGCAGCTAACTTCGCCGCGGTGACTCCAGTATCGATCCCTCATCGTTTCCGAGCCCTTTGAGATCACGACTTTACGGCGAAGTAAGGCTGCTACCGCACTGAAGGCGAGTAGCGATGTGAAATAAATTCCTTGAGGTATTTTATGGTTTGGTCTATAGTAATATAAACGTATGTTAAAAGATATATCGAGAAGTGATTAGCAAAAAAATCCTTTTCATTCATAGTCGTCTCAAATAATCTCTCTAACTCTTCTATATGTTGAGTTCTACGGATGTTCTACTACTTAGGTTTCTGGTCATACAATTATTAGATATTATTCATATTTATAACTTAATTATAAGAAATAGTTGGAAATAGTAGACAATATTGCCATTTCCATTACATTTAAGTAAAGAAAATGGCAATATCAGTAAGTTGTTAGTGATGAAACAGAGTTACAGGCTACAAAGCTATCTAGTCATATTCTAGTAATCAGCTCACCGTTAGGAATAGGTATATATATATCCGTAATCACTATTTGTTTCAACTCTAAGACTTGGGTTGTCCCTAAAGCAGATATTTAATGCTCTCTAAGCAAAGTAAACTGGACAAATCAGTCATATCCTCAAAAATATTGATAATTTAATCAGTATAATATATGTGCTTTGACAATTCGTTCGCTGGCTGAGCGCCATTATGTCTATTACCCCTGCCCATTCATCTATTTTGGAAGAAAGATGATTAGGATACGTTCCAATTCCATTTCAAACAGGTACCGCATGCTCTCTTACTAGCTTGCCCCTAGCTTAAAGAACTTTATTACCTACAAATTCAGCCGCGGTACGCTTTTCGCCAACAATGTGACATGGTACACGTAAAAAATAGCTGCAGGCATTAAGCATCTCTTACCAAACGTGACATCAATAATACCTTTTTGCGGCACAAATGTTTACAAAGCAACGATGAGTCTCGTTATCGTACCTAGTTGATATGATACACGGCTGTGAGGCATAATGTGTCACACATTGAGAAATACAATGATAGTTTCTTTCTTTATATTCAAACGCCCACACACTGTGTTTGTATAATTTGAAACAAAAAGAAAAAAAAACGTGATTCATATATTCAAATTATTGAGTTGGTAGGTATGTTAAATTTCAAAAATACAAGTCGATGATTACAACACATACCAATGGCGTAGCGATCGCCACTTAGAAATGCGCCAAGTATTGTGAGCACGATCCCCACAGGAGATAATACTATTGTGTCATTCAAAAATTGCGCTTTCGAGCCTGGATGTAACGTGTGTCCATTAATTGAATGTTTGTAAAGACATCCCGAATTTTTCTTAAAGCGGGCGTTGTCTATAAAAATATAAAAATGCCTATTAGCCTTGTCTCTTATACATAAAAGACCGCGATGCCGTACCAAACGACTGTAAACTACAATATACAATACCGTATTCTTGCTTGAGTTGTGTACAAATTCTGTTCTGATAAAAATAAACACCTCATCATAACGAGTATCCCGCAAAATAATTATATACGTAACATAATTATGTAGTACTTTAATATACTCTCAGAGTTCGGTTAACAAGCGGAGCGCACATATAATGAGGGAAATCAATCAAAGGTGAACAGAGCACGGATTGCGATTGATTGATGATTTCGTGCTGAACTTAATTGGGCAATCAGTTGCGAACGCTCTACTACAGGGGGAGTATTTGCGCCCACGTGTATTGTGAACATACTGTACATACTCCCAAATAATCTCCTCGTTAGCAGAACTTGTGTTGCCCTGGAGATACAAGTTTCTGTGTTACGTATCTTGTTCAGATCACGTATGGAGAAATTTTTTCAAGACGATGTATTGTGATCATTATAATTTTTATTTATCCATATTGGATATATATAGCTGTTATGATTGTTACGGCACATCACTAATTCAAGGGGCAACACTGGTGCGCAAGCGCCATCTTAAGCAAGACATTCCGCAAAATGAGGTCGTTGAGGTTAGTCATGTAATATTGTCTTTATGTTTTTTCGACGTTAATTCGACAAGTTATTTCTAAATTAAGTAAAGTTGTTAGTTCGTAACAAATTGGCGACCGTAGGACACGACATATTTGAAGATTTTCAAGAAAAGAAGAAATTGCAAATCATCGAATAAATTGCAAATAGCGTGGCGGCCATCTTGTGACAATGAAAAGTTGCAAGTCACGCTACAGTAAACAAGAACCGAAGAGGAAGGCCAGGATTACTGCTTCGGGAGCCTGTTTTAACATCGTGCGCACCGTAGGTCTATTCCCAGCGAGAGTAAGCCCTAATCCTTTCTATATTTTCTATAGGTATAACCTACATTTAGTTAGCCCGCTGTGTTTTCTTGCAATATTTGTGTAACGGCTGGCATGCTGCTCAAGTGTTGGGTTTTATAAGTCTATTTGCAGTGGCATAAGTTGTCCACGTGCACGTCAGCTCGCTAAAGGGCGATTTATGTATGTGTTTTAGCTTTAAAATGTAATTTAATAGTGAAATACACCACCTTTCGCATTTTCACCCTATTTTCGCAACGTGTGCACGGCATTTCACGGCATAAATAACTGTTTCCGCTAGTGTTAGCTACGCCTAGCCTACCTTAAAAGGCCTAATTGGCATCTTAGTAAACTAAGAAACATTTTAAACCGTTTTTTTTTAAATTGATTGCCACCTTGCAGTGACTATTCCTTTCCTGGTCACGTGGGTCAGAGCGATCGAAGCACCTCGTTGCTTCGATCCTGCTCGCTGGACTGGCTGTCAGCTTGGCGTGCTCTAATCCTGAGCATCGTGCCACGTGCTGAAGCACCAGCGAACGACTGGATCTGAGGGTTTGAGTGGACATATTGTTTCATTGTTTGTTAATATTAATACCAGGTATTTATTACCATTTTCGCAATAAATTTGCATTTAGGGTGTATTCATTTGAATTTAGAATGAGGTAGAATTGTCTGCTCTAATCAAGCAGCGAGGCATTATTAAGGGTAATTTGACCAAATTCAATGAATATGTCGTTAATTTAAATAGTTTGAAGCAAATACCTTCTATTAAGTATAAAGAACTTGAATTAAAGTTAAATAGGATTCAATCTGTCATGAATGAATATGATACTATTCAAAATAGAATAGATATTTTACATTTTGACTCTGATGAGCAAAGTAAGGAAAGAGATATAATTGAAAACAAGTTTATAGCGTTAATATCGAGTAGTCAAGATATTTTAGACAAATCTCCTCATAAAGGGTCTGTTGTTAACAACTGTGATCATGAATCAATTAATAGCTGCAACTCTCAAATAGTAAATACTATTACATTACCTACTTTTAAGCTTCCTACATTTGAAGGCAATTATTTAAATTGGCTGGAATTTAAGGATACATTCCAGTCGGTCATTGATAGTAATGACAGTATACCACTTATAAATAAATTTCACTATTTGCGGTCTGCACTAGAAGGCAGTACGGCTGTAGTTATTGAATCTATAGAATTTAGCGCAAAAAATTATAAAGTTGCTTGGGATCTGTTGTGTCAAAGATTTGATAACAAAAATTTGCTAATTAACAATCATTTAAAGGCTTTATTCAATATTGATGTGCTTCAGAAAGAGTCTTTTAAGTCACTGCGTTTTATTGTTGACCAAGTTTCAAAGCATCTGCGTGCCTTAGATACTCTTGGCCAACCTACAAATATGTGGGATGTGCTTATAATTTATATGATATCTACAAAACTAGATGCGCACACAAGTAGGAAATGGGAGGAACATAAGTCCGGCCTCGCCGATCTGCCATTACTTGAAGAATTTTATACATTCCTGCGTAGCCGAGCTGATGTTCTGGAAACCATGTTTATAAATAGCAGCCGCTCTGATAGGAAATTTGAAACTTTTGCTAAGTCAAATAAACTATCAAAAAGTTTTGTATTATCTGTAAATAAGGACACAAAAGGTTCCTGCATTTTATGTAATGAGAATCACTCTTTGCATGACTGTAAATCGTTTAAAGGTATGAGTATAGAGGCTCGTTTAGCTAAGATAAATAATTTGAATTTATGTAAGAATTGCTTACGCAGTGGCCACAAGTCTTTTCAGTGTCAGTTAAGAGCTGTATGTCGCACATGTAAAAGGAAACATAATTCCTTGTTACACATTAATAAGGCTAGTGTGACAACTACTGATACTGAACAACCTTGTACTTCATCCTCTCTACCTGTGTCACTTTCTGTGGCATGTAATAGTCAGGTTTTATTGTGCACTGCTTTGGTGGTAATTTTAATTAATGACAAAACATATACTGCTCGTGCATTGCTTGACACAGGGAGCCAGTCATCCTTTATTACAGAAAGTTTTAAGAGGAAGATAGGGCTTGTTACTAACCCTGGTGGTTCAGTGAATGTTTTAGGTATTAATAATGCAACATGTAATATAACTGAAAGATGTAATTTGCGATTGAAGTCTAAATATATGCCTTTTGAAATTAAGGTTAGTTGCTTAGTAGTGCCCAGGATAACAGGAGTTTTGCCAA
The DNA here is from genome assembly GCA_944739405.2 of Euclidia mi. Classification (NCBI taxonomy): domain Eukaryota; kingdom Metazoa; phylum Arthropoda; class Insecta; order Lepidoptera; family Erebidae; genus Euclidia; species Euclidia mi. The sequence goes on from OX123187.2 coordinate 24,601,379, forward strand.
GCTCTCTGATTAATACAGAAACATTTAATGTACCAAGTATCATTAATTTAGCTGATCCTAGGTATTTCTCTCCAAGTGAGATAGATATTTTTTGGGAGCGGATGTTTACTGGTATATAGTAGGTTCAAATATTATCAGATTAGGTAAAGGTAAACCAGTTTTGCAAGAGTCCAAGTTAGGATGGCTTATAGGTGGCCCTATAACAGTGAGTCAACCTAGTGCTAAAGTATATTGTAATTTTAGTCAGGAATTGAAGGATTTCTTAGAAAGGTTTTGGCATAATATGCCAAAACCTTAAACAGGTAAATCATCAATATTATTGATGATTTACCTGTTACTAAAACATTTTCTATTGAGGAACAGGTTAGTGAAGATCATTATTTAAAAAATGTGTCTCGGTTAGCAGATGGTAGATTTTCTGTGGCTATGTTCATGAAAGAGGATCCTGTAGGGGTCTCTTGGTGATTCTTATTTTATAGCAAAGAAGTGTTTCAAAAACTTAGAAAGAAAATTTTAAAGATATCCAAGTTTAAAGGAAGATTATGTAAATTTTATTAACGAGTAAGCTGAATTGGGCCATTTGACTGAAATAGCTAGACCGGTATTCGGATACTATATGCCACATCATGCGGTAATCCGTGAAAAGAGTGAAACCACAAAGCTGAGGGTAGTATTCAATGCTTCTTCTAAGACTAGCTCTGGCAAGTCACTTAATGACATTCAATTGATTGGTCCAGTTATACAAAATGACTTAATAAATATTATGTTGCGCTTTCGCACTCATAAATATGTTATTACCGGTGATATAGAAAAAATGTTTAGGCAGATTTATCTTAAAGAGTCACAGCGCCATCTACAATTAATACTGTGGAGGGAGTATGAAACCCTGCCAATTAAGGTATTGCAACTTAATACTGTAACATATGGAACAGCATCTGCACCTTTTCTAAGTACTAGGTGTCTTCTCTAACTGGCAAAGGAATGCCTGGAGCCTAAAATTTGTGATATAATTAAAAATGATTTCTATTACGAGACGGAGGAGGAATTGGTTTATATTTATAAGAAAGTGACTCAAACATTATCCTTGGGATGTTTCCCTTTAAGAAAAATAAGGACAAACTGTCCTCAAATATTTCAGTGCAAACCCACATTAAATAGTACATTAGAACTTGACTAAACTGTCTACTGTTTTAGGTTTAAATTGGTGTCCTAAAACTGACACATTGCAATTTCCTACTTATATAGAAACTGTACCTAATATTACAAAACGAACAATAATTTCAACTACTTGTAAAATTTTTGATCCTTTAGTTGTTTTGTGTGCTTGCATCATAACAGCAAAAATTATTCTACAACGCCTTTGGTGTACTAAGTTAGATTGGGATGATCCTGTGCCCAATGATATTAAAAATAATTGGTCCACACTTATTAATAGTTTGGCAATCTTTTCTTCTATGCAGGTAGACAGAAATGTCATTTGCCATTCTCCTATGTTGGTAGAATTACACTGTTTTGTTGAGCTCTGCGGTGCTCTATTAGGAGCTAGGTTGTGTACAAAGGTTATTGAGTCACTTTGGTGTAATATTAGTCGTAAATTTATTTGGACCGATTCGATGGTTGTTTTGGGTTGGATTAAAACTCCCCCTAGGGATCTTAAAATATTTGTGTGTAACCGAGTAAATGAAATCAACCGGTTAACCACTGGATTCACTTTCAATTATGTACCCACTGACCAAAACCCAGCTGATCTTGCTTCTAGAGGTGTAAGCCCTAAGCAGTTGAAGTCGTCTCTCCTGTGGTGGGAAGGGCCTTCGTTCCTCGCTAAAGAATCAAGCTATTGGCCTACAAGAAAACAAATCCCTAATATTTTACCTGATGTTAAGGCTTCATGTAATATTGATTGCTATCTTGCTATTGAAGGGAATATAATTGAATTTGATAACTATTCTAACTTTGGTAAATTGAAGAGAATATACGCCTATGTATTACGTTTCATATTAAACTGTAAAAATAAAAATTCTAAATTGACAGGGCAATTATATTAAGGAATTAAATGATTCTCTCTCCTTATTAGTTAAGTTAAGCCAGTTGGATAGCTATTCACAAGAAATAAAGCTACTTAAGGAGAATAAGACTCTTAAAAATAAATCAAAGTTATTGCCTCTCAATCCATTTATGGAGGAATGGTATTTTAAGAATTGGAGGTCGTATTAAAAACTCAGATTATGAATTTGATAAAAAACATCCTATAATTTTAGATGCAAAGCATAATTTAACAAAATTATTAGTGAGACATGAGCATGAACGTTTATTTCATGCTGGTCCTCAACATTTATTAGATTCAATAAGAGAAGATTTTGGCCTATAGGTTGTAGACACTTGGTACGTAGCACAACCAGAAAGTGTTTAATTTGCACTCGATTTAGAGGAAAAACATTACAACCCATAATGGGTAATTTACCAGTGGAAAGAAGTTGGGCTATGTTCCCTTTCTATTCAAGCGGTGTGGATTTTGCAGGTCCTTTTATGATTTCTAGCCGTAAGGGTAAAGGCAATCGTATCTCAAAGTGTTATTTACGTTTACTTGTTTGCCTTTCTACCAAAGCAATTCATTAGGAGTTAGTTAGCGATCTGAGCACTGACGCATTTATTTTATTTTTAAGAAGGTTTGTTTCTAGAAGAGGTAAACCTCATGTCATTTATTGCGATAATGGTACTAACTTCAAGGGCGCAAACAATGAATTAAATAGAATACTCAGGTCCAGTCGTGAGCCAGTTATAAAATTTGCCACTAATGAAGGCATCAAGTTCGTGTTCAGCCCTGCATATTCTCCTCATTTTGGAGGTATTTGGGAGGCTCGGGTCAAATCTGCTAAGCATCACTTAAAACGTTTCGCAGGGAATGCTTCCCTGACATTTGATGAGCTCGCTACGCTATTTGCACAAATTGAGGCGATTTTAAACTCCCGTCCTTTAACGCCTCTCTCCTCGGACCCAACTGATCCTTCTCCACTAACCCCAGGGCACTTTCTTATTGGGCGGCCTCTGATGTCGGTGCCGTCAGAACCAATTGATTGCAAGCGTCCCAATAGATACCAACTTATAGAAAAGTTGCGTCAGAACTTCTGGGAGAGGTGGCGCCGGGAGTACATGGCTAAACTTCAACAGCGCACAAAATGGCGAACAACGCACGGTCAGCTGAACATTGGAGACCTCGTGATTCTCAAGGACAACCTGCCTCCACTTCAATGGCGACTGGCCAGAATCAGTCGTCTGTATCCAGGGACCGACGGAGTCAGCCGTGTTACTGATGTCACAACAGGAAAAGGCGTAGTATTTAGAAGAGCAGTACACAAGATGTGCCCCTTACCGGCCACGGAAGGGGACGACACAGAATAACGTTTGAAAGCCATCCTTTCAACGCCCCGGAGGATGTTACGGCACATCACTAATTCAAGGGGCAACACTGGTGCGCAAGCGCCATCTTAAGCAAGTCATTCCGCAAAATGAGGTCGTTGAGGTTAGTCATGTAATATTTTCTTTATAATTTTTCGACGTTAATTCGACAAGTTATTTCAAAATTAAGTAAAGTTGTTAGTTCGTAACATGATTATCCAATATTAAGAGGTCGACGTATCATAGAACTATATTATGGATTGATGGTCGAGACAGTTAATACGCAACAAACATTGTGAGCTTAATAGTGTACAGTGTGAGTTATATGCCGTGCATGCGAAGTGTACTTAGTTCCTATCTCGCGTTGATTATGATTTGTGTGATCGGATAACGTTTTTACAAGCAAGTCGGACATTCGAACCATGTAGTGCTACTCACGAGCGAAAGTTCTCGAAGTTATTAAACCGACGGTATGTAAATAAAACGTTACCTACGGAATCGGTACAAACCAGTAACACACCGTACACCGTAATTAATCTATCCAACGCGAGTTTAGATGAACCTGTGATTAACATCTTGGCCAAAGGTTTAAACTTCGGATTAACACTTAAGCGAATACCGTACGAAAATATAATCAGCAGTGTTGAGGAGACGATTATCCGTAATAAAGTACCGCCCGGTGATGCCGATACCCTACGACAGGACGTCGCGGTGATATTACGTAAGTCGAAGATACCCACCAGCAATGTCATTATGGAAGAGCATCAAGCACTGAAAATTATTCGGGACAACCAGGATATTTTAGTGCTTAAGGCCGACAAGGGAAACTTCACTGTGGTGATGAATACGGCTGATTATACGGACAAGGTACGAGAGTTGTTATGTGATAACAAGGTGTATAAACCGGTCTCATATAACCCCACGGCCAGAGTAACGCGCAGAATACGAGCACTGATACAAGACCACCAGGACCTGTTCACGGAAGATGAGTATAGCAAGTAATATGGTCCCAAGCCATACCAACCACCTAGGCTATATGGTCTGCCTAAGGTATATAAGCCCACTGCGGCCCACTGCGTGCCGCTGCGGCCTATCGTAAGTCAGATTTCCTCGCCTAAGTCAAGGTTTAATGAAACCGAATTTCCAAAAAATATATTTATTTGGAAAGCAAGGTGTTTACAGAGTCGATGGCGAGAACAGAATGAATCACATACAATTGTATTTGATATATTGTATATATTTGATGTACTTAGTTTATAACTTTACAATTGTAAAGTTATAAACTAGGTACATCAAATATGGTTTCCACAGGTTTCATATATCCGAGAAGCAAGTGACAATCAGCATTATTTATTCTAGAACATTCGATGGTTACACGGGTTTCAAGTAACAAGTATTATAAAGTTGGAGTCAGCATAATTTGTTCTAGAACTTTCCATTAAGTTTCTCACGCTGCCTTACACGTGTTATGTAAAATGCTATGTTAGCCCCTTCATATGGTATATAGGTTATTTAGGGCTGAGTAGGCATATATCTATGGCAGTAGCATCCTTAAAACCTAAGAGAGAAATCAGCTGGAGTTGGGTTACTTGGCTCCAGATGATTTCGTTTAAAAACATAAATCTTATTAAAGGCTTTAAATTTGACAATCAAAAGTACAATTAGAATTACAAATATTATAACTATGACACTTATAGTCCATACACTGATGTCCTTGGTCACTATGATATCACTTTCGTTTACACTTTCACTGCTATATTTCGCAAAATTAAAAATGTATTTGATATCATTGAGGTCCACACCTCGAAGGTCGACTTGGTTATCTTCCACTTTGATTTCTTCTTGTAGCTCCGGCATGTTGACAGGTCTCAATCGCAGGTTGACATCTGGTGTCCTTGTCTCGTAGATTTGGTTGATAATTTTCTCTCCAATTTGTGTCTCACAGTTTTGGTTGGGGATTACCAAAAATGTTCCTTGTAGGTTGTATCTCATAATTTCATCGTTGCAGTTTTCGGTGAGTATTACGTTTACTTTAGCGAAGAGTAACCATATTCCATCAGCTACCATGTGGCTCCGTCTATCTTCAATCTGTATAGACTGGCGATGACATGCAGAATAGTATTTCAGCAGTATGATTTGTTCGATGCACGTCGTTTCAGCGTACTGTATGATGATTTCTTCCTTACATAGGACTCGTTCATCGTCTATCTGCTCGCACGGGCTAACTACAGGGTTGTATTTCAATCCATTCACTAAGAGGTATTTTGGAATTATGATAGAGGTTTTAAGTGTACTAGGATTGTATATGGGTATAGGAATTATTTTGTAATAATTATATGTGATCGTGTTTATTATGGGGACTTCTAATACAAAAACTAACTTATTACTATCTGAATGCGTTTTTAACATAATAGTTTCTTCTAACTTAGTAAGCTTATTTTTATCAACTTTATAAACTAACCTATGGTATTTCTCTATTTCTACTAAAATATTTAAAAGTTCTGTGGAATTAATTATTGATTGGTGTAAAATATGCAATCTACTAAACGCTATTGCTGTTTCGATTTCTTGTATAACGTTATAAATAGAACGAAAGTTATTTAAAATCTGGTATAAAGTATTCATTTGACTTAGGATATTATGTATTTTTTGTTTGATTGTACTGAAGTGTTTGTAATTGCGAAGTTTTTCTATTTAACTGTAGTAAATTAAACTTCATGTCATCTGATATATTAACTAATTTATCAGATGCTTTTTGCATTCGTGATACCTTTCTTTCCACTGAATGTTCTTTATTCTTAAGTTGACTAATTTTTAAGTTATATTTAATAGCATCTTCGTTATCGAGGTTGCCTGAAATTAATTTGATGATAGAACCTAACGGATTTAATAATCCTCTTTTAAACCTTTTACTAGGAACTATTTGTTTTAATCTATCTTTTGTAAGTTCCATAAATGATTCTGTCTGTAAAGTAAGACCTATAAACTCATACCGTGACTCTTTTTGTTCGTAAATGATATTTTTCAACCTAAAATATTGACGAATATTACTATCTAAGTACTTATCTAACTTTTCTAAATCTAACGTCTTAAAAATAGTCCAATGATTATTCCGAATCACTGCTGCACTTATCCGTATCGGCGCTATTCCAGGATTCTGACTCATATCCTCTATGTTTACGCTGTTTGCTAATCCCGCTAGGGCCAGGCTCACCAGGAGTGCTTGGCGCCACCTGTGGAGGACGTTTTATATTCTTTACTGCTACTTTCGCATTTCTCTTTTTGAGCTTTACAGGCACAATGTTCCTATCTCCTTTCCCTATTATTTTTGCCTTTTCATAACGTGGTTCTTCCTTAGCTTTTCGTGTCCTAGTCGTTTTCATAAATACAGTTTCGCCTTTTTTTAGGTGAGGTGGTTCTTCACCGCCTTTCTTTTCTAAGACCTTGACTTTATTATCTTTTATTTTATCGCTAATATATTCGTATAGGACTTTTAACCGTTTCCTATGGTCTAGCACAATTTTCTGTAACAAATTTTTCTCCCTATCTATATCGAAAGCATTGCCTGAATCAGTATGGCCGAATACAATTTCAAAAGGTGTAAAATTGGTTGTACTGTGAATAGTGTTATTATAGGGTATGACAGCGTACGTCATTACCGATGCTGCATCTTGGTCTGTTTTTTCATACTTTGCTAATCTGTAGATTTCTATGATTGTCGAGTGAAAACGTTCTACAATAGCCATAGAACTGGGATGACTGGGACTCCAAAGTCCCTGCATGTATTTCGATTTTATATAAAGTTAACATTTCTTGTACAAGTTTATTGTTGAACTCTGTACCTGGGTCGCTACTTATTTTTTCCGGCACCCCGTACATGCTAAAATATTTAATTAATGCCTTCACAATTTCAGGTGTACTTCTATTTGGTATGTTAAAAGCTTGGGCTAACTTGCTGAAAGCATCTACGATAGTTAGATAGTAATTATTTTCTATATATATAATAAGTCCATAAAAACTTCCTCAAACGGCATGCATTGTGTTTGGGTTGGTTTCATCGGTTTTCTGTCGTATTTAATTTTCCGACATTGTTCACAGGCGTTAATGATAGCTGAAATTGTCTGTTTCATATTAGACCACCAGTAGTGTCTTTTTAGTTTGGTTAGTGTTTCTCTGATACGCCTGTGGACAGTTTTACCTTCATGATACTTTAATGTAATATCCCTTTGTTCATTCTCATCTGTAACATTAACTACTCTATCTGTACACTCTATCAAATTTTGGGTACGTTTCTTATATAATTCTGTTGCTACTTTACTAAATATTTTTCTAAAATCTTCCGTTTCAAAATAAATGTAATATTTGTGCTTAAAATCTACGTATTCTTGTATCCAGCATAAAAATTGCATTAAGTTCTGGAATACGTATATGAGGCAGATTTAACACATTATAATTTAAGTTTATTCGCTCTGATGTTTAGAGGCCCTTATACAAAAATTTTCTACCTGTTCATTATCATTAGAAATGCTCGGCAACACATTATATTCATTATCATTACGGTCCGTATAATTAATACGCCTAGTACTAGCCGTTCGCATTGTGACGTCAGTATTGCAACCTGATCCATTTGGTAGCGGCTGTGCCTGTTGCAGCCTGCGCGGCGCGTTATCGGTGAATTCTCGCTGATGCTACTGTGGCCTTGACAGCTCTAATGAGCTGTTATAATTGTAATGGAATGGATTATTATTGTAAGAGTTATAGTTCTGCTGTCTATAAGCGTTTCTAAGTTGGGATGAACTATTCGAAAAATTATTATTATATGAATTATTTCTATTACGTAATGCATTATTAAACGAGTTATTATTAAAATTACGATTCGGCGCTATGTTATTATTGTAGCGTTGCGTATTTGGTGTGCTAGTGCTCGCGCCATGCGTCGCCTGTGAGTTATAGTTACTAAAGGTATTACGACCCTGGAAGTTGTGATTAAATTTATTTGACCTTGGATTTTTCTGCTCGTAAACTTCTTGAATGTTTTGTTCTTCCAAAAAATCTTAAGCTCCAGTGTAGTACACTCTTTTAATCGTACTAATCTAACTAAATATTGTGGTAAATTAAAAAGAAAAACATTTAAGGAAAGGTTTGTGTAAATATTTTGTTTCGCTATCCTGTCCTCGGTAGCCAAATCAGACTCGTTGACCTTCGCAATTAAAATACTTCGTAATTGTTGAATTCAGTGGCAAAAGTCTAAATAACTTTCGCCTCTATTTATCTTCACGCTTTCTTATTCTAGGACCAGACAGTCTTCTGTCCTTGGGTCCCCGAAATGGTCCTGTAAAACATTTTTTAATGCTGCCCAGCTCTGTATAGAGTCTCGTTCCCCAATTAAATTGGCAGCTTCCCCGCTTAATCTGCTAGTTATCGCGTGGAACAAGTATTCGTTTTGTATTTCATTTCCACGGTATAAATTAATAATGTATTCTGTCTTACGAATGAATAACGATAGGAGCCTTGACTCACCACTGAATAAAGGTATAATCTTTAATACACCGGGTGGTACAGCAACAATACCTACTTGTCCTTCCATTTTATAATACCAAGTTTACTTATTTAACACACAAAAGAATAATATAGAATAATAGCTATAAACTAACGTGAAAATTTTATCACTTTACTCTAAAATATGCTACGTGCTAACGGGCGTTTCTAATCCCTTATAAAACACGGTTCACGTATTATAATCACCAGAAGAATACACAGGAAAATTGACAGGATAGTGAAAAGATTTCCTCACATAACCCGCAGCTTTTCCGCTCGCCTTCTGTGATCGTTGATTCTGCTCCGCTGACCCTGCGCCGTGGCTGTCCTTGACGAATTTATTTGGTTCGCCGACCCGTTGAATCGTAGAAATGAACGTTGGCTTCTTCTTAGCTCCCGTAAATACCGATTCGCGAAGGCACAGAGGACCCAACGACAAGGTTGCCTACCGGCTGCGCCAGTCAAGGTTTAATGAAACCGAATTTGCAAAAAATATATTTATTTGGAAAGGTATTTACAGAGTCAATGGCGAGAACAGAATGAATCAAATAAAATTGTATAATTATAAACTAAGTACATCAAATATGGTTTCCACAGGTTTCATATATCTGGGAAGCAAGTGACAATCAGCATTATTTGTTCTAGAACATTCGATGGTTACACGGGTTTCCAGTTACAAGTATTATAAAGTTGGAGTCAGCATAATTTGTTCTAGAACTTTTCATTAAGTTTCTTACGCTGCCTTACACATGTTATGTAAAATGCTATGTTAGCCCCTTCATATGGTATATAGATTATTTAGGGCTGAGTAGGCATATATCTATGGGAGTAGCATCCTTAACTCCTACTTACGACCTTGCGAAGCACGTTGCATCGGTATTGCAGCCATTAGTCGGCATGACACCGTCTTTTGTGAAGAACTCGCGTCATTTCGTCCAGATCGTACAAAGCATCCGATTGGAACCGGAAGATGTAATGGGAAGCTTTGACGTTGAGTCGCTCTTTACCAATGTTCCAATAAGGGAATGTCTGGACGTAGTGAGGGACAAACTGAGTGACAATGATATGCCTCACAACTATATTGATCTATTAAAATACTGCTTAGATGGCAACTACTTCCTCTTCCAAGGCCAATATTACCTCCAGATCGATGGTGTCGCAATAGGGAGTCCAGTAGCCCCAGTACTGGCTAATATCTGGATGGAACATTTAGAGGAAAAGGCGCTTAGCATCGGACCTAAGACCATCATGCTTTGGAAAAGATACGTGGACGACATCTTTAGTATCGTAAAAGGAGGTTAGTAGGAAGTAGATCAATATGTGCAACATCTTAACTCCATTCATCCGAAAATGAGGTTCACTTACGAAATGGAAACTGACAGATCGTTGTCATTCTTGGATGTCAAAGTGACTGTGAGACCAGATGGGTCCTTAACACACTGCGTATACCGGAAGCCTACACACACAGATAGATACCTGCACGCCACGTCACACCACCACCCTCGACACCTGCAATCCGTTGTGACGTCACTAAAAAACAGAGCACATGACCTCTGTGACCCTGAGCATTTGAAGCTAGAGCTAGACCATGTTCAGGAGGTACACAGGAAGAACGGATACCAGGTACAACGACGAACGACGCGGCCTACCAAGTGAGAAAAACATCCGGCGGTAAATAGACAACCGACCTACATGCCCTACATTAGAGGTGTTACGGATAAAATAGGAGCCAAGTTAAAAAACTACTCCATTCCGACCGTATTTACACCAGGGGCCAAAGTATACAACATGGTGGGCACACCAAAGGATGGTCTACCGCTACAAACCCCAGGTGTCTATAAAATCAACTGCAGCTGCGGAAGCTCTTACAGAGGGCAAACGAAGCGGACTATCGCTGAACGTATAAAGGAGCACATCGCAGCTGTAAAGAACCGTCAAACGAACAAATCGGCGATTGCGGAACATTTACTTCAATCGGGCACCAATCACTGGATTGAATTTCATCGTCCCCAAGTCCTCTCCACGGAACGCCTCTTTTACCCAAGAGTTGTGCGTGAAGCGATCGAAATCAGAAAACATAAAAAATTCAATCGGGAAGAGGGCTTCAAATTGTCATCGGCGTGGAATCCAGTGATTCGACTAACAACACCCCACTTTAATGCGCAGTCGGCGAATGTTCCATATACAGATACGGTTAGTGTGTTTTGCGCCGGTACTTCGAAAATAAACGACCCGGAGGTAGAAATGGAAGCTTCTACCTCGCACTCGGAGACGTGACACCGCTACACCAGTCAGCTTGCGACCACGGGGCACGCAACCGTCTCGAAACGTCAAACAAAATAAGGTATGTAAATACCAAATGCATGTTCGCGTTAATTCCCGTGTGTGTATGTATATATATATATATATATATATACACACACGGACAATCTTTGACAGTTTATACGTATCTGTCTATATTGTAAATATGTTTTATTGTATATTTTATTTGTAATTCTTTTTTGAAATAAATTGCATGCAAGACCGTTATGGCGATACGGATGTGAGTGCCAGTCAACCTGCCACGTCACTGACTGGTCTGGTGCGTTGTCCGGATTGTTCCCAGGACCGCTTTTTCAAAGGTAAGCGGGGCCTGAAAGTGCATTTTGGTAAAGTACATAAATCCCAGAATGTACTTCCAGGCCCTTCAATACTTTCACAATCTGTATCAGGAGACACCCACCAAATTCCTTTTTGGCAAATTTTATCTAAATTAAAACATTCGGTTCCGATTATTAAAAGAATTCCCCGTGGGGCAAGACCATCAGTGTCAAAAAAATTGGCTGAATGCATAGGTCTTGTCGTAAGGGAGAATTCTAAAACGGCCTGGGAGCAATTATTGACATTCCCTTATAGGATTTTACATATTGATAAAAATCAGGCAGCCCAAAATTCATTAACATCCCAAATTAAGTATAATTGTCAAATTTCGGCCAACACTTTAGACCCTAAATTCACGTCATACAAGCATAAATCACTCTATCAATATGTGGAATCCAAATTAAGGGATGGCGACATACGGGGCGCGTCTAGACTATTATTCAGTAGTGATGTGGTGGTGCCTTGCTCTCCAGAGACGCTTGCGGGTCTGAAGAGCAAGCATCCAGCGCCCATTAATGATATCTCCTTTCCTGAAGCTCCCGACAGTGAAATAGAACACCTGATCACCACGGCCAAGGACGTGTTAGCAGCAGTTTGCTCCTTCCGGAGTGGCTCGGCAGGTGGCCTTGATGCCTTGACACCACAGCATCTTAAAGATCTTGTGTGTGCAAGTGCTGGGGTGGCTGGCGATACACTCTTGAAGGAGTTGACTGCGCTAGTCAATATGATGCTCCCCGGTAATGTGGACGATGCCATCATTGACATCTTGTATGGGGCGAATCTATGTGCCCTTAACAAGAAGGATGGTGGTATTCGTCCCATTGCCGTGGGTTGCACATATCGGCGTATAGCAGCCAAGATATGCTGTAAATTTTACAGCAGGGAGCTATCAGGAAAATTCCAACCCCTACAGCTTGGAAGTGGTGATGGAGAGGTCATTTTGAAGGTTGACTTGACAAACGCCTTCAATTCAGTGAATAGGGACATCTTGTTGACACAAGCAAAATTAGAAACCCCCAAAATTTCTTTGGCAATGTTACAGGCATCCCACAAAATTACTATATCAGGACAATCTTTTGGAATCTGCAGTTGGATGCCAACAAGATGACCCTCTTGGACCAGTCATTTTTAGTTTAGCTATACAACCCATTATTCGACAAATAAATTCTAAATTTAATGTATGGTTTTTGGACGACGGGACCCTGGGGGGCGAAGTAGAAATAGTATTGCAAGATTTGACTTATCCAAAAAATAAATTCGCTTCTATTGGTTTGGAACTAAATTATAGTAAATGTTTGTAAATACAACAGACTCCACAAAAAAACATTCGATAATATCAAAATTTAATAATTTGGCATCAAACTTAAAAATTGTTGATAAGACTTCTCTCCACCTCCTGGGTTCTCCAGTATTTGAAGAATCTTTCGATTCTTTCTTAAAGGAAAAAATACAAATTTTTTGTGAAATTTCTGATCGCTTATTCAAAATTAATATTCATTCGGCTTATACCATTATTCGATATTGTCTTTTCGTCCCAAAATTCACATATGCCTTAAGATCTTCCCAACTTTGGAAAAACAAATCACTTTTAGAACAAATCGACAAAATTATCCAAATTACTTTAAAGAGAATATTAAATGTGGATTTGAACGACCGAGCCTGGCTACAAGCGTCTTTGCCCATGCGTCTAGGTGGGCTCGGTATACGCAAAATTTCTAGTGTTAGTTTACCGGAGTTTCTATCTTCGGTCCACAGCACGGAAGAGTTAACTAGGAAAATTTTATTACCTACGCTAGTTAACTCAGAAGTGTTGTGCAAAACCGAAGCTATAAACGCATGGAAAATGGCGTGTCCAAGCACTGATTTGCCTACCAACCTATTCTCCCAAAGACAGTGGGACGCGCCGCTTTGTAACATAGTAAGAAAAAGTCTTTTGGATACATCTCTTAATGTTACAGAGCGTGCTCGCTTGCTGGCTGTGGGAGAGTGGGAATCCGTTCTATGGCTTCAGGCACTACCATCGTCTAACACAGGAACCATGTTGGACGATGAGACATTCCGTATTGCCACCTGTCTGCGTTTAGGTGCTCCGTGTGTTTCTCCGCATCGATGTCATTGTGGAGAAGACGTCGATAGCCTCGGACACCATGGGCTATCTTGCAGCAGAAGCGCTGGTAGAATTCCATTTTGACATAATCCGTCGTGCTCTTGTCGCGTCTGGCGTATCAGCTGTACTTGAACCAAATGGTTTGGTACGTGACGACGGTAAGAGACCTGATGGTATGTCATTGTTGCCTTGGAAAATGGGTAGGCCTTTGGTGTGGGACGCAACCTGCGTAGACACCCTCGCGCCATCACATGTTCCAAGCACGGGAGGCCACGCCGGCGCTGCTGCTGTAACTGCGGAAACCCTCAAACGGCGCTAATACTGTAATTTTGTGAGTAATTACGTGTTTGAGCCGTGTGGGGTGGAAACGCTAGGCTCATGGGGTCCGAGCGCTCGTTCTCTATTCCGGGAAATTTCTAAACGATTAATCGACGTCTCACGTGACCAGAAGGCTGGTTTATTCTTTGCTCAAAGAATCAGCATTGCCATCCAGCGTGGCAATGCTGCCAGCCTTCTGGGCACGTTACCCGATGACATTGATGCGGAGGCATTTTACGACGCCTAAACCTTGTAAATATTTTCACTTTTAGATTTGTTATATGTTTTTTTGTATTAGATTAGGTTAGATTAGATTAAGCTTCAGTTACAAAATTATGTTTTATTATTATGTTCCAAATTAAGTTATTTACCTAATATATATATATATATATATATATATTCTTAAACATGCAACGCGAGTATTTAAAAGTTTCTATTGATGGTACTGACAACCATGTGGTCTGAGGGTACCTACCGATCGATTTTAGCCAGAAAGCTAAAGACATTTTTGCCTGTGCAATGTCACTTACGATACGTCTTACGATTTATAAAGAATAGATCTCGTTAGTCGGTTAAGACAGACAAAGATGTTAAACACGAGAATTGCTGTTTACCAAATTATATGTATATCAGAGTTTCATTGCGTGTATCACCGATGATCATGGCAGATGATTATCATACTTTCGCTTTGCCAAATACATTGTCCTCTTTGCCTGACCAGCGCTCCAGTTAATGACCAGAGACCTTAGCTGTGCAAGTCCCCTAGTAAGGCTTAAGATAAACCATCAGCGAATACTGCGCATCCTAGTTAGTATACGGTGCCTAAACATGATGCCTGGCCGAAGTCCAAACTAATTAATTGACAAAGGACTAGACATTCTTGTTGTAAAAGGGATAAGTCACGTCTATTTGCCCGTGAGGGTTGATGTGTATGTTTGGAGATAGGAAAAGAAAGATAGATTGTTCACAGTCAACAGTTTCGAGTTTATTACGCCACACACATAATATACATTTATACACGAACACAGAAGAAGCAGAGAATGAGAAGGAGTACACAGTAAGATGAGAAGAAGAGTAAGCGAGCGATAGCAGATAGATTCAAATAATAATTATTACGAAAACTTTAGCTGTGAGGCAGAGCTGAGTGCGCGTAGGCTCGATATGTAAGTAAGGAACCGACTGGCCGGCGTCCGTGCTCTAGTATGCGGTAGGGCGTGGCGCTCCTTGAGCGCGTGAGAGAAAGATGGAGCTTCGGCCGTCGCAGGCGCCGCCGGCCGGTAGATTCACTACTAATACAAAGTGTTGGTTTGTCAACATGTACAATTATTTTAATTAATTATTTATAATATGATTATAGTTGTTCTAAGTTAACATTGAAACAATAAGGTAACACACTAGTAACAATATTAAATCGACAAAACACAATAAATACAATTTAAGAAACCCTAGTAATAATCGATTTAAAACTTTCGCGATTTGTATACATCATACAAAATAATTTAGCAGGTCTTAATCGTGTAAACTTAACTTATTTAAGGTATAAATACCTATTTGTTTCAAACGTTTCGCTCATCTTGCATCGAGCGTGGTCGCGGAGAGACTGATGAGAGCTCAGAGCCGTCTTGTGGAAGTGCGCGTTTCGGCACCTCACTTGGTCTTTATTTAAGTTCGCAATGTCGGTACTCCGACACACTACACTAATGACGTCTACACACTGTTGAGATTTATCAAGATGATTCCACACTACTTGATATACTTAATAAATACTTATTCCAATATATCTATGCCTCTAATAAAAAACAAAACATGTAATAGAATCGCTAAGTACGCAACTAAGAAGATTTCAACGAAATCGAATCAAATATGAATACACTAGCTGGCTTCTAATTGAAATTTTAATAAAGAGTAGCCTATGTACTTCCCCGGGTTTCAGACTATCCATGTCAAATTTCATCACAAAAAAAATTTCATACATATGTATTAACAGATAATACTTAAAATTACTTTTGTTTTCATAATCATCGAACTTCAGGTAAAGATTAGTATGTAGATATATTATTGAAGTTATGAAGAGCTTATATACATACCTACTGAATATAACAGCAGCTAAAATAAAAACTTAAAGCATTACCACAAAGTACATATCAGACCATCATCTTAAAGCATTACCACAAAGTACATATCAGACCTTCATAAGCGCGCCAACTCATAGAAAGCGCTTTTAATGACGCTGCGCTTAGGTCAATTATATCGTGATAACTTTTAAACTATTCGTCTAAAGTACTTACTGTAAAGACAAAGTTCATCAAAATTAAATACCGAAGGCAATAAATTTATAAATCTATCAAATTTGAAAACAATTTGATAACTACTCTAGAATGAGCATTGTAAATACATATATTTTTATGTTATACTGTTTCATTACAATAAAAATGATGGAGTTAGGTTATGTACTAAAAGCTACAAAGTAATTTGGTAAGTCCTAGCTGCCAGATCGCACCAATCTTCTCATAAATCTGGGGTATTGATCAGACAAATATAAAATCGTTGGGCAAGTGAATTTTCTATCATAATGTTTGGAAAATAGGTAAACCACCATTTTGTGGCGGCGGCCATCTTAGATTTTTCATAGTGAGCCCTATTCTACGAATCAAGCCCTTTCATTTAATACCCATATTGAGGTATTTGTGAAAATTAGTAATCCGCCATTTTGTGGCGGCGGCCATCTTGGATTTTTCATAGTGAGATCTATTCTACCAATCAAGCCCTTTCATTTGATACCCATATTGAGGTATTTATGGAAAATATGTAATCAGCCATTTTGTAGCGGCAGCCATCTTGGATTTTTCACAGTGAGCCCTATTCTACGAATCAAGCCCTTTCATTTGATACCCATATTGAGGTATTTGTGAAAAATTAGTAATCCGCCATTTTGTGGCGGCGGCCATCTTGGATTTTTCATAGTGAGATCTATTCTACCAATCAAGCCCATTCATTTGATACCCATATTGAGGTATTTATGGAAAATATGTAATCAGCCATTTTGTAGCGGCAGCCATCTTGGATTTTTCACAGTGAGCGCTATTCTACCAATCCATCCCTTTCATTCGATACCCATATTGAGATATTTGTGGCAAATATGTAATCAGCCATTTTGCTGCGACAGCCATCTTAGATTTTGCATAGTGAACCCTATTTTACCAATCAAGTCTTTTCATTCGATACCCATATTGAGGTATTTGTGGCAAATATGTAATACGACATTATGCGACGACAGCCATCTTGGAATTTTTATAGTGAGCTTTATTCTACGAATCAAACCCTTTCATTTGATACCCATATTGAGGTATTTGTGGAAAATAAGTAATCTGTCATTTTGTGGCGCTGACCATCTTGGATTTTTCATAGTGAGCTTTTTATGATAAACAATATCACCGTACATTATCTTCAAGTAACTTTAACGGTTTAGGCAACGCACGCGAAGACAGCTTTCAGAGCTCAGTATTTTTTCCGACTTACTCCGGAATTCAATATTCGAACTGTAGATAGATCTGTAGATTTTAGATTCGTTTTTGAGATAAGTTCCATACAAAATATGTCAAACACGAATCTCGAATCTCAAAATCCATGTATGGATCGAATATTGAAAATGGCCGTTAGTCGATACTTTTCCTTATATTATGGCAACCTGTGATGGCAACATTATACAAAATCTTTATAAATTGTAGGCTATGTGTTATTCTGATGTATAAACTATATTACTGTAAAGTTTCATCCAAATCCATTCAGTAGCTTTTGCGTGAAAGAGTAACAAACATCCATCCATCCATACATCCATCCATCCATACATCCATCCATCCATCCATCCATCCATCTATACATACATCTTCACAAACTTTCATATTTATAATGTTAGTAGGATGTATAAGGCCTGTTACATACGCACTTAGAGCCAGCATTTAAATTACAATTGGAATGTTATATTTCTTTTGACAGTCATAAGTGTTACTCTTTGTCTCAAATTAAATAAAAGCAGCAATAGCCTAGTCGAGTTACCAACAAGCCACGCTTCGCCATGCAGAGGGTATTGGGTTTAAACACACGATGTACACTGACGCAAGCCTCGGGAACCATGCTAAACTGTCCCGCTTGCCATGAAGATTTTTGATAGTCGTTATGAGGAGTCAGTACCCTTGAATATGCTGACCCTGGTCTAAGCCCTGGATATCGTTATACTGGTAAGCGGACTAAATTTTAACTTGGTTGCTTTTTATTTGGTTAAACTAAAAATCGGACATCGGGCTTCAACATTCGCCATCGTTTATGCTAACTTATATATTCTAGAAGCCCTTGGAGTATACACAGACGGCTTAAAAACGAAGCATGGGACAGGTGCGGGCGTATTCTCCCATGACTTAAATATCAATATCTCAACATCCCTTGGTACTCTTAACACCATATTCCAAGCCGAGTGTGTTGGGATCACAAGAGCCGCAACAGCAATCGCGTCTAGGAACGTAAGTGACCTGTCTATACGCATCATCACAGACAGTGCCTCAGTACTACAAGCTCTCGGCAGCAACTGCTTTAACAGCGGCCTCATCATGGAATGCCACCTAAAGCTGCAAAAGATTGCAGAGAAGAATCGGGTTACGCTGCAATGGATTAAAGGCCACAGCAACTCCGCAGGCAATGACGCCGCAGACCAACTGGCACGGCAAGGATCGGACACAATGATAATGGGACCCGAGCCCATTGTACCGATACCGGCAAGCCAACTCAAAACATGGCTACGCGAGAGAACCGCACAAGAACACGAAAAACAGTGGGCAGACATAAAAGAATGCAGTCAAACAATAGATGCTATCCTCTGCTTGAACAAGCGACTCTCGCACAAGCTGCTGCATTCAAATAGAAAAACACTTAAGCATCTGACAGGCATAATAACCGGCCACTGTCCACTCAACAAGCACCTACTCAACATAGGCGTTACGGACAGTCCACTGTGCAGGGGCTGCATGGAAACTAAAGAAATACCCGCTCATGTCATTCTGCACTGCACAAGTGTGAGCGATCAACGGGCAAAGCTGCTGAACAACCCCAGAACCATGTGTGAGGCTTTAAACGACACCAGCTAACTAATGGCTTTCTGAAAGGAACTAAGGTGGTATGAGTGGTCGGCGTCAATCAAGTCGCCACTTACGCACAATGGCCCAAATAAGTGGCTAAGTGCGGAAAACCTACGATCAACTAACTAACTATATTCTAGGAGCCCTTACAATGCACCACACTACTACAAATAATAATGAACAATTTATTTTCTTTTTTCTATTATGGGAGGCAAACGACCAGACGGCCTATGATCATTTGCAACACCAGTGGTGTCAAAAGTGCGGTGCAAGCTTATTAGAAAAATTAATAAGAGGAGAAGATGGTCAGGGAGAAGGACAAAAGGATCATTATTACTAGTTCCACCAGCAATTAGTTCCATGGTGGTAGCGCCATCTACCTTCCTATCGATAACTAATTACATCAACGTCAATCGTTCCACGCTTGCTCGTCCAATGCGAGCGATCCATTTGTCTCTTTCGCTCCCCTCCCAAGGCACGCCTACAAGACAGTCTAGAAAGAACGACTCGGCTGACGGGTGTGTATAGCATACGCGTCCCGCAAAACTGCACCGCCATATTTTTTTACCGCTCCCGGGATATAACGAGAACCAAACCACGCGCGAGTGTAGTGGAGTGATTCAAGACACCAGGAGGCTGCCATTTGAAAAGAAGAAGACTGATGTGCAAGGTAGGTGTGCCCTCATCCTTTCGCATCCTATTATTCCTCCTATCCGACACATTTTTTCCTCCCTTTCATTTCCTAGTCGATAAGAACCCAAATCCTTACAGTCCACAATATTAATAACCTTTCCAAATCGCCTAGGAACATTCGGTTCGCCGAAACATTTTTTTGATCCATACGACTCGGATTCATTTACGTTTTATACGTAAACTCTCGTTATATCTCTATACCTAGGCAGTTATAGCACCTAGCTATACTCCTAGTCCATTTACATAATCGTCACATGGTTATTTCCACACGCATCAGTAGGTAATATACTTTTATGTAGCTACCTACTTACCCAATTATTATTTCTGGAACTATCATAGTTATCTTGTAAATCTCATATTTCAAGCACCTTTTAATTCCACCGCCTTAAAGTGTTGCCTACTTAGGTAAAATAATAGGTACTTTATGTATTTTTATTTGGTTTCGGTCTCATTAGCTTATACTTACGTAAGCATGTCACAACAAAAGAAGCCACGCGTGTCGGAAGACAGAGAGCTGACAATCTTAGAAGCAAAACGCAATATTTTATTTGAGCGTATTCAAAACATTTACGAGCGCTCAAAGACCACCGCCGCTTCTGATAGTAATAAGGAGTCATTTCACAGTTATTGTATGACAGTAGATAGTATTCGAACAGATTTTCATAAGTTGTTAGACGATTATAACGCAAGATTGCTTTCTACTAATCCTGATGAAAAACCGAATTATCAGGCGTACCTCATTCGAAGATCTTTATTGTATCATTAAGCGAATACAATCACAATTAGAGGGTAAATATTCGGCACAGCCCGTTTCAGCGGCTCGCACGCCGAGATTACCGCCAATCGAGATTATGTCGTTTGACGGAGATATACGAAATTGGCCGTTATTCTATGCGAGTTTTAAGTCCACAGTGCACGATAATGGTTCTCTGACAGATGCTGACAGGTTGTACTATTTAATAGGTAAACTGTCACCGAAGGCCCAGTCCGTATTTGCAGGTGTCACACCCAGTGCTGAGAATTATCAGGTCATATATCAGTCACTACTTGATAGATATCAAGACACTCGCATCCTAGCATCTACCTACTTTGATCAAGCTTTAAATCTTAAACTGTCCGGTGTTGCGTCTGTCGCGAATTTCCAGCTGTTTATAGATAACTTTGTTACCGCTGTTAATTCTCTTAGGAACTTGAAATTTGATATGCGGGAATATAATTTAGTTAATTAATGATATCTTGACTTGGTTGACGTGCGCGGATCGAGCCGTGCGTAAAGTATTCCCTAATTCAATGCTGTATTTATCTATCATATTTTACATAATGCGAGGGTTTGTATGTCACCCTCGTTTCACATGACATAAGCCACAATGCCGCCGAAATGAGAACCGTATTTTTATCACTCAGGTATTTTTTTAAAGGAAGCCGGCCCGCTTGCACCGTGAATAGGGGACTTAATCTTAATAAATTCGCCAAAATTGTGAAATTTGATCAGCTTTATAAATATTTCGAGTGGGGCTGCCTGAATTTGATCTATTAAATTAATTTATTAGACGTTGTTAATTATTTGTATAGATTTCAATTATACTATAGTGGCCTGTCAAGCTATGTGTCTGTTGACTACACGGTGCCTTAATGCCTTAACATACGAATATTATTTACTTCATATTACCTCATTTCAGTATTCATTAGACGCATTATACTAGACCGTAGCAACAGCGATTACATAAAATAAATTAATAGAAGAGACTGATAACTATGCAATACTGTGATAGTTATATACTTTTATTGTCAATTTATATTACGTTTTACGACATTACGTTTTATAATGTAGTTAAATATATTACTCCTATGTAATCATACGGTACATTAATGGTAAACTTTTAATGAACATAACATCATTTATATAAATTACTAGATGAGCCCGCGGTTACACCCACGTTATTTAAGGCTACTGATCCGCTCCCGTGGCTCATAGCGTGATGTTATATAGCCTATCAGATTTTTTTCAAATCGGACCAGTTGTTCCTAAGATTAGCGCGTTCAACCAAACAAACAAACAAACTCTTCAGCTTTATATATTAGTATAAGATGAATACGGTCAAACCGGATAACTTTGAATTATATGGGTTATTCTTATATTTTTACATGAGTTTATTAAATCTGAAATACGATCAAACTTAACTTATAGATAGGTTGAAGTAATAAGAGAGATATGTCAAGATCGTTGCAAATGGCGCTCCGTAGTCTCTGCCTACCCCTCCGGGAAACAGGCGTGAGTCTATGTATGTATGTATGTAAATACGATCAAAATATGCACGTAACGCTTATAGTTTATGCACAATAGGTAATAAAAAATGATCATTTTAAGGCTGCTACACACAGTGCCGGCGGCCATGCCGCCGGCCAAGCCGCATGCGCTCGGCGGCATCGGGTGAGCCGCCGGGATGGCCGCCCAGGTAGGCCGCCGGCCGGCCGCGGGTTGCAACTTGCTACTTGTGTGTGGTCGTTCTAACTAACCATACTTTATAATAATACGTTATTACAAAAGTATAAAGTATAATTGTCAAAAATAAAGTAGGATACGTCCTACTTTATTTTCGGCAATTATACTTTATACTTTTGTATACAAATAAAGTATATAAAAATACTTTATTTCCAACCCTTACTGTGACGTGTAAAACAAAACACAAAGGGCCAGTTTCACAAAGTTCAATTAAAGTTCAGAGTAGCCTACTTCTAACTAAAACAGTAAGTGAAGTCATCTCACGCGTTTCACAATAGTAAAGTAGGACTAATAAGCACATAAACGACCGAATAACTTACAGATCGGTTGAAGTAATAATTAACACGTTTTACCGCCAAGTAACCATGCGGTCAACAGATATTGTCGAGATGCGACGTAGAAATGTATTGTTTCTTAAGCAGGTAGTAAACCTTAATAACTGAGTTTGCCATAATACTATTATTCATTTATCTTTCTGAGGTTTAAACATAGGTAATGGATAAATTTGATGTGATTGAAGTTAGATAAATAAGAGGAATTTAATGATAAACTGGTGGTCTTAACCACGAATAAAGCCAATAATTCGCAACAGAGCAAATAAGGTCGATTTCAGAACGATATTTCATCTTAGTAAAGATGCAATGAAGCATGTTTAAATTCATTTCTATTTATAAAATCACTAACTTTTTTTCTATCTCGTTTAATTACTAAAATGAATTAATTTATTCACGACTGTAGAACTTTTCACCGATATTTTAGGTGTAAAAAAATTACCTATCAGAAACGTATAATTTGAAATCAATGAGGAAAAGTGTTACAAAAACAATAGGTATCAACAAAGTTCGTATAGGTCAATAACAAAAAAACATAACACGAAACCCGAAACAGCCCGTGCCGTATGTCATAAGGACTGCGTTTTGTTACCACGCAGAATAATAAAACAGTTCGTATTTCTTACAAACTTATAGGCCATACACATTTAAAATTCAAAATGCATATAGTTTCATGTGTCAGCAGACTTTATTTTAATTTAAATTCTAATATAAAACATGGTATTTATTAAGTTTATAAGATAAAATTAACAAACATTATTTCGCAAACTTCAAACGAAACGTGAAATTTAAATGTTGCAACTCAATTCTTGAGTATGTTTTAAGCAGCTACCCGTCATTTAAAAAAAGGGACGTGGCGTTGTGTAATTTGTGTTGATTATTTTACGGACCTAGATGAAACTGATTGTCTAGCCAAATTTCTTCTAGCCAAGTATGGAGTAAACCAAGTGCTTAACTTGATAAAACATAAAATAATCTCTAAATCACAAAGGTGACTGGTATTTTGTTTATTTTTGCCCTACCTATAAACATATAAGTACGTATAAAATGTGCCTACTGAGCTTCTAAACGCTGCAGCGTTTACAGCGCGCTGTTTAATAGTTTTTACTCTGTAAAATAGATACCCAGTACCTATCTAACTTATAAAATTGTTTATGTCAGAAATCATCTATTACAGTAACTAAATAAAAACACACGCTCTCCAAACCAGACCAGACGCAAAAACACCACAAATGACAATCAACAAACAACTGTCAATGACGTTTGACGATTGACTTGACGTTTTATTGAACGAATGTAACGTACACTTAACCAGTGAATTGTATATACAGTAATACTCGAAGCTTGATTTTCGTTTGTGAAATTGACAAAATATACTCGTAACTTTTACTCGCCAGTTCACGTTAATTGCGAATTAGTTGAATGACACTTTACTCGGAGATGGTGAAAGAGTCCCTAATTATGATTACTTATCTATATACCGTTACACATAAGATAAATGAATGATGGAAACGATTTAGACTTAAAGAGACCTAAAAGAAATTCACCACTGATGGTAAAGAATTTTTACAGAAAAAGGCAATTGGCAGTAGTATAGACTCACGCCTGTATCCCCGAAGGGGTAGGCAGAGGTGTAATGTTACACCCACATTTCGCCATGAATTTTTAGGTCCTACGTAATAGGGTGCGAGCCTATTGCCGTTACCGGGCACATCACCAGACTCCGTGCTGCTACTGAGAATTCGGACAAACCCAGTAACACTTTTGCCCAACCCGTGAATCGAACCCGGGACCTCCGATCAGCAGTCGCATACGCTATCCACTGTACCACGGAGGCAATGTATTCTTATAATCATATCTTCATCTCCGTCCCCACCACTTCAGAAGTTCAGTGATGAATCCAAAGTGGCGAGAAGAAAGAAATAGAACGTCAATAATTAAAGTAATTAAAAACTGCTTGTTTATTTTTTAATTCTTATTGTCAAACAAGCTATGAAACATTTAAAGATAGAAAAATTGAAAAAAATATTTAAAGATATAAAAGTTGAAAAATTGTTAGAATATGCTTAAAGTACACTAATTTTGAAGGCAACATAAACTTACAATTTGAAAAATACTTTTTTTTCTTCCACATACTTTATTTTTGACCTATTCAAACCATTTTAGGTATACTTTATTTTTCGCAAAAAAAAAAGTTGGCAACCCTAAGTTGTATACAACTGGAATAATCCCCGGCGGCTTTCTGCGGCCGATGCCGGCGGCACCGACGACCGACAAATGCCGGCGGCACGAGCCGCGCGACTAACGTGTGTAGCAGCCTTAAGGTTGATCATAAATGTTTAAAAGTAGGTATAAATACGATTTGATTGGCTAGTGTTGTTTTAAAATGCATCTTAGTCCTGAGTTAAATCTTAGCACGTTATAATATTCTAAGCGTAAGCTTTGCATCATGAAAATTTTTATTTTCTTGTTATGAAAGGTTTGGGTAATACACCAAATTAGAAGATTAACATTTAAAATTGCATCAAAAATTTCACCATTATAAAACAAAGGGGAAACAGAAACCTCTGAAGAGACCTCCTAACATAATAACTCGTTATTTTTTAAAATAATACATGTGTTGAGCTATTTAAATAATCTTGTAACAAGCTTTGTCAACATATTTTAATCACGATCCAAGTCGTTGTCCGTGTGGTGACGGATTAAGAATACCGAATGTCACCACCCCATATCATCCCATGGGTGTCGTAAGAGCCGACAGAGGGAGCATATTATGCAGAGAACAGCACTGTAAGAGAAGGAAAACTTGATACAAACCCTATGCTAACCCGTTTGGCCAGCGTGGTATAGTAGGCCAATTCCTCTTTTCAAAGGAGAGGCCTAGTCCAGCAGTGGACTGTTAAAGGCTGATGATGAATGAAGTCGGTGACAAAATGGTTCACCCTCATTAACATAGAAACGAAGAATAATTAAAACTCACGAAAAAGTCGCTTCACGTCTTTGAAGCTCAATTTACAGCTTCCTGCAGAAGTTAAAAGATTCGTTCATACGTGCCGAAACGATGTAACATTTATTGAAGCCATTTCCGATTGTCACGGCTTTTAAAGGGTTAAATACTAATATTCCAATAAAATTATTACATATTTGTATTTATCCCTTTACTATATCTACGTTCAGCTAGAAAATTATTTTATTATTGATTTTACAATTGTCTCGGTAGCTATATAAATTAGGATGACATGAAAGTAAATATTGAGAAAGAAATTCGTAAAAGGTATTCCTAAACCCATTCTCCAATATCGACTTGTGAATCAAACATACACACAATAGTTGTACACAATAATAGTTGTACACACTACCTATAGATCAACACTGCACACAACCCATACCGACCATGATAACAGTAGTAAAAAATATACAACGAGACATATTTTTAAGGTAAAAAATTGTCCGTATTTGTTATTTCACGTGGCGACAGTAGCCAAGAGAGTTACGGGACAAAGTTTACGTAAGCGTGTTGTGGCCCTGCGGCCGAACAGTACAAAACTCTCGAAATCTTTTAATATAGGAAAGTGCTCGCCACTCCCTGTTTAATGTGGACTACTTTCAAATTTCCGCTATTAGATATTCCTCGCTAGACGTACACGGGATAGCCACCTTTAAGCGAAGAGGCTGGTGGGATTAAACTTTCTTGCTCGCGTTCGACCCACATATTTTCGCTAAATATATTTGAAGGAAAACGTTGATACGGTTGATATAAAACTATGTATCGAGTCGACGGAAAGTAGAAATGCAGTTTTTTCTCTACTTGAACTGTTACGCAAAGAACACACTAACAGAATCTGGCTTTTAGAAAATGAAATTGAATTCATATCTCAATTTGTTACATATAGAGGTTTGAAATCTTTCCATGACATAAATGCTGATTTTATTTATTCTTTATTGTAATAGGCGGCAGACGAGTCCACGGATCACCTTATGATTAGTGATTACCGCCGTAATCTCCGTCCATGGGGACAAAGGAATAGGAGTGGAATGAGGGAGAAGAGAAAGAGCCTCCGGCACTCTCGCTTACCAAACGAAACGCAACATTAGAATGTTTACCAATACTGAGATAGTTGCAAAAGCATAATTAATAGCTTCAGTTATCTTTTATTCGTTTTAGCAATCGGTATCACTAACCATTAGGCTACCAAACCAGTCGACGCTTATTCGCGTTATATAATCCAGAACGTGATCAAAAGGGTTTTAACAATATCTTAAAACGGCACTTGTACTACATTACATAATGACAAAACGAAAGGGACTACAGAACCCATTACATCATTACACAAATGAATAGCCATTCTGCCTAATCAACTAATTACAAGTGACAAAGGAGACTATGGTCCGATTTGCTAAATTACTGAATACACCAAACGAAGAAAACCGTTCTAATAACATCAAAGGCAAATAAATAAAGTTCGGGAATACGACGCCGGTTTCTTTTTTCCTCCTTGTATCGACCAAACCTGCAAACGTAATACATAAACGAGTTTATTTAAAGCACATTGACGTTTTATATATTTTCGTGTTTAATTGCATCTGTAAACTATTAAGTACAGCTTAAGTACAAGGTATAGCAGTTCTAATAGTAGCTATAAAATGCTTTATAATATAAGAACACTGTTTTTGTGCTTGAGAAAATAAACGGGGCTTTGTTTGAAAATGGCAGCTGAAGATATGAAGGTTTTTTTGTTTTATTTAATTTAAGTTTTTTTTCTTCTTTTAAATGCGTCAATTTAAGAGTTTATTTTAAAAAATGGTTTTTATATAAAATTATTTTGAAGGTTTTTTTTTATTAGGTACTAGTAAGCAAGCAGCTTGAAAACTTAACAGGTTAAAGGTTAACTAGTATCAAATAGTATGCCTTGGCAATTGTATTTGTATAATGCATAAGATCATTGTCAAATCTGCCCAAACTTACTATAAAAATTGGACTTTGCATGAAAAATGATTGAATCGTCCTAAGTAAGGGTTTGATTACTAACTGGCATCAATTGCCCGGATTGTTCCAGAACCAGGATGCATGCTCTCTGAGTCATACTACGACATCAGTCTAGCTTAAATTAACACAGGTGACACCAGGCATGGCAATAAAAATATTCAAAAGCCAATCCATTAAGAAGGGAAGAATTACATAACATATTTATAAACACACATAAACATAAGCAAATAAAGCAATCATGTGACTACAGCACATATGTTTACCCACAAGGTCCTCAATATCGTATAATCCACGCTTAATAGTTATACGAAAGGAACTTGCACAAATTTGTAAGTTGCGAACTGGTGGGTGTAATGCGCCGGCAAATTTTATGTGCCCTTAAGAGCAGATTTATAATAACAAAGTAAAGCCCTCGCGGCTAAAAACATGCAACATATTTTAACATTATATAAATTAAATTGGAAAACTGTTATTACGCTCAGTGAACCCGTTGGCGTAGCGACAAATCTGCTAAAAGTTCCGCGCCGAACATTCAGCGACTGAATGTTCGGCGCGTATTTGGTAAGCGTGATACACCAAACGCGCTATAATCGCCACCATCCCGTCGCATGCTAAAATATCAAGCTATCTAATCGCGTCCAATTCAATTCGAGCCGCGCCGCGTCACACGTCACGTGCGTTTGGTCACGAAGGTCACTTCAATAGGTATCCACTGTATGTTGTTTCCATGCCGCTCCGCGTACGCATCCAGATGGCTCACATAGGACGCCGCGTAACATTCGGTGGCGTAACGTTCAGCATGATGTGACCCTCGACGGAAGGTACGGCGCCGCGCCGTAAGCGATGTTACTTCAACTGATTTGTCAAGGTCTAAGTGTCTTTCAGAAGATTTGACAAACAGAGCGTAGTCAACTGGACGTTACGCGCGAAAGATGACGCAGATGTGTCGCGATACTTAATGTAGCTTAATTAATCAGGCATCGTTATATTTTTTAATAAGTGACAAGAAAACCTCGTCTGAATTTTTAGTCATAGTCAAAAGCGGTATTGTATGTTTAAAATAGCGATCTCAGCTAAAATACATAAAAAAAATACTTAAAAAAAGGTTGTTTACGACAAGGGTATCGTGTAATTAACCATATGCACTTGAAAAACTTATTTATTTCGAAACCACAGAGACACTTCAATTTTATTTAGGTATATGTTGTATAGATGTATAGATACACCAAACAAATATAACTTTAAAGCGATTGATGGGTAGGTAGTATATTTTGTTTCTTACTAGTAGAGACTGAAGTTGCAAACTTGCCGGTAACTTAATAGTAGTTTAATTGGTCTCAATTGCCTCATTAATACTTAGCTGAGGCTAGCTTATGGGCATATGCTACTTCGTAGAAAACTTAAACTTATGTATGAAGGTTTATTTTCCAAACAAAATCAACCATCACATAAATATTAAAAGCAACTTTATTATGTCTTAAAATTAATATAGGCCAATTCAATATATACAAGATGTATAACGTATACAAATAAATGTATGAAGTCTCTATGAAGTTTTTTTCCGAAATCAGTTATTACGATGAAGTAGATTATTATGATGATATTCTATGGCCTTTTCTAATTCGGTTACCTAAAGTTTATATAAGGGATGCGACAAATCCACTCGAATTACCTACGCAAAACTTTAAAAAAGGATTTCGATTTAGCCCAGAATCAGTGCTACATATTGTAACTTTAATAAGAAATAATTTAGTAAAAAGTGATAATAGAGGTCTACCAGTTGCACCGGAAATTCCTGTATTGTTACCTTTAAGGGTACTACAGCAGCCTTTCAGGTAAATAATTTTAATCACTTGAATTGTAAACACGAAAATTTGACTTTGTTATGTACGAGTATACTGTATTAAGTAAACTCATGGTAAAATAATTTACTAATAATGTTAAAATCCTTTCAGCTTGTCTGTGGAGATCTCATTAATTTATCACAGCCTACAGTGTCAAATATAATACATATATATGTACATACAACTAGCTGTTTACCGCGGTTTCACCCGCGTCCTGAGGGAACTACTTCGCGTACCCGGTTAATTTATATCCTAAGTTACATCAGCTATACGCCAGTGAAAGTCCCGTCAAAATCGGTCCAGCTGTTCCAGAGATTAGCGAGAACAAACAGACAGACAGACGGAGCGAAAATTGAAAAAATGACATTTCAGTATAATTATGTACCGTGTATACATCCATATTATGCATTAAGTAAAAAGCGGTTATTTTAATATTACAAACAGACACTCCAATTTTATTTATGCGTATAGATTAAAAGAGTAAACAAACACTTTGCTGAATGCTGAGTGCCTAGTCAAGCACAGATTGTCACAGATTATAATGATCAATGATGTGACGGCGACGCGTATTACCAAGCGTATATATGCGTTTTGTTGACTTGTAAAATTAAATTGTATGTAAAATTAAAATTGTGATTTTTTATAGTTTATGTAACTTTAAAATATGAATTATAAAATTTTAATTAATATAAACTGTAAAATATTTTTTCTTTCTACACATACAAAGTTGAACATTATTCTTCTGCAAAGTAAGTACTAAAAGTACTGAACAAATAATGAAATAGTTCGTTCATTGTGACGTAGCAAGTCTTGAGATCAGGATTTCATTGGGTGTCGTGTGATCTGAAGCTGGGTATCATCGGAGATGCTGTTGATATAGGTTTATTAATTAGCGTCGATATTAAGATGCTGGTCGCATCTCGAGACCGTATCAACTGATACCACTCTTGAGATCACGATTGAGACTAGTTTATTAATACGGGCCTTAGTCACCAACATATTAGCGTGTGAATGTGTAATAGTTGTATACTTCTTAAAGTAAGTGGAAGTAAATAAAATAAAAGACGCACTGGGCACGATTTGATTCTCTGCCAGAAGCAAAACATACATAAGCGCTACGTTCAGCTTCAAACACATACGAAAGATCTACCCCAGTATAGATTTAAGTGACTAAATTATCAATTGCAATTTTTATAAGGTTTTATATAAGAACGATCTATAAAGGTCCGGTTAAGATAGAGACGCCCCGCTGCCTATAGAGGTGACTCGATCGGTAAGTACTGACTGATATGGCATGCATGCTTTATGGTTCCGCCACACGCCACTTTTAACAGCTACACGTAACGGCTATGACTGCACATTCTACTTATTAATTTATAATTATTTAATCGTAAAAGAAATATAATGTACACGATTATAACACCATTACTGTTACAAATGTAAATGAATTCATAAAACACATATAAGTAAAAGGACAATACCCGGAGACTCAAGCCATCACTGAAAATTGACACCTCATATAAAAAATATTTGGTAAAAAATGTATCCATTCTTTACCAAATGCTGTTTAAATAAGTAAAATAATGATAAGAGTTTATTCAATGAGCTTGCTATTAGACAATATATAATTCAATCATTATTATGATATCGTCAGGGTTTTTCACCTTTACGGTATATTATGTCTGTGTATATGACCTCAGTGTTCCTAGTAATAAACAAACCGCACATCTTATTAAACCCACCATGCCTTTAACCTTATCAGACCAAGAAATTAATTTCCGTGCAGTAGTACTAGTCTCACAGAAAGTTCTACATTATAGCTTCCTATAAGTCAATCTAATTTCCTTGAAAAGCCTTGTAACACGCATCATATCTAGAGCCTTAATAAGAAAAAAACTGCACTCCTCGCGAGTCAGATCCAGAAAAAGCCTTGTATAACAAGATAGAATCACAAAGAGCGATTTACCATAACAAGCTTCAAGACAAAATATTCCTTCAAATGTGTTTGCTTTCACTATTTTGAAAGACTCTCTAACGAACGAACGAACGAACTCCGGCTGTATTCTTGCTATCATTGTAGAAACGCACAAAGAGAATATTCTGAATAATTGTATACAGACTAGACAATACTGCTGTTGCACATATTATGGCATATCAGGGATACTACGTGAAGGCAGTAGGTTATACATACCTAATGTTCCTGCTTGTATTTTGTATATTAAAATGTGTATAACATTATTACGTATCATTATAATCCCGTTTCGATAAATTTCCAATAGTAATACGTTTGCTGGCTAGTTGTAATTGATATACAGCAATAGACTAGAATTAAGAAGATTAGAAAATGTGGCCAGGTTTTTGTCTGTAGGCATGGAACTGCTACTACGATGTGACAGTGGTGAGCCGTATACTTATATTACGTATACTACACCTTATAATAAAGCCACAAAAAGATGAATCCCACTATTTTATATTGTCTAATAATATAATCATTACTTTAATCTTAACGGACTACAAGCCACACGGTATCGTAGTGTTGTAAGTCGATCTCATTATTTGACATATATATTGCTCTCACTGCAGGTACAGCAGAATATAAGATTTGCCGCATATTGTATCAAGGGACTTCACAAAGGGCTACCGATATTCTAAGATCTTGCGTTGACCCAATTGTGTGCTCACTGCTCAACGTCAATATACAATATAGTAGTAGCGATAGTACGTAGCTAAAAAGTGCCTAATTTTATTGTAGTGCTAAATTTTTTTAAGCTGTCGCGTAATAGACGTCTGTATGGGAGATCAAATCATAGGTCGTAGTTCCTATTTACGGCAGGATTGAATTTTCATCCGCTAATTCTTATTATAAAATGACTAGCGTCGTGTATCGCGGTAAATGTCTAATATTGCTCGCCAGCCAGGAGGCTGAAGAGTAAGATTACATAATGAAGCAGATCTAATGCAAACCATATCAGAGTTAGCGGTAGGCTCCGGTGTAAGTAATAAAACAAGAACAAGATTATGTGTGTGTGGAGATACACACACGCACAATACTGATTGCACGGTTGACGTAGTGGTTAACTACGGAATTCAATATTCGATCTATAGATAGATCTATAGATTTTAGAGTCGTTTTTGACATAAGCTCCATACAAAATAATATGTCAAACACGAATCTCGAATCCCAAAATCCTTGTATGGATCGAATATTGCAAATGGCCGTTAAGCGGCCGCCTCACTGCTTGACACTGCGCCAAGTGTTGTGAGTTCGATCCCCACACGAGACAACGCTTTGTGTGATTCATATATTGTTGTTTCGAGTATGGGTGTTCATTATGTCCGTTAGTTGCATGTCTGTTAGGTCTCCCGCGACACAGGATTTAGTCTTAGTGTGAGAATTGTATATTTATATTTTTTTAAATCATAACATCGCTCCGTTGCTACGTGAAAGACGGACTAACACATTAACACACTATTGCATTTATAACATTGGCATTAATATGGTTAGCACAAGAAAAGCATAATCATCCACTTATTCCTACCCTCCTGCTAATCAAGTTACAAGCCTCTGCGTTTAATAAAATCTACTATCTTTAGTATTTCTCAGCGCTAGTTGAACTGTTGAAACTTTTACCTTAAACCCACTAGAAGGATTGAACAAGCGTGCCTTCTTACCACGAATGGGTACTAATCGTTTTATTAACTCTTAGTCGGGGAGTAATAACGTCTTAGTTCAACAATGAACAGTGTTTTAATGTAAAGCTGGCCGGTATAAAGTTCTCCAAGTAGGTATTAATCCACTTATTTGCATCAGCTCGGAACTCATTTGGTAAAACGAAATGAAGCCTTGTAATCTGCATTTCTTTCAAATTAACTGTGAAAGTGTTTACTTTGTAGCTTAGGAGCCAGATTAACAAAATGATGAGCAAATGCGAGAGTCCCGCACAATTTGTGGGTTTCATAGTTTGTTAATGGTTAATTAGGTATAATGCGGGTTGAAGATTGATATAGTATGCTGAAAACTCCAAAAAAAAACCCTTAATAAATATCTAGGAAACTCTAAAGTATCTGAAAGAACTATAACATTTATGTATCGTAAAATCATAAGAAAGGTAAACCATAACACGTGTGATAAAATGCATAATCTTGAAAAATCCTCAGGTTTACTCTGGGATGAAGATACATTACAAAACTATGAGGTTCGATGGCAACTAAGATAATGGTAATATGTAATAATAATTTTATGTGTGTACTTATGGAAATTGTATATGTTTCAAGCTTAAAAATAATATATATGGTAAATAAAGTCTTCCATCTGGGCTTCAATTTACAAGTCTAGAAATGTCGACGATATTCCTAACTAAGAAATTTTCTTTAATTAACGTCATCTAATGCATTCCAATTTTTATCTCAAAGGCAAAACAGAATATTACGATCAAGATCCTCATTCGCAGCTCTGTATATATCGCCATTCATGTTTTTTTTTCATCATAACTTAATTTGTTCTGTCAAAATGTAAACAAATACATGGTCGGGAGTAATTACATGCCAAGCTTTTGATCAAATAAGCCACAGAATACAATCAAGAGGATTGATCAATCGAGACAAACACGCAGTTTTCGTTTCGGACCGGCCGGCGGCCTACACCCATGTATATTGTAACAAAACCAATTTTCGTGGGCATTCATTCGTTAAAAAACGTTCATGCATGCCTTCTGTAGAGCACTTCGCGTCCAATTCGTCAATTATATTCCCATTTTTACTTGTTTCGTGATGGTCGAATATGTTCGACACTATGGTACGGACATACGCCTCTCTCTGTAATTTGGGCGTCAATATTCGTTCGCGGAGCGTTTTGCATATTTCATTGCCGTAGCCTTTTGGATCTGTACTCCGTAAGGTAGATTCTCTTTCATAGCTGTAGCTTAAATGTCAAGGTCACAAAATGTAGTACGAGCACATTTCTTTTATATGACGATCTGTCTGTGCGACAGATGCGATTTATCATCTGTCGTGAATGTGATTGCGGCTACAATCTTTTACAATATGATCGAGTTGCGATCTGCCCATGATTGCCTATTGTTCGGAAGCCAGACCGTCATCGACAAGACAGTGATATTTGCAACTCACCCTGCAATCGCTCTAACGAGTTTGCCTGTGGACTTTGTTACATTTGTGTATGGGTAGTAGCTATGTAAATGAACATTTGCATATTTCCAATGCTTGTCTTAGGTGAGTTCACTATTTTGCAAAATATGTCATAAGTATTGTAACGAGCGGCATTAAGCCATACTATGGGTACTCTGTTACACAAATGGCGCATTTATGAAAGAGAATTATGGGTGCCTGTAGTAACACAGATGATTTTTTTTATTTAATTTAATTTATTCGTTTGTTCAACTAACAACACAAATTATTATTTACACATACGTTATCATTCTGAAAACAATGAGAACTTTTTTTTCGCGGGAACAATTCTGCTGCAACAATGAATCAACGGTTAACAAAAACGCACGAGTTACTGACATGTATAAGCAACAAAAAAAAATATTTTAAAATTGAATATATTACGCGCTATAACAAAAAAACCTACTAAAAATACAACCTGTCACGATAATTTTTGCTTTCCGTGTGCTGATCATTTCATTAAAATAAATTGTTGGACATAATGATACACCTAAATTGTTCTAAATTACATAAATAACTTTAAAATCAAATGAATAATTACCACTTGAGCTTTAAATTAAATGATGAAATCAATGTACAGTTTGAAATAATGCAATCATAAATAGGATCTATCCAAATTATTTCAAAATGTCAATAAGTCAAAATATTTCTTTTCTACGTATAACATTCTGTATCATATTTTATGACGTGCACCATGCCAGTGAAGGAAATACGTTAGCCCTTTCCATTCCAGAATAAAGCCCTTATCCAGAAAAATATGATACAAATATTATTATCATCATCATCAGCCCTTAATACTGTCCCACAGCTGGGCACGGGCCTCTTCTCATTATGAGAAGGGTAAGGGCAGCAGGCTAGCCAAGTGCGGGTTGGCAGACTTCACATGTTTTTCGAGAACATTATGGAGAACTCTTAGACATGCAGGTTTCCTAACGATGTTTTCCTCCATCATTCAACAAGCGATAATTAACAATTTAATACGTACATAAGTTCGAAAAGTCATTGGTGCGCGCCGTGGATTCAAACCCGTGATCCTCTGCGTGGCAGTCCGTCGGTCTCTCCACTCAGCTATCGCCGCTATTTATGCTAAAAATATCAATATAGCAACTATATAAACGTTTAACAATGTTGTTTCTTACTGATAAATTGACACTATTACAGCAAAATAAAGTGAGTAGTACTGAAAATTTATCGGCAGCGTCTACGTGATAGGTATATTGAATTGTGTTAAGTTTGGAAGCAGTTTGTCGTAGCCTCCCGCTGCCAAATGTGCACACGGTGGCTGCGAATGACACGTCGCACTTACATCACTTCGTCGAGATGTAAGACTCAGTACATTGTGTTATGACAACAAGAGGTAGAGGAGAGGTGTGCTGGAATATTCAAAATGCCCTAGTATGAATAGAACTGTATTATGGTGACGTCTCCATTTGCTGATGAGCCATTCATTTGAAGAAGTTGACTGGAGTCTTACATTCTAGTTGTTTAATTTTACTTTCTACTAGCTTTCGCCCGTGGTACCACCCACGTCTGTCTCTGTTAACGCAAGGGTAGCCTTATGTTATTCCAATTTACACCAAACATCAAAATTCGTTCAGTAATTTTTGCCTGAAAACAAACATCCCATAAACTTTACCGTCCATAATAGTAGTAGGATATCAATCGCGCCACTTGCGTTCTTGATCCGAAAGCGTCGATCAATGAATCTGCGGTTTGTGTAATTGAATCCTGTGGTTTGCTCCGGACTCTAACAAATACTCCGATAGCCGGTAAGAAAGGGAAACGATCTGTCAATCCCCATGTCATACTAAAGCTAGAAGACTGCCAAATGCATGGTGTTTCAATGGTTCGTGAATAATTCTTGTTCTTTTTACTCCTAAAGTCTACATGATTCAGAATACATCGTTGTCATAGCTCTACATGTGATACATGCATGTTTAAGGTTTGTTCGAGGTATGAATTAGAATAATAAATTATTGACGGAACTTTAAAATTAACCGCAGTTTTGAGCGGTCGGTAGCGGTTTGTCTCGTCTATAAACAAATTAAGGAATACCGCAGCTTCCACAGTAAACGGTAAGACGTTTTGTACGATCGGCTCAAGTAAACTGCTTTGATTATTCACCATAACCAAACGCCATTGCACCACTACAATGGTGTACCTATAAAAGGTCCCCGTCAAATAAGAAAAAAAAGCCAACCTATCAATTAAGCCAACATTCCTACGTGCCGAACTCAATCTATATTTCAATTTTCCTCCCTAAGTATTTCCAAAAAAATAATGCAAAAGCTGAAACGATTCATTGTTCGTTGCCTTTGGCTTTAATGATTCTATTATTGAGTAAGAATTCGATTTGGCCAGCAGCGCTGATCGAGTAAGTCAATATTGCCCGAAAATTGTTTCGCGATCGTCGGACTATAATTTAATTATTTCGGGATCCAATTTAACAGGGCTGTTGTTTGGGCCGCTTACATTGGCCGCCACAGATGTGATTACCTGCCCTGGACTGTACGCCTCTGTGTGAGTTAATCTCAGATATTGTTGTTCGTGAGTTACACTCTCGCCCCGTCCATGTGTAGCACATCGTAATTAATATTTATGTTGACTAGACCTATCTGAGGGCATTATCATTCAATATATGAGCGGAGATTGGTTGGATCATACTCGTAATGAAGAAATAACTTACGCTAAGCTATTTATTCGCTTCTACATGTGGTAGCCATTGGCAGCTGTTGACCTACTTTTTGTATCTTCACACAACATACTTAGGACAAAGGGTTTCTTAAAGATCATGTTGTGGTGTATCCGACGAGTACTTAGAAAATCAATGGAAAGTGAATTTTGTAGGTAATGATAAAAAATATATAAGCAGCAGCTTGCCCTGCATTTCTACTCCTCATTTCTATTTTTTGTTTTCTTGATTAATTGATCTATTCCTATTGCCACTATTTAGTAAATTCAAATGTATCTAATGATAACACAGTACATAATACAGTTCAAGTCAAAACTACATTCACAAAAGCTTCTAACGCATGAGCGATTGCTGCTATTAATTTATCTGCAAGGTTAAGCCTCGATACATCTGTCATGTCTTATAGATGGGTAGCCATTTACAATGAGTCTTGAGGCGTAAAGGGGTATCCTTTCATGAGAAATAGCCGTCCGTCAAACGATCAATATTACGGAATGTAAAATGATTTTTCTTCTTATCGAGGATACAATCTACCTCCTTGGAAAATGTGGACAAATTGTTCAGTGATTCAGCCACAAAAGCATAAAAAATGGACAGAATACAAAATAAGTCTGGTTCTTAAAATCACTCTACCTTAATACAAACATTCACATAACATATTTTGGTCCACAGCATGACATAATTCAAATCCTATCGCAGGACCATTAACTGGCGTGGAACAAGGAAAAACCAACGTAACCGCAATGTCATTACATACCTCTCGAGCCATCCGACCTAGCAATATTTATCCCAAAGCACAAAGGTAGTAAAGATAAAGGCTAACAAAAGTACGAAGGAAAAATCTACCAAGTTCGCGTGCACCATAAACTGCTACCCGATGTAACATTTAATTTTGTTTATTATCTCTAGTTCTCATTGTCTATTCATCTATCGCAGTGAACGAGGATGGAATCCAAACACAACTTTTTAACTAACTTTGATCTGTGCTCAAACTTTTTCGGAATGCTCCAAAGAAAGCATTAGACGCGAGACTGAGCTCAGTTCCATCGATTTTGAGATTAAAGGACGACTGGATGTAATTCGGGAATATTTTGCCTCATACTTTATCTGATGCTGTGAATTGGTTTGTGAATTTTGTATAAGAAATATTAGATAGATAGATAGATAGATGTATTCTTTATTGCACACCAAAGTAAAGTACATTTAATATAGTGACTTAAAGCTAAGTTTCATGTACAAACGGCGGCCTTATCGCCAGGGGCGATCTCTGCCAGGCAACCTTGGGATGGACAGGAATGATTAAAGCATTATTGTGGGCATGCTGTAGCTTTAAAGTGAAATAATTATCAATAAGATTATCCTAAATAAGATACACATATATACATAAATAAATATACCTTTTACTTACATACATTAAATACATACATAATTTATACAGATACAATTAAATATATATCAATATACTAAATAATATAGATACAGTTTATACAAGTGATGAACTCAGACGATAATTAAGTTGATATATTTGTCAATCCTTGAAATAGTGCTTCTTTACCAAGTCTTTGAAAATATTTATTGTGCTTGCTCTTCGAATCTCCACTGGTAAAGCATTCCACAGTCGCACAGCCTGAACAGTAAAAGATTTGTCGAAGTAATTTGTGGAATGCTTCGGCATCTCCAGCGTTAGATCCTCAGACGACCTCAAGGACTTTACATGTGTGTCATCGAGGAACTTAAAGCGTTCTTTGAGATAAGAGGGAGAAATGGGATTAAAAAGTACATTATATAACAATGTAAGAATGTGAGTATTCCTGCGAAGACGAATTGGCAGCCACTTGAGTTTGTTGCGAAAATCTGAAACGTGATCATATTTGCGCAATCCAAATATAAATCGTATGCAAAAGTTTTGGAGACGCTCAAGTTTATCTAGCTGCTCTTCAGTGGGGTCAAGATAGCTGACGTCCACGTAGTCAATTATAGGCAGAAGCAGAGCTTGAGCAAGCGCAATCTTAGTGGCAGTTGGAAGGAAGTTGCGTAATCTACGCAATGATCCTGCTGATGCAAATAGTTTGCGACTCGTTTCTAGGATTTGAGATCTCCATGACATAGTATCATCAAAGTAAATACCTAGATTCCTTACGGTTTTGCTGAACGGAAGATCCTTTCCGTTAAAACTAATGCGTGGCAGTTCGGACCAACAAATTTTCGAGACGAGTTTGGGGCTGCCGACAACAATCAATTGTGTTTTGTCAGGATTTACCTTAAGTCCATATTTCGTGGTCCACTCACAGATACGCGACAGGTCCGAGCTAATGGTAGTACAGGCTTCTGCTAGCTTATTTAACGGAGCCTGCGTGTAAATTTGCAAATCATCTGCGTAAAGGTGGTAGGATGAAAGTAATTGGTTTGAGATAGAATTAATAAATATTGCGAAGAGTAAAGGAGATAGCACGCCACCCTGTGGCACACCGGCATTTGTGTTAGACCAAGTGGAATAAGTGTCTTCGATGCGTATACGTTGCCGGCGAACAAACAGGTAACTGTGAAACCAGTCAATTGCCGTTGGAGATACGTTAAGAGAGCGTAATATGCCAAGTATAATGTGAAAATCTACGGTATTAAACGCATTACTAAAATCAAGTAGGGTCAAAACCGTCAGATTGCCACTATCCATACCCAGCCTAATGTCATCTGTTACACGAACCAATGCAGTGACAGTACTGTGCCCGGGGCGGAAACCAGATTGATAGGGATTTAGGAGCGCATGTTTATGTAGGAAGGAGCTAAGTTGAGAGTGAACAAGACGTTCAAGGACTTTTGATAGGAAAGGTAGTATGGAAATGGGTCGATAATCGGAGAAGGAGCTGGGTTTGGACTTCTTAGGTAAAGGAATTATTAGTGCATCTTTCCAACTTGATGGAAAGACACCACGGGCTATGGAATGGTTAAGGATGTGACATAGGACTGGAAGAATTTCATCTAGGATGGGAAGGATCATTTTGCGGCTGACACAATCGTTGCCGACTGCATTGGACGTCACTGCCAGTATGCTCTTCTTAACGTCACAAGCGGAAAATTGATTGAAGATAAAGGGAGAATAATTTGGGGTTGGCAAAGATGAAAGATATTCTAAAGTGGTTCTTTTTGTAATTCCATCAAATTTGGACGAAGTAGTGAAATGAGTAGTAAGAGAATCGAGGTTAATATTGTTTGGAATTGTTTGTTGCCGTGCCTTACGAACTCCCAAGGATTTAAGAAATTGCCAGACCTTTGCTGGATTACCGTCTTCAACTGATGTTTGAATATGTTGGCGTTGCGCTTTCCTACACACCTTGTTACAGTGATTCCTAATAGCCACGTATTTTTGTTGATTGAAAGCGCTAGGTTTATGCTTCAATTTTGCTTTAGCGGCGGATTTCTTTGCCATAATGTTTTTTATATCTGCTGTTAGCCATGGTGCTGGTAAGTGTTTTATTTTAACGGCGCGAATAGGCGCGTGCACGTCATATAAATTAATCAGATTTGATACTAGTATCTGAACTTTGGATTCAATACACTCTGAAGTATATAAAGACTCCCAGTCTATATTGACAGCATCCTCACGAAGTCTGTCATGATCCATGCCACTAAAATTGCGCTGCAAGACAACCTTAGGCTTTGTTTTGGGTGGGCGTATTTTATACGAGACAAAGACTAGGCCGTGATAAGAGAACGCATCTGCCGTACATTGACCATGCTTGTAAACGAAACTAGGAGAAGACACCAAAATAAGGTCAAGAAGAGAAGGAGTGCAGTTGGGAAAGTGGTGAGTTGCATTCAGTGTTAAAATTGATAAATTACAAGACTCCGTAGCTTGTCGAAAAGACGCAGCCCTTGAATCTTGCTTGAGGAGGCATGTGTTGAAGTCACCCATTATAATAGTGTGACTATATAAAGGTGTGAGGTTTTCTAGGATCTGCTCAAATGAAGAAAAATAGTTCACACGGTTAGAAGGTGAGTAGTATACGCCTAATAGAACTTTAATATGGTGAAGTTCAAGTTCCAAAAAGAGATGCTCGCCAGCATTCAACTGTGGAGGCTGTGGAGACATAGTGACTATGTGATAGGGAATTTGTTGACGCAAGTATATGGCAACACCGCCTCCACTGCCGAAAGTGCGGTCATTCCTAATTAGGTTGAACCCTGGAAGAGAGTAAGATGCTGAGGGGAGACATGGTTTTAGCCATGACTCCGAAACAAGGACAGCATGTATGTTTTGGCAGTCTAAGTTAGCCAGCATATCAGGAAAATGAGCCGGAATACTTTGCGCATTTATATGGACTACATTAAAGAGCTTGGGTACGTCTGAGAATTGTGACTGGAGAATGTCTCCCAGAGAAGGAACACTTTTAAAGCTGTCGTCTGAACTTGTTGCAGAAACAAAGGTGTCATCATCGTTGACTGAGTCTGTATCTGACATTTAATAAATATAATAATATAAATACATATAATAATATATAGAAGTATATATATAATAAATATATATATATATATATATATATATATATATATATATATATATATATATATATATATATATATATATATATATATATATATATTATATATTTAATATATTATATATTTGCCGTGTGGTTGACGGCATAGAATACAAGTGTCACCACCCCCTATGTTCCCGTGGGTGTCGTAAGAGGCGACTAAGGGATAACACGATGCAAATACCATCTTTGCGTAGAGACGGAAAACTCGACATCAAACCCTATACGACTGCCTCGTTGGTCTCGCGGCATAAATGTGCGCGTGGGATCGGGAGGTCCCGGGTTCGATTCCTGGGTCGGGCAGTGTTATTGGGTTTTTCTGTCACGAAATTCTCAGTAGCAGCACGGAGTCTGGAAATGTGCCCAGTACGGCAATAGGCTCGCCCCTTATTACGTGGGACTAAAGTACTTATATCTGGCGAAAAGTGGGTTTAGAAATACACCTCTGTCTACCCCTTCGGGGATAAAAGGCGTGACGATATGTATGTATGTATATATATATATATATATATATATATATATATATATATAATAATAACGAAATAAATTAATATTCTAAAACCAGATATATCAATAATTCTCACTTAAAGCTTTGCATCTTGTTCACCCGCCAGTTGCGCGTTAGAGTAACAAAAATAGATATTTTAAACTAACAAATATGTATACAAATGTGAAAAAAAGAGAAAAGGCACCTTCACTACAGTGAATTAGGTACATAGAAAAATTATATTATAATAATATGATATAAGTGAGTGTCTCAAAAACCAAGTATTCAATAATATGTAGTGCGAAACGAAACGTTAATAATATGAGTTATGACATTAGTGACAGCAGCGACATAGATGACAGCAGTGTTTTGTTTGTTGATATGCGGTATATAGAAAATAAAGTTTAAAGTTAATAATTAGTAAAGAGAAGGTGCATTTACATAAAATGAAAGTACATACGGATATGTGACAACAAATGAAAAACCTATTTCCTCGTAGCTGCAGCTCTCTTGGTCTTCGTGGCAGCCGTGGCAGGCTTAGTGACAAGTTTCTCTGCCTCTACGAGTTTAATCTTGCTCAATTCACTGACGGAAGTGATGCGATACCGCTTACCGTCAGGGCCCAGGATATGAACGTTGCCTTCCTTCGTCCAGCACTTTGAAACTCCGAACCTCGTCCGAGCCGCCATAAAAGCGTCGTGTCGCGATCGTGTCAGGAACTCCGACAAAGTGATGCCCGTCCCTTTGAGTTTGGTCTTTGCATACCAGACGCTATCCCGCACCGCAACAGTTTGGAATTTGACCAGTATGGGCCTGGCTTTGTCGTTTGAAGTTTGGCGTCCCATCCTGTGACAACGCCTGATGTCATCAGCTGTGAAGGTGTCATGCTTGAGATGCTGCTTAACTATATCTGTCACTAACCAAGTCGTCACCTCATCTTTATGCTCCTCCACGCCATGAAGCAGCAACATCTTA
Source organism: Euclidia mi (assembly GCA_944739405.2). Taxonomy (NCBI): domain Eukaryota; kingdom Metazoa; phylum Arthropoda; class Insecta; order Lepidoptera; family Erebidae; genus Euclidia; species Euclidia mi. The sequence goes on from OX123187.2 coordinate 24,644,742, forward strand.
CGGCGGCTACGCATTTCGATATTGTCAACCTCACGACCAACTGCATCGAGCTGCTGCTAGAAGGACTTCAAGGTTTGCAGAACAAATGTCTTGAATGAAGCAAACTCGTCTGCTAGGCTTCGGGTTGTTTGTGGGGACTTCTTCTGCAGCTCCGCCTCAAAAAGTGCCATACGCTCCTCAAAATATGACTGCATGTCAAGGATACTTGAGACATTGCAACTGTCCATTATGTGTATTATGTTTATATTTGTCAGTTGTAAGAGATAACGCTATACCAGCAGGTATGTAATGAAAGCTTTATCTATTATATATCATATCATAAATCATATCATCGCAATAATATGTTTTATAGGTCTACTACCTATAAAACATATTTATAGGTAGTAGAGCCTTGCTGATTTCAGCATGAATGGGCCGGCTCGAACGGGGAAGTACTACCCTCTCACAGAAAATCGACGAAAAGTAATAGTACCTAAACTGTTGCGTTTCGTTCGGTAAGTGAGAGTGCCGGAGGCCCTATCGCCTATTCCTTCTTCCTCATCCCACTCCTCACCCTATCCCTTTTCCAACCCAAAGGGGCGGCAACGCACTTGTGACTCCTGTGGTGTTGCTTGTGTCCATGGGCGGCGGTAATTGCTTACCACCAGGGAATCCGTCAGATCGTTTGCCGCATATTACCATAAAAAAATTGCATATGGTTGCTTAATACTTCATGTCTGGGTGGATTTATAAACGGCAATATTTAATCGGTATGGAAAAAATCGATAGGAAAAAATTTAACAATTCCTAATATTTTTTCGAAATAGAATAGAATATTGCCTACTTCGTATGGGCTGTGGTAATCAATATGGTAGATAATAATTGTAGGTAATCATGAAAAATGTAAGCTCCAAATTTTACGTTTCAGTGTTTGGCATTCGAATAATTTGCAGAGATTTTCTTTTCCATAATTTACTTTTATTTATAATAGTATCTATCCCATGTTTTAACTTGTTACATAAACTACATATATCCTAGAAAGTTGTTTTATTTCGGTGACTTACATTTGTCAAAAATATCTTACAAGGCCAGCTTCCTTAGTGCTTAGAACTTACCAGCGATGCCTAAGTTTTTGCCGAGGGATAACGTGTGGGGCTTGCCGATGTGAGCTCAGAAAAGACATGTGTTTCGTATCACTTCCAAGTGACATATTTATTTAATTTCCATGAATGGTAATAATAACTTATCCTTCAATAAGCTACTAAATTGACAAAGTGCACTTCATACTACGTTAATATTAAATAAATTCAGTGTTATAGAGTTTCATTGTTATGCTATGTTTTGTTCTCTATTTTATTTTTTAATTGAGTTTAATTGACGACGTAGCTATTATTGCGGTCTACAGGCCTTATGCATTTAGAGACCCGTCGAATTTTATACAGTCTCTGGATAGTGTACTTACTGGCCTGAAAGCTTGTAGGAATTTGGCAGTTTTAGGCTACGCAAATATAGATGTTGCCCAAGGTACTCACAGTACGTACTCATTAGATTATCTCTATGTTCTTGCGCGCCATGGTCTTTTCCCAGGACATACTATACCAACACATGGTCACACATGCCTAGACCATGTCAATATTAAAACATCCTTTGCTAGCAAGGTTTTGGTTCTTCAAACAACTGTCACGGACCATTTTGCAACTATACTATCTCTGTCAGCCAGCAAAACTGTGTCTAGGCCTCCAACAAATATTATAAGGATAGATGAGGATATGATTACACGAGACATGGAAAAATTGCAATTTGATGGAGTCTATTCAATAACAGATCCTAATTTGGCTACACAGCATTTATAAAACCTATCCTTTCTTTAATTAGTAATAATACTAATATACTAATACTACTTTGTCACGCAGGCGCGGACCGATCAAGGCTTAGATCACACAGGGCTTACTAAAATGTATGCGTCATAGAGACAATCTATTTAAACAGTTAAAGAATGATCCTCATAATGAAGTTTTACGAGTTTCATGTAAAAGGTATCGCAATTTTTGCATTAACCGGTAAAGAAAAGCTAAATCTGAATACGAAAAGGCTGAGTTCAAAAAAGCAGGTAGCAACACGAAGCAACATTAAACAAGTAACAAATTTTAACACCAGTAAAACTTCTGCTGATAGTTTACTTGACCATAGTAATGAAAAACAAGCGACTATCGATAAAATAAATTGTTATTTTGCAAATATAGGCAAAACGCTTGCAGAAATAATTGAAATAGTCTCACAGCCCGAAACTGCCTTGGGTCACCAATCAGCTTCATTCGTTTTGCTTGACACCGATGAAGAAGAAGTAGAACATCTAATTGTCTCCCTTAAAAGTGATTGTGCAAATGGGTGGGATGGCATTTCGTCAAAGTTTCTTAAAGCATATAAACATCGTATAGTAACGCCTCTGTCATATATGTATTTGCAACCTGAGCCTTGCAACTGGCATTTTCCCTGATGCCTTTAAAAGGGCTGTTCTACACGCCGTTTTTAAGAGTGGGGATCGTGACCGTGTCGAAAATTACAGGCCTATTTTTATACTATCAGCTATGTCCAAGATATAAGAGAAAATTGTTAACAGTAGACTTGTCAAGTAGCTATATAATTATATAGTATACTCTCTATATACACTACTGTTATCTTATATTTCTCTAGCCTATCGTTTATAGTATTTACTGTACCTATCTACTCTGATAATCGTCCGTGACTAGCCCTTAGGTTTCGGCTGAAAAACAGCGCTGCGTTCATCCGTGGCACAGGCTGAGCTGAGACCTTTTGGACATGCTGCACTTTTTTTTTGTTTGTGTTTTTTTCTTTTTTGCTTTTCCTTTTGGTCATTACCGTGAAACTTTGTTGTGTTTTGTATTGGTGTGTCTAATAAATGTTTTTTCTTTCTTCTTCTTTCAAGTATCTAGAGACACAAAAACTTCTGTTTAAAAATCAATTTGGGTTCAGAAAGGCACTGTCTACGGCAGATGCCGTCCATAATCTTATTGACCACGTTGTTAGGCATATTGATGATAATTATAAATGTGTCGCAATATTCCTAGATCTCGCTAAAGCATTCGACACGGTCTCGATTCCCATCTTATTGAGCAAGTTTGAGCTCCTAGGAGTAAGAGGAGTTCAGCTCGCCCTCTTCAAGAGCTATGGTACTGGAAGAATGCAGTATACCAGAATTGGGCCACATGTCAGTTCAGAGCTGCCTATTACTTATGGTGTACCTCAGGGCAGCATTTTGGGCCCAAGTATATTTTTAGTATACATTAACGACCTGTGTGATCTAAGCATTGAAAACGGAATTTTTTTTTCGTATGCCGATGACACAACACTTGTTTTTACTTCTAATAGTTGGGTAGATACGTACCAATTTGCACAAAAAGGTTTAGACACAGTTAGTAAATGGCAACAAAATAATTTGTTAACGTTGAACATAGGCAAAACTAAGGCAATAAACTTTTCGATCCGCAACATCATGGTACCTATAACTCAATCTAGTCCATTACAACCATAGTTAAGACGTCTCAACAAAAAGATAATTACTCTCCTAGTACAGAATTTTGCAATATTGCACAAGTCACCTCACTGAATTATTTAGTAATGGACCGTAATCTCACTTTTAAAGATTACATTATACATCTGGCAACTAGACTTCGTAAGCTTATATATATCTTCAAGCAGCTTCGTCAATCAGCAGATGCAGATATAATAAATATGGTATATCAAGCGTTATACCAATCAATCATCAATTATTGCATTACTACTTGGGGTGGAGCTGCCAAAAGCCACATGATACTAGTTGAGCGAGCCCAGAGGGCTATACTTAAAATTTGCCATTTCAAACCCCGGTTATATTCCACAGTCAAACTTTATGAACACTGTCAAATGCTAACAGTTCGGCAGCCGTTTATACTGGCTACTGCTATTAAGCAGCATTACTTAACGCATTGCACTCATGAATCGATTCGTCGCAACCATATAGAAGCTATATCCACCCCCCTAAAAACGTCTTTCAGTCATAGGTTCTTTATCTTCTTTTCGGTCCATACATGTACAACAAATTAAATAAAATATTAACATTATATCCGCTGAATAAGTTCAATTTTAAAAAAGTTCTATGGGCTTGGCTTCTCAAGCAATCGTACACAGATACGGAAACTATTCTGAATGTCCCTGAATAGCACTTCAACCGTCGTACCTAATACATACCACTGTTTCACAGGTGAAGCAATACGCTCACTCACACACCCTCATCTTCCCATAGATCAGAGATAACACTTCATTATAATCATCCAATACTTACGTATCTAGCCATCACCGCATTTACATACATCTGATAAATTCCGCTTCATCAACTCACACTACACCCAATCACTAGTTCTTAGTTCATCCACTTCATAATGTAATTAATTACCTTCATACTTTAGTTTTTTAAGTCGAACGCATGTATACCAGGCACACTAATTTTGTAAACAAAGCTTATTATAATTCGGAATGTTATAGAGGTGGATAACCAGTGACCGGTAATACAGGTGTTCCTACCTACCACAGGCACCAGCGATCCACAGTCAAACCTAATGTGTATCTTGCTTTATTGTTTTGTGTATTTTGGTCGACTGTGGTGATGAAATAAACGATTTTTATTTATTATTTATAATTTTAGCGAATATATTTTATCACTCCCGTAGCTAGTCGTTTCATAAAATTTTTAAACACGTTTATCTCATAAGTTCATCAAGTTACTATGATACTTCATATTCGTATACTGTACACGAGCTATGTCATGGAGTATAATAAATAATTTTGTATTTATCCCGGTAATATGCATCAACGACAACCTAGCCTACTAGACGGCAGACTGCATGCATTGCTTGACTGCATACGAATGCATTTTTGTAGCCTTGCCCCGCATACCTCACCGCTTTGACAGAATCGTTTGTTTCTAGAAATGATAACATTAGGTCTCTAGTAAGCTGGGTTGTCGTTGTATGCAGTCCACAAACCTATAAATTTAAATTAGCCGTTATTCACGACTTGAAAATTGGGGATGATTGCAACCTGTCAAGTCAGACACCTATAATTAAATATCAAAAACAATCTCTGTATACGGATTTTGTATGAAACATGCGCTAATGACGTTCTATTTTTTGCGGTAAAAAAAATATTAATTTTATTAATACATCGATTTGAAATCAAGTGATTAATCAAACTGGCATTTGGCATTTTTTACTAAATAAAAAGACCGTTATAATTTATATTACAGAATCCCAAACAACCTTACTATACACATAACTACCACAATTTCGAGAAACAAAAGGAACTCTGCGATGTAAATGGATTTCTCTTTACCAACCGTCCTTATATTCAAGTTGACCTGCAACAAAACGTAGGGTCAGTGAAACGTTTAACTTATCAAGATTTCAATCTCATACATGACACAGTCTTATTGAATAGGAATTTCGTGAATGTCTTCGTGGCAATAAATCCAGACTATTTTGTCGGTCTCGTGACATACATTTGCACTTACTTTAACGACCGGGGATGCGGTTTCGGCTTTGTTTTATGAGTAGATTTTGTGTTAGAAAACTCTGAGTCTTAAAATACTTTTATGAGTAGTAATTAAAATGTAAGCATCTGTTAGGAAGATGGTTAGAACATACCGTGATATTTGGGTGCTCCGCGATAATTTTTAATCTCGCAAGACCTTGAGTACTTAATCTTGAAGTGATAAATGTCCTGAAGAAAGTCTTAGCATAAACTATCAACAGCTTGCTTTATTCTTGTCTCTAGTACCACTTAATACAGAGCTACCCAAATATGATCATAATACAGTTTTAGCTTCTTCTTCAGGCATACGGGATTCTGCATATGCATGTCCGTATTATTTTTACGGTCAATTCAGTTTTATTGGCAGTTTATTGACAACAATATTGCATATTGCAAGCATATTACTTCTATCCATCAGTCGTTATCGTCAAATATTCAGCAACTGCAATAATGCCGATATTCTCCTCGCCCTTTATACCCTGCTGTGTTCCGAGAATACCTGCTGCGCATAGAAGCAACAACGTCTGTTTACACATTTGTGTTCGACATGATTGATTTTATCAGTACCTTGTAGCAAAGATGATGGTCTAGACATGTAACTCACATTATTTCACCAGTTTAAACATTAATACCAATCGTTTCAGTACCTCAATGCTACAAAATCCAAGACCAGACAATCATAATGATTGCTGCTTATTGCATCTTTACCACTCTATTAACAATAACTCCCAGAAAACTTAACTATGGCCGAAAATTCAAACTCTGATTCTCACTTTCGTCCGCTAACACAAGCAATACAAACCTCCAACTCCTGTAGTCTGTATCAACAAGGCAGTGTTAAAACAACAGGAACTATGACTTCAGAATCGCTTGTTCATTTCAAACTAGTTAGTCGGCCATTCGTACTAGATACACATGTTAAATATGTAGATTATTTTGAAGTTGTTCGAGCGTGCGCTACGTCACGTTGTCCATAACTAAACAGCTGCGACTCCATATCACTTAAACTTCAAAACTTAATCTATTATTTTGGTCATACACATGAATAATATAACGTGTTGGGTAGGCTTTCTTCTTCGAGTATGGATAATAATAGAGACTCGCTTGTATTCGCATGAATGAAACAACTCGGCCGAAATGTCAATACTGAAAATAGAGAAGAAGTTTATTACAGAATCCGGATGTACAGTACCGATGGCCGTAGTGTTGGGTTTCGTTCGATGAGTGAGTGTACCGAAGGTCAAATTAAAGGCTTTTGGCATGACCTGGAACCTTTTCACACATCCTTCGTTTTCTAATATGTGAAAAAGTGCCGATTTAAGAGGGAACCTATATTAATCAAAATGAGTAAACAGTACTAGTGACAATACTTATCAACTGGTGAGGAAAACTAAATCCTGAAATGGCCTAATGGTAACTACGAATAAATTGAACTTAACCACAACAAATGTATACGATAAGAACATCGGGTTCAAGGATTTCTAGACCAAAATATAATAAGTTGAGAAACTGCTTATTAAAGAGTTTTTTTCAACAACTTCAAACGGTAAAATAACATGTACAAACTTGTTGAAATTAAGGTCCTTTGCCAACTTCTAGACGACGTACGTGAGCTTAGCATGTAATATGTCGCTGTACTATTAGCGTGTAATCAAACACGTCTAATAATTTTACATTTCGTCGCCCTCGATGTAAATGTCACGTGTGGGTGCCCTTATGACCTAATTAAAGAGCAAAATAACGCTTTGCCTAAGGCACGGCAATTATGAATCTCTTTAGTATAATATTTCTAATTATAAATTGCTGCTAGGCATACCTTTATTATTAAAGTTAAATTTACAAACACAGATTAAAGAGGATGTAGATATGACACTCCTTCTGTCTTAAAGAAACCTGTCATTTTATTGCCTACAGAATAGCAGGCAATCGAAGGCGGGTGTTTTTAGTGCATCGTTTATTTTTTTAAAGTAATTTGCAGCTGTACTATATCGGCAAGCAGTAATGGCAGTCAGTAAGTGTTATGTAAGTGCTGATATGTGAGATAAAATAATAAATGGGAAATGTGCCAACCCACACTTTCTCAGCGTGGTAGACGATGGCCTTAACCTTCTCATAGTCAGATGAAGCCCGTGACTAACAGGTCAGTATATATATATAACGGCTGATGATGTAACAAACTGAAGTGATATCAATAATTGCAAGTATTTGTTTGATAATAATCAAGCGTATAACTGGATATAGGATTCAAATACACGTTTGGTACTTGTACAACACGCATACATTTTTTCTTCTACACAACCAACAATGAACTGCAATGATTGCTTTTTTTGGCCTATTACAGGTTCGTTTATGTTATTACGTCTGTTCGTACAGATAAAGATAGGAAGTCGATTTTCGACGTTTTTTAATTACATGGTACGTTTTTTTCGCAAATTAGACAATTAAATCTAACATTGCTTGTGGGTGCACACAGGCTACACACAACAGTAACAAACGCCCGACCCGAAGTCCGAATTTGCTTGCAAAAGAAGTTGAAGTGCTCTACCTATTTAATTTTTGTTTTTAAGTTGGACAATAATTATAATCCTCTGTTTATTGTTGTAAGTAGAAGGGTTATATGTGTCTCTAGAATACATATAGGCATTAGAGGACTACCCACTAAAACCAACACGGTGTCCTTCGTTGTACCTTTGGAGCATCGTGAATCGCGGTGAGCATACTTAACCTTAGCTTTTGAATTTTGTGGGGATCGGCACAAATAGCCAGTAACCGCTATCGTTTTTGCCCTAGCGCTTGTAGTATAATGTTGATGCCGAAGAACAAAGTATAATTGCACTGCTGCTTATATAAACGTCGTAGAAGATAAAAGAATATAGAAAAATATTGTAATAAGAAGTGACTCGGGACGAATGCGAGCTTTACGCACGAGCGAAGCCTTTTGCGTACATGTTTTTTGATCGATAGCAAAAGAGACGTGCCGTAGCCACAAACGATTCTCTCTGGCGAGTTTATATAGTGTAGTAATAGTAAATAATAATAATAAAATAATGAGAAAATATTGACGAGAGCAGCTGCTGCACGCCTGAGATCCCCGGACTTGTCACTCAGTTCCGCCTCGCGGCCGCCGGCACCTGCACCAGCATCGTCAGCGAGTGTTGAGGCGTCGAGCTCATCGAGTGACGAGTATTTCTCTCCGCTGACGTCGCCACCACCTGTACGTCGGCGAGGGAGAGGCCGGCCACCGACACGCTTGGGACCCCGAGACCCACCGGTCTCGAACAGGGCCCCCGCTACCGGTGGTGATGTGCACCGTATGAGATCGACTAGTTCAATGAATGAAAACGTCATGCGGGCATAGTTTGTGGCCACAGAGGGAGGAACTAATCTCAGTGCGTACCGTGATCGAATGCTGTCTTTGTTTCAGGTGCTTGAGCCAGCTGTCAACGTGTCAACACAACGGCTATCGGATCAAGTGCGGGCCATCCAACGGTGTCGCCTGTTGGATGATACCGTGCTTGAGAGACTTCGCTCTGACAAGCAGAGAAGTCTTCCCATCACTTTTTCAGCGCAGACTGACACAGTGGTTGCGCAGCAACAACTGTTAAATCCGGCTGATGAAGAGGTGGACGTGGTGACGAGACTTCTCATGTAAGTACCCAGTGCAACGATCAGTTAAGGTGTGCTTTGGAATGTGCTATTGGGGAATACCGATCCATGGACCCAAATGTTCGGCCTCGTTTGCCTCGTTTGCCCATGCATAAGAAAAACATGGCGCTGGTGAGTGCCCTAGATGCATAACTGTCAATTTATTTTGAGAATAGTGAAAATCTCAGCGATACACACTCAAGCCTGTATTGTGCGGCGGTTGCGGCGTGTCGAGTAGCGGGGGTTAAATTTCATGTAAATAATACCGCTATTCGACAGACCGCTGCTGTGCCAGGTTGACAACGCAGGATTGAGCGTCGTATCGCTGAGACTAGGGCAGTCATTAGTAAGCTCTCTTGTTTTAAGATGGGCAATACCCGACCGAGAGTGATGCGCTTTGTAACTCGAGCCTTTGCGGGAACTAATATCAGTTCCCAAGATTATTTATCTCGGGTTACAGAGCGCATCGACACCCTAAAGCAAAAACTTTATGCATGGACAAACCGTATAAGGCGATACAAAAAAAGAGTGGATCGGTATTGCCTGAATCGAACATTTCAGAGAGACGAGAGGTGGGTGTACAGAAAATGGGAGCGACCCGAGTCCACGGCCGGTGACGTTGATGGGGGTCGACCGGATGATGATGCTACTAATACATTTTGGCGCAGCATCTGGTCGACGTCTGTCAGCCACACGGAGGGTGATTGGATTGGGACTGTTGAGCAAGTATGCGAACAAATACCAACAATGGAGCCAATATCAATAACAGATATAGCCAATGCAGTCCGTTCGTTACCAAACTGGAAATCAGCGGGACCGGATGGGCTGCACAATTTTTGGCTCAAATGGCTACGTAGGTCGCATACTTGCTTAGCATCTCAATTCCAGTCATCACTGGAATCGGGATCGCTACCAGATTTTCTAACATCCGGTGTCACTCACCTACTCCATAAGTCTGGTAGTGCCACGGACGCCAAGAATTACAGGCCGATAACCTGTTTGCCAACGATATATAAACTACTTACATCCATTTTGAGAACTAAATTGTCGAAACATGTAGCTGATAATTCAATTTTATCTGTTTCTCAAAATGGATGTAGGAGTGGAGCCCAAACTAACATTGTTAGTCGCACGGGGTCTGCAGTTACCCCAAATTGATAGGTATGAAACAAGAAACATCTTAATTAGTAATCATCTTTATTGTTTTCATTCTACTTATTTCTTAATAATCTTTTAGAAAAGTAAAACTCAAATCTCAGAAAGATTTTTGGAAAAATAGAAAAATATGTTTTCCGTAAGTACTATAAAAATTCAACAATTATCACAAATTTTCTTTGTATGATCGCCACTGATAAATTTATTGCACTTATTGCACTTTGCGGTCGTTTCCCTGTCGCCTTTTCGTGGACAGATGTAGCACCTTCCTCTTTTTGTTGAGTGCAATCCAGTGTTAGACGTTGAAGGAGTCGCAACTTCAGGTTCTGACAATCGTTTATTCAAAGCACTGGGCAGGGTTGGAACGAAAAAGCCCCTCTGTGCAGTGCCATCAACTCCTCGGCGCGGGCGAAACTGAATCGCGTGGAGAGTAAAAAGTTAGAAAGCTAGCAAAAAATTCGGGTTGCCAGCATTAATAGCTAAAAAAATAACTTAATTCCAAGATCACTTGGGGTCGCGGCGACCCCGCGCGCCTAATTAAAGGCTAAAGAACTCCTGCTGATAGACGCCGCATAGCAGTTGCGCCGTAACCGAAAGAATCTATCGACATGCTGAATAGATTACAAGAAGGCTTACGACTCCGTGCCACATACATGGCTTTTGAGGGTGCTGGAGTTGTATAAAGTAGATGCAACTCTATGCACCTTTTTAAGGTCATTTATGGGGCAATGGAGGACCGTACTGTGCTATCCAGGGTGTCGATCAAGTTTGGGTTGCGGTGCTCGAATAAGGATCGAGCGAGGTATATTCCAGGGTGATAGTTTGAGTCCCTTGTGGTTTTGTCTGGCCCTAAACCCCCTAAGTACCTTGTTAGGGGCTTCAGGGCTAGGCTATCGGTTAAGGGGAGGAGGTCATGTTACATCTCACCTCCTTTCATGGATGACCTGAAATTATTTGGCCCCAACAATTTCCAACTGACAGCATTACTTAAGGTAACGGAAACCATTAGTAGTTCTATCAGGATGGAATTTGGTGTGGATAAATGTGCGGTCATGCATGTGAAGAGAGGCAGGATTATGGAATCTGCAGGAATACAACTCTCAGTTTCCATACAACTTAGATCCCTCTCCCTAACCGAAACCTACAAATACCTAGGTATGTCGTAGTCTTTGAATATTTCTGAGACTGACATGACACAGACGTTGCAGGCTCGTTTCTTTGGCCGCCTGAAAAAAGTACTTAACAGTCTTTTATCAGGTGGCAACAAGGTGCGGGCCTGCAACGCGTGGGCCATGCCAGTCTTAATGTATTCCTTCGGCATAATCAGGTGGACCCAGACTGAACTAGATGCCCTGGATAGAAAAGTCCGTTCAATGTTGACTGCATCTCGGATGCATCATCCATGCTCGTCAGTGATGAGGCTGTACATCCCGCGGAAATGTGGGGGTCGAGGCCTTTTATGTGCAAAGACCCTCCATAACCGCGAGGTGTGCAACCTCCGAGAATATTTTCTGCAGATGAGTGTGGATGTGCATCGTGATGTATTCGCTGTTGATACTGGACTTACCCCGCTCGCTCTGGCAAAAGAGAACTGGCACAAAACTGCAGTACTTAGTACTGATGACTGAAGAGAAGTATGGAAGGGCAAGGAGCTGCATGGACGGTTCTATAGAGCTTAACATGACCCAGACGTCAATTTTAAAGCTTCTATAGCCTGGTTACGTTTCAGTGATCTCTTCGGAGAAACCGAAGATTTTGTCTTCTGCAATCATGGACGAAGTTGTCATGACAAAACAACTACCGTAAATATTATACTGAGGGATGATACGGTTGACATATGTCGGGCGTGTCACCGGCCCGGAGAATCTCTCAGGCATATAGTATCCGGTTGTTCGAGTCTTGCCAATGGTCAGTATTTGCACAGACACAACCAAGTGGCCAGGATAATTCATCGGCAACTAGCCCTTAAATATGATCTCATTGGTTCTGCGGTACCGTACTACAGATATGTGCCCGACTCAGTTCTCGAAAATGGTCGTGCATTGTTGTACTGGGATCGGTCTATCATTACAGACAGGACCATTGTAGCCAATAAGCCTGATATTGTAGTGATAGACCGAGCAGAGCGACTCGCAATGATAATCGATATCACCATACCGCATGATGGCAATCTCGTGAAAGCAGAAAAAGAGAAAGAGATTAAATATTTGGACCTAGCTCACGAGATTGTTGACGTGTGGGATGTAGATTCGGCGATCATTGTGCCGATAGTCGTGTCGGTGAATGGATTAATCGCCAAGAGCCTCGACCAACACCTAAAGAAGCTCACACTAGACAGCTGGATCAAGTCTTTGTTTCAGAAGGCAGTTCTTCTCGACACGGCGCGCATCGTGAGGAAGTTCTTGTCTCTGAGGCCCTAACCACTGGTGGCTTGGTCGCTGTACCCGACACTGGTGGGTCTCCGTGGTCCCTTTTATATTTCTAAACGTATTTATTTGTAATGAAATGTATTTCATTAATATAAAAGAAACCACGTGATAGGTAATAAATGGAGTGAATAATAATAATATTCTACCACATACACATCACCATCTAGTCCCATGCTAAGCAGAACTTGTGTTATGGGTACTAGATATTGGATAAACATACATACATACTTTTTTTTTTTGTAAATACATACATATTATACATAGAAACACCCAGACCAAGACAAACATCCATGTTCATGCACACAAATATTTTACTTGAGCGGGAATCGAACCCGCGACCTTCGGCGTAGCAGTCGCTTACACTCCCGCTGCGCCAATCGGTCGTAATACCAGGCCGGGCGCACTTCGCATTTTAGGTACAAACTTACAAGTACCTCGGCCGACCATGTCGACATGGTTGGATTTAGTAGGTTGCCGTTGCCGCGCGCCGCTCACGTTAGACGTCACGCAACGAGTGCAACCGCTCCGTATTCTCACGCGACGTGTTTATACACTGTTCAAATTATACACTTAAACACCTTTAACAACAAAAATGTATCATCACAAGTCTAATGCAAAGTATTGCTTAATTAACTGAGTGTCGAGCGACTTGAAAATTTGATTTTATTTATATTACGAGAGCAACTTGAAAATTTAATTTTTGGTTTGTTGAGATATCTTAACGATTATGGTGTCAAAATAAAGATCTAGTTCAAAAACCATTTTATCTGTTTGAATCATGAAAATCGGTCCACGCGTTTAGGAAATAACTAAGAATTTGTATAGTAAAAATGTAAACGACCAGAATTTTTGTGCTTTTGTTCTACTAGCTCCAATAGTGGGATAGGATACTTATAGGATAATTATTTATTATAAGGTACATGGTCAAGTAGGTAGATAGACGATGAATAAATATAGTAGCAGCGCCAAGTCGACAACCCTAGCGCGCCACTCCGCGCCAGACAGCGACAGCGTTATGTGTTAGAAAAGAACGGGAACTGTTAGGTTAATATCGCATTAGGCACTGAGTGCTTATGCGAGCTGAATTGAACTTTATTGCTTAGTACCAAGAGTCGCAATTTCAATAAATTGGTTTGAAAAGTGAAGCTTCTGTACGTTAGTACTATTAATTATTCTGTGGTAATACGACGTCTCCGGCTAATTTGTCATGTTTCAGTGGATCCCATCCCCACCACTTGGCGTCAATAATCTATGATCGGAAAATAAATATTCATGAATTGAATAAACACAAAAAGGCGGTTTGTTTAAATTATAAAACGATACCATTATGACATTTCTTTAGTGCAAAGAACATTTGGCGTTTTATATACAATAATAAAACTCATTTATTAACTCATCTGTGCAACAACTTAACTAGACGAAAAATATGACCATAACATAATACAATAGAAATAATTCAAAACTGCGAACTATATAAGCGACAAACAATAAAATAACAACTAGATATCAATGGGGAATTATATCAATGTGGCCGGAGAAGGCGGCATCGCGTGGTTGAGCGGCACAGCGCAAAATTGAGTTCAAACACAGAATATATAATTAGTAGGTTCAAACTAAGTTTGCAAACATATTAGGTGCTTAAATAGTTAAGTTTATAACACCGTTATTAAACTGCGTACTGCTTCGGAACACGCTGTGAACTTGCTTGCCCCGGTGTAAAATACAGAAACAAGGGTCCAAATATCTCCGAAAGCAGAATAATACTACGGCAATTGCGTAAAGATTATACATATATGAAAAGTTGTCCGCTATTGAATATAATCGTGTAGAGTATAAAATTGTGCAATCTTGAGATTTTCTTACAATTATCTATTTCTTCGTGACTAAGTCTCATGTCAAATGGAAAAATACACTTCGCCTTTTGATTATTTAATTGTATCTATTCTGATAAAGGATCAATTGTTATGTGATTTACCTATAGTATAAATAAAAAGTATAAGCTATTTTAATAGTGATTTTTTTTGTACAAGCACAAAAAATCACTAGTTATATTTTTATGAGTGTCTAGATCGCTTCGGTCTCTTCTTTGGTATCTGATCTGCTGACGGAAAACATCTGTTGTATTTTTTATCTCTTACGCTGCAATAATACAGCTATTTATTAATAAGTGTCAAGAACTCTATTTAAGCATTATGGCCCACTTAATGCCAAAATATTACCATGACAAAAAAACAAAGCCATATTACAATGAACCAAACGCAACAAAACAAAGTTATTCACACTCTCAAAACCCTACTTCAGACAGTTCAATGCAGTAAAATGTAAAGCAAGTATTGTCGAGTAAGGTGCCATCACCAAATTGGTGTTTAAATTGCCTGCAAAGTGGCAATATTAAAGTCTTTTTAGTGCATAATGCTGGGAAAGCGCACAAGCGCCGGCCCTCAAGCCAAGTATCTGAACGATGGTAATCTCGAATGACAATATTATCCTTCTCACGTACAAACCTTCTCATCCTCTCCTATACATAAATGCCATAAAATATTGCTATAACGCCTTTTAGTATTAGGTATAAGCTGAAATATAGAGATATGCAAATGAGACAGCGTTTTTAATTACGCTTATTTGAATAAGCATTCACTCTATTTCTTTATTCATTTAATAAATTGAAGAAAAATATAGGTATAAATTTAAAAATTATTTTCTTAGGCGGAAAGCCAAGGCCAAGCCAAGTGAAGTATGCTTTCTAAGGGTCGTTTTTTGTAGTATTAACGTATAGTGAGCCCAATGTCGAATTGCATATTATTATTCCAACCGAATAACTCTGACAAGACATAATTATTTTTGTTGTAAGAACCCATTAGTAACATATGGCCACGTTGTAATAGCTTCTGCAATAGTTATTTATGCTAACCAAATTATTAAAAACATCTTTTTCTGGTTTGCATTGGTTTGCATATTGATATTTCTATTTCAGTCTAAAAATAAATTTTGAAATATAACACAACTCTATGTTGCCTTTAGAAAGCATTCAGCGACGATGCCATATAAATTCCCGGAACTATTGGTTCTATACTGATGCGGATCCCACAATATCACTGAATTTTAAAATGTTCACTACCTGCTATAGTAGTTTTAAAAACAGTAGGAATTTTGTAAAAAAAGAGTTGCGTGTCTACACAAAACCATGACTTTATTGACAAAATCTAATTTGCTGCGTTGCAAACAAATAGCTGAACACACTACAAAGCCGTGGGCGAGCTAGTTTAGTATATAATTCACTAAACTAAACCTAGACAACCATAGAGTTTAAAGCAACATTACAATATACAACCGAAAAAATGTGTCACAATAATCGTGGCTCCGGAGATAAACTATAAACAACACATTAGGGCAAGCATCTTCGTACCTTTGTAGCAATTCAACTTTCATTTCTCACATTACCACCCAGCCGTGACTTTAGTAATGGGAATAGCGACATGCGACAGCGATGAGTGATGAGACGTCTATACCGAAGTTTCTGTCGTGCTCGCTGTCCCCGCAATGGGGACTTAATATGAGTAAATCGACGTGGTATTTCACCTCAAAGCGTTCGGCGCAATAATTGGACCTCTGCATCGTCATATCTACGAAGAACTCAACACGAGTCAATTTTCCGAACGCTGATCGAATTAAAGAGTGCGTTTGCTTAATTCGTGGTCATTTGCAGGCTGATTGGCCTGCTTTACAATTTGAAATGAACTGACTATGGAGTAGGCCAATCAATGTGCTGAACGCCGATCGAATCCAATTGAGACGTAAGCTGACTAAAATCGTACTAAGCCTTTACAATACGAAATAGTCATCGCGTCGCGGTTCGCTAAGTCCAAAGTCGTAGTCTCTAAGCTATTAGGATGGGACGCGTTTATTTTATTGCGGTGTCCACGCCACGGCGCAAACTGGCAGTTAACTGGCGCAGGACTGTCCAACGTGCCACATATTATACTAGCGATAGAATTTACTCGCGACAATTTATCTTTAGAACTACTAGCTCGAACAACCTGACTAATGGCTTCACAGCCCACGCGCTGTCTGGTTTCCTGCATACCTTGAAATGCGTTCTGTACTGGATAGCTTTAAAGTCATTGGCATCCAAATAAAACCTTCAAGACAAACCCAGCAAAAATGGTTGAAACATGTTAAGCACGCATTGCAGTTTTAAGTTACAGGCGATACGTACCTAAATTCAAAGATGGTAAATAATAAGTGAACTTTTTTGCACAGAAATAGATTTTCGAATTAATGACTTATTGATATTCCTATACTATACGATTTAATAATATTGGTTCCTGAACCAGTATAATTAAATACTGGTTTAGGTTCAAATCTCCTGAGATATTGGGGCTCAAAGTCATATTTTTTTAAATTATGTACGATAACGATGAATTTCCTGCGCCAATTTGTTCTATATAATTATGTATTATATCCTATGCACCCATGGGTAGTAAGGTTAGGTGAGGTCTTGAACATTGCACGCGCGCACTTTACACTGCGGTTTATAAAATGTGTCTATTTAAATATCAAATTGTTTCCCAGGTATCATTTATGCTTAGGCATGATGAGCAAAACAAAGACTTCGGCTTGGTGATGAGTCTTTTAACACCGTGTATATGTATGTATGTAGTAGATCACTTTTGTATCATCGTCAACAGTCAAAAATCCTACACTGGAGCTCGTCAATGAGGAACATCGTTTAAAACCTCTTTATAGAGATTACAAGGTTTTTGTACTGGTATATACATTGATTGAAATGCACTTGGATGTCGACCAATAGTTTATGATCACAAAAAAATGAGGAGTGTTGTTGTGAAATGTATAGCTTCACCACGACCTCGATCGCTTTGTCAAGAGCGATACTTACTGACAAAGATTTAGAAAATTTTATTCACCTAATAATTGAGCAATTGGATATCGAACGAAAGAATCAATGATTACTTTCTTAACAGGTTAAATTACATGATGACATATTTCTGACCAGCTTATTGTGTCTTTAAACCTAATGCTATTTATAAATGCTTTTGCTCAAATTACAAACCGATTTTTGCCAAACAGATGAGTTTGATATTGTCTGATTCCATACATACATACATACATAGTCTCACGCCTAAAACCCCGAAGAGAAAACCCCGTTTTCGTATATAAATACATACATATCGTCACGCCCCCCATCCCCGAAGGGGTAGGCAGAAGTGTATTTCTACACCCACTTTTCGCCAGATATACTTTATTCCCACGTAATAAGGGGCGAGCCTATTGCCGTACCGGACACATTTCATTACCAGACTCCGTGCTGCTACTGAGAATTTCGTGACAAAAAACCCAATAACACTGCCCGACCCAGGAATCGAACCCAGGACCTCCCGATCCTATGCGCACATTTATGCCGCGATTTTGTCTGATTCCATCACAAATAAAAATCACTTCAAGTTTCGTTATTTTTGCCGGGATCATCGTACTCTGGTATCCATATTTTCATCAAGTACCAATATTTTAGTTCGAGCATGAGTGAATAATACATCAATATCTTCTATGATAAGGGTTATAATAATAGGGCTACGCTTATTACCTTTGTATATTTCAAGATTATCGTAGCGTATATAAATGGACGAAATTGTATTCAACCCGTGATTGGTATCAGAACAAATGGGTCAAAGATACCTGACGACAGAAAGCTAACGAATTAGGTATTCACCTGGTTTTGTGGTTGATTACACGATTCATTTAAAGTAGCGGACGAGATGTAACAGTAATCATCCCGACCCCATTCATAGTACGCCATTGTGCCCTCATGTACGTAAATGCCTGATCCGTCTTGATTCAAATGCCTAACATTTGATTTTATTTGGGCAATGTATGTATTATAGATGGTTAGACTAGTAAGCGGAACTCGGGCTCCAAGGCGTGTAAGTCTTGGATGCAACGGGATAACGCTAGGATGATAATGATGATTATGATGATGATATAATGCACTTGGATGGTACAGAAATGTAAGAATGAGAAAATACACCCCATTTTTCATAAAAATAAAGTTTTGATGCGATCCTTACAAAAAATCAAAACTTTTATCTAACCAGCAACGACGTATGTCTGTAAATCCTTTAGCATTCTATATAGTTTATACTTCATAAAGTTTAATCTTCTACCAATGTTCTACAGTTTAATCTCATGTTTAAATTACGATATTACTCATGTCAAATGCTTACACAATCCTATCTACACTCGCAAGGCTATAAATATCATAGGTAAATTATCACTGCCTTTTATTTTATTTTATCTATGTTGTATGATGCCGCCGCATATATTCCGCAATAATTTTTAGGTCACTCACGAAAACAAACATCGAATTATTAAATTTAATCCCATAATAATGCCGAAAGCTCCAAAAACACTTTGTTTTAAATTATCTAAATAAATTAAAACAACAAATCCTTGTAAAATATTGAAAATACTATACCATTAAAACCAAAAGCATTTTTTTCATAATGTTGTCAACTCAAGTATTGTCAACCTCACATTCATAACAAAACCTTATGGCAGACGAACCGTTAGTATATAATTATGCTCGCCATCTTAGTAATTAAAATACTATTCACAAATGTTCGTCCTTTTCATTCTTCCATATTCAGTACAGGTCTGTGCACCCGTATTAAAGTTATCCCGTAAAAGAGAATCCATGCCGAATACAAAAGCACAACAGTCTGTCTTGACTTGACAAAGATTTTAATCGCTCTCAATTTGGCGTTTGCGTATTCTCTTGTCATATAACTTAACATGGTGTAAGCCCGATAAAGGTGGTGGGACCATTTATAAGGCTCTTTCGCCTAATTACTCTGTTACATTTATTTCGAGGATTGTACTTACGTCATTTAAATTTAGGGAATGTTCTGGAATTATAATGTCATAATACTTGTATCACTTCGTCAGGAATTTAAAAGGTTTGGTAAATATTTGTTACACATTAAACATATATGGTAGGTACACGTGGTGCTGGTACCAGTTTGTTATATTAATCTTCACAGATCTTATCAAACAATGACCGTGTTAGACGTTTTGTAATGTACGTATCTTTATACCACGCGATGCGCACTGATTTGAGTTTGACACACATGACAACGCTTCGTATAATCCACTTATAGTTTACACCAGTATAGGTAAGTATTTTTTGTGTCAGTTGTATGTTCAGTTTAATAGTCAGAAGGGTGGTTGTAGTTTGAAAGGTACCATGAATATAAATCCTAGTACATTTATATATATCTTTAAATTTTATTGAACTGTAAGATGAAGGTAATTCGTGGTCGTGGGTTGTAACTAACAGAATTGTTAATTTCTGCTTGCGAATTTTATTAAAGATACTGGCTTTTTATACTTAGACACAATGAACTTCCAAAGGCAAAATACGATAGTTAAAAATAATTGTCTTATGCTTTTAAGGTAAGTACACATTAAGCATTACGCTGTACTGAAATAGTTACAAATAGCACAATACAAGGAATAGCACCGTATTAATTGCATTTACGTGTAAGGTAATATTAACGTTGCTTTCGACGTTAGCACGGAAAGTGATCATCTACTTGTTTCTATGATTTTTTGCATTGCTGAGTCACTTGACTTTCTGTTAAATCAAAAACATCAAAATCACGATGTTTTCGATGCGGTTGTATATGTTTACATGTGTGTTAGGCACCTCAGAACTCTGTCAATAATTAATCTATTTCGATAAAAAATATCGTTTAGCTAGATATATTTGTTTCCGTTTGGTTCTCTGTAAATTTGTTTGAATAAAACCGATTTATTTTTAGAAATATTAATTTATATAGTAAGTACTACGGTCTACTACGCATTGGCACCATTAATAGATTTAAACAAAACGGTTCGTGTAAGGACATACTACAGTGGCAGTCTCTCTTACAAATAAATTAATTTTTAACTAACAAAATAATCAAGAAGAAAAAATGTATCCACTATTTTCTTTACAACTATTTAAACAACAATATACAGCCAATAACAAGGCAGCGATAGCCTAGTGGAGATACCAACAAACTGCCATGCAGAGGGTATCAGGTTCGAACCCACGGCGTGCACCAATGACTTTTCGGAGTTATGTGCGTATTGAATTGTTAATTATCGCTTGTCCCGTGCCTCGGAGAGCACGTTAAGCCGTCGGTCCCGGTTGTCATGAAGATCTTTGACAGTCGTTGCGGAGGGCAGACAGGCAGTCGCTCCGTGGAAAAGCTAATATTCAGCCAAATTTGGTTAGACTAGTAAGCGGACCCCAGATTGAAACTGGGATAACGCTAAGAGGATGATGATACAGCCAATAACAAACAAGATTCAGCATCTAATAACAATTTGTTTCTCTCGAACGAAGATTGAATCCGTAACTCGATATATTATTGGCAACAACTGCGTAGTAAAATGATTACCCCATTCGTACATCTGTGCAATTGCATTCGCTTTCTGATTCATGAAATATTTCATCATCTTTATTTAATTTTGACTCGAATAGAAAACAAACAAATAAACAATTATTGATGAATTTCAAAGACGAATAATTATAAATACACTAACAGGGAAATTCAGACTAGGAACTTGGACTTTTACTTCACAAATGTTGCCGAGTACGGAGATTGAATGCACAATACTCGGCCCAGTATGAACGGTGAATCTACGAAATGTAGGACATTATTCACTACGATATCCTAGCTGTCAGTTTAAGCTTTGAAGATCTGTATGTGAATAAAATTCTTGCGTGACTGACTGACAGACAACGCACCTCCAAAACTATTGGGCTGCCGAAAGCAGCTGCTGCTCCTGCTGAGAAGCTGAAAATGTGTCATATATATTCCTTGGGGACCGTAGGGGTACACTAAAGAGGGAATACTGCGAGCATCCTCTAATTTTGTATATTTACAGGATTGAGACCCTATCTTAAGGCGAGGTTGCAGTACTTTTTAAGATTTTTAAACGTCTGAAAGTCCCATGAACTATGATATTTTTAATGAATAAAAATTAAAGTATAAAAGTTGAACATATTTTCTAGTAAATCGTAAAGATAGAAACACGATTTGGAATGATTGGCTCGATAAAAAAATAAGTCAAACATGGCACTAAATCACACTTTTAAACGTGCAGTACACGTTTAAAATTGTGATTTAGAGATTCCATAATGAATTTATATGAAAGTATTATCAAAAGAAACAGCTCTTTATTTTAAAATAAATGGTAAAAACAGATTTTGTAATTTCGTTATAATTTTTCTCCAAGAAAAAAAATAGTCAAAATGTTGGCATTATATCGCTCGCCGGCCGTTCATCAGTGCCTGTCTAGGCGTGATTGAGGGCGGATGTACGTCGTTGCTCCGCAAAATCTCCCTCCACCCCCGCATTTACGTTTTCGCAAAAGTACAAAGAACTTCGTATTCCAAACTCAATCGTTCAAACCATAGACATACTAGTAAGAAACCGTAGACAGGTTACTGACAAGGTAACCGGCGCTTACGAGAGGCACGCATCGCGAAAAGCGTACGCACACTAATATAAATATGTCAAAATGACACACTAAGAATTAGATAAGAAGTGCAAGTGAGATAGCACATCTAATCGCAAGCGCGAAAAAGAGATAAACATATGCTCTCTGTACCGACGCGCATTGTGTCATCATGCTGACCGTTTCACAAACAATAATTTGACTCAGAAGTCAGATGTGACATGATCACTTTGTCTGTCTTGAGTAAATTCAATTCGCCTCAAAGTAAATTTGATTAATTCATTTAAGGTAGGGAAATCAAAAGTCGATGTGATTTATTTATAACATTTATTAAAAAAGTATATTTTATTCTTCTCATTTCATTCAATGGAAACCTAAAACAGTAATATAAAAACTGTGCGCTGCGGACCCACCGTAGCCCTGGCAATACCCCTGGGGGTATGGTGGGTCTTTTAAAGCTAAACCGTACTCCTGGCTGAAATGCTCGTAGTGTTGTACCAACGTGCTACGTGGACATTAAACTGAACAGTGTTATCTCTCGTATGATAATGACTTACTACTTACGTTTTTCTATTTTTAGACAAGCGAAGACAAGCGCTAGTACGATGATATAGAGCAACAAGGAGATAAATTAGAGAATAAAACGTTTAGGTATTACTGCTAATTGTTATAATGCTTTGTATATTATAGGTATAGTCTGTGGTACTGTTGAAGACCCGTCATCACGATCATCCTAGCGCCGTCGGATCATTCCCACTAGTTCTATTGAACAGTTCTATGATAGAACTAGTGATACTTTTTTTCCCACTAGTTCTATTAGCACAACTTGATGAGAAGAATAGAACTAATGGGAAAGAGTTATAGGAAATGTCCCACTAGTTCTATGTATGTTTTACAAGGGTAGTGTCACAACATCGCGCTCACATATCCGAATAAATATGTTTGTATAAAAATGTGTTAAACGAATGATCGTCTACAAAACAATTGAAAGTCTACAAAACAAATGAACGTCTACAAAACAAATGAACGTCTACAAAACAAATGAAAAACCAGAAAGTGATCAGCTATCGATAGTGATTGCAAAAAATGGTGCATGTGATTTTCGACCTTATTGACAATTCATGACAAATTTTGTTTTTTGTTTTTTCTCGCTTTCTGGCATTATTACGGTAATAAAATTATAAATTCTGACTAATGTCAATTAGGTTGAAAATCGCATGCACCTGTTTTCTGCAATCACTATCGATAGCTGATCACTTTCTGTAAGTCATTTGTTTTGTAGACGTTCATTTGTTTTGTAGGCGTTTATTTGTTTTGTATTGGTGTGGAATTAATTTAAGGCGAGGTTGCAGTACAGTGCGTAGCTCGACCTCACCCTCCGCAAAAACAAAAACACGGGGGTGGCATCAGCGAGTGAGCGGGGGAGAGGGGGACTTAGTTGTTTAATACTAAAAGGAGAAAAACAAGAACAAGTGAATGGACTTTGATCATCCGTCAATGTTTGTAACTTACGTATGATTTTGTATTTCTATAATAATAATATATTGTGTTGATTCAGCCTCAAATCACTTTTATTACTTGAAAAAACACACATCAGTATTTTATTATTACGAATGTCCCATACTTTGTTTTTTAGTCTTTGTACACGCACAATACTGCTTCTCTTTTACACTCGCTAAATGCCAATTTTTTTATTCACTCTATTATTTGTGATACTGAATTTATTATAAATTGTAAATAAAACGTTGTTATATTGTAATACTCATGAATGAGAAGTGATTCCATAACTTTTAGTCATTTTCCTACTATAGTTTGTGCTAAATCTCATTACACACGACGGCATTTTCAAATGTAACGTACACACACGCGAGTAAAAGAGCGAGCGCTTCCGACCGCAGCGCGTACGCGATTAAGGCCAAATGAGACATTTAGCCTGTTTTTAATGTGCCACTAAAGCCAAATGAGACATTTAGCCTGTTTTTAATGTGCCACTTTTGAAGTTCGCATAACTCATCTACGGTTTTTTTACGCTGCGCTGTGGCACACGCACACACGAAACCCCCCCTCTCCCCCCGCTCACTCGCTGACGCCACCCCCGTGTTTTTGTTTTTGCGGAGGGTGAGGTCAAGCTACGCACTGTACTGCAACCTCGCCTTAAATTAATTCCACACCAATAATATATTAATGAGGATCGTTTTATTTTCGATCAAAATATTGTTGGGTTTACACAGACTTCATTAGCTTCGATATATCGGGGCGTAAGCGGTTTCGTACCACCTACGGCCGAATATCAGCGAACGTTCGAGTTGTTGGTCACGTGTGCGCAGGGACGTGTGAAGGCTGTGTCACGTGCCCTCAGGCACATCGACTGCCAAGCTACCGCACTATGTACATGTATGTTTCTCCACATTTACTTAAGTGGACTACGTAATGAATTTGAAATGATGACTTCCTATTTTTATTATAAATGCAAAAGTTTTTTTAGGATGATAGATGTATGGATGTTTATTATTCTTTCAAGCAAAACTGATATAGGTATGAGATATAAATCAGCTTGTAGTAAGGCTTGTACGCCTGAATAACACAAATGCTACTTTTTGCCACGATAATGTACACCACAAAAAAGTAGGTATGAGTTTTGTAGTGAACTCGAACAACTAATACCGAAAAAGCTTTATAACATCTATCATTGCGCTTTGCCAGTATCACTAATTAGTATGAAAATGTATTAAAGAGTAAGATGCCATTTTGTAATTATTTAGCATTTCAATAGTTCAAAACGCTCCCTCATACCGTCATATTTAATCATACTATGTAGTTCGTAAAGTATTACGCTTCAATATGCGACATTCAGGTAATAATCGTATGACAGTTCAAAAATAATAACGTGTTTAACCCATGAATAGCACTAACGTATTGCGTAATCATTTAACAGCGTAATTACAACAAATATAATAGAACGTTTACTGCCAAAGTCAATAGCAACAACTCTCATTGTTTGATTGCAAAACTCCCACGCCCATGATTTTGTTCTTGATTACTTTCTTTTCCTAATTAAGAACGAACTTGCGTTTAACGCGCGAAATACAGAAAACAAAGGTTGTAATACTAAGTTGTTTATCGCATGCCGCTATTCTGGGCAAGTGAGCAACTGTTAACTAAACACAATCAATGAAATTAAACATTATAATCCAAATAGTTATAAAACACACTTATCTGAAAACATACTGGAGTTGGTCCTTCTGAATATAAGTATTCCTACATTCATCGACAAGACCTTAAGTTCTATTTAAGTTATTCAGAGATGGGACAACATGCAAATCAATAGGCTACCTCTCTAGGACGCAGAATCTAGAAACATATATGTAAGGCACATAAATCCAGATTTAACCCTGTTAAAACAAATATATGCCTAATCCAATAAGTAAAATCGTGCCAAACATGAGTATAAAATCTAGCACGTATTTACTCACTATAAAAGTAATAAATTAATTATCATCTGGACCACAAAAGGTACGTCGTATAAACACGTAACTTCTAGAACGTATGTATTGTATATATGCAGCCACTAAATCATACGCCAGCAAAATTGAACGTCAATTCCATCTGATAGTTTTCTCACTACTCCGCGTATGAATACAAAAAGTCATGAAAGTGTTGCCAATCGCGAGACAATGTCAAGAGCACATCCATTGTGATTCGCAACCTTCGTCGAACTATCTCAACGAAAGGAATATTTTATTGCCAAATAATTATATAGAGGCTAAGTCAATTGCCAAATTCGTTTATTCTCCTGCCCTATTATTTGTCTGAGAAACCGCGGCATTGCACCACCTTGCTTCATCTCGTCCAAGGCTCTAATGCGAATATTTACATGTTCATTGAAATTAATCACATACTATTTCATTTAATTAGTTATAGTCCTATATTTTTTACAATGACATTTTTAGCTTAGTTATTTCAAACACTCAACCGTTTTTTTAAACTTGCCAGAATACTGCACCGATGATGATAGATTATTCAGACTCATACGAAGTCCAACGCTACATACATTTCTGTGAGCTAATTATTCCATGTCCTGATGTCATTTGTATCTGATGTTATAGTGTATATATGCAGAAATCTTCTGTTTCATAGGAAATACATTTGACTGGTTTGTTAGTCTAGTGTTTAGTAACTCAGACTGCAACGCTGGACCAAGTCAAATCATGTGCGCAGTTTTTATATGTGATACTTATGGCAGTTTATTTATATGATGTGGTTGCCGCAGTACCTACAAGCTCTGCTTAGTTTGTTATCAGATGGCGGTGTGTCAGTTGCACTAGGATATTTGTTACTAGAATTTATGTTTAGTAAATTTATGACTGCCTCCGTGATCCAGTGGATAGCGTATGCGACTGCTGATCGGAGATCATCAAATTCATGGCGAAATGTGGGTGTAATATTACACCTCTGCTTACCCCGACATAGAGGCGTGGATAGAGGGATAGAGACGTGAGTCTATAAATAAAAAATAAAATAAAAATATGTTTATTGGGCTGTATAGTCGTTCGTTAGCCTATAATTAGCATATTAAATACTTATAAGATTACTAAATAAGTACTTAGCTGTATACATTTAAATGAATAAATAGAAGCAAACGGGTCTCACGATTTATAAATCATAACGCTATCAACTTGTATATTCGGTATAAACAACCCAACCCACTGAATTTCCACCTTAATGCCTGCGAACTCCAATTTACAAAGTTGAAAGACAACTTCTAAATGGGCTAATGGGGCACAGAAGACTTTTAAACGTTTCAACGCATTAATTAAACACAATGAAGTTTCTTATACCTACGGACTGTTCATTAACATCCATTATTACGCAATATATCATTACTATTCATTATATTATTAAATAACAAACAATGTTTTTCAGCAGCCGAATACGAGAACAAGCGCAGATTGGCTTACTCAACAAACTTAATGGCATTTTCAAGTGTCGAACAGTTTCTTTCCTTAGCTTCTAACCTTCTTAATTATATAGTTTTATATAGAACATGTCGGTCGCTCATTAAAAGAAAATATCCTTAAGGAACTCGACAAATAAAAAAGTAAACTCGTTGCTGTCTAACCCAGGGGATCTGTCGACTTGCCTCAACGTTTCAGCCATTTCAAATGTCTTGTCATTGACTGTGTAAACCGGACCATAATTAATTTAAGAAGCACTTTTGCCTCATGTACCTACTTTATTGTTTGATCTTTTATGCCCAACGCGTCACACAAAATGGCTAAAATTATTCATTCACGTAGTGGTTTGTGGTCCAGACACCGGCTCTATATTATAACTATAAATGTATCTATATAGCTTTTGTGTGCTACATCTATCTTCTCATAATTAGGTCACACGGTATTGAAACAATATAATATGAGAAATGTTAACGTGATTTACGTCCCGTAGTAAGCCTTTATGGTTTTGGCACAATACAACCCCATTTTTGTAAGCAATAAACCATTATTGTCAATTAATATAATACAAAAACATCAAACTTTCGATATTTTCAATTGGTCCATCTATCGAATAACTTTCATATTTATGTCTAAGGAGTGCCACGTAATCGTAATTTGCGTCTTTTTTTTTAACTGGGTACTAAATATAGAGAAAGCGCGTGAGGCTTGTAGCTCTGCCTACCCTGCCGGAAGTGAGGCGTCAGTATACAGGTATGTATAATTACGTATGTTTGAATATTTTTTATCCCTTCATCGATTTTCAGGGCATACCATTCTGACTATGATGACCATCTATAATCCAATGAAGTTTTCTAAGAAGTCTTAGGGTAACTGTTAAAATGTTAATTTCTCAATGCTGAGAGTCACGCGACCAAGTATTCAGATACAATAAGATTTGCCAGCTCGTTTAATCTATTACTACTTATGGATCGCGTGGGAACAGGGACAATAAATAACTATTAAACAAACAACGTCGTCATATAAAATATTTGTCTTATATGATGATAGCTGTACATTCCGTGTGTTGTCGGATTAAGAACAGTGTGTCACGTCATCACGATCCATTAAGCAAATAGTATCCTGCGGAAGAACCGGACAACTTGATATCAAACCATATGCAAACTCATCTGGCCAGCGTGGTATAACAGGCTAAACTCTTACAATGACATTGTGACGCAAACTGGTAGAGGCATATGTCTAGGAGTGGCCTAGAAAAGGATGAACATTTTGAGAATTGCACGCATATCTACTTCTACCATTTAACATTCACATTAAGGATAGGACGTCATTGGGATTGCCCAATGACGTCCTATCCTTCATGTGAATGTGTTCTTTGCCTATTGCTCTATTACTAAAAAAAGATCTGAGGCCCAATTCTCCTAAATAAATTTGTTCAAGATACAGTTTCGATATAATGTCAGTGTCATATTTACGTCACAAATGGTATTCGCCTAAATTAACTGATATTGAAATGATATTGTAACTATTGGCGATGAAAAGATTATCCGCACACCTCTAGCGGCGAAATACAATTTTGCTTCGAGGTTATAATGGTAATTGTATTGAGCTGTCAAAAGTGTCATACCCGGACAACTCCCAATTCGCCGCTAGAGTCGCTAGTTAGAATCTTAGCATCGCCAATAGTTGGTGCCACGAGGAGATAGACTTTTTGTAAACACACATTCAGGGCTTCACAACATTTGTTTCAAACTGTTGTGTTTGAGATTTTATGCTTTAGTGAACTTTTGTACTTTTTGAACAGTCGTTTTTTGTAATGCTCACTTATGCTACTACGTATTCGAATTTATATTTTATTATCTATGACTTCTTGTCGTGACAAAACATTTTGTATTTTTACAAAAATAAACATATTTGATTTTGAGTTTGAGTGGTTGAATTTCCCGGAAGTATTTTCATGAATTTGCCAATTTTTTGTAGTTTTTTACACGTAAGTAATTCTGTAAATGCAAGACAATAATAGAGAACCATGTTTGTCAATGATAGAGTACAAATATGGTACTCTATTATTGACTTAATTTTTGTATTCATAGGCAATAAAAATAACTAAGCTATCCTAAAATATTAAAAAATACCACTTATGAATAATATTACAGACTAGTGGTCTGTAAAGCTATCACATTAAAATTTCTAGGCATGGAGATTTTACGTTGTGTATGGATGAAAACGTCAGAATGAAATCAAACAAAATCCATTCAAAAGTTACGGTAAAATAACATTGGGGTTGCCTTCGTGAGAAGAAGCAATTTATTTCTATTAGGTGTAAAGAAAATCTTCTGTGCGACCGATAGTTTGCCATCTGCAATTCTGCACCCATTTTTCCGAGACGACGTCAGCAGGACGAGCGTTGCGATACCATAAACTTGCATTTAACTTTAAAGTAACCTCTTTTTGACATCCAAAAAATATTTATTATCCTCTGATAAATGCCCAAGAATGTTATATTTCAATGGATTAACGCAAAATGTTGACGTTCCAGGCGTCTGACGTGTTCCAATACCACAAAACACTGTTGACAGCGCATATATCGATAAAAACCCGATTAATTGACATATTACTTTGCAATGACGCATATCTATGTACCGTTACACTCTATGGATTTGGCATTATTTGTTTTTGACAGAACTGTCGCTAAATTACTTATTAGAAATTCTTTGTTTACAAAAAGTATATGTTCTCGTGGCACGGACTATAGATTAAAAATTGAAACAAGTGTCAAAATATGTGTCAACGACGAACTGTTTATTCCAAATTATAAGATAATGACATTAGGTTAGCAGAATACCGATTCTGAGTCAATTCAAAATATTATCTCATTTCGTTTAAAATATAACTTCAATGCCATATAAAATACGAGAATAGGCCCTCTATTTATTTATTTATTTAGGTTTGCTAACAAATGTAACAGTAATACTCAAGCTTTGCTAACAAATGTAACAGTAATACTCTAGATGAATTGTCGTATGTGCAAAAAGTATATGGACGAAAGGCTACATTTTATAACAATTAATAAGATCATTACAAGTTCTTCGCCTTTGTACTTTATAATTACAGAATAAACATAATAAAATAATAGATGACGAATTACAAGAAATATAATTTGAACTGAAAGTAATTAAAACATAACAATCAAATGTGTAGAATGCTCACACACATATTATGATCAAATCTTCAAAAGCCGCTTAACTTAACACATTGACTGCTGGAAACGTATATGGTGTGTCCCAAGTGTCGGATCCTGCGATGCGGCTAGCCCACAATAGTCGTGTTTAGGGAAAAAATATACAAGCGTGCTGCCGAAACACGCGACGCGTGAATCATACCCATACCACACATGTGCTGACGACCACTCATGTGTGTTTTTTTGTATAGCAACTCGTACGTCGCGTGTCGCGTCAGCACAGACACACGCTCGACCTGCACGCGCGTTGCGTGTCGTTAAGCACAAGAGGCTGGGCACGCTCTGCGGGTGCGGATACACGCAGGATATGCGTACTGGCCGCATAGCAAAAGGCCGTCTACGAATCTTAGGCCAGCAGTCAATGTGTTAAGTCTGTAGTTTATATTAAATATCCATCACCATCATCATCACCTTAGCGTTACCCTGGTTGCAGCCAAAACTTTTGCCTCGGAAGACTGGAGTCCGTACAAGACTAACCTAACCTAACCAAAATTGATAGAATATTAGCTTTTCAACAAAGTAATTGCCATATTAAGTTCTCCGCAGCCCAAAGGGACAGCGGTAGCTTAGACTAAGTTTATACGTTGGATTCTAGTCTTAAAACTTTCTAATTTTAGCTATCACACAAAGGCAAAGTAATAAATCATCCAATTTAAACATATACAATTCGGATGCTTAAAACTCTAATAAACTTTCCTTTCACCTTTGCATTGACAAGGACGACGTCTCAAAAACGAACCTAAATAATTTAATTAAAGTAATGTTTGTAGCATTTATTTGATTCCACCACTTAGTTTTCTTCTATAAACTAATCTAATGGTGTTCGTTAGTCTGGCAAGACCTCGAAATTTGATGAACCGTTATTTTAATTATTTTTGTGTCCTTCATCCATAAAAAGGTTGGTTTAGTGAAAATTAAGGAACATCCCAAGAGACGCTCCACTTTCGATCGTCTGACAGGAACATTTTTGTGAACGGCTAGCATGAAATAAAATAAATCAAGTTGCCTCGGTTATAGTTTTCGGATGCCTCGAGTCCTTGTCGAGTAAAGAAGTACAAGGTCCATGTTTCACGATATAGGTATCGTATCTTCCAGATAAATACAAAATTGGGATGCAATTTGTATGACTAAAGCCAGGACCAAACCAACGCGTTCAGCTTGCGTCCGCGGTGGCGTGCGCGGTGGCCATCAGATGTTGTGTGCGAACTTAAGCCAGGATCAAACCAACGCGTTCAGCTCGCGTCCGCGGTGGCATGCGCGGTGGCGATCAGATGTTGTGTACGAACTTATAGCGACGTGTTCACATCTACGCGTCCTCTGATTGGACGCGGCGTCCGGTGCAGCGTCTGCACGCGGCGGTGGCGATCAGATCGCGCTAGTTACGTTAGGACGCTGCACGCAGCTATTATTTGTTGAGGACATAAATGAGGTCCACAAATACCCATTGTTGTATGATAACTAATCAAACTCTTGTTTTTCTGAAAAAATAATAATAAGGCGTTACCGAAAGATGAGATATTTACTTCACTGGCACAGTATATCATACCCACCTCAAGTTCACTTCTTGTTCCTCTTCGTCTTCTCTTCAATAATAGCAGACAGAAGTAAAACTTCTTCAATTTCACTATCGGTACCAGACAGCATTTTAGTGACGCGACTACAGCCTGGTGAACGCCTGTACGAACGCGACAGTGTGCACAACTTTTGCACGCGCAATAATCGCCACCGCGCACGCCACCGCGGACGCGAGCTGAACGCGTTAGTTTGATCCTGGCTTTATAGCGACGTGTTCACATCTACGCGTCCTCGGATGGCACGCGGCGTCCGGTGCAGCGTCTGCACGCGGCGGTGGCGATCAGATCGCGCTTGTTGCGTTAGGACGCTGCACGCAGCTATTATTTGTTGAGGAAACTGTGTTTTTGTAGATTTTAAGTATGGTGGAAACGGAAGAAATTATAAATTAATTCCACAAATACCCATTGTTGTATGATACGTCTCATTCTGATAATAAGGCGTTATCGAATGATGGTAGGTATTTACTTCACTGGCACTGTATATCATACCCACCTCAAGTTCACTTCTTGTTCCTCTTCGTCTTCAATAATAGCAGACAGAAGTAAAACTTCTTCAATTTCACTATCTGTATCAGAAAGCATTTTAGTGACGCGACTACAGCCTGGTGAACGCCTGAACGAACGCGACAGTGTGCACAACTTTTGCACGCGCAATAATCGCCACCGCGGACGCGAGCTGAACGCGTTGGTTTGATCCTGGCTTTACAAGACAAATTAACTTAACAATGATTTATTAGACAGCGATGAAACTGGTCATCAGGGAGGTAAATATGTACATTGGGTAAATATATACTAATAGGACGTCTGCTTTAATACACAACGTTTTTCAAGGTAGTAGAGCCTTGCTGATTTAAGCATGAATGGGCCGGCTCGACCGGGGAAGTACTACCCTCTCACAGAAAATCGACGTAAAGTAACAGTACCTAAACTGTTGCGTTTCGTTCGGTGAGTGAGAGTGCCGGAGGCCCTATTCCCTCTCCCGTCTCCCTGATCCCACTCCTCATCCTATCCTATCCCTTTTCCCAACCCCAAGGGGCGGCAACGCACTTGTGACTCCTGTGGTGTCGCTTTGGTCTATGGGCGGCGGTAATTGCTTACCATCAGGCAATCCGTCTGCTCGTTTGCCGCCTATTGCCATAAAAAAAAAAAAAAAAAAACAACGGCACCAAAAATCATAATCATTTCTAGAACTGAGTCCATATTTTCTCTAAGATGATCGAATCGCATCATCTGATACGGTGTAGCCATAAATCCTTTTTTATCCAATCCCGTAAAAGAACCCACCTCATAACGTCAATCACACAACTTATAGCTAGTCATCTTGTAAAACCTTTGTTGTATTAGACAACAATTAAACGGTCCTTAGGTTCTCAATCGGCTCTACACTTTATCTGTCAATCCGCCTGTCGGAGCAATACAGATGATCTTTTATCGTACCGTTTTATATTTATCCAAAAAAGCACAATACATATTTATCATACCGGTTTTCTTTGTGGAGAATGAACACGAGATTGAGATAACTGAAGAAACTGTTTTCCTTAGTATACGTAGATATAATAAAGGGGTCTGCTTTGATGTTCATACACCAATACGTATTTGTAGGTTGTTCTTTTCTCACAATAACACGTGTAATATAGACAGCATTGGCAGTATTTTATTGAATACTGGCAGAGGGAAAAATTAATACGTTCCACTTACTGTTATAGAGTGTTTGCTTGTAAAGTTAATTTACTTTGTTATAAAATTGCAATCGAAAACTGCGCTACACTTGCAGTCGACGCGCTGCAAGAATTTTATTTGATTACTTCTCTTGGAGTCATATTTCCTGCAGAGTACCGTCTAAGAGCACCTGTATAATGTAACTAAATGATTCCTTTGAGCTATCGTGATTCCAATTTGGAGTTGGATGCAGAAATGCTTCTACCTGAAGGGAAATATGAAATTGCCGTTGGCAATGCTTACGAAATAAAAGGTAGCCTCTGTCACCTGGAAACGGTAAATGGAACTATTTGTCACTACGATGTATCAGGTAATTGGCAGACCCTCGGGTCTCTACATCAATATATCGTCCTTTGTTTTGATTCAAAATGTACCGTTTCAATTTTCTTTTTCGATGCTGAGTAATACATCAAATGGTTTAAGGCAACAGTAATTTACTTGTTAAGAAATGAACAAATTAATATTATTCATGAGGCCAAAGGTAATCGTTCACACTAAATTATATTAAATATACATCAAAGATTACGTACAAACAAAAAAACAATGTATAATTTTCAATTTTTATGTTGAATTCTATTCCGAGAAAATTATAATTTGACGCTTTCCTTGCTGGCTTTTTTCTTATTTATATCAAAACGAGAAAAGGAAAAATAACTCTCAGTTAAATTATGAATGTTTTCACGCTTGAGTTAAATATTTCATTATTAAATAATGTTATTGAAGGTAATATTCAATGGTACTAAAACACACGACAGTAGATATATATATATAATTCACTTCACGGCGCTTAAAACCAATAAAGGTAAGACGAAATTGAACTAACCAACTAACTACAAGAGACAAGAACATTTCAAAGAGATCTCTGCGTTGGACTGATACATATATGGATCATAAAAGCACAATGACCACTCATGGGCCTTTGAGTCGTGGTGCTCTTGGCGACCAGCGTCACGCTAATTGCGCCATTTTTCATTTACAGCCCATTAAATACACCGTTCCCTAGCCTTACGCGACTGTTATTCTTCCACTCATAAACATATACACACCAGTCCATAAAGACATTTAATCTCTATCCCAGCTTCGCTTTTCGTTGCAAAATTAATTCAATAATAGGATTACACAACAACTTACAGTGTTGTTGAAATGCTCGTCTAAAATAACAATGTTCGCAGAGAATATAAACAAAGGTGGTGTGGTTCGGTTTGCGGGCGGTGACTCGTAATTTTCACTCACCTAATTGTGGTTGAATTTATAGAAACGCGCCCGGTCAAAGCTCTTCTGAGTGTAGCTCACAGCAGTTAACAGAAACCCTAGACGTTACATTTATAGTTAAGGCCTGTAGTGCAGTTAACATTTAATACCTAATATCATTTTACACGCTATAACAGCTCAACAGTGCGATATAATTTTCATGTTTTAAATAAATACTAAAGACGGAATTTGTGAAACGCAAACAATTTTGCTTAATACCTGCAATTTAATATTACGGTATAGGAATACAGACAGAGAAAATTTACTATAAAAACAATTAAGTATTGGTTAAAATATCTATGCAAGATCCAATAAATTATTGTTCAAGATGTGGCCGCACACTGCCGATCAGCCTTCCACAAGGACTTGTCTGCTTGTGGCAATGAAGCTGCATACTTTGCATATTAATTAAAGTACCTGGTTACTTACTTGATATCATTGTCATCTGCAAAACAAATTCGCATTCCAATTAAAGGCATAAGTACTCATGAAGACGTCAGAATTAGATATCATAAGGATAGAGATCCGTCGCTACATGTTATCATTACTCTGAAATATTTAGACTGATATAAACCATATGGTTGACATGGTCACTCAGCAGACTCTCTGCCCCGAACACTATTCAAAATAGGTCTTGGCTTCTTGGACGATTGTTTTTTTTTAAATTTTCGTTACCATACTTTATTGTTGCCCGAATTCTTTGGTTATTAATTAAGAGTTTTAAGCTTGATATTTCCATCCTCATTGAGCTTGGAGCATAATAAATAACATCGTCATGCAAATTTTTCATTCACAATCGCTGTTTTAATTAATTAATTGTAATTTGACATCAAAGTGGATCAATCTGTAGTGTAAATACGTTGCGTAATCAGCACATGTGGCAAATCATCAAAGGCACTGTTTATTTCAACACGTAAATTTTCTCGCTAGGGCCTCCCTCACATTGGGCATCTTACTATTTCATTGAAGTCTATGATTAGTAGTAGATACCTTAAGGGTAATTTTCAAAATGGAAGCGGATATGAATCTGCTTTGTGTAGGTAACAGTAGGTAACTGCTTAGTCAACTTAGTGTAACCAATAGGTCATTTCCTAGGGTGCTTACATAGGTATGTACAAAATAAAATATGTACAAAGTAAACAAATATTTTTTTTCTTATTTTTTTAAATTCCTCCTTTCAAAGGAGAGGCCTAGTCCAGCAGTGGACTGTTAAAGGCTGATGATGATGACGAAACAAATAAAAATCATGTAGGTACATGATTTTTATTTGTTTAAATAAAAAATATAAGTAACATTTACAATCACAAACCCAAAAAAATCTTCGAGTAGCTAGATGTAGTTAAAATACTTGAGGCGAGCACCCGTATCGCGTTTTTGCGCCCGGCGCGTCTGTAGGCATATAACTCGGGGAGACGGCTGAGTTACAATACTGTTAGATTATATTACCGTGACAAAGTGAACGTCACACGCCTGGCGACTGCGTGAGGAACGCGCACGCTCAGTATGAGGTCGGCCTAACTTGTCGCACGCAACGCACGTTGTAACTCTTTGATCTCACTCATTACTGTTTATTGGTGTTTGGTGTAGTAGAATGATTAGTACAGAGTAATGAGCACGATTTAGAAGTACAGTGATTTGATTTTTTTCTGCCGACTTATTTGGATTAATATGACCACTAATAAGGATAACTTCAAGTCAAGAAATGGTAATCGTATGGAAATGACTAAAGATGATAGTTCGTTAGTTCGCCCACTTGGCTTTCTCATTACATGATAGCAACCAATATGAATAACAATACTCCATTTACTACTATTTCTAACCAGAAGTGAAGTCAAGGAAAAATTCTGAACGCAAAAATAATAAAGCATAAAATTAAGCTTTGCGTAATTATTGAAATTGCCGCTGCTTTAGGTGTTTTTAGTATTGGCAACTCTCGTCGATACGTACCTATATCTTTGTGATGTTTACTTTATCGAGGAACGCAATTGCCCAATTCTTTTCGTCAACACAGAAATATTATATAAAAACCGGCCAAGTGCGAGCGGGACTCGCGCACCAAGGGTTCCGTACAAACCTGTAGAGATGTATAACTATTTAAAAATATAGGTATGTGATGTAACAAAAAATTTTTGATGTTCGGCATTTTTAATAATAACTTTATATGTGCTATAAAACGTTGCTATGCCAAATTTCAAGATACTAGATCAACTGAAAGTACCCTTTAGCTGAGCATTTTATATGAATTGAAATTTAATACCTCTACGCCTTCATGGGCAAAGAGTAACTTTAAAATTATTAAAAATATCTTAATTATATGATGCAACAAAAAATTTACGCTTTTCACAATTTTTACTTTGTCTGTGCTATAAGACGTTGCCTCATACCAAATTTCAAGATTCTAAGTTCACGGGAAGTACCCTGTAGGTTTTGGTTCCCTTGCAAGTTACGAAAATTTGCGAGAATTTGCGACATAAACAGCTGTATCTTTTAATTGCATTGGCTTAGAAGTTTGATTTTGTTACAGCATAAAGAAATTATAGACTTGAGTATTTGATATGCATTTCAATTTAATACCTTTACGCGTTCATGGGGAAAGGGGAGTAACTGTCAAATTATTAAAAATGTTTTTATTATATGATGTAACTAAATATTTACGGTTTTCACAATTTTTCCTTTATTTGCGCTATAAAACGTTGCTGCCTGTCAAATTTCAAGATTCTGAGTTCGCGGGAAGCACCCTGTAGGTTTTGATTAACTTGCGAGTTTCGAAAATTTATGGCAATTTACGCCATAAACGGCTGTAACTTTTGATTACGTTGGCGTAGAAGTTTGATTTTTCACAGCTCCAAGGGTCAGTAGACTTGGATATTTGATATAAATTTTAGTTTGATACCTTCACGCGTTCCTGAGAAAAAGGGTCTTGACAGACGGACGGACAACAAAGTGATCCTATAAGGGTTCCGTTTTTTCCTTTCGAGGTACGGAACCCTAAAAAGGGAGGTCGCCCTTTGAAATAAACATCAAAGTAATGGTTTCGTATAGGCGTCACACGATTTTATTCTCTTCGATGTGGGTATTTCCATTGAGTGGGTATTATTTATGAAATTTATTATTTATGTCTATGCTTTTATGTTTCATCAAGGGAATTTCAATTGAGTGAAGATACACAAAAAGCAGATAAGAAAATATAAATTACGTTACTTATCAAGAGATTGTCGAGACAGTAAAGAAAATGAAGCAGAAGAAAAACAAGGTGTATCACCTGTTTATCGTCGTTGGTACTTGGTCGACAGAGGGGAGCGTAATAGCTTTAAACAAACAAGGTGATTCCATGGAATCCTATATTCTGTTGAGCAATATTTCATCGAGCCTTTTTATCTAAGTAAAGTGAATGGATTTGGAACATAATGTGGCAAATAAATTTCGTTTATCATCAAAATTGCGTTCCAATTTTGTTCAACATCGTTTCTATTAGTGTATTTCGCTTATTTGTGAAATTTCGCTTGACGTAACTTAGACACATAAGAGTCTTGGTCTTTATATAATATATACATTTAAAATACAAGAATATGTTAGTTTTTGTATCTTGTATTTTAGTGAGCACTTAGTTTCACGACATATCTTCAGACATAATGGAATGTTACCTTAGAATATAGAATAATACAATATTCTAATACTAAAAGGTTGCCGTTGATATTGCTTTTACCAATAAAACCACCTATAGTACATTTTTTAAAGTAACTTTCCTTATCTTTTTAGTCTCTTGTCTATGTATCTAAGTATCCCAGTAGATTTAAATACGTTATAAATAAAGTGTTTTGGTCGGTAGCCTCCTCTCACCGATATATTATATTTATCTTAGCTGAAATAGACAGAACCTCTTCGGTAAATAGCTACAGAAAATAAGTAAGGCATTTTGTGGTGTCAAATGTTTCAACGGAAAACTATGCTTCTAGTACGAGATCCCGCGACAAATTAGTGCACTCATCGAGTTTTTGCTTAAAACCAAATTTTTAAGTATATTTATGATGAGGAGAATACATACCTACTAGGTTGCCTATTAAAATTTGTCCGCAAGTATTGTTAATTAAATTATTGTTAATGGATTTTTGGAAGATACTTTCGTTCACTCGTTTTATAAGTAAAATATCGTCTACATCACGGCTATACATATAAAGATTCTGAAAAATCACGGTTGCCATTGTTCACCTGGCCGCACATCCTCGCAGCCAGGTGTAACCAGGTATAATTTCAATACATTTTTACGTTCATAACGTTTATTTATGATTTTTATATCAAATGAAAGCAATTTTTTTTCTTATTCTGGTTATATATGATTGCCTAATTAAATCCGGCCGCAAATAAGGGTTGCCGGCTGTTGAAGATTGTAAATATTTAAAGTAGAGTGAAAGATAGTTACGCGTGACATAATTTGTCAGACAGTTCCTAAAAATAAGGAATATACATAGAAATCGCTTAAAAACAGCAGTTATACCCAATATATTTATTTTGACTTATGAATTCTTTCTAGTGTTAGAGTAAGATATTATACAAAAGACGTTTCGAATTTTCGTCGGTTGAAACTAAATTTGATAAGTGATGGGCTTACTCAGAATGAATATCGATAGAATATCGATAAAATTTTAAAGAAATCATCAGATCTGGTTTACTCAGAATAAATATCGATAGAATGATGATAATTCTTTGACAATCGTTACAGGGCGTCAGAACCTTCTAATGAACTGACACTAGTCTAAACCATGGAATATCGCTATCCCTTCGGGTTGCGGAGGTCAGACAGGCAGTCGCTCCGTGGAAAAGCTAATATTCAGCCAAATCCGATTAGACTAGTAAGCGGACCCTAGATTGAAACTGGGATAACGCTAAGAGGATGATGATGATGAGAATGATGATAATTCCTAAATAAAGTAAATTAACCCTTAAAGCAGTGGGACTGTGGGACAGTACAGGCTTATAAAAAATAAACCTTAGCTCTTCTAGCTTGGAGCTCAGACTACCCATTGGAGGACTCAAGGTTGCCTAGTAGTTATTTCTTTTAGCGATAAGGCCGTTTATTGTACATATCTGAATTTGACTGAAAATGACACATCTTGAGCTGGTTGACTGCCTCCGTGGTCCAGTGGTTAAGGAATAAATCAAATATAAATATCAACAAAATAATTTGAACGTAGGAAAGAATCATAATAATGTTATTTATGTCATTCATTCAAAAAATAGATCTGCATTTATGTAAGCAACTACAAGAGCAAATAAACAAATTGTGGTTCTTGGCTGAGTCAAGCAGACCTTGAAGTTCAGTATCTTCAATGTCTGCCTGCCTCCAGGTAAAGTGTAGTTAATTTGACTGGCAATAAAAAAGTAAACCGTTGTAATATTTCTCCCATGACCAAACCTCACACGTGCACTGAAATGCTTTTTTATTTTAATTAAAATTTTAACATTTTAACATGAATAAAGCAAGCGATATTTATTGTAACACCGGTAACCACTCTTAGCAGTGATAGATTCTGTGACAATATTATTTTAATGCATCGGTTTTCAAATTTAAACCTACTGCATGAATCTCTGGTTACTGGAAACTTGGCTTGCTATGATGAAGGAAAACATCATGATAAAATTGCATGGCTTAGTAGTTGTTTGCGGCAGATGGTTTTACAAAAAAACATTTATAAACGGAAAAAAAATTGAGGATACTCTATCGTGAAACAATATTTTTATTGAAATATTGCAGTATAGCTTATACATCACAATAAACTACATTTTTATGCGATAAGTAAGACCCACTTGGGCGAAGCGGTGTACTAAAGCTAGTCTGTAAAATTTAAGTATCGATAAAGTTATTTTATTTATTTTATTTTATTTATTTGGTTTACCAACAGTTATAACAATAAATCAAGCACGGTGTACAAAATTAATTTGGTTTCTAGTCCAATTGTATAACCAATTACAGGTAAACACTGCATGCTTTAGAACATAAGATACAAACTTAACTTAAAATTATTACATAACAAACTTCAAATGTTTACAAAAATCTTTTTACTTACAACATCATTGTTTACAAAGAAAATTGTAGGTTATAACGGGAAGAATAAAAAAAAAATCAGATTTTCTCATTCAAGTGTTGGCGGAAAGCGCCGAGAGTAGCCGATAAGATATCAACTCTGCTAGAGTATTGGTTTAATTTTCTACACAATCGTGGAAGGGGAGAGTTATAGCCTAAGACAGTTCTATGAAAAGGTGGTATCAATAATGCTATTGGCATGCGAGGTATACGGCGTGGGACTCTAAACATAAGTGATGATATTAATTGGGGGCAGTCAACCTGGTTATGGAGCCTATATAAAAATGTCAGGTCTAAAATTATTCTACGCTTTTCTAGTGAGTTAATGTTGAAATGTGCTAGTTTATCTAGGTATGGTTTCGATTTATATGTCGGTTTATGCGAAAAACAGAGGTGCCATAGAAATATTTTTTGTATACGCTCAAGTCTAAATATATGCGTAGAATAATGAGGCCTCCAGGCGATGGAACAGTATTCAAGTCGGCTGCGAACTAGTGTGTTATATAGCATAATTTTGGTAATTGACTGTCGAAATTTCT
Source organism: Euclidia mi (assembly GCA_944739405.2). Taxonomy (NCBI): domain Eukaryota; kingdom Metazoa; phylum Arthropoda; class Insecta; order Lepidoptera; family Erebidae; genus Euclidia; species Euclidia mi. Next base: position 24,686,416 of record OX123187.2, read on the forward strand.
TGATATTTCTAATAATAAATCCCAACATGCTAGATGCTTTCTTAACAATGCTATCAATATGCGGTTGGAATGTGAGACGTCTGTCAAGAATAACACCTAGGTCCTTTATGTTATCTACCTCTAGTATTGGGTTGTCTCCAAGATAGTAAACGGAATTTATGTACGAGAGTTTTCTGGTAAATTTAATATGTAAACACTTATCATTATTTAGGTTCATTCCGTTAACATAACACCAATGGCGTAAATTATTTAAGTCAGATTGCAACAGGGAAACATCTATGTCAGCGTCTATAGTACGAGCAATTTTTAGATCGTCTGCAAATAAAAAAAAATTGGGTACTGAAAGCAATTTGGAATGTCGTTGATGAATATATTAAATAGTATAGGGCCCAAATGTGAACCCTGGGGAACACCGGACTTAATGTTAAATAGATTCGATCGAAAGCCATTAACGACGATAAAGAAAGATCGATCACTTAAATATGACTTCATCCAGTTTAGTAGGTTGCCTTCTATACCATAAGTTTTAAGTTTATGGGTAAGTACCAAATGAGAAACTTTATCGAAGGCTTTGCAAAAATCCATGTAAACAACATCTACTTGTTTATGGTTATCTACAGCTTCAGTCACTAGCTCAGTAAAGGTAACCAAGTTTGTAACAGTCGATTTGTACTTTAAGAAGCCATGTTGATGTTCAGTAATGTACTGCTTGAAATAGTTTTGTATAAATGGACAAACTATGGCTTCAAAAAGCTTAGGCATAGTTGAGAGGAGTGATATTGGCCTATAATTTTGGACACAATCTTTATCACCTGTATTAAAAATGGGAACGACTTTTGCATACTTCCACTCATCTGGAAATATACCAGTGCTTAATGATTCATTAAATATAATTTGCAGCGGAGAGACTAGATTTGATGCGCAACATTTTAAAAAGACCGGCGGTATTTCATCAGGACCAGTTCCTTTGGATATATCAAGAGGTTGCAGTTTATTTAAGATTGTATCACTCTCTATGGATAGGTTAGCTAAACATGAGCTGTTTTTGTTGAGGATATCAAAAACTGGTGAGCATGTTGCATCATACGGTAAGATGTCATCATCACTATAAGCTCAGAAGAAACACGATGCAAATAAATCACAGATATCCGAACCATTACATGCTTGCTGCGTTTCGTCTTTCATCAAACTGGGGTAAGAACTTTTGCCGTCTCTCTTGGCCTTAATAAAAGACCAAAAGAACGTAGGATTTATACGTATTTTATCCTCTATGTCTTTAATGTACTCGTTATATCGTTCTGTTGCTACTTTAGCACATCTTTGGCTTAATAAACGTAAAGATATTAAGTCTAAGGGATTGCCATACTTTTTAAATCTAACACGAATATTATTTGTAGGGTGCATAGGGTTCCCACCAAGAACTTAGGGTCCCAAGCCAACCTCACCGGCAAGTGGTGCACCTGCCGATCAACGGACGAAGCTCTGGCAAACAAAATATCCTGATAAGTGGCAATAGGCTTGCCACCTATTACGTGGGATCAAAACACTGGCGAAAAGTGGGCGTTCAATATGCCTCTGCCTACCCCTTCGGGGAAACAGGCGTGAGTCTATGTATGTAGGTATGTATGTATGAATATTATTTTTTTCCCTTAACAGTGCAATCAACGGTTTGTTAATCCAAGGAGGGTATTTCCCTTTTCTAATTTCACTAGGTGGAACTAGCCTAATAATTATTTCTTTAAGAATACCATAAAATAATGAGACCATATTATTCTCATCGGTGCAATTTGTAAAGACGTTGTTCCATTAAATTTTTGAGATTTCCTCATTTATATCTATGTAGTCAGCCTTGTGGAAATTTAATCTACGACAGTATGAGTTATTACTAAGTCTCATGATAGGTTCAGAAAGATTTATTTCAATTTCCAATGGAGGATGGAAATGATCTATCGGTGATAGGATATCATTAGCGAGAGAAACGTTGCAATCTGGCACATCCACAAACACCAAATCGAGAATTTTTTCTCTACTATTAGGAACATAGTTACATTGTCTGAGATTGGCAACATGTATAAAATCTATTAATTTCTGATTTAATGATGAGTTACAACCAGTTTGACCTTTATTTACAAGATTCCAGTCAATGTTTCCCAGATTAAAGTCACCAAAGATACAACTAAGGTCCTCAAAACGCTCATATATTTTGTTGCAATTTTTTATAGAAGTTTCCAGAAGCTGACCATGGACAGGAGGAGGGAGGTAAATGGCGCAGATAGCTATTTGTTTAGTAGATCTAGAGTGTGGATTCTTTAGAACGACCCATAAATCTTCACAGCTACTTTCCCAATGATCATGCGTGTTGCAAAAATCTTTTTAGATACTGCAATTAGAACCCCACCTCCATCCTTATGACCATGAAAACTGGAAGACTGCCTGTCTCGTCTGAAAACATTATAGCGGTCATCAAAGAGTTCTGAGCTTAAGACATTACTGTTTAGCCAAGTCTCAGTCAATACTATGATACCATAATCACTACTTGCTAAATTACAAAAAAAAAGTGTAGGTTTTTGTTCTGAGACTACAAGTATTTTGGTTATAGATTTTAATCGAGTTGAATTGTAGGAATTTACATACATACATACATAGACTCACGCCTGTTTCCCGGAGGGGTAGGCAGAGACTACGGAGCGCCATTTGCAACGATCTTGACATATCTCTCTTGCTTCATTCACTCCCATCAGATTCCTCATGCATGCTCTTCTGTTCAGGGTGCTTTTAACCTGTCCTGTTTTTAGGCTGTCTCCAATCTGGTCAGAGAACGTCCACCAAGGTCTTCCCCTTCGTCCTGTCCCTGCCACACTTGCCTTATATATCTGCTTGGTCAGTCTTTCGTCATCCATCCTCTCCACGTGTCCAAACCATCTTAGCATACCTTTCTCGATGCTTGTCACTACATCTTCTTTTACCCCACAACACTCTCTTATCACACAATCCTTTACTCTGTCAGTCAAAGAATCACCACACATATTTCGCAGTGCTCTCATTTCTACAGCATTTATTCTACTTTCATGACTCTTCTGCCGTACCCAACTGTCACTACCATACATAAGACTAGGTACTAACACCCCTCTATGGACAGCCAAACGTGCCTTTTTGGACACGTTTTGGCTATTCATAAACGCCTTCAGAGCTCCATTCACTCTATTACCTGCATTAACTCTTCTTTCAATATCTTTTTCATTCTTACCATCTCTTGTAAACAACGTATCTAAGTATACAAACTCATTCACTTGCTCCACTCGCTGTCCATCGATCATAACATTACAAGCCGTAACGCATTCCTCCTTTTCAAAAACCATAACTTTCGTTTTACTTACAGTTACTTTCATTCCTTTCATCTCTAACGCACCATGCATGATTGTTACCATCTCCTGCAACTCCTCCGCTGAAGACGCAAGTATAACCTGATCATCAGCATAAAGGAGGCATTTGACAAGTAACTCATTCATCCTTAATCCACAGTCACTATTTTTCAAATCTTGCAAACAACTGTCCATGAAGAGGTTGAACAGCCACGGCGACGCTACACATCCCTGTCTAACACCTGTTTCGATGGTAAATCAATCCGTGTACGACCCATTTATCCTCACACAAGCTCTAGAATCTTCATAAAGGGATTTCAGTGCTCGTATGAGGCTGCTGTTCACCCCATACATCGACAGTACCAACCACATTTCATTCCTCACCACTTTATCGTAAGCCTTTTCCAAATCCACGAATGCGCAATAGACCTTTTGACCTTTGGCCAAGAATTTTTCGGCTACGCACCGCAAGGAAAAGACTTGATCCGTGCACCCCATACCCTTTCGGAATCCTGCTTGTACATCCCATATTTTGTTGTCGGTTACTTCCATAACTCTTTCAATCAGTATCTTCGCATACAATTTGCCAACAATGCTGAGAAGGCTAATGCCTCTATAGTGCTCTTATTGTATCTTGCAGTCTTGTTGCGAGCCTTTTCCTTTATAAAGAGGCACAACCACCGCTGTGGTCCAGTCATCAGGTACTCGGCCGGTGCTCCAGCACAAGTTAAATAAGCGCTGCAGCTGACCAACTATGATGCCCTGTCTAGCCTTCAGCATTTCAACTGTAATCCTATCATATCCTGCAACCTTACCTAATTTCATACTTCCCAACGCCTTCACAATCTCATCCACACCAATATCGCTTTCATCATTGCTATTATTAACATTAATTTCGTCGATCGATGTCTCTATCGCCGTTCTTTGATATAGACCTTCAAAATACTCCTTCCATCTCTTCAGCACGCATGATTCACCATTCAGTATCTTTCCATTCTTGTCTCTGATTGACGTGTATTCTGAGGATTGAGTTCTTCCTCGAACTGCACGAACGGATTTCCAGAAAAACTTTATGTTTCTCCGGAAATCTTCAGATAGTCTGCTATCAAACTCATCTTTCTTTTCCTCTTTTTTCCTTTTAACAATTTCTTTCACAATTCTTTTTGACCTAACAAACTCCTTTCTTGCTTCATCTATGTCATCACTCGTTGCCTTTCCCATTCTTTCATTTGCTCTGGTAGCCAACCAATCTAACCAAGCTTTCTTCTTCTCTGACACTGCTGATCGTACATCTTTGTCCCACCATGTATTCTTAACCTTTCGTATTTTCCGTCTCTTGATCACACCACATACTTCAGACGCTACACATACTATCTCTTCTTTAAAAGATTGCCATAATTCTTCCATATCATTTATGCCATCGAACCTCTCAAATCTTGCTATCAATCTGCGCTTATACTCATCTTTCACATCTTTTTCTTGCAGATTTTCTACTTTTATTCTTTCTTGAACCCTATTTCATTATGTTCTTGGTGTCGCCATCCTTTAAAGAGTCCACTTATCCGGCTCATCACCAAGAAGTGGTCTGTGTGGATGCCGATCCCTCGATACACCCTTGTATCTAACACATTATTTCTCAAACGTTCATCTACAATTACAAAATCAATCATACTTCTTCTAACATTCTTAGCCTCACGCGTATACATGTGTATCCTTTTGTGATCAAACATGGTGTTTGTCACACAAAGGCTCCACTCTAAACAAACCTCAAGCAAAACTTTTCCATTTTCATTCACACTCTCATCACCAAATCCACCTAAAACCCTTTAAAATCCATCTCGTTTTACTCCCACCCATCCATTGAAATCACCTAACAAGATCAATCTTTCGTTATTCTTACATTTCCTCAAAATCGCTCTTAAGTTCTCCCAAAATTCCTGCCTTTCATCTTGTTCTTGCTGTGACATAACCGCTACTATATTGACCGGGGCGTAAACCCCTACAATAAAGAGACGAGTAAGTCCTACTTTCATTCTCATCCACAATAGTCTAGCATTTACACATTCATATTCCTTAACGCACTCATTCATTAGCGCAGACAGTATTAAACCAACTCCCTTGCAGGCTCTGGTGGTACTATCTACCCCAGACCAATTGTAAGAATTTATTTTATTGAAACACATGCACTGATGGTGCATGATTAAAGAAGATATAGAATTATTTAATATTTGCCAAAGTACCCATGTCCTTCACTGGTATATATCTGGATTGAATATCCTTACGCATAAAAATACGCCCACCTCGGATCCAGACAAACTTATAGTCTTTCTCCTTGGCTACCTGTCTGGCAGCAGCGTGTAGGGATTTGTTATACGGGGCGAGATGCTCTGTGACATTCCAAAGTAAGAGCTGTTTAATCTATCCGTGGTGTACTTCCTATTGTAATCAATAGTGGCAGCCAAAAATTTGTCTCGCATGATTGAACTGTTAAACTCGACCACAATTGATCGAGGGCGGGTAGATTCAGGATTCTGTTTAGTAATTCTAGTTACACGCATTATATTGTCATCTTTTACCTCACACCCCACTACGCTTCCTAGGTTTTTCAAAGCCGATGACCAATTTTCGGAATTGTTTTCCGGAACACATTGGATTTCGATGTTTTTCGCTCTTGCATTTTGTTCTAATTGGTTTATTCTCGACTGCAGTTCTGTGACATTCGCTTCAATTTTGCCATTATGCTCCTGCAAAGTTTTCACTTGCTCCTGTGTTGCCTTATGTTCCTTAAGGATGTCTTCAAAATTGAGGTTCATAAATTGCATAGAACGTTTTACTTCTTGTAATTCTTCTTTTACAGATTTAAGCTCAGTGTCAATGAGCGTGCGCATGTTGGTGTTGAACTGCTGCATTAGCTCAGACCGGTGCTTTTCAGGGGCTTCCTCCATAATCTTGCGTACGTCATCGTGTGTAACTGGGGGGCTTTCATTGGTAGGCGGCGATGGCAAAGCTTGTCTCTTCTGGGGGCCCATGGAGACGTTAGGATTTTTATTTATCGGCGTGTTGTCGCATTTGGTTCCCTTAGGAGCTGTCTCCAGACAGTGAGGACATACCCAATTGCCTTTAGTACGGGTTTAATACGCTAGTATTTCCTTTTTATTTTTTCCTGGCAGTAAGCATGCATAATGGAATGCCGCGTTACACTTTGCACATATTTTGTAATTCTGGTCTTCCATTCCCAATGAGCAACAGCCCCAGTGTTTAGGAATATTATCCATTTTATTATCGACTACTAAAAACCGTTGGTGCCACAAGTTTGGTTATAGTTTTGGTACAATTTGGAATTCTCTTTGTGGCAACACTATTTGAAAATGATTGATGTCAGCTGTCAGGCAACTGCCAAGATTGACATTGACAAGTGTATGACTTCTCACCAAAATAGACGGTATTTCAAAGTGTTTCCGATATTATGATTAATTGAGGGTATAAAAATAGGAAGTTTATGCACTTATTTCGGCACTTTAAATTCACTACAATTCGTCACAAACAATACCAGTCACTTATTGCACCATATCAAACACTTTCAACGATTTTTTGTAAACAAAAACTCATAGTTTATATAAATTTCTTAGTAAATGTTACGACCGTGTACTAGTGAGTGGAGGTTGAATGAAGTTATAACATCACTATGTTAATACGTCACAACCTCAAAAGAAAAATGTCTATGACCGAAGACTGAAGTCTCAAAGTTTTAAATTAAGTTCTTTTACATTTTACCGGGTAATGGGTGGCCATATGGCCACCTATGTCAGATTATTAGTGATGGTCTTGGGGTCGTATGCCTCCATCTAATAGTTATATAATCTAAGGGTTGACTAGTTGACTAGCATTTGACGCATGCGTCATGGCTTAAAAGCGTCGCAGAGCTGTCAATCGTTCTCGTCTGACAAATATGTTACGCGTAGGGGGAAGTCCCCCAGTGGCGGACACCTAAGGTTTTTAGCCAATAAAAAAAACTATTTTAAGAAATTTTACTTTAATGATGAATTTGTTGACTCAACAAATTATGAAATCTGAATCTATCAACAAAAATACGATTTCTGTATAAATATAATCAGGAACTTCAATTAAGTTTAGATAAAGAAAAATGTTATTGTAAAAACTGGCACCTAGTACCGGACACACAATTAGTTTACAGTCTAGCGCCGGACATCTCCAAAACATCGCCCATTGATCGCATATAATTATGTATACGTCTCCACTTTCAGGAACTTCTGCACAAGCTTCAAGAGTGCACCCTTGCCATCTGGAGCACTGTTACCATGTGTCTTCATCATGATTCGTCGTGACACGTGTTTTTCTATGTTGAATATTTGAGATCGTGATATCTTTTTGTTAGCTTACCTCCACTTATCCCATAAATTTCCATAAGTTTGGTTTGTCCACATTTTTAATTTATAGCTCTTTTCGTAATTGATGCCCATTTGTTTACATTTTCCTGAGATTATATGATTTTTGTCTCTTCAGCTACAATTCTACACGACGGTGACGATGTTAAAATTTCACTTATTTCACTTCTCACACATTTTATTTGTCAAGTTGCTAATCTTTTCATCGTGAAAGCAGGTAATTTTAACAATTTTAGAATATTCTGACCAACTGCTGAACAAAAACTAGTCGACGTCTTCATACTGCTGGTTCCAGGTTTGTTGTTAAGACATTTTGATCACTAGACAGGTTTTCATGGCAGGGTGTGTGTTATTTGTTTTTCACATTCACACAACACTATCTAGTCCCAAACTAAGCAGAGCTTGTACTATGGGTACCTGATAATGAATAAACATACATATATACTTTTTTGTTGTAAATACCTACCTACATATTATTCATAGAAACACCCAGACCAAGACAAACATCCATGTTCATCCACACAAATCGCCACGCCCTATCATTAAAGTAGGATCTGAAAAAAAACATTTTTTGTTTTATTATTCTAAATCACTTAGAATAGCGTAACGAATAGACCCATTGTTTTAAATTTCTAGATTTGCATCTATTAACGAAGATAATTACGTCTACTACGTTGACTACATAATGACTAATCACTCTTATCTCAGGAAATGTAAAGACTGCAAGGTAATCCCTGGCGAATCTCTGACCGCACAGCATAGACTCTTAATCGCAGAATTTTTGATGATAAAACAAGTGAGAGTGAAGAAGGATTGGACGCCAAAAATACGTTGGCACAGATTAGAGCGTGAAGAGGGATCCAAACTGTGCAATGAACTGTCAAGCTATTTTCAAAATGTGAACGTTAATGACAACTCCAACGTCTTATGGAACAATTTCCGAACCTTTTGCAGCCAAAAAGCCACGATGCATCTGGGGCAATCAAAAGGACCACTATGTGGTAATAGAGACACGAGGTGGTGGCAACCAGAAGTAAAAGAGAAAATAGAGCACAAGAAACTACTCTTCAAATTATGGCAGCGAACCAATGGCGAAGAAGACAAAATGGCTTACGAAGCAGCAAAAAAAATGCAAAGAAAGCGGTAGCGCAAGCAAAAGCCAACTCGGATAGTGAAAAGTACGTTAAGCTCGAAGCAGCCACAAACGACCGAGACATATTCAAAATTGCAAAACTCAGAAACAACAACAGCAAGAATTTCAAAGTCATAAAATACATAAAAAATCAGAGTGGACAACTGCTCACGTCTAATAAAGAAATCCATGAAAGGTGGAAAGAATACTACTCTCATCTTCTGAATGAAACATATCCGAGCCAAGACCCACGCATACCTCCCCTACCAATCATAGGGCCTATACCCTGTATAACACAGGAAGAGACGCACAATGCTATTCATGCAATGGCAAATAAGGCGACAGGACCCGACAATATTCTCGCAGAATTGTGGAAGAAACTGGGTATGGATGGAGTAGTATTTCTAACAAACCTCTTCAATAGAGATCTGATTGATGGCATACCAGATGACTGGAGAAACAGTTTATTGGTCCCGTTCTATAAAAATAAAGGGGATGTTAGACTATGTGAGAACTATAGGGCAATCAAACTAATATCACATTCCTTAAGGATATGGGAAAGACTTGTAAGCAATAGACTGCTCCAGCTTACAGAAGTCTCAGAAAACCAATGCGGCTTTGTGACTGGTAAGTCTACCATAGACGCATATTCACACGGTCAGGATTCTGATGAAACAATATAGGGACAACGGGGTGAACTTACATATGGTGTTCATCGATTTGGAAAAGGTTTTTGACCGAGTTCCGAAGATTAATATGGGAAGCCATGCGAGCACATAACGTACCAGAATATTACATTCATATTTTAACAGACATGTACAACAACGTCAAAACCAAAGTGCGTTGCGCTGCTGGAACGAGTGAAGAGTTCGAAGTAAGAGTCGGTGTGCACCAAGGATCGGCACTAAGTCCACTTCTTTTCAACCTGGTCATGAATCATCTGACCGCCAAACTTCATCAACCACCACCATGGAACCTTCTCTACGCAGATGATATTGTCCTAATCAGCGAGAACGCCAGTAACTTGCAAATCCAGCTGGAAAAATGGAGAGCCGCATTAGAAAGAGCTGGTTTGCGAATTAGGAGAGCAAAGACAGAATACCTGCATCGTAACTTCAGTGGTGTAGAAACATCTGATACCATCCATCTGTAAGGCACTCCATTGAAAAAAGTAGATAGCTTTAAATACTTAGGCTCTATCATCGCCAGGGACGGATCTATAGATGCCGATGTAGCTCATCGAATAAACATAGGATGGATGAAGTGGAGAGAACTGTCAGGAGTGTTATGCGATAGCAGAATGCCGGTACACATAAAGGGTTAAGTGTACAAAGCTGCAGTTCGCCCAGCTATGATGTATGGTGCCGAGTGCTGGCCTCTAAAGAAAAAACAAAAGGACAAACTACACGCCGCAGAAATGAGAATGTTGCGTTGGGCTGGAGGTGTCACGTTTCTGGACCGCATACTAAATACGTATATACGTGGCAGCTTCAGGGTAAGACCTATCCCTGAGAAACTGGAAGAAAGCCGTCTCAGATGGTACGGACATGTCATGCGGTGTCCACCTGAACACATGACTCAGAAAGTACTGACACTGTACCCACCACCAAAACGACGAGGAAGATCCCGAAAAACATGTATAGCCACTGTAAATAAGGACATGAAAAAGGCACAAACATCAGCCGAGACGACCCAGGACAGACATTCCTGGCGACGAGTTACTAGGAGAGCCGACCCCAAATAATGGGATAAGGCGAGGAAGAGAGAGAGAAAGAACGAAGATAATTACGTCAACATTGTCATAACTGATAATTGTGTTCGTTCAAAATAGTAGGTACTTACTTTGCGACAATATTGATGGCGCGAACTGAGCGAGCGCGTGGCCCGATCTGCCACTTGCCGAGTTAATGGCGGGAGAAGCACACGGGTAACATTGTTAGTGTTCGAAATTTATAATAGGTACTATATAACTTTTTACATAAATTTGGTTGTTATACCAATTTGTTGTTGTTATTCCATGTAAAAAGTGAGTATTGGGCACATCCAACATTAATGATCGTATATTATAACATTCATATTGACGGATCAGCCACATCCGGCGTTACTGATTGCAAACCTAATATTGTTTCCTGTAGTATATGACACACCTGACGTTATTGATGGGTCATCTTAAAATGTTTAAAGTAGGAAATGTCACATCCAACATTGATGATCGGCATTGATTAAATAGGTTGTGTCCGATGTACACAACCTATTTAATCAATGCCACTTATGAAGTTATTGATTGGCGATCATATCATAATTATTATTGTTTGATCTACAAATACTTATAAATTTACTTTATATACTTATTTAAGTATTCGTTTTATTTTAGTAGGTACTTATATTAATTTGACTTGACGACCAGATGGTGCAGTTTTTGTTTAAGGGGTGAAACGAGAATCGCCTATACCTGGTACTGGAAGTCATAATTTGGAAAAATGGCAATTTTATTGAAATATGTTTTTGACGAAGAACCTGTATCTAAGATAAAAGCTAATATTTATAATGAACAAACTGACGAAGATCCAAATATAATATCCAGCAATACTCAAATTATAGATATAAAACCTGTTATACCTGCTACTGAAGTTTCAACTACTGTTCCATTATCTCAGATTCATGAACCTTGTTATAATACTTTTTAGGTCCAGTGTTCCAAAGACCTGGTTTTGATAACAGCAGATGATTTATATGGAAATCTACTGATAGCGTCCGTATCATCTCTTGCAAATAGTGTAACAACGCCATCCTTACTAAAAAACGATTGAAAATGGACATTCAGAACTAATAAACGTAAAAAAGCTTGCGCGTGTTGACCGGACTTGTTTGTCCCAAATTAATTTTCATGGTATTCCTTTACCCATAAGCGATTGCGTAATAAAATTTGGAGTTTACATTGATAAACCGTTATCCTGGGGCCCCCAAATTAGGGAGGTCAGTAGAAAATTGTTTTCTGCGGCTGGGACGTTGCAAAGACTGCGAAACTTTCTGCCGATTGCCACTAAGATTGCGCTTGCTAATTCTTTTCTTCTACCTATCCTTGACTATGCTGATGTCAGCTATCTAAATCTCATGGAGAAGCAACTTGACAAGCTTGAGCGCCTTCAAAATTTATGTATAAGATTCATATTTGGATCGCGCAAATATGATCATGTTTCCAATTTCCGCAATTCGCTCAAGTGGCTCCCAATTCGCCTTCGACGGAATACTCACATACTTTCTTTACTTTGTAACATTCTCTTTAATCCTTCTACTCCCCATTACTTAAAAACGCTTCGAGTTTCTTTCTGACACGCATTCTAGGTATCTAAGGTCATCGGTGAATCTGAGACTGGCTATACCAATGCATTCCAGTAGATTTTACGATAAATTCTTTATTGTCCAAGCTGCTCGCTTGTGGAATGCATTGCCGATGTCAATAAAACAAGCTTAGTCAGCAACATCGTTTAAAAAGTAATACTACTTGTCTCTTTATTCTTACTACTCGTGTAATTCTTATTTTTCCTTTCATATATTTATCACTAATTTATGTATCAATTATAAATATTTATGTATTTTATAATTATTTATGTTTGTATATAGTTATGTATGTGTGTATTATAGTTGTTTATCTATGTATATAATTATGTTAATGTATGTATTTAATACAAATCTATATCGGTATAGATCGCCAAACTACCCTTTTTCTGAATCCGTGTTACTCTTATCCATCCAAAGGTTGCCTGTAAGAGATTGCTTAATAGTGATAAGGCCGCCTATTGTACTATCCGTTATTTTCTTTTTGTTAAAATTCAATATTTTAGTTTCTTTGGCATTTGTACAATAAAGATGATATACTACTACTACTATACTACGCCGTCACTTTGTAAGCTGTCCAACTGAGTGCTGGTGAGAATTCAAAAGTGCAGGTAGAGTGAGTACATTTCGGTCATATGTTTTTGTACGGCATTTTTACCATCGATAGATCCTTGAAAAATAATAAGAAAACGCGCAAGGCCCTAAAAAAATGGTGCGCCACAAAGTCGGTATTTTTTTTTGATTTTCTGACAATTTTCAGGGTAGATTTTGTCATTTCATTCTGTACGGCTTCAGTTTCATACTGTTTCAATTCAGCTTCCAATCCATTATTCCGCAACGCCGTACAAAAATCATGCGACAAGAGGAAAAATCGAGGGTTGCCCCTTCTCTTTCCGTGGTCCGTGGGGTGATTTGAAAAAGTACGGCTTCGGTTCCAAAACTTTATCTAGCCCTCAAAAGTACCATTAAGAATAATGCCGTCAAAAAATTATTGTTAATTTGAATGTCCTACTAACATTATAAATGCGAAAATTTGTGAAGATGTATGTATAGAGGGATGAATGGATGGATGGATATTTGTTACTCTTTTAAGCAAAAACTACTGAACGGATTTGGATGAAACTTTACAGTAATATAGTTTATACATCAGAATAACACATAGGTTACAATTTATAAAGATTTTGTATAATGTTGCCATACTATAAGGAAAAGTATCAACTAAGTCGGCAAAAATCCTGTATTTTCTTTGTTTGCTTGGGTCAAATTTAGTAATTGGAATTTCACCCCCTTCCTGATGATTGATCTAATATTCGGTATACACTCATATTGCCATCAAGATTAAAAGATAATATTTAAATGATTCGAAAAGATCGCCAAAAGAGAAGTTTTGATCATCTTGGGAGACCTCAACGCTAAAGTGGGAGCTGATGCACATCAGCTGAGATTGCTGTGCGGTTAGGTTTGGTTTGGGGCAACGCAACAAGTGAGGGGACCGGCTCATTCAATTCGCAGCTGATAACAACTTGGTGATATCGAATACATTATTTGAACATCACCAACGCAGACTATATACTTGGATATCGCCAGACGTCAAGCATCGCAATCAAATTAATTATATTCTAATTAGATCGCGGTGGAAAACATCCGTCAAGAATGCTCATACTCTGCCGGGAGCAGACTGCGGGTCAGATCACCAATTGCTGATAGCGAAAGTGCAATTAAAGTTAAGAGCAGTTAGGAAACTACAGACACGACGAAAGAATGAAGTAACTGACAATGCGAAGTTTTTAAGTGCACTGGAGCAAGCGATGATACCGTGGGCGAACGTAGGCTCCAACACAGATACTCCAGATCAGTTGTGGGATTGGACTAAAAACATTATGGTGAGCTCGATCAAAGACTCTAGTGTAAACGTGCGGAAACGGAAACGGCAGCATTGGATGAGCGATGCAACGTTAAGTCTTGTGGAGGAAAGGCGAAACATGAAAGCATCTGGAGCCGACATAAGATCCCTCAACGAAATGTCCGCTAGAATTCAGGAAGCTTGTAGGCGGGAAAAGAATAACCAACTTCGGGACATTTGTGCTGAAGTGGAAGTCCATGCAAATAAACACGAATCTAGGGACCTACACCAAAAAATTCGCGCCATCACAAAAACATTGAGTTGCAAGACCTGGGCCATCGAAAACTCTACTGGAGAAACGGTGAGAACATAGAAGCAATAGCTGAAACGTGGAGACAATACTGCCAGTCTCTGTTTCAAGACCCGCAATCAGAGTGTTACGCCCCTACGGAACCCGGAAACGAAGATCTTGAGCCTGATATTCTAAAAGATGAAATACGAGCCGCTATTAAGCATCTGAAGAACGGCAAAGCCACAGGGGCGGATGCCATACCGATCGAGACCATCAAGGAATCGGGCGAACATGGTGTCCAAATCTTTCACATCCTGTGCAATAAGATATGGCTCACGGGGCAATGGCCGAAAGAATGGGCTCACACTGTTTTTGTCCCCCTGCACAAGAAGGGTTCCACCAAGACGTGCAGTAATTACCGACTTATTGCTCTTATCTCTCACGTAAGCAAGATTTTACTGCACGTACTAAATGAGCGTCTAAAATTCTACTTGAGCAAAGAAATTGCTCCTGAACAGGCTGGTTTTGTTAAGGTAAAGGGAACCCGGGAGCAAATTTTGACGGTTTGACAAATTATAGAGAAAGCCAGAGAATTCAACAAGCCTGCCTATATATGCTTTGTGGACTTCTCTAAGGCGTTCGATTTTGTCAAATGGCCCAAACTCTGGGAAACGCTGACGGCGATGGGTGTTCCAAAACACCTGGTACACCTCCTGCGAAGACTGTATGAGAATGGCACAGCATCAGTACGCGCAGATGACATTCAATCCAATTACTTCCACCCCAGCGCCGGAGACCGTCAAGGATGTATTATTTCACCACTTCTGTTCAATGTGTACACAGAGCGCATAATGAGGATTGTACTTGAAGACTGGACAGATGGCATCTCGATTGGTGGCTTGAAGATCTCCAACTTGCGATATGCTGATGATACCACTTTGTTCACCACCAGTACCCAGCACATGGAACAACTTCTCGGCAAGATGGAACGCGTTAGCCTTGAGTTCGGACTTAAGATAAACCGGAATAAAACGAAAATGATGATTGTCGACCGCATGAATAACAATTCTCCAGAAATACACAAATTGCTAATTGTGATGTGGTGCAATCATACATTTATCTGGGGGCCTTAATCACGAACAACGGTGGGTGTATCGATGAGGTTAAGAGGCGTATGGCAATTTCCAGGTCTGCGATGGACAAGTTGAGGAAAATATGGAGAAATCGCAACATATATAAAGCCACAAAAATCCGGCTAGTTCGGACACTTGTATTTCCCATATTCATGTACGCCGCAGAAACGTGGACCTTACGAGAAATAGAGAAGAAGAAGATAGACGCCCTAGAGATGTGGTGCTGGAGAAGAATGCTCGGAGTATCCTGGACTGAATTCCGTACCAACGAGTCTATACTTCGAGAACTCGGCATCAAGCAGCGTTTATCATCTTTGGTACAATCTCGTATTCTCACCTTTTTTGGTCACGTATGCCGCCGAGGGGAAGTGGCTATTGAGCGACTCGTGATCCAGGGAAGGATTGAGGGCACCAGGCCACGAGGAAGATCGCCTATGAGGTGGACTGACCAGATTAAAGCGGCAGTAAATGGCTCATCATCACTGCACGAATGCACGAGGAAGGCGGCCATCAGGGAGGAGTGGCAGCGTATTGTGAAGCTAGACTCTAAATGATTATTATGAATGATTCTAAATTCAAGATGGCCGCCGATACAAAATGGCGGATCACATATTACTTCACAACAACTGCAATATGGGTATCAAATGAAAGGGTTTGATTGGTAGAATGGAGCTCACTATGAAAAATCCAAGATGGCCGCTGCCACAAAATGGCGGTTTATTAATTTTCCACAAATATCTCAATATGAGTATCAAATGAAAGGGCTTGATTCGTAGAATAGAGCTCACTATGAAAAATCCAAGATGGCTGTCGCCGTAAAATGCCGGATTACATATTTTCCACATCTAACTCATATAACTCAATATGGGTATCGAATAAAAGGGCTTGATTGGTAGAATAGGGCTCACTATAAAAAATCAAAGATGGCTGCCACCACAAAATGGCGGATAACATATTTTCCACAGATACCTCAATATGGGTATCAAATGAAAGGGCTGGATTGGTAGAATAGAGCTTACTATGAAAAAGCCAAGATGGCCACCGCCACAAAATGGCAGATTACCTATTTTCCACAAATACCTCAATATGGGTATCGAATGACAGGGCTTGATTGGTAGAAAAGGGCTCACTATGAAAAAAGACTGAGAAGTATCAAGTAACAACAAAACTAAAAACTTTAAAATAAAATTAACTAAAAAAAATTGTTTTGGGCGTAGCGTATCCAGAATAAACATTATTAGAAAAATTCAATTGCCCAACCATTTTATATTTGTCTGATCAATACCCAAGATTGATGAGAAGATTGGTGCGATCTGGCAGCTAGGACTTACCGAATTACTTTTTAGCTTTTAGTACATAACCTAACTACATCATTTTTATTGTAATAAAACAGTATAACATATAAAACTATATTTCTGTTTTTTACAATGCTCATTCTAGAATAATTATCAAATTGTTTTCAAAATTGGTAGATTTATTGCCAGATCACTATTTAATGTAGATGAACTTTGTCTTTTACAGTAAGTAGTTTGGACGAATAGTTTAAAAGTTATCACGATATATTTGACCTAAGCGCAGCGTCATTAAAAGCTTTATATGAGTTGGCGCGCAGCACACGCACACAGCGCACAGCGGAGTGGAGGGACGACCTGATATGTAATAAATAAATAAAATATTCTTTATTGTACACCAATCGGAAATACATATAGAAATTGTGATTAACAGGTAATGCACAAAGGGCGGCCTTATCACTAAAAAGTAATTTCTTCCAGGCAACCTTTGGATGGACTGGAAACTAACGGATTTCGAAAAAGGGTGGTGTTGGTGTGTTCAGATATTGTACATCATTAATTGGTTTTAAACAATAAATAGGTACAAAATACTGTATTTAAATAATGATACATATATTAATAAATATACCATACTTTATTAATGCTATACTTATATACATATATTTATACATATACATACTTATAATATATAACTAAAATAAATGATTAGGAGATAGTAAAAACTGTACTAATTGACAAGGGAAAAAAGAAAATAGAAGATTAACAGTTTGACAATGTGCAGGAGAGCTGAATGGAAAGATAGTGGTCTTTTAATAATCTTTTAAAGGCTGATAATGATTATGCCTATCTGATGGATATCGGCAGTGCATTCCATAGTCGAGCAGCTTGGACTGTAAATGATTTGTCATAAAAGGTGCTGGAATTCATTGGCATTTCCAATATTAATTTCACCGATGACCTCAGCGATCTCGAATGTGTGTCATTGAGGAACTTAAACCACCACCTTAATCTTATTCTTTCTCACCTATCTAATACTTATCGTTTCTTTCCTCCGCTAGACGGTTCCGGAGGATACATCCGTAATGCTACGGGAACTAAAGCGGAGGCAGCGCTAGCTTAGTGAAAATACCAAATGACTGCCATGCATGTGTAGCGCTCATAGAGAGACTTGGCTTGCCATTTTTAACAGATCGGCAAAGTTAAGCGACGCTTGCACAGGTTGCCACTTGGATGGGTGACCAAGTGTGGCATTTACATCTGAGCGCTACCGTGCTTCGGAGGGCACGTAAAGCTGTCGGTCCCGGTTCATGGCTAAGGATAAGGATCGCTAGGCCATGTCGGAGGCCTTCGGGCGGTCTGAAAACGCCGACACCAGAGTTGGCCACACAAACAAACTGCCATGCAGATGGTATCGCGTTTAAAATTTCGAACCTACGGAACGTAAGACCGGCTTTTAGAAGCTATGTACGAATTGAATTGTCAATTAATAGTTGCATCCATGACGCAACGACGATATGTCATCTTCCCCGTGCCTCACAGAGCAGGCTAAGGATTGTCATGAAGATTCATAATTAGTTGCATCACTGGCGCAAGTAATATGGAATTCCGCTTTCTGGCCTAATTAGATTTGACTGAATATTAGATTTTCAAAGAGCGACTCACTGTCTGACTTCAGCAACCCCAAGGGATAGCTATTTTTTATGGTTTGGACTGCAGCCGGCACCAACGACTTAGCGTGCTCTCCGAGGCACGGGCAAGGTAATTAACGATTCAATACGCACATAACACCGAAAAGTCATTAATTTGTGCCCGTCGTAGGTTCGAACCCGATACCCTCTGCATGGCAATCTGTCGGTATCTCCACTAGGCTATCGCTGCCTTTCTTAATAGGGTTTTAGCCAGTACCTTTCAATATTTTGACACTGGTTTACGCCATAGGATATGGGAGTGCCATATCTTTTGGGTTGCGTCTCTCATGGATAAGGTATATTTCTGTCACATCTGTTTAGACTTGAAAGCGGACATCGTACTCCAAGCCGAAAGTCATGGATGCAACGGAGATATAATGCCAGGATGGTGACGATGTTAATACGGGACTGAAACATATCTGTGCACCAGACTTGCTGCTTATTATATACATATCCACACAACTACCCGAACACACTACCAAACAACCATAAATTCCTACTAAAATAAAAGCTCTCTACCAATAGTTTATGTGCTTCATTTGTCAAAACATGTCCGCTCGATTAAACTCTACAAGACAAGGATACAACCCCCTCACACACACAGTGTATCTATAGGTACATATAAGTACATATGTAATAATCCTAGCTATAAAATTATTTATTTTATTTTTAACACACTTTTATTAGGTCGACATGTATGTAACTAACTATGTAATGGAATCTAAGCTAACTAATTTACCCATCTTCCAAGGGTCGTAGCGTAATGAAAATTGGCAGTTGTATGTAGTTCTGATGACAATACAATAATATGGAACTGTCGCACTGATCTGATGATGTAGCCGGAAGATATGAACTGGAAATCGTCATGTATGGAACTTACTATGTAATGGAATCTAAGGTAACTAATTTAACCATTTTCCAAGGGTCGTAGCGTAATAAAAATTGGCAGTTGTATGTAATTCTGATGACTCTAATATGGTACTGTTAAACTGATCTGATGATGGAGCCGGAAGATATGAACTGGAAATTTATGATGGAAAATCGTATCATAGCTGTTTTGGATTTCTTAGAAAAGTCTTGTAATGAACTTTGACCATGATTAGGTTTCAAGGTCGGATGATGAAGCCGAACGATAGGCACTGGCATTCCATGATGGAATATCATATCATTGTCGTGTTTGCACTTGTGAGAAAGGCCACGTAATGGACTTTGAACACGATCAGGTTTCAAGGTTACCAATTATATATTGTATACCACGCAGTGGTGTAATTAGGGTCCCGTACTTTGCGGCTGGACAGGCATATGTGGCTCTAAGTAGAGTTAAATCACTTATTGGTCTCGAGATTGTAGAGCTAGATTGTTCTAAGCTGACAGATAAAACACCATGCAATATAGACGCACTGGCGGAGATGGAGAGGATGCGGGCTCATTTTCCTACTTTAAATAAATGTATAAATGGTAAAAATACTTCGTTATCAAAGACCAAAAAGCATAAAATAAATTAATTAAGCGCCCACGCTTTTACAATCAAATATTTATTATAATTAAAAGCACATAGTCACTTCAGTCCAGAAATAGAGACAACTTTAACGACCATAATTTATTTTTTGTTTTTACGTTTTATAAAAGCGTGTTTTCTAGTGTTGTCTAAGCTATTAATTTATTATATGAAATCTTAGAAAGATATGATTAAGTATTCAAATATGATTTTCTTTGAAACGGTTAAATAGGTAGGTAAACACCAATATTTGTAATTTTCCCATATTCATGCATCCTTCCTCATTAGAAGACTTACCGTTCTCTAACGTTAGGTATTAGAAACAGTTAAATCCATATGACTCGGTCTACCTTATTTTAGCGAATCGTCAGGTAATTATAGCAAACTGTAAAGATAGTGAAATGTCCCTAAGGAGTGCTCACTATCACTGCAATGAACATTATATTAAGGTATTTGATCTACATGTGTAAAAATTGTCGCAACCCTAAAACCTTTTTCTCTGTTTCAAAAGTGACTTTAATAGGACAAGTTAACATTACATAACAAGAAGTCTCTAACTGGTATTTAATAAATAATATTTGCAACATTTTCGGCACAGTGCAACCAATGCGTCCAAATTCGACTATATTTCAAACTGCACTCTTTAAATACATATGTACACGTTTTCAAACTTCCTCTCGAATAACGTGAAGCCGCGCTCTCGGGACTCGCTAACGGCCATTCAACGAATGTGTTCCTGATGAATGATCACTCACAAAGTTCCGACCGACTGGGGACTGAGCAGTAGCCGTCTAACTTCAGAAGATGTACACTCCAAATAAACGAAACGCTCCTTAAATACTTCATTTAAATAGTATAATAGGACCCCAGTGCAGAATTTCGAAGTTCGCCAAAAACAAGTCTGATAAATTGTACTATGAGAGGAGGAGCCAAGTCGCCCGCGGCTGTCATGGCCGAGATAGTCTATTGTGAAGCCTGTGGCAAACCGCCACCATCGCAACCCTGATTGATATCAATTACCCAACATCTCTTAAAATCTCTTTGAAATCGTCTTAGATCTCGAAGTATTTGAGATCTCCGTTCGCGATTAATTTTATGAAAGTTTGATAAATTATTCTCGTCTTCCAAAAGTGCGTCAGCATTGGCGTGAATAAATGTATGGTAGCTATCTAATTGAATTAAACAGTTCTGGATTAAATTTATTTCGGATTCTTATCAAACTTTGCAATTAAATTGTCAATCAGAAATGTCAGTGCTTTCTCACCCGTCCAGATTTTAAAACGGACGTAGTTATTCTTAGCCTCTTTAATAAGGTCTTAATTTTTTACTTTTATTTATAATAACTGTATAATACAGGCGATATCTTAAACGGTGCAACGGGTGTATGCAAAGTTATTAATTAGGAGATCATAGCTAAACTAATTAATTCATAATAATAAGATCCCTGCCCACACAGAGCAAGTTACGAGACTAAAGGGAGTACACAATATCGAGTGTTAATTTTGTCTCCTAAATTTATCTCCAAATTTTACAGAATTGGTTTTCCGTCATGAAATGGTACAGTCTGTACATTGGCATACGAGATTATTTGAATCACCACGGTAGTCTGGTTTTAAGTAGTTGAATAAAGACGTGAGAACTATGATTGCCTTAAGACGAGGTCGTAAGGATATGTCTTTAGGTCGAATCATCATCATCATCATCGACCTAGCGTTATCCCGGTTGCATCCAAGACTGGCACACCTTGGAGCCCGAGGTCCGCTTACTGGTCTAACCAGATATGACAGAATATCAACTTTTCCACAGAGCGACTGCTGTCTGACCTCTGCAACCCAAAGGGATAGCGGTATTCCATAGTTTAGACCAGTATCAGTTTATTTGAGGGTACTGACTCCCGTAACGACTGTCAAAGTTCTTCATGACAGCCGAGACCGACGGTTTAACGTGCTCTCCGAGGCACGGGGCAAGCGATAATTAACAATTTAATTTAAGTCTTTAGGTCATTATTATATGGCACAAAAATATCAGCTGCACAAGCCTAAGACAATCAATGATACAACTTACTGACAAAAGAAAGAAAGCATTCAGCATTTTGGTTTGAAAGGCGCTTGACCCTGGCGAAGGTAGATTTTATTATGATAAAAAGGAAAAAGTTATTTGTTATCGAAGGAGTTAGATACTTTTGGGGTCTCAGCCTCTCAGAACTCTCCGGCCCACTGGATAGACCCTATAGTCACTGTCATTACTTCGTGGTCATTACTGACAAAGTATGTAGTGACTGCCATAACTCACAGTGTACGCCCTTCTTTAGCCAAAATTGTGCGCCACTAGATGCATCCTAGACTAGCAGCCGTCACAAAGTTAGAGCTACCAGTCATTTTGTAACATGACCAAAGAAACCAAAGATTAATTTAACGTACACACTGTTAACGAGTTCACTCGCAATCGGTTTGAACAGACATAATGAGTACAAGATAAATTTTCAAACTTTAAACTTAGCAACATACTCTGCTCAGAATAAGTAAATGAGTAAAAGGTTAAGCACTTAGATATCAGGTTATCAGTATATCTCAATATATGCACATACATACATACATAAATAGTCTCACGCCTATATCCCCGAAGAAGTAGGCAGAGGTATATTGCTACACCCAGTTTTCGTTTATGTAGTTGTGAATTATGTATACAATAATTGGATTTACGTGTGGTGTCGGATTAAGAGTACTAAGTGCCACTTTCCATTTCAAACCGTGGGTGTAGTAAGGGGTGACTAACAAAAATACACGAAGCAAATAGAGTCCAGATCAGTGCCTAGTATATGTCTCTCCTAAGCATAACAGCCGATCTAGGGACAGACTGTTCCTGACCGGTTGTTGTGTATTCTCTATGCTACTTTCCAGTTCACCCTACGGGTTGCTGTTAGCTGCGACCTACGAGCTGCTGGTGCCGTGCTTCTACCAGCCGCTGCCTACGCATCAGCTCCTACCTACTAGCTTCCTACAGCCAGGCCACTAACGCATGACTGCACCAGCCTACGCCTGAGCCCTGCCGCTCGGCCTACATCAGCTGCACTGCCTAAGCCTACCGCTCAGCCTACACCTCGACCACCGAGCTGCCTACCCAGTGTGCACTTCGGCCAGCTCTCCGGCGACCTACGTGCAGTCTACCCTAGCTGCGAGCGTCTGAGAGCAGCAGGAGTTTACACTCCAGCCTGTAGCCCAGTGCTTACTTAGTCGGTCATACTGTATGTAAGCGGTGGTGAGATATAATAAAAAAATCTGTTCCTTTTAAGCTGTGTTTCTATTAGAACCCCGACAATCTACCTGAGAGCTAAACGTCTCAATTAATTAATTTAATCGATCTAAAAGTGACTGCATGTAGGTTCTAGAAGTTTAAGCGTCTAACGATACGCCGACTTGTGGGTTTCTATCCCTGAACGAGATTACACGTTGTAATTCTCAAATTGTTGTTTTAAATCTGGATTTACTTTGTGTCCGTTGCTTAAATATTTGGTAAGTTCCAGCGGCACAGGATTTATTTTTAGTGAGGTAGTTGTCTTTTTAAGAAGGTTAAGATTTGAGAATATCGGTTTGCATTAATAGCTTGCCTATTGAAAGAGATCATGAAACTGCTTGTGATACATAGATAGTTGACAATTAGTAGCTAATTATAATTATGCTATATGAAGCAAAGATGAGATTTTGAAGTAAACGTTATGCATCGGGAATAAAATTTGATTCATAATATACAAATTTTATTTTTAATCTTATAACATACATACATATCGTCACGCCTTTTATCCCAAAAGGGGTAGGCAGAGGTGTATTTCTACACCCACTTTTCGCCAGATATACTTTAGTCCCACGTAATAAGGGGCGAGCCTATTGCCGTACCGGGCACATTTCCAGACTCCGTGCTGCTACTGAGAATTTCGTGACAGAAAAACCCAATAACACTGCCCGGCCCAGGAATCGAACCCGGGACCCGATCCCGATCCCACGCGCAAATTTATGCCGCGAGACCAACGAGGCAGTCGTATAGGGTTTGATGTCGAGTTTTCCGTCTCTACGCAAAGATGGTATTTGCATCGTGTTATCCCTTAGTCGCCTCTTACGACACCCACGGGAAGATAGGGGGTGGTGACACTTGTATTCTATGCCGTCAACCACACGGTATCTTATAACTTATAAGTATTCTCAATTTTACTTTTTGTTTCACGATTCCACTGCTACCACATACCAATTATTGAGCATACAATTAACGCGACCAACGTTTAACGCGACAACGCTTATAAAAAAATGCTCTTATTCAGTGAAACATTCCATCGCACATAGACTTTCCAGTATCTAGGTGGATAAAAAAATGAGTTACAACAACCATCCAAAGAGTTAACCGCAGTTTGCGCAAGACAAGGCAAAGTGAAAGAGCACAATGGCTCAGGATAGTATTAAGATCAAATGAGGTCGTTATAACGACTCTAACATGAAAGGAACAGAGATAAGTGCTATTATGGGTCGAACCCTATTAATAGTTTAGAATCGTAGCCGAGGTTGGGTACCTACATGTATTCACATAATAATAAATATTTTTCAAGATAGCTATCACTCAAAGGCATTGTAGAGCCTTATATGGAATTGTTTAGTAACTTTGCTTAAATGTCTACACGTTGTGAGGCCATAGATTCTATTCTCGGATCAGGCAAAATCTAAAGAGCAGCACAATTCCTGGAAATATTATGTGTGAGATATACACGAGTACAACTAGTGTTCTCGTCCTTAAGAAACAAATCAAAATAAGCTTGCATGTAATTTACCATCAGCAGTTTCAGAAACTATTTCAAACCAAAATGTTGTAAGCTATCCTTAATCTGCTAAGTCACATACCCACCCCGTCAATTCAAGATGTTCATATTGAAATTAAAAATAAATATTTTGCTCTATACGAGTAAATACTACATATTTGATTCACGTTACACCTAAAAAGGCTGATCTCAACTCAAAGTCATCCTGTTGCTACTCTTAATAAACTGTTTGAAAAGAGACTTGATTATGTCACTAATAGAGTATTCACATCGCAGTGACCCTGACTGTCCACTGAATAGTTAACCCAGGATTGATCCCTGCTTACCAAACTCTCCGTAACATTTGTCACTCACTTTCCGGGGGAAGTAAACATCGTGAAGGAAATATGAGGTCGAATAAGTCAACCTATATAAAATATATCCAAAGTCCGGACATTTTTATACGTTTGGTAAAAAGGAATGGCGACGGAATCGCCATAGAGCCGCCTGCAACACAAAGCTGCGTCGACAATTTTGTGTGCTAAGAATTAAGTCATTTATGTCACCTACTGAGTTCGTCTGCCCTACGCCGGCGACGCGTCAAATTGCCATTATTTACATAGTCTTATACAATATTTCATTGTGGCACCAATTATTTTTCGATAATTTGACTCTTCAGTGTTCATTATACTATTTTCTCAATAATAACTTTATTATGGATATCACAAAAAAATAAGTGTTATGCTTCGTCTTTTCTCTTTCGTATGCCAGTGTCAAAGTTTACAGTCCACCTAAGGCCACCACCTAACCTAACGCTCCTTGTACTGAGACAAGTACGTACCTTACCTTCCGAAGCACGACACATATTAAAACACCGACATAAAAACCACTGTTATAGTACCACTGATGTAATACCACACTACCTGCACAAGAAGTCTTACGCATTTTTCAATAGTAATTGAAAGTACTCGAGTGATATTATATGAATAAGTCACATTTTCTCGCGTATGCTTATTTCCGGCTATTGCAATTAAGACTCATGACAGCGTTGTTGCATTTTAATCGAGGATCACTACATGAAACGGATATTGGTGTTTAAATATTAATGGCTATGCCACAACAACCTATGTTTTACCTCGTATGTGATAAAAACATGAGGCCAGTAATCTTACACTGTATTAGTTTACCATAAATAAGTTAACGTGTAAGGTAATATACATAAAGGACGAAATATGAAAACCTAATACTCTGATAAATAAGGATTTATTAGGCGCGAAATCATTAAATAAATTGTTATGAATTCTTAAGCAGTAATATCTACACATTTTTTAAAATAAACATTTAATGGCCTAAGTAACTCCTCACAGTTCCCGTTTGGAACTGTCCTAATAAATCCTTTAAAGTACATTTAGAAGAAGTTATTACACAACAGTATTATAAATTACGTAATTTAAGATGCCTCGCTCAATACATGTCGACGATGCCACTCGTAACTATCTGAAATGTGCTTTCAGAATATTATTGGATCGCATGACAGACGATGACAGTATTGAAATATGTAGCTGCCTCAAATAGCTGGTGTTGATTGATTTAAAATTAATTATAGTGCAATTTAATATAAGTAATGAGCGTATAAATCTTGTATTATTACACGTTTCCGGAACTTACACACATATTACCTACTGGTAATTCAAGAAGTTTAGTGATTTTAGTAGAATATACTCATTGGCTTCTTTCCTCCGTCTAGGGTTCAGCAGAGGGGTATCCCGAACTTCTAGAAGCGATAGCAATTCTGCGTTCTATCCTCTTCCTATTGACCACGCTGGCCAAGTGCGACCGAAATATATTGCGTCATAACTAATAAAAAATATCGTCATTTATTTCTCCTGTCAGAAACCTTGGTAGTATTATTCAAAATTAGATCATATCAAAAGATCAACGACACACGAGTGGCAGAGAAACAAAAAGATATCGGTAGTAGAATCTTGCTGATTTCAGCATACATGGGCAGACTCGACCGGGGCAGTACTACCCTCTCACAAAATATAAATGTAAACTAATAATATGTTTTGCGTTTTGACCAGTGAGTGAGAGGGCTTTCCCCTTTTTTTTGTCCCTCATCCAGCTCCTCCTCTATTCTTTTTCCCATCCAAAAGGTGGTGACGATCTTGTGATTCCTCTGGTGTTGCTTGTATCCATTGGCGGCGATAATCGCTTACCATGAAGCAACCTGTCTGCTCGTTTGCCGCCTATTACATAAAATGGAGGCTTATGCTAAAAAATACCAAGTCAACAACGCCGAGACCTCAATTTGCGATCTAAAAGCCAAGCACCGGATTAACAAAGGCGGCATCAACCAGTTATTGAAGTTGTCGAGTTACCTGTATGTTTATAACGTGTGAGCAGCTAACTCCGCGGCGGTGACTCCAGTATTATTCCCTCATCGTTTCCGAGCCCTTTGAGATCACGACTTTACTGCGAAGTAGGGCTGCTACCGCACTGAAGGCGAGTAGCGATGTGAAATAAATTCCTTGAGGTATTTTATGGTTTAGTCTATAGTAATATAAAGTTATGTTAAAAGATATATCGAGAAGTGATTAGCAAAAAAATCCTTTTCATTCATAGTCGTCTCAAATAATCTCTCTAACTCTTCTATATGTTGAGCTCTACGGATGTTCTACTACTTAGGTTTCTGGTCATACAATTAATAGATATTATTCGTATTTATAACTTAATTATAAGAAATAGTTGGAAATAGTAGACAATATTGCCATTTCCATTACATTTAAGTAAAGAAAATGGCAATATAAGTAAGTTGTTAGTGATGAAACAAAGTTCGCTACAAAGCTATCTAGTCATATTCTAGTAATCAGCTCACCGTTAGGAATAGGTATATGTATATCCGTAATCACTATTTGTTTCAACTCTATGACTTGGGTTGTCCCTAAAGCAGATATTTAATGCTCTCTGAGCAAAGTAAACTGGACAAATCAGTCATATCCCCAAAAATAATGATAATTTAATCAGAGCGCCATTATGTCTATTACCCCTGCCCATTCATCTATTTTGGAAGAAAGATGATTAGGATACGTTCCAATTCCATTTCAAACAGGTACCGCATGCTCTCTTACTAGCTTGCCCCTATAGCTTAAAGAACTTCATTACCTACAAATTCAGCAGCGGTACGCTTTTCGCTAACAATGTGACACGTAAAGAATAGCTGCAGGCATTAAGTAATAGAGTATTTCGAGAAAATATTCCAATAGGCTCAAGAAATGCAACTCGAACCGGATCCGTAAATCCTCCGTACACACGAAACTCGCCTAACTATGAATAAAAGATAACATACACGTATGGACGGCTAAGCCCTGCGTTTAGGTATAAGCGACTTTAAAAGATCAAGACAAGACTAAAGAAATGGAAGTGACAAAAAAAAAATAATGACTCTGAGTTTGTTTCGGCTTTTCTTCTCAAGAAGTCATTTAGCTAGGAAAAGCCGGCCTCATCTAGAATAGGGTTTTGACATGTATAAGTGTTGTAAACAACCAAAATGCAGAAATAAATATGTCTTTATGTCTTTACTGAGCGTGCCGAATTGGCGAGCGCCGGATTACCAAACGCCTACTGTATATATTTTTTGACGACTTTTATTATTTTTATGATTTGGCATCAAAATTTTTAACCCTAATTACCTATATGGCAAATAACGTTTACCAGGAAATCTAGTAAAGTGAATGTTAGACCTAATTATGTAAAATACATTAACATTACTGTGAGAAAATAAAATAAAAGAACCTATTATATCACTCATAAGCCACTTATAACCAAAACAATATAAGTATAGGCAAAGTTTTATATATTTTATCCGTGTGGTGACGGATTAAGAATACGGATTGTCACCACCCCATATCATCCCATGGGTGTCGTAAGAGCCGACAGAGGGAGCATATTATGCAGAAAACAGCACTGTAAGAGAAGGAAAACTTGATACAAACCCTACACCAACCCGTTTGGCCAGCGTGGTATAGTAGGCCAATTCCACCTTTAAAAGGAGAGGCCTAGTCCAGCAGTGGACTGATAAAGGCTGATGATGATGATGATGATGAAAGTTTTGTTAGAGTGATAGCTTCAGACTTCTAATTATTCAGAACCCTTACCCTCCATTATATGAAGCGTACATATACACCTTTAATACTTTGTGCAATAAAGTAAAGGTTGTATGTATGGGGTCGAGCCCCATACGTAACACGTGTGCCTATAATATTACGAGCCGTAATGGCGTCATGTGCACACAATGATGGGATAACTTTGTGAAAACCAAATGTTTTTTGCTATTGCTACGATCCCATCCTTTACGGCCGGTCACAGTATTTGATCTATCCATGGAATTGGCTGCTAGAGATACATAATTAAATCAAATATTGGCACCGTCCGTTAGTCGCTGCGAGCGATCACTAATATTGCAATGTTGCCGAATAATAATATACATATAATAATATTCCACCACATTCACACAACACCATCTAGTCCCAAACTAAACAGAGCTTGTACTATGGGTACTAGATAATAGATAAACATACATATATACTTATTTTTTTGTAAATACTTACATATTATACATAGAAACACCCAGACCAAGACAAACATCCATGTTCATGCACACAAATGTTTTATTTGAGCGGGAATCGAACCCGCAACCTTCAACGTAGCAGTCGCTTACACTCCCGCGCTGCGCCAACCGGCCGTCTAACTTTAATTTTGAACTGTTTAGTTTTCAAATGCTTTATGAATCGAGCTGTTATGTATAAAATATATGTAGCGTGTAAAATTGCCCTTATAGTAATTGTATCGTCAAATTGTGTATCTATTATTATATTGTTCCGTATTCTTGTGAAAATTAAACCGAATTCAATTATTATTTTCCAACTGCATTTTCCTACTTGATTCCTACTGCGCAAGGCGCATAGCTCAAAGGAACGTAAGTATTGAGCTCAATTTCAAGAAACAGTAAGCGTTCGCAATCTACTTAAGCTAGTGAAGTTAATGTCTATGTTTCGCAAGAAGGTTTCGCTCAAGTCGGCTACAGCGTCGTATTTTATTAAAAGGCACAACAATTTAAAGCACAACGCTAACAGGCTAATCTCTCCTTCTTCGTCTCGTCCTATTTAGCGGGATATCTGTTAAACATTTCTAGGTAGTAGAGCCTTGCTGATTTCAGCATGAATGGGCCGGCTCGACCAGGGAAGTACTACTCTCTCACAGAAAATCGACGTAAAGTAACAGTACCCGAACTGTTGCGTTTCGTTCGGTGATTGAGAGTGCCGAGGACCTATCCCCTATTTCTTCTCCCTCATCCCACTCCTTATCCTATCCCTTTTCCTAACCCCAAGGGGCGGCAACGCACTGGTGACTCCTGTGGTGTTGCTTGTGTCTATGGGCGGCGGTAATTGCTTACCATCAGGCGATCCGTCTGCTCGTTTGCCGCCTTATACTATAAAAAAAAATAAACAGCTGCACTGATTGTTATTTTATTTTATCCGCAAGGTTAGTATTATATCATTTACAGTAACAACTGAGCGTTATGTAGCCCTTTTCTTATTGTTTTTAATATTGCGGTATGAAAATATGAACACATTTTGAAACATCTAGATCATTTTAGACTATGTATCAACCCGATTTCCACAGTATTGCTGTCTATCATATGAAGGCATCGATTCTAAAGATAGTACCAACGCTTGCCCCGTAGTTTGGAGTCATCAAGATCTTTGACAGTAGAACCCTTGAATATATTAACACTGATCTAAGCTATGGAATATAATTAGGAAATTGCTCTGAGGAAAAGCGAATCAGCAAATGTGGTAATACGAATTCAAACAACAACCGGAATACCCCTAGGATGACGATGATGACCTCGTTTAAATGAAATTCATTATTTATGTCTACTTATACTCATTAAATGATTTTGTATTCGTAAAATGTTGAGAATTTATAAGACACATTATTTTATTATATTCTACACGAAACCTAATAAGCCACAATAGTAGAGACATTAGATCGCGCTTGTACCGAGCCATGTAAGCAGAGCAGTGTTACGCTAAAATAATAAACCCCGTGGGGTATTCCAAATAACAAAAGACTACCCTAATAACTTTCGTAAGGTTTTTACCAGAGATCATTACGAAAGTTTTATTAAAAGCGTTGTAAGCCACAAAAATTCGCTTGAAATGTTTATACTAAGCCACTGAAACATTTGATGAAATTAAATGGCCGTGTTGTTATAAAAGCCCTCTGTTATTATATAACTTTTACACATTGTTTTCACAAGTCGTGATTTTTATTTTATCTTTTGTGAAGTAGCGATAATAAGTTATAATTATACGATAATATTATAGAATGAGCTGAATTCGCTTTCAATGTTATCCTCGTTTCCACAGGTAGATTGAAAGATCTGAGGGAATAAATATAAAAGAAACGAGTATAAAAGAAACCGAAGCGAGTAAAATAGACGCTGTACCATAACTATAAATTGATATTTATTATTATTGCGCAGTACGTATGAGTATTGAATATCCTTTTGTTTCAAACGAGTGTTAGGAAATAACTCTGGCATCGCATCGTTTTTATAAGCAAACCATAAGCATAAAATATAATGGATTCAGAACCAATTATTGGAGAAACAACCTATGATTCACTAGCGAGCGTACAATTTTA
Organism: Euclidia mi; assembly: GCA_944739405.2. Taxonomy (NCBI): domain Eukaryota; kingdom Metazoa; phylum Arthropoda; class Insecta; order Lepidoptera; family Erebidae; genus Euclidia; species Euclidia mi. The sequence continues at coordinate 24,717,892 of OX123187.2, forward strand.
TATTGTAAGTTAAGCAATGTTTGCATTTTTTTTCATAGGTAGGTGTGTTGGTTCGTGGGATCTCCACCTTGTCGTGGTGGGGGGGCTCAGTAACCGTGGATTTGTCATCCGCGGTGAAGCTAAGAGGGATCCAGGAGGGGACTCTCCGCGTGGGCTTGGAGGGGCCTACGCAGGATGCGTCCAACGGTGCGGGTGCGGGGGACAGTTCTGTCTGTCCCTCGCAGTCGGGTGCGGTCGCGGGAGGAGAGGCGTGTCGGCGTTGCGTTGCCGCGCGCCCTATCTCCTGCGACCAAATGGGGGCCCAACATTCGATGCGTCGCGGTGGGGCCGCAGAGGAAGAGGAGATGCGGTGTTGCGTTGTAGTCCTCCCTATCCTCTGCGGCCGCTGGGTGTTTTAGCGCCGGAGCCCAACACCTTAATCCGCCGCCAAGGGGGCTTTGTTCGGAGCCTGCCTAACCATCTGGCGGGCCAATGCCCGTCGGAGGGTGGCGACGAATGCTTCGGCGATGCCCTGCCCTCCGACACACGGGTACATGAGAAAGTCGAGGTGGTTTTAAGTGGAAGCACCACATATACTCCGGCTCTCATTTCCCCCAAGAGTCGGAGATCCGAAGGGATTATCCACCTCGTAAAAAAAAAGAAAAATAAAAAAAAGGTAGGTAGGTAATTAAGTTGAGTGACTGTTCGTCATCCAGCCTTTCACAGCCCATTGCTAGACATCGGCCTCTCCCTACTGTGTTCTCTATGGCTATGTTCCGATAACAAGTGCTTATCGGGCGTTATTATAATACTTATTTACAATTTGACCCAAAGCGTACAAATACCAGCGCGTCCTTTTAGTAAAAGTACCTATGTTTGATACTACTCTAGTGTCCGTCAGTTGTCAAACGGCGCTTTATCCCTGCAATGCAGCGCGAGAAGGAATTAGGTGATCGCCGTGTAGGGCACTTGTCATCCAAGTTAAACTTAAAGCTTGGCATTAAATAAACACACTGATCGCTACTTAACAAACGTACTGTAACAGTACAGTAATCTTGTGTTGCTTTCATGTACTATACGCACTCTAAGTACGCCAACCGTATCATGCACTCCATTACGATCTCATCCTAAACCACCATAATGCATCACACCAGGGCCTCAAGTCGGCTATTGTAATATTGTCATAATGGTCTATCACTGACTTCATAATTGTTGATTTTGACAAGTTTGGTAGTCTACTGTTACAATGGCGTCATTATGACTTTCCAATGGTTAACCACTGATACTCCATTGAAAGACATGGCATAGATTGGTAGTCTCGTACATAATGACAAATCAATGACTGACGTAAGCGGTAGTCTGCTTATATTTTTACAGTTCCTTGATCAGTGACCTACCATGGTAACAACGCCATTGTGCAGTCATTGCTTTTGCCGAGTGTTTGCTTGTAAAACAGAGTAAGAGACAATCAAAGAGTATAATTACTACGAAAAGGGAACAATGTATTCACTGCGAGCTACTATTCTCGAGCTAGCCAACGCAGTGGATGCTAGTGAAAGAAGAAGGACGGAATACAGAAGGCGTCGTCGAGCCCGTCGCTTAACGGGGATGACAACAAACACCTTTACGGATATTCCCGAGGCGGAATCTGTAAAAACGTTTCATCTTACAAAGGATTCAGTTAGCGGGTTAATTCAAAATCTCATTCCCCTTAAGGCAAGGCCGCGTCGAAACGATTACGTATCAGCAGAAATGAAGGTGAGAAAACTGAAGTTAATATTGATTCAAGTTCAAATTCAAAATCCTTTATTCATTTGGGTCACAATGTGACGCTTATGAACGTCAAAATAATAAATTTATAAAATAATTACATATACTCAAATTTAAAACATTATTACTGTATGCTTCTACATTTACATTTACTGCCACGTTCGCAAAGCAATAGGTAGAACCATGAGAAAGAACGGGCAATAAAACTCACGGTCACTCTTTTTCATCGCCAGGTTTTGCATAATACACAATTTATATTTTGTAAGGTGCTGCAACTGTTACACCTTCTATATCACTTGTATATATTTACTGTACATAATAATACTCAAGCATGATACTTTTGGTTAGCCTCCTCAGAATAGACATGGTGAAACAGGAGCATCCACTTACATTATATATACCTAATAATGCAGGCAATCCGCGAAAGTGATCAGAACCATGATGGACATGATGCCGTTAAATATTAAAATCTAATACCAGCCCGCAAGACCGTCATCGACCAGTCATCGCAAGTAGCACCCGTTCACGAGTATGACGCATGTGCCAGCCATCATCCCTCTCGCCATATTAGAGGGACAGGGATGACCCGACACACGACGCCACCACAAGAAATGACATTTTAGTGAGCATGACGACAACGGTATACGAACCAGCAGTAAGAAACAATCTATTGGTATACTAACCATGACCGCCAATTACCTCGCTTTTCCAGATCGTTATTATTAACATAAGTTAGTGGAACGCGTGAAAGAATGCAAATGTAGAAAGAATTTTGTGAAGGTGACAAGTGAACAATGATATGATCAGGGATAAATAATGTAAAACTATATTCAACAAATCATAAAAATATCCAAATCCTGCAAAAATCATGTGTTCACCAGGCACCTCCACTTAACATGTAAATAAAATAATCGTGAGTTAAACAGGCCTAAGCCTATCCCCAAGGTGTCTTATCATCTAAAAATTCCTTAATAGTGTAATAAGCCCTTTGTAAAAGAAAGTTCCTAATTGTCCGTTTGTATTTGTGCATGGGTAAATTCATTATTTCAAGAGGCAATTAGTTGAAAAATCGTATACCAATCCCCGCAAATGAGTTCTGAACTTTATGTAGACGGTAGTTAGTTCCCACCAGTTTCTGCTTATTCCTTGTGCTCACTTTGTGCAAATCACTATTTTTGCGGTACAGAATTAAGTTTTTCTTAATGTACATTAAGTTAGCATATATATATTGCGATGCAACTGTCAATATATCTACTTCTTTAAATTTATCACGTAAAGAATCTCTAGCACCTAACTTATAAATTGCACGTATTTTGAATGACAAAAATAGTCTGTATTTCAGGAGCTGTACCCCATAACATTATTCCGAAAGACATTACGCTGTGAAAATAACTAAAGTAAACTAGTCTAGCAGTATCTATATCTGTGAATTCCCTAACTTTTCTAACTGCAAACGCTGCAGAACTAAGTTTTACTGCGAGACAGGATATTTGGGCGCCCCACTGAAGCTTACAATCTATAGTTACACCTAAGAATACGGTTGATTCGACTAGTTGAATTGTTTCCTTATTTAAAATTATATTAGTAGGAACACTTTTGACATTAGGCAAAGAGAATTTAACACATTTGGTTTTACATGAGTTGAGTACCAAATTATTTGTCGAAAACCAATCTAATACTTGTGCAAGAGTGTTATTGACGGTATCAAAGTTACTTAAATTACGATCAACTTTAAAAATTAGTGACGTATCGTCGGCAAACAAAACAATATCACATAAATTTTGTACAAAGAACGGCAAATCATTAATATATATTAAAAAAAGAAATGGACCGAGAATAGAGCCCTGTGGAATGCCCATTCCTACTGGCAAACCTAGAGACCTACTCCCATTAACATCTACATACTGAATTCTATCACTAAGATAGCTGGCAACAAGATTGAGTGCGGTATCTCTAATACCATAAAGTTTCAATTTAAGTAAAAGTGTATTATGTTCCACACAGTCAAAGGCCTTTGATAGGTCACAAAAACCACCAATGGCATCCTTCGAGTTTTCCCAAGCATTAAAAATATGCTTTAAAAAAAGTTACACCGACATCAACGGTGGAGCGACCCTTAGTAAAGCCATACTGTTCACTGTGAAATAAATTATTTGTGTGAAAGTGGCTCTCTAGTTGATGCAAAATAATCTTTTCAAAAATTTTACTAATAGCAAGATAGAAATTGGCCGAAAATTACTAGGGTCGCTCTTTGATCTTTTTTTGAATAATGGTATTACTTTACTGTGTTTCATTATATCAGGAAATACTCCTGTATCTACGCATCTGTTGAATATTGCAGCTAAATATGGAGCTAAGCTAGAAAAAATTTGTCGCACAAGTTTAACAGAAATGCCCCATAAGTCAACAGATTTTTTATTATTGAGCGTCTTGAATACCTTCAGTATGTCATTGGTGTCAATATATTTAAAATTAAAGAGCACATCACACTCATTCACATTGCCCCTAACCAACATTTCTGCTTTGCTTGGACATGAATCTAGACAGCTGGTTGTGTTCACTGGTATGTTTATGAAGAAATTGTTAAATGTCTGAGCAACATCAGTTTTCCTAGTAATAATTTCACCATTCAATTTTAATTCATTATTGTTATCTACTAATTTAGCTCGACCAGTCTCATTGTTAATAATGCTCCAAGTAGTTTTAATTTTGTTCTTGGATTATTTGATTTTATTGCTTAAATATAAGGATTTGGCTAAAGCACATGTCCTCTTAAAAACCTTTGAATAATTTCTAACATATTGAATAAATTCAGGATTAAAATTGTATTTCTTCATACCATATAGATCATACAACCTAGCTCTACTTTTGTATATACCTACTGTTGCCCAATCACAAAAATTTACTTTAATGCTCCTTGCAAACGTCTTCAGTTTAAAAAATTTATTGTACTCATCATTAACAATTTTAAATAAGCATTTATATAATTCATCAGGATCATCAACGGTTAAGTCAATACTGGCGATTTTGGCAGCAACATCATTACTAAAGTGTTTGAGGCGAGCAGAGGTCATTGGCCTACATGTAATTTCTTGTACTTTAGGGGTTGTATTAGTTGGAATTACAACCTTTTGCCCGCAGTGATCCGATGTCAAGTCAGTTAAAACAGCCTTACTTAAATAAAGACAATTGCAAAAAACATTATCTAAGTATGTAGACGAATGTGAAGTTATTTTGGTTGGTTCAGAGAACAAAACATTTAAATTAAATGACCTAAATAAGCTAACTAGCCTAGTAAAAATTGGTGATTTTTCTAACAAATTGACATTAAAATCGCCGCATACGATTATATACTTCCTACTAGAAATTATGTGTTTTAAGACATCCTCTATAATGTTTTCAAACTGAGAAAAATCGCTTTGTGGTGGTCGATACACACACACTATAATATGTTGTTCAAGCTCAACACAAGAAATCTCAGCAGTACGCTCGATAGAAAGTTTAGCTATATCCTTACGTTCTTTACATTTCAAACTATTACATACATATATTAGAGAGCCACCACGAATAACCTTCTTTCTTACGAATGCACTTATAACTGAGTAATGTTGTTTGTTAAATATTAATTGGTCACCTCGCAACCAATGTTCCGTAATAAATAAGATATCAATCTTATGTTTATTTAAAAATAAATCTATTTCTAATTCTTTGCCAGATAGGCCTTGTATGTTTTGATGAACTCTTTATTGGTTATTCTATTCCTATAAACAAGAAATGAGTTGATTAATGTTATATTTTTATTGCAGATTCTGATAGCACTCTCATTTTACGCATCATGGTTTTACCAGACCTTGATTAGACAGGGTGCCCTCCATAACGTTTCGCAAATTACTGTGTCACGGTAGATGAAAGAAATTACAGAGGCAGTATATAAAATCTACCATCAATGTATTAAATGGAAAGGAAATGGATTGGAAAGGAATATTATAGTTCGCCAGTTTCAGTTTGTGGTTTTCTAAATTGGATGTTCAAGTAATGTTTTTACACATTGGGAATGAAAGTGTTAGGATAATGATGATTATAGATAGTGACCAGCAGTGGCTTGGTACTTAAATAAATGATAACATCATACCTATGTGATACTTTGAAATATTAGTACAATAAGGTCTTCCTGATCTCTTTTTAATATTGCCGTACCTACCTGACAGGAAGGTTAATGTTTTTACACATTGGGAATGAAAGTGTTAGGATAATGATGACTATATAGTGACCTGACTTTATAATATAATGTTCTTAATATATCAATATATTATTCTACCTACACTTTATGGAGTCTTCTAAAGAATTTTAATTTAATTCAATTAAATAACGGCTGAATTATGATAAAAAGTGTTTCTAAATGAATTGCATAGTATAGAAGATCTTAGTATATAAGAATATGATGTAATGAGTGGTGAAGACACTGAAGCTCGATCTCAATGAACGTGACCAACAACTCCTTGCCAACGATATTGAGATCACAAACATCCCGGAGAGCAACGGTGAAAACTATATTCACACTATGGGTCTCATAGCTACCAAACTGGGTGTAGCTATTGAGGACCGTGACGCGTGAGCGAGGGAAGCCGGGTTGCGATGTGAGTGGAAGTTTGTCTGGACCAACAGAGGCCGAATATTTGCCCGAAAAACACCCGGCGATGACGTCTGCCCCATACGCAACGAGGCTGACATCGTGTCCACGTTCGGCGCCGAAACTGGAACGCAAAATAAAACAAAATAATAGTTTGTATAATTTTTATTTGCAGATTCTTACTTACTATAATAACATGCGTATCTGGTTTTTGTTGAACATACGCATTATTAACATGATGATAAATGCCAAGAATAGATAACTAAATAATTTCAGAGTACATTTAATATCGTCATTCCAATTTATTATATTTTATTTGTTTTTGTGTATGAGAACTATGCTCCTAAAATGTATTTTATGTAAATTACATAATAATTTCGTGTGTTCTTTACATAATTGCAACTTCATATCATGTATCAATGACGAAAAATAAATTGTTTAAGTTGAGTCTTTTCAATGCGGGCTCTCTTGCTACTGGACAAGATGAATGTTCAAACATGAACATGACATTCTTGGCATTCCAACACACATCCAACTTATCACCGAGGAAGATGCGTGATATTTTAAGATCAACTAACTTATCACGTACGGCGGTCGGCTCAAAGATGCTGCATCGGCGCAATACACCGACGGCACACAACTAAATACGTGTGTATGTGTATATAGAATAAGTTTAGTATATAAGACAATAATTTTAAGAAATAAATCAGTCATTTGTTCACTCCTGACTTTGACTCATTACCCTTCCCAAACCTCTCACTGCGGCCAAGACACCTTTAGCCGTCACCCTGATCGGTCTTGTGAGTCTGCTCGACCGGCAGTGAGAAAACCATTTCCACCACCCCTAAATCCTACCCAATTCCGTCTGTCGCCTTAGGTCTCCCGGTGGCAGATATCCTGGACTATTATATATAAGTATTTATAAAATACGATATAGTAGGGCTAGGGGGATAGGGACATTAGGGTTTAGGGACCACAACAACGACGCCTTTGTAGGAATTAGATAGGTTGTAGGAATAGTTCATAGGACACCTAGGTTTACTACATAATACGTAGGATAGGTGTTAGATTAGATCTAAAATAGGGATAGGTTTGTCGTAGGTAGGTTAGGCTAGATATAGGAACCAGTAGGCTTAAATTAGGATAAGTCTTGGTTTAGGTACGTGCAAGCTTAGGGCTATACTTAAGAGCTATCGAAGGTTAGGCCCTAACTTGTACATTGGTCCTTCGAGCAAAAGCGATATAACATCTCTGGAACTCCTGTTCCCGTAGGCTGACTAGCTGACTGACTGACACTTATTATATTGCGGGCTAGTGTTCCCCAATTGCACTAGTCTCGTGGTATAGTAAGAGACTAACTAACTTGGTTGCGTCGGGTGGTAGCGAATCAGGTATCGGTCTCCCACAAGCGGGTCGCCCCGGTACTCGAGAAGTCGCACTTACCGTTTCGAGGACGAGATTGCAACCAAGTTGAGGGAAAGACATTAGTATTTTAAGGTTTATTAGGATAAGATAGGGATAACAAGGAAGTATGGATACCCTACAAATAAATGAACTTATAAAAAGCCAAGAAGGCAACTATACAGAAATAGCAAGAGTATTTACTAATATCAAAAAGGATTCAGCATCCAGGAAAACACAAAACTACATCACCGAAAGAAAACTACGGCTGACAGACATTTATACAAAAGCGAAGGAAAATCATGCAAAACTACTTGATCAAGACATTTTGCAGGACCACGCTTACATCAAAACTAAATATTTTGACACAATTACGAAACTATACACGGAGGTTATGGAATACTTAGATAGCTGTGACCCGGGAATTCAGCAAAACAAGCCTGTTGAAGCGGAAATTAACCCAGAACTTAAACCAAACTCAAAACATTCCGTGAAGCTAAATATACAGCTATACCGTATAAAAAATCTTAAACAAGTTTTACAAAAAGCAGCATCGTCGGTGTCAGAAGACAAAGGCAACTCATATTACACAGCATTAATAGAGAATCTTCAAAAACAGTGGCGGCAAGTGGAAGAAGACCATTTTAGCATCCTTAGCGAAGAAGATATGGAACACAGCTATTTCCGAGATAATGTCTTGGACATATTAAAAACAGAATATGATGACATCATGGATCAATTGTATGATGCAATATACTCCAAAAAATCTAATCATACATCAGTAAAATTACCAAAAATCATTATTCCCCAGTTTACTGGAAGCTACGAATCGTGGAGCTCATTTTACGACTTATTTTTGAAAATAATACATCAAGATAAATTCTATAAATTCTAATTAAGCATCTAACTGTCTGCGAGGCTAACTATGCAACGGCGTGGTTATTGCTAACAAATCGCTACAATAACGAAAGACTGATTATTACAAAACATATTGATAACATATTAAATATACCGAAAATTATGAAGGCTACTGCCGCCAATTTAAAAAAGTTACACGATACGTTCAATGAAAATCTAGAAGCGCTGAAAAATCAGAACATAGATATATCTACGTGGGATCCGATTCTTACAAGAATTTTGAGTCGGAAATGGGATAGCGAAACTGAGGAAAAATATGAATATCAACTATTAGAGCCAAATAAACCACAACCGCTTTCAAGCATGATGAGATTTTTGGAAAAGCGTTTCAAATGCCTAGAAAATCTTAATAACGATCTATATCAGTCCAAGCCACGCTATGAGTCATTACAAACAATTAATAAACAATTAGATAATTACAGGGAAAAGTGCTGGTTGTGTAAAAATTACGATCACATAATATACAGGTGCACACGGTTTTTAGCGTTATCAGCACAACAACGTAATGACAAAGCGAAGGAACACCGAGTCTGCAAAAAATGCTTAATGCATGATTCATTTACTAGATGCCACAGTGTAAGAAATTGTAGAATTTGCGGAAATAGCAATCATCACTCATTATTACACCTTGAACTTGAATCGGAAGTATACAACAAAAATAAATACGAGGGAGAGTACAAAAGGGAAAATAGAATTTATAAAGTATCGGTGCCTGAGATAAACAAACCTGAATCAAGAACCATGTCAAATATATCGTTCATTTCAGAACCTGATGTACAGAAAATGACGTTGTTAGCAACAGCACTAGTACGAGTTAACGGTATAGATGGCACGCCACATTTGCTTAGAGTACTGTGCGATCAAGGTTTACAAGCCTCCTTTTGTACGGAAGAGGTAGCACAATTATTATCGTATCCTCGTAGCAAGCTCAAATCCGAAATAAGCGGTATTGCGGACGAGAAACCCAAAATATCAAACTACTGTATAGATGTCGAAATACAACCAAGATTTCCCACGGAGTATAAGCTGCCCGTAACGCTTATTATTCTACCAAAATTAACTGGTGCCTTGCCAGATAGAACCATAGAGCCGCTAGAAACAAATTGCTTAGTAAACAAACTAGTTGCAGATCCAACTTATTACAAGCGGGGTCCAATAGACATAATATTGGGCGCTCAAGAATATAGTAAGTTACTGTTAAATGGTTTACATAAAATTCAAGATGGAATTATCGCCCAAAATACAGAGTTTGGCTGGATTTTATCCGGAATTTGTAACAGCTCGAATAACAACAGTTTTAAAATTCTCAGTGTGACAACACACACTGCTGAAATGAAGCAATTAACAAGATTTTGGGAATTAGAAGAGGTTTCTGGAACGTATCAATGGTCCAATGAAGACGAATTATGTGAATTTTTTTATCAACAAACAACGAAACGTAATTCGGACGGAACTTATACCGTAAGACTTCCGTTAAAAAATACCAATATAGACTATGGAAACACGCGGCAATTGGCGGTAGCAAGACTTTTACAGTTGGAACGGAAGTTCGCAAAAAATAAAAAGTTACAAACCCAATATCAAGAGTTTCTCACTGAATATCGTGAAATGGGGCATATGAGAAAAGTTCGCAAAAGTGATTATTACCAAGGAAAATATTATATACCACACCAACCAGTAATTAAGGAGGACTCAATAACAATAAAACTAAGAGTAGTGTTCGATGCCAGCTGTAAAACAAATGATAGTATAAGTTTGAATTCCAATATGTTTACGGGACCCAGATTACAGCAAGACCTTGCTTCAATATTATTACGTTGGCGAAAACACAAGATTGTGTTTATGGCAGACATCGAAAAAATGTACAGGTTCATAAACATTGATAAACAAGACTGGGCATACCAATGAATACTTTGGCGAGAATCACCAGAAAAACCCATAGAAGAATATGAATTAACGACTGTTACATTCGGAATCGCTTCGGCTCCTTATCTAGCCATAAGGACTCTCCAAGACCTGGTTATATGTGAAAAGGAAAACTACCCAGAAGCCAGTCAGGTGGCACTACAAGATTGCTACGTCGACGACATTTTGTCAGGCGAAAATGACATACAATCAGCGAAAATGTTACAAAGAGATTTAATACGTATGTTAAGGGCAGGTGGATTCAATCTTAGAAAATGGTCTTCAAATAGTGCCGAATTACTAGAAAATATACCGAATAGTAGTCAAGATAACATGTTAAAGATACCCTTTGATGAGACGAGGAAGTCACTTGGAATACTATGGTCTCCAACAAAAGACAGTTTTTATTTTGAAATTACGGTAAAAAAAAGACAACAGCCAACCAAGCGATTTATTCTCTCAGAAGTCGCAAAAATATTTGATCCACTGGGTTGGTTAGCGCCAGTCATAAATAATATGAAACTTATTATTCAAGAACTATGGACGAATGGAAGCGAATGGGATCAGCCCGTAAATAGCAGTATAGAAAAAAGATGGATAGAGATACAAGACCAAATGAAAACACTTGAGAGCATTTCTATCCCAAGATGGTGTAATTTTACGCCGATGGCACTATTCGAACTGCATGGCTTTAGTGATAGCTCCGAAAAAGCGTATGGAGCAGTGGTATATGGTCGCGTACGTAATGACGACAATAGTTATAACATAATACTATTACAAGCAAAGTCTAAAGTAGCACCAAAGAAACAAAAGATCACACTACCTAAATTAGAGCTATGTGCAGCTCGATTACTAACAAAAATGATGGACAAGATTATAGACGTTCTAAAAATTCCGATAATACACACATATTGCTGGACAGACTCAATGATCACGCTTGGATGGATTAAAGGAGAAGCGGATAGATGGCAAACATTTGTAGCTAATAGGGTATCTGAAATACAAAAAATATTACCTAACGCAAAATGGAATTACGTTAAAACGTGTCAGAACCCCGCAGATTTTATTACAAGGGGTGTTGCTCCGAATAAATTACAACAGTTAGAGTTGTGGTGGAACGGACCATCATGGCTGAAAAATTCGACCCTTCCGTTAACAAAAACCATACCAGAAATATGTGAAGAAATCAAACGATCGTATCACATAACGTTAAAACCATGTGATGCGGTATGGGATAGATTTTCCAGTTTCAAACGAATGATAAGAGTTTTATCTTATTGCTATAGATTTATAAGTAAACGAAAAAACACTGCAGTATTGAACCTCGAAGAAATGTCCAGAACAACAAAGCAGGTACTACTAATTGTTCAGCAAGAGGCATTCCCAGAAGAATACACATCAATTAAAAATGGATTGTCCATAAAAAAGGGCAGCAAGATATCAAGTCTTGATCCATTTATCGGCGCAGACGGCCTATTGCGCGTTGGTGGCCGGCTACATAACTCACATCTCCCATATGATCAAAAGCATCCTGTACTGTTACCTCACAACCATCACGTAACATCTATTTTAATTCATGATGCTCACTTAGCAACACTTCACGGAGGAAACAAATTAACTTTAGCATACATACAACAAAAATATTGGATCCTTGGAGGAAAACAAGCAGTGAAAGCATACGTAAGAAAATGCGTAAATTGTATCAGATACAAAGCGACCCCCATGGTACAAAAAATGGGAATACTACCAGAAGCTAGAGTAACAAAATCCTTTCCATTTAGCCACACAGGAGTAGACTACGCAGGTCCTATACAAGTCAGAGCAATGAAAGGACGTGGGCATAAGTCCTACAAAGGATACATTGCCATTTTTGTCTGCCTCTCAACAAAGGCAATACACTTAGAACTAGTTGGTGACTTATCTACAGAAAGTTTCATTGCAGCGTTACGTAGGTTTACGGCACGCAGAGGTCCAGTATCTCACATGTATAGTGATAACGCAACGAACTTTGTGGGAGCTGCAAATTACCTGTACAAAGAATTATTAGAAATAACACAGTCGGAGAATTTTCAAAACAATATGACTACTATGGGAATACAATGGCATTTTATACCCCCATCGTCACCGCACTTCGGAGGCATTTGGGAAGCCGGAGTTAAATCAATGAAATATCATCTACGCAGAGTTATAGGGGAATAAACCCTTACATATGAAGAACTGTCGACATTCTTACATCAAACGGAAGCGTGTTTAAATTCCAGACCACTCTGTGCGCAAAGTGAAAATATAAATGATAACGTTGTGTTAACGCCTAGTCATTTTTTAATTGGACGAGAAGCAGTTGGAATGCCGGATCCGATCGCAGAATTAAATACAGATATTCTAAATAGATGGAGGCATATACAAAAAATGAAAAAGGACTTCTGGAGAAGCTGGACGAATGACTACTTACATCAATTACAACAACGATATAAATGGAAAACAAACCAAGAAAATTTAGCAGTAGGAACTTTAGTGTTAATAAAAGATGAAAATTTTAGCCCCAGCAAATGGCCACTAGCAAAGGTTAAAGAAATATATGAGGGCAACGACGGTTTAACTAGGGTTGTAACGCTCATAAAACCGTCAGGTGGTACGCAGAAACGATCAATCAATACATTTATCCCATTACCAGTAAGAGATGACGACGTACAAAACAATAATACTACTACAAATACCGTGCATGCACACGGGGCAATACTAAACGAAAACAAAAAGAAAACACTATATCCGAAGACGCCAGTCATAACTTTAAAAGGATTTACGAATTTATTATTGTTTTTTCAAATCTTCGGGTTAGTATCATCCACACCTACATATTCAGTAAAAAACTTAGCACCAGGATTCTATGTTGAACAAATAGGGGTAGCTAACATTGACAGAGGGATGTTTAGAATAGAAACAATATACAATAGAGAACGGGTGAACCAAGACAATTTCAAAATAAAAATGGCAACGTCAAAATTTCAGCAACTGTGTACCAATGCCTCGGCAGTAACAACAGAAACACATTGTGAACAGTTTTATCATCATTTAGTGGAGCAAGAAACAAAATTTGAGCGAATCAAAGAATATTTCTCTGAGATACCATATACCAGGCGCAAACGTGGATTACTAGGACAATTTCTAACATCCATTTTTGGCGTAAATGACGAGGTTTACAAAGACATTGATTCTTTAAATATAAACCAACAAAAACTAATAGAAGCCGCAAGCCATCAGACTAAATTTATGATATCAGCAGTTTCACAAGTGAACAACACTGAGGACCGAATAAGGAAGAAATTAGAAGGGTTCCAATCAAAATTAAACCAGGTCATAGATAATATAAATAGTTATGATCATTGGTATGTTAGTACTAACCACAACAGTATAAAAATCCAAATAATGCAGACGTACCAGCTTGCCAGCAATTATATTGAAGAAATTTTAAATTACTACCAAGGCCTTTTAGAAATATATTTAACTAAAGCTAATATATACAACGTCTTGTCTCCAAAAAATGTTAGCGATATAATATTATCTGCAAATAAGAAGTTGCCATCAAATTTACAAATAATACAGCAGCAATTACTAGAAACCAAGATAATCGAAAATGCGAGCCATATACAGGTGCACGCATATTTCCCTATACAAGATATAACAAGGTACACTTTAATTCATGTCACACCCATTCCAAAGAGAAACATAAACAATTCATTTCAAAGTATAAATGTTCAAAAACCATACATTGGAGTTGACTACAATCACGAATTATATTTCGAGTTAAGCCATGAAGAATTTAAAAGTTGTATACAAAGACACAGTAGGTTTATTTGTTTTCCTGGGGCGGTGAAGAACATGCAATTGAACGAAAATTGCATTGTTGATCAGTTGTTCAAAAATCACACTCATACGAAATGTCCTGCTAAATATTTTGAAATGCCTAATAAGATAATATGGAAACAATTATGTATGCCTAATTCATGGTTATTTATATCGAAAAGCGGCGTTACTATCTCTATTATTTGTGACGGGCAACGAGAAGAAATAATGATCAGGGATGTTGGTGTTATAAGAATCGCTGACAATTGTATTATAAAGTCAATTAACAATAGACTTGCTGCCAAGAGAGCATTATCGGTGCAGGTCATATCATCATACTCCAAGCAGTTAAAATTCACGATAGATACCTTTGAACAAACAAATAATAAAGTGCCAAATATAACAAAAGAGGAAGTAATAGATAGTTCTCATGACTTTACCAACATTTAATTAATGGAGAAACCTCATTAGATACGGAATTGAGTAATAGCATTTGGAAGAAAATTAGCACACATACCTATATAGTCAGTTCTATTGCATCAGTAATCGTTATAACTATCTGCTTACTCATCTTCTGCTACAGTCCAAAGATAACATCATGCATCGGATCCACCATACAGCGTCACAACAGTCGTCGGAAGCGGTCACAGCATGCAACGCCCCCAGGAGCCGCTGTTGAACATCCACAGTTTCCTATCTACAGCCAGGCCAATCGCCAACCGAAGCCGCCCAGAAAAAGGCCCGGAAGTGAAGAACCGCCAGTCGTCACCGATGCAGTACAACTATACGAGTTGAAGCCTATTGCGGAGACGCCAGAATGTCCACACCTGAATAGAAGACCATCCTGAAGCCTGCCCCGGAGAGACGCCAGAATGTTCAAACATGAACATGACATTCTTGGCATTCCAACACACATCCAACTTATCACCGAGGAAGATGCGTGATATTTTAAGATCAACTAACTTATCACGTACGGCGGTCGGCTCAAAGATGCTGCATCGGCGCAATACACCGACGGCACACAACTAAATACGTGTGTATGTGTATATAGAATAAGTTTAGTATATAAGACAATAATTTTAAGAAATAAATCAGTCATTTGTTCACTCCTGACTTTGACTCATTACCCTTCCCAAACCTCTCACTGCGGCCAAGACACCTTTAGCCGTCACCCTGATCGGTCTTGTGAGTCTGCTCGACCGGCAGTGAAAAAACCATTTCCACCACCCCTAAATCCTACCCAATTCCGTCTGTCGCCTTAGGTCTCCCGGTGGCAGATATCCTGGACTATTATATATAAGTATTTATAAAATACGATATAGTAGGGCTAGGGGGATAGGGACATTAGGGTTTAGGGACCACAACAACGACGCCTTTGTAGGAATTAGATAGGTTGTAGGAATAGTTCATAGGACACCTAGGTTTACTACATAATACGTAGGATAGGTGTTAGATTAGATCTAAAATAGGGATAGGTTTGTCGTAGGTAGGTTAGGCTAGATATAGGAACCAGTAGGCTTAAATTAGGATAAGTCTAGGTTTAGGTACGTGCAAGCTTAGGGCTATACTTAAGAGCTATCGAAGGTTAGGCCCTAACTTGTACAATGAATTTATGTTGGCTATGCATTAACACTCGGTGAATATAGTGTTTTTTTTATATAGTAATAGGCGGCAAACGAGCAGACGGATTGCCTGATGGTAAGCAATTACCGCCACCGATGGACACAAGCAACACCACAGGAGTCACAAGTGCGTTGCCGCCCCTTGGGGTTGGGGAAAGGGATAGGATGAGGAGTGGGATAAGGGAGAAGGAATGGGGGATAGGGACTCCGGCACTCTCACTCACCGAACGAAACGCAACAGTTTAGGTACTGTTACTTTACGTCGATTTTCTGTGAGAGGGTAGTACTTCCCCGGTCGAGCCGGCCCATTCATGCTGAAATCAGCAAGGCTCTACTACCGTGAAATAAATAAAAAGTGGCAATAAATGAGACATGGCTACGAGTGGGAGAGGAGGGTAGAGCTCCGGCTGTGCAGGATTACCACCTTAAACATGTACGTGGTGGCCGTGGTGGGGGAGTTGCGTTTTATGTTAAGGATGGTGTACGTGTACGTGTATTGGCTCATCCGGAGGATGCACAGGTCGAACAATTGTGGTTGAGCATAACATTAAACAAAAAGAAACTCCTTGTTGGCACCGCGTATCGGCCACCATGGCTAGATCTGACTTGTTTTATTGACTCCATGACAGCGAGCATTAGCGCCTTGGCCCCATATGACAATATTATACTACTAGGGGACTTTAATGTCAATATGTTAGATCAGGATACATCCAAATATAGGCAGCTGGTAGACTTTATAAATGACTGTGGTCTTGAGCAGATAGTGACCACGCCGACACATTTCACTCAGGAGAGCTGTTCACTTATAGACATAATTTGCATAGATTCCCGTTATAGAAAAGTATGTGTGGATCAAATTGTTGAGCTGGGCCATCAGTCTTTTGTGAAATGTGAACTTATAATAAAAAAAGACAAACCCCAGTCATGAATAGTGAAATATCATCCATTCAAAATTATAGTTTTTGAGAACTTCGCTAGTGACCTGGATATTATTCGATGGGATTTTATATGTGGGGCAGGGAATATCGATAGTATGGTATCTGTGTTTACTCAATGTATTTTACAACTATTTGACGCACATGCCCCTTTAATGGTTAGGGTTTTCCGTGGCCCTGCAACCCCTTGGATAACTGACACAATTAAATTAATGTTTGGTCTGCGTAATGACGCGCGTAATCGATATCACGATCCTAAACGTCAAGTCAAGGCATCCTTGCATGCCGAAAAAACAGCCTATTTTAATAAGCACATTAATGATAAAATACATGACCCAAAAGCTTGTGGAATAATTTGAAGACACATGTATATCAATCTAATTAGGGGACTACTTTGCCATGTCATTTACATGACCTACACGCAATAAGTACCGCTTTCCTGGACGTTCCCGACAGTCCACATGTGTCAATTTCTCAATTAACCTTTTTTGAATTTCATAGTTACGGAACATCTGCGTTCTCACTTAAAACTGTAGATCAAGAGCCTATTTTGAAAATAATCACAGGTATTACGACAAATGCTCAGGTTATAGACGGGATCTCCATAGAGATGTTGAAGCTCACACTACCACAAAGTCTTTCTGCAATAAAAGATATAGTAAATACTTCCATCAATACCAATACGTTTCCTGAATTTTGGCGCTGTGCAAAGGTCTTGCCATTACCTAAAAATAATACCCCTTGGACTTACAAAGACAAGACCTGCGTCCGATAAGCATATTGCCTTGCTTGTCCAAGGTTCTGGAGCGGGTTGTATATTTACAAATGATGGAATATCTGGAAACAAACAACATTCTCCCTGAATTACAGTCTAGTTTCAGACGGGGACGCGGTACGGCAACGGCTCTAGCGGATGTGGTAGGTAATATAATTAAAGCGCGGGACAGGGGGGAGGGTACTATTCTGACATTATTGGACTACTCCCAACTTTTGACGCCATAAATGTGCCACTGTTAATTTTAAAATTAAAATATTATGGTTTTAGTGAAAGCGCAGTCAAATGGTTCAATGGATATTTGACAAACAGATCGCAGTACGTCGAGATTCAGAAGGAGGATGGTTCTTCAATCTATGATCCTAATCGGTATTTCGAGGAATTCCACAAGGATCCATCCTTGGACCTTTGCTGTTCGTCATCTATACTGCTGACATAACAAAATGTTTGACAGATTGCCAATACCATATATAAGCGGATGATCTACAACTGTATGTGTTATTTAGAGCGGAAGATACGACTGCTATGGCCTTGAAGATTAATAGAGTTCTGAGGGAGGTGGTCAGATGGTCTGAGGAAGATTCCCTGGTTTTAAATCCACTTAAGTCTAACTATATGATACTGGGCAGTAAAAACAAATAAAAGACATTTTATTAGCTAAGCCCGTTATAAAAGTTAAAGGGGTTGAAATATCAAGAGTGGATTCGGCATGCAACTTGGGATTGATAATAGACCCGGAACTTCACTTTGAAGCGTATGTTAGCAATGTTGCAAAAAATAGTTTTTATAGGTTAAAGTTACTTTATAGGTTTAGAAGTTATTTAAGTGTTGCATTGCGAAAGAGGTTAGTAGACAGCTTAGTACTAGCAAAATTTAACTTTTTGGATATTGTGTATGGTCCATGTTTGCTGCTTAGAACCACCCGATAGATACAACGGGTTCAAAATGCTTGTGCCAGGTTCTGTTTCGATATCCCACGTCGTAGCCATGTCACACCGTACATAAATCAAGCCAATATTTAAAATATGATGGCGCGACGACAGCTTCATCTGGCTACGCTATTATTTGGAGTTATAAACACACAGAAACCGATATACCTGTTTAATATGTTAAGTTGGAGACAGGTCCACTATTCGTACTCCACTCGTTCCACTTCCAACCCGCTTACAATGCTAAAGTATAAAACAACAGCATTTCAGGGCTGTTTCAAATATGCCGCAACGCGTTGTTGGAACGATTTACCTCCCCCATTGAGATCACTAAAAACAAAAGCAAGTTTTAAATTTCACTTAAAAAGATATCCTTTATCAACACAATAAGTTATAATAAGTATAAAAACCAAGTGTTACTTACGTAATGGTTGTGATCTGCGGACGAGGTAGGTATGTCGACGTTTGGGCGTCACGAGGCGGCTAGTCAATAAATTATTATTATTTATCAGCATTGTATCAATCAGGCCTGATGGTTGGAAGTGTGACGAATTTTATTGATGCAACAGTTTGTGGTTGATGAATGTGGCACTGATAATAATATACTTCTTTTATAAATAACAAACTATCCATTTGATAGGTATGTTATAAGTTTTGTCTATGCAAACAATGATTACATAATAAGCGCACCGCGCGCCTGCCAGTGCGCTGGCTGTATGAGACGCGCAACGCACCGCGTCCTGCGGCCCGCTCGCCCGCTCGCCCACGCCCGCGCCCGCGCCGCTGCATAAATGTGATCGCAAATCGCAATCGCAATCCATGAATATGATACATGCGCCGACTTATTTACGAAGTAATTGTCGGTGAATGTATTATGTTACTATATTTTTTTATACTATATTTATATATATATATACTATATTACTATATTATATATACTATATTATATATTTATACTATATTACTATATTTTTAATACTTTTTTTATCCTGTTTTTGTATATATATAAATATATACACCACTATTTTTTAATTAGTACAAAAAATTTAACAGAGCACTAAGTATCTTTAACTGATCATATTTATGTAGTTAAAAAATAAAAACACTAAGTCCCAAAACTATCTCAAAACTGTCCACAAAAATACGTGATTATTGGTAAATGCATAACTAATACTATGACCGACCCGTGTACTATCATAGTAAAATGACCCAATGATAATTTTCCCCCCCCCCCGCCCCTCTGCGCCTGCGCCACGCCCCGACGATGCGACAAACAGTGCTAAATTGCTAGCGAAAGTAAGCGTATCTACTTTAGTTGCAAAAGTTAATTGTTTGTCTACGTTTGCCCGACGCGATGGCCTATCATATCAGTTCATATCACGGGAGTATGAAGCTATGCTTCGTGCGTACTTTTTGAGTGGCAAAATCGCGAGTGCAGCTGTGTACCCATGGACATCTTATTGTGAGTGTACAAAAGTGAGGCGGTCAGTGTCAAACAATTAAAACAGTGCATATTGGATGCTTTTGACAACGGTGGTGGACATTTCGAAGGACAATAGAAATACTTGTAAGTTTAGTAAATAATACGTACTTAAGTAAATAATAATTTGATGCGGGCGGCTCAAAATCGGTCTGTGTTCTCCACACACCTTGAGGAAGGCCTATGTCCAGCAGTGGACGTCTCTAGGCTGACATGATGATGATAAAATAATATTTGTAAATAGCAGATGATTCTTACTTCATAAATACGCCAAATTACTTTTTTCTTTTAGTCCAGAACACCTTCTTTTATTTTGATATTTGTTTGCTTTCTAATTACATACCTCCGTATTTAATTACTTGTTAAACGATAAATTTTACCGGTCCTAAGCACGAATGAAGTATGAAGGAGAGGGTAGAATTAACAAAATTAAAAAATAACTACCTACATTTATTATTTTTCTTCATTTTATTTTCTATGGCTACCTACATCATAAGTGCGACAGAGAGAATGCGAATGAGCAGGATGGAATATTATCAATGAATTTGTGGATGGATTGTAAAATATGACTATGATTTAAGTGAGATTCTATTATTTTCTACAATAAACAAATTATAATAACTTTGCTCTTTATTGATATTATGAAATTCTTACGTCACATATATGATAATAATATCTTCGCTAATCTGTCCTTAAAGTTTTTGTACTAATTAAAAATAGTGGTGTATATATATTATTGTGCTCCAGTATTATATATTAGTCTATGATTGTGCTGTTTAACTTCCGTGTGGCATTTAAGGTGCACACAGAATAACAGCGTTGTATTGTGGACACTACCACAATGCTACAATATACATAGCTGAGTTATTTATTTTAGTTAATTAGTGTTAAGCCTTGTGATGTTTTATTTTATATGTTATACTTTTCCAATGTCAGTGACAAATAAATAGTTTATCTTTCTTTCTTTATTATGTATATAAATATTTACTTATCTCTCTTACACATTCAAAATTCAACCAAACAGGCAAATTCTTTATGAGTTTTGTGACCGCTCATATTCATCTGTTTAGGACATACATATTTGTGTGGATTCTGAAAAGCCAGTATAAAGAACGTTGCTTTGGTAGTAGATGCAAAAGTGAAGTTTGATAATTAATATAAATTTATGATAGTATCGGGTGGTTACATTTTAAGGGCCGATGTTGAATGTGAACCACACGTAAACGTTAAGTTTTTCCTGCATTTCATTTGACATTTCTCAATTTCAGACTAACTCAATTTGAACCATGGAAAGATACTCAATCAAGCGACGCGTTAAAGTTATTCAGCCTTATTATGAAAATTGGCGTTCAAATAAAAATGCATATCGTGCACTTCGTGATTTTTTCGTTCAATTTAATCGTACAGATGTGCATACAATCGGCAAAATCGTGCAAAAATTTGAGCAAACCGGGTCTGTAGGAGATGTGAAAACACCAGTACATGCTCGTACAGCTCGTACTGCAGAAAATATTGCTGCTGTTCGCGATAGTGTGGCGGAAGAACCGTCTTCCTCAACTCGTCGTCGTGCCCAACAGTTGCACCTCTCATGCTCGTCGTTGATGAACATTATGCATAAAGACTTGCATTTACACGCTTACAAGGCGCGATTGACTCAAAAACTAAAGCCTCTTGACCAATCCAAGCGTCATCAATGGTCAGAATGGTGGCAAGACATGGCAACTGTGTATGATCAATTTTCGAAGAAAATCATCTTCAGTGATGAGGCACATTTTCACCTCAGTGGATTCGTCAATAAGCAGATTGCCGCATTTGGGCAAATGATAATCCAAGAGTAATTGTCGAAAAACCAATGCACTCACAAAGAGTGACAGCTTGGTGCCGTTTATGGGCTGGCGGCCTCATCGGGCCGTATTTTTTTCAAAATGAGGCCGGTCAGACAGTCACTGTGAATGGTGTTCGCTATCGTGAGATGATAACGAACTTTTTATGACCCGAATTGGAAGATATGGATGTGTAAGATATATGGTTTCGACAGGACGGTGCCACTTGCCACACAGCTAACGAAACAAAGGCTCTTTTGCGCGACAAATTCAATGGCCGTGTTATCTCACGTGGTGGCGATGCCAATTAGTCGCCAAGATCATGTGTTTTGACTTCGTTAAACTTCTTTCTTTGGGGTTATTTGAAAGATAAGGAGCACGTCGATCAGCCAGCAACAATTCAAGAGCTAAAGGATGAGATGATTCGGCACATTAGCGACATAGAACCACAATTATGCTTCAACTTCATCGAAAATTTGGACCATTGGATGGAGTTGTGCCGACGAGATAGCGGCGGCCATTTGGCGGATATTTTGTTCCATACATAATTGAACCATACCAATATTATAATAATAATAAGCAATGCCATTAATTTCCTAAATAATTAGTGTTTTATTCAAAATCAACATCGGCCTTTAAAATTTAACCATCCTTTATATGAGAGTATATGAGAATAGTGTTCTATTTTTATGTCTATAATCTAAAACCAATAATTCTTAATAAATTCATGTACAGAAATTATTTATCTGTAATAAAACAACATAATTATGAATTTCATTTTTCTTCATGATACATTCTCTGAAGTATACGTAACACAAATAATATTTTAATTGTAATAGGAATGTACCTACAATCTATCTCAATATTCAATATTATATGTTTTGGTTATACCAATTCTTCTTTCAATATAAACAAATTTAGTAGCTAACTCGCTGTCTTTAATTATATTTACTCCAGTCGATATAATCGCTTTTGTTTGAGGTGTAAACTGCATAATCTTGCTGTATCATTTGCTTTGAAATTTGTTATCCGTAAAGCAGTTTCCATTGTTATCTTTCTTTTGGCTCTTTGAGAAACAGATGAGCTGTTTGATGACCAATTCAACGCACTAACTTGAGGTATTCTCTAGAAATACATATAACAAAGGACCTTGTTTACAAAAATGTTTGAGTTTTACAGTTCCTACGTCAAAACATGGTACAGTAGCTTATGCGCCAGGTAAAAAGGCAGTTTTTCTCTCTATTAAGGCAGAAATTTGCTCAATAAGCTTAAGCATTTTGTGAAAAAATAAAATGTTGAAACAAAAATATAAACAAAACACCGGCCGCTAAAAATACATAGATAAACGTCAAACTTCAGGATCATTAATGTGACATTTGACTTTGACAGCTAAACAGATTTTTTTTATTTTTTTTTATAGTAATAGGCGGCAAACGAGCAGATGCATCGCCTGATGGTAAGCAATTACCGCCGCTAATGGATACAAGCAACACTACAGGAGTCACAAGTGCGTTGCTGCCCCTTGGGGTGGGGAAAAGGGATAGGATGAGGGAGAAGGAATAGTGGATAGGGCTTCCGGCACTTTCACTCACCGAAAGAAACGCAACAGTATAAGAACTGTTACTTTAAGTCGATTTTCTGTGAGAGGGTAGTACTTCCCCGGTCGAGCCGGCCGATTCATGCTGAAATCAACCTGCAGATTTACAGACTTTATTATTGAGTTGTATGGTTAAATTTATTGTTTTTTGCTATTGACGAACATAGTACAACTTCAGAGTGCTTATAACACTAAAAATAATGTGTAAATATTATTTTTATTGTTCCATTCATTTTTGTGTTGCCAGAGGGCATGAAAAAATGACCAAATTTAGTGGTAGTTTTTCAAAAATAATTTCTTCTAATGGGTTTTTTAACGATGGCAATACAACAATGTCATTCTACCACAATTCTATTACGAGACCACTGACCGAAAAATGAAAGACCACTATGAATTAGCAGCTACGATCTTTTAGCTAAATGAAAATGGGATCGTGATGGAATGACGAATGTGTAAAAATAGCAGACTTGGGCCCCAGAAAAATGTTTTCGAAAACCATGAAGGAAGGCTTAAGGGCGCTTGTACACGCTAAGAAAATCCACCGTGTCTACTTAGGATAAGATCAAATCAACATTTAGACGATATGAATAATTTTTTATCTAGACACGAACATATGCAGCACGGAGTCTGGAAATGTGCCCGGTACGGCAATAGGCTCGCCCTTTATTACGTGGGACTAAAGTATATCTGGCGAAAAGTAGGTGTAGAAATACATCTCTGCCTACCCCTTCGGGGATAAAAGGCGTGACGATATGTATGTATCTATGTATGTTCACGAACATATTTTAACGTTCACACGTCATGTCTAGCTCAAACAAAATAGTTTTCTTATTCAGCGCCGATGTATCTTGTGTAAAGATGACACGAATTTTTGCGTAAGTTCGGCGACTTTTCTTGGCCTTTATATTACAAGCACTCTAAGACCATGAACAAGCGCGGTCTATATTATGGCACCAAAGTCAAACTCAAAATCACTGGCTTGAATGTTGTTGTATAAGAATGCGATACTACTATTTTTAGGGTTCCGTACCTCGAAATAAAAATACGGAACCCTTATAGGATCACTTTGTTGTCCGTCCGTCTGTCAAGACCCATTTTCTCAGAAATGCGTGAAGGTATCAAACTGAAATTTATATCAAATAGTCAAATCAACTGTCCCATAAAGCTGTGAAAAAATCAAACTTATAACCAACGCAATCAAAAGATACAGCCGTTTATGCTGCAAATTTCCGCAATTTTCGAAACTCGCAAGGAAATCAAAACCTACAGGGTACTTCCCGTGAACTCAGAATCTTGAAATTTGGTACGAAGCAATGTCTTATAGCACAGATTAAGGAAAAAGGCCGAAAACCGTATTTTTTTGTTACATCATATCATAAAAATATTTTTAATAATTTTAAAGTAATTACCATTTCCTCGTTAACGCGTAGATATACTAAAATGAAATTCATATCAAATACTCAAGTCTATAATACCTTAAAGCTGTAAAAAAATCAAACTTCTATGTCAACGCAATAAAAAGAAACAGCAATTTAAGCATATTTTCAAACTCGTAACTACTCGCAAGGGAATCAAAACCTTCAGGGTAATCCCCGTGAACTCAGAATCTTGAAATTTGGCACAAAGCAACGTTTTATAGCACAAATAAAGGAAAAATTGCGAAAACCATAAATTGTTTGTTATATCATATAAAAAAAAATATTTGTATTAATTTTAAAGGTACTAACTACCCCTTGCCTCATAAACCCGTATAGGCTTAAAATTGAAATTTATATCAAATGCTCAAGTCAAATTTAAAGGGTACTTCCAGTGGATCTAGAATCTTCAAATTTGGCATAAAGCAATGTTTTATAGCACATAGGAAAAATTTCGAAAACCTTAAATTTTTAGTTACATCACATATTTTTGAATGCGTAGAGTTATTAAATTGAAATTCATATAAAATACTCAGATCTATAACACCGTTAAGCTGTAATAAAATCAAACTACTATGTCAACGCAATCAACAGAAACAGCAATTTAAGCATATTTTCAAACTCGCAACTACTCGCAAGGAAATCAAAACCTACAGGGTACTTCCGTGAACTCAGAACCGTGAAATTTGGCACGAAGCAACGTCTTATAGCACAGATAACGGGAAAATTCCGAAAACCGTAAATTTTTCGTTACATCATAAAGTAACTTCGTATGCTTCGTATATCAAATTAAAACTTCAAACGGAGAACCGTCGACAGTGCTGTGGCCAGTACTCACACTCCTCTTGACGGATAATAATAATTTTAAAGGTACTAACTACCCCTTGCCTCATAAAGCCGTATAGGCATAAAATTGAAATTTATATCAAATGCTCAAGTCAAACCTAAAGGGTACTTCCAGTCGATCTAGAATCTTCAAATTTGTCATAAAGCAATGTTTTATAGCACATAGGAAAAATTTCGAAAACCTTAAATTTTTAGTTACATCACATATTTTTGAAATAATTATATATACGTACAGGTCTATACGGAACCCTCGGTGCGCGAGTCCGACTCGCACTTGACCGGTTTATTTTTTAATTTGCTTACTCCATTCAGTTGTTGTTGTTTGCTAGACTCAAACAGCGCGCAACTTTTTACTTTTTTTTGGTACGAACTTCGTTCAGAATATTTTATTATATTTATTATGCTCCTGCTACACCTGGGTCAACTAGCGCTTTAATTTAGGCGCTACGTAGATGTGGCCAACGTTTTAACGCGTTAGCTAACGCGTTATTGGCCATTGCCATTAACGTTAACGCTAACGCAGGTGTAGCAGTAGCATTAAAGACTAGCTGACCCGGCGAACTTACTTCGTACCGCCTAACAGTAAATTCTTTCATTCTGCTTTTTTTATAATTTTTTCTATCCGTAATCTTCGTACTTCAAGGAATATTATAAAAAATGAATTAACGAAATCGGTTCAGCCACTCTCCAAGATTTGCGCTTAGCAACACATTCAGCGATTCATTTTTATATTATAAATAATATATGGCGTGTGTTGGAATTTTTACCTTACTGCTCCTGTACACTCCGCAAGGAACATGGGTATATGCCAAATGTAAGCTTTTTGCGCTTTATAGTTTTGCCTGTGCGTTGTCTGTCAATAGCAGAGGAATTATATTTACACAGTTATTTTGTAACAATTGCGGTGATATTGTTTTGAAACAGGTTCATTGAGCCGGCAAAAAAAATCCTACTCTATTATTTAAAAGGTAAAAGATAAAAGATTTTGGAAGGTAGTAGAGCCTTGCTGATTTCAGTATGAATGGGGCGGGTCGACCGGGAAAGTACTAACCTCTCACAGAAGATTGACGTAAAGTAAATTGTTACTTTACGTCAATCTTCTGTGAGAGGAGTTTAGGGATTGCCCTAAACTGTTGCGTTTCGTCCGGTGAGAGAGAGTGCCGGAGGCCCCATCCTCTATTCCTTCTCCCTCATCCCACTCCTCATCCTATCCCTTTTCCCAACCCCAATGGGCGGCAACGCACTTGTGACTCCTGTGGTGTTGCTTATCCGCTTGCCCTCTCAACATTTTTAAGTGCTTACTCAGCATCGACAAATTTCAAGTGCGCGCCGCCACTTGAAGTGCCCTACTTCAAGTGGCGCTCAATAAATTAGTTTTTGTTCGATTGTTAATAACGTGAGAGGAGTGGTGTTTGATTTTTCTGCAACCTAATGAATGACTCATTCTAATGGTACGAAACAAATTACGTTTCAATGAAATGTTTACTTTAGGCGAGCGGCCGTAACGTAAACAATGTCGTATTTAATGACTTACTCGACACCTTTGTTTATCATAATAAAAGTATTGGTTAAAAATTGCTTGTTTTGTTTTTTCATATACCTGGTGATATTATCTATGTAAAAAAATAAGTTAAAGCAATACTTGCTTAAAAAATATTTAGATGTAAGCATTTGAAAAAAATAAAAGTTTCGCTGACTTTGCATTCCGCGCGCGGGGCGTAATTATGGATTAAAAACATCGTTGTAAACAAATTATGTAATTATATATGATACTTTTATGTTTTAATTGTAAATTAACTGATAAATTATGAAGTTACATCAAAAAAATAAATAAATATTGTGTATTACTTTAATTCTATACAAAAAAAAATCGTAAAAACGGCGTTTTTTTTTATTTTATGTAAAAATGTTTAAATACATATGTATGTATGTAAGGTTACATTTATGCGTCGTATTATTTTTTTATTATGAGTATATGAATAAACCCTTGATAAAATATATAATACTCATATTATTTATGAGATATTAGGTATCGCAAATTTTGGCGGAAACTTAAATTTTTTTTGGCGGATAAAAGTAAACACCTGTGCAGATTCCAATAAAAATAATTCTTATCAGATTCGTATCAGAATTGGTTTTTATACTTGGAAATCTAGTTCGAAAGAAAGTTATCTAGGTTTGAATCTGATGCATAACATAAAACGGTATTTTAAAAAATAAAATATGAAAATGGGCATCAATAAAAAAAATCCTTGTTTTATATTTTATTTATTTATTTAAACTTTATTGTACACCGGTATCAACATTATAGTAATCTTATATATTAGGTAAAGTACAAAGGGCGGCCTTATCGCTTAAAGCGATATCTACCAGGCAACCTTTGGATGGAGATATTGGTAGGAAAAGGAGTGGTAATTGTAGGTGTACCAATTTTATAATATTTATACTATAAACATATACATTTATACAATACATATATAACATATACATACATATCTAGATAAATTAGTGCATAATACTAAATATATACTAATACATTCATAACATATACATACATATCTAGATAAATTAGTGCATAATGCTAAATACATATTTTTAGAATAGGGAATAAATTAAACGGACAAGTAATGTTCCTTAACTAAAGTTTTGAATGTAGTAACCATCTGTGCCTGCCTTATGTTTAGAGGCAATGCATTCCACAAGCGAACGGCCGTTACAGAAAAAGATTTATCATAGAATGCTGTGGAATGTATCGGCATTTTCAGTCGTAAATTTTCTGATGACCTTAAATATCGATTGTGCGTGTCATTAAGGAACTCGAATCGTCCTTTAAGATAGGAGGGTGTTGAAGGGTTAAACAATATATTGTATAGTAAAGTTAAAACGTGAGCATTCCGACGATGTCTTATAGGCAACCACTTGAGTTGGGCTCGAAATTGTGAAACATGATCATATTTGCGTAATCCAAATATGAATCGTATGCAGAAATTTTGAAGTCGCTCAAGTTTATCAAGCTGGTTTTCGGCGAGATCTAGATAGCTGACGTCTGCATAATCAATAATGGGCAGCAAAAGAGATTTTGCTAGCGCAATTTTGGTGGTAGTGGGAAGAAAGTTCCTTAGTAGTATATTTTATGTTTAATATTAAAATGTTTCTTTACATATTATTTATTTCCTCTAAAAGTTAATTAAATAACCTTTCTAACTGTGTATAGTACTTATATACCTCCGATAATAAAAAACGACGAGAAAAAGGAATAAGTCAGAAATATAAAATCGCGCTCAAAAATGGCGGGACAAAAAATCTAATTTTCACTTTATACTGCCCTTGCGTGGGCTTCAACCATATTATACGGTTTTAATTTATATCATTGGAAAGCTCATTTAATTACGCGTCTATTGATATGCAACACACCGCAATTGGTTAAGTTATCCGAGTTCCACAAACAGATAAGTGCGCAGCGGAAAACCGTGGAAAAAATTACAGTCTACGCGCTCATCTGTTTGTCCAAAAAAGGGAATATAGTCACTTTGCGCGGTCAAGCGGTTATGCCCATGGGCGTCGGTAATTGCTTACCATAGGCGATCAATCTGTTCGTTTGCCGCCTATGACCATAAAAAGATAGGTATTATTATTATTTATGTTTATTTGAGACATAAGAATATTATGTGGTTTTGTTTCTTAACTAAATTATTAATTTTGATAAACGTAGGTTATTAATGATTTAATTGCTTACCGTATTTGCTGTACATTTTATACAGGTATTCGGAATATGAATATTAATTCAATCAAGGCATTCATTTTATTCAATGTTATTCCATGAAAATGTATCATGTGCGAAGCCGACGACGTAGCGCTTCGCCAAATAGGCGGTAAATCTCAAATATTTAATTATCAACATAATATACCATACTTAACAGCAATACTACGAGTCCACACTGGACTGACAAAGTGTAGAGAAACAATGAACTTGGTATAAAATTGCCTCGCTTTACAGTTTGATGAATATTTCCTATAGTGTATCCGATTGGTATATTGTTAGAAAGTACTTGCAAACACTGGCAGGTGAGTAACGAAATAAAACTTATTATACATTTGAATAATTGTAGGACACGAAAAACCTACAACTTAAAATTATAGACATTGTATGTTTATGATAAAATCAGCCTGGTAGAACTTTATGCAATGAAGAGAGACCATGAGACTATGCACATAAAAAGCTTATGTGCCTGTAACATAACAAAACCAAAGCCATGCTTAAACAATCAAACCGCTGTCTTCCCAGGGGATGAGATAAGAAAATTTGAGACGGCGAATTATGTGGATGCAATCCACAATTATTAATATTTTATTTCCATATTTAAGAGACAGTCTCTTTCTGCACACATATTAACGCGATACTTAATTTGACAAATACTCAAAGGACGGACAGAAATAACTACCAGACGCAAAACAATTATTTTCGGACCACACAAAATGGTTCTTCCCTATGCCGTTAGAAACCGCAACAATCTACTATCCTATTTATATGGAAAGGACTAAAAAAAAATACGAATATTTGTAATTAAACAACTCATGTCAAAATGCATAATGTTCCCCAACGCGTTATCGTCCTTTTTATTTTTTAGGTATATAAATATGCATTAGCATTTTCGAGATTATAAAAGCACTTTAATCCCTCTAGATGCGCACTCGCACTAAAATATATGCGTGAACACGGAACCCTTTAAACGAATAGTCTAAAATACCGCGACAAATTAATGCACTCATCGAGTTTTTGCTTAAAACCAAATTTTTATGTATATTTATGATTAGGAGAATATATATCTACTAGGTTGCCTATTAAAATTTGGCCGCAAGTATTTTTAATTAAATTATTGTTAATGGATTTTTGGAAGATACTTTCGTTCACTCGTTTTATAAGTATTATATCGTCTACATCACGGCTATACATATAAAGATTCTGAAAAATCACGGTTGCCATTGTTCACCGGGCCGCACCTCCTCGCAGCCAGGTGAGCCAGGTGTAACCAGGTATGATTTCGATACATTTTTACGTTCATAACGTTCATTTATGATTTATATATCAAACGTACGACGATTTATATACATGATTTATATAACATAACATACAGGATCACGCAACGCTGTTTTCCAGTGCTGCGACTGGGCACAGCGGTAGGAGCATTTTGCTGTTTATGGCGGCAAAGCATTGCGTCACGTTACTCTTATGTAATTATTCTATATAATGTTGTATATTATGATTTATTTTAATATGTCACTGAATATAGTGTGCCACCGGGATTCGTAAAATATGCCGGTTGGCGTAGCGGGAGTGTAATGTAAGCGACTGCTACGTCGAAGGTCGTGGGTTCGATTCCCGCTCAAGTCAAACATTTCGCCAAGCCCTATCAACAACGTAGGATTTGCAAATCTGCAACTTTTCAGTAGAGCAATTTAAAGTTTGAACTTGGAATAAAAATTTAACCAAAAGTTATAACTTTATAAATTTTGTAATGAGTATTAATAATATCATTATCTATTATACGAAGGTAATTATTTATATAAGTTCGTTAAAAACTATTAAAAAATGTCACACGTCGCCATTTTCATCGGACAAATTCGATCATGTTATGTCTGATGTGGTATATCCAACATTTTTGATTGAATAAAAATCAATACAATACATCGGATGTGGCAGATAAAACTATTTTTATGGGAAAAATATAATAATATTGTTAGTTCTACTGCTAACGTAACTGAAAAAATAAAGTTCAAATGCCTTAGGTATCATCAATTATTTTATAAAGCGTTTTCCCTGGTCCATGAGCATACATTTTACGCAACTTTTTGAACGAAACAATGAGTGGGATTCGAAATAAATAAAAAAAATCATCGACAACATGCTAATTTATTCATTTTAAGGAAATACTAATAAAATTGTGAAAAACTAAACAAAAGTAAAACTCTATAGGCGTGGCTATCATTATTCTTCAATAAGATGTTGCATGAGGAGACTATACCCGATGAATGTACAACAGTTACCTGGTGCCCATTTAAAAAAATAGGGGCTATATCCAAGAATGCAACAATTATCGGGGAATAAAGTTGATGCCGCATAGTATGAAAGTATGGGAGAGAGTAATGGATGGATGGATGCTATATCATCGAACATACAGACAAAGGCACTCTGGTGCATGCTGTTTTCCGATGATATCATTCTGGTAGCAGAGAGTGGACAAGAGGTGCAGAGCAAGCTGGAAGAGTGGCGGGAGAGTTTAAAGAATTTAAGCCTGAGAATAAGCAGAACCAAAGCAGAATAAGTATATGTTCTGTGACTTTGGCGGTCTCTCCAAACTTATACCGCTTACGCTCCGACTTACTTATGCTCCGATTTTTGCTACCTAGGTTCAGAACTGCAAAATGACGGCGAAATTAATTGGCTGTTAGGCAACGAATCATCGCAGGCTGGATGAAATGGCGATAGGTCTCAGACACAATATGCGATCGCAAAATGCGTGTGAAATTAAGGGGCTGTATGTATAAGGGGTTATAAGCCCTGTCGTACTGTATGTAGCTGAGTATTGAGCTACAAAGTAGATGGATGAAAAACGATTGCATGTGGCAGAGATGAGAATGTTGCGATGGCTATGTGGAGTAACAAGAATGGACAAAATTAGGAATAATTACGTTAGAGATAGTATGAGAGTGGCGCCCATAGATGAAAAGGTAAAAAGGAGTCAATTGGCATGTTATGGACATGTTATGCGAAGGTATGAGATGTGCGTAGGTAAAAAAGTGATAAATATGCACGAAGAGGGGAAAAAAGAAAGAAGGCGACCAAGGAAAAGGTGGATAGACTGTGTGAGGATGGTTATGAAACGGAAAGGATTTGTGGACGCTTTGTGGCCTAACTATGTATCTACCTATGACTTAGTCACGGGAAAAAACAGAAATAAGTCAACAATAGGATGACTGGCGACAGAGCAGTATGGGAGCGAAGGACATACTGTGCATTTGCATTAAATTTCTCATTCAAGTAATCAATTATTGAGAGTCACTTGAACTATTTTGTGTAATTTACTCTTAACAACTATACAGTCTTCTTTGCGCATAAGGCGTTTTTTACGTTTATTAGTTTTGAATGTCCATTTTCTATCGTTTTTTAGTGTGGATGGCGTTGTTACACTATTTGCAAGAGATGATACAGACGCTATCAGTAGATTTCCATATAAATCATCTGCTGTTATCAAAACCAGGTCTTTGGCACACTGGACCCAAAAAGTATTATAACAAGGTTCATGAATCTGAGATAATGGAACAGGAGTTGAAACTTCAGTAGCAGGTATAACAGGTTTTATATCTATAATTTGAGTATTGCTAGATATTATATTTGGATCTTCGTCAGTTTTTTCATTACAAATATTAGCTTTTATCTTAGATACAGGTTCTTCGTCAAAAACATATTTCAATAAAATTGCCATTTTTCCAAATTATGACCTCCAGTACCAGGTATAGGCGATTCTCATTTCACTCCTTAAACAAAAACTGCACCATCTGGTCGTCAAGTCAAATTAATATAAGTACCTACTAAAATAAAACGAATACTTAAATAAGTATATAAAGTAAATTTATAAGTATTTGTAGATCAAACAATAATAATTATGCTATGATCGCCAATCAATAACTTCATACGTGGTACATCGGACACAACCTATTTAATCAATGCCGATCATCAATGTTGGATGTGACATATCCTACTTTAAACATTTTAAGATGACTCATCAATAACGTCAGGTGTGTCATATACTACAAGAAACAATATTAGGTTTGCAATCAGTAACGCCGGATGTGGCTGATCCGTCAATATGAATGTTATAATATACGATCATTAATGTTGGATGTGCCCAATACTCACTTTTTACATGGAATAACAACAACAAATTGGTATAACAACCAAATTTATGTAAAAAGTTATATAGTACCTATTATAAATTTCGAACACTAACAATGTTAACCGTGTGCTTCTCCCGCCATTAACTCGGCAAGTGGCAGATCGGGCCACGCGCTCGCTCAGTTCGCGCCATCAATATTGTCGCAAAGTAAGTACCTACTATTTTGAACGAACACAATTATCAGTTATGACAATGTTGACGAAATTATCTTCGTTCTCTATCTCTCTCTTCCTCGCCTTATCCCATTATTTGGGGTCGGCTCTCCTAGTAACTCGTCGCCTGGACAAGGCGTTCGAGTACTTTAGAAAGGAATGGTACGACGGAGATTGGACGGTATTCAGAAATGGAAGACGGATTGGGTTTTTTAGGTAAAAGAATAATTTGGGCGTCTTTTCATAGGGTGGGATACTCCCCCAGATAAGGAATAATTAAAAATATGACACAGGATGGGAAGGATTTCATCTAATATGGGAAGGATCATTTTCCGACTGATACAATCATTACCGACTGCGTTAGATGCAATGGTTAATACGCTCTTTTTAACATCACACTCAGATAGTTGATTAAAAACGAAAGAAGGATAATTTGGGGTTGGAAGCAATGAAAGATCATGCAAAGTGTGAGCTTTGGTTGTCTGATCAAATTTAGACGAAGTAGTGAAATGACGATTTAGTGAATTAATATCTATTTTATCAGAAACGAGGTCATGAGAAGATTTACCAACTCCCAAAGTTTTTAGAAATTTCCAGACCTTAGCTGGATCTTCATTCTCAACGGAGCTATGGATGTATTGGCGTTGTGCTTTCCTACACACCTTTTTACAGTGATTTCTGATAGCAATGTAGTTGTCCCAGTTGCTAGAAGTAGGTCGAAATTTGAATTTAGTTTTAGCTATAGCGATAGCTATTTATTTCTTAGACAACAGAACTTTAATTTCAGCTGTTAGACAAGGTGATGGTAATTGTCCGACTCTAATCGCACGGACTGCTGCATGGACGTCGTAAAGGCAAATAATAGCATTATTGAATAATTCAACTTTCTCGTCAATGGTCTCTGCGCTCAGTAAAGGACTCCAGGCGATCATACTTGCATCTGTACGAAGATTTTTTACATTCATGCTACCAAAATTACGTTGCGGAAGAATTTTTGTTTTTGTCTTAGGAAGACGTAGTTTAGGAGAGAAAGATAAGGTCATGGTATGAAAAAGCATCAGTTAGAAGCTGCCCATGATTGGCGACAAGAGAAGGTGAGGAGACAAACATGAGGTCAAGAAGGAAAGGAGTAGAATTCGGAAAATTATGTGTAGCATTTAAAGGGAGGATGGACAGATTACAAGATTCAACAATACTACACAAGGAAGATGAGCGCGAATCCTTTTTCAACAGACAAGTGTTGAAATCACTCATAACTATGGTGTGACTGTAAGTAGGAGCTAGATTTAGTAAGATGCGTTCGAAAGAAGAGAAGTAATTTATACGACAGTTAGGGGAATAAAAAACACCAAGCAGGACCTTGGTATAAGCTAGATCTAGTTCTACGAAGAGATGCTCGCCGGCATTAAGTGGAGGAGGTTGTGCTGACATACTAACAACATTGAAAGGAATGTGTGCACGGAGATAAATGGCAACACCACCTCCACCACTCTCGGTACGATCATTTTTTATGAGTCGGAAATTAGGAAGAGAGTAAGAAACAGACGATAGGCAAGGTTTTAACCAAGATTCGGAAACGAATAGCGTGGATATTCTTACAGTCAATAGTGGTCAGCATTTCTGGGAAATGGGCCCGGAATACTCTGAACATATGAACGACATTAAAGTCCCGGGTACATCGGCAAACTCACACTGTAAAGTTTCAGCAAGAGAAGGAATGCTTTCAAAACTACTGTTATGACTACTTGCAGAAAAAAAACTATCGTTATCACTACTTAGTAACATAATATATTATAAAAATAAATATATAAATAAAATAATAACATTAAAAGTACGATCTAAGTTTGTCTAAACTTATCCACCTGCCAGTTGAGTGTTCACAAATTACAAAATTTAAAGAAAAACGTACAAATTGCACTGGTAGACGACAGAAAAAAAATAAACATGAGTAAAAATTATAAGATCTCTACGATATATCTGTAAATAGATAGGTACGAAAATTATAATTGTATCTTGTAACATCCGGGCATTGTCTTTGCTAGATAGGGAGAAAATATTGATAAATAAATATCGTAGGAATTTTAAGGAACCAATTTAAAAATAATTATATATATACGTATAAAGATAATTGAATACATAAATATAAAAAGTTAGCAGAATGATGTATATAATATTTATAGGGAATAAATATTAAAATGCATTATGAAAGATTATTTTAGAAACTGTGCTGTGAATAAAGACTTACTTATAATTCACAGCTCAGTTTCTACACGTTTCCGATTGTGAAAACGAAACGCAGTTTGACATTGACAGCTATCAACTGTCGAATGTCAATAAACTTGTTAAGTTGAAAATAGTGAACAGCTAAGGAAGGTGGAATAATATTTACTAAGAAAATTGATTAATTAAGAAATCGGAAACAAAAGTAACAAAGTAGCCGCAGCTCGTTTGGTCTTCCCAGCCACTGGTTTTGCAGCTGTTGGTGTCTTTTGAGTGCCCGTTTTAATCCGGTTGAGATCGCCAAGTGAAAAAATACGGTGCTGTGACCCGTCGGCGTCTAACACAAAAATATGACCTTCTCGTGTCCAACTCTTTGTGACGCCGAATCGGTGCCTTGCTGTCATGAATGTGCCGTGCCTTAGTCAGAAATTCAGACATAGTTTTGCCGCTACCTTTCAGTTTGGTCTTGGAGAACCAAACCTTGTCACGGATCGCTGTTTGCTGGAACTTAACTAAAAGGGGTCTCGGTTTGTTTGACCCAGATGGACGGCCCATCCGGTGACTCCGCTT
The DNA here is from genome assembly GCA_944739405.2 of Euclidia mi. Lineage (NCBI taxonomy): Eukaryota > Metazoa > Arthropoda > Insecta > Lepidoptera > Erebidae > Euclidia > Euclidia mi. The sequence continues at coordinate 24,754,657 of OX123187.2, forward strand.
GATGTCATCCTTAGTGACCTCAGATAAATGGAGATCTCCTATGACATCTATGACTGTCTGAACGGGATCTTCATTTTTACGTTCAGCGACACCATGTATTAGGAGCATTTTACGTCGGCTGCGCGTCTCCATTCTGTCTACTTCGCATGCCAGCAGCTCCATTTGTCGTCGGAAAGCTCCAATGGTCTCCATCACGAATGTCCGGAAGGTTGAAAAGTCGGCTGACAGGCTTGATAAGCTGGGTGCATTGGTGTGTTTGGCAGTTTTTTGCAGTTCAGCCTCAAAGTTGGCCATGCGCGCCTCAATGCCAGACATAGTGGTGGAAAATGAAGTTTTGATGACCTAGACGCTGTCCATTACAATTATGTGACAGTCCAAACTTGTTGTCTAGATTTATGAAGCAGGAATATATTTAACTGGTTGGTATTTATGTTAACATAAAAATAATAACATTTTTTATTAAAAAAATATTAAATTAATATTTTAAATAATTAAAAATACAGAGTGAAAATTTTTTGATGTTGTTGATCTGACTACCCACATATATTTTGTATTAAGTAGTGCTGAATCTTATTATTTTATGCTCTTATATCGTCCTATATACGTCACCTGGTGGTTCACCCATCCATTTTTTGGACATGGGCCTGTAGTCTATATGATCTGATATCTTAAACAGGTATGAAGTTGCATAAATGTTGACTTACTTTTCAACCTTATTTCCGTTCCCTACTGCCTTTGGAATATTGATTTAGTGAATAAATGTGACATCACTTGCTTGAATGTCAATGTTAGGAAAACATTTTAGATTAGTAATTAAAGGACAATGGCAGATCTCCATACATCAAAATATCTGAAATTAAATTGAAGCGTACAGTAATAAAAAATATATAAAAATATTCGGCGTAAGGAACATAGTCTATAAATGATTATATTTTCACTCGGAAAAGCCAGAAAAAAAGATATCAGTGTTTTAATTTTTAGTTAAGAATGAACAATGTTGGTACGTTTGAATTATCAAATGACATATATGTCAGATTGACATCAAAACGCAGAAGTATTCTGTAGCATCTAACTGTCAGAGCCAAAGACAAAAGAAGAGCTGCACATTTTAAATCGATTTTATGTGAAATCTTATATAATATTTCTTTAATATTAGCTTATTGATATAATGTTGATTAAAGATTAAATAACTGCATTTTAATAATTATATTTTAAACCAAACTAACCCTATAAAGGTCGATCGTATCGATTACTTATTTAATAATCGATACGAATCAATAGCACTCACGTCTATTCCTATCACAACATTGTCTATGGCAACAATCAAATAATAAAGTAGGTAGGTAATTAATTGGAATGCTTTTTATCATCATAAAATACTCTGGCTTTAACGAGACAAAGTGAAAATATTAAAAATCGTAGAAAAAAAACAATTTTGTTTTTTTTTATGAAGTCTAAGGTCGCTAAAACAAACCCTGACCAAATTCTGCCATTGTTCTTTAATTTTAATATGTGTACTTGTCTTTAAGATAAAAAATACTAAATAGTGCGAATTGCATTTTAGTGATCTACAGCTCTCAACTAAATTTTCCATGTTAATCTTTTCGTGGGCTCTTGGGGACGGTAACCTTCATTCGTACGGACTGTTATCACGCCACAGTCACTTCAATCTGCCAAACGGTCATGCGGGCCTAGGGACGACAGATAGAAGGAGCGATTTAACTGCCCAACTATATGTTGGCTGACAGCGATATTATGATGCCGTAACTACCGCTTTATGGTTTTCGGATTAATTGCAACAGATTGAGATACGACTTTTATTGGTGACACGTTGCTGATATTTTTTTTAAATGTAAACGAAGGTTCTTCTTTATTCTTAGGGCGCGATACAATATTTGAAATATCCATGTACGATCAATACGGCATGTAAGACAGTCCAAACCACTGGTTAAAGAAACATGAAGATTTGCATATTATGTATGCTGCCGCTGTAACTTTTTAGGTATAACATATACATTTAGCTAATAAAATGGAGGATTACTAGGAGTAGAAAAAAATTATACCTACCTAGGAGTTAGTGCGTCGAAAACAAAAAATACGTGGCACATATTCTGAAAGACAATTTATAATCAACCGTTAAAATGCGACTGGAATAGGCTTTGAGTTATTATGAGATGACGTCGTTAATTAGGCAGTAATTATCAATTTCGTTGTGTAACGTGCCACTACTTTGGCTTCAAATTGAAAGAACAGTATTATTCACAGTGCAAATTTGCCTATTGACAGCGCGCATCCATTTTCAGAAGATAATAAACAAGCTCACTGGCTAGGTAGAAATTATAGCATAATTAAATGAAGCTCAAGAAGCTAGGTCATTATAGAAAACCTTACTAATGCCATTACAAATGAGGCAATAAATGCCTCAAAGCGGTTAAGAAATTATACTTCCCCTTTCTCTCATCGTTTAACAGGTTTATAATATAGGTAACAAAATATATACTAAATCCAAAAAATCCTTCACAGGTATTCCTAATCAAGTTTATTACGGCGATCAGTTACGGGTGGAAGGATTAGATGTTGCCGAACTGTTTGCGACATATTTTAGCACGGTGTACAATAGTAGTCAGAAACCAATTAATTATACCCTTCCTTCATCAACATCCAACTGTTGCCTCTCATCTATATATGTCACCGAGAATGATATAAAAAAAGTATAAAAAATTTAAATCTTAATAAAGGATCTGGTCCTGATGGTCTACCACCTATTTTCATTCGAATGTGTAGTGATGCTCTGATCAAACCGCTACAGATCATATATAATAAATCTCTTAGAGAGGGTACATTCCCAGACTTATGGAAAATTATGGACTTATGCAAGTATTATACCTGTTTATAAATCTGGTGATAGAAATAATGTAACTAATTATAGACCAATTTCTATTATATCACAATTTGCTAAAATTTTTGAGGGCCTTATATACAACATTGTGTTCAATCATCTGCGTCATGTGATTAGTGAAAGGCAGCATGGGTTTGTAGCCAACCGTTCTACGTTGTCTAATTTATTAATTTATACACACTTTATAACAAACGCTTTTGAATCTAGGGGACAAGTTGATGCTATTTATACAGATTTTGCAAAAGCGTTTGATCGCGTGGACCATTCAATTCTTGCCTTGAAGCTAAATCATGTCGGAATTCATGGATTCCGACATGATCGGAAGCAATCTCAAACAATCAGATGGTTTGAGAGTTACATTTGTAATCGTTCTCAATTGGTTACACTAGCTGGCTACGAATCTGCACCGTTTACTCCAACTTCTGGTATTCCACAAGGTTCTAAACTCGGCCCTTTACTCTTCTTAATATTTATAAATGATCTATTAGAATTGTTAAAATGTTAGTGTCTTGCTTATACAGACGATTTGAAAATATACTGTAGAATAAATTCATTAGGAGATTGTCTTAAATTACAACAGGATTTAAATACCCTGAGCCAATGGTGTGTAGACAACAATATGTCACTCAATGTAGGAAAGTGCAAGTTTATAACTTTTACAAAAAAAAATCAAATATATAAAATTTAATTATCATGTCGACGGGCGTTACCTGAATAGAGTTTCAGTAATTCGGGACTTAGGAGTACTGCTAGATTCTGCACTAACTTTTCACGAACATATAGACAGCATACATAACTACGAGGGCTAAGAAAACACTAGGATTTATAATCCGAATGTCAAAACCATTCCGGCACAATAGAAGTATTATTTTGTTATATTATTATAATGCATTGGTGAGAAGCTCCTTAGAGTACTGCTCAGCGATATGGGCTCCATATTATGCGACTCATATAGATAGTGTGGAATCGGTTCAGGTGCGTTTGGTTAGGTATTTATGTATCAAAAATGGTCTACGTAAAAGCATCCCAAATTATAGTGATAGACTAAAGCACTTCCACATGTTGAGCTTACAAGAAATACGAAGCTGCTCTAGTTTATTAATTTTACACAAAATTATTAATGGTTGTATAGATTCACCATTGATTAAATATTTTAACTTTAGAGTTGGCACACGAATACGTAACCCTTAATAGTCCCATTACGCGTATGGCAAGGTTGTATAACGAGTGGAGCGATACAATAGACATTACAATTGACGTATTTTCAATGAAATTTATATCTTACAGACGCTCTATAATAAATCATTATTTGCATAAACTTTATGATTGATATATGTAGGTATGTACTCACTTTTGAAATTTTTAATTTATTTTAGAAGTTGATTTTTCTTTTTTGTTTTGTAATTACCCTTGTATGTTAAAGTCTCACTTCTGAAGCATTGATTAAATGCCATGCATACCTATTACCTGTTAATTGCTAAATATGTACCTATTTATAAGATATTCTTGTATTACATCTAGTGATTAAACTGTTGATGTGCTTATGAATAAATAAATAAATAAAATATCGTCAAAGGGTTTAGGTAAAAGCTATCATTTATTTATTTTATGTATAATAACTTAAATATTTCAAGCAACTTAAGTATGTCTTAAAATTTTTTTATTTACTTAAAATAAGTATAAAGAAAAAGTAACTAGTTCTTAAAATACTATACAAAGAATTATATACAGAACATGCAAATAAATATATAATTTATACACACTTTATAATAAATGCTTTTGAATCTAGGGGACAAGTTGATGCTATTTATACAGATTTTGCGAAAGCGTTTGATCGCGTGGACCATTCAATTCTTGCCTTGAAGCTAAATCATGTCGGAATTCATGGATCGTTACTCAGATGGTTTGAGAGTTACATTTGTAATCGTTCTCAATTGGTTACACTAGCTGGCTACGAATCTGCACCGTTTACTCCAACTTCTGGTAATCCACAAGGTTCTAAACTCGGCCCTTTGCTCTTCTTAATATTTATAAATGATCTATTAGAATTGTTAAAATGTCAGTGTCTTGCTTATGCAGACGATTTGAAAATATACTGTAGAATAAATTCATTAGGAGATTGTCTTAAATTACAACAGGATTTAAATACCCTGAGCCAATGGTGTGTAGACAACAATATGTCACTCAATGTAGGAAAGTGCAAGTTTATAACTTTTACAAAAATAAAACAAATATATAAAATTTAGAGCGCATCATGAAATTCATCCACATCGCCGTCAACTGGAAGCGTGCCCAGAACGCCGGCAGCATTGCCACGTTGTATGGCGATACTGAACTTCTGGGCCAAATACAACCCAGCCTTCTGGTCAAGCGAGGCGTCGAGCAGTCTCTTTGCGAGGTCTCTAAAAAGAGATCTCGCACTTGGACCCCATGGCCCAACGTTTCGACCCCAAACGATTCAAATACGTAATCCCCTACTAGGTTTGCGTATTTGCGCCGTTTGAGGGTCTCCGCTGTAGCAGCAGCAGCGCCCGCACAACCCGCTGTGCTGGGAAGATGTGATGGCGCGAGGGTATCGACGCACGTTGCGTCCCATACCAAAGGCCTACCCAACTTTCATGGCAGTAAAGACATACCGTCTGGTCTTTTGCCGTCGTCGCGTACCAGGCCCTGAGGTTCAAGGTGGGCTGGAATGCCAGCGGTGACAAGAGCCCGACGAAGAATGTCATTAAGGTTGCCGTGTCGTGAAATACGACCTGCGCTCCTGCTGCACGACAGGCCATGGTGACCAAGGCTGTCGACAGCCTCTCCACAGTGACAGCAATGTGGAGTAACACATGGCGCGCCTAAACGGAGGCAAGAGGCGATGCGGAAAGTCGTATCGTCCAGCATGGTACCTATGTTGGACGATACGACCATGTACGATGTTTAGGTTAGGTACCTACACGGTTCTGTACAATGTTCACATACGGTTAGCTTTATTTAGTATTTACGTAATTGGGGAACCTATTGCCAGAAATATCAGTTTACCCTTAATTAAACTTTACCTCACAGTGTGTACGCACTTTTGCAATGGCCCGAAAATATATAATTTTGGATAGCAATACTTCGTCTAATGCCGAAAAACCCGGTATTTTGTGACTGAAAGAGCACATTCAAAATACATCCTTATTTAAATATTCATATAATATTGAGCTTGGTATCCAGAATGTTTCAAATTGGGTGCTTTTTTAGACCGTATTCAAGATATTCGGGCCGTCGCGAGTTTAGCGTTTGTGTATTCATATGAATGGCCGAGGACATACCATTTTGCTAAATACAAAACCGGCTTATTAAGGTGTTCAAAATACAGCCTATTCGGATTGGAACGTGAATAGTAATAATTTCATTTATGTAGACACGTATTGGTACTCTGCCGCCCATTTTTGATATTTTATTGAAAAGGTCGCTCGAATATTCTTCATTTCATTAACGGCTCGCAGGCGACAGACGGCTACGATATAAATTCGTAAGATTACTTTGCATTATTGTAACTTGTTGGAGATGATGTATAATATAACTTACTATTATTGACCATAGGTAAGAGTAGTAAAAATATTTTTTTTTTATAAGTGTTAGATCGATAAAAACGATTTAGCTGACTCAAACTAAAATCTGTTGAACTAAAACAAGTGGATGTTACAGATATTTTTAGCGCTTCATAAGTAGTTAACATTGGTTGTGAATATTATTAAATTAAAAACCTATTAACATAAATATATCTACTATTTACAAGTCAATAATAATGAATAAAACGAAAAAAAAAATCATTTTTATTATTCGGAAATTTCCTTTATGGTAATTCAGGGACGCAGAGTATACCCCGATCATTGTAGTTTGTAGTCTGCATAGTAAATACTGTTAAAATAATTATGATCGCTTAAGAATATACTACCATGTCTCAAAGTGATAGACGCTGTTACCTTTATAATGTGAGTTTATAGAACACTGCATCATATGTGTAGCTAAACTAATAAAAGTTGTTATTAATTTTACCTTCCATGATTGAACAAGTTATCAACTGAAACTGCTTTCCCGTAATTAGAAAAGCTAGACGCAAATGCAGAAGTTACCGGGATTTAAACTTGCATTTTTTGGAAGCATGTCTCTAAGTATTAAGGACAAGCGTACCAAAAGAGCTCAAAGATTTCCAATATTGAAGCGCCAACGTTCTTTGATAAGATCCGGTGGAAATCACTAGCCTTGCAACTAGTACTAAAGTGATTGACAAAGGCTTTGCCAGCACGGGTAATTGGAAATGGGCAGGGAGTCCAGTGAAGCGCTATTCATTCGAGCATTTGTACTTTGCTAGAATGATCTAATCAAGCTAGACTGCAGTAGAATAAAATCTACTTGCACAAAATGGATCGGTTTGTTAAGCAATACTCTGTTTTACAAATTTTATTGGTTCAATAGTTTACATAATTATGATAAATCCTTTTGTTTCAGGAATGGTATAACTAATCAACTATCAATGAAACAAAATATAAAAATTATACAATATATCATATATTATTATCATTATCTATTATCATAGATATCTTTACTGTTTTCTCCATTTTAATGAAGCTATTGTTACTTGTTACCGTCAATAAGATGAAGTAGTCGGGGGTGCTCTTTTCGGCACTTACCATCTTTACAGAAACAGTAAAGAAGATTCTGGTATAATTTTACCAATTTTTTAAAACATTGTGTCTTATGCTGACAAATTGAACTTTTTGATTTTGAGCAAAAGGAAAACTAACATACCTAAGCTACCTTAAATATTGGCTATATCTTATGATATGATATAATCTGTGTAAGCCTTAATCTATCTAAAATCTACATACATACTATGATTGAATGCGGTTTCCGCCATAGTGCCTACAAAGGCTACCTACTACATGTTAATTAGTACACACTAATTAACCCTTAGTATCTATTAAGGTCGGGCATCTGGTGTTAATTAGCGAAGACATCGATGTTGATGGTAAGTGACGTTATATAATGCAATATTTTCTATTAGTTTATTGTCTGTATGTGCAGGTATGATCGAAATAAGTCTTACTCCAATCATCTGCATAGATAGAGCTCTTAGGTAGACCGCTGTGTGAGTTACCTTCCTTTAAAATTAATTAACTATCATACGTAACTGTCGACTTGATGAAAAACTTTTATCGTACATCGCACTTCATTATAAAATAGCTAATACAATCTCCGTTACTTAAGCTCACCTCCGTATTGTCATTCATAAATATCTGTGTATATTGCATTTGCACATTGAATCCACAATTGTGAAATTAAATGAACAAATCTAAAATTCAGTGATACTCAGAAAATAATTAAACTGTTGTCTAAATGTTTATGCGTCAGGCAGGACACAATAGTTATAATAATAATAATAATAATTTTTATTTGCTGCAAAATGTGGTAAATACATTTGATGGTAAACATTTTTATATAGACCAACACATCTTTGTCAGGTTGTTGACATGCAAATAGTAGGTACTGTCATATATTATAACAGCACGTACGTACACAAGTTACACAATACAATAGTAGTAGTTAAGGCAACTGACATATAATTACTTTAATTTACATACATGAATTCGATTAAATTAATATATATTACAGCATTTTAATATCAGTATATAATTTATACATTGTTATAGATTATTGTTTATATATTACATCAAACACCTGTTTTTCCCTTACATTTAAATAGTTCGTCTATAGTATAAAAACATTTTTTAAGCAGCCACTCTTTTAAATACTTTAGAAATCTCGAAGTTGGGTGCAATTTTAAGCTACGTGGAATGGCATTATAAATACGACCACACAACACGTAGCAGTTATTTTGATTCAGATTTCTGGACCTGAGATGCACATGGTCGGATCTGGAAAAAGTGAGGTTTTCAGGAGAGCCAGAACAAAATTCGAAAACATTTTTGCCAATATTTAATATTTACCAGCAAACTGGAACAATTTTATGAATTATATTTATGGGTAACAATTGTATCTTGTATTTTGCAACAATTCGAAAAAACAGAAAAAAGCATTTATTTTATTTTTTGCTCTAATCCGACTTTATGCCTGTAATAAATCGTTCATTAAAATACTTTTCAAAATTATAATATCATAAGTCTGTATGCTAGCAATTTTTATGATTAAACTTTAATTTTATATTGAAACAAGACATTATGGTGTAAACCTCGAAACAATAGTCAGTATTTGATGTCCCTTTAATCCTGGCCACTACATTATCATCAGCCTTAACAATTCACTACTGCACTGAAAGCGAGGCCTCATAATCAACGATTATAAAAAATATCTCAATTATATTTCTTTAATTATAAGTAGGTAATTTTTTTTTATAGACCCACGCCTGTATCCCTGAAGGAATAGGCAGAGGTGTAATATTACACCCACATTCCGCCATGAATTTTTAGGTCCCACGCAATAGGAGGCGAGCCTATTGCCGTTACCGGACACATCACCAGACTCCGTGCTGCTACTGAAAATTCGGAAAAACCCAGTAACACTTTTGCCCGACCCGGGAATCGAATCCGTCACCTCCGATCAGCAGTCGCATATGCTATCCACTGGACCACGGAGGCAGTAGGTAATGTAATCTAAAATCACAGAAATATCGTCAAACAAAATTATCTGAAATTAAAAACCTAGCAAATATAATCTAGTAAGCCTCAGGAGACTGACTCATTAGCACAGCCCTTTATTTTTTTTTAATATTCGTAAAATTCTTGTGGCGCAATGGCAAAAGGGCAATTAAATCTTTACGTTTCGCAGAAGATATTGGTTTTTCTTTCTTTCTTAAACACGGTAGGTCAGCAAACAATTGTACTCCTCTAGAAGCATTTCATTCTAAAGATATCAGAAAAATCAACTAAAAAGTTTTTTTTTTATGATAAGGGACACCCGGTTGCAGTTGTCTTAACAACAAGAATACATATTCTGACATTTTGTACTTCATTCCTTCTAAGTTTTTCTTTCGCTGTACTGAAGGTCCATTGTTTTTATACAAAGAGGTTAAGTCCTCAAAATGTGCAAGTTTCATATTAATAAGTTTATTTTGAAAAGCTTAACAATTATCACAATCATGTATCTACTGAGGTTTATATAGCTTAGGTAAAAATAAACTTTCCTTTGCATTCAAATATTTAGGTGTCTTCCCTTCTTCCATTTGTATTTTATAATGACCATAGTTAAAACATTAAGATCTGGTCCTTAATATATTTTTCTCAGTTTTTGACGAGAATGGCTTTCATAAGATGAGTAAAATTGAATATGATCCATTACCATTTTAATCTTAAGTTCAGTTGACTTGTTTCTTGGATCACATTTGGCTCTCTGATATCCAATCATTAGGCCTCCTTCTAATTGTTTTCAGATGCTTATTTTTTTAAACTTTTCCCCAATTAAATGTCTTTTCAAATACTTAACCTTGCAAACATTTTCACGTTAGCCTCCAATAGTAAGACTGTAAGGATACAAAAAAAATCTACAGCCCGACTCTACATTTCCGTCTGTTTTCATCAATCGCTTTTTGTCTTGGTCTGGGTGTTTCTATGTATAATATGTATGTATTTACAAAAAAAATATATATGTTTGTTTATCCATATGCCTTTGCTGATCCCAGCTTTTACATTGTTTCTTAAATTGGTTAAATATAAGCTTTAGATGACATTTTGCTTGACATTAATAAGGAAATTTGATCGTACGGTCTTCTACTTCGATTATTTTTTAACTACGGTAGAATGGTATGGAGATCCTTTCTATCTTGCAATATTGTTTTTTTTCCATTCTGATGGATTCACAACTGGTTTTTTTACTTTATGCTTAGTTACTGGATCATAGCTTTCTTTGTCTCTCCTCGAAGTGTTGTCAAATATTTTGTGCCATCACAGTCCACAGCCATTACAACATATTATAAAAGTGTATTCGAATTATAACCCAAGCAGTAGAATCTACTTGAGTCGCCAAACATTTTAGTTGGCAAGGATATATCTGATAGTTTACTGATATTTGCTTGATAAACGACTAGAAATTTGGAACAATTTGCTTATAGTAGTAAAACATGTTACCATTCTCATTGATGATAATTTTTTCCTGACATGGCTATTTTGCATGAGGTAAAAAAACAACAATATCAGGTGATTTATATGGAAAATTTTCTAATATTACCATACTAATCAAATCATAACACAATATCTTGTATCTCACTCTGTCACGCTTAAAAGCAATGGCACAAGAGTAAGACAAACAAATTCGCCTTCCCGTCCGCTCCCGAACAGCCCGCATAAACAACAGAAAAATCGGAGGTATTTTCAGTACCGACCAAGTTTCGACTTGATAATTAAGTAAAAGTTGGCAACATAATGATTTATATTAACATACAGTCAAAAAAATTGATGTTATGAGTATTATATTACAGCTAGAAAGTCATATTATTGCATTCGACTTTATGTATTATAAGTAAAAAACATAATTTTCAAAGCATAATGGTGTATGTTATAATCCGTGCATTTAATCGGTTGCAAAATTTAGAGTCATAAGTACGTATCTGTAAATACATCCAATGAAAACATGCATGACTGTTAAAAACGCTTTGAAAGCATAAAGAATTATATGGATTTGCGACTCTGTTAGATATTAGTTATTTATGGAAAAAAGGTGCATATTAAAATATGGCTTAATGCCACAGAAATATTTCAGTAAATTGGTAGATCAGACATTATGCATGTAATTATCTCCACAGTAAATAAAGATAGAATTATAAGAATTAGTTTGCCAGAAAGAGAAAAAGAAACCTAGCATTGTGATGGTAAAAAGTGATTTTGGGTGGATCTTTAGATACGACCATATGCATCTCAGGTCCAGATTTGTTCTTGATATTCGTGACAAGACAATTCTGTCCGGATCTCTAGAGTTTCTTGGATATATATCTTTTGCTCTCGTAAAAAAATTGGGGTGCTGCTTTACAAATTTAGCTGTTTCATAAATGTACATACAAGGGAGGGTTAATACATATTTTTTTTAAAAAGAGGCTTACAAGAATGCCTCGCTAAGGCACTTTTTTTGAGTGATAAACGCACGAATCGAATCCGTAGAATTTCCCCAGATAATTAAACCATAGTTTAATATCGATGCGATGTAGCCGTGGTATGCCATCATAACTGTTTCAGGGCTCGACGTCATTCTCAGTTTTGCCAAAACATATATGAATTTATTTATTTTATTACAGACCTTATCTACATGTGCTTTCCAATTAAGTTTCTTGTCAATAACTATGCCTAAGAAGTGTGTCTCATTTACTTCCTTTAACTTGTCATTCAAGTATTTTATATCTAATGTTTGAGGCTTCGTCCCGTAATTTCTAAATTGAATAAATTGAGTTTTAGTCAGATTAACTTGCAAATTATTATTATGGAGCCATTGAATTATAGCATTAATTGTTTTATTTTTGTCATTAGTATAATTAATATTGGAATAATTGGATGTCATAACGAGGGAAATGTCATCAGCGTATAAAATACAAGAGTCAGTAGTTACGCTTGGCAGATCATTTATATAGATCAGGAATAACAAAGGTCCAAGAATACTGCCTTGAGGCACTCCTGATTTATTAACTTTTTACGATGATCGGTGTGCTTTCAAGTGTCCGTTATTATCTAAACTTAAAATTTCAACACATTGTTCTCTATTTTTTAAGTAGGTTTCCAACCATTGATAGGCAGGGCCCCGAATACAACACTTTTCTTCTTTATTTAGTAAAAGTTTGTGAGAAACAAGATCAAAAGCACTCTTCATGTCGAAAAATATTCCAGAAGATTGTTTTTTATTATCTAAACTTTCTGAGATTTTGGCTATAAGGTCAAAGCACGCTAGAGCTGTAGACTTGCCCTTTTGGAGCCCATATTGTTCGGGTCTAAAAATTTTGTTTCATAACAAAATCGTATATTCGCTTATGCATAGTCTTTTCGAATACTTTGGAAATTATGGATATTAGTGTTATCGGTCTGTAGTTACCCATTATAGACTTGTCACCCTTTTTATATAAAGGTTTTACTATCGACTTTTTAAGTAGATTAGGGAATTGACCTTGACTGAACGATAGATTAATCAGATAGGTTAGGACTGGTGTTAGTTCAATCGCACAGTCTTTCAAAATTCTTGTATTGAATTCATTGTGACCCACTGAGTCTGAATTCTTAAGCGATAAAATAATTTTCAGGACCTCAGGACAGTCGCACGGTGTTAGATAAATACTATTACTTGTACTTGGTATATTTATGTTATTAATTGTGTTGTTTTGTTTTGTACGAACGTCTAAGAAGAAGTCATTAAAGGAGTGTGCTAGTTCTATTGGTAAGTTGAGGTAAGATTTGTTTTGGGAGGCTGGATAGAGAGGCGTCACGACATTCTCACTTGTCGGCTAACTTTCTTGGCCACCTCTGCTGCCTTGGCTTAATCGGTCAGGAGCATACTGTCATCACTGCAGCACCTGTGGCAGTCATGACGTCGAAGTAGAGGATACGGTGTCGCAAGCCTTGTCATTGGTATAAGCTACGGCCCGAAGCGAGAGAGCCTGGATCACCGCCGTTGCCTGCCGCGAGGTAGTAATGCTGTGCGAGGAAATGGCGGAGTGGGAGAGTGTCTATATTTGCCTTTCCTCCAACCGATTTCCAACAACCTAAGGGTACTACGGTTGGAGGACACGTAGGGCCACCCACAATAATAGTAGAACATGCGTAAACGCTGTATTATCATATTATAATAACTTTCTATAAATTATTTCTATTCATTTTGCTTTTCTCCTGTAATAATTATGACTGAATAGTTTTTTTTTCTAATTATGTCTGTTGCAGGTACATCCAGTTTTCATGCGGCCTGCAAAATCTAAAATCGTGAAAGTCTACGATCGGCTGCGGTGAACTCGCCGTACCGTGGCGAGACCATGGCGTGGAAAAAGGACTAACAAAGCCAATTTGGCCTCCGGCATCCACCAAGCGAACAAAGATACACTGTAGACTTTGCACATGCATGATTTTTTATAGATTTAATTGCTTTATAGGGTTGGCAGTGTGTAACTGAGGTAGGTGCTTATTAAAATTGTGACTATTAACATCTTTAGACTGCAACAATAATGACTGTTTTATTAATAATTTAGTATTCATTGTAATAGAGACATTTGCCTATTTGGCCTCAAACTCTATTACCACTTGAAATTGATTTACATTTTCGTATTCCCTGTGTGCTGACAAATTAAGGATACAAAGTATCACTATCTTGTTTCATTCTGTGGGTGTCTTAAATTGTGTTAAAAGAAAATAAAAGAAGAGACGGAAAACGCGACATGAACCCCGTACCAATCCGTCTGGGCGCCGCCGTGGTGGCCAAATCCGTGCATTGACTTACACTGCTATTGTGACTTAAATTGGAGAGGCTTCGGTCCAGCAGTGAACTTCGTGGACTTTACTAAAAAAATTACGGCAAAACTTGTTTAATCCACCAACTTATTGTTGCAACAGTTTAAACGTTTAATTGTAAGTAAAATATTGTAATGTTTTATGAAACTTTAGTTTGAAGCAAAATTAATAGCTTAGCTGGCGTGAAAGCACTCCACGTTCGACCTCGACTGTGCGACTCTAACGAAATTAAGTATCGGAAATAGGATTAGATTAAAGTATTTTTTAACTGCAATTGTGACCCCAGGTTGAATTTGTTTTATTTGAAAGCCATTGGTTAATTGGTTTATTTAAAACGGATCTGACGCGATTTATTGTAAGTAGTTTAAGAATTTTGGGTTACCATAGAATTTAACGATACAAGGTTCCAATTTATGCAGAATATCTCGAGTGATGGAAAGTTTTACATGATTTTAGTACATACTAAGAAGACATTTAGTAATGTTATAAATGTTACATTAAGATGAATAAGAATAAAATAAATATTCTGAACTTGAGAAATCGATTTTGTAACATTAACAATTAGTAATTTAGAAATGTAACATATATACTAGTACGATTTATTACCTACTCTGAATTGAAAACTTACCTTAATATTAATGAATATTAATTTGTCTTTGGCTACATATGTATTTACAAAGAAATAGCTATACAGAGTGTCACAAGACTCATCGCCAAGCCGAAGTCTACTCGTTTTGAAAATCATGCCAAGTCATTCATAGCAAAAATAATACTTGGGTAACGATTTTTTTTAAGTGTACATATTTTTTAAGCCGCAATTAAAAGTGCGTGCGTGCAATGCTCGAAATACCTACTTAGCTATGGGTACATAGGACATCTATAAAATAAGACTAGCAGGGTAAATTCATCGATTTTGTATCTAATCAGACAAATTGTATGGTTACTTTGAGCTTCAATATCTCCTGAACTAGTCATTTCCCAGATATGGTGCCGAAGTAAAAATGTAAATAGAAAATGTTGTTATGAATTTTCGTAATGATTGGTACAATATGGGATTTCAGTTTTCGTTAAGGGTCTTTTTACACCCTGTATTTATGTAGGTTTATCCTTTGTCTAGTACGCATGGTACAAGCTCTATGATAGAATATTAAGCTACGTGGTAGAATATTATAATAATATTGAGAATAAGTAACTTTATTGAAGTAGGCGATAGACCAGTGGTGTGCGTAACGGACTGGCGAGACGATGGTCTCGGGTTCGATCCCCAGGTAGCCCGGGCACTCACCTCTGACTTTTCGAAGTTATGTGTGTATTAATAATGTTAATAATTATCGCTCGCTTAATAATTGCCCGGAAGATGGCAATAGGCTCGCCCCCTATTACATTGGGACCGAAACATAACTGGCGAAAAGTGGGTGTGTAATACACCTCTGCCTACCCCTTCGGGGATAAAAGTCGTGAAGTTATGTTATGTTATGTAAGTAACTTTATAAATGTAGACCTTTTCTTTTTAAACTCTTAACAAGACACATAATTGGTTTTCTCATATTTATCTCTGCATGTTTCCTTGTGGTAGTTAGTTAATATGCCGTTGTTGTGGCTAGTGAAATACTTATTGAAATGTAAATGTTGGTAATAAATTTTCGACAAAATTATGCTTCATTTAGTTTATCGCACTAGGATGCTGTGACGTAATATCAATTAATCATCTGATGTTAATGTAAATAGATTTGCGCATTTTGTATAAATGTAAATATGAGTGTCCAGTTTACATTCATTTGAAGATACGTTTTGCTGACATGCCTATATAGCGGGTAAACGTTTTGACATAAACATAATAGCACTAATAGCGATCAAAATTTCCTATACTTGTGTTCATTATTAACCAGGTTCGGGTGTAGGTTCGAAGACAGTTAAGCTTTTATCATTATAGGCAAAGTGCCAGTGATATCTGGTTAGTAGTACTGACATCTTAGGTCAAGATAAATATGTTAGCTAATCTCGCGAAAGCTGTGCCGCTAAGGGAGGTCGAGGACACCGCGATGGTTTTTACTGAGTGAGCTGAACTTATTTTGGGAGTCGTACGTTGCACATAGTCACCTTTGACGTGAACTCGTCTTTGAGTTGTGGACTCGGCACCAGTGATTGAATCGCGGCAATAAAAAAGTAACATAAATAATGCTAATTAGCTAACTACCAGGTCAATCGTTGTCCGATTTCGTTGTTGTCTTAGAAAATTATGGCTAAGCATATACTAAACTGAAAGGCAAATGCTCGACTACAACGCAAGAGCTTGGAGTGATGTATGAGGCATTTTTTTGTTCTTTTTTTTATATGACAACGCCAGCACTATGAAGAAATTCCTGGGCGCGGGGGACTTTACAAACATACAAACAACGGAAATAATGAACACCCAGACTCAAAACAACAATTTAAAGATCACACAAAGTGTTTTCTTGTGTGGGAATCCAACCCACGACACGCGGCGCAGTACCAAGCGGCGAGGCGACCGCTTAAACCACTACGCCAACCGTGCAGTCTAAAATATAAAACGATCGACGAATATAAAACGATCGAACGACGCATCATCACTACATAACATAAAACAAAGTCTGTCTTCTGTCTGTCTGTCCTTATGTGATTGAATGTGATTGAATCGCGGCAATAAAAAAGTAACATAAATAATGCTAATTAGCTAACTACCAGGTCAATCGTTGTCCGATTTCGTTGTTGTCTTAGAAAATTATGGCTAAGCATATACTAAACTGAAAGGCAAATGCTCGACTACAACGCAAGAGCTTGGAGTGATGTATGAGGCATTTTTTTGTTCTTTTTTTTATATGACAACGCCAGCACTATGAAGAAATTCCTGGGCGCGGGGGACTTTACAAACATACAAACAACGGAAATAATGAACACCCAGACTCAAAACAACAATTTAAAGATCACACAAAGTGTTTTCTTGTGTGGGAATCCAACCCACGACACGCGGCGCAGTACCAAGCGGCGAGGCGACCGCTTAAACCACTACGCCAACCGTGCAGTCTAAAATATAAAACGATCGACGAATATAAAACGATCGAACGACGCATCATCACTACATAACATAAAACAAAGTCTGTCTTCTGTCTGTCTGTCCTTATGTATGCTTAAATCTTAAAAACTACGCTACGGATTTCAATGCGTTCTTTTTAATAGATAGAATGATTCAAGAGGATGGTTTATATGTATAATTGATGCGGGTGAAGCCGCTGGCGACGTCTAGTAAATTATAAAACGATTAATAGTAAGAGAATATAACACGAATATAAAGATGACCTATAAGACCATCACTATCATCATCCTCCTAGCTTTATCCCAGTTTCAACCTGGGGTCCGCTTAATAGTCTAACCGGATTTGGCTGAATATTAGCTTTTCCACAGAGCGACTGCCTGTCTGAACTCTGCAACCCGAAGGGTTGGCGGTATTCATGGTTTAGACTAGTTTCAGTTTATTTAGAAGTACTGACGCCCTATAAAGACTGTCAAAGATCATCATGACAACCGGGACCAACGGCTTATCGTGCTCTCCGAGGCACGGGAAAAGCGATAATTGACAATTCAATACGCACATAACTCTGACAAGTCAAAGCGCGCCGTGGATTTGAGGCCGATACCCTGTGTATGGCAGTCTGCTGGTATCTCCACTAGGCTATCGCTGCCCTATAAATTACTAGACGACGCACATACAGGTATTTGCACGATCTACGCGGCCAAAAGTCCAATATGTCAAAATAACAATATCATTCTTAAACCGAGTTCCAGGAATAGATTACGAACCTGGGAACAATATCCAAGGTTTATCTACCTACTAGCCCACACCCCGCACCCGTGGGGTCAGTCGGAAGTTGACCGTGTTACCTGGTGTACGTATCTATTCTCGGCGCTTTTCTAAACATTAAAGTTACAAAGTGATTTTTTATGTTATCAAGTTCTTTTTACGAACTGAAGGTAATGGATTCTGATGGACAAGGTAAGAGACTTACATATTACATAAATAAAGTCATGATCAACTATCAAACTACATATTTTTTTTTATAAATAAAAAACCCATTTTAATACTGTGATTTTCTGCAATATTTTTTATTTGCTTGTGTTTTTGTTTATGTATCGGGGTAGATCGGGCTATTCTTTTTAATATAGGTTATTATTTGATCCTTTTTCTTATAAGTACTATCAAAATCGTGTCCGCATATGTCCGGTTTGATACATTTTTGAGGGATCAAAGATATTTAGCGAAATTTCGTCTAAAATTTAAAATGTTTTTAGCGACTTTTAACACAGTTCATGTTTGATTAAGGTTCACAGGAAGCATCAGGAGTAAGGATTGTGACACAACAATACTTATTTGACCTCATGACGAACAAAAATTTGCCTAATTTAGATGCCAAATTAAAATATATAAAAGATTATCTTTTGTCATGTGAAGGTTACAATGAAGACTAAATTGTTACAAGTTGTACAAAGGTGGACGAAAGCTCATTATAAAAAAGAAAATTTATAAAAAAAGCAGTGTTGGCTGGATGGTACTTTTGAAATACTTGTTGTTGATACACAAAAACGGCCAGGGCGACCATCCAAGTTCTTCGAAGACGCAAGTAAAAGGAGCAAGAGGCGAAAGACTGAAGAACTTCGTTCTAATTTTGAATTTGGTAAAAAGGATGCATCAAATGTCCTAAAAGATATTACTAGCTCTCCAACACAAGCAACTAAATATAAAAAGGCATTTTATCATTTGAAATCAGAAAAAGGGCAGCCCTCCTTGACACCAATGGAAATTTTTGTAGATGCCGATTTGACACAAGGACAGAACGAAATTATAAGAAAGAGTAATAAGAAGTTTTTTCCGTGCTATAGTGCCTTACAGAAAGCCAAGAAGAAATGTTACCCACTTACGAATGACGACGAACGATAATGACGAAGAAAGCCAAAAGACTTAGAATTATTATGTTTTTTATGTTTATATATTTTTTTTGTTTTTTGAAAATAATAGTAAAAAGTAAAAAAAATAGTTTGTTTGTTTATTTACAGTGTTAAGATACCAATTAAGCATTAAAATAATTTTGGCCGCTTAGATCTTGAAAATACCTGTATGTGCGACGCCAGCAGCTACGCCTGCATATTTTTTAAATTTACCCGTTTTGGCCGATCCCGTGAGAATTTCGCGAAATCCCTTCTTAGTGCACCCTTACGGTCCCCAAGGAACATTCATGCCAAATTTCAGCTTCCTGCGCCCAATAGTTTCGGCTGTAGCGTGTCTGTCAGTCAGTCAGGACGCAACGCTAACGCAAGGATTTTATATATTAAGATTTGTTAATAAAATGATTTATGAATAATAATTATAATATCAAGTCAATTAAGTACCAATAATTAAGTACCATGCTGCATACTCTATTATTGTCTTGAATTTACAGAATAGCTGACGAGTAAAAAAAATTCTGGACACGCTAAGAATCATAGATAATAATATTAAAAAAATATCAATTTAAATACAGAGTAGCATAATTCAGCATTGGAAAATAATAATCACTGTTCAAAAGTATAAAAAATCACTACAGCATGAAATCTAAACCACAGTTGTTGCAAACAAAGGTTGTGAAGCTCTTAGAATGGTTGTTTACCTTCTATCTTCTCCTGGCACCAACTATATTTTCCAGAGTTAATATATTGGTTTTCGGAAGGGACGAGCTAGCTAGTTAGTTTGTCTTGAGTTTATAAAGTGGACATTTCGAAAATGTCAATGTGGTGAGTGTTGCGGGTTTGCCCTAATTGTGAAGATTAACAAAAGCCGTTCTCGGTAATTCAGAATGTTATCTCAGTGTTCGTTGTTGCTTTAATGTGCAGTCCTTCGCGAAATAGGTACAATTCGAGATTAGGAAACCAACTGTTTAATTAATGATAAAGTAACCAGTTTAGGTTTAGTTCCAAAAACCTAAATCCCTGATTCCTTATATAAAATATATCGTTATTAATAGTTCATGTTGGCAACACATGCAACCATTATTCCTGGTATATAATGTAGTAAACTAGGATATAATTAATATAAACGGAGCGTCGTCTGTCTGTGCGACTATTCCGGCACAACGCTAGATAGCGATCGTGTCCCGCGTCACGCGTCAGACATTAATAATATGCGGGCCAACGACAACCCAGTGGGCACACAAACAATGTCCACGGCGTACTACACCAACAAACAATAAACGAAATGATTTTTCGCCTTATTTATTTATGATATACGTTGGGTATGACAGCAATGTTTGATAGAGTTTTTGATTGTTTTCTGAATTATTTATCATAAGACATGTAGTTTATTGATCACTTATAATTTTAATTATTAACTTTTCAAGTGTATTATTAAGCACATTTAGAAAGTTGGAGGCACAAACTCTTTTCCCCAAGTTTTATAGATTTATATTCTATTTCCTTCGACTTCTCTCATTAGAAAATCTATATCATCACCAAGTATACCGAGTACTAGATAGTATTTTTGTAGTACAAGAAGAACATCATAGCTAAAAGACATGTAGCAAAAATACACTGCAGATAGCAATCTAAAATACGTTCGTTACTGGCCGTAAGGATCTGCTCTAATGTAAGGTACATAATCAAAGCTAGGCGTTCCTTTCTGCCTTTTAAATCTTCATAGAGTTCTAAAAGGAATGATGGGTTTCACTTTTATTTATATTTTACAGTTTGCATGTCACATTGCATGTTTACCTAAAACAATAACCACCCACACAGAAAACGGACTCAGGGACGGATATCTATATAAGTAATTTATGAGGTCTCAAATTATGCGTAGGATAAAAAAAATTCGGCTAAGTCTGGTGTAAAATATACTCATGTTTATGTAATATTCACTTTCAAATTATTTTGCGAGTGAGCCCTGAACTCAATGAGAGACTCAATTTAAAACCAATACAATTCCAATGTCCATTTTAAGGTCACATGGTTTCGTACTCTTGAAACCAATGTTGTCAACATTGGATTGCAATTGGGATTGCCCTGCAATTGGATGAACTAGTGTTGTGAATTTGTTACTAATAAGCAACATTAGGTTTTTGAAAGTCTATATGTTGGAAATAACAAGATAAACAGATAAATATCATGCGGATAATTGTTTAATTCATTTATTTTATCATCTTTAGATTAAATAAGAACTTGAAAATAGCTAATGTGATAAAAATTACGTATTTCTGGCTGTATGTGTGATGGCCGTTGCCACTTGTCATCGCAGTATATAAAGGTAAATCAAGTCAAAAGTTCTCAAATTTTTAAATATTTACGAGTCAAGTTTGATTGGAGCTTTTTTATGTTTGTGTATTTGTTTATCTGATCCAAGAAATAAAACAAGAGTAATTATAACATATGTATAAAATTTGTTCTAATAAAGTTAGAAGTTTACATACCAACTACGAAATTAATATAATAATAATATCTTGAATCATATATAAGTATTTATTCTGATATGATCAATATTGTTGATTATTATTTAATATAAACATTATTTAAAATTCTTAACTTAGTTTAATGAAATGCTTTATATTTTGATATATTTTCTCAAAGAAATCCAACACGGTAATTTGTTTCGTCCATGTATCATATCACACGGCTTTCTTCTCGTCTTCTTTTTATTTCATTTTTGTGATGTTTAATCGAGGGCCGGTTTTTCTGTTTTACGTAAAACTCAATGTTGAGAAAGTTGTTCAACATACTTACTATGAAATGGCCTATCCGAGAAATGCGAAGTTGCAAAGTTGATATTACACTGTTGAACTGTAGAGGCGTCGACCTATCAATGGATAAAAAAGTAATTTTTATTCATTTAACCTTTTTAACCTGTCCCACTGCTGGGCAAAGGTATCTCTTTGTATGCACAAAATGATCTCAATATGATTCAGTAACTGCTGGCGGCAGTCTGGCTATTCTTGTTGGTCAAGGTATTGTGGGCACGAAATATTCTAAAAAGTGTATGCACGGTACCAATATTTATTATAATTGGAGTACGTTGACGCAGCTTATCGTATGCCTACATTACTCAATAAATGTTATTTATATAATTACTAGCTTTTACCCGTGGCTTCGCTCACGTTAAATTCGCACAAAACTCCTTCATCGTTCGATACTTAGTAATTTTCTTTGTAATTCTGTTCATAGGGACTAATAAGAAATATAACCGCAAGAAGTATTTAAAACATTTCTATAAACAATATTTTTAGAGTTCCGTAGTCAAAAATGGCTAAACACGGAATCCTTATAGACGCACTATGTCTGTCAGTTTATCCGTATGTCACAGCCACTTTATGCCGAAACTATTCAGTTTACACATTTGAAAATTGGTAGGTAGATGTATTCTGTGAACCGCTTTACGACGATTTAGAAAATTTAAAATATTGCATATTAAGGGGGCTCTTCATACATAGAACTGATGTGAAAAATGGGTCGTTAATAATTACTTTGAGGATCCTAAACCATTGTTTCTCAAAGTCAATCATTTGAAATGTATACGGTCCCAAAGTGGTTAAATGGGTGTGTGTGTCTCACCAACTTTTAAAGTAAGAGAGTGAAAATCTAAAAAATATATATGCTGTAGATCGTTATAAAAACTTCCAATGAAAATTGGTGTGAACGATATGTAGACAGCAGTTTTTGAAATAAAGCACATCTTAAAAACCGCAAATAAAGCTCTGACGTTTATACAAATACTATTATTAGTTAGTTGGTGATAATGGCTTATGGTAAGTGGATGCCTCCACTACGGAACCCTTCATAAGCGAGTCTGACTTGCAATAGCGAATAGCTTTTATAATGTTTCATCCTAGGTGTTACTTGTAGCCGTTTGCCATAACAAAGCTTTGGTGCATTAAGATCTCGCATTAACAGGACTGGAACACCAACGTTCAGTCTCAAGTTGCGTGAAGGTACTCCTGGTAATAAGGAGTCCAGAAACTCTATAGGGTACGAAGTAACTTGGTCAGTATTCATGACATTATCTACCGAAAGGTGCTCAACAACATTACTTTGCATACAGTCAAATCCATGTTTCGATATATCTCTATACACACTTTCGCATTTATGAGTACTGAATATGTATTGGTTCAGCCGGTTTAGCGTGAAATCGGTATATGTTTACATATTTTTTTGCATTTATACCTAATATTAGTAGGAATTAGCCAAGGCCGTTACAATAATTATTAGTTTATATAAGTAAGCAGCAGCAGCGATAGCCTAGTGGAGAGACCGACAGACTGCTACGCAGAGGGTCGGCGCGCACCGATGACTTTTCGGAGTTATGTGCGTATTAAATTGTTAATTATGACTTGCTAAACGGTGAAGGAAAACATCGTGAGGAAACCTGCATGTCTGAGAGTTCTCCATAACGTTCTCAAAAGACATGTGAAGTCTGCCAACCCGCACTTCGCCAGCGTGGTTGACTATGGCCTTACCCTTCTCATAATGGGAAGTGGCCCGTACCCAGCAGTGGGTATCGATTTATATAAGTCTCGAACATTGCGTTGGACACAAATTAAAGGGTGTGAAGGACGACTTATGAGAAAATTTCTCAAAACGAATTACGTAAACTGAGGGGCAACTTGCAGAATTAATGACATCGATAGGCTACCGAAGTTTTTTAATATAGAATTTTTTTACCGAACGAACACTCCAAATATGAAAAGCGCTTGCGGGCGCATAAATCATTTACACTGTTTGAAATTCAAAATTTACGTTCGTTGACTGCAAATGTTCAATATTAACTGCTTCAAATATTTAATGTATATGGAGATAAGCTGCTATTTTCATACGCCGTTTAATGCAGCTGCATTTGCATGTATAAATAATAGCTAAAATAATAGACCCAAGAATTACATTTGACCTTGATGACACTTGAAATTATACTTTTTTTAATCTCAGCAAACAAAAAGGCAATTGTTAGAATACTATTTAATTTGCTGCATCTTCAAAGAAAACGTGGACTTGTATAAAAAAAATATTGTAGGTTTCATTTGAAACACAACAAAGAAACCAAACCGAATTAACAAAATTTTCTTTCAAAGCTAACCATACTGAAATTTTCTTTGCTAGCATTTTCTTCGTCTTTCTCGTAATTCTCAAGGAACCTTGAATATAAAAGTTAAATAATACTAAAAAAGATCGCAAAGAAAACGCTGCATTTGCAGGGACTTGGCAAACGAAATTCGAACAAAAGTCAATTTAATAAAAGGTTTAGAGAATTTCAGGTCAGCAGTACGTAGTAGTAAAACGGCAATCTGTGTCGGCCACCTATTCTAGTTGTTACAGCTGAAATTTGTTTGAGTGGGGACGGGACGTGTCGGTCATTCGATTAGTGTGCCGCGCTACACTCTCTGGCACACCGGCACGGCCGGCGCCGACTACGTCTCTTAAACGGCAATGCTGAATTGGACCATTAGGCCGGCACTACCACATCTGTGAACAGGAATTATCCTCATGCTTTTATATTATCCTCTTTCGCTTAAATCAGAGTATTCACTGATAATATTTTCTTTTGAAACTTACTAAAGTCAGTATAATCCAATCACTTTGATTCTCATATTTCTGGCGAATCGATGATTTTGAATTCCCATCTCGTCCGCAAGCTTCAATTATTTAACCAATGTAAAGCAGTCGGCGTGAGATACATATTGAATATTCCTTAATTTTCGCCAAGTTCGTATCTGAAGACAAGTTTATCGGTTTGAGAATTTGTTACGAATTGAAAATGTCTAGGCAGTGGTTGGATGAGCGCGGTGTCACGTGGGCCGGCCTTCGTTACAGGCCCTTACTAATTAAGAAGTTTACCTTCGATCGGCGCAAATTTTATTACGCCAGGGCTGTCCTGAAAAGCTTGTAAAATTAAATTAGTTGTAACGATGAATCGGATTTTCAATTTTAAGGTTTAGATGACAACCGTTCTAAGAAACTCTGGTTATTCCCTTTGTGTTTACGTTGAGGTTCGCTCGTACTTATTACAGATTCAGAATAATAATAATAATAATAATAATAATCTGGCAACACCAAAACTGTCAACGTGTTTATTCCTCCAATTATTTTTAAATATTAATATTTTACAAATATCCTCTCATCCATAGTGCAATAGTATATATAATCTAAATTATAATAGAAAACACAAGTAAAGCAAGAAAATACCTGGTAAAAACAACATAAATACAGAAATAGTGAACATTTCATACAATGACAGCCGTCACGCTTAACATTATGACAGATCAAACAATAAATATATTTACAAAAATGAAGATAAAAACACATTAGCATGTTGACGAGAGCCAGGAAACGAAGAGCACACCCAACACCTCCGGACTCGTCGCTCAGCTCCGCCTCGCAGCCGTCGGAACCTGCACCAGTAACGTCGACAGCTGTAGTTGCGTCGAGCTCCAGCGACGAGTATTTCTCTCCGCCGTCGACACCGTCACCTGCGCGGCGGCGTGGGAGAGGCCGGCCACCAGCGTGCTTAGGACCTCGGGGCCCACCGGCCCCAAACAGGGTCCCCGCTGCCGGTGGTAATGTGCAGCGCATGAAGTGGACGTCATCCATAAACGAACAAGTCATGCGCGCATATTTTGGGGCGACAGAGGGGGGCACTAACCTCACTGCGTACCGTAGTCGCATGCTGTCTATGTTTCAGGCCTTGGAACCAAGCATCAACGTCACGGCTCAACGACTATCGGATCAGGTACGGGTTATCCAGCGCAGTGGCAAGGTGGATAACGCCGTGCTTGATAGGATTCGCTCTGAGTACTTACCTTCGAGCCATGCCAATCCCGTGCGGCCCACACTAACACCGACACCGAGCGGACCGCCAATGGGCGGCAGCGCCGTCAGGGAGGAGCATGACATGGCTGATGATGTAAGTACCCAGTGCAATGAGGAGGTCAAGGACGCTTTGGAATGTGCGATTAGGGACTACCGGTACACGCCATCATCTATTAGGCCTCGCCTACCGCGGTTGCCTATGCATAGGCGAAATATAGCGCTGGTAAGTGCTCTTGACTCGTTATTATCAAATTATTTAGATAATAGTGAGGATCTCGGTGATACACACTCAATCTTGTACTGTACCGCCGTGGCAGCTTGTCGTATAGCTGGTGTCAAGTTTCTTGAAACTGATACCGTTGTACGACAAAGGTCTGCTGTACCGGCGTGGCAGTGCAGGATTGAGCGACGTATTGCCGAGGCAAGGGCACTTATTGGCAAGCTGATCTGTTTTAGGGAGGGGAATACACGCCCTAGGGTAATGCGCTTTGTGAAACGGGCTTTTTCGGGGACTAATATTAGTCCTCAAGATTATATAGCCCGGGTCACAGAGCGCATTGACTACCTAAAACAGAAAGTCTATGCATGGGCAAACCGAATACGTAGATTTAAAAAACGTGTGGACCGGTACGTCATTAATCGTACATTCCAGAGGGATCAGAGGTGGGTATACAGAAGCTGGGAACGACCAGATCAAAGTGTGACTAATGTGCAGCGGCCGGATGCGAACGCCACAGCCATGTTTTGGCGTAGCATCTGGTCGACGCCCATTGGCCATACTGAAGGTGATTGGATGCAAGATGTCGAACGTTCATGCGAACATATTCCTGAAATGGAATGCGTGGCCATTTCTAGCCAGGATGTTGCACAAGCAGTCCGTCCATTATCTAATTGGAAATCTCCAGGCTTGGACGGGCTGCACAATTTCTGGCTGAAGTGGCTACGTAGTTCGCATGAACGCTTGGCATCTCAATTCCAATCAGCTGTAGAATCTGGGTCGTTGCCATCATTTATGATGACTGGAATTACCCACCTGCTCCACAAGACAGGCAGTACTAGCGAGCCCGGCAATTATAGACCGATAACATGTCTACCATCGGTCTATAAACTTCTTACATCTATTCTGAGAGCTAAAATAGCTAAACATGTTGAAGACAATTCTATTATGTCAGCCTCTCAGAATGGATGTAGGAAGGGTGCTCGCGGTACTAAGGAGCTCCTCCTCATTGACATGGCCATTAGCCAACAAGTTCACCGTAACCGAAAGGATCTGGCGGCATGTTGGATAGATTATAAGAAGGCGTATGACTCCGTGCCGCATACATGGCTTTTGAGGGTGCTAGAGTTGTATAAAGTAAATATTACTCTACGCACCTTCTTAAAGTCATGTATGGGGCAATGGAATACGATTCTTTGCTATCCAGGATGCCGAAGGATCCAGGAGGACGGCGAACGTATTAAAATTGAGCGGGGAATTTTTCAGGGCGACAGTCTGAGTCCCCTTTGGTTTTGCCTAGCCATGAACCCTCTCAGTACATTACTGGAGGGTTCAAGGTTAGGCTACAGGTTACAGAGAGGCGGTCAGGTAGTATCCCACCTGTTATTCATGGATGACCTGAAGTTATTTGCCCAATCTGATGTCCAATTGCTAGATTTACTAAACGTAACCCAAAACTTTAGTAAGTCTATCAATATGGAGTTCGGTGTGGATAAATGTGCTGTCATTCATGTGAAGCAGGGCAGGATGGTGGAATCTGAGGGGATCCAACTCTCAGATTCCATTAACCTAAGATCGCTTCTCTTAACCGATACCTATAAGTACTTGGGTATGTCACAGGCTTTAAGTATCAATGAAGCTGACATGAAGCAATCGTTGCAAGAGCGTTTCTTTGGCCGCCTGAAAAAAGTATTAAAAAGCCTTTTATCAGGTGGCAACAAGGTTCGTGCTTGCAACGGTTGGGTCATGCCACTTCTTGTATACTCCTTTGGCATACTCAAGTGGACTCAGTCTGAATTGGACGCCCTGGACAGAAGAGTCCGCACATTGTTGACGACATATCGTATGCATCATCCTCGTTCATCCGTGATGAGGTTGTACATCCCGCGGAAGTGTGGGGGTCGTGGCTTTCTAAATATCAAGACCCTACACAACCGCGAGGTGTGCAATCTCAGAGAATATTTTCTCCGGGCGAACGGGGACATGCATCGAGATGTTGTCGCAGTGGACAATGGACTCACCCCGCTCAAGTTGGCTAAGGAGAACTGGCGCATACCTGTAGTACTCAGTACTGATGAGCGCAAGCGTGTATGGCAGAGCAAGGAGCTTCATGGCAGGTTCCATCGGGCCCTGTATGGACCCGATGTAGACCTATTGGCCTCGGTGAACTGGCTACGCTTCGGTGACCTCTTTGGGGAAACCGAAGGGTTTGTTTGTGCAATTGCTGACGAAGTTATCAAGACGAATAACTACCGGAAATATATCCTGAGGGATGGCACTAGTGATATTTGCCGTGCCTGTCACCAGCCCGGTGAATCCCTCAGGCATATTGTTTCCGGTTGTTCACGTCTTGCTAACGGCGAGTACTTGCACAGACATAACCAAGTAGCCAGAATCATTCACCAGCAACTTGCTCTGAAATATAAACTTGTAGACATCGAGGTACCGTACTACAGGTATGTGGCAGAGCCAGTTCTCGAAAATGGCCATGCCACATTGTACTGGGATCGATCTATCGTCACAGACAGGACTGTTGTAGCCAACAAACCTGATATTGTGGTGATAGATCGATCAGAGCGCCTCGCAATAATTGTTGATGTCACCATTCCTCATGACGAGAATCTCGTGAAAGCCGAGAAAGACAAACAGATTAAATATCTGGACTTGGCTCACGAGATTGTCGACATGTGGGATGTGGACTCGGCAATTATTGTGCCGATAGTTGTAACGGTTAATGGCCTAATAGCCAAGAGCCTCGATCGTCACCTTAAGAGGCTCGCGTTGGGTGCTTGGGTCAAGGGCCTGATGCAAAAGGCAGTACTTCTCGACACGGCACGTATTGTGAGGAAGTTCCTGTCTCTGGAGCCCTAACCACCGACAGCTTGGACCCTGTGCCCGTTGCTGGTGGGATCCCACGGTTTCTTTTTATATTTTTAAATGTATGTTATCTTTTATTGTATATTTAAAAATGTAAATGAAATCTGAAGAAAAATAAATAAAGGAATAATAATAATAATAATAATACCCCTCTGGGGCAGTCGTTATCTCATCATGAGGCTAACGCAATCTCAGAGGGCAGAGTAACAGCTTTCAAACATCACCTTTGTCTTGTGATATATATTACAGGATAGAAAGAAAGCTTACAAACCGCAGGGCAGCTTTGTGGCGAGCTGAATGTGTGTGGCGACACTGCGGTCCCGAATACTTCAGGGAGTCGGTCAGGGCCTCGTCTCCGGCCTGCTTTTACTGGCTGGTCGGAGTGGATTTCCAAGAGCGCCTGCAGGACTCTCGACTCTGGCTTTCCTTAGTCGGCCGGCCAGAGGGAAGTCGCAAGAGCTATTTGCTCGGGGGTGGAAGTGTCATTGTCAAGGGCGTAATTACGGGGAAACCCGCTCCGGGTCACGAGACCCGCGATGGCAAAACCGGTGCCGCACCGCTCTACACCCCTAGCCGCTCACACCGGTGTTGCCCTCTTATTGCCTTTATGGTAGAATTTGTTTGCCTTGGCGGCTATTTAGAGAGGGTCCATCTAGTGAGCTGGCGGGTCACCGTCTGCCCCTTTTCAACGTACTATAAGAGTACTTAGGGCAGACGCCGGCATTCATCCATAGTTTTCATCTAAACCTATCCATTAAACACCCATCCCAATAGCCCAGAGTAATTAGTTTCCATATAAGTAGCAATAGGCCCTCACCTGCTGCGGCTAACCCGTGACTGCACTTAATAGTGCGGTGATGGAAGCGCCTCAGTAGGTGTTCCATTACATTCTAGATTAAAACTCTCAAAGGGCCTCTGCGCGTTGGACCTATGTCTCCGTGTACGCCTGCCAAAGGGCCGGGTATTGTTCTAACAAATTAGAATAATACCCGAGAAAGAGAAACAAATAATAATAATAAATTTATTTCTCAAAAAACACAGATACAAATAGTATTCTTATAATATTATATAAAACTTACGGCTAATAGTGTTCAAAGAATTGGGAAGAACACCAGACTCCTCTACTAGTTAAAAACTGTATCACAGGCAGTTGGGTCCCTCTTAACAAATTTGTTGATTTGTATTTTATCAATACAGCAATATAATTACACAATTTGGCAGTATACAATATAATCAATATTGAATATAGAATTGCTATCGATATAACTATTTCTGTGTGCTATGCATTAACCTGGATAGAAATTATTTTGTAATTTAAATGTAATTGCGATACGAGGTTAGAGCGTTGCTGTTTGGAATAGGTAAACGGGTTTTTTATTAGGCACCTCTCACGTAATAAATATTTACAAGCACGTAAATTTTCTTGATGGATTTAGTATATCAGCCTTTAGATTGAGCCACATGATTATTTAAAAATGCACTAGACGGCTGAAAATATTTTTATAGTCTTTTTGCGCATTACAATTACTTTTTAGGGATTGCTTGAAGTGTAAAACACACTTCACACTGTTAGCAATTAATTATCGTTCTGAAAGAACTTTTTAAAAGTAACTACTAGGTACCTATTTTAAAGTTTAATTTTCTTGGATGTTTCGGTACAGGTTTAGGCGGTGCGTGTTACTAAGCGGTATTTTAGTGTGTGGTTTTTCTGTAATAAGGTATGTAGTTAGATTCATATCATAGTGTATTAATAGCAGGGATAATGCTATAACCATGAGAAGTTATCTGGTAATCATCATCATCATATCAGCCGATAGACGTCCACTGCTGCACATAGGCCTCCCCTAAGGCTCTCCACATAGACAGAAGTTTAGTATT
Source organism: Euclidia mi (assembly GCA_944739405.2). Classification (NCBI taxonomy): domain Eukaryota; kingdom Metazoa; phylum Arthropoda; class Insecta; order Lepidoptera; family Erebidae; genus Euclidia; species Euclidia mi. Next base: position 24,785,822 of record OX123187.2, read on the forward strand.
ATTGACTTTAATTTTGATTTATCGTACGTGTAATAGATTTGGGCGTTAGTTGAATACACGTGAGGAGCATTGATTTAAGCGGTCGACTCGTTGTTTGCTGCTGCGCTGACTGTAATGAGTTCGATTCCTATATAGCAGAAAACTCAATGCGGTCCTGCAGGATATGTATGTTTCAAGTCCGCCAGGTTTTGATCGATGTTTTCCGAAGAAGTCCCGCAAAATTTAGTCCCAGTGCAAAAATGATTTGACAATTTGTTAGGTTTATCGCAGAAATATGATACATTTGTATGCCTTCAATCTCTTACAGAGACACTTAACTGGCTAGCTGATCCATTTTCAGTGAAAGTCCCAATGTTATCGAAGACGCCATTACATCCAGGCTTTCCTGAAATTTATTAAGAGAAATAACATTTCGCTACCGAAGAATGTGCCAATGGTACTCGAATGTAACAAAATATTGCAAAACAAAGAAAACCAGTAATTGAAGGCGTTGTTTATTGATACAATCAATATTTTTGTTTCGGGACACGAGTAAATATATCGATGCAATAAATATTACCCTGCGGTGTTGTTGCTCGTGAAAATGTAAGGCTTCCATGACTGAATTTAAAGGAAACAAAAGGTTTGGTTGATTTTCAGTTTACCACTTTCGTTTTATTTAAAAAGCTTTCACGTTCTATTAAAGTGAGTAAACATTTTGTATCTTTTTTCGTTTGATATAATAGACCTTTAAATGTATTATTTATAGAGATAGGTATTAATATAATAATCTTGTCAAATTGCAATTCATATATTAATAATACTGCTAGGGTATGCTATCTCAAGCGGTGTTGCGGCAAAGTATACTAGCCGCGTTTTGCGTGAGTCCTGGATGTTGAGGACACCATAGTGGTTTTAGTTAATCGTCACTGAAAATCTTTAGAGGAAGGTTTCACACACAGCCTCCTCCAGCCCCAAGTCGGACAACCACAATCATATGATCGAACGGCGGGGCAGCAGCAGGGCTTGGCTTATTAAAAGACAACGCCCGCATTAGGACTAAATCCGGTGTCGCGGGGGACTTTACAAACATACAACTAACGGACACAATGAACATTATACATATTACCAGAATATAACATGTTACTAGAATTAAAACTAATAGTTATACTTAAGAATGGTTTTATAACATGGCGAGTCTCTTTTGAAAAGGTTTATGGTAATGGTATCGGATAATAGCTCCATGGGTATCGGTCAGTGTAACTTTGAAATATTTTCTATAAATATGAGTAATGGTAAAGTCAACAATATTTTTAATTCAAATAAAGGGATCTCTTCATAAAGTATTATTGAGGGAATGTTGAAAAAAAACTAAATACTCTTTTTGAGTTTTCCTTAGCCAAAAATGCCAATAAACGGAACCCTTACAGATTCACTGTCTGTCAGTCCGTATATAACAGTCATTTAATTCAGAAACTATTGAGACTACATGTTTCAAACATTGGTTTGTAGAGGTATTCTGTGAACCGCTTCACGATTACATACATACATAGACTCACGCCTGTTTCCCCGAAGGGGTAGGCATAGGCATATTAAACGCCCACTTTTCGCCAGTGTTTTGATCCCACGTAATAGGTGGCGAGCCTATTGCCGCTTATCGGGATATTTTGTTTGCCAGAGCCTCGTCCGTTGATCGGCAGGTGCACCACTTGCAGGTGAGGTTGGCTTGGGACCCTAAGTTCTTGGTGGGAACCCTATGTTCACGATTTTAATATAAAAATAAAATATGTACCATACACGGAACTGACTTGAAAACATATTTTTTTCATCATTCATGTACTTGAGGGGTGTATATAGCCGCTCAAAGTTACCGCTTTAATTTGACATTTATCGCTAAAGCATCACGCGGTCGTTATCTGACCAGCCGTGAAGCAAGGCCCTTAGCCGTGCTACATTAAACCTAAACTTACGACTCGTCACTCGGATGTTGATATTTGAAGTGATGTTTTTATAAAAGTAGATTAAATAAGCTTTGTAGTAATGTTTGAATGGTGACTGAATGACGGAATGTTTAGTTTATACGACCCGCCGAACTTGATCCTATTGTAAACAATGTCGTCTATCGACGACCTACTCGACATTTTTGTTTGTCATGATAACAATATGGGTTATAAATTGCTTACTTTTGTTATTTTGTATACCTGGTGGTATAAGCTTTACAAAAATATAAGATTATAGCAATGCTTGCTTAGAAAATTATTTAAATGTCAGCATTTGAAATTTTGTATATTTCGCTGTCTTTGCATGTTGCGTGCGGGGCGTAATTATGGATTCAAAACATCATTGTAAACAAATAGTATAATTATATTTGATATTTTTATGTTTTAATTGTGAATGAACTAATTAATTATAAAATAATAGCAAGAAAATAAACAAATATTGTGTAATAATTTAATTCAAGAGGCTTTATTCATTCAATTAACGAAAAAACGGCATTTATTTTTTATTGAATGAAAATATATGGATAAGGTTACATTAATGCTATGTATAATTGTTTTATTATGAGTATATAAATAAACCTATCATATGATATATAATACTCCTATAATTCATGAGATATAGGCTTTCGAAAATTTTGGCGGGTATGGCGGTTATTTTTGGCGGGAAAAAGTAAACAATTGTGCAAAGTCCAATAAGAATAATTCTTATCGGATTCTTATCAGATATAGATATTTTAATCTGAAATCTAGTTGAAAAGAAATTTATCTAGGTTTGAATCTGATATATAACAAAAAAATATGTTTGAAAAAATAAAATACGAAAATTGGCGGCAATTAAAAATTATTTATATTTTATATTTTTTTATGTTTAAAATTAAAATGTTTCTTTCCATTGTATTTATTTTCTCTGAAAGTAAATTAAATTATCTTTCTAACCGTGTACAATACATATATACCTCCCATATTAAAAAACGACGAGAAATATGAATATGTTAGAAATATAATAGCGCGCTCGAAAATGGCGGGTAAATATTATACCGGGCGCGCTTTATACCGCTCTTGCGTGGGCTTCAAGTATATTATTTGGTGTTAATTAATATAATTCGAAAGCTTATTTAATTACGCGTCTTTTGATATACAATATTAATTTAATAAATAGAAATATCACCATTCTTTCAACGAAAATATAATGCGCCCGTACTTAGCTCGAAAGCCTAGCCTCGAAAGTGGCCAAAATACATCTACGGGTGTCCTGAGATGCCTCGATGGTGGCCAAAATGCTTCGAGGGGATAGACGGATCTTTAAGAACGACATTGAGGTTTGTAAAACCATTGTTTCTCAAAGTGACTCGTTTTTTCAAGATAGACGTGTTCAAAGTGGAAAAAATGAGTGTTTCCACCGCTCTAACTTCTAAAGTAAGATAGTGACGAACCTAAAAAACAAATATGCTAAAGATCGTTATAAAACTTCTAAAGAAAATTGGTTCGAACGATATGTAGACAGCAGCTTTTGAGTTATAGCAAATATTAAAAAACCGTAAATATAACTTTGTTGTTCACACAAACACTATGAAAAACAAAGTTAATAGTGCGGCTGAAAAAGTGATAGTGGTATATGATTAGCTGAAGATAATGGGTATGTTCAGTGAATACCTCTACCACGCAACCCTGTATGGGTGAGGCCGACTCGCTCTTGTTTTAATTATACCTTTAGATTCTCGACGTTGAGATACCGTGGACTAAATGTTGGAGAGCCCAATCCTTGCGAGGCGATGATAAAGCATGACAAAAAACTGTCATGGTAGTGCCTTATTTATACACACAGCCATTTGCGAAACAGGTACAATGTGACCGCTTTTATATTAAAATGATTTTTGATAAACGATGTTTAAGATGCTTAAATTTGCGTTCTTTTTAAATCATCCACGGTGACTACCATTGCATTCCAACTCGTATTTCGGCCTTTACGAGAACACCAGTTTGATACAACGATGCCGCGGCCTGTCCATCGCGAGGCTCGTATGTTGCCTATTCAGTGATATCTACTGTATTTACAATTTGTATTATGAGATACACTAGAAGCTACCTGTTAAGGGCTTACCGTACAATTTACTTTGATTGATAGACTGGTTCATTTATCAAAGTCATTTGCCGAATCGACGAAATAAAGCCACGGGGAGTGGCGCCCCGCTCCCCTTGTTTTATGAGCCGGTTCATTTTAAGATTTAGCAGTTTAATGTGTATTGGATGGATATAAATCACGAATATAATAACGTTACTAAGTGATTTTGCGTTTAGAATTATGCAAGAGTTTATATCTGTTGTCAGCTGTTTGTATGTGTGTGTCTGCATTAAAGAACAATGGCAGAATTCGGTCTGGGTTTGTTGTGGCGACCTTAAACTTCATATGAACAAAACAAATTGGTTTTTTTCTACGATTTTTAATATTTTCACTTTGTCTCGTTAAAGCTGGAGTATTTTATGATGATAAAAAGCATTCCAATGGATTACGAACTAGGTACCTACTTTATTATTTGATTGTTGCCATAGACAATGGTGTGACAGGAATAGACGTGAGTGCTTTTGATCCGTATCGATTATTAAAATATAATTATTAAAATGCGGTTATTTAATCTTTAACTAACATTATATCAATAAGCTAATCATTTTTGAAGCAAAACAATGTTTAAATCAAATAAAAACGTCACAGCATCGTTTTAATGTTGTATCGATTTCACATAAAATCGATTTAAAATGTGCAGCTCTGCTTTTGTGTTTGGCTGTGACAGTTAGATGCTACAGAATACTTCTGCGTTTTGATGTCAATCTGACATAATTTCATTTGATAATTCAAACGTACCTACATTGTTCATTCTTAACTAAAAACTACAACACCGATATCTTGTTTTTCCGAGTTTCCCGAGTGAAAATAGAATCATTATTGACTTTGTTACTTAAGCCGATTTATTTGAAATATTTTTTATTACTGTGCGCTTCAATTTAATTTCAGACATTTCGATGTATGGAGATCTGTCATTGTCCTTTACGATGTTGAATTTACGGCTGAAACGGAAGAACGGTATTTTATTACTCCTTGCAGAGCCTTGTTTTAATCAGTGTGAACCTAAGTTATATAAAATTACTTTGGTTTAAATGATCATTGCTTAAAAGTGCTTTGTTTTTGAGATAGGAAAATGTACTAAGGTACCTTTACGCCTATTTTACAAACTATAAAGGTATCATGATCTTTTCTAAGAAACAATACATTGCGTTACGTATTTGTAGTTTATTATTGAGATACATAGTAATATGCTAAATAATATTGTGTTACTATCTAGCCGAGCGCTAACCATGAAACGTCATTTACCGGGTTAAATTAAAGAGCGAGTATTTAGCGTAATATTATAGGCACTAGTGCAACGATAAACCTGAAGCAACTAATTATAATATATGGTTTGGTAGCAACTAGCTAGTATGTGACACATAATAGCAGAAATAGCTCAGCTAGGTGTAATATAGTTGTAACCGCAGCTTTGGAAACTTACAAGTCAGTTTATCTAGCAATGACCTGAAGAACATTAAACAGCATATGTTCTGTTAAGGGTTTTGTCGTGTACCTACTATATGTGACCCTAGTAGTTCCACTTTGTCTGTCTGCTTAGAAAATGTCATTTTATCTTAGAAATTATGGGTACGATAATTGAAATTAGGCGAGTTTAACCGGGTTATCACAGATGTGAAAAACAGTTGATTATTTTCCCATTAATAAAGAAAGAGGTTTTTAAAAAGTAATTGTTTATAACCAATATATGTGTTAAAATGTTCCATAAGGCGTAAATATAATGCAGAAGTGTTATTATCAACATTGCACGCAAATCTCGCAAATAAAACATAAAAAGATACTCTAGTACGATACACATTAAAATAAGTGATTATTAGTGTGAAGTGAACAAAAAACCTACCAAAAAGTGATACGAAAGCATTTTCCATAATTCATCACTCAAATTTCAATCGTTTATACATAAACAGTGTTAAAACTCTAAAAAAACTTCTAAGTGAGACGGTTTAAATTACGATTCAAACAAATGAATAAATTTTTGCAGCATGAATCATCAATAGCAATTTCCATCTAATTGCTTATGAAGCAAACGCCTATTTTACGTTGGTTATACTAGCTGATCGTGGCCCGCTGGGTAAACGTCAGACTGAGAATACGCAACAAGGCAGCAACGGTGTGTGCTCGGGTTCAAATCCAGTATATCGTTACACTTTTTGTGAATCATTTGGGATTTATATTATAATCAAAACACTTCTCATCACACTATCTATCGGATTATAACAGAACTACTATCTGCAACGATGGACCAAACAGAAAATATTACGATCAGACGTGCGCGAGCGCACTCCGATACTAACTTGGATGATAGTTTCAAAAATCACACACTAGATGGCACCATGCATAGCGTTCCTGATATATCGGAGGATGAAGATGTCGACATCGTCACCGAACTGAGGAAACAGATTGATGACCTTACTACTAAACTACTGAGTGCAAATAGCGAAATAGACTCTTTGATACTAGAAAATGAGGCGCTAAAAAAGGAGAATCAAAATCTGACCCGCAAGAATTCGATCTATAAACAAATTGTGTCTAGTCCAATCCAATCCCCGCTCAAAACCCCTAAAAAATGCTCAAATCAGAAGAAAGAATCTCGCAGTAATAAGCAAACCCAAACAGATTTTCCCATATTAAATGAAAGTTTTAATATAGAAAAAGGAGATGAACAAAATACTGTAGTTCAACATTCCAGTACACAGATGAAGCTACCTGACAGGATTAGTGTGGAAAAAATATCTGATACAATGTCCTATTCACAGACCGTAGTAAGAAATAGACTCTGCATCATTAGTGCAAATAAAATCAACAACATATTAGCCTTAGCAGAAGAATATTTCCTTGACAACTACCACATATGTCACTACCTCACACCAAATGTTGGAATAAAGGCTCTCTTACAGGATATACAAAGTAAAGTATCAAATTTTACAATGAATGACTTTTGCATAATTATGGTTGGTGAGGAAGACTTTAAACAGACTCAAAACTATTATGATATAATAACTGACATTAGATATATACTACAGGACATTAAAAATACTTATATTATAATTACTTTACCAACATACAAATTTAATTACTATTATAATGGCAATAATTTATATAACACAAGACTGGAGGTATTTAATAATATGTTATATATGGACATTATCACACATGAGCATGCCTATCTTCTGGACTCTAACTTGAATTTAAGTTACCACCATACTTTGTATACACGCTCTGGATCCTTAAATAATCGTGGTATGAGGGCTTTATTTGGTGACCTCTTGGATCTGTTGTTGGCAATCAAACAAGAAAATACAAACAGTGTAAAGGAAAAACTATCACGTGATGAATTCGCAGAATCTCAATCCCTTTTTCGCCCCTAAATATTTAAATATACTCCACCAAAATATTGCTGGGCTGCGGACAAAGTCACATTTATTAACAGTCTGTATACAGGAATTATTAGAAAAAAAATCTGATGTTGATGTCATTTGTCTCACCGAACATTTTATGATGTCTGGACATGAGAACTCTTGTTTGATTCAAGGGCATAACTGCAAAGAAATATCAGTCCTAACAGGATATTCGATCCGTTCAGCTTTTGAGTGTTGTGCTATTGAGCTGACGGACTATAACATTATTGTTGTCTGTGTGTATAGAGTACCCTTAGCTAGTAACATAGATATATTTTTTGATAAATTGAACATGGTCCTAATGTTTCTTTATAAACACTATCATAAGCATTATATTGTTATTGCTGGGGACTACAATATTAATGTCCTAATTAGGAATAAGTTAACAATTGAATTGGAATGTTTGCTACTAAATTACAATTTAAAACTACAATTAAAAGAACTTACAAGACATGTAAGCAAAACATGCATAGACAACTTTGCCCATAACTTTGGAAAAAAATGTAAGTCTGAGGTAATTGAGTTAGCACTGTCTGACCACACTGCACAATTGCTGAAATGTCAAGTAAAAAATATATGTTTAATTAAGTACTGGAAAATCAGGCGACGGGATTTTTGTATGGAAAACCAGGCAAAATTCAAATACTGTATAGGCCAAATGAGATTTCCAGATATGTACAGTACTTGTGATCCAAACATAGCATATAATACTTTCTTTGATACATTTAAGTTATTTTACAATCTTTGCTTTCCCCACAGAACTATAACCATACACAACCACAAAAAACCCAAGTGGATTTCACGGGGTATTAGGACTTGTAGTGTTAAGAAGCGCGAATTACTGTGGAAATATAGAAAAAACCCAAGTATAGATAACAAATCAAAATTGATGCAATACAACAAGAGACTAAAAAAAATTGTGACTTTAACCCAACGAGCGCAAAATAATTACAATATAATAAATTCAAGGAATAAGGCAAAAGCTGTATGGCAAACTATAAATGCTGCAAAGCAAAATAGGCCATTAGAATCTATACCATATATTAAATTTAATAATAATATTGTGACAAATCCGTATGACATATCAAATGAATTTAATAATTATTTTGTAGATAAGATAACACCCATTAATACTATGCTTAAGAACCAACATAAACAATACCTAACATCTAGACCTAACTCAATATTTGTGAAGCCATGTTTGCCAGACGATATAAAGCAAATTATAAAAGGTCTAAAAAATATAAATAGTGTAGGTTATGACGATATCTGCACTAAAATAATTAAGTTAGTAACAGAAAGTATCTCACAACCTCTTAGCTACATTGTAAACCTATCTATAGAAGCTGGTGTATACCCCGAAAAACTAAAAGTTGCAATAATTAAACCAATTCATAAAAAAGATAGTAAAGAAAACATGAATAATTATAGACCTATTGCCCTTATATCAATATTCTCAAAAAATATTGAAAAATACATATATAATGAATTTCTTAAATATTTTGAAACCCATAATATTTTAGTTAAAGAACAAAAAGGATTTAGACAGAATAAAAGTATCAACCTTGCTATATATGAATTTTTAGAAATTATAATGTCCAATGTCGACAAGCGAATACCAATCTGCGCCATCTTTATGGATATGACGCAAGCTTTTGATCACGTGGTACATGACATTTTATTATATAAGCTAGAGACATATGGTATAAGAGGCAATATTTTGAAATTAATAGAATCTTACCTCAAAAACCGTACTCAATACACACAAATTAATAAAATTAATGTTAGAACTAAGATGGAGGATACATACCTATCAAATGAACGTAAAATAAAATACGGAGTCCCACAAGGAAGTGTATTGGGTCCATTACTCTTTATAACTTACATAAATGACCTTCCAAATGCGAACTCTAACCCAATGACGCTCTTTGCTGATGACAGCACCGTTGCAATTAAATGTAAGGACAGACTATCTTATGAGCATGATATAAACAGTACACTTAATGCAATTATTAAATGGCTGGACATTAATAATCTTAAGGCAAACATAGCGAAAACTAAAATAATGCATTTTAATCAGCGTATAAAAGCAATCACACCTAACATTATGTATAAGGGTGAACCTGTATCGGCAGTGCAATCAACAACCTTTCTCGGCCTTACTGTGGATAGCAAGTTAAATTGGAAATCTCAGATCGAAACACTGTGCAAAAGAATAAACAGATCAGTATATGCGCTACATGAATTAAAACAGATTTCAAGTGTTGATACTTTAATAACTGCATATCATGGTTTAGTTGCTTCAGTCCTGAGGTATGGTGTCGTTTTTTGGGGAAATTCGACTGACATAGACTTAATTTTTAAAGCACAAAAGCGGTGCATAAGGGCTATGTTTGGGCTCCAAATGATCGAAACCTGTAAGCCGTTCTTCCAGAGGTACAAAATTTTAACACTCCCAATCCTATATATATATGAGGTTGCAACATTTGTTAAGGTAAATAAAAGTTTATTCACATTAGCCTCAGAAGCGAATAATAGACGACAACGTGACGCATTTCGCCTTTGTCTGCGCCGCCCCTATACCACTTTAATGCACAAAAGTGTCTTTCACATGGCACCTGTAATTTTCAATAAGTTACCTAAAGAAATAAGGGCGATGAACACTGCTGCATTTAAGAAAAATCTAAAGAACCTTTTAAATAATAAATGTTATTATAACTTAAAAGAATATTTAAATGATACATTTTCAAACTAAGACCTCATATTAATGACCTCAACTAATAGAATAATAAATTATAATTGATGTATGTATAATAACTTATGTATATAATGAACTCTTTCTCTCAAACGAGACATGTTGAATAACACGCATACTCGTTCAAGTAATAAGAAACTCATTAAAATATTGCATTGCTCATACTCTGACATCCATCGGGTCTTCAACATCACGCTATGCAACCTCCATCCGGTTACACAACACTACCCGGATAATCATTTCGAGCCTTTAACAAAGTAATCTTAAACTCGGTTTGTTCAACATGTTGCTTTGGTTTTCCTTATCACATAGACTATAAGAAAATCTTACTAGGCTGATGCTCTAGATGTAAACTTTACTACCAAGTATCCAACCAGTCTTTTCAGCGTTATAACTTTGTCATGGATAGTCTAAATACGAAGCTTATCCTAAACTAATCACGAGCGATACAGCAACAGACCTTTCGCGTTCAAGACGATGGACAACGTTTGTAATACTATAACAAATGCACTAACGGCTGTGTTGTTTGCGCACCAACTGAGCCTATGACTAACACAAAAGCTCAAAGGTAAACTAGGCTAACCAGAAAGGCACTTTACCGGTGCAACCAACGGCAACGCATGGCTAAACATGCAGCCGCACAAACGGCTTATCCAGTTTATGCAAATCTACATCAACGGAAACGTGAGCACCACAAAATTATCACAACAACGACTTAAAAATTACCCATTTAATGAGAATAAGGTTAAACATACAATAATCACTAACGATCACTAACCTAATTCTACCTACAATGAAAATTAAAATCTCTGAAACTGATTATCATAACGCACTACGATGATAACTCAATCATTTTCCTCTACGTCTGATAATCAAGTTTAACTGCTTCTACTAGAAACACTACCACTCCTACACGTCCTAAGCATAACTTAGAATTGGCCAGAGAACTCGGGGCACTTGATAAAAATTCTCAGTGTATCACATGAATTTAAAAAACACACAGTAGGTAATTTTCACGCATAAAATCTTAAAATTTTATTAAATTTTACTAGTGGTGTCATCTTATAATCATGAGTAAGAAACATATTAATGTTCCATTTTAAAAATATATGCATACAAAGAAGTAGGTGTAATTGCAACACCGAGAGCGTCTGTACAACTACAACGAGTAAAAGAGTCGCTTTTTACTTAGGCTCTGATGATGTTTAAACGAAAACCAATAGGGATTACCAACACCACGAGTCGGTAAAATAATGGCGCTAGTAATATCTTTCGACTATGGTCAGGTTACACTAACAAACCAACCGCACATGTCTAAACAGCACTGCAGTTCACACGTCTATTTTAGAAAAAGCTACAAGCTTATGCTACAAGCAAACAGCACAGTCTTACACAATGAACCCAGTACGTACGATTCGATTAGTCCAACAACCCCAGCGCCGCTGCCCTGCGAAGGACAGTCTAGACCGGAGTTATTGTTCTAGATTTAGCAGAAAACCAAGCGAAGCTGGGTGTTGGTTCTAAAAACAATATTTCAACTGCACTAGAACAAGAACTTGTAACATAATACTCCACGTATTGCGTTATAATAGCTGCAGAGCGTTCGCAATATTACCAAATATGGTAATGTTCGGGCCACAGTCAATCAGTGACTCATATGTCATAGGTTTATGCCTATATAAGATGGGTGCGCGTTGTAGAACGGTCACTTTCCCTCGAGGTCGGAACGCTACCGCTACACCTCGTGATTATTCTACATTCTACTTCCTATCTACTGTCCCGCTGGGGGTAAGCATATTCTAGTCGTCTGTGTGCCTATATGTTCTATCTGAAGTATCTGTGTCTCCTAAGCATAACAGCCGATCTAGGGACCGCCTGTTCCTGAACGGTTGTTGTGTATTCTCTGTGCTGTTTCCAGTTCTCCATACGGGCTGTCTACAACGCTACGGTCTGCACCTGACGATTCTTCCTACGGGCCACGATTCACCCTACGTGGTACAAGCCACGAGCTGCTGGCGCCGTGCCATTACCAGCCGCCGCCCACGCATCAGCTCCTACCTACGAGCCTCCTACAGTCAGGCCACGGACGCCTGAGCCTCACCGCTCGGCCCACATCGGCTGCACCGCCTGAGACCCCGCTCAGCCTGAACCTCGACCACCGAGCTGCCTACACAACGCGCACCTTGGCCAGCTCATCGGCGACCCTACAAGCAGCTACCCTGCGAGTGTCGGAGATCAGCGGAGTCTACATTCCAGCCCTCAGGCCAGTGCTTACCTAGTTCGGTCATACTGTATGTAAGCGGTAGTGAGACATAATAAAGAACCAGTTCAGCCTAGCAGTGTTTCTCTTGAACCCCGACACCCTACCTGAGATCCTCCATCTCAAACTAGCACGTTTCACTCAAACGCACTTGCTTGGAACAATGCAAGTCGGCCTGTACGCTCACTCTCATTACTATTACAGTCCATAAAGTAAGACCGAGACAAGATAATCTATTTGCAAGCAGGCATATGATCACAAGGTTCGTGAGTGCGAGCCACCCTCGCATGAACAAATAAAAATAATCGCTTTCTTTTTAACCGGCGTATCAAACTCAAAACCTCCGTTCGATATCTACGCTATGGCTAGGTCACAGTGGTACTCAGACAACCATTAGCTAACATAAAACACAGCAAAGGTAACAATTAAATCGTTCAGTTCTACCCACATTTTTGTCTTTTTCTTCTTTAAGCTATTAAAAATAAGGTTATTCATGAGATCATGCCATGAGAAACACAACACCGTAAATGTGAAACGGTTCCACAACTCAGTGTCTCGTGCAGGAATCGAACCCACAACACTCGGTACGATGTGATGGCGACATCACCACAAAAATTATGACATTTCCAAGGTTTAACGCGTAGCAGTATTGTGCTAACCAAGAATGTTTTACAACAACCGTAACTAAATAAAATGTGCAGTACAAAATACAAACAGACAAAATACGCTCACCACGGTTGCAGTTGAAAGCCCAGCTGATTCACTAACATAGCGGCGTTAGCAGTCGCCTTCGCTCGCGCCTTGTGGGCACACTTCATTAATCAGGTCCATCCCAGGAAACGGCACGGTAGATAGCCAGGTCGAAGCTCCTCCCTTCAAGGACCGGCTTAGTGCGACCATAAGCGGAGCGCAATGTGAATCTCGATCGTCCAATCACATGTCTGCAGTCGACACCCAAACACGTGCATCCACATCTTATTGCTCAGGATCGAAGTCCGGTAAACAAAGGCCATGCCACGATGTAGTAGGTATTATCATGGCTTGGATCAGCGTCAGAAAATTGCGATTTTGTAGTTCCAACAGGCCCAGCTATTTTTCGTTACTAGCGTCTTCATTTTGAACACGTAGGTCGTTGTGGTCGTATCCAACTTCTGATAACGAAGGTAACGTAGAAGAACGTGGGCGTTCTTCATCTCTCAGGTCTTCCTCCATCGTATATTTCAGGAAAATAAGACTCGTTGTTCACTCAATAGGTTTTAATCAAAGTAATTAATTCACTTCACAAACTAAATATCGACACGTGGCTCGGATGAAAATGGATTACTTTTGGAAACGCGGCGAAGTCAGACGTAGGTAGGCTACACTTGTTTCCTCCGCTGTGTCTGCCACCAAAGTGTCCGTTGCCCCAACCAGTTCTTCGCGACGCCCCGCAAGGGGCGTGCAGAGGCTTGTTTGGGGCAGGTTTTGCCCCCCGCAAGCGGGTTCTATTCTCCTGCCCTTGAATAAAGGTAGGTCTTTGGGGCGGGCAGTTGTTGCCCTTAGGCGGTGTGGACCGATAGGCGTGTACGCGCGTGCGCGCAGGCCGCTAGATCTTCACGCCGTCCGGGCGGTCAACACGAGCCGGGTGAGACCCCCGGCGAACCGAGGGAGGCCCAGCTCCGTGAAGCCAGCGACACGGACGGCGACTTACGTGCGGCCTGCGGAGGTCTTGATGGTGTGGTGTAGGAGGTGTTGGTCGACATCTGGCTAGATGTCGACGTCGTGGTACGGAGTGTCAAATCCTTGGCGTCGCTGTTGCGGTGGTCGTCCGCGCGCGCACATGATGCGCGTATCCTGCGTCGATAAGCGCAGATGTCGCGCGGAAAGGGGCGGCCACCTGCAACAGAGGGCTAAAAATAAAGGTTGTCATGTCAGGGTGGACGGCGGTTACCCGGGGCAACCGGCTCGTCCGCAGCGTCGTCGGGGGTGGTGAGGAGGTCTCGCGGCAGCTTCTTCTTGTCCGGGGGGCGAGCGTGCCAGGGGGCCAGGTCCCAGACGTGGTCCCAGGCCTAGCAGGCGGCGGCGCAGGCGGCGCGCAGCGACAGTGACTGCTGCGCGCGGAGGCGAATGCGGCTCGACTCGCTCGTGAGGGCGAACCAAGTGGGCGCGGCGTAGGTGAGCCGGGTGCGTATATAGGACTTATACACACCCAGCTTCGCTCGTAGTGGTAGGTGTGAGGAGAGCACTGGACGCAGTAGAGCTCTGGTAGCGCGTACCTGTGCGACGACGTTGCGGACGTGCGGCCTCATGGAGAGGGCGCGGTCGATGGTGACCCCCAGGTACTTCACCGTCCGGGTCCAGGGGATGAACTCACCCTGGAGTTTGAGCGGCAGTGGATGGAGCTGTTTGCTGCTGATGAGAATTGCCTGTGACTTACCCACGTTCACCGACAGTCGCCACTGCGATAGCCAGCGGGGGAGCAGGTCGAGGGAGCGCTGCATTTTCTTGGCGGCGTGGGCGGCGTTGACGCTGGTTGAGATGTACGCCGCGTCGTCGGCGTAAAGCGCCAGCTCGGCGCCCTCTGCGACGGGGATGTCGTCGGTGAACCTGGTGTAAAGCACAGGCGAGAGGCATGCGCCCTGCGGGACTCCAGCAGAGATAGTGCGGCTGTCAGACAGCTCCTGTTCCACTGCCACTCGGAAAGTCCGGTTATGCAGGAACGAGGAGACCACCTTTACTACACAGCGAGGCGCTGTGGACGTTGACAGCTTGTACAGCAGACCGGAGTGCCACACTCGGTGGAATGCTTTCTGTATGTCGAGGAATACTGCTACGGCGTGCTCGCGCTTGTTGCGCGCCGCCGTTATCCGATGCAGTACCCTCGACAATTGCAGTGTTGTGGAATGTTCAGACCTGAACCCGAATTGTTCCGGTCTTGGCGTGATGTGCGGTGTGAGGTGCCGCAGCAGGAGTCTCTCGAACACCTTCGAGATCGTGGGCAGGAGAGTGATCGGCCGATAGCTCCCCGGCTTCAATGTGTTCTTGTCCGGTTTGGGCAGCACGATGATGCCGCCCTCCTTCCAACAGGCGGGGAAGGCGCCTGTGCGGACGATCCCCGTAAACAGGCGCGCCAACGCTGCCACGGTACGGTGCGGCAGGTTGCGCAGCGCTGTGTTTGGTATCCCATCCGCCCCAGGAGCCTTCCGGGGCTGGGTCTGCCGAATGGCGCGCTGCACCATTCCGGGGGAGAAGAAAATTGGGTCCTCCTCGGGAGCTATCGGCGTGGCGAAGTATTCCCGAAGGTGTGTCTCGACTGCTGCGGCGTGTTCTGCGTCCACAATCGGGTTAGGCCTGAACTCGCCCTCGAGGTGGTCGGCTAGAATGGCTGCTCGGTCTGCTGCTTTGTAGCGCGGTGTTCCGTCGGCGTGTAGTAGCGGTCGCACCGGAGCTGGGGTGTTCGTGAGGCGACGACATAGCCGATGGATCGACGGCCAGTCGTCGCGAGTCGTCGTCGTCGAGAGTCGTCGAGAGACGTCGGCTGCGGAGCTGATGGGGCGAGTCAGTGTGGTGGTCTCCATTGTATCCTTAAATTTAGTAGAGTCCGGTTTTAGACGTGGCGCTTGAGGGACGATACGGGTTGGCTGCTGTGGGTACGACGACGAGTACCGGTTGGTGATCCGACTGTAGCTCGTCGTCGAGAACTTCCTGGTGGAGGTGTAGCTGGCAGTGCGAGTCGTTATGCACGACGATGTCCAGGACGTCAGGCATGTGGGTTTGCGTGTCCGGGTAATGTGTAGGTACCTCCGGACCCGCAACGATGTATCCGTGTGCTTCGGCGTCATTGAAGAGTCGTACACCCGGTGCGTTGGTGGCCGTTGAGTTCCACGCTGGGTGCTTGCAGTTGAAGTTGCCCGCAATGACAACCGGGTGAGGTGCTGAGAGGATGGTCCGCAGTTCGGCGACGTCAATGTTCACTGCGGGCGGCTTGTATGCGGCGTAAAGGTGAAGATGCGCACCGCCTAGGTGCAGCTCTACACCCAGCGTGTAAAGTGTGCTCTGCGTTCTCACAGGTAGAGGCTGGTGTACGACTCTTCGCCTGACTAGCACTGCCAGTCCGCGGTAGCGTGTACCGTCCGGCGTTAGTTCGTCCGTCCGATAAATGAGGAAACCCGGGAATCGTAGTTGGTCTGCAGGTCCCAGGTGCGTCTCATTTATCAGCGCCACGTCGATGTCCTGTTGCTGCAGGAGAGGGCGGAGCAGGGCGGCCTTCTTCTGGAGATTGTGGGCATTCCAGTGGATGATCCTCAAGGGCCTATTCATTGTCGTGCATGAAGAGGTCCGCCAGGCCCTTGAGGATAATGGACACGATTGTTTGCTTGTCGCGCCCGGCGCTTAGGGCGGTGAGCACCTCGTGCAACACCTTGATGGCAGCTTGGACAGTTGCGTTGCCGCCGCTCCTTGGTCACTCACTTTGCTGTGGGGCCTTCGCCTTCTTGCCCCTGGCCGCAGTTGGTTCGGCGGGGGTGGCAACCGGGTGAGCGGACGGCTGGGGTGCTTGATGTGTAGGCGCCGGGTCGCGTTTCGGCTTCCTCGGTTTCCTTGAGCCGCCCTGGGTTGGTGGTGGGTCCGTCTTCGGGGGTACTTCCGCGGCGGCGGGCGCAGTCGCGCCTTCCTTCCCTCGCCTGCGGTTTCTCCGCCCTCTCTTTTTCTTTGCCGCAACCGCGGCTCCGCGAGCTGTGGGGTCATTTGCCTCAGCCATGAGCGTCGCGCCTTGCGCGGTCTCCCTTAGTGGCTGAGGCTTTACCGGCTCCGGCACTTTGCGCGGCTCACCGGTAAGCGCGACAGTCCCGGCCTTCTTTTTCCGCGCTTCCCGTTTGAAGACCGGGCAGTGGACGTGGTTGGCGGGGTGCATCCCCCCGCAGTTGGCGCAGGTTGCAGGCTCCTCGAGTGGGCGCGGGCAATCTCTAGCGGCGTGCTCTTCGCCGCAGCGCACACATGCCAGGGATCGGTGGCACTGGTGGCTAGAGTGCCGGAACTTCTGGCACCGATGGCACTGGGCAGGCTTCCTTTTCCCGCGCCAGTTCTCAATCTTTACACCGGGGATACCGAGCATCTCCGTGACCTCGAAGATCCCCGGTGTGACGTCCTTTGTCCTCCTGATGATAGCGAGGAGGATGCACCCCGGTCTGTCGCGGCGGGCCCGAATGTTCCGCACATATTCGGGCTCGTACCCCAACTCGCGGAGTTCTTCTTGGACCTCCTCCGGCGTCGTGTTAAATGGGAGTCCACGTATGGCCACCTTTAGGCTGCGTTCTGCTGGGAGGGAGTAACAGAACCAGATCTTCTCGGTCTTTTCCAGCTCCGTGAGGTACCGCTAGATGAGACGGTACTCCTCCTCCTCTGTCGGGGTGAATCTGATGCCCTTTCCGAAAGGGCGAGCATTGGCGGTCCTTCCTAGCTAGTTCTTTATCTCCCTCAGGTGGTGTGCCCAGTTCGGGAAGTGCTCCACGATCACCGGAGGGTAGCGCGGCTTGCTGGCGGCGGCGGCGGTCGCGGCAGGCGCGGCGTCAGGCGCGGCGTCGGGGCGCGCGGCGGTCGCGGCAGGCGCGGCGTCGGGGCGCGCGTCGGCGGCGGCGGGGCGCGCGGCGGTGGCGGCGGGGCGCGCGGCGGCGGCGGCGGGGCGCGCGGCGGCGGCGGCGGGCGCGGCGGCGGTCGCGCGGGGAGCGGGCGGCGAGCGGACAACGTCTGTGTACGCGCGCGGTGAGTAGTTCCCCGGTGCGGCGGTAGAGGGCGCTGCGGGTGGCGGTCGGTGGAGGCGGGGGTCGCGCTGTGGTAGCGGTGCCTGACCCAATAAGTCAGCACGGAGCCTCTTTGCTTCCTCCTCTTCTTCCTCCTCGTCGGGGCTCCTCCTCCGTCTTGCTGGTGATGGGCGGGTGGCTGGCTGGTCAATGTCCATTGCCACATAGGGCAACGAGTGAGCCCGTTGTAAGTTGGCCGACATACACATGGTGTGTCGATGGCGCTTAATATGAAGCACCAGGTCTGCCTTCGAATTGTCCGCGGCGCTCGGGTTTGAGTCTGCCGATGTCATTGACAGCTCTGATCCACTCCTAGATGAGCAGGCGGAGCGTGGCGCGGGGGAGTCCTTCGCAGAGATGCGCGGCGACTCGGCGATGTAGTCGCGCACGGTGGCGATGCGCGGCGGAGAGCTCGGCATGGACGAGCCACTCGACGCCGGCGCAGGCCGCGGCGGGTGTGCGCGGGGGGGCGGCGCGGGTCGCGGGAGCCCGGTCTCGCGCGGCGGCGCTCGGTCGCGGCGGTGGGTTCGCGGGCGCCTGCATCGGAACGGCGCTGCGCGCATTCAGACGACCCGCAGGCGGGCGGGTGTGCGCGGGGGGTGCCCCGGGGCGCGGGGGGCGGCGGTCGCGGAGGCGCCGACAGCGGAGTCAGCCTGCCTATGGTCACCTGATGGCCTATGGTCACCTGATGGCCTGTGGTTACCAGATGGTCTATGGTTACCTCGATGGTCATGGGTAACGCTGATGGTGTTATGGTGGTCGGTACGGTATGATGGTGAGCGCGGTGTCGTTACGGACACCGGTATAATGTTCTCGTCCTCGTCATCGTCGTCGCGTGAGCCCTGAGAAGGGCTATTACGGCGCGACGACGACATAGCGGGGTCGCGCTACGGCTGCGATCGCTCGGCGACTATGTTGTCTTCGCTGGGTTTCTTGATGGTGTTTGCTCCGTACAGCACATACGAAAATCGTATGTACTGCACGTAACAAACAACGTCGCGGTCCGTGCAACTCTTCCGAAACTGGAGCTCTTCACTTTGTTCGCAAGTGCTTGCTAGCGGTGAGGCGTCCTTCTTCGGCGGCGGCGGCGAGGCGAATCCGTGTCCGTTGACAGCTCCACGTTCGCTTATAAAAACATCAAATGACATTGACAGCTGTCAACTGCCGACCTCAGTGTTGCCAACAATCGTATACGAATACGCCCAAATCTATTAAGATTTGACGTTCCGTTTTCCAATCTCCGACATGTATATTTTTTTTTTTATTATAGGCTCACGTCTGAATCCCCGAAGGGGTACCCAAGTAACAAAATGTAGTCTTGTAGTGGTTCCGGGGCCAGGACTATAACAGGCTAGTAGAAGTTTACAACCACGGAAAAGGGCCCATTTTATACGCGTACTTTTGCTAATAAAACACTCATAGTAGACTTCTCGAGCACCACTTACACCAATAATACACTTATGGTTGGACTACGTAGAACCATTTGCTCCTGCGAAGCTCACTATGAGCATTTAATAGAACCAGGCAAGCGTGTAACGTACTCCGTGCTTCTATTACTAGCTACTTCAAACATTTGTGAATTTCTGTTGTATTGTGTCCTACGGTTGTGAAAAAATATAATAAAAGTAAAAGGTAAGTTCATCTATTATAAATAAAATGTATTAACAAGTATTTCGCACGTAATACTATACGTGTATAAATGATTGCACGGCAAACGCGTAAGTATTTTTGGTGAAGTATATTGTGTTTTACACCTCAATTTTGGTTCGCCTTTTGAACAGGGCGTATCTACTAAGCTGTGTTTAAAAATAATATTAGTCCTAACAGAATTGTCACGCCATATTGTGACGCCATATTGTGTGTCAATAGACACCAAAATGGTCGTACGTGGGGTGCCTACGTAGGCACCCCACATTTCGCGATGAATTTTTAGGTCCCACGTAATAGGGGGCGAGCCTATTGCCGTTACCGGGCACATCACCAGACTCCGTGCTGCTACTGAGAATTTGGTAAAACCCAGTAACACTTTGCCCGAATACGCTATCCACAGGACCACGGAGGCAGTCTAGAATATTATTATTATTATATTATTATTTTTACTGTATATTAAAATGCCTACAGTAGAAGCAGTGATGACACAGTTAACAGTAAATGCGAATGAAGTGAAACAATTGAAAACACATTAATAAAAATTAATTGCGAATTGGACAGCTTATTTAACAGAAAGGCAAAATGATTAACAATGGGAAAATATTAATTTATCATAACTATTTTACTATTATAGCAAACGCGAAGATCAATATACCTAATATCTTGCACTAATTCACACACAGTCTTTTATCAGCTCTGCTTAGTATAGGATCAAAATACTTTTGCTATTCTGTATGTACTGAAAAGTTTCTAAATAAAAACACTTTTATCATCATCGCCTTGCCGTTTTCCCTTCGAACCCAGAGTCTGCTTTCTAGTCTTACCAGGTTTGACAGAATATTTAGCTTTACCATAGAGAGACTGTTGTCTGACTACCTCAACCCAAAGCAATAGCTATATCCCATGAGTCACATTAGTGCTAGTTATTTCAAGGACTTCCCATAACGATCACATTCATAGGTACCCATAACGATTACTGCTCTGACAGACATGCACTTATTTTTAAGATAATAGATCATTTAGACAGCGATTATTAGCATTTTAAAATCCTATTTAATGATATTCTTTTATTAGTCACTGCTAAAATATACTGTATAATTAAAGCATTGCACCGTCCGAGCATCCAATCAATGTAGTATATTGCACAATTGTCCAGAAATGCTTATGCAAATGTTCAGTCTCATCGAATCTGTTATTAGTACAATCCACATATTGTGGTAATGCTTGAAATGAGAGAGTGGTTATGCTGATGAAAACAATTAAGGCTTCGCACCGCATCGTTGCTTTATTGACTTGGCACTCGATAGTTGCACTGAGCGTACTAAATACAGGTCATTTACGTGCTGGGGTGCTACGATACATATTTATTCATTCACTATGAGTAAAAAACAATCTTTATGTTAAGTAATATGAAATTCATTTTTTTTACAATTATGTAATAGTTATTGCAGAGTCGCTTTGTGACTTATTTGGTGTGTTTTTCTTCAATCGCTTTTCCAATGTTATTTGTCGTATAGGTACTGGGAAGCATAGCAGGTATAAGAGGAATACATGCTTGTTGAACCATATAGACATTGAACTTAGAATTCTGTAGAAGTTCCATAATGTTCTCGTTGTTAACGCGCTGTCTTTTTTCCAGTGATTGCTATTACAGTTTCATTAATTTAATGAGTAGTAGCTGGTATCATTTCGGTCGCACGTAACATTATAATCCCCAAACCCTATGTTTGTTTGAGTAACATTTGATATTATTTTTATTGGTTTATTTGTTTTTCGTGTGAGTGTGTGGCCAACTCTGGTGTCGGAGTTTTCAGACCGCCCGAAGGCCTCCGACATGACCTAACGATCCTTATCCTAAGATAAGAACCGGGACCGACAGCTTTACGTGCCTCCGAAGCACGGTAGCGCTCAGATGTAAATGCTACACATGGTCCATTAGACACACCATTTAGATGGGCATCTAAATGGTGACCTGCGCAAGCGTTGCTTAACTTTGCCGATCTGTTACGAACGGCATTCCAAGTGTCGCTATGAGCGCTACATTTTTTATTGGTTAAACAACAGAATATCAGATTTGGTCATCATCATCATACTGGCGTTATCCCAGCTAAATCTAAGACTTTTCGCCTTAAAGTCCGGGATCTGCTTACTAGTCTAACCATATTTGACAGAACATTCGCTTTTGCAAAGAGCGACAGCGTTCTGACCACCGCGACCCAAAGGGATAGCTATATTCCATGACTTAGACCAGTGTCAAGTGCACTGACTTCCCTTAATACTGTCGTAGATCTTTATGACAGCTGGCGTGAAGCACGGGACAGCCGATAATTTGTTTCGCAAAGACAGTGTTGCTGTGCGTGAGTTTGAAAACCCATTCACTCTGCATGGCAGTCTGCTGGTATCTATAGTAGGCTACCGCTGTCTTGGTGATCTCTTTCAAATTTGGTATTATATAATGATGTATTGTTTGTATTGTTTGCGTAGTAGACGAAATATTGTTTCTGGGCTAAATACTGGCCTTTGTATATCTCAGCAACAAGCGAAACAAACGTATCAATGAGCTGAAACATTTTACATGATCATGCAAATGCTAAGTCTCGCTGAAACATTGCACACGTTGTGGTAATATGTGAAATGTGCACTGGGTGACCTTATGCTGATGAAGACACTTAAGGCGCTGTACCTAGTCAAAATAGGCTTCACAAAACAGTTTTTTAGCCAAATGTATACATTTTAGAGCAGCTATAAAAATATATGTTAATCTTGATCATATTTATGGGGGGACCATTGTGTTCAAAACACGTT
The DNA here is from genome assembly GCA_944739405.2 of Euclidia mi. NCBI lineage: Eukaryota > Metazoa > Arthropoda > Insecta > Lepidoptera > Erebidae > Euclidia > Euclidia mi. The sequence goes on from OX123187.2 coordinate 24,808,568, forward strand.
TTCGGTAAATTTTCTCGATAAAAAAAAAAAACCGTAAAATAACCATTAAAATTGAAATTGTAGCAATTGTAACTGTATTATTTATAAACAAATCTTGATAATATTAATAACAGTGATGTAATATATAACAATAAAGGGAACTGTTGTTTTTATTTATCGATTGGAATAAGATATTTGTAAGGATTAATGTATTTAATGATAAATAACTCGTTCTGAACGTCCCGTCGTCATCGCGCTTCTCTTTCTTATGTATACAATCCGACAGTGACAGCAACAGCTGAACTCAGTGTACTGTACACAGTGCCTTAAGGCTTCGGCGCCGCGTCTCGACGCTGAGGCAAGATGTGACGGCGGCATCGGGCTTAATACGGCTCTTCATGCCTACGCTAAATACATACCTATTATATGTATCACTCTATTTTTTGCTCGTGTGAAAGGGAGTGTAGGAAGCAAATATATCAAGCAGATATATTTTAAAACGCCATTTATGAAAATGTATGCTGTACTTTACGTCGCATATGGTACTTTTTTTTTATAATGCTCTGCCAATTGCGAGGATTCGCAGTGAATTTTTGGCATTTCTAATTAGGTAAAGTTTTATTAGAAGTTACGATGTTTTTTCTTTTTTTAGATCTTAGTTATTAGCAATATGCTGTCCCAATAAGGTCCAAATTATAATTAAAAATTAAAGCCTAAATATATCGATCCTTTGGAGCAAAGTAGTCTCTATTGTACAGAGGTATAATAAATGTAAAATATTCCTACACTAAGAAGTTTAACGTGTCCTTTATTGAATTCCAAACAAATATTTTACTGCAAATGTCTACGCAACTAATAACGCGAGAGACTGCAAACTTAAATAAAACTTCTTGTCTTATTCATACGCATTTGTTTGTATGCAACTCTTGACATAACTCAGATTAATTTAACAAATTACTTGCTCCTAGTTGGGGCGGCACTTGAAACTTGCAGCTAGCTAGACTAGGTTGTTTGGACGACTCTTCTGTGTGTAGTTAGCGGCGGTCGCGGCACTCGCTGCAGATAAGTCGACATCAACTCAAGAGCTCGAGTACTATCGTGCGAGAAACGTTCCCTGAGTTGAACAACTCAGGCTCTGTCTCAAAACTAGAATACTTCCCGACGTTTCGAGTTGCACTCTACGACTCTACTCCTACATGGAAACGGTTACTTCTTTTGTTTGAAGCTTCGGTTATGAACGTTTAAAACTTTCGAGATTTCTACAAACAAGCGAATAGTTTTCGAGTGCTTCGAGGTTGGATGCAGACTATTTATTTATGTGATATTGCTTTCAGAAGTTGTATTTGTTAACACTGAGTTGTTTCGAATGAACTTACTTATTCGTATTCTGCACATTTTAGATACCTAGTTATACAGGGTGTTGATTTGAATTAGCAAAATATTTTAAGGGGTAATATACTACTATAACCGACTACAAATACATGAAAAAATAAGTCAATAAAAGTTTTTTGTAACATGTAATGAAAATAAGGTTTTATATCATCGCACACTGTTTGAAATAATTTTAGGTGAATAAATATTCTGTCTATATTGTATTATTAAAATATTTTGCAACTGCAGATCAACACATTTTATACCTAACTGATATAGTGTTAACAGGTTTATACAACATTCCTATTATATTTTAACTGCTAATAAGTAGATTATGTTAAGATTTATGATAATAAATTGCCACTTGTACTGCGGTATTACTCAGTCCAAAGAGGATAATGTTACATAAGAGGCCAGCTATAATGAGAAAAATCAAGTTACATATTTAGCAAGATTGTATCGCCGGCGGCAAACAGACGGCTGTGGAAATAAGGGATGGAGAGCAAATACTTCGTTTTTTTCATTTTTTGTGTCAGGTTGGAAAATCCTCATGGAGTCCCTTCGCCCTAAGGGGGAAGGACGAAGGGGACTGTCAGACTCTTACTGACTAAAAACCAACCCGTGCTCCTCATGTACCCATGTGTCGGAGGGTAGGGTTTCACCTAAGCATTCCTCGCTACCCCCCGACGGGTATTGGCCCGCCAGATGGTCAGGCGGGCCCCGAACGAAACCCCCTTGGCGGCGGATAAAGGTGTTGGGCTCCGCCGCCAAAACACCCAGCAGCCGCAGAGGATAGGGAGGACGGCAACGCAACACCGCATCTCCTCTTCCTCTGCGGCCCCACCGCGCGGCAACGATGGTGCGCCCACATTTGGTTGCGGGAGATAGGGCGCGCGGCAACGCAACACCGACACGCCTCTCCTCCCGCGACAGCACCCGACTGCGAGGGACAGTCAGAACTGACGGAGAGCAAATACTGAATAAAACGAAATAGTGTTATATCACAATACTCGTACAATTCAACAGTGCTTTTCGGGAAATAGGGGAGCTGCCATTTTTTAAAAACAAATATGTCATATAATAAGACGAACGTGATTCGTGCATAGGGTATTAAATTTTACCTTTTTTTTAATATTGAGACTTGATTAATAGCAAACGAGGCGGGGAGTGGCAATTTCCTTGCGTAAGCGTTGCCATAGCGACATGTTATTCGTCGCATACGCCGAGAATCTTCAAAATGTGACCCTAATAAGGCGGCATAGTGTTATTGTGCGTGTTTTATGGTCGTACTCGTGTTCATTAAGATTTATGAACAATTTTTATGTCACAGTTAATATTCCGTGCAGGGTGTGTTTGAAGACCCATCCTACCGCTGCAAGTACCCCTAACTGGCCTTGCAATTTGAAACTTGTTCCGACAAAAACCTTTGCGAAGTTTCGTGTACGTGCATCATCGTTAGGACAAAGAAATATGCAGCATTTATGTGAATTTATTGGCTCTTTGTAAGACTTTGTATATCAAAAAGACTTTGGCAAAGATGTGGATGGGATTTTGGGGAAAAGCGTGGATGGAAACCTAGCGAATAGCTAGTTGCAGAATTCATGATGGGATCCGTGGCATTGCGGCAGCTACACAGAACAGACAAAAGAACCTTTAACCTACGAACCCTACATTCTGTCATTTGTTAGCGGAATTATAGCTTTTGTCAGGTACAAAGGACGCTAGTTAAATATGTACATTGAACGATCATGCAAAATGAATGATTATTTTTACTGTTTCTGTTCTATTTTTAATTGATTACAATTAAATTTTTAGGTGTATAGGGCAACCAATGTGCAGTATGTATAGTTTTTTAAAACTTAGAAGTTTTAATCCTTACTAGGGATAAGGGACAACACGATGCAAATACCATCTTTGCGTAGAGACGGAAAACTCGACATCAAACCCTATACGACTGCCTCGTTGGTTTCGCGGCATAAATGTGCGCGTGGGATTGGAAGGTCCCGGGTTCTATTTCTGGGTCGGGCAGGGTTCTTGGGTTTTTCCGTCACGAAATTCTCAGTAGCAGCACGGAGTCTGGAAATGTGCCCGGTACGACAATAGGCTCCCCCCTTATTACGTGGGACTAAAGTAAATCTGGCGAAAAGTGAGTTTAGAAACACAGCTCTGCCTACCTCTTCGGGGTTATAGGCGTGAGACTATGTATGTATGCATGTATGCAATCCTTACTGTGGTTTACGTTCAACTACATACAACAACAAACACAAACAACAAACTAGGACCATTAAAAGCTTTATTGCTATATGTAAATATTAAAAAGATAAATAAAAAAACTTTGTCCAGGTGGTATACTGCGTATGCAGTAAGCTGACCGGTTTTATTTTCAACTTTCCAATTTCTTATTTTACCGCATGATTGTTTTTAATGGCAACCAATTGTCGAAAAATAAAAACCTAGAAAAATACCAAGATATCTATTCATTGTCGAAAATTACCTACGTAATCAAGAACTCAAATTAACTCCATTATTGCATTTATTTCGCCGCTTGTATCTGCTAAGACTATAAGCAAATCCCTTTAATATCATGCATAGTGGCTGTGGTGTGTGGTGTGACTATCGGACGTCTTGTATTCAGCTCACGAACTACAAACTTTAATTGTTCTCATTTCAAGGTGCTTGCAAGCTTCATTGTGATTAGAAGATGCCCATCTTCTAATCAAGAGAAGGCTTAGGCCAAACTTCACCACGTTGCAGTTGGCTAAGTGCGGGTTGGCACTTCACATTTATTTCGAGAACTTTATGGACATCTCTAGGTCATACAGGTATCCTCACAATGTTTTTTTCTCGTTAAACAGGCGTTTAACAAATTCATTTGTTCATAACTTCGAAAAGTCATTGGTGCTAGACCACTACATCTTTATATATCCTTTCTTGCCGATAGTTGAATTATTAAAAGCCTAGTTAGTTAGTTCTCTGCACATACATAAACTCGCTATTCACACACATCGGTATACCGACATATATGTATTCAAAATTAATACCTCATCCGCACAAGGGCAATCGACCGCTAGTATATTAGTACAACGGAAAGCCTTATAATATTAATAAGCACATTATGTTCAGGAGATGGTGGCAATCATGCATGGTGCTTTAGGGAGGAAAGGAATGAAAGTGAATGTGAGCAAGACGAAATTTATGGTTTTTGAAATGGAGGGATGCGTTACGGCTTGTAATGTTATGATCGATGGACAACGTGTGGAGCAAGTGAATGATTTTGCATATTTAGGTACGCTTTTACTAGGAATGGTAAAAATGAAGAAGATATTAAAAGAAGAGTTAATGCAGGTAATAGGGTGAATGCAGCTTTGAAGGCTTTTATGAACAGTCAAAACGTGTCGAAAAAGGCACGTTTGGCTGTGCATAGAGGGGTGTTAGTACCTACACTTATGTATGGTAGTGAGAGTTGGGTATGGCAGAATAGACATAAAGGTAGAATAAATGCCGTAGAAATGAGAGCACTGAGAAGTATGTGTGGAGTGTCTTTGAACGACAGATTAAAGAATTGTGTGATAAGAGAGTGTTGTTTACCACACAACACTCTCTTCATACAACATATCGGTCGGAACATATCTGATGGAAGATGCGTCGCGTATTATCGGTCGCGTAACGCCAAAACATACAAATATATAGGAAAACATTCAACCTTTCACATCTGGCCGATGATCCGTTAGTACGTCGAGCGTACAGCGTCTGTTCCGTTTCCGTCAACGCATTATCGGTCGACGTCGCGCGCACCACGCGACGTGAATTTCTGACTGACACGTTAGGCGACGTTTTAAAATTAAAAGTCATACAAAGCAACCGCACTGTAGTTGTTGAACGCAGAAACTGACTAGACGTGCAATGTAACAGGTCTTATTTGACGGAATAGACGCGACCAATGTAGATACGCTAGACGCATTTTCCGTCAGATGTGTATCGACTCATTTGACGGAATAGACGCGACCGAAGATACGTTCGACGCATCTTCCGTCAGATATGTGCCGACCCTAAAAGAAGATGTAGTGACAACTATTGAGAAAGGTATGCTATGATGGTTTGGACACATGGAGAGGATGGATGACGAAAGACTGACCAGGAAGTTATATAAGTCAAGTGTGAAAGTGGACAGGAAGAAGGGGAAGACCTAGACGGACGTTCTCTAACCAGATTGGAGACATCCTAAAAAAAGGACAGGTTAGAAGTACCTTTAACCGAAGAGCATGCATGAGAAATTTGATGGGAGTGAATGAAGCAAGACAGATATGTCAGGATCGTTGCAAATGGCGTTCCGTAGTCTCTGCATACCCCTCCGGGAAACAGGCGTGAGTCTATGTATGTATGTATGAACATTATGTTCCACTCTTAAATACTTAATGTATTATATTTCGGAACTCATTAGGCTCATAATGGAGCGATATGAGTGCTCGACAAACAATTAATATACCAAGTAATAATAAAGGATGACTTTTACTTGACGGTGACATGACGAGGTTCCGAGCTTAGAAACTACCGTATATACATGTATGGGCATACTTATATGAGCATGTATTCAGTTTCTATTAGCCTTTGCTTGAGTGTGTTGGTATTGTCTTTCATCTAATAGTTGCCATGTTCCGCTTTTGGATTCGCTTAAGAATTATTGCTTGGTTTTCTTACGGGCTTTACTTTTTTGATTTGCATATTTGGAGTATTTTGTATATAGTTAGTTATGTAAAATTAAAGATTTAAAATTCGAGACATGCTATGTGCATATCTTGAGCTTAAATATTATTTTTCCCTGTTCCAGGTATCTATTCAGTTTATTCATAACAATGTTAATAGCTTGATAGTTGATGATAATGTCCCATAATAACTAATAGAAGTACTTACTTATGTATGTGCACGATTAATTAAGAAGAGGAATTTTTATGCATTGAAAAATAATAAGTTTTCGAAATAAAACGAAGCACCATATAGGTACTCATAGATGATGTTGTGTACACATTAAGTATGTGTGTAAGTAAGTAAAGGGCGTAGAACCGGGAAGACATTTACGTATCAGCGTCCGATTACTTAGCAACATTTTAAGCAATCTAATGCGACGTATTTCACCAATATTGACTGTACGTATATAAGGTGCTCTATATTAAGACTTTTTATTATGTACAATAGTTCATTCCAAATCAAGAAGCTTTAAATTACAGCTATTTCGTGACATTAATAAATTTTAGCATAGAAAGTAGAAGTCGAGGTTAGAAATAATTATTTGAAATCCACAGTACGGTACAACATCTGGTTACGGTGGCATATATTGTGCAGAGGGCGTTTTTTATTTTATAAAAGACAACTTTTATGAATCACACAAGTGTTGTCTCGTGTGGGGATCGAACCCACAACACTCGGCGCAATGTCAAACGGCGAGGCGGCCGCTTAAACCACTACGCCAACCGTGCAGTCAATAGTTGATCTAGACCGTAAAAGTTCACCGTACGAGCAATTATAATCTGCAAATTCAACCTCCTGCTGTGCTTCAATAGAAACGTTTACGCATACAGTATACTATTAGGGTTGATTGATCTAATAGTGTTGCCAGCGCAGCGCTCCGTAAAGCAAATTCTCCAACACGTTTTATATTACCGTACAGTCAGTTTCCTTATGATGTAAAGACGGTCAAACGTGATGGAACCAAGTTTACCCAACCAAATAAATCAGACTAAGTTCTGTACATTTTGTCTGAGACACGCAAAAATTCAGCAAAATGATTTCGTGGTGAATAAAGCGGATAAAGGCAACACGACTTTCGACGTTTCGACTCCAATATAACAGCAAAGTCCAGGATGTAATATGCACAGACGATTTCCAGCGCCTGCCTTACGATCCTACCAAACGGTTTCATGCAGAACTAAAACTCAGTATAAAATCAAGTAATTACCTTTTTCCACCAGACCCGTATTTAGCGAAAAGTATTATACCGATGAACCCTCAATGTCCTCTGTTATATGGTTTGCCAAAAATACATAAGGATCAGGTGCCCATTCGTCCAGTGGTTTCATATGTCAACGCTCCTGCATATAAGTTAGCAAAATATTTAAATGGTTTGATTAAAGAGAAGACGTCCGTCGCCGCAAAATACAGCCTGAAAAACAGTTACGATTTAATTAGCAAAATTAAACACATATGTCTACCTAACAATATTAAAGTGGTGTCTTTGAATGTTGTGTTCTTATTCACTAACGTGCCTTATAAAGAATGCCTCATTATAATTAGAAGTATGTTGGAAAGCAATAAAATACACCCAGGACAGATTAACGACATTTTAAAGTTAACCGAGTTATGCAGTAGACAGAATTATTTTCAATTCAACAGCAAATACTACTTACAGAAAGAGGGTTTGGCTATGGGTTCACCGCTTAGTCCATTGTTAGCAGATATATTCATGAATAACTACGAAAACGAACATTTGGTGAAAGAACAAAACATATTATATTATTATAGATACGTGGACGATATTTTGCTAGCTTGGAAGGGCACCGAACGTCAGCTTCACTGTTTCCTTAGAAGAATTAATAGTATACACCCCAAGATTAAGTTTAAATTAGAAATGGCACAAAACAACTCGATCAACTTCTTAGATTTGACTATCAAAAGGGACCTATCAAAGGGTACCTGTCACTCGTTTGAATTTTTTCGTAAACCGACGTATACAGATACTACAATACCAACTTCGTCCTGTCATCCAACACAACACAAATTAGTAGCATTCCATAGTATGATTCATAGATTATTAAATGTGCCACTGAGTAACCATATAACAAAGAATTAAATACTATTTATCATATAGCTCAAGTGAATGGGTACAGTAAACGTTTAATTGATAAGTTGATTCGCGGGAAACAACATAGTTTGGCCAAGTCGCTTTTATATCCGTCCATGAAAAATCCCGTGAAGAACAAAGTCAAAGTCAAAGTCAAAATCATTTATTCATCTAGGCCACAAAGTGTCGCTTATGAACGTCAAAATTTAAGTTAATTACTTAATGATTCTACATTTACATTTACTGCCACGTTTGCAATGCAATAGGTAGAACCACGAGAAAGAACGGGTAATAAAACTCATGGCCACTCTTTTCAAACAAATAATAATGTTTGTACATTTTATTTTTGTAAGGAGCTGCAACTGTTTCACATTGTAGACTTGTAAAATTTTTTGTAACTATTGATATCATACTCAAGCAGTAAACGATATTCATATGGTAAGCCTCCCAAAGTAAATATGGTGAAACAGGAGCATCCACTTACGTCTTTTTTAATGTAGACAACTCGCGAACATGGTCAGAACTATGGTGGAAGTGAATGAAGCAGAAAGTAACGGTATATGAAACCAAAGCAATTGACAACCTATTAGTTAGCCCATGAACATGATGAGTTACCCACATTTTACAAATCCGCAAAGTTATAATGAAAGTGTGGAACATGAATGCAAAATATAGTATGAAATGAGATTATCGTAATTAACTACACTATAAAATAAAACTACTAATTATATTGACCTAGTCAAAAGCGAACAACTACTTCCAAGCGCACCTGTCATCAAAATAATCCTTCAAACTATAATATGCCTTCTTATAAGATTATTTTTAACTTCTGCCTGAAACGAACTTAACGGCAAGTCTAAAATATGAGTTGGTATTTTATTGTATATGCGAATACTGAGCCCAATAAAAGAGCTATGCGTTTTGAGCAAAAGAAGGACAGGTTAGAAAATACGGAACACATAATTTATGTCTATTTCTAGTATTGATATTGTGTATGTCACTATTCATTTTATAAGAATTTATATTTAGTCTTACATGCATAACACTGGCATAAATATATTGTGACGCTACAGTAAGAATACCAATAGTTTTAAATTTTTCTTTGAGTGAGACTCTTGTCTTTAACTGGTAAATGGCCCTAACTGCCCGTTTCTGCAATATCAAAAAATTTTCGATATCAGCAGTTCTACCCCATAAGAATATGCCATATGACATAGCACTATGAAAATAACTAAAATAAACCAATCTAGCCGTATCGACATCGGTCAACCTACGAACCTTCTTAACGGCATAAGCAGCTGAGCTAAGTTTCCCTGAGAGATATGTAACATGCACACCCCATTGTAACTTCGAATCAAGTGTTAATCCTATAAATAATGTGGATTCAGTTGTTTCGAGTACATTGTCATTTAAAACTATGTTAGGACCAAGGTTTCTGACATTAGGCAGAGCAAACTTAGCACATTTTGTTTTTTTGGCGTTCAGTACTAGATTGTTTACATTAAACCATTCAGTCACTTGAATGAGTGCACTGTTTATTTCATTGCAGTGTTCCTTATTTCTATCTTCTTTAAAAAGCAAAGAAGTATCGTCAGCAAACAGTACAACGTCACGAATGTTTCTCAAGTAAAAAGGTAAATCGTTTATGTAAACAAGAAACAAGAAAGGCCCTTGGATGCTGTCCTGTGGCACTCCTAAAGCAACAGGTTAGTCTGTTTAAAATACAGTAATCCTGTTTAAAATACACAAAGTGTTTTTTTCAACGATAGTCAATGTTCGCTGCTAAGTAATTACGTGCTTATCGTATGCGTGTAATTAAATATTTTTATACTATGATACATGTTTTTTTTTATTTAATTCGGCGTAGATAGAATCCCTCTACAGTTAAATCGATGACATACATAAAATATGTATGTCATCGATTTACTTTTTAAAATAATCCTGTTTAAAATACACAAAGTGTTTTTTCAACGATAGTCAATGTTCGCTGCTAATTATAATAAATTAGAAAGTAAATATCAACAAAGAATTTATACGACTTGAAAGAGTCATTTATAAGGTTGAAGAAAAACATCATTTCAACTTACTCATATTGTTACCGACTTATCAACAATAAATGTTTATGTTAGCGCGCCCATCTGGCGAGTGGCGGCGCGACATTTTGTTTAGAACGTGAGCGGTCAAGTAAATTCGGCGAATTGGCGCTAGCGGTCAAGCGGTTAATGCAACCACGAACATCCGTTCTCCCGCGTATTCTATCGGTACTTACACTTACCATTGGGTCGCGCGGCTCACAGGTATCCTGCTCCCCGTATACTGTATCGTATTTGCGCTATACGATATGTTACTACACTAAAGATGAAAATACGATTATATGCAGTATAAATAAAATAAAATAAATAAATAAAATATCTTTGGCTCTATTGTAAATAATATTGTTTTTATAAGATTAAACGATAGTCCATATTACAAGGTAAATTAAAATGTAAAAATGTAATTTACGTCATTTTGTCAGTTACGATGTTATATGTAGGAGGTGTCGATTTGTTGCTTACTAGTTGCCCTCGATCACTACTTTGAAAATAAATTGCTTATAATGAAAATATTATTTTTCATTTAATGCGAAACGGAGTGACTAACAATTTATTTAAAAATACATTAAATCTCCACCTTTTCAGTTCTCAAAGAAATTTTATGAGGCAGTTGGAAACTTTCCCGGGATATGAACAGTACGCCTGTTTAAGTAGTCATAGCCAACAGGAGTTATCAAACTTTCAACAAAAAATTTCAAAAAAAATGTTATATAATTATCGAAAACGTTACGAAGATTATAACTTACATCTATTTAATTAAATGTATAGTGACGTTGCACTGAGTTACTGATAGTTGTAGTATCCACAGATATGTAAAGGTATACACCCTTTGAAGACAAACAAGTTATTATTCCTATAATCAATGTTCTATATCCGTATGTGTTGGTGTTTTGGATATCAGAATTTGTCTAATATGTACCTACAACCATTCGAAATAATTTATTTATTTATTTATTTAATCTTTATGTAAGTACAATACACAATGTAAGTACAATGGCGGACTTAATGCCTTCGAGGCATTTTCTCCCAGTCAACCATAGGGTGATACAGAGATAAATGTGGTAGGTGTACAAATTAGTTTAAAGAGCTTAATATATGTGATAGCCGTGTGGTTGACGGCATAGAATACAAGTGTCACCACCCCCTATCTTCCCGTGGGTGTCGTAAGAGGCGACTAAGGGATAACACGATGCAAATACCATCTTTGCGTAGAGACGGAAAACTCGACATCATATCCTATACGACTGCCTCGTTGGTCTCGCGGCATAAATGTGCGCGTGGGATCGGGAGGTCCCGGGTTCGATTCCTGGGTCGGGCAGTGTTATTGGGTTTTTCTGTCACGAAATTCTCAGTAGCAGCACGGAGTCAGGAAATGTGCCCGGTACCGCAATAGGCTCGCCCCTTATTACGTGGGACTAAAGTATATCTGACGAAAAGATATAATAGATATAATAAGAGGTGTATTTCTACATCCACTGTAGAAATACACCTCTGCCTACGTCTTCGGGGTTATAGGCGTGAGACTATGTATGTATGTATGTAGCTTAATATATGTATATGACAAGTAACATAAATATGATAATATGCAATGCATACTCGCGTGCCTTAACCTTGAACGTCCAACGATTAGCAGCCATCCTGATCTCCAGAGGCAGGAAATTCCAAAAATGAACTGATTGGACAGTGAAGGAAGAATGGACAAGGCCAGAAGTGTGAGAGGGGCATGAAAGTAAGAGATTGTTAGAAGAGCGAAGATCTTTTGAATGAAGGGAGCTTAAGTATTGAATATTAGACATTAAGTATACGGGAGGACTTGGGGAATGAAGAAGAGAAAAAAGAGTCGTGAGAGCGCGCAACCTTCGGCGCTGACGAAAGGGCAACCAACGAAATTCGGAACGAAAAGCAGACACATGGTCATACTTGCGAAGATTAAAAATAAATCGAATGCAGTTATTGAGAAGACGGTCAAGTTTATCGAGAAGGTCTGCATTCAGGTCGCAATAACAAACATCACCATAATCGATGACCGGGAAGAGTAAAGTTTGCACCAGCGTTACCTTTGTCTTGACGGGAAGAAAATGTCTTAAGCGATAGAGAGTTCGCAGGGACCCAGTAATTTGCTTACTCACGTTCGTGACTTGAGCTTGCCAACTAAGAGATTCGTCGATATGCAATCCTAGGTTTTTGACACTCGAAGTTACCTTTATTACAGTTCTATCAAATAAAATCGATGGAAGAGATAGTGCCTTAACTCTGCTCATCATACGATTACTTCCTATAATAATAGCCTGCCATTTAGAAGGGTTGACATGAAGTCCAAACGTCTCGGACCAATGTTTAATAGCGGTCAAATCATTATTTACAGCGTATAATAATTGCCTTTATTCATTTCCAAATCTTCTTAATTTCATATTTAGCTGTTTACGAGTATTTTCAGCCTAATACGCTTTACATTTTAGATCAAATAACGAATCAAATACGATTTTAACATAATTGAGCGTAGTTATTCAGAACATAATCTGAAACATTATTATACATTTCGTAAGAGAAGAGTCTTGACATTTATTTACATATAACAATTATATTCAAAACATAGGCATTGAAATTATGACTGCTGAGCAATGTTTTAACAAGCTGAAACACCGAGTTTATGCTTAAAGCTCTACAGAAGCTGAACGTGGACATTAGCCGACTTCAGTGCTACTTTGATGGGGTGACTATCAATAAGAGATAGAGCTGTATTTTAGCGAAAAATGGACAAAACTCGAGAAGATGGCTAGCCTCTTAAAGAAGAATCGATTCTCGGCCAAGAAACCCCAAGCGTGGTTGGAAACGAACGGACTTCAATAAATCTTGTCCCCATCTCAATCCTCTATTATGCTTTATCAGGTCAGTTTTAGAGAGTAAGGGCCTATAAGCCGGGTAATAAGCCATCCGCATGTGTGACTGCGTAGGTGCTTATTATCAGTAAAATGTTCACGGTCAATGGCCGGCAACCGCAAACTAGCACTATCCGCATAGTGTGTATGGCAACCGTCCGGCTGGCCCTCAGCGCTCAGTACTATCGGAGCGGTCAGTCGGCAGCCACATCGCAGTGCGAATGAAAACTACTTTCTAGTATAAATTTCTGATTGCGTACAGCCGCACGGCTGGCCGCATTCCGGGTAACCACATAGTGCGTACGAACCCTAAGAAGGGTCTAATAAAGCAATATTATCTAACTCTCCGAATTATCAAGCTCTGAAAGTCATGTCTAGCCGAGTGAGTGCGTGTTTCTATTGAAAATATAAATCAACGTTTAAACACTGTATTCAATGCAACGGATAACGTTTTGAATTAAATTTAAATTACACATTACAGTACCTAATCAATGTATTGTGCAATGGAAATAAATAAGGTCTCACTTGTAACAATAATAATGACCAAGTATATTGCTAAGTAATTAAAAAAAACTATTAATGTATTAAAGATTTAAGTATGTGTAATGAAAACCAGATTAATATGCGAATAAATATATGTCGAATTTGATCTAACATTTACTTTACGAATCAGCTAATGAGTAATGTACATACATTTCAATGTATTTCAACGGCTTCAATTTGTAGGTTTGATGACACCGCGTTTCCTGGAGGATGTGGTAGTGTAAATATGTCACGTGACGTGTAATTAACGCGAACGCGGCTGACATGATTGACACTCTATTAGGCATTAATATTGAAATACGCCTGCCGCCACCAAGGTATCAAATACCAAATAGTTACCGCAGTTACATTAAATACTTGGATAGGTAATTTACGAAATGCCACATGCTATTTGTAGTTCGTAATGTCGTGTAATATCAAATTGATACACCTACAAAACAGCGATAGCCTAGTGGGGAGAAATGCGAATATTGCTAACTCCCAATTGGTTAACGTGGTACACAAAGGCCTAATCCTTAGGTAATGAGCAGATTTTCTTGCCCAATTGTGGAATACTTTACATAGGGTCTGATATTATTATTTTTTCTTTATTTGTGTTTCTGAAAGTTGCCTAATATCGTAATATTAATACAGCCACATGTGAATTATAAAGTAAACGCGGTGGGTAGTTATTATAACTGTTGAACTAGGGGACACCCACTGCTTCGCAGGCGTATTGCCGTTTGATCTTGGCCTCAATTAGCGGGTTTGTTATTCAAATTAGTGATGCTTATTTCTTGGATATTAGTACAGTGTCAAAGACTTTGAATAAACATTTTCAAAATGTTCATTTTAGTATTTTGAATCTTTACAACAGTCTTTTAAATCTGCTACATTTTACACGTACTTAATTACTTATAGTTATGGATGACGTAATTGTTGAAATATACTGCCTATAGTTTTGAATGTGTGTTGCAAAATTGAATCCTCTGTAGTTAAAAAACAAGATAGTTAAGGTGTTTGAAATAGAATTAGTTTTGTTTAGTCTATTGAAAATTTCTGACATTGGTCACACTGAACTGTCACTTCCGTTCGCTTCCTTGAAAAATTACCACGTTGTCGACTCGTACGTAAAATAATTGATCGCCTTTTGAAAAGCACATCCTTGTAGCTACGCGAATAGTTGTGAAATCTATTAAATTGCCGCTTTTTTGACTCCCGGCACGGTTTGTGACATATTGAACATTTGGGAAAAATCTTGTGAACTTGCATCGTGCATTGAAGATGCCGCGTTGGAGTCTGGTAAAGTAAAGACAATTCACTTGCTAATATTGGCCAATTTAGTCTCGTGTATGTCTAGCTTGCCTCCAGGACTCCACTCAAGAACATCACCAAGAGATATTTGGTAAGACATTAATATTAAGATTACTTGTATTCGCTGTGCAACACAGTACATTTATGTCTGAGATTTGTTGTGGCTGACAAGGGCTGATGAATAGAGTCACGCTTCCACAAATCTGCTGCAATTAATCCCAGCTCCTTCTAGCCAAATTCTAGACATAATTTTTGATAGCAAGAGCGTGGTTAACTGTGCCTATATTGTAAACTTGTATCTTAGCCGTTGATTGTATCTGAACTCAGATTGGTGTTGTATGAGCTATATATATCACCTTGTAGACAGTATTGTAGTGTTTGTCAGGTCAGTTATTGTCTAAAATACATAATATTTAATTGTATAAGTTGACCTAGATAATTTGAAACACATTGTCACATAACCTCAATCAGTAATTGTTGATTTGTATTGTTGGAAAATCTAACTTAAATTTGTTGTTGCATTAATAAGTCAGTTTGTTTGGATACATAACAGCTGTATGTATCAATAAATTTAGTAAATTTAGTTTATTGCATATATTCATAAACATAACAACCAACTTGACCTTGCCACTTGGGCGGGTCACATTAATAAACTTTGTTTTGTTATAATATAAAGATAATATTGTTAGATAACACATATTCTGTGCTTACTTCCTATTGTATATCATAAATAACACAGTTAGTCTGTCTGTTGCAAATAATTAATTAATTAAGTTGAAGTTTCAACTTTATTAATTTGTTATAAGTTATAACTTTGATAACTTTTGTGTTTGTTTCAATATACTGAAACCTTTAATTTTGTTGGGCAGTAAATACCTGTCACTTGCCTGCACTTGCAGTAAACAGGCTAAAACTTTGTTGGTTTCAAAGAATTAAGAAAAATTAAGTTTTGGTTGTTAATTTTATTTAGCGCTTGTCCGGGCTCTTTTGAATTTTGATTATGTCAGCTATCAAGGACTTGCGTGTGGCTGCTGGTGCTATTGCATCAGATTTGCGCTGGTTTGCCTCGGCCAATGCTTTAGTGAACCGGCCTGATCGCCAGCAGGCCTTACTTCAGAGGTACGAGCGGATTGACGATCGCCTGGCAAGTGTGGAACAGCAATTCCGCACTTTCAGCACTTGCTGTCTTGAAGTGTCAATCAATGATTTCACCGCTGACCAGCGAAATAAGGTCAGCGAAGACTATGCCCAGGTCTTAGACCTGTATGATGCTGTCTCCAATAGTGCGAGACAACTAGTTGCCGATAGGGAAGGGCAACCCGGCCTGAAGCAGGAGCTTCCTAGGTCAGCACCGGGGCTGGTGAGTAGGCTCCCTACTTTGGACCTCCCCCATTTTGATGGCTGCCTAGGAAGCTACCTGGGCTTCGTTAATTTGTTCGACAGCCTAGTCCATGATAGGGCTGACCTTCGGCCGGCACAAAAGTTGGCCTATCTAATGTCGGTTCTGGATGGGGAGGCTAAGGGCCTCATCCAGCATCTGCCCGTGTCTGACGAGGCGTACCAGACGGCTCGGGACCTAATTACCCGTAGGTACCATAATAAGCGTGGCCTCGCCGACACGCACATTGAGCAGATTTTGGGTTTGCCGACGCTCACCCGGGTCTCTGGGTTGCGCACCCAACTTTTGAACCTGCTCTTGGTGGCCATCAACGCACTTAAGTGCCTTGACCTGCCCGTGGACCAATGGTCCTATCTATTGGTGCACATTGTACTGAAAAAGCTGCCTGCCGACCTGAGGTCGCGTTTTGAGCAGCGCTTTGGTGGGGATAGCGCGACCCATCTGCCCCCCTTTGCTGACCTGGAGAAGTTCCTGGAGGATGAGTGCCGGGTCTTGGACAACTCCGGTGGTGACACGCCGGCTAAGTCGCAGCCGCCCAAGGTCAAGGAGCAGGCTCGCGTTCACACTCGAGCCAATGTTGACCGGCGCCCTCCTCGCTTTGCAGTCACGCAGAGCCCAGTGGAGTGCTCCTACTGCAAGGTCACGGGGCACAGAACGGCCAGTTGTAGGGCATTCTTGGACCTTCATGTCGCCTCTCGTAGGCGCATCGCGAATGCCCGCCGCCTTTGCTTCTCTTGTTTGGGGTCCCACTACCAGCGAGACTGCCCAAACTCTCGCCCCTGTCCTCACTGTGGAGGACAGCATTTGGACATTCTTTGTATGAATGCCAGAGAGGTTGGCCGCTTGTCCAACCAGCCGACGCCGCGCACGGGTGGGTCTTTTGAAGGTGGCAGCCGAGGCTCACCGGCGCGTAGCCGAGAGTCGCCTCGCTTAATTGATCGCCGCTCACCCCGCTTGGAGAACCGTAGCGTGCGCACGCCTCCTCTCTCTCGCGCACCTGAATGTGCTGTTCAGCGTCACCAGCACCATGACTGCTGCCCCAGGTATTCCCCTCCTTTGGCGGAGCGTCCCCGCCTTGACTCGCGCCCACCTCGTTTTGGGCGGGTGCGTCACTATGACCCCCCACAGATGGCGCGCGGATCGAGTCATCGCGCCTTTGAGGACTTCAAGCCGCACCCCCTTTTTGATTTGCCTGGTCCTGGCCAACGGTCGCCGCCCAGGCAACAATAGGTCATTGACCCCTGCCCTATAACGCCAACCTCCCCCATTGAGACCGTTATCCTACCAACGGTTGCTGTTAGGGTCTGGGGACCCACGGGGACCTCTGTTGTTGTCCGTGCTATATTGGACACAGGTTCACAAGGTTGCATTGTTTCCACTTATTTGGTAGGGCAGGTTAAATTAAATATGGGCTCTTTTCCGAATTGTATACGGGGCATAGGTGACGTAGCCTCTAATGTTGAAGGGCAAGTTAAAGTTTTGTTTGGCCCTGTTGAATCTTCACACCCGAGGATTAAAACCTCGGCTATTGTGCTGAAGAATATTTTGGGCATTCACCCACAGAAGCAGCTACCTGCTGCTGTGGTGAATTTGACATCGGGATTGGAACTGGCAGACCCCAAATTTGACACACCGGGACAAATCGACTTGTTGATTGGCTCTGATGTCCTCGGTGGAATTTTGATTGGTGGGAAACGGGTCTTGGTGCCAAATGGTTTGACTGCCATCCCGACCATATTTGGATTTGCTTTGATGGGACCTGTACCTAGGGACCCCCCTCCACCCGAACTTGATAATTTGTTGGCTGTAGGCTCTGCTCTCTCTGATGCAGTTCAGAGATTTTGGGAGGTAGAGGAGCCCCCTCAAGTTGCCCGTTTGAATCCAGAACATGAGGAGTGCGAGCTGTTCTTCCAGAACAACACTGGTCGACTCCGTTCTGGTCGGATTATTACGAGGCTACCCTTCTTGTCTGTTCGGCCTCCGCTTGGTGAGTCACGACCTTTAGCCGAAAAGAGATTGTTGGCTATGGAGCGTCGCATGGGTCGTGATCCGGAGCTCAGACAGAAGTATATTGAGTTCATGAGAGAATATGAACAATTGGGACACATGTCAGTGTCAGGTTTGGATTGGCGTTCGGTGGAGCATTACTTTCTTCCGCATCATGCGGTATTGAAGCCATCGACTGGCAAGCTGCGTACAGTTTTTGATGGTTCTGCGCAGACTTCAACAGGCGTATCCTTGAACCAGTGCTTGCATTCTGGTCCCAAGTTGGTCAAGGACCTTTGTGACGTCATCACCAGCTTCCGACGACATCAGGTTGTCTTTGTGGCCGACATAAAAATGATGTTCAGGCAGACTATTATCCACCCTGATGACCGTCGCTTCCAGCTGATCCTTTGGAGAGAGTCTCCTCGTGATCCCATGGTCGTCTACGAGCTCAATACCAATACGTACGGGTTAAGGTCGAGCCCCTATTTGGCAATACGTTCTCTTTGGGAGCTCGCAGACCGCGAAGGCTTACGCTTCCCAAGAGCCTCCGCCATCTTGAAAGACGATATTTACGTCGATGACATTTGCTCGGGCGCCTCCACAGCGGACGAGGCGATCCTCCTGCGGGACGAATTGATAGGTATTTTGGCCTCCGCTGGTTATGAGTTGCGCAAATGGATTTCCAACTCACCAGCGCTTTTGGAAGGCTTGCCAGAGGATCATCAGCAGGATCCACATTTGTTTGAGATTGTTGACAACCCCGCCATGATGGCTGTTCTCGGCGTTCAGTACAGACCAGTCCAAGACATCTTTACATATAACGTAGACTTGAAATTGCCGTGTTCTTGGACTAAACGTCTCGTATTGTCTACTGTCGCCAGAACCTTTGATCCGAACGGTTGGATCTGTCCAATTATATTTTGGGCAAAATGCTTCTTGCAGAAGCTTTGGACAGCAGGATTGACCTGGGACGAACCCCTACACGGCATTCTTGTTGAGGAATGGACCTCTTTTGTATCCTCGCTTCCTGCCGTCAATGAGATCTCCTTGCCTCGTCCCATCCTTCCTCCCGGGAAGTACAAGGCCACCCTTCACGGGTTTTGTGATGCCTCGGAACGTGGTCACGCGGCTGTGGTGTACTTGCGCACAGTCAGTGCCTCAGGTCAGGTGAGGGTTTCCCTGACCATGGCATGGTCTTCGAACACTCGCTGCTGAGAAGCTGGAATGCGCCTTCGACCCCGATTTCTTGCTGAATCGCTACAGCTCCCTTGACAAGTTGTTAGGTGTTACTGCTTGGATAAAGCGTTTTGTTTTTAATTTTAGGCACCCACAACAGAAACGTCTGACACCGTTTCTCTCACCACAGGAACGACAGGAGTCCCTCACCTTTTGGGTTCGTTCTGTGCAATTGGCCCATTTTGAAAAGGAGATTGCTATCCTTAAATCAGGGAGATCGAAACTATCGGGAGCTGTCTCTAAATTGAACCCCTTTTTAGACGAAACCGGTCTCTTGCGCGTTGGAGGGCGTCTCAAGAACGCCAACCTCCCTTACGGGGCTCGTCACCCCCTTTTGTTACCCAAGGACGGTCATTTGGTACGCTTGTTGGTAACTGACCGTCACCTTAAAAATTCGCATGCTGGTTGTAATGCCTTGTTGGCCATTTTGCAACGCGAATTTTGGATCTTGTCTGCCCGAAGAATTATTCGGAGTGTAGTCTTTCGCTGCATCCCTTGTTATAAGCTCAAGGCTTCCACCATGCAGCCGTTGATGGGGGACTTACCGGCAGATCGCGTAACTGAAAGCAGGACGTTTGACGGTGTTGGCACGGACTTCGCTGGTCCCTTTTTGGTGAAAACGTCGACACTTCGAAACAGCAAGACTGTCAAGGCCTACTTGTGTGTTATTGTTTGTCTTTCCACAAAGGCCGTACATTTGGAACTGGTCTCCTCGCTTTCGACCGAGGCGTTTGTAGCCACATTTGACAGATTTGTGTCCCGCAGAGGGCTGCCTTCCTTGATCCGTTCTGACTGCGGCACTAACTTCAAGGGCACTTATAATTATCTGAATGATGTTGTTAATTTCCTTGAAACCAACAAAGCTGATATAGGTGATAGGCTTGCCCGACGTGGGATAAATTGGTTGTTTTCCCCACAAAATTGTCCACACTGGGGTGGTATATTTCAGGCCGCCGTAAAATCGGCCAAAACACACTTGCGCAGGACAAACGGTGAGTCTGTCCTTACATTTGAGGCACTCGCAACTGTGTTTTGTAAGATTGAGGCCGTTTTGAACTCTCGGCCATTGTGCCCGATCTCCTCAGATCCGAATGATTTGGAGGCCCTTACGCCGGGCCATTTTTTGATTGGTCGCCCACTTGTCGCCTTGCCTGAGTACCCCTACATTGATACGAGACCTGGTCGTCTCTCGCGTTTTGAATTGGTACGCCAGATTACTCAGAGCTTTTGGAAACGCTGGAATTTGGAATATTTGCACATACTCCAGCAACGCGTTAAGTGGACCGACAAGACCGATCCACCCAAGATTGGAGACCTCGTTTTGATCAAGGAGGCTAACCTTCCGCCACTCAGATGGCGCTGGGGGCGCATCCTTCATTTGGTAACTGGGGCTGATGGAGTTCCCCGATTTCTGAGGTCTTGGTGGACGGTTCGATTCTGAGGAGAGCGGTTGCAACATTGTCACGTCTACCAACCGATTAGCGGACCGGTAGGCCGGTCCGGGGCGGGTGGATGTTTGAAATAGAATTAGTTTTTATTATAAGTCAAATCGATTAGATCGATTGAGTAACATTTTGTTTAGTCTATTGAAAATTTCTGACATTGGTCACACTGAACTGTCACTTCCGTTCGCTTCCTTGAAAAATTACCACGTTGTCGACTCGTACGTAAAATAATTGATCGCCTTTTGAAAAGCACATCCTTGTAGCTACGCGAATAGTTGTGAAATCTATTAAATTGCCGCTTTTTTGACTCCCGGCACGGTTTGTGACATATTGAACATTTGGGAAAAATCTTGTGAACTTGCATCGTGCATTGAAGACGCCGCGTTAGAGTCTGGTAAAGTAAAGATAATTCACTTGCTAATATTGGCCAATTTAGTCTCGTGTATGTCTAGCTTGCCTCCAGGACTCCACTCAAGAACATCACCAGGAGATATTTGGTAAGACATTAATATTAAGATTACTTGTATTCGCTGTGCAACACAGTAGATTTATGTCTGAGATTTGTTGTGGCTGACAAGGGCTGATGAATAGAGTCACGCTTCCACAAATCTGCTGCAATTAATCCCAGCTCCTTCTAGCCAAATTCTAGACATAAGGTCTAAAATAAATAGGGTGAAATATTCCGAATTCTCTTAAATTCATGTAGATATTTAATTGCGCTCTTGAATACAGTACCTACCTACGCACAGATTTGGATGGCGTTTTCCGTTTTCAACCCAGTTTTTCTACTTACAGGCTTAATAATGTAGATATAAAATTATTGCCTCACTGATTGACTGACAGACAACCCACAACCAAATGTATTGGGCGCAAGCAGCTGAAATTAGGCATGTATGTTTCTTGGGGAGAGGGAAGGGAGGATCCCATGGGATCGGGAAGACACGGTTAGATTAAAATGAAATGTGCGGGCGTAGCTGCTGCGGGCATCGTATAGAAAATAATAAACATTCCGTTTTCAACACACTACAAAAATGTTATCTATATATTAAAAGAATTTGTGTTTTATAATACGAGTCGGCCAGCCCGTTCTACCCAGCCGATTCGCATGATTTTTTTTTAAATGGTAGCTCTCGCTGCATAGATTTGTCATCAAGTATTACAAATTACCTAACTTGCACATTCATCAAGTTATATGCAAAAACAGTTTTCTCCCATACATTTTTTACGTTTTTGTAGCCGTAGTCAATGACTTTCTGCTTCTATATATCTGGTTCTCATTGAGGTAGGCGTTTTGTTATAGGCCTATAACACGCGCTGAAAAGAGCTCTTTCATTTGATGGTATGCTCATTTAAATTGGGTAAGTTTGAAGGAAGATAGAACATTGAACTTATTTTTCAATATTTTCCTATAAATTTCTTAAGATTCCATTGCTTTCTCTATACATGGACGGTTCTAAATTCAAAAATATTTTTATGGCATCTAATAAGTTCCTTGCGGCGGCCAGGAAAATCCGTTATGCCTCCTTATGGTGACCTTGCCCTACTTTCATATGGGTGTGAGTGTGGTGGTGTGTAAAATTATACACGTCGTTGATAAAATTATCACTATAGTGAATTATCGCTGATGGCAGGTACTATTCCCCGAATGTTACCAGTTAACCCATAATGTTGGGTGAACTGATCTCTGATGTTGAGGAATTTCCCCCCCTTTTTTTGTATTGCGATGAAATCCAGTTACGGACTGTCCCTCAAAGGGACCCCTCCGCCAACTCTGTACCGAGTTTGGGGCTCAGGTGGAGGGGGGGTGTGTGGCCCGGCTGTCCCCCCTAGATGTTAGCTTGCTTGCGGCCACGTGTCAACTAAACGACACGCTAAGGCCACACTCGTGTATCGCTTGTTTTGTGATAGCCCTTTTTAATTGCCTACTACGGTAATTAATTACTACTAATAATTATTTTTTTATAATACTCGTAACTGCCCTTCGGGATTAATTTTTTGGAACGAATTCATACCCTTTCTGCTTTTTTTTACATTTTTTTTGTTGTTCGTATAACGCTCTTTGTGCGACCTTGACTGGTTGCGTTATACCTTATAGTAGATATTATTAAAAAATGTCTACTGCATATTGCGACGATGTCTTTTGAAATCAAATACTCGCTTCTTCAAAAGGGTGAACTAGAGTATGAGGTGGCAATTCGAGGCGTCAAGCCGTCGGCTACAGTTGCCGATTTGCGTAAGCAAATCGGCAAACTGATTTCAGAAGCCCCGGCTGAGACCATACGCGAGTCTCATCTTTCCTTTTCCGAAGACATATCAGGCATAAAAATAACTCTCATAAAGATAGTTAATAATTTAAAAATACTACAAATCGAGTTTGAAAATAATTTATTCTCGCGTACATAATCTTTATTGCACCACTTATATCACAGGTTGAATAGAGTGAACGTGAACGAACCTAACGATGCCAGTGTTTTAGATACTCTTTGGCTAGATTTCCGCGGTCAATTATCGGCTCTGCGAGCTATTTCACCTAAACCACAAACAAGTTGCTCACACGTTATATCAAACCTGTTAATTTATAATTGCTTTTTCCTACGACCGTAAGTTGTTTTCTGAGTTGTCTAAATTTAAGTATAATGGCAAAACGTGTGTCCGTGCCTTTATTGAAAAGGTCAACGAGTTTATGGTTTGTAGGTCTGTTCCCGACGAGAAAATTCTCGCATTCTCGTTTGAAATTTTTACTGGCGATGCACTTACTTGGTACCTCAACGTTAAAGATAGTGTCAATTCTTGGAATCAATTGTGTTTGTATTTGAAAAGAGACTTTAGCCCTCGTAACCACGACTGCAAACTTATGTCGGCGATTAGTCTTCGTCACCAAGGCGAGAATGAAAATATTACTTTATACATTGCAAAAATGAAGGGTCTATTCTCTCGTTTGGATGACCCCATTAGCGAGGCGCAGAAATTAGACATAATTTTAAATAATATAAAACCTTGTTACACAAATTGTTTACTTACTACTAAGGTGGTTGACATTCCTAGATTGGTTGCTGTGTGCCAGGAATTTGAGAAGCTGGACAGCCGTAGTAGGGGTCGTGGTCCTTCCTTTTCTTCTTCTAATTATTTACCTCCTGAGTTTTTAGATAATCATACCTCCCCTAGTTGTTCTGTCTCCAACTTTAATAAAAAATCATATCAAAATTATTCTAACTTTAAAAACAGAAATAATATTTCCTATCAAAATAATTACAAAGAGAAACCGATTATTAATGCTGTCAGTAAATCCCCTAATTCTAGTAATCAATTTTGCCCTCGTTGTAGAACATCTTCGCACTCCTTGAATACTTGTAGTAAACCCAATCTTTTGAATTGTTTTAAGTGTGGCTTGAAGGCTTATCGTGTTACTAATTGCCCCAATTGTAAAACTCCTAGCAACAATAAAAATAAAAATAATTGTCCAAAAAACTAATTAAATAAGATTGGAGTAATAAAAAAAAAGTTTTGGGGCTCAGGTGGAGGGGGGGTGTGTGGCCCGGCTGTCCCCCCTAGATGTTAGGGGGGGCAGTATACCCACTAAAACACCGAGGTGTTCTTCTATCGACCCTCATGACAGGGTCGCGGTAACGACGTCAGTATACCCGCGACCCGAGGAATTTTCCCCAAATGTAATGAAATTTCCGCCTAATGTTGGGAAAATCACCCCTACAGACGGGTAAATTAGGTTTTATGTTAGAAAAATTTTTGTGTTTTTAAATTACGGATTTTCTTCGGGCATCTTAATTTTTTTTATGTGGAACATATTACAGCAGTTCTTAGTAGGTACTATTGTCATATAATTATATTACAAGTGGTAGTTATGGTAGAAAGTGTAGCTTTGGTAAGAATAGTAGTTTTGAGAGAAAAGGTTCTTTTGACAACACCGACGGTTTTGGCAGAAATTATAGTTTTGAAAAAACGTCAGATATGATAGTGTTAGTACGAATAGTAGTTTTGGCACAATTAGTAGTTTTGATAGAAATAGTATTTCCGGTAGGAATAGTAGTTTTGGTAGAAATTGTATTTTTGCCATATATATGGTAGTTTTGGTAGCAATTTACGATTGCTTGAAAACTACCATTTCTACCAAAGCTGCCATTCCTACCAAAACTAAACCCGCCGCATGATTCACAAAAAAAAAAGACTTCTGAAACAACTCCAAGGCAGATTCTATTCATGATATTCTGTCGTACGAAATTTCGAAATTAACATTTTCATGGTAGTCCTCCTGATTTGTTCACCATTCTCAAATAAATAAAAATTAATTATTACTTTAAGATAACACGAAGCAACATTAATTATAATTTTTTCATTTTGTGTGCTTCACATCAACAGCCTTTTGCAGTCCACTACTGGACTGAAGCCTCTCCGTATGGAGGTTTTGGCCAACTATACCACGCTGGCCAGACGGATTGGTATTGGGTTTTACTTTCGAGTTTTCCCTCTCTTAATGAAATGTTAGCAGTAATAAAACCTTTTTATTCTAAACAAATATATAAACTTTTTTGAATAATGTCGTTTTTGTCTACTGACATACAGTATTCTACCTACCGACGACCTACCGTGTGAGTAGTGTGACGTCGCTGTGACGTCGCGATCACACAGTTCGCCCACTCCACTTAGCTGGCCGCTGCCTCTCCTCTTACCTCAGACACTACACCTCGGGTTTCCAATAAATACGGAGGCGTTCGGAGCGCTCGGCCCTCTTGGATCGGCTGAACGGCGGCGAGCAGAGCTAAGTACACCAGCTACTCTTCCTGAACGACACCGGAAGCGAGTCCCCAACAAGATCCCTTACTATCGTCAAATCACGCGACCCTGGTTCTATAGAATTTCCTTTATAATGTTTAAATTAGTGTTTTGCTAAAGGATGTGTTAAATTCTTCAATGAATTAAATTAATTTTTCATTGTTTTCACAGCAATTACGATTTTCATTTAACCACACCTAAGTAGGGATAACGTTACAGTGGCGCCCACGGGAAGACATAAGTAGGGTTTTGTTGGGAATCCGTTTCCGGTAAGTCCTTTTTTATTTTTTTTTAACTGTGTATGTGTGAAATAGTTCCAAAGCAGTGTTATATTGTTTTAATTGTGTTCAATTTTTCTTACCACGCTTGGTAAGTTTTTTTTTTATATTATAACTGTTTTCTTTTGCCGCGTGCGATAATTAATTGTGTATCAACCGCATAAGCAACAAGTTATAATAGTTTTGCTTGCGGCCACGTGTCAACTAAACGACACGCTAAGGCCACACTCGTGTATCGCTTGTTTTGTGATAGCCCTTTTTAATTGCCTACTACGGTAATTAATTACTACTAATAATTATTTTTTTATAATACTCGTAACTGCCCTTCGGGATTAATTTTTTGGAACGAATTCATACCCTTTCTGCTTTTTTTTACATTTTTTTTGTTGTTCGTATAACGCTCTTTGTGCGACCTTGACTGGTTGCGTTATACCTTATAGTAGATATTATTAAAAAATGTCTACTGCATATTGCGACGATGTCTTTTGAAATCAAATACTCGCTTCTTCAAAAGGGTGAACTAGAGTATGAGGTGGCAATTCGAGGCGTCAAGCCGTCGGCTACAGTTGCCGATTTGCGTAAGCAAATCGGCAAACTGATTTCAGAAGCCCCGGCTGAGACCATACGCGAGTCTCATCTTTCCTTTTCCGAAGACATATCAGGCATAAAAATAACTCTCATAAAGATAGTTAATAATTTAAAAATACTACAAATCGAGTTTGAAAATAATTTATTCTCGCGTACATAATCTTTATTGCACCACTTATATCACAGGTTGAATAGAGTGAACGTGAACGAACCTAACGATGCCAGTGTTTTAGATACTCTTTGGCTAGATTTCCGCGGTCAATTATCGGCTCTGCGAGCTATTTCACCTAAACCACAAACAAGTTGCTCACACGTTATATCAAACCTGTTAATTTATAATTGCTTTTTCCTACGACCGTAAGTTGTTTTCTGAGTTGTCTAAATTTAAGTATAATGGCAAAACGTGTGTCCGTGCCTTTATTGAAAAGGTCAACGAGTTTATGGTTTGTAGGTCTGTTCCCGACGAGAAAATTCTCGCATTCTCGTTTGAAATTTTTACTGGCGATGCACTTACTTGGTACCTCAACGTTAAAGATAGTGTCAATTCTTGGAATCAATTGTGTTTGTATTTGAAAAGAGACTTTAGCCCTCGTAACCACGACTGCAAACTTATGTCGGCGATTAGTCTTCGTCACCAAGGCGAGAATGAAAATATTACTTTATACATTGCAAAAATGAAGGGTCTATTCTCTCGTTTGGATGACCCCATTAGCGAGGCGCAGAAATTAGACATAATTTTAAATAATATAAAACCTTGTTACACAAATTGTTTACTTACTACTAAGGTGGTTGACATTCCTAGATTGGTTGCTGTGTGCCAGGAATTTGAGAAGCTGGACAGCCGTAGTAGGGGTCGTGGTCCTTCCTTTTCTTCTTCTAATTATTTACCTCCTGAGTTTTTAGATAATCATACCTCCCCTAGTTGTTCTGTCTCCAACTTTAATAAAAAATCATATCAAAATTATTCTAACTTTAAAAACAGAAATAATATTTCCTATCAAAATAATTACAAAGAGAAACCGATTATTAATGCTGTCAGTAAATCCCCTAATTCTAGTAATCAATTTTGCCCTCGTTGTAGAACATCTTCGCACTCCTTGAATACTTGTAGTAAACCCAATCTTTTGAATTGTTTTAAGTGTGGCTTGAAGGCTTATCGTGTTACTAATTGCCCCAATTGTAAAACTCCTAGCAACAATAAAAATAAAAATAATTGTCCAAAAAACTAATTAAATAAGATTGGAGTAATAAAAAAAAATCTAATTTTTATAAACGCGATTTGCATAACTGGTTGAATTATATTGCTAAATTCTTTAATTGTTATCACTTGTCTTCAATCCGAGAAATTAATGTTGAATATAATCCTTATATCGACGTTAATATTAATGATAAGCGTGCTGTGGGCTTGCTTGATTCTGGCTCGTGCGTCACTATTCTGGGTAACAATTCGCACAAATTCTTGCTTGACAATGGTTACCAGTTGATGGATTCTCAACCGTTGAAACTTATCACTGCAGGCGGTGAAAGGTTGTTTTCTGCTGGATCGGTTTCCCTTACCTTTGAATTTCAAAATAAAGTAGTTCCCCTAATAGTTCATATAGTCTCTGGCATCAAGAACTCGTTAATTCTAGGTTTGGATTTTTGGAGGGCTTTCGGTTTGTTCCTCTTCGGTTTGTTCGGTTTGACTCCGTCTTACTTTTAAATAAGTCTGATGCTGAGGTTGCCGAGTTCAACACCACTGCATGTTCTAGTCATATTATCCCCTACGATAATTTGACCTTAGAACAGAGACGTATCGCCGATGACGTTGTTTCAAAATTCAGAAATATATCCTACCAAATTCGAGGTTTAGGTTGTACTCATTTAATTACCCATTCCATCAACACGGGTGACCGCCCCCCTATTCGTCAGCGTTATTATCGTATGTCTCCCGATAAACAAAGCATATTAGTTAAACAACTGGACGAGATGCTTGAGGAGGATGTCGTCGAGCCAGCGGAAAGTCCTTGGTCCAACCCTGTAATTTTGGTTCCAAAAAAGAATGGTGAACTACGTTTTTGCTTATTTAGTAGAAAATTAAATTCGGTGACGAGGAAAGACGCTTATAATTTACCTTATATTTCGGAGATCCTTGATAAACTTAGTAATGTTAAATATTTATCTAGTATTGACATTTCTAAATGTTTTTGGCAGACATTAATCAAAAAAGAGGATCGTTGTAAAACAGCTTTTTACGTTCTATCTCGCGGAACATTTCAATTTAAAAAAATGCTTTTTGGGCTTACTGCCCCTGCAACTCAACAAAGATTGGCTGATTTTTTGCTCTATGGGCCTGAATTGGTGAGAACAAGGTGTTCTGTTTTGTCGCCGATATAATCTGTATTAGTTCTGATTTTTCTGAACACATTTCGCTTTTACTACGCGTTTTACAAAAATAAAAATCTGCTAACTTAACCATTAACTTCGATAAATGCAATTTTTTTTTAAAGATAAGTTAAAGTATCTTGGCTATTTTGTCAATTCTAAGGGTCTTCATGCCAACCCCGATAAAATTGCTTCCATGAAAGAGTACCCGACTTCTAGTACTAGAAAAGAGGTTCGTCGTTCCTTGGGCGCGGCCTCGTGGTATGGGCGCTTTATACCCAATTTCAGCACCATTGCAACACCCTTGAACAAACTGACTTCTCAAGGCAAAAAGGCACCGCCTTTCTGTTGGCCGGCAGAGGTTGAACAAGCGTTTATAAAATTAAAAGAAAGCTTGGCCTCCCCAGCGATTTTATCCTGTCCCGATTTTTCTGAATCTTTTGAGATTCACACGGACGCTAGTCATTATGGTATAGGAGCCGTCCTCTGTCAAGTGTTAAAGGGTGAAGAAAGGATAATTGCCTATTACAGCAAGTCATTATCCAGCCAGGAAAAAAAATATAGTGCTACTGAGCGCGAAGCATTAGCAGTCTTGTCGGCTATTGATTATGGCGCTGTTATATCGAGAATGGTAGGAAGTTTGTTGTCTACACTGATCACGCTGCATTACAGTGGTTTATAAAATTAAATAGTCCCACAGGCCGTTTAGCTAGATGGGGTGTTCGTCTCTCTTGTTATAATTTTGAAATTAGACATCGTCGTGGTTCAGATAATGTTTTGCCTGATTTTTTGTGTCGCTCTGTACCTGTCTCTGCTATTATCAATGGTTCGCAGGATGATAGTAATAATTCTAATACAATTGTACCGGTTTCTACTAATGATTCTTGGTATCTAAACGTATTTAACGGTTGCTTAAAGAGGCCATCGTCTTTTGTTGACTATCAAATATAATTAATAATAAATTGTATCGACTTCAAAAGTCATTAAACCCACTTACTAGGGAGTTTCAGTGGAAGGAGGTAATACCGTTGGAAATGAGACCAAACATCATATCCGACAATCACTCCTTGCCCACTGCTGGCCATCTCGGCATTTTTAAAACATACAAGCGTTTATCGCTTGCCTACTACTGGCCGGGTATGTATAGCGATGCCGTTAAAGCCGTCCATGCGTGCGATACTTGTACTGCCCACAAGCACCAAAATCTTTCCATTCTCGGCCATATGGGTCAACCTAAATCGTGTCATAGACCATTTCAGATGTTGAGCATAGACCTCGTTGGACCTTTACCCCCCCTCTAGGAAGCAGAATACGTATGTTTTCGTAGTGTCTTGTTGTTTTTCAAAATATTGTTTGCTTTTTCCAATTAGGCGTGCCTCTGCCGAAATTATAACCAAAATTTTAGAAGAAAATGTTTTCTTTGTTCATGGTATTCCGTCTACCATTGTCTAAAATAATGGTAAGCAATTTATCAGCTCCACCTTTAAAAATTTATTATCCAAATATAAAGTTCCTAACTTGCATTACACACCGCTGTATACCCCACACGTTAATCCGGTCGAGAGATATAACAAAACTATTATGACAGCTGTTTCGACTTTTATAGACCGCGATCACCGCGTATGGGATTTGAACTTAGCAAAGATACAATTTGCACTCAACTGTGCGGTGAACGAATCGACTGGTTTCACCCCATCATTCTTGGTATATGATCGCGAATTGGTTACTTGTGGTTCTCATTATATTCATCACGAATCGGACAACAATATTGTATTCGAGTCGCGGGATGAATATCCCCAAACGCTTGGCCATCTGTCTACCATATTTGACAAGGTGCAAGCAGAATTGCACAATGCTCATCAGAGGAAAAGGCATTCTTATAATCTTTGCCGAATATCGGCTAATTTCAATGTTGGTGATGTGGTTTGGAAAAGAACTTTCTATTTGAGTGACAAGGATAAATATTTCAGCAAAAAATTAGCACCAAAATTTATTAAATGTAAAATTGTGGCAAAAGAATCTCCTCTTGTGTATCAGATATGTTTGGCAAACCCCTTGGTGATTTCCATATAAAAGATCTTAAATTAACTCACTACAAATTTTAAAAATGAAATGATTAATACTTATTACTAATGATCTAATCACAAAAATAACTTAACATTTTGTTACAATTAGTATGAAAATCTTTAACTCCCAATTACAGCTTAATTATGTACGCAAATATCTTGTTACATATAGCTTTAGTAATACTGTTCGTAATGTAAAAATATTTTTTCCCTTATGGCTCAGTGGTTAAAATGCTGTTGTCTGATCGGTCTGCGGTTCGATTCTCGCTTGTGTTTTTTTTTGTTTTTTTTAGCTATGGTTGTGTATACTGTATCATCGATTGTCTCCTGCGGTAATATATTATTCATTACAACCTACTCCGAATTGTGTATTTGCCGTTAATGACCTTGTGTCATGTTCAGAAACTAGATAATTGTCCACGACAATGGAATGCGGCGCGGCGCCTCGCGCGCAGTGATGACTCACGTGTTTACCTGAGCCACTCGCCCAGCACAAAATTTTCCATCGCCATAATCATTGTTTATTTTAATTCTAATGAGCACATTTTGCCCTTGCAATTCGCATCGAGCGTCTGAATGAGCAATTTCTTTGTGATACTGCCAACTGATCTTAATAATATTAGATAGGGAGGAACTTGACACAGTAGACTCTACAGTGATTTTAGACAATAAGTTACAATGGGGTGCACATATAGCATGTCTTGCAGGAAAGCTAAGCTCTGCTGCGTATGTCGTCAGAAAAGTAAGGCAACTTACTGACATCGACACGGCTTGTTTAGTTTATTTTAGCTATTTTCACAGTGTTATGTCCTACGGCATTTTGTTATGGGGCAAAGCTGCGGATATACAGAATATCTTCGTTCTACAAAAACGAGCGGTAAGAGCAATATACATGTTAGGTGCAAAAGATACTCTTAGGGAACGCTTTAAGTCTATAGGAATTCTTACAGTAGCCTCGCAATTTTTATTTGCTAATATTTTGTACATTAGGCAAAATATAGGTTTATTTACCACAAAAAGCAATATACATAACATAAATACTCGAAACAGGCATAGGTTATATGCCCCTTATCATCGTTTACATAAAGTTAATAATTCTTTTGTAGGGCTAGGTATTCGTATATACAATAAAATACCAATTAGTCTTTTAGAATTACCATTTAGTACATTTAAAACTAAAATAAAAGACTGCCTTATTAAGAAAGGTTATTATACTATTAATGATTATTTCAGTGATAAGGATAGCTGGTCACTTACGCTAGAAAACTCATGATCTTTATACCTAAATAGAATTATATAGATACTTTGCATTTTTCAGTTAATCTTCATATAATATTTCTAGTACTTTTAAATTACTGTTCATGTATTATTAGGTCATTCAACTTAGGTACTACATTTACATTTGCATTGTTGTTCCACTAATTTTATTAAAGTTTTACTGCACTGTTAGATGAAGATAACTCGTGATTATGGGCTGTAAACTAATGTTTTAGTAATTTTTGTGTATTCATATACAGTCACTTCTGTAACATATATTTCCACCATAGTTATGAACATGGTCGCGAGTTGCCTACATTATAAGACGTAAGTGGATGCTCCTGTTACACAATATTCACACTGGAAGGCTACTACAGCAGTTAAATTGGTAACTGCATTAATTATTTAAGTATTATGTATGTTCCTAATTACTATTTACAAGTAATTAATTACAATGTGAAACAGTTGCAGCTCCTTACAAAAACAAAATATGTAACATAACACTGGCGATTAAAAAGAGTGGCCACGAGTTTTATTGCCCGTTCTTTCTCGTGGTTCTACCTATTGCTTTGCGAATGGGCAGTAAATGTAAATGTAGAAGCATTAAGTAACGTACATTAAAATTTGACGTTCATAGGCGTCACCTTGTGACCAAGATGAATAAATGATTTTGACTTTGACTTTGACTTTATCGTAATACTAGTTTATGACTAATACATTTTCAATTTAATTTTTCCTTATCGAGCCCGGGTTGTCAGGTGGTGCCTAGCAACCTACGCTGGGTGGCTACTTACTCTAAACCTCACGTATAATACCTCTTCGCGCGTCTTGCATTATTTAGAATACGACTCGCATCGGAAATGAATGCTGGCTTGTTCATACGTATGACTGTGTGTAGGCCTTTTAAATGTGATGAATGTCAGGTAATAGGAACGTTCAATGCTTGGTGACGTATGGATGGTCGAGGGTTATTCTTGGTTTTTCCTTTCAGGGTCAGTAGTTGCCTTGTACTTAGCCTACTGATACTACCACTCATCTGTTTCAGGGTCCCGGAATGCAGTTGCCGCCTACAGTGAGCAGAGCTAAGTACACCAGCTACTCTTCCTGAACGACACCGGAAGCGAGTCCCCAACAAGACCCCTTACTATCGTCGAATCACGCGACCCTGGTTATATAGAATTTCCTTAATTATGTTTAAATTAGTGTTTTGCTAAAGGATGTTTTAAATTCTTTTATGAATTAAATTAATTTTTCATTGAAACAGCAATTACGATTTTCATTTAACCACACCTAAGTAGGGATAACGTTACAGTAGGTAAAGACAATAAAACCTATTTTCTTACTTATAAAAAAAAGTTGATTACCTATATTTTTACAATGTACTCATCATACCTATATGTAAGAGCTTTTTTATAATATTAAAATATGCTATGGAGCAGCACGGGTCCTCTAGTTTTATTTTAATATACCTATCGTTTTCGACACTTTTTATTTTTTATTTTTTTTGTTGTCGTTTTGGAAAATCCTCATGGAGTCCCTCCGCCCTGGGAGGAAGGACGAAGGGGACTGTAAGACTCTTACTGACTAAAAACCAACCCGCGCTCTTCATGTACCCATGTGTCGAAGGGTAGGGTTTCACCGAAGCATTCCTCGCTACCCAGATGGATGGGATAGATTTCTATTGTAAAGTCCTTATATAAAAAAATTATAAAGAAGTAATCAATAATTATCGACCTATAACATTAATCCCCATATTTTCTAAAATATTCGTCTTACTATTTTTCTAAATAAACACAGTGTCCTGGCAGAAGAGCGTAATGGGTTTCAAAAAAAGAAATCCACTACACTCGCAGCTTATTCGCTTATGAAACATGTGACTGAGTCTTTAGATAAAAAAAGAGAGTTTCGGCTATATTTTTCGATATGTCCAGCGCCTTTGATTTTGTCGACCATCAAATTCTGCTTCATAAATGTGAACTTTATGGAATTCGAGGAAAAGCTCTAGCATGGACTGAAAGCTATCTCAAAAATCGAAAGCAATGCGTAGAAGTTACACGTGTCGACTCTAAATATATAATATATGTCTACATCATATAGATCCGAGTTTAACCCACTTACTCCTACCGGGCGTTATAACGCCACAAAAAACATATTTAAAGTACCCTCATTTTAATCCTAATAAATGTGAGCAGTGACTATTATTTCTTATTTTATTTCATTTATAACTACTGGAGGCTGGATTAAGTGCAGTAATTGTGCCTGTGTTTGTTGAATTTTAATTCTTTTTTCTAATTTAAAAGTTACGTTAAAAGTTTTGTTCAATATGTCGTCAAAAAGGTATATATATATTATATTATTATGTATTAAAATGACTGTTTGGCATACAACTTGTAAGTTTTAAGTGTTAACAATATATAATGCAATATTCGTATATACTATTGTGCAATTTCTGACTTTTATTGATCTAAATATATCATGGGCGTTATAACGCCCGGTAGGATAATGTACGTCTATTATATGTTACTTTTGCATTTCAAATTGCAGCAAAGACAAACGTTAAAATTAAGCGAAATATTATAT
This sequence comes from Euclidia mi, assembly GCA_944739405.2. Lineage (NCBI taxonomy): Eukaryota > Metazoa > Arthropoda > Insecta > Lepidoptera > Erebidae > Euclidia > Euclidia mi. The sequence continues at coordinate 24,843,551 of OX123187.2, forward strand.
ATATTGGAGGCGGCTGATGACGAAGTTACTTTGCCCAAGGCTGTCTCAATTTTACCACCAGAAAATGTAAATGCAGACGTGACTGATGAGGATTCGGGTGACGAAAATTTTGTAAATACCTATACAACGGTTCTCAGAATATAAATATTACTGTCAAACACCGCATACAATAGGTTTACAACATGGTAACAGTATTTTATGATTGCTCCCACAGGTGCATAACTAAGAGTGCAAGCCGAAATCGCTTACTGTGAGTCATTGTCTGAAGACGAAGAATACAACATTTTTCCTATCTCGCCTCGCTAAAAGAAGGTGTACAGTAGAATATCCTACACAAAGTGATAGCCCTGATGATTTCCTGAGAAATATATCAAGTCTTTATCCCATAGCAAGTACATCATCGGCAAATGATGGTACAGTTCTCAATCCAGGCAATATTCTTGTTTGCAAGTGGAACGACAATAGAGTAGTTACAGTTGCTTCAAACGTGGAAACAGTGGAACCATTGCAGAAGGCAAAACGTTTTTCTCAAGAAGCGAAGAAGTATGTACAAATCAATCAACCTGACATCATAAAAAAAGTATAATGAAAATATGGGAGGCTTAGATCGTTCTGATCAAAACATTAGCCTTTATCGAACTTCCATACGAGGCAAAAAATGGTACTTTCCCTTGATTGCTCACTGTTTAGATAAGTCAGTAACAATGTCTGGCAATTGTACAAGCAAGATAAAGTGGACTATGATCATCTCTATTTTCGAAGAAAAATAGCTAAAAGCTTATTAGAAACTTATAAGAGTGATTGAAGGCGTGGGCCATCTCGTACTCCGGCGTCTTATAGAGACAAATACCGATACGATAAAATCGATCATTTAATTGAATACAAAGAAAATCAGCTCAGGTGCATACTTTGTAAAAATGTTCATTTACATCCTAAAACTTGTTTTGTTACTTACCATACAGACTGAGAAAATACAAAATTAAAACTTAGGGCCTAATTTTAGTAGGCTCTGAGTATGAAATTAGCACTTTGCCTTTTATAGGTAAATACAAAATAAATAATAGCTATAATATGTACAAGATTAAATATAAATAACTTTATAAATATAACTTTTGTTTAATTTATCGTTATAGGGTATCCTTTCCGTACAAATTAGCGATATTAGGACATTCTCCTACCGGGCGTTATAACGCCCATGGTTTTCCGACTTTTCCAGATGGTCAGGATTTTTTTCAGTATTTCTTCACAATAATTGATGATACGTATATCAACATATCAAAAAAACACAACGATCGGAGGTGCAAAACAGTTTCAGGAGTATCTGGGTTAAGTATAATAATTTCGGAGTGCCCCAGTGTAGTATATTGGGGCCCTTGTTGTTTTTAATATATGTAAATGATCTACCTCAGGTCACATGTTATAGATGCACGTTATTTGCAGATGATATTTCCGTATTAGTCTCCCAAATTAACAGAAATAATAACTTTGAAGACAATTTAATTCAAACCATAGCGACTGTATCAAAATGGCTAAGTGAAAACAACTTAACCGCAAATCTAGAAAAAACAAAAATTATGCATTTTCAAAATTACAATAGTCAGGCAAATAATCTCAAAATAATTCACCAAAATCAGGAAATAGCAATGGTCGACGAAACTACGTTTTTGGGTAGAATTCTTGACAAGCATTGTAACTGGAAAGCTCAAATAAAACACGTTTGTACCCGGGTTAACAGTTTGTGTACGCTTTAAAGAAAATTAGGAGGGTAACTTGTGAAAATACAACTTTAATGGCGTACCATGGATACGTTGGCTCAGTACTAAGATACGGAATTTTGTTATGGGGCAACTCGACGGACGTAAACAAGGCCTTCTTATCACAAAAGAAATGTGTCAGGGCAATATGTGGCACTGGCCCATTGGATTCTTGCCGGCCACTATTTAGAAAATTAAAATTATTAACTCTGGCTTCAATTTATATTTATGAAATTGGCATCTTTGTGTAAAAGCACCCTCAATTATTTGAAAAGGCCAGTAACAATAAAAAAATCTCCATAAGAGACCCGCCAAAATTAAAGGTCTTAATGACGTCAACTGCATTACATAAAAAGAATAGCAGCTGTATGAGTATCCAAATATATATTAAAATACCGAAAACCATCCGAGAATTGCCTCTTACTAGTTTTATGTACAATTTAAAGAAATGGCTCATAGAAAAATGTTTTTACACGGTTTCGGCATTTGTATCTTGTAAAAATGTTAAATGGATTTTATATATTAGGTGTAAGTTAGAGTTTTAAGCTAGATTTTTAAATAGATAAATAAGGTTATATAAAAATAAATGTGTAAATTAGTTAGTATTTCTATATTGTGTAAATTTATAGTGTGTAAATTTCTATTTTAAGTTTATTTTATTGTATTTTTGCATGCCGTATATATGGTAGAACATGTTGTTCAAAAATATAACCATATAATATGTTTCTGGCAAATAAAGATTATTATTTTTTGTAATAAAACTTTAAATTGTACCGAATTTCTTCGTCACATACATTCATTTTGCTTGCTTGAAAAACAATTGAAAAATGGCGGGAACTAGATTTTTTTTTACTTTATTGCATCTTCCATAATTGCTCCTTGGCATCTTCAGGATGCCACATTTAATGGTATTAAAAACCAGCCAGTTACATTCAGTACAGCCAAAGAGGTTTAATTACTAATAATACATTCAAAATACGAAAATACTTTTGCCCCGACCTATTATTATAGCCGTAGGTAAACACAAGTATATATCACCTAACATAATTAATAATTTCAAAATATTGCAATAAAACCAAAAGTTATAACAAGTAAGAATTGAAACTTAAAATTAATCAATTATTTGCAAGAAACAAACAAATTGGGCTATATATTGTAGCCGTAGGGAAACACAAGTATGTGTCACCTAACAATATTAATATTTTCAATACATTGCAATAGGAACCAAAATTATTATGAGTTTATCAATATAACCAGTTTATCTATATAAAGTCAAATGTGGTTATTATAATTATGCTTAACCGGTGAGAAGGCGCGCTATGAGCATTTTGCTCACACATAAATTCTTTGCTAAATTTCAACTTTAGCTATACTGTGTCACTACAAGCTTCACACTACCTTCTTAGAATTTCACCCCCACAACCCTGACGCAAATCACGACTGCCAACCACCATGACTGCGTGGTGATGGGTTTGTGTGAGGTGCATCGTGCAGCGCGGCATTTTTGTCATCGCGCGCCCGTTCGTGTAAGTATTTTTTTCTTAATAACAAAATTGATTTGATTGTTTTTTCGTAGTTATTATGCACAGTTATTGATTAACTTAGTGGATATATAATTTACATGTTTTATTTGTTTCTTACATTAAACAAGGTCTACAATGGGTGATCGGCAAGCGTCTCAAAGGAGAATGGGTGGTTTCGCCCCATGTGTTGTAACATCTTGAGACCTATATCAGTCTAGAGGGTGCCCGCAGCTAAGCCCGCACAATAACTGTTTCTGTCAGATCCCGTGGGAGTTTCGGGAAATCCCTTCTTAGGACACTCTTATAGTTATCAAGGAACATACATGCTAAATTTCAGCTTCTTGCACCCCGTATTTTTAGCTGTAGCTTGTCTGTCAGTCAGTCAGTAACGCAAGAATTATATATATTCATGAAAGATCTCAATAAGAGTATTTTCTTTTTGTATGGACGTAACTCTGTAACATGTGTAGGGAAAAAGATATAGTGGCTTAAAATATAAAACTTGCGCGGTCTTAGCTGAGCAAACATCTAGAGAATTAGAGAATCAAAATATGCATAGGAATATGCCTATAGGATTAGGCGTACAATACCACATTCGCAAAATCCCACACTTCGTATATGCCACATTAGCAAAATGCGTTAAATAAGCATGTATTTTGTGCAGTATATCGGTGTGCCCTGAGCATGTTACTTTTATGTGCCATACGTATTATGAAAGACTCATAACTCAAGATATCATGTAAGATAAAATCATTAAATTTCTATTGTTATTTTGTTCTTTATATATTTTTAGGTAAAGTTAGCCAAATATTAAGGCCAAAGTGCATTTTTTTTGTAATTTGCGCATAAGACTGACTTTTTGTTATTAACTATTAATAAAACACTTTATTTCAATAAATAAAGACTTTTAATTTAATAAAACATGCAAATTTATATTAAAATAAAATTGTTCTAAAAAAACGTCATTTGAAGTAGCGTGAAAGTTTTGCTCATGCGCGCCTGCTCGTGTAACTTTTTAGGGCGCGCCTTTTTATGGATTAAAACTCAATGTTTACAATCAAATAAGTCAATTAATACATATAACTGTTATGTATTTAATCAAAACTGACCAATTAACACTACAACAATAAATTCAAATGACATTTCAACAAATTCAAGATAATAAGTACACTGATTTGTGGTTAGGCATACACAACTGCGCTCATTGCTACCAAAAAATATGTCCAGAAGTTACCATAGGCAGGTGGGAATTCTTGCAGAGTGCAGTGGAAACTAGTTTATGTACACCCATCTGTCCAGGGCAACACAAGGAGTAGTCTGAACATACATTAGGGCTGAGTTTCTCAGCGCTAAGAATCAAAATACATACATTTACCTGGTGTCAGGATCTTCACTGGTGTCAGGCCTTGAGCTAGCTAGACAAACACAACTAGATTGGCCAAAATAGGGAGTGTTATATCTAAGTACTTAGCTGTCAGGCTCCAAACGCGACGTCTTCAAGGCACGCTGCACGAGGATTCCACAATTTCACAAAATGTCAATGTTCAATATAATATTACAAATTTATCAAGGGCTATCTGTGGCAGTGCCAGGCAAATCAAATAGCGGCAATTTATAAGGTTTTACGCAATTCAATTCGCGGAGCTGGTTTAACCATGTGCTTTCAAAAGGCGATGTTAACGAGAGAAAAAACGTGAATTTTTCAATGCAAGTGACAATAACAGTTCTTACAAATGTGACCAGAGTCAAAAAATAACAATAGACAACAAATGTTACCAAACTAATACTCTCAATTTATACTAATTATTATAGGCAATATATCTATTTCAAACACAATGTCAATATGAATTGCTAACCACCAAGACAAGTCATATATGTATGTTTGTTTGCTATTATTACCTATAGTCGTAATAAAAACATCGTGTATGTAAAGTACTTTTATCCAAGATCATCGCAACTGCACTGCGTATATACTAATAAGGAAATATATCTTACCACAATTGCTTATCTTCCCTAAATGCTCTATTTAAGCCAAGAATATTTATAGAACAACATCATAAGTGAAAAGAAAATGTCCCTTTATTTAGTTTCTGCGACCAGTAACATCACTTACAGCCAGTAACAACATAAGTAACAAGATAACCGAGGACAATTATTGTGGGTCAGTCACAGCGAACAAAAACCATAAATTACTAAAACAGATGTAGTACAAAGTACATCGAGAGTTTAAAACTGCTAGAACAACAGTGTCCACATGCTCACCACACGAACAAAACTAAGCTGTAAATAAAGTTCTACAAACATTTACGAGCGGCCACCACTACAAACAGGAAACGTTTTAAAAATGGCGATGAGCTTGGGGATTCTGCTTTTTTTTAATCTTCCCTTAATCTGCTCGTAAAAACGACAACAGGCCGCAGCGCCACCTAGCGGCGCGCACAAGCCGAGAGCTTCTACACCGACCGTAAACTTTTTTATTGTTTCCGGGTCACGGCGCGTCGACAATTCGGTTTTCCAATCAACATCTTTATAGTGATCGAGAGCCCGATACCAACTATAAACCTTTACCTTTTTGAATAGTGCTAAGTATGGCTTTATCTGTTTTACACTACGTTCGTTCTGGGCCTTGGACTGGTTGTTCATAACTTCATATCGTGAAACTTAATGGCAGCGGCTGACTGAATGAATGGTAATCCGGGATTTGCAGTGACTTTCATCGTAGAGTAAATAAATAGAACGGTTTAATAAATAATTTGCGTCATTCCTCTCAAAATCGATTACTGGCAGGCAGAGAGAACCTACTATATTTTTTTTTATTTATAGTCTCGCGCCTGTATCCTGCCTGCATAGCCTGTAATATATAAATTATCGCTTGTCCCGTGCCTCGGAGAGCACGTTAAGCCGTCGGTCCCGGTTGTCATGAAGGTCTTTGACAGTCGTTATAGGGTGTCAGTACCTTCTAAATAAACTGACACTAGTCTAAACCATGGAATATGGCTATCCTTTCGGGTTGCATAGGTTAGACAGGCAGTCACTCTGTGGAAAAGCTAATATTCAGCCAAATCCGGTTAGACTAGTAAGCGGACCCCAGGTTGAAACTGGGATAACGCTAGGAGAATGAAATGAGTCTCACGCCTGTATCCCCGAAGGGGTAGGCAGAGGTGTAGGTAAATATTACACCCACATTTCGCCATGAATTTTTAGGTCCCACGTAATAGGAGGCGAGCCTATTGCCGTTACCGGGCACATCACCAGACTCCGACTATAATTATAATATCCATAATATCTACAAATAGAACATTTCATACAAAATTCCAAAGAAACTTAACCTAAACTAACTTTTTATACAGCAATTATTTTCTTAGCCTACGTTGATACATTCTCAAACATCATAGAAAATTCAGATTGGCATTGCATCTGAAATATGTGATTTACACATACTCTACATATTACATAAGGTTTTATTCTGTAGATAAAAATTATAAGACCCTTATTATATGTTTTGAATTAACTATCTTTTACGACTACATATACGACTATATATTTGAATTAACTATCTTTGACGACTATATTTTATTTTTAATTTTCCGTGTGATGACGGAATAAGAATACAAAGTGTCACCACCCCATTTCATCCCGAGGGTTTCGTATGAGGCGACTAAGGGAGACATACCACGCAAAGATTATTATCATTGCTAAGAGAGGGAAATCTCGTAATAAAACCCTATACCAACCCGTTTGGCCAGCGTGGTATAGTAGGCTAAAACCTCCATACGGAGTGGCTTAAGTCCAGCAGTGGACTGCAAAAGGCTGTTGATGATGATGATGTCTTTTAAGATAACTACACTTTTGTAGCATGACTAAAAAGAGATTTAATGTGTTTCGTAAACAGTAAGGCCCTTCTCTCACGAAGCGACTCTCAAACGATTTGTGTTTAATACCCGTATCCTACGCGTCGCTTGTGAGTAGCCGCAATACATATTCAGCTAATTTCGCACACGACAATACGCTATGACGACGCGTTTGATGTCAGTCGCACGCTACCGTCTTGCTGGTCGCACGCTACCCGAGTAGTATATGCGTCGCATTACAAAATGGCGGCGGAACAAACTTTTAATATTATTTTTGTGCAGGAGGTAGAAAATTATCCATGTTTGTATAATTATAAGCTGCCAGAGTACGTAAGAAAAGATGTTACATAAAAGGCGTGGATTGAAATTTAGAAAAAAACAATATAACAGGTCATTTATAGGTATACACAGACCGGCAACCTCTCTGCAGACCGGTCTGTGTGGAGAACCTTGAACCTAAGTCCAGCAGTGGACGACGTTTGGCTGATATGATGATAGGTATACATTAAATTTATACACAATAATTTTATTGCCAAGGAAGCGAAGCAGTGGGGTTATTATTTAGATAGTTGGCAAGATAATTTCTCAGATAAAGATTAAAATAATAATATGATTATATTGACATTCTATAAAAATGACGAATCGTCCCTCGACAAATGCCCTACAATTGATATTTTTTTCGATATACGGGTGCACCCAGAATCTTCTTTTATATTTTCGTTTATTCTTGTAATATAAATACCTACAGAAGAAAATGGTCTTTATCGCTAGAGTCACTAGACATCGTCGTACAAATATTGTTCTTCAAATGATAAAATATAGTCTCATTTGCGTAGCACCGTGTGCGGTAAAGAGTAGCATACCAGTATTCGATCATGGTTTGCATCTCAGTCCCGTAGCATTTGAATAGCTTCGTGAGAGAAGGGCCTAAGGCTAAATATCACTTAATGATTGCTCATTTCTTATTCATTATTGATTCAATTTGTGCCAATTGCACGGCTTTTCAATGGAATAAAACAAAAATATATCCACTACGGGTATTGAAACGAAAGCCTCGTAGAAGCTCCATTATATCAAAACGAATGAATTAATTCCATGCCTACGTTTGGTATTCGGTTCCGGTCTCTTTAACAACTGGAAAATTCACGGAAGACTACACAGATAATTTAATTCCTTTGAACCACCATGTTATATAACCATACGTGCTCGCATTGTGGTGTCGAATGCTGGCAGATTAGGATTCAGCGATTTTCATTTAGTCTCTACTCTAAAACAAAAAGGAAGATAAAAATGTAAAGTCAGCCCATGCTAATTGTTGACTTTCGTTGCCGCTGAAAGAACTCAACACAGTATTTAATTTTATTTTGAAAGTATGCATGCAGTTCAGTAATTGAAAGTGTTCTTAGTTTAGTCACTCTTCATTCTTTTCTTTTTGGAAGTCAGATTTGTTTATTTATTTTTGAGAAAAACTATGCATGATTAATTTGAATATTATATTTGTTTCAAAGCAAAGAGGGAAGTTGTATCAACAGTAATGTACCTATTATACCTATTTATTTTCACCGGCACAAACTTTATTCGCGAGTTTTCTACTGACAGTTTTAAACTTCAGCGGCGAGTTTCATTTGGTGAAACGTCGGGAAATGTTTTTGGCACTTGTTAAAACGGTAGGTGGCACCACAAATATACACAGAGAACAAAAAAGAAACCTTTACACAGTTGTTAATAAGCTATGCCGCGGGCGTAGTCTATCTCTGTATCTCTCACAAATAATTTTATTTTCAAACACAAATCTCATGAACTTGTTCGCAACCCGTGCAATAAGATTATCTTTCTCAATTGCAGTTGACATCATGCCTCCCCCACAAAATTATGGCATTTAGCATATTTTAAAACATCATCTGACTGCCGTAATTGTGTTTACGCTTTCCCCTAGAATTTGAATGGGCTATTGAGTAGAGACTGTTAGGGTGGAGAAATGTATTATCTTTACCTTTTCATGGCAAGGAGAATAGGAGTGTAATGATAAATACAAACCTATAAAGACGACCTCGAAAAGCGTTTTTGATGGAACTTAATCTGTCTGTGCCCTTCGTTGTAAGATGCAAACTTACTTACTTCGCTGCCTCAGCGATCCGAAGTGGATATTGGCTTCCGACTTGGCACAAAAAAGAAACACTTGAAAGATACATAGCCTTCAAATATTATTAGAAAAATTATTGTCACCATTTACAAATTACGTGGACAAAAATACACGTACACTTATGAAATTTGTAGTACTTTTGCGATTATCATGCAGAAAATACAGTTTCGATCGGCCGTTGGTTTGCGTTCTTTCGCACTTGAGAGATATGTAATAATATCTAGGCTTTGGGCTGAAATTACTGATATCCACGTATTTATACATAATATGTAAGAGGATAGTGGCAACTAAATGACACTGACATGACGTTTGACAGTTAAACTGTCAAACGTGTAAATAAGGTGTACCTATATAAGTCGACAGGCTCGGCTAGCTCGTCCTATTCTCCTTCGACGACGGCTCAGGTACGATATGGTTCTGACTATTTAATTGCCACTGTGTTCCAATATTCTTTGTTGCTTGTTCTTTTGTTTCATCATCTAGGAAACAATGTAAGATAGTGTAATCATTATCTTATTGATATTGTGTTGAGGGTAGTTTGATCGTTTGTGAGATATTATAGATTGTAATATAGGATAGAATAATATACTGTGGATCAAGTCGTATCAATGAGATTCATTAGGTATATACCTGTGGTAAACATTTAGTAAATTGTATAGATGCTAAATAATGCTTATGTTCTGTTGTAAGACAGACCTTTCTAGTAATATAAAACTACCCACAACATTGATATTTGATATAAATTGGCTGTACCACTGTTTGTTAATTATTGTTATATATATAGTTATTGAAAAGAATGATCAAGAGTTTTATTGCCCGTTCTTTCTCTTGGTTCTATGTCTTTGCTTTGCGAACTGGGCTGTAAATGTAAATATAGAATCACGACGTAATCTAAAGATATATCCTTGTGCCAAACTGAATAAATGAAAGTATGATTTGATAGTTGTCTCTTTTATTTATCAAAACTGTTTCTACACTATAGGAAGCTTCCCTGATTTCTGACATCAGAAGTGGGATAAATTTGCGCCCACAATACTAATACATCCAATTGCAAGTTCCAGAGTCTCCTCATCGTGATGCCATGATTCTGACTAAGCCCGTCACTGCACCGTTCAGCTGACGACGGAGAACGATTGCCCTACGATCCAGTAGCAACGTTGCCGAGAGCAAGCCGGTGGATGAGTACCGTCTACATATCTTAACGATCTGCAACAGTATGCTAAAGCCAACAGCAGCAACCAACTGCAAACGCTGGTAATGTACTTCCACCAAGAATATAGCCATGAATGGTCAAAAACTATGACTGTTGTACCAGGTTATTTTAACATGTTCATCAAAAATTTATCTGAGTATAAAACTATGTAGGTAATAGCGAAAAAGTTACAGAAAATGTTTAATAGATTTTTAAAGTAGCCTATATTGTTCTAATCTGTTGGAATTTAAATAGGCAACATTTGTAGTGATTCACAGAGACTCGGTATGAGCATTGGCTGTGTTGTGCTTTGTTGATAACTCTTTCTAGTGTTAGTACTGATTAGCGTAATCGTCCTGCATATTTGAATTCCAAGAATTAAGTGCTCTGAAGAATCTTTTCATTATAAGTTGAATATGAAATGATGGTAGGTTGAATACATTTCAGAGATTTCTTCATTAATTTTGTTGGCTGTGTATTCATTACATACAGACTAATATTGCGGTGTAGGAATGTCCCTTAGCTCTGTTCCATAAGCTGTTGTTAAATTTTCGCCACAATTACCAAATTAATCAGTTCATGCTATATAGTTTTATTAAATCGGATCCAAACTATAACGAAAGAAAAAAAAATAAGAATATTTTAATGTTAAGCTCTTGAATGTGTTGCCCTGGAGATAAGAATACGAAACTGTATATTTATCTTCAACATATCTTTGAAATATACTTACTTGTATTTTTAACTGGTTAATAATTGTTTATGGCACAAAGATTTGTGTATAGAATTACAATTAATAATGCACTTTCTATAATTGTGTAGTGAGTAATTGTCATGTACCCAGATAATTTCCACCAGTTTACGTGCAATAGACATACTTATCATTTTGTCACTTTGATTTCTATTGGAAGAACAAAACCAAACAGCTTCCATTTGTCTCAGAGGCACCACATTTGAATGACATTGGTAGCGCCATCTACCTTCCTATATATAACTAATCGCATCAACATGAATCGTTCCACGCTTGTCTAGAGCGAGCGATATCATATTTCCGTCCCTCTCTTTCCCTCTCCCTGGAAGAGGCACTGCCTTCCGCCTGATTCGTCGACGCGAGGAGTCTCGAACATTCCGCTCGCTAAGAACGCCGTCTCGATACCGCTCCGCGCCGCGCCGCTGTATGTGATTTACCGCTTCCACCAAGGAAAACCCGCTCGTGAGTGCTAGTGAAAACAAGCAGCTGCATCGCGAAACCACCAGGAGGACAAGAAACGAAGAAGGCTGAATAAGGTAAGTGCCTTCCATCCTGGAAATATCCTATACCCACTCAATCACCTCCTCCCGTATCCATCTCCTCTTCCCTTATTCCTTTCTAGGCGGCGAAGAACCGCTATCCTCTGAATACAGTCCATTTCCTTCTCCAAGTCGCCTAGAACCCTACCCCACGGTTTCGGTGTAAAACCGTTCCATTTTTTTGATCCATACGAGTCGGATTCATTTACGTTTTATACGTTATACCGCTATACCTAGGCAGTTATAGCACCTAGCTATACTCCTAATATATTCATATAACCGTCACATGGTTATTTCCGCCCGCAATAGTAGGTAAACTTTTATGTAGCTACCTACTTATTAAATTATTATTTCTGCAACTATCATAGTTGTCTTATAAATCTCATATTTCAATCAACTTTTATTTCCTCAGCTCTAAAGTGTTGCCTACTTAGGTAAAATAATAGATACATTAGATATTCTTATTTTGTTTCGTTCTCATTAGCTTATACTTACGTAAGCATGTCACAACAAAAGAAGTCACGCGTGTCGGAAGACAAAGAGATGACAATCTTAGAAGCAAAACGCAATATTTTATTTGAGCGCATTCAAAATATCTATGAAAGATCAAAAACCGCATCGATGTCTGACAGTAATAGCGAAGCATTTCTCAGTTATTGTACAACAGTAGATAGTATTCGAACGGATTTTCATAAGTTGTTAGACGATTATAACGCAAGATTACTTTCTATCAATCCTGATGAAAAACCGAACTATCAGGCGTATACATCATTCGAAGATCTTTATTGTATTATTAAGCGTATACAATCGCAATTGGAGGGTAAATGTTCAGCAGAGCCCGTTGCCCGCAAACCGAGATTACCGCCAATCGAGATTATGTCGTTTGACGGAGATATACGAAATTGGCCGTTATTCTATGCAAGTTTTAAGTCTACAGTGCACGATAATGGTTCTCTGACAGATGCTGACAGGTTGTACTATTTAATAGGTAAACTGTCACCGAAGGCCCAGTCCGTATTTGCAGGTGTCACACCCAGTGCTGAGAATTATCAGGTCATATTTCAGTCACTACTTGACAGATATCAAGACACGCGCGTTCTAGCGTCTACGTACTTTGACCAAGCTTTAAATCTCAAACTGTCCAGCAACGCATCTGTCTCGAATTTCCAGCTGTTTATTGATAACTTCGTAACCGCGGTTAATTCTCTTAGGAATTTAAAATTAGAAGATCTTTCCGACTTTATGTTGCTTCAACTCGCTTTAAAAAAGTTTCACACTGATACAATCGCGCATTCGAGATGACGGAACGCAATAATAAAATACCTACACTAGATAGTTTTATTTCGTTCATCAAAGATCAGTGTCGAATATTTCATAATACGCAGTCTGGTTCACCTGGCCCGTCTAGCACTAACAACAACAAACAAAGGTTGAATAAATCGCGAAATAGTAATAATAACTCGGTCCCTAATCCACAATCTTACGTAACATGTTCGGAATCTAATAGTAATAATTCACAGAAGTGTCTGTGCAGTAATATAGTGCACGACCATTACTATAAGTGTCCCACCTTTAATGATTTAAATCCAATTGCTCGTTTTAAAAGCGTAAAAGATAACGAAGCTTGCATTAATTGCTTAAGCATAAAACATAAAACGAGTAATTGTTCCAGTAGAACGAGATGTCGCACGTGTAAACAAAAACATCATACACTGTTACATTTGGATAAAAATAACCGGTTGTCAAGCCAAGCCGCTAACCTTGACACACTCGCGCCGCAGGTGCAGCAGACCACGGTAGCTGCGCCTTCCGCGTCTGAGGGCGAAGTATCGTTGTGTATGACATCCATTGCGCGAGCGACGCGCACGCGAGGACGGCACTCGCGCATCTATAATGATCCGCGCAGGGCCAAAACACAGAGTACGGCGTCTAAGACGGTACTGTTAGCGACAGCGCAAGTTATCGTATACGATGTTAATGGGTCGCCGCACATAGTACGTTGTCTGCTAGATAGCGCATCTCAGACCAATCTAATAACATCGGAATGCTTCAAACGCCTCGGATTATGGAATAACTTTAAAAATACTAACTCAACCGTCAAAGGGATAGGCGGATCAGAAAGGCATTGCAGGGGTTCCGTAGATATTAAAATACATTCGCGTTTTGATAGGAATATTAATTTTAACATTTCTTCGCTTATCGTGGAGCGTATCACGGACGCATTGCCGAACGCTAATGTAGACGTAGCATCACTCACTCATCTCGAATCATTGCCGCTAGCCGACGCGGTGTTTGCGAATCCGGCAGGCATTGATCTTTTGATCGGAGCTTCAATATTTCCGCACTTGCTACTAACTAAAATAGTACGTAGTGAGCGATATGATTTACCGCCCGCTATTGAGACGGTACTTGGGTATGTGATTATGGGTACCGTACCTACGTTACATACTTCTCATTGTATTACGTCTTGTTGTTGTTCTGCTCTTGAAGAGATCAAGGTGGGTGCCAAAACTGTGTGTAAGATAAAGCACTAATTAGCTATGCTATGCTATGCTATGCTACGCTATGCTATGCTACGCCATGCTATGCTACGCTATGCTATGCTAAGCTACGCTACGCTACACTATACTATACTACACATCCGCTTTGTATATAGATGTCATTGCCTGTAATGTCATACCCGCTCCGCTAGCAATTTCGCTTTGTGAAGAGCTTATTCAGCTTTTCGAGCGAGGCCAGTTCGATCTTGTCAAATGGACAAGCAACTCTAAGGAGGTTCTCGCACGCATACCAGATTCTCATAAAGCTTCTCCAGACATTGAGTTTGAGAAGTCTGTACCGCATAAGGTTCTCGGTTTACGCAGGGACAAATCCTGTGATAGTTTTCGGTTTGACGTCTCACCACCAGATGATAAGTGCACCAAACGCACTATGCTGTCCACAGTGGCTCGACTATGGGACATAATGGGTTTTGTGGCTCTCACAATTTGTACGCCAAGCTCTTGATCAATGAGCTTTGGCTATCAAAGTGTGAGTGGGATGAAACACCCCCTGACCATATTGTCGCCGCTTGGGGTCAGTTTTGTATTGAGCTTACCGTGCTCAATCAAATTACTATTCCGCGTCATCTTGGGTTGGTAGATGGATGTACCGTCAACTTGATAGGTTTCGCTGACGCCAGCGAGCGTGCTTACGGCGGAGTCGTATATCTGCAAGTCCGCATTGGTTCTAACTACTCGGTGCAGCTAGTTTGTAACAAGTCTAAGGTCTCGCCTGTTAAAACCGTTTCAGTTGCGAGACTGGAGTTGTGCGCGGCCCTTCTGCTGTCTCAGTTGCTCTGCAAGGTTCAAGACACAGTTTTGCCCCACTACTCTATTAATAAATATACGCATTTTCCGACTCCAAAGTAGTGCTCGCTTGGATGTATTCCTCTCCTCACCGCTGGCAGACTTTTGTCGCCAACCGCGTTAGTAAATTGATTGAACTTGTTCCCGCTACTTGTTTCAATCACGTCGCGGGTTATCGTACTCGTCTTCAGGAAGAACTTTCCATAGATCATATTGACTGGAAGTTTATTCCACCAGCATCACCACATTTCGGTGGATGTTGGGCAAGCATGGTCAAAGTAATTAAAACGCATCTCTTCAAGGTTATAGGTCAACAGATCCTCTCTTACGAAGAGCTTTTAACTGTCCTTGCACAAGTCGAGGCACTGATCAACTCGCGTCCGCTCACGGCATTGAGTAGTGACCCTGCAGAACCATCCGCGTTAAGCCCTGCACATTTTCTGAACACAGTGCCATTATCGTCATTTCCGGCTCCTGAAGCAGACTCTTCAAGCTTGCTCCAGAGACATACTCTGCTGGATAAACTCGTGCAGTCGTTCTGGCGGCGCTGGCGTGCGGAATATCTACACCAGCTTCAGGCTAGATCCAAGTGGAATAGTCCTGCATCCCCTATACAGGAGGGTACGTTGGTGGTCATAATACATGATAATGCTCCGCCGCTTTCATGGCCGTTAGCCATCGTAGAGAAATTGCATACTTCCAAGGACGGTACAACTCGCGTTGTTACCGTGAAAACCGCCAAGGGGAGTTACGTGCGCCCTGTTGTACGTCTCTGTCCGCTTCCAACTCAGTGAGATCTAGCCTGAAGTTGGACTTACCTCTTAGTTTAAGTATTTAGTTAGTAGTTTTCGCTATTATTGCGTTTGTAGTTTTCGCTAAAGTTAATTTAGATTAATTTATTGTCATATCGCTGTCTTAGCCTATTGATGGGTTATGCGGTAGTACACCCAACATAGCTAAGTTCAATTCTATTTTTTTTAAAGGCAACCCTTTAGGGCCGGGGGGATATGGTAGCGCCATCTACCTTCCTATATATAACTAATCGCATCAACATGAATCGTTCCACGCTTGTCTAGAGCGAGCGATATCATATTTCCGTCCCTCTCTTTCCCTCTCCCTGGAAGAGGCACTGCCTTCCGCCTGATTCGTCGACGCGAGGAGTCTCGAACATTCCGCTCGCTAAGAACGCCGTCTCGATACCGCTCCGCGCCGCGCCGCTGTATGTGATTTACCGCTTCCACCAAGGAAAACCCGCTCGTGAGTGCTAGTGAAAACAAGCAGCTGCATCGCGAAACCACCAGGAGGACAAGAAACGAAGAAGGCTGAATAAGGTAAGTGCCTTCCATCCTGGAAATATCCTATACCCACTCAATCACCTCCTCCGCCCTTATTCCCTCCTAGGCGGCTAAACCCGCTATCCTTTGTATACAGTCCATTTCCTTCTCCAAGTCGCCTAGAACCTAATCGGTTTCGGCACCACGCCATACCAGACATGTTTTAAAGATAACCTTTGAGTTTTGTATAACTATTACTACAAGCGAACTTTTGTGTGTAGGTACAGAAATATTCTATATTATATCAAGCGGGTCTGTGTCTAGCTAGATCATATCGATAAAATTATAGTTTCGTTTAGTAACTATTTCCTTTTATTTTTTAAACATACCTCATCCTCCTGAGGCCTGAGGGGCCTACGTCTAAATATATAGCTCAAGGTATTTTTATTAAAAAGTAGGTATTGAAGAATGTTTTTATATTACAGAGGATTAAATTGACTTGTTAAAGAAAGTGACATCATTTTGCTTATGTCTGGCGTTATTTTGGTTGATAATTTCCTGTTATTTATAACGATAATAGCAGATAAAATAGTTAAAATGAAATGTGTAATAAATGCAGACATCTGTCTAATTAAATGGATCTGAAATATGCTATTCAACTAAATTGATTCAATTTGAAAATAGTTCCAAATTACATCACTGATCTTTTTTCGAAAACATTCTCATAGTTTATTTATCCATTCTCGGAAATAATACAAATAAATTCAATAAATTTATAAAATATGAGACGGTATTTATTTTTATCTGCTTTTATTCAATGAAATTATTTATTTTTATTATGAAGTGCCATGTGTTAAACTGTAAACCTATTTAGACCATAATTATAGTAATAATCAATCTTAGGATTAGCTCTCGGTAATGAACTATTTTATCAATTTAGTATCTCTGGTATAAACACTGTGATAGATAAGCTATTTAGAGATATTTTTTATGCAAAGATATATGTGTACATGTACTTTGTGTGGTTCAATTGTAGGAGACCATGGCAATAATGATTAAAATGGTATTTAATCATTCTAGGTGCTAGAAGGGTTTGTTTATTTATTTTAAACAATACCTACTTACATGTAAGCTTACTATTTTTATACCAAACCTCTTACAAATCGTCAAATCTTAATTATAATGAAACTGAATGAACCAGATACCTAACGTAAAATACGTAAAAAAAACGAATTAAAAGCGATGTCAGTGTTCTGATTGTGTAAACGGAATGAAAATAGCCACAATCACATGATACAATTGATAAATTAAACTGAAATTGATGAAATTAAATAAGATATTCTGCTTAATATATGTAATAAGTATTTGTATAAGTACATTGATGTTTTTAAGTGTTGCGACCTAAATTAATAAATCTAGGTATGTATATTTGACTTATAGATATTGAAATGTTAACCGACTGGTCCAAATTCTAACTAGTGTCTGGTTTGACTTTCTACACGACTATTTATTATACCGTTTCTTACCAAGAGTACTTTTACTGACATTGGCGTCTAGATTAACTTTAGGCAGTTCACTGACTATTGGCTATTGGTAACATAAATAAACTATTAACTAAATTGGTTCATTCTTGATTACTAGTTATTTATTTATACTTTTGTACTGTTTGTACCTGCAATACATTCAGGTCAATTAAGTTTATATCATTCCATACTGTACATTTACGGGTGGTAGACTTACAATTAGGAAACAATTATTATGGAACACTTTTAGGAGAGAGGAGCAGTTTAGTAATGTACTATAATAGTCTATATATTATACCTAGGTGCATTTGATATATTATAGTTAAAACATGTTTTAAAGTAACATGCTTTGATAGGGTCTGCTGCATTTATTATTCTAAATTGATAACATTTTAGTGTATTATTAATATGGATATCAATTTTGATTATGATAAGTTACATTTATAGATTTTCCTAGAGTTAATTTTTGTGGAATATAATAAAGAACTTTGTACTTTTAGATAGCTACAATTTATAGGTTAATAACGATTAGATATTCTTTGATGACATAGTAGCTTTTACAGATAACATTTTTTTTGTTCTCTTACTAAAGTATTTAAGTTAAATTTTAAAATACATATACAAAGAAAATAAAAGGGCGGTCTTACTATAGGTTAGAGGTTCTGATAACCATACACAGCATTACATATAAACTTCTTCTAAACAAGGATCGATAATGTAGGTAGCAGTGATGATATAAAGGTATCTGTAAATATCTATAATAATGTGATAACATCGATTTATTCATTGATGATTAAATAGTTGACGATGATTGAATTATTATTGATGATTAACTTACCGATGGTTAAGAAGTTGATGATAATGCTGGCAATGATGACCATGTTGATGTGATTTTGATAATGTTTTCATAATGATTTTGATAATGATTTTGATAATGATTTTGATGATGATTTTGATAATGATTTTGATAATGATTTTGATAATGATTTTGATAATGATTTTGATAATGATTTTGATGTTGATGATAATGATAATCATTTTGATGTTGATGATAATGATAATCATTTAGATGTTGATGATAATGATAATCATTTAGATGTTGATGATATTGATCATATTGCCTACGAACTGCTGAAGTCTTTCGCCTTGTTCTGGCCTGGACTCATGTGAAGCAGGTGTGGGGCTAGATAGTATCAAGGAGATTGACCGTTGTTACTTGTCTATTTAATGTGAAAGGAAAGGCAATGGCAATGAGTGTATTAGAATGGAAGTATTGTCCTATTATTACACTACTGTTATCATACAAGTTGGTACCTGTATACTTGTAAATTAGTGAAATCGAATTTAATTATTTAACTCGGTTGTGAATTTAAATTATTTATTTTATTTCATTTATTTAACAGCCATAAGCAGAATTACCTATTTTATTTTTTTATTCTTAAAACCTTTACTTAAATTTTTATGCTTTGTAGTGGCTCCTTTTGTACTATATTATTTTTGTCAATTTGTGGATGGATAATGCAGTGGTGTAATATTGTAAAATTAAACTGTACTTCTATATAGCATGTGTATTGTGAATGTTAATGATCCCTTCATAGAATAGTAAATACAATTTGTAACAATGGTATCACAGCAGCTGACACAGAACTTATTGAAACCGTAATTAGTGTAAATATGAGTCCAGTTTATTTTTGTGTAATTGTTTCGTACAAATGGATTGTTGTTGTGATACTATTCTTATAATTGAACTTACTTAGATGACGACGTAAGTCAGTATAGCCGTAGCGGACGTAACGATATTATAGTTTTTAGATGGCTTTAATCAATATGGTAAGAATTCATTGTTACATAATACAGGGCGCCCGTCGGGTGATTGTTTAGTAAAGTGTTATTTAATTTATTGTACTTCGAGGACGAAGTAATTGTCAGTCTGGCCGTGAGAGATATGTAATAATATCTAGGCTTTGGGCTGAAATTACTGATATCCACGTATTTATACATAATATGTAAGAGGATAGTGGCAACTAAATGACACTGACATGACGTTTGACAGTTAAACTGTCAAACGTGTAAATAAAGTGTACCTATATAAGTCGACAGGCTCGGCTAGCTCGTCCTATTCTCCTTCGACGACGGCTCAGGTACGATATGGTTCTGACTATTTAATTGCCACTGTGTTCCAATATTCTTTGTTGCTTGTTCTTTTGTTTCATCATCTAGGAAAGAATGTAAGATAGTGTAATCATTATCTTATTGATATTGTGTTGTGGGTAGTTTGATCGTTTGTGAGATATTATAGATTGTAATATAGGATAGAATAATATACTGTGGATCAAGTCGTATCAATAAGATTCATTAGGTATATACCTGTGGTAAACATTTAGTAAATTGTATTGATGCTAAATAATGCTTATGTTCTGTTGTAAGACAAACCTTTCTAGTAATATAAAACTACCCACAACATTGATATTTGATATAAATTGGCTGTACCACTGTTTGTTAATTATTGTTATATATATAGTTATTGAAAAGAATGATCAAGAGTTTTATTGCCCGTTCTTTCTCTTGGTTTTATGTCTTTGCTTTGCGAACTGGGCTGTAAATGTAAATGTAGAATCACGACGTAATCTAAAGATATATCCTTGTGCCAAACTGAATAAATGAAAGTATGATTTGATAGTTGTCTCTTTTATTTATCAAAACTGTCTCTACACTATAGGAAGCTTCCCTGATTTCTGACACACTCATCAACGGAATGATTGAAACATCGTTACTTAAAAAGCTTATCAGAAAACTTTTATAGTAATTTGAAAAGTTTTGTCTAAAAATACTGAATCGTTTTTGTGGAACTTATCACTTCATAGCAAAGTTTGAACGTGAAAAGCTTTCCGCTTTGATCCGTGATGTGATGCCGACGCGGCGTATGTGTAGATGCGATTGTTTTGACTAGGCATCTCTTTGAACAGCTGTGAACGTTAATAGCCTAACCCTAGTATTACAGGCATTTTAAAGAACTATCGATATTCATTAATCATTAGTTGGCTTCCGCGTCAATAGTCTGTAAAATATTAAGCAAATTGACTATGTAAAGTTTGCTACGGTGAAAGTGTTCTTATTTTAGTGATTTCGATTATCCGTTAGCGATACCGAACTGAGATTTCGGGAAAACTCAGTAACACTTTGCCCGACCTCGGGAATCGAACCTGAACAGCAGACACATACGCTATCCACGGGACCACGGAAGCAGTCACAATGTTCATTGAACTGATAATGATAGACAATGCAGTGTAATACATTTTGTGCATTCGTGACGTGGTCTCAGGTAGGGTTGTCGGGTTCGATGAAAACACTGCTAGACTGAACAGGTTTTTTATTACGTCTCACTACCGCTTACATACAGTATGACCGAACTAGGTAAGCACTGGCCTGAAGGCTGGAATGTAGACTCCTGCTGCTCTCCGACGCTCGCAGGGTAGCTGCTCGTAGGGTCGCTGGTGAGTTGGCTAAAGTGCACGTTGTGTAGGCAGCTCGGTGGTCGAGTTGCAGGCTGAGCGGAGGCTCAGGCGGTACAGCCGATGTGGGCCGAGTGGTAATGCTCAGGCGTAAGCCGGTGCAGTCAGGCACCAGTGGCCTGGCTGTGGAAGCTCGTAGGCAGGAGCGGCGGCTAGTACCGGCACGGTGCCAGCAGCTTGTAGCCGGTGGGGAGAATGTCAGCCCGTAGAGATAATCGTGGCCCGTAGGGAGAACTGGAAACAGCACAGAGAATACACAACAACCGGAGTGACTTTTCGGAGTTATGTGCGTATTGAATTGTTAATTATCGCCTGTCCCGTGCCTTGGAGAGCACGTTAAGCCGTCGGTCCCGGTTGTCATGAAGATCTTTGACAATTGTTACAGGACATCAGAACCTTTTAATAAACTGAGAATAGTCTAAACCATGGAATATCGCTATCTCTTCGGGTTGCGGAGGTCAGACAGGCAGTCGCTCCATGGAAAAGCTTATAGTCAGCCAAATCCGGCTAGACTAGTAAACGGATCCCAGATTGAAACTGGGATAACGCTAAGAGGATGATGTGTCGACTTCTAGTTCGGTATTCAAAATCAATATTTATCTTAACAAAAGTTGCAATTTCGTAAATGAATAGACACGGCAATGAAAGAAGACATAATTTCTTAAAATTTGGCTTGCAAGAATCAGTTTGTTGTAACTGGAACATATTTCGAATACAAAGTTTTTGAGCAATGAACACTCGTTTTTTTTCTCATGAATTTCCCCAAAAAATTACTCCATATCGTAACGTAGAGGCAACATATCTATAATAGGCAGTCAATAAAGTGGATTGGTTAACTATTTGTCTCAACCTGAAAAGTGCATACGACATATGAAAACTACAATTTAAAAAAAAAGCATGGTCTATAATATAATATGTTTCTTCCAGTTTATTTTGCTATCAATATATAGACCTAAGAATTTTGTGCTATCTACTTTTTCTGTTTTTGTACTCTTGTAGGACACATTTAAACAATTTTCTATTCTACTTCGTTGCTTAAAATACATTATTTTTGTTTTATTTAAATTAATTTTTAAATTATTCTCTCTGAGCCATTCTACTATTATTTTTAAAGATTTATTAATGTCATATTCTAAATTTGATAAATTTTTATTAGTAAATAATATGGTGCTGTCGTCGGCAAACGATGTGATGTTATGGGTAATTATTTTTGGCATGTCATTGATATAAATGATAAATAAAAGAGGACCCCAAAATACTACCTTGAGGGACACCTGACAGCACATCTTTTTCTTTAGAGTGATATGTTTCTTCAATTTTACTTGGAAAAGTGAGTTTTTTTACTTTCGTATACTGTCTTCTGTTAATAAGGTATGATTCAAGTAGTTTATGGACTACGTGCTTACTACGTGCTTCCTATCGTAGGGAATCGACAATAGATAGCTAAGAATATTTTCTCTGTCATAAAATATATACGTTCCTAATCCGCCTGGTTGCCACTTACATTGCGCTGACTACAGTTTGATCTTGGATTCATTTCGGACAGTGCCAGTCACTTGAATGTTGTAGAATCTATTTTATCTTACTCAATCGACTAAAATACTCTACCTTAACATAGGTACATCGTGCAGTAGGTCTATCATTGCCACTATTTCGTGTCCATGCTTTTACAATCAACTGTTTAAAGTAGTGCTAATGAGTTAAAATATTGAACGATGTGTTCATCTGCTAGGATAATTATTTATTGAATTGAATTGAAGAATGAATGAATTGCAGAATTTGTTATTGACGCGAGAGTTTCCCAGCAGTTTTCCTTCGAAGCAAACCTTTGATAACTTGACCTCGTTAATGATGGCCTATGATGCAAGCAATTGTAAGCTAGGTAGGTACGTGGAATGCTTGGCAATTTTAAAAGTACATATATTATTGTATGTAACCAATTGGTATATACTCACCTCTCTAAGAGCAGAAATATCCAAAATTAACTTAAATTTTATCCAGCCCATAAATACGTTTCCTGAAATGAAATAAATGAGAAGCCTGAGTTTTTTATAGTAATAGGCGGCAAACGAGCAGATGGATCGCCTGATGGTAAGCAATAACCGCCGCCCATGGACACAAGCACCATCACAAGAGTCACTAGTACCTTGCCACCACTTGGAGATGGGAAAAGGGATAGGATGAGGAGTGGGATGAGGGAGAAGGAATAGGGGATAGGGCCTCCGGTACTCTTACTCACCGAAAACGCAACAGTTTAAGCACTGTTACTTTACGTCGTTTTTCTGTGAGAGGATAGTACTTCCCCGGTCGAGCCGGCCCATTCATACTGAAATGAGCAAGGCTCTACTACTTGTTGAGTTGATTCTATATACATTCTGTTAACAGCGGAGACTTCATAAGTTTATTTCTGATATGTTTTTCATTAAGTACGACTGTATGATAAATACCACATTTAACATTTTACAACATTTACCTATATAATTAGAACACACCCTTTGTAAATGTAGGCCTGTAGAATTCAATTGTAAATAGAAAGAAAAGAGCACGACAGAAAACCGTAGAATGACCAAATTTTTATTTTATCGTGGTGCATTTCAGCTCTATACTACAGCTAAATACTCTAACACGGAGAGTCTTCTCCTTTTATGACAATATGTGTATTCATGTGCTATAAATGTCTGGGTTATTACGTTCTTTGAAAACTAAACTCGTACCACAAACACGGCGATCAATCAAAGACTCACTTTAAAAGTTCACGCGATTTGTGAATTGGCGTTTATCTTGTCAGCGGAAGAAACGCAAAGATAAACATCTTGTTATAAGTAGAACCTTTTATCGAAACTTCCACTGCAGGTTCTTCGAATTTTTAACTAAAGTTTGGATTTATTCTCAAAGGTTATGTAAAGGTTATGTGAATACAAAAAGTACGCTATTTCGTTGTCAAATGGAAAAAATAGACAATAAAATGCGGTTCTGATATAATAGGATATACGTCAGATAAGACTAACTCAAGCGCAAGCGCGGCGAGTAGACGCCTTAACGATTGCTTATAAAATAACAGAAAGTGCTATCAATCAATTTTGAGCCTAATTACATATACTAAATAGTTGTTATTTAAACGTCAAAGTGTGCTTCGAACATCAGAGCTTCAGTAGTGCGCGCGGGCGGCAGCCACAATATAAAGGTGCGTACAGTGCATAAGCGACGCAACAAGCGGGGCGGAAAGAGAACATTTTTGACATCATGAATATTGTGCGTTCTCCATCAAAGAGATCAAATAGAACTAAACAAATAGTTTCGTCGGGAGAAGATAGTAGCTCTCAGCCTGACGTACCGAAAGTCGGTGAAACCGATATACACCTAGAAAATGTACCCTCGCGAAAGAAAAAGGCACCAGAGAATGATTATGCATACCAATTTTGTGAATTTAAAAAATAAATGCTAAGCATTTTGCAGGAATCAAGTAAAACACAAAACGAAAACATATTACATGTAAGCGAAAATATTTCCTCAATTAATGAAAAGCTCCAAGATATGAAAAATACTACTGAACTGCTAATGGAAGAAAACAAAAACCTTAAGACCCAGATTGCAACTTTAACTGACACTGTAAAAGTAAACGAAGAAAAAATTTCATCTCTTCAAAGCGAATTTACACGTCTAAAATCGCAATCTAAAACTGAAATTAACCCAAAACCTACTCATGACTTGTTTGCTGAATTTCAAGATCGCGCAGAACGTTCTAAAAATATTATAATAATTGGTATTCCCGAGCGCCATTTTGAAAACGCTGCAGAGAGACAGAATTATAATAGGTCTGAGGCAGAACAATTATTAAGAACTATTTACTCTGATTGCCCAAATGCCGAAAAAGTATTGCGTCTAGGCAAGTACGATTCAAATAAGTCACGCCCTCTAAAAGTTTGTTTTTCCAGCCAGGAAACATCTAAAACTATATTAAAAAACAAATTTAAGTTAAAACAAACTGAAGTACCAATATATCCTGACCAGACGCCTCAACAGCAAAACTTCATGAAGAGTCTTATAACTGAACTACAACATAGACAAGAAAATGGAGAGAAGGATCTTACTATAAAATACGTAAAGGGAACACCACAAATCGTAAAACAAGCTACAAAAAACTAAATACCCCAAGCTATCACAAAAAGGAAAGAGACACAATAACATACGAATTAACTGACAACTATTCAAGTATTAC
The DNA here is from genome assembly GCA_944739405.2 of Euclidia mi. Classification (NCBI taxonomy): domain Eukaryota; kingdom Metazoa; phylum Arthropoda; class Insecta; order Lepidoptera; family Erebidae; genus Euclidia; species Euclidia mi. The sequence continues at coordinate 24,869,176 of OX123187.2, forward strand.
GACCACAAAAAAATCAATAAGCTTTCTATATGCTAATGTTCGAAGTCTTGCTAAGCCTGGCAAACTGGACGAAATAAGATGCATTTCTCAGTCATTTGAAACAGTCCTGCATGTGATAGTATTGGTGGAAACATGGATTAAAAATGAGGGAGAAGCTCAACGACTAAAGCTACTAAATTACACTCATTATTACAACTATAGAACAGGATCAAGAGGTGGAGGTGTATCAATATACGTGCATAACGATCTTAAACACGAGTTAATACACAGTGAATACGAAGACGGAAATCATTTTTTGTGGATACATTTAGATAAACTCTCTTTAGATATTGGAGTAATCTACAAACAACCGGCTTCCAATGTACAAAAATTTCTTGACACATATGCACATAACCTTGCAAAAAGAAGACGGGCTATTGTATTTGGAGACTTTAACCTGAATTTACTCAGTAAGGAAAAATCTATCAAACAATATAAGAGAACACTGAAAGAGAATGGATTTAATATACTGAACAGAACTGATAAATTATACTGCACGCGTGTTACAGAATCTTCTAAGACTGTCATTGATCACGTATCCACAACTCTAAAAGATAACACATTCCATATGGCACTCATTGAAAACGCAATGTCTGATCATAAACAAATTTATTTTGAAGTTAACAGAACTAAGCCAGTACGACCCGAAAGAATCCAGTATGAAGCTATTGACTACAAGAATTTATTCAAAACCATCGAAAACACAATGGTATCTAATGAAGATCACAACTTCTCGGTCTTAGAGTCCCTCTTATTGCAAGCTATTTCAATAAATAAAATCACTAAAACCAAACTACTGAACCCGCCTAAACAGGATTGGATTAGAAAAAATTTGATTCAATCAATAAATAGGAGAAACATTTTGTGGCATAGTTCAAAACAATCACCCGAAGATAACAAGCTAAAAGACGAGATCCTCCGACAGAAGACCATAGTTCATTATGAAATCCAAAATGCAAAGAAGCAATATTATTACAAGGCATTTAAAAACTGCGAGAAGAACCCCTTAAAAATGTGGCAATTAATAAATGACCTGTCTAACAATAAAATAAAGCAAAACTATGTACCTTGGAAATTAAACAACATTGGTCAGATATGTGAGTGTTTTAACTCGTATTTTGCCAATATAGGAGCTGAACTTGCTAGTAAAATAGCAAAACCAAGTAATTTAATATATCAAACTTCAAAAAGTAAAGAAACATTAAAATCTAATAGCATAAAATTAACCCAACTTAGGCCTGCTACCACTGAAGAGGTACTTAAAATCATCAATAATTTAAACACAAATACTAGTATTGGTATCGACGGCATAAGCACCAAAGTAATCAAATGTGTCAAGCAGTTAGTTGTAGAAAATATGACCAAATGTATTAATAAATGTATAACTGAAGGAAGTTTTCCAGACTCTTTAAAAACAGCTAAGGTTAGTCCAATATATAAATCGGGAAACAAAGCAGAACCTGGTAATTACAGACCGATATCCGTCCTACCTATATTATCGAAAATATTCGAAAAGATACTTCACAACCGACTTAGTGAATTTCTAGCATCTATTAACTTCCTATACACAAAACAATATGGTTTCAGGCAAAAGTCAAATACTATGGTAGCCAGCCACAACAGATTTAATAACATCAATCAAATTAAACATAGATAATAATAAAATAATAGTAGGCATATTTATAGATTTGAGAAAAGCTTTTGATACAGTTAGCCATGACATACTTTTGGCGAAACTAGTACAAATCGGCATCACAGGTTCAGCTTATAAAATATTTCAGTCTTATCTTACAAACCGCTATCAAGTTGTGAAGATAGGTGACCTGCAAAGCAAACCTCAACAAATAAGTTACGGTGTTCCTCAGGGCTCAATTCTTGGACCATTACTTTCCTTAATCTATATAAACAACATTAACGAAATAGGCTGAACAGGAGATATAGCACTTTACGCTGACGATACGAGTCTTTTTTACTCTGGTAGTTCCATAAATACTATAATAGAACAAGCCCAAAAGGATTTAGATTTATTGCATAACTGGCTGAAATCTAATTTACTTACTATAAATGTAAATAAAACGAACTTTATCATATTTTGTGCAAAAAACAAAAAAATTGGCAAATATAAAAACTTAACTATCGATGGTCAAATAATACATAAAGTCAATAAAGAAAAATATCTTGGATTAACATTAGATAACCAACTAACTTGGAAACCCCATATAGAATCTATACTAAATAAACTAACGTCATTAAGGGGTGCACTCCGCGGTATGGTGCGGTGTCTTCCAAGGCATGTGCGTTATACCATTTATAATTCCTTAGTAAAGTCACACATAGATTACTTGATTGAGGTTTAGGGAACAGCCGCTAAAACTCATATAAAAACATTGCAAATAGCTCAAAATAAAATAATAAAAACACTATTCCATTACCACTACTTAACCCCTACTGTAAATATTTACACAGAAACAAAGTTAATGAATATTGCCCAAATATACAAGTATAATATATGTATTCTCATCCGTAAAATCTTAACCAAAGACATACACTCGCAGTTAACTTTTACAAAAAAAAGACAGTGTCAAAAAATAGTAACAAGACAAGCAAACAATATTTGTTTGATTAAACCTAGGACAAACTACGGGAAAAGCAATTTATTGTTTGAGGGCGCAAAGCTATACAACAAATTGCCAAAACAAATCAAAGAAATAAAATCACTACTCACATTCAAAAAGGCATTAAAACACCATATACTAAAAGATACAACGCTATTATCATGAGATCATAAAATGATTATACCTACCTACTTATGAACATAATATATAAATTTCAGTATTCGAAATTCGAAATAGGGATTAGAAAAACTTGGACTATAATTTAATTATTATTCTCTGTGCATAAAATAAAATAGCTTAAAATCGGTTCGGGTTTCATCATGCTCCTTTATGATAATAGTATACGTTTGGATTTATGTAAACATACAAATTTGTTTAAAAACATTATAAAAAATAAAATAATAAATGTTAAAAGGCATTCTACATAAAAAGTTCGTAAATAAAAGATAAAAAAAAAAAACCTAAATGTATTATAAAAATAATGCATAAATCGGGGATGAGTAATCTCGCTGTTTGACGCTTAATGTGATATTGGCCTTAGTAAACAAGTTCGTGCGCCCGCGCCGCCCGTACCCATGGGCCTCGCTCAAAAACGTTCCAGTATGCAGCTACCTTCTCAATTTTATAAACAAATAATTGTTTTGTAAAAAATATATTTTTTGAATAGTTGCAACAAATTTGTGGATGTGTAAGTGTGAATATGTGTTTGGAATGGATTGTTAACATTGTGTTACAGCTTATTGTGTCAAAAAAGCTGCGCTTGCTAACAAATGTATGTATAATATTTAATTGTCTTTTCCTCCATAAGTGAATTGTATATTCTTGTTGAGAAAATAAAATATTCTATAACCATATAAGTTACTACGACTATTGTGTTTAATTCAAAAGGCTTTATCAGTTTTATTTCTCGATATCGGTGGGAATGTAATTCTTGTTTAAAGAGTATTAAATCAACCGTATTCTGTTCTTTATGATAGTTATCTTAAGAATGTTTGGATTTGTATGATTCTTGCGTAGTTGGTCTGGGCCAGGTTCGGTTTGTTATTGCACATTCTGTGGGTGTCGTGTTTGCAGTGCTAGTAATCGCATAAAAATATCTGATTTCTGTCATTGCTAAACTTGTATTTGCAGGATACGCAGTACGATTGCGAAAGTAATAATTGTTGTACTAAATATATCATGAGAATATGAGATTTCAATAAAGCTATTATAGTAGAAAATTCACAATTGGTAATTGATGATCTAAGGACACAAAAGCCGTTTTTTTATATACTTAATATTTTGTAACAGGATACATATTTTATTTAAGCTATTAATCTGCTATCAGTTGCAAGTATAATTTCCTATTTGACGACATATTACGTTGATATTTCACGAAATTTTTATAGCCATTTGGTAGGCTCAAAAACCGATTATTCGTTCTGTTATATTCTTACATAACTTTTTTTTATTTCATCCAGCATTTGCCTTGAAGTGATGTTGGTTATAATTTTTTTGAGAGAGTGGAAAAGGTGCAACTGGGTTAACGCTATGACGATGATGCTGAGTATGGTTACTAATTGTATAGTACCATCAACCACCGTACACATTACAATATTGTTTCAAAATCAAATGTAAAGTACAATAGCTCACAAAACACGCACAAACAAATAGACATAAATATCAAGTTAAATCTTACTCAGGCCATTTTCCTATATTTTGTTTACAATTAAATGGTATCTTTGGTTTAACTTAATAAAAATAAATGTTTTTCCTCCATAGCTGCGCTACCAGCCGGATTAATTTATAGCACCCCGGGTGAGGGGTATTTGGTTAGTTTAATGATGTGCAAATATCAAAGGGGCACGAACTGCGGGAATCCATGCTTTGGAAAACAATTGAAACTGATATTCCACGGCGCTATATAAACTAGTGAAGTTATAATAACACTTGAAACTACAGAACACAATATATTCAAAATGCAACAAATTGAAGTTCAAATTATTGCTCTCGTATTGACGAAGCAATCAACATTTTTCATCTTTAAAAATAGTTTTAAATAATCTTTTTCCAAATTAAAAGGCAACAGACAATTACATTTTGGAGTCCCAAAATTTCCTTTTCCTCATTTCGTTTTGTATTTTTTGTAGTTCTCTTATTTTTTCATCAACTGAGGAAACGTGTTAATGTATCCGTTTGTTACCCATGTAATGCGGAGAAAAATTAAAAATATAATCCGCATCAAGCACCAAATAGGAATTAAAAAATATTTCAACACTATTGCAGCACATTTGCAATGAAGTTCTACACATAAAAACAAAATAGGGTTACAATTATTGTTCTCATATATCTCCCCACATCACACACTAAAGCAATTAAAAGAGCAAAATAAAACCGGATTTTTATTACTAGCTAGCACATAGTTATTTAAAACGTACTCTACTAACATTAAACCAAAATGTGTGTTTTTGAAACACGAACTAATTACAATATGTACCAAAATTTTCTAGTACTTCTTTATCTTCTGTTTTATAATATTCTCGCGTTACTAGACAACTCACAACCACAACTATTGGGTGCAAGAAGCTGAATTTTGTCAAGTATGATCCTTGGGACGGTAGTGGTGCGTTATGAAGGGATTTCCCGAGATTCTTACGAAAGCGGTAAGAACCGGTTAAATTAAAATAAGTGTACCGAAGTAGCTATGCACCTTTAGCAGTTAAACATATTATGTTTCGACTTACAGAAGCTAATATAAACAGCAAATTGCAATGTTGCTCTCTTGTCTTTCTTATGTCTGGCATAGCATATTAAAAACTCTAAAATAAAAAGTAACCTGTAATCTGTAATCTGAAAAGTAAAATAGCACTTCTCAATGCTCTGGCGCTCACCACCAGGGTGCCGATAAATTTTTTAACGTTACTGAAATGAAAGTTAGTGTTATTTAGCTTGACCCTTAATACATATTGGGCAATAACCTGTAAGTGTGAGTAACTGAATGCAAATAAATAAAAGTATCGCTATCCTTAGTTGAACAAATATATGTAATAGCAAGCCTATAACGGTAAGTTACAATAATCACTCCCGCGCGTAAAAATAAGACGTAGGTTTATGTTTGAAATAGATACATATATTGTCTATGATAAACGAGAATATCAATTTGTCACATTTGTTTTCTTTGGTAATAATTTTTTGACTCTGGTCACATTATGAACTGACAAATCTTGACTTCCGCAAAAACAGTTGATAAACAAATCTTTTGCCACTCGTGTGAAATTGTATAATTAAAGTAAATTTTGTAAAACCCTTGCAAGGCTGCCCCTTTTGTTTTGCCCGGCAACGCCCAGAGAGCCATTGATAAATTTGTGTATTGAACTTTGACATTTTGTGAAATTCTGAATTTCTTCTACCACGTCACGTGCCTTGAAGACGTCGCGTTGAAGTCTGGTAAAGTAAAGATATCTCACTCTATTTTGGCCAATCTAGTTGTGTGTTTATCTAGGCATCATCAGTGAAGATACAGGTAACTGCATATTGAATTTTGATTCTTAGCGCTGAGAAACCAAGCCTAATATATGTCAGACTCGTTGCCTTGCTCTGAACAGATGGATGTATGTAAATTAGCTTCCACTGCCGTCTGAAACAATTTCCCATCTGTCTAGGGCAAATTCTGAACAGTATACATACAAAGCAAGAAAATCACAACGCAACATGCTGAGAATAGAAGGTGATAGCTTGTTTTTGTTCGTCATGATAACCCGAACAGCTTTGATTTTTCACATTTCATCGCCATCGTATAGTAAACGTCATGCTGGCTATCATACTGGAATGTTGCGTGATTTTTACGATGTTGTACGTCATAGTCATTTTCACGACATTAACGAAACTGATGCCTAAGGTCAAACAAGTGAACACCTCAGTAAAGGTTAGGGATGATATTTTGGATCATGTGGATAACATCAAATTTTTAGGCATTATACTAGATTCTAAGCTGCAATGGGGACCACATATTAGAAAATTGTCGAATAGACTCAGTTCTGCAGCATACGCAGTCAGGAAAATTCACCAGTTAACTGACATTGACATAGCCAAGCTTGTATTTCATAGCTATTTTCATAGTATAATGTCATATGGTATTCTCTTGTGGGGAAATACTGCCGACATTCAGACCATCTTTGTTCTGCAGAAAAGAGCTATTCGAACAATTTATAATTTGGATTATGGGGCTTCGTTAAGGAATAAATTCAAGGAAATAAACATTTTACCAGTTGCAAGCCAGTACATTTATTCCAACCTAATATATGTATTCCAAAACAAGGCCTCATACTCTAAGAAAAGTGATATCCACAATTTGAATACTAGAAATAAGAGCAAACTAGTAGTGCCGACCACCCGGCTAGAGAAAATAAAAAAATCTTTTCAAGGCCAATGAGTGCGCTTTTACAATAAAGTGCCAAGCAATATACAAAATTTAAGTTTTAATAAATTCAAAAAGGTTATAAAACGTAAACTTTGTCAAAAAGGATACTATTCGGTGCTCGATTATATTGAAGACTAAAATGCTCGGGATTAATTTGCTCGGTCCCACAGGCTACTTATGCTTTATTATTGTTAAGTTTCATGTGAGTGTGAGTTATTGTGTCTATATAATGCTAGTTTAGTACTTTTATATTATTAATTGACAACAACATTATAGACACACCAGCTCATATACCTAAGAAAATTCAATGTAGTTACTAAGTTTTTAAATTGTATAGAATCAAGACGAAGAAAAGAGTGGCCCGGAGTTTCTTGCCTGATTCTTCTCACGAGGCTCTACTTTCTGAACAGGATTTTTTTTTCAATGCTCAATTATGTTAATATGCATTTAAAGTTACTTTTTTATTTTAATTTTTATTACCTTCTGACCTGTCCAAAAAATGTAAACATTTTTATGGAAATAAACATATAAAAAAAGACGGTAACAAATCAACACCAATTGATGCTTAAGTATTATGGCCCTTATAAAGTTTGGTTTATTACAATGCAGTAAACACTTATCAAGCACAAACGTTACAACAACATATTATTCAATCCAAGACACATTGTTTATGACTGCATTTCTTTTTAAATGTGCACCGTTTAACTTGCCCATTGTATTTACTGCAATTCCCATTTAATAGCTACAGAGCTCATAATGATAATACGAACTCCTGTATTTATGAAGTAATTTTGTAAAGTAATTGGTTAACGTTACTTACTGCCTACCTTAAACAATTATATAACGTAACTAGAGGACGCCAGCAGCTACGCCTGCATTTTATTTTAAATTTACCCGTTTTGGCTGATCCCGTGGGAATTTCGGGAAATGCCTTCAAAGTACACCCCTACGGTCCCCGAGGAATATACATGCCAAATTTCAGCTTGCTGCGCCCAATAGTTTCGGCTGTAGCGTGTCTGTCAGTTAGTAAGTAACGCAAGGATTTATATATTAAGATTACTCGTCATATAATACTGTACGCGGCCAATTCTCGACACGTGTATTTGGAAAACTTAATTGAGGTAATGTTTGCTGAAATTTTATCATCTGGAATGAAACTCTCAGTAGTGTGGGTGCTCTTTGTGTCCTTTGATTGGATGTATATAAATAGAAAAGCAATCAGACATTCCTTTACGGTTTTTAAAAAAATACTTTATCTGTTCTTTATTTTCGTATCAGTGTTTGGCCAACCATAGTGACACATTTTATAAGATACACGAAGACCTCCAACGTGGTCTGACAATTCTTATCTTGTTATTCTGACAGTTTTGCGACGGCTTGCTCTTCGAAGCACGGTCCGCTAAGGTATAAATGCCTCAACAAGTGCGAGTTCACATTATGAGCGACCTTACCTACAACTGTCAAGCGGTCACATTTTACATACTTCCTGCACGTAAATTGTATTTTAAGTATTATCTCGATTTAACAGTCATCATCATTCATCATTCTACTAGAGCTATCCCAGTTTCAACCTGGGGTCCGCTTTCTAGTCTAACCGGATTTTGCTGAATATTAGCTTTTCCACAGAGTGACTGCCTGTCTAACCTCCGCAACCCGAAGGGATAGTCATATTCCATGGATTAGACTAGTGTCAGTTATTTAGAAGTTACTGCTACATAACGACTGTCAAAGATCTTCATGACAACCGGGACCGACGGCTTAACGTGCTCTCCGAGGCATGGGGCAAGCGATAATTTATAATTTAATACGCACATAACTCCGAAAAGTCATTGGTGCGCGCCGTGGATTCGAACCCGATACCCTCTGCATGGCAGTCTGTTGGTATCTCCTCTAGGCTATCGCTGCTATTCTCCACTAGGCTATCTCGATTTAACAGTCAAATACTTAAAATAACCACACATTTCTGTTCGGATCACACAAATCATCGACCAAAAGATTCACAGTACATGGTTCTTTTTATAGATATTTTACGAAGTAACATTACCCATAACATATTTAAAGTTTAAGCCTATGGTTTTCCGAGCAAAATAAGTAGTGCATGCTTACTTGCAAGTTTTAAAAGGATGCCAGCTTAGCAACCTGCAGCCAACAGCATAAGTACACTCATAAATCACTTAGCTTTATGAGTCCTTATTATAAATTCTTAAGAACGTTGCTTGACTTCTGTATTTACAACGGTACAGAAATGTGTGCAAAGAATTCGGATAAATACTTCATATATATGCAGTTTCAATGATGAAATGACGTCATTGGGATAGTTCCAAACACTACCTCGTAACTCAGATATATTGTGAAATCAATGACCCGATTTGTGTCATTAGTATACCACGGAGTCAATTGTTTATCAGTAATGACTAGAGGCTATCTAATAAATAACAACCAGTTTAGTAGAGTGAATATGAGTAGGTATCTAAGGACCTTTAACACATATGTGTTTAAAGGTCCTTAGATAAATTCATGAACACGTTAGACAAGAGAATTTACAAGCGGGAGTAATAATGAAGACTCGATGTGACAGACGCGCAAATGCAAGAGAATTCGAAGAGGGAACTTTGGTGTGGCTTTATAATCCGGTCCGATGTAAGGGAAAATCTCCCAAATTATAAAGCCATATGGCTTCATTCCTTTAAACTTGTATGGCTCCTAACCTGGGCATTATGAACACCCACTTCAAAAAGGAACACCTTAACAGCTACAAGAGCCGCAGGCACGCGACCTAGATTGATTTCCTACATTTAGATACCCGGAGACACCATATCAGCAAAGTAACCAACTGCAAGGTCAAACCCGGTAAGGGTCTCATTGGACGATACCGCCTCCTTGTAGTAGACCTCCGCGTGAAAGCCAAATTCAAATACTCTGTGTGCTGTCAACGCCAGGTTCGGTGCTGGCTAGGATAAAATAATAATAATATTCTACCACATTCACACAACACCATCTAGTCCCAAACTAAGCAGAGCTTGTACTATGGGTACTAGACAATGGATAAACATACATATATACCTTTTTTTTTTGTAAATACATACATATTATACATAGAAGCACCCAGACCAATGTTTGGTGCGGCGGGTGAATGCGTGGAAGGTGTCGCTTGAAAATGGTGGAGGCACTGCCGAGCGAAAGGACTTGGTCAAATATCTAGGATCTGTACTCTACACGTCTGGTAATATCAATTTCGACGTCAAGGCACGCATTTTGACAGCCTGGGCCAAATGGCGTAAGGTGAGTGATGACATTTGTGATCCAAAAATGTCGCTTAAGTTGAAAAGACAAGCCTATAAATCCTTCATTATACCTTTCCTGTCATATGGCAGTGAAACATGGCCCGTGTTAAAGGGACACAAGCAGAGTTTGCGTGTCACGGAGATGAGATGAATATGCTGCGCTGGAGGAACGGAGTCCCGCGGAATGAACTCCCGCAAACGTGGCAGCGTTGATGTTCGTGACATAGCAAATAAATTGCAAGAGTGTCGGTTATGCTGATACAGCCACGTGTTACAATGCATGGTTCGTTGGTAGCAAGTATCTTGCCACGCCACCTCCGCCGGGTCCTGGTAACGGGGAAGGCCTAAAAATGCTAGCTGGACGTCGTAAGGTATGATATGCATCCCAATAGACTGACCACCCAGCATGCCGAATACCTCGTGAAGTGGGGGAGACAGTAGAAATGTGGACCCCGGGCTCCGAGGCGATGGCCTTGGATCGCAACCGGGACGGCCGTAAGATGATGATAATGATGACTATGATTACCTAGTTGTAAAATCAAGCTATTTCTCGAACGCGGTTTTATCATGTTCAAGAGGTCTAGCCTGTCTTCTACTTCTATATACAATTCAAAAGTTCCTAGTTCAACGAAGTGTTTAAGCAAAGGCCTCAATGAAATGACTATTCAAACTCCATAAATGCTTAAGGTACAAAACAGTTTTGAACTCCCCACTTAAGTACCCTTACAAACGTAATCAACGTAATATATCTCAGTGCTCATATAGCTGTGTACTCTAACGGCCATTTTCAATATTCAATCCATAAATGGATTATGAGATTCGAGATTCGTGTATGACATATTTTGTATGGAGCTAATGTCAAAAACGAATCTAAAATCTACAGATCTATCTATAGTTCGAATATTGAATTCCGTAGTTAGTCGGGTGTCGGATGGCAATAAGAAATTTCGCTCGCTACTACCAACAGCTACTTGTGTCACGTCACCGCTCCGACTGCAAGATATTAGTATGGATGCAACGATAAAGGCAGGCGTGTGCCAGTTAATTTAGTATTACGTCCCTCAAATTTTGACCTATTTAATAGAAATTTCGTGCGTGCTGTCAGGGTGCAAATTAATAGGCGCCGCATTTTCGTCGTATATTACCTTGACTTTCAAGACAATGAGGTAGGCCGTGTAAAAGAAAGTTCCTTTCGTATTTTAAGGTTGAATGGTAGGATGAACACTGAAATTCATAATATTTTTGTTTTTAGGTAAAAACAAAGATACGTAATAATTATGTCTATGTTAAAGCCTCACCATCCGATCTCGTGGTACAATTTCATGCCTACGTTAATATATTTATATTTAAATTTTTTGTCATATTTTAAAGTTTAAAGGATGCCTGCAGCTACGCTCGCACATTTAATTTAATTTATTCATTTCTGGCAGACATTTTCTGCTGACCCCGTGAGAAATATATATATAATACATAGTGTAACCCTACGGTTCGCAAGGAACATAATATATATACATGCCAAAATTCAAGCCTAATAGTTTCCGCTGTGCGTTGTAAGTTATGCTTAACAATTATATGTACAGACAGATTTTGCAAATATAATTTAGCTGGTATATAATCATAGATACAGTACGTTTTATTTTAACAAATAGCCATCTGTCTCATCATCTGACAAAGCTAATTTTTAACTGAAGACGTGGATAGCACCTTGGTGGTATTTTCTCATCACGTACCTAAGTACCAGCTCACTCAAAAACTCAGAAAGTATTGCGAGAAAAAGTTTTTATGTATGTGAGATTGGCCTCCGTGTGGTGACGGATTAAGAATACGGATTGTCACCTCCCCATATCATCCCGTGGGTGTCGTAAGAGCCGACAGAGGGATCATATTATGCAGAGAACAGCACTGTAAGAGAAGGAAAACTTGATACAAACCCTATACCAACCCGTTTGGCCAGCGTGGTATAGTAGGCCAATTCCTCCTTTCAAAGGAGAGGCCTAGTCCAGCAGTGGACTGTTACAGGCTGCTGATGATGATGAGATTGGCCTTTGCAGTAATTTATTTTAAAATACGATGACTTATAACCCTAGATTACTAACCTTCGTCAATTTGACTACGCGGGTTTGTTTAAATCGTGCTAACTTTTGCGCGCGCGATCGCACTGCTTCCACACTTTAGATAATCTCAGTCGACCCGTTGCCCACCCAACTGACGGTAGTGTTTTGAGTGGGGGGGCACCGTGAGCGCCGTTCCAGCAACCATGGGTCGTCAGATTGACGAAGGTTAGTATTAACGTAACATTTTGTCTTATTTAGTTGGTGAACTCTTGCGTTTTTTTTTGTTTTGTTTATTTATTTTCTTTGCGAAAATAATGCGACTGATGTACCTCCTACCAAAAAAAGGAAAATATATGCCTTGTGTCCCTCCGCAAAGCGAAGGATGACTAAAAGTAATTGCACCCAGAGCAATAAATCGTAGTGCGGGGAGCTTAAACTTGACGTTTGTCACAAATGTATAACTTGATAGATTCTTACCAAAATTTTTGTTTCATTACTTTATTTCATTCGTTATTGCTAGTATTTGAAAATTATTTTTCACATTTACTTTAAAATAATACTTTAAAAAATCTTTTAAAATGTTACCATTGTTAATTTGTTATAAAACCTACGATCTCATTTGTAAGGCTGATTGTTTAATAAATATGCCGTTTTGGTTTATGTAAATTTATTAATTAATAAGAAGAATATAATAAATTTTTAATAAAAATAAAAAATATGCATGTTTAATTCAAATAAAACCCATTATCCCCTTTATTAAATACCGTAGTCAAAAGTACGAAGGTTAGTGATAAGGGTTGAAAAATAAGGTTAGTGATCTAGGGATAAGTAAAAATAGGTACGTTCTAAATTCAAAACTGCCCTCCACATTTTTGCGAGCTAATTAAAATTGTGGGTCCCAGATCGAAAGAGGCCACGCGGCAGACCCTAGATTAGGTGGCAAAACGATTTAAAACATAATAATGCAGAGTGGACAACAACAGCTCTCGATAGAGGAATGTGGAAAGAGGGTAGGGAGGCCTTTGCCCTGCAGTGGGACAGGTTAGGCTGTAAATAATAATAATAATAATTAATGTCATCAACGTCTGTTTCATGTCAGTCTTTGAATATTTCTGAGACTGACATGAAACAGACGTTGCAGGCTCGGTTCTTTGGCCGCCTGAGAAAAGTACTTAACAGTCTTTTATCAGGTGGCAACAAGGTGCGGGCCTGCAACGGCTGGGCCATGCCAGTCCTTATGTATTCCTTCGGCATACTCAGGTGGACCCAGACTGAACTAGATGCCTTGGATAGAAAAGTCCGTTCAATGCTGACTGCATCTCGTATGCATCATCCACGCTCATCGGTAATGAGGCTGTACATCCCGCGTAAATGTGGGGGTCGAGGCTTTTTATGTCCTAAGACCCTACATAACCGCGAGGTGTGCAACTTCAGAGATTATTTTCTGCAGATGAGTGTGGATGTGCATCGCGATGTAGTCAGTATTGATACCGGACTTACCCCGCTCGCTCTGGCTAAAGAGAACTGGCACAAACCTGCAGTACTTAGTACTGAGGACCGATGGGAAGTATGGAGGGGCAAGAAGCTGCATGGACGATTCTACCGGGCCTTACATGGGCCCGATGTAAATTTTAAAGATTCTATCTCCTGGCTGCGATTCGGTGATCTCTTTGGAGAAACCGAAGGTTTTGTCTTTGCAATTATGGACGAAGTTGTCATGACAAACAACTACCGGAGATATATTCTGAGGGATGGGACCGTTGACATATGTCGGGCGTGTCACCAACCCGGGGAATCTCTCAGGCATATAGTGTCCGGTCGTTCGAGTCTTGCCAACGGTCAGTATTTGCACAGACACAACCAAGTGTCCTGGATAATCCATCAGCAACTAGCCCTTAAATATAATCTCGTTGGTTCAGAGGTACCGTACTACAGATATGTGCCCGACCCAGTTCTCGAGAATGGTCGTGCATTGTTGTATTGGGATCGGTCTATCATTACAGACAGGACTATTGTAGCCAATAAGCCTGATATTGTAGTGATAGACCGAGCAGAGCGACTCGCAATGATAATCGATATCACCATACCGCATGACGGCAATCTCGGCAGAAATAGAGAAGGAGATTAAATATTTGGACCTAGCTCACGAGATTGTTGACATGTGGGATGTGGATTCGGCGATCATTGTGCCGATAGTCGTGTCGGTAAATGGGCTTATCGCCAAGAGCCTCGACCAACACCTAAAGAGGCTCGCACTGGGCAGCTGGATCAAGTCCTTGATGCAGAAGGCAGTTCTTCTCGACACGGCACGCATCGTGAGGAAGTTCCTGTCTCTGAGGCCCTAACCACCGGTGGCTAGGTCCCTGTACCCGACACCGGTGGGTCGCCGTGGTCCCTTTTATATTTTTAAACCTTTTTTTTAAATGTTGTTTATTAATATAAAATTAACTATGTGAAGTGTAATAAATAAAGTGAATAATAATAATTAATATTACCGTATCTCGTTGCGTCGCACAGTGTTTTATGAAGACCATTTTTCGGACACCGTCTTTTTATTAAAGAAGCTAATAGATATATTCAATAAAAAGAAATATTTCGTATCCCCATTAAGCTAGCATCTCTAGTTTTTTAGAAAAACTTTTTTGAAAATCTTCATATTTTAAAGCGGATATTTAGAAAAAAAGATATTCCTCTTAAACTAAGCATGATACGCAATAATAATGTTAGAAGCACCTATAGCGTCTCATTCACTGCACATTTTACAGTTAAAATGAACCTCATAACTTGACTAGATTCAAATTTAAGCGAGATTTTGGATTTTTAGATTTTTTTACTTTTCCCGACGATTATACCAAATGTAGAAAAGTTATATTACAGAAATGGTGCTCTTTACTTTCCTCATATACTCAATAAATTTCAGACCCCAAATCCATGGAATCTAGAAGTTATTCAAATTAACTGTTTTTGCTAGGGTTTTCACATTTATATTCCAAGTTTTAATGATTAAATTTTTATTCGATATTGATTTTATGAGTACATTATATGTTCTAAAGAAATAAATATCGAATAAAAATTTAATCATTAAAATCCAATGGAATTTAATGCCGTTTTTTTTAATAGATAGAATGATTCAAGAGAAAGGTTTATATGTATAATTGACGCGGGCGATTTATAAATAAAAATGATTATTCAACAACAAATTGAAACTCTATTGTACTGTACACGAGTTCCTAACTGGGCCAAAAATGGTCATTGTTCTTTGAAGCAGGCTCGTCTCGGCGTGTTTACGACATCGTTACAGGTGATGAATCCTGGATTTATCAATATGATCCAGAAACAAAGTGCCAGTCGACGGTTTAGGTGTTTAAAAACTAATCAACGCCTACCAAAGTAAAGCGACATAGAAGCGGAGGGAAAGATTTTGATCGCGAGCTTTTTCAATTTCACTGGCTACTTGGTGTCAATTCCTTTACGAAACCAAAGAAGCATTAACGTCGAATGGTATACTACCAAATGCTTGGCAGAAGTTTTCTCTGTTGTGAGCAACAAGCGACTAAATACAGGGCTCCGCGGGCTACTGCTCCACCACGATAATGCGCCCGCCCACACCGCAATCAAAACAAGGGACTTCCTAGACAGCACACTGGTCAAACTCCTGGGTCACCCTCCTCACTGCTCCTGGGTCACTCTCCACAGACCTGACCTAGCACCGTGTGACTTCTTCTTATTCCCAAAAATAAAAAATCGGACTGGAAAAAGCGTTTTGAAAACTAGTTCAGACGCATGAAACTTTGTAAAGAGGCTGGTGGAGAGCACTTTGAAAAGATGTAATATAAGTATATTTACTTATGGAACATTTGTTAGTGTCGCAGAACTTTCTGAGTGTCCCACGTACGTACCTGTTATCCCAGTTACAACCCGAAGTCTGCTTACTAGTCTAAACAGATTTGTCTGAATATCAGATTTTCCAAAGAGCAACTGCTATCTGACTTCCGCAATCTAAAGAGATAGTAATATTCCACGGTTAAGACTAGTTTCAGTTTATTCACAGATACTTAGCCCTAATTACGACTGTCAACCGCGACAATTAACAATTTACGCACCTAACTTCGAAAAGTCAGTGGTGCGAACCCGATGTTCACAGGTAGTAATCTGTTGGTATCTTCTATAGACTTGCAGCTTGTTATCCTGCTTGTTATCCGTCAGCAATTACTATGTAGAATAACAACAGGACACATCGTTGTCACACATGTCTCCGTTTGTTTAGTTGCCCTCGGGATGTATTCAAATTGAATAACGAAGTGTGACAGCCGACTATTAGTTCACTTGCGGCTCTAACAAACGTGTCCCTGAGTTATGTGCGAACAAACCCCGCAATGGGTGCGTTGTACTGATATTTAATCCGCACGAATGTTTGGCGTTCTATCCATAGCAATTAGTCCTACGAGTGGTTTATGGTTATTGAATTTGTGTTAAACCATTATACGATTCTGAATACTGTCGATCCCGACATTACGTCTAACTAACCGTTTATCCGGCGGGTTTATAGATTGCTTTTAAACTGCTACTGGAGAAATAAATAGCGTTTGATACCGTCGTCTTTGTTCAAAGTATCGATATTTCGACTCAACTGTCACAATAATGACGTATAATTAATTAAAACACTTCCTTTGACTTGCAGAGTTTGTGTAATTTGTTTATTCTCTTGTGTTGCATTAATCGGAATTACGGTTTTGATACAAAATAATATTTTTAGCTTTACAATTCAATGTTTCCAACAACTAATATTTCTGTAACGCTCCTTCCTTACTCCGACATTTTGGCGTGGGTCACACCGGCAGTGGTATCAGGATGACTAATATCCTAAAGAAAGATTTGAGACCCGTTAAAAAAACGTACATATGTGCACAAATCAAAGTTTTCATCACACGATACACATGCCTAAAGCCGTTCCTTCAAAAGCTTTATATTTAACTATGATAGCAGTAATACTGTATGAGTGAAAAAAAAAGTGGTTTGATCGCTCTTCCAGTGGCAATCAAGTAGCAAGCTTACACTACGGATAACACGTGCCTGCCTGCCAGAGTTACGAGAAAGTTCCTTATTGCTTCCCGCCGTATTCATCTCACCTGCCGATATTGTACTCCTTGAGTTTTTATACGATTGCTTCCGTATCTTGGCATAAGGTTTTAACAAGTTGGACACGTAATAAAATATTGCTGCTACAACAATTGATACTTAAATTAAACTGTGTTTTATCTGTCAGGCTGAGGGATTACCCGAAAACTGTTCTAATGGTTTTTGACGGGAACGGTCCTTGGCACGGCAGCTGTGAGAAGTTACGTAAGCCATTTTTATTTAAAAAAAATGTCTAGATGTTACTGCTTAAGAATCCATAACAATTTATTTAATGAGTTCCCGCATGATAAGTTATTTAAAGTATAAAGACTAACGAAGTCAGTTAAGAAGTCACATTACACAACAGTATTATATTACGTTATTTAAGATGCCTCGTTCAATACATGTCGACGATGCCACTCGTAACTATCTGAAATGTGCTTTCAGAACATTATTAGATTGCATGACACACGATGACAGTATGGAAATAGTTGGCTCGAATAGCTGGTGTTGATTGATTTACAATTAATTATAGTGTATAATAGAAGTGATGAGCGTATAAATCTTAATACAAGATTTATACGCTCATCACTTCTGTTACACATATTACCTTACTAGTAATTCAGGAAGTATAGTGATTTTAGTAGGATATACTCGTTGGCTTCTTTCCTCCGTTTAGGGTTCAGCAGACGGGTATCCCGAACTTCTAGAAGCCATACTAATTCGCTCTTCCTATTAACCACGCTGGCCAATTGCGACCGAAATATATTCCCTCCTAACTAATAAAAAATATCGTTATTTATTTCCTGTCAGAAACCTTGGTAGAATTATTCAAAATTAGATCATATCAAAAAATCTACGACACGAGTGAGTGGCGGACCCCTTCCTTGAGATCACCACCTTGTCGTGGTGGGAGGGCTTAGTAACCGTGGCTTGGACACCCGCGGTGAAACTAAGAGAGATCCCGAGAGTGGACATGCGCAGGATGCGTCCGGGGCGCACCATTGTTGCGTCGCGGTGGGCCGCAGAGGAAGAGGAGATGCGGTGTTGCCATGGTGCCGTCCTCCCTATCCTCTTCCCCCAGGGCGGAGGGACTCCATGAGGATTTTCCAACCCGACACCAAAAAAAAAGGGTGAGTGGCGGAGAAAATGAAGTTATCGGTAGTAGAACCTTCCTAATTTCTGCATACATGGACCGACTCGACCGGAGCAGTACTACCTTCTCACAAAATATCGATATAAGCTAACAATATGTTTTGCGTTTTGACCGATGAGTGAGAGGGTAGGAGGCCTTTCCCCTTTTTTTGTCCCTCATCCAGCCCCTCCTCTATTCCTTTTCCCATCCAAAAGTGGTGGTGGCCACGATCTTGTGATTCCTCTGGTGTTGCTTGTATCCATAATTGGCGGAGATAATCACTTACCATGAGGCAACCTATCTGCTCGTTTGCCACCTATTACACAAAAATAGAGGCTTATGCTAAAAAATACCAAATCAACAACCCCGAAACCTCAATTTGCGATCTAAAAGCCAAGCACCGGATAAACAAAGGCGGCGTCAGCAAGTTATTGAAGTTGACGAGTTACCTGTTTGTTTGTAACGTGTGAGTAGCTTACTCCGTCGCGGTGACTCAAGTATTGTTCCCTCATCATTTCCGAGCCCTTTGAGATCACGACTTTACGGCGACGTAAGGCTGCTACCGCACTGAAGGCGAGGAGCGATGTGAAATAAATTCCTTGAGGTATTTTATGGTTTAGTCTATAGTAATACAAACTCATGTTAAAAGATATATCGAGAAGTGATTTGCAAAAAGATCCTTTTCATTCATAGACGTCTCAAATAATCTCTCTAACTCTTCTATATGTTGAGTTCTATAGATGTTCTAATACTTAGGTTTCTGGTCATACAATGAATAGATATTATTCGTAATTATAACTTAATTATAAGAAATAGTTGGAAATAGTAGACAATATTGCCATTTTCTTTACATTTAAGTAAAGAAAATAGCAATATAAGTAAGTTGTTAGTGATGAAACAGAGTTCGCTACAAAGCTATCTAGTCATATTCTAGTAATCAGCTCACCGTTAGGAAGAGGTATATGTATATCCGTAATCACTATTTGTTTCAACTCTAAGACTTGGGTTGTCCCTAAAGCAGATATTTAATGCTCTCTAAGCAAAGTAAACTGGACAAATCAGTCATATCCTCAAAAATATTGATAATTTAATCAGTATAATATCTGTGCTTTGACAATTCGTTCGCTGGCTGAGCGCTATTTTGTCTATTACCTCTGCCCATTCATTTATTTTGGAAGAAAGATTATTAGGATACGTTCCAATTCCATTCCAAACAGGTACCGCATGCTCTCTTACTAGCTTGCCCCTATAGCTTAAAGAACTTTATTACCTACAAATTCAGCCGCGGTACGCTTTTCGCTAACAATGTGACATGGTACACGTAAAGAATAGCTGCAGGCATTAAGCATCTCTTACCAAACGTGACATCAATCACACCGTTTTGCGGCACAAATGTTTACAAAACGACGATGTGTCTCGTTATCGTATCTAGTTGTTATGATACACGGCTGTGAGGAATAATGTGTCACACATTGAGAAATACAATGATAGTTTCTTTCTTTATAATTATTCAAACGCCCCCACACGGTGTTTGTATAGTTTGAAACGAAAAGAAAAATAAAACATGATTCATATATTAAAATTATTGAGTTGGTAGGTGTGTTAAATTTCAAAAATTCTAGTCGATGATTACTACACATACCATTGGCGTAGCGATCGTCACTTAGAAATGCGCCATGTATTGTGAGCACGATCCCCACAGGAGACAATACTATTGTGTCATTCAAACATTGCGCTTTCGAGCCTGGATGTAACGTGTGTCCGTTGAATGACTGTTTGTAAAGACATCCTGAATTTATTCCTTAAGCGGGAGTTGTCTATAAAAATATAAAACTGCCTATTTTGTTCTGCAGAAAAGAGCTATTCGAGCAATTTATAATTTGGATTATGGGGCTTCGTTAAGGAATAAATTCAAGGAAATAAACATTTTACCAGTTGCAAGCTAGTACATTTATTCCAACCTAATATATGTTTTCCAAAACAAGGCCTCATACTCAAAGAAAAGTGATATCCACAATTTGAATACTAGAAATAAGAGCAAACTAGTAGTGCTGACCACCCGGCTAGAGAAAATAAAAAATCTTTTCAAGGCCAATGAGTGCGCTTTTACAATAAAGTGCCAAGCAATATACAAAATTTAAGTTTTAATAAACTCAAAAAGGTTATAAAACGTAAACTTTGTCAAAAAGGATACTGTTCGGTGCTCGATTATACTCGTAT
Organism: Euclidia mi; assembly: GCA_944739405.2. Taxonomy (NCBI): domain Eukaryota; kingdom Metazoa; phylum Arthropoda; class Insecta; order Lepidoptera; family Erebidae; genus Euclidia; species Euclidia mi. The sequence goes on from OX123187.2 coordinate 24,890,040, forward strand.
TGAAGACTAAAATGCTCGGGATTAATTTGCTCGGTCCCACAGGCTACTTATGCTTGATTATTGTTAAGTTTCATGTGAGTGTGAGTTATTGTGTCTATATAATGCTAGTTTAGTACTTTTATATTATTATTAAAAAACCTTATTAATTGACAACAACATTATAGACACACCAGCTCATATACCTAAGAAAAATTCAATGTAGTTACTAAGTTTTTAAATTGTATAGAATCAAGAACGAAGAAAAGAGTGGCCCGGAGTTTCTTGCCTGATTCTTCTCACGAGGCTCTACTTTCTGAACAGGATTTTTTTTCAATGCTCACTTATGTTAATATGCATTTAAAGTTACTTTTTTATTTTAATTTTTATTACCTTCTGACCTGTCCAAAAAATGTAAACATTTTTATGGAAATAAACATATAAAAAAAGACGGCAACAAATCAACACCAATTGATGCTTAAGTATTATGGCCCTTAAGTCCTGGTTTATAAAGTTTGGTTTATTACCATGCAGTAAACACTTATCAAGCCCAAACGTTACGTCAACATATTATTCAATCCAAGACACATTGTTTATGACTGCATTTCTTTTTAAATGTGCACCGTTTAACTTGCTCATTGTATTTACTGAAATTCCTATTTAATAGCTACAGAGCTCATAATGATAATACGAACTCCTGTATTTACGAGGTAATTTTGTTCGGTAATTGGTTAACGTTACTTACTGCCTACCTTAAACAATTATATAACGTAACTAGAGGACGCCAGCAGCTACGCCTGCATTTTTTTTAATTTACCTGTTTTGGCCGACCCCGTGGGAATTTCGGGAAATGCCTTCAAAGTACACCCCTACGGTCCCCGAGGAACATACATGCCAAATTTCAGCTTCCTGCGCCCAATAGTTTCGGCTGTAGCGTGTCTATCAGTTGGTAAGTAACGCAAGGATTTTATATATAAAGATTACTTGTCATATAATACTGTACGCGGCCAATTCTCGACACGTGTATTTGGAAAACTTAATTGAGGTAATGTTTGCTGAAATTTTATCATCTGGAATGAAACTCTCAGTAGTGTGGGTGCTCTTTGTGTCCTTTGATTGGATGTATATAAATAGAAAATCGATCATACATTCCTTTACGGTCTTTTAAAAATACTTTGTCTGTTCCTTCTTTTCGTATCAGTGTTTGGCCAACTATAGTGACACAATTTATAAGATACACGAAGACCTCCAACGTGGTCTCACAATTCTTATCTTGTTATTCTGACGGTTTTGCGACGGCTTGCTCTTCGAAGCACGGTCCGCTAAGGTATAAATGCCTCAACAAGTGCGAGTTCACATTATGAGCGACCTTACCTACAACTTTAAAAGCGGTCACAATTTACATACTTCCTGCACGTAAATAGTATTTTTTTGTATTTTTAGTATTATCTCGATTTAACAGTCAAATACTTAAAATAACCACATATTTCTGTTCGGATCACACAAATCATCGACCAAAAGATTCACAGTACATGGTTCTTTTTATAGACATTTTACGAAGTAACATTACCCATAACATGCATACTATGGTTTTCCGGGCGAAATAATTTTAAAAGGATGCCAGCTTAGCAACCTGCAGCCAACAGCATAAGTAAACTCATAAATCACTTAGCTTTATGAGTCCTTATTATAAATTCTTAAAAACGTTGCTTGACTTCTGTATTTACAACGGTACAGAAATGTGTGCAAAGAATCCGGGTAAATACTTCATATATATGCAGTTTCAATGATGAAATGACGTCATTGGGATAGTTCCAAACACTACCTCTTAACTCAGATATATAGTGAAATCAATGACCCGTTTTGTGTCATTAGTATACCACGGAGTCAATTGTTTATCAGTAATGACTAGAGGCTATCTAATAAATAACAACCAGTTTAGTAGAGTGAATATGAGTAGGCATCTAAGGACCTTTAAACACATATGGCTTCATTCCTTTAAACTTGTATGGCTGCTAACCTGGGCATTATGAACACGCACTTCAAAAAGAAACACCTTAACAGCTACAAGAGCCGCAGGCACGCGACCTAGATTGATTTCCTACATTTAGATACCCGGAGACACCATATCAGCAAAGTAGCCAACTGCAAGGTCAAACCCGGTAAGGGTCTCATTGGACGATACCGCCTCCTTGTAGTAGACCTCCGCGTGAAAGCCAAATTCAAATACTCTGAGTGCTGTCAACGCCAGGTTCGGTGCTGGCTAGGATAAAATAATAATAATATTCTACCACATTCACACAACACATCTAGTCCCAAACTAAGCAGAGCTTGTACTATGGGTACTAGACAATAGATAAACATACATATATACTTTTTTTATGTGAATACATACATATTATACATAGAAACACCCAGACCAATGTTTGGTGCGGCGGGTGAATGCGTGGAAGGTGTCGCTTGAAAATGGTGGAGGCACTGCCGAGCGAAAGGACTTGGTCAAATATCTAGGATCTGTACTCTACACGTCTGGTAATATCAATTTCGACGTCAAGGCACGCATTTTGACAGCCTGGGCCAAATGGCGTAAGGTGAGTGATGACATTTGTGATCCAAAAATGTCGCTTAAGTTGAAAAGACAAGCCTATAAATCCTTCATTATACCTGTCCTGTCATATGGCAGTGAAACTTGGCCCGTTTTACAGGGACACAAGCAGAGTTTGCGTGTCACGGAGATGAGATGAATATGCTGCGCTGGAGGAACGGAGGCGGAATGAACTCCCGCAAACGTGGCAGCGTTGATGTTCGTGACATAGCAAATAAATTGCAACAGTGTCGGTTATGCTGATACAGCCACGTGTTACAATGCATGGTTCGTTGGTAGCAAGTATCTTGCCACGCCACCTCCGCCGGGTCCTGGTAACGGGGAAGGCCTAAAATGCTAGCTTGACATCGTAAGGTATGATATGCATCCCAATAGACTGACCACCCTGCATGCCGAATACCTCGTGAAGTGGAGGAGACAGTAGAAATGTGGACCCTGGGCTCCGAGGCGATGGCCTTGGATCGCAACCGGGACGGCCGTAAGATGATGATAATGATGACTATGATTACCTAGTTGTAAAATCAAGCTATTTCTCGAACGCGGTTTTATCATGTTCAAGAGGTCTAGCCTGTCTTCTACTTCTATATACAATTCAAAAGTTCCTAGTTCAACGAAGTGTTTAAGCAAAGGCCTCAATGAAATGACTATTCAAACTCCATAAATGCTTAAGGTACAAAACATTTTTGAACTCCCCACTTAAGTACCCTTACAAACGTAATCAACGTAATATATCTCAGTGCTCATATAGCTGCGTACTCTAACGGCCATTTTCAATATTCAATCCATACATGGATTATGAGATTCGAGATTCGTGTTTGACATATTTTGTATGGAGCTAATGTCAAAAACGAATCTAAAATCTACAGATCTATCTATAGTTCGAATATTGAATTCCGTAGTTAGTCGGGTGTCGGATGGCAATAAGAACTGTCACTCGCTACTACCAATAGCCACTTGTGTCACGTCACCGCTTCGACCGCAAGATATTAGTATGGACGCAACGATAAAGGCAGGCGTGTGCCAGTTAATTTAGTATTACGTCCCTCAAATTTTGACCTATTTAATAGAAATTTCGTTCGTGCTTTCAGGGTGCAAATTAATAGGCGCCGCGTTTTCGTCGTATATTAGCCTTGACTTTCAAAACATTGAGGTAGGCCGTGTAAAAGAAAGTTCCTTTCGTATTTTAAGGTTGGATGGTAGGATGAACATTGAAATTCATAATATTTTTGTTTTTAGGTAAAAACAAAGCTACGTAATAATTATGTCTATGTTAAAGCCTCACCATCCGATCTCGTGGCACAATATCATGCCTACGTTAGCCTAATAGTTTCCGCTGTGCGTTGTAAGTTATGCAAAACAATTATATGTACAGACAGATTTTGCAATAATAATTTAGCTGGTATATAATCATAGATACAGTACGTTTTATTTTAACAAATAGCCATTTGTCTATAAATAGGCGTTCGAGGGGCTTTGTATAGCTTGGTTCTAATAAAGTCTAAGCTCTAGAAATTAATTAATTTGATTTGTTATTGGAATTGTTGGCAATCTCTTGAGGTAATTCTTAACTGAAGACCTATATAGCACCTTGGTGATATTTTCTCGTCACATACCTAAGTACCAGCTCACTCAGAAAGTATTGCGAGAAAAAGTTTTTATGTATGTGAGATTGGCCTTTGCAGTAATTTATTTTAAAATTCGATGACTTATAAGTAAAAAAAGGTACGTTCTAAATTCAAAACGGCCCTCTACATATTTGCGAGCTTATTAAAATTACCGTGTCTCGTTGCGTCGAGAACATTTTCGCGCTATGATTTTTTACGATTTTAAGTATCGCCTGAAACCGGACAAATCGTTAGAGATACTTCAAATGGCATTCATGGATCTTCATCTATGAATGCCATTTGAAGTATCACTGAAGGGCCTTCGCCCTTCTAAGGCAACCGTGTGTCGTTGGTATAAAGAATTAAAGCGCGATCGACTAACTTTGGGGGCTGAAGAAAGAAGTGGTCGCCCTTTGACGGCTGTTACGGAAGAAAACGTGCTAGCAGTGAAAAATTTGATCCAAGACAATAGACGAGTTACATAGCAAGAGATTCGGCATATACTGCAGATTGGACCAGGAAGCCTTCATGAGATTCTACACGTGCATCTACGGGTGCGGAGGAAAGTTTCACGCTGGGTGCCGCACAACCTCACCGATGTTCAGAAGCAGGCAAGGGTGTAATGGTGCCATGATATGATAGACGTAGGCTCGTCTCGGCGTGTTTACGACATCGTTACAGGTGATGAATCCTGGATTTATTAATATGATCCAGAAATAAAGCGCCAGTCGACGGTTTGGGTGTTTCAAAACGAATCAACGCCTACCAAAGTAAAGCGACCTAGAAGCGGAGGGGAAGATTTTGATCGCGAGCTTTTTCAATTTCACTGGCTACTTGGTGTCAATTCCTTTACGAAACCAAAGAAGCATTAACGCCAAATGGTATGCTACCAAATGCTTGGCAGAAGTTTTCTCTGTTGTGAGCAACAAGCGACTAAACACAGGGCTCCGCGGCCTACTGCTCCACCACGATAATGCGCCCGCCCACACCGCAATCAAAACGAGGGACTTGCTAGACAGCACACCGGTCAAACTCCTGGGTGACCTGACCTAGCACCGGGTGACTTCTTCTTATTGCCAAAAATAAAAAATCAGCTCAAAGGGATACAATTTTCGTCGCCTGATGATGCGCTCTCAGCGTTCGAGCAGGCTGTAAACGAGGTGTCTGCGGCGGACTGGAAAAAGCGTTTGGAAAACTAGTTCAGGTGCATGAAACTTTGTATAGAGGCTGGTGGAGAGTACTTTGAAAAGATGTAATAAAAATATATTTATTTATAGAACATTTTTTATTGTCGCAGAACTTTCTGAGTGTCCCACGTACGTACCTGTTATCCCAGTTACAACCCGAAGTCCGCTTACTAGTCTAAACAGATTTGTCTGAATATCAGATTTTCCAAAGAGCAACTACTATCTGACTTCCGCAATCTAAAGAGATAGTAATATTCCACGGTTAAGACTAGTTTGATAAGACTAGTTTCAGTTTTCACAGATACTTAGCCCTAATTACGACTGTCAATCGCGACAATTAACAATTTACGCACCTAACTTCGAAAAGTCTACAGACCACCTACCCCACGGGACTTGCAATAGAAGGGCACCGTTGTCTGCCGCGCATATGTGAAAATGCACATATATCTTTGAGCAGAAACCCGCGCTCGTTCAGTAGCGACCAGGAAACAGATACGTAAACTGCATTTAATGCCGAATTGTGCTATAAAGTTGTGTGGAAGTAACAGCTAAAATAATAACTTCAAAAAAGATAATATCACATTTCACCGGTAAGTACAAGATTTATTTTAAAATTATTTAACAGTACTGACCAGATTTCTAGTAATAATGGTTGCTAATAAGTACTGAATCAGTGGTTGTCCTTGTCTAACACGCTATAATTACAGACTATCTCTCTCTTACAATAAGACGCCACGTGTAAGTAGAGATGCGAAGAAAACTTACCGATTGTTCGATATTTATCGATTTCTAATACTTTGATTTTTATTGGTTTGAATAATTAATTTCAAATCAAAAATTTAATGAATTAGACGGTGAATGTAAATAAAAATACAGCCTGCAAAAAAGAATTGTTAGGTATTTTATTATTACAAACTTTTATTTAGGTAGTTTCACCTGTTTGTCAGTAATCAAAGCTTGAATTTGATGCACTTCCCGGTTACCGTATGAGCTGAAATTTAACATGCATGTGTAAATCGGATGACAATGTAAAATTATTATGACATGGAGCTGATCTGATGATGGAACCGTAAGGGATAGGAACTCCGTAATTAAACGACACAGCCCTATCAATTTTGGGCTTGTTTCATTTGTCTTGTCGAGTACTTCGTTTCTAGATGGTAACCAGGGTCTGATGATGGAGCTGGAAGATGACTATAGGAACTGAGTAATTTTTGAATACCTAAAGGAACGCATTAACCATGAATGTCAACGAATTGGGAAACTGGTTACGCTCCTTTGAGTAGTTGCTTGATGATATACCTATAATAGCTTATAGCCTTCCTTCAATAAAAGGGCCATCCAATGCAAAAATATCTTGTTAAATCAAACAAAATTGTGATTTTAATTTTGATCTGTTATATCATCATTCAACTTCGTTTGTTTTGTTTGAACTATTTAAATCTGATCCTATTTATATCGAATAAATAGGTACTGAGATTAGCGCTTTCAATCAAAACAAACAAATTCTGCCTCTTTATAATATTAGTATAAATTCATATTTCAAAATAAAAACTTTTGCTAGGATTATTGTTTTTTTTTTCTTGACATTCTTGGATCAACTGAATGTAGGCATACCAAATGTGATTTATCAATAAACAATATCGACATGCCTACATCCCTATTACCCATCGTACGTGACGTCAACCGCGCCGCCCGCGTATGTCTCATTCCTCAAAGTTTGACAGAATAGTTTGCCAAGAAATTGGTTAAGATGACGTGTGTCGTGGGGTAGAAAAGTCAGTGGTGCGAACAGTAAAGCCATGGACTCTGACGAAGAAACATTACCTACTGTTAGTGCTCTTGTTGAAAAATATCAAACAGAAACAAAAACGACGCCTCCACGACGCGCGACGCCCCCGTAAAAGAGCATCAACATTGTTTTCATTAAAATGTAATTTTGGTGATTTCCATAATCATTACCGTAGGTTAAAACAAGATCTAAGCATTTTTTTTTTATTACTTAAGAATGTCTAGAGAGTGTTTCTACGAATTACTTGAATTAGTTGAAGTAAAATTCAGCGGCAAGAACTATTACATTCAGACATACTATATCAGCAGAAGAAAGATTACTGATAACATTGAGTTACGTAAATTAAACAACTTATATCATAATATAGCAGGACGTAATTCAATTTCATTAATAAATTCTTCCACGTTTATATCATCTATTTTAAACAAATAATAAACATGAAAATTCGATGAAATTAGCTCTCACGTCTAGTCATCGCACTATTCAACTGCGAAATAAACACGTGGAGCTTGCGACGTTGCTGTACTGTTGTCGTGCGTTCTCGGTACCGGCACCGCACTCTTGCCGCCCCGCGCGCTTTGTATGAAAACAAATGACCGTCCGTGCACTATACGACAAACGCACCGCTTCGGCACTGCAGCGGTCCGACACGAAACACTTAAATTGAAAGAGCCCTAAGAAGCTGAATTTTGTCAAGTATGTTCCTTGGGGACCGCAGTGGTGCATTAAGAAGGGATTTCCCGAAATTCTTACGAAATCGGTAAGAACCGGTTAAATTTAAATAAGTGTACCGAAGTAGCTGTGTACCTTCCGCAATCAAACATTTTGACTTACAAAAGCTAAACGTTATCAACAAATTGCAATGTTACTTCTTATTTTTGGAACAACCTATTATAAACTCTAAATTTCTGACTTACATGACAGACAAATCACCACGTCATTAGGTGCTATATGCCACAGAATAATGTCACTCGGCAGCGCTGCAGCAGCTTGAGATAAATGCCTCATTTAACCAGTAAATGTGTATGTCCCTTATATTTCCCATGAACATATCTGTTACGGTCCAATTTGTCAGCCTAGTAGCCGTCGATGGCCAATAATATGTTTAATTATATATAAATGGTTAAACCTGGCGGCAACTTTCTCCTGCACCACAAGTAGAAAATGACAAGTTAAAATAATTAAATATTGTGCCCGTAATACAAAAAACTAGTAGGTTACAACACACCGCTGCACCATTCTGACTGTACGGTTGGCATAGTAGTCAGTGTCAAGCGGCCACCTCACCGCTTGACACTGCGCCGAGTGTTGTGGGTTCGATCCCCACACAAGGCAACACTTTGTGTAATTCACAAATTGTTGTTACTAGTCTGGGTGTTCATTGTGTCCGTTAGTTGCATGTTTGTAAAGTCCCCCGCGACACAGGATTAAGTCCTAATACGGGGGTTGTCTTTTTTAAACAAAACAAAGAAATTTAAACAAAACAAAATTCTGTATATCTTTAGGAAACTGACTTTTTAACTTTGTGTCATTTTTGAGGTATGTAAAGTCTCGTATGTCAAGTGCGACTGGGACGCGCGCACCGAGGGTTCCGTACGTAAACATATTTTTTTATATGATGTAACTTAAATTTACGGTTTTTGCCATTTTTCCTTTATCTGTGATATAAGACGTTGCTTCGTACCAAATTTCAAGATTCTGAGTTCATGGGAAATACCCTGTGGTTTTTGATTCCCTTGCGAGTTTCGAAAACTGGGGAAATTTGCGGCAGAAACGGCTGTATCTTTTGATTGCGTTGGCTTAAAAGTTTGATTTTTCACAGCTTCAAGGGACAGTAGACCTGAGTATTAGATTTAAATTTCAGTCTGATACATCCACGCTTTCCTGAGAAAAAGGCTCTTGACAGACGGGTGGACGGAAATCAAAGTATTCCTATAAGGGTTCCTTTTTTTTCTTTCGAGGTACGTAGCCCTAAAAACTAGCACACGTATAGCTGCACCATCCTATTTATCTTTACAAAACTGACTTACCAAAAATGACGTTAATCTAAGTCACGAATAATTCCGGGTTAGGTTTTATTTCCTTTGCTTTTTCATAAAAAGTTAATCCCGACCAAAATAATGAATGCACCGCGAGTGGATTTCCAAATATTCAATGGCTGAAAACCAGACTAGTAACACAACTACTGGATCACAAAAAATATTGTGCCAATTGGAAATGGCACCAATGACAAGATATTTAAATGTTAGAATATAACGAACGATAATCTTCTAAGCAGGCAAAATTCTACAATATAGTAACTGATAATAAGAAGAACAACAAGTGTGCTCATAGATGCATATAGGTGAAAAGTAAAATAGCACTCCTCAATGCTCTGGCGCTCAACAGCAAGGTGCCGATTATTTTTTTAACATTACTGAAATGAAAGTTGCTGTAGTATAATTTAAATTATTATAAGCTTGACTCTTAATACGTATTGGGCAATAACCTGTAGTGTGAGTAACTGAATGCAAATAAATAATTATTGCTATCCTTAGTTAATAATAATAATAATTTATTTATTCACAAAAATACAAAAGGTACGTACACTAGAATTCGTCTTTAATTAGATCCATTGGTATAACTAGCCTAATGTCTTATATTAAGTTTTACATTATATCATAAGTACATGGCTAATAAAAACAATAGTGCACATAAAGCCACTTAATATACATATATGTATTTGCAATAATGGCAAAAACTAGGATTGCGTTATGTCTACCTGCTCGAACTAGGTTAGACCTGTGTTTCGAGCTGACGCTTGATTAAAACTTAGAGACAAACGACAACATTATGTACATGTTTGTATGCTAATATTATAACATAGTGTGTAAGTAATTAAGCTTATCAAGATTTAATATAATTTAGGCAGACTATTTATTATAAATTAATAATATAAAAACGAAATAAAATAAAAATTCACAAACATTTTGGTACGTTAGTAATTACACTTAATATTCCACATGTCACTTAATACGAATTATAATAATAATATTTAGACAAAATTGTTAAAGGTCATTTTAAAACTTCTAGTAACTTTTCTGTGTCGTCGTTATTGAGTTTATTTAAATATTCTGTTACTGTTGTACTGCATATTTTATAGCTAAGACTATATATATTCAGAAATTTATTGAACTTATTATACAAGAACGGGCCTAGAAATATGTAGAATCTTTTAACAAAGACATGATTTGTATGAGGTGTTACACAAATAAGGTCCTTTCTTCTTCTTTCAACAGGAATTGGAGAATATGGGAGTTCAGTGTGCTGTTTTTGTATGATACTGAGTATAAATAGTTGGTGCACTGTTAGCACGTTGCATGACAAATAGAGTTGGTGTGTAGGGAATTTAAAGCGACGAAATGTAGCCACTTTAAGAATTGCTCTTTGTGCTCGTTCTAGCGGCAATAGAACTGATTTAGCCGCGCCACCCCACGTTGTAATGCAATATGTTAGTATGGATTCACAAAGCTAAATAAACTTGTTTTATTAATTTGTAATTGGCTATGTTACGAAGTTTCTTGAAAATATAAATTAATTTACGCGTTCTCGCGCATACAATATCAATGTGTTTACGTAAATTTAGATTTGTGTGAAGTGTCATACCTAGATATTTAATATTGTCAATTTCAATTAATGCGGGACAAGTACATGTTAGGTCAGCGTGCATTTTACAGTTGTGTGCTTAAATATGTAGGTTAACAGGTGATGGATTTGTATTTCTCATTCTCGGGCACGCCACGATAGTGGCGATAAGTCCCGTGATTGAAGAGTGGTTGGAGAGACGTCACGGCGTCCTCACCTTCCGGTTAACTCAAATCCTTACCGGCCATGGTTGTTTTGGCCGGTATTTGTGGAGGTTAGGCCGAGAGGAAACGCCCGGATGCCACCATTGTGGCAGCAGCCGCGACCCTGTCGAAGACACGGCGTTGCATACATTGGCGGAGTGCCCAGCCTGGGCATCGCAGCGCCGTGATCTGGTCGCGGCTCTGAATACGGTTGTCCTCTCGCTCCCGGCCGTAGTTCTGTCTATGGTCCGGAGTGAGAGGTCCTGGAACGCCGTCGCCTCCTTCTGCGAAGCAGTCATGCTGAGCAAGGAGGCGGCGGAGCGGGAGAGGGAAATACACCGCCCTCTCCCCAACCGTAGGTCCGGGCGTCGAGGACGTCGCACAAGAGACGACCTCCGGCTACCCTAAATTCAGTGCCTGCGGACGGTGAGCGCTGAGGCTGCTCCCTGTCCGCCAAAAGGCGAACCAAGGCCAAGTAGCTTTGTGAGGTGATGGATGCGAGAAGTTTGATGGATGCAAGAAGTTTGATGGATGATTGCGAGATCATATGTAGACGGGGCCCGCCAACACCAACGGCGGGCCAATCCCGGGCGGGGTCGCGAGAAAGTATGCTAACCGCGAATCGCGTGACCCCGCCAACACACGGGACCCGTAGGGACACCGCGGTGGGTTTTAGTGGGTATGCCCCGAACGTCTTTAGGGGAGAGCCTCCACATACCTCCTCCGCCAGTCCCAAGCCCAGCCGTTCTAATGGCTTGGTTGGCGGAGTTGAGATGACTCACCGTAGTGAACAAAAAAAAAAGTATTTCTCATTCTAAATAATATGTATTTCGTTTTGTCAACATCTAAGGTTAGCAGATTTTGGTGTAGCCAGTTTGATACAATATTAAAACCATTTTGGGCGTGGTCATAAAGCTCAGAATATGTATTGGCTGAGAATAAAAGCGCTGTGTCGTCCGCATATGATATTAATATACCATTTTGAACCTTTAAACTATAGAGATCGTTAATATATATAAGGAACAAAGTTGTTCCCAAAATACTACCTTGTGGTAAACCAAATTCACTATTTTTACGTTCTGCACTAATATTTTGATCAATTTTCACACATTGGTAGCGATCGCTCAGATAGTCAGAAAACAGTGCAAGTTGTGCTCCCCTTATTCCGAATGTCTCGAGCTTGCGCAGCATTATAGAGCAGGATATTGTATCAAACGCCCTGGCCAGGTCTAAAAATATTCCCATGGAGTGCATGCTCTTATCTAGACTATTGGTAATATGCGCCGTAAGCTGGTGTACGGCTTGGTTAGTAGATTTTTTAGGCCTGAAACCAAATTGGTTATCTGAAAGCAGCTTATTATTTGCATGGTAATTGCTTGATTAATTACCTTGAAAATAATAATGTTTATTATTTTTTCTAAAATCCTTGAAAGGCCCGATAATACTGAAATTGGCCTGTAGTTAGTAATACTTAGTTGAACATATATAATAGCATGCCTGTAACAGTAAGTTACAATATTCTCTGGCATGCGCAAAAATGCGATGAATATATACATGGCAAGAAAATCACAATGCAACATGCTGAGAATAGAAGTTGATAGCTTGTTTTAATTCGTCATAATAACCCGAACAGCTTTGATTTTTCACATTTCATCGCCATCGTATCGTAAACGTCATGCTGGCTATCATACTGGAATGTTGCGTGATTTTACGATGTTGTACGTCATAGTCATTTTCTCGACATCGACGGTCACAAGTCAACACCAATTGATGTTTAAGCAATATGGCCCTCAAGTCCTGGTTTATAAAGTTTAGTTTATTACCATGTAGTAAACACTTATCAAGCCCAAACGTTACGTCAACATATTATTCAATCCATGACACATTGTTTATGAATGCATTTCTTTTTAAATGTGCACCGTTTAACTTACTCATTGTATTTACTGTCATTCCTGCTTAATAGCTACAGAACTCATAATGATAATACGAACTCCTGTATTTACTAGGTAATTTTGTTAAGTAATTGGTTAACGTTACTTACTAGTAGGTACCTTAAACAATTATATAACGTAATTACTTGTCATATGATACTGTACGCGTGCAATGCTCGGTGCGTGTATTCGAAGTACTTAATTGAGCAAAATTTGCTCAAATATTTATAATCTGAAATAAAACTCTCAGAAGCGGAAGTGAGTGTTCTTCATGTCCCTTTGATGGGATGTTTATAAATAGAAAACTTACCAAACATTACTTTACGGTCTTTTAAAAAAATATGCTTTATCTGTTCTTTCCTTTCTTATGAGTGTATGAGTAACTCTGGTGGCAGAGTTTGTGGGTTATGTCACCCAGACCTAAAACAACAATATTTGTATCGCGCAGTGTTGTCTCGAGTACAGATCGAGCCTACACTCAGCGTAGCCTAAAGGGCGATGTGACTGCTTAAAGTCTAAGTCTAACTAAGTCATCTGAGCAGTCGATTTCTTTTATTATACATCCGTATTATTTCCATAGAGTTAAAACAAAAGAACACACATAACAATACGGCTGCTCTACGGAAAAACAAAGTAATTGCAGTCAAGCAAAATTATCAGGAGGAGCAAAAAACCGAAAATCACAAATTTAAGACGTACTGCCGACAACTTAAGTACTTTTGTTATTTTATAATTTGTTAAATTATTAGTTCTATTTGTTTCAAAGCAATTTTTTGAGTAGTTATTGAAAACTTTCTTTTAAATTGAAAAAATATATTTTTCTATAGACATAAAATAAATTTTAAATAAAAAGAACAATTCAGTAACAAAGTAACTACAGTCACTTTGTTTTTAAAATAATTTAAAAGAGATGGACAAGTTAGGTTTAAGTTTTAATAACAAAGCAAATGCATTGAATTGTTTTTTAACAAAGATAATAAAGCCATTTAAAAATTAATATATCTACTAAAAGATTTGTTGGCTTTTGCTTTTTATGAATCACATAATTTGTAAGAATTGTAAAAACTAGTTCATCTTAGGATTTATTAAGATAAGTGTCACTCAAGGAATAGGGCATGTATATAACGGTTACCTGAAATAAATTCCAAAATCATAGATATAAGTTATAATCATATAATGAAGTATTCAATCAATCCGCCTATCGCAGTCCACTGCTACACATAGGCCTCGGCCCTACACGCGCCACAGTACACGGTCCTCAGCCTTCCGCATCCAGTCTGTCCCAGCCACCTTTTTCAGGTCGTCGGTCCACCTAGCCGGGGGCTGCCCTACCTTACGCTTGCCGAGGCGTGGTCTCCACTCTAGGACACTCTTGCTCCATCGGCCATCAGTCCTTCTACAGATATGGCCAGCCCACTGCCACTTGAGCTTACTGATTCTGTGAGCTATGTCGGTAATTTTGGTTCTTTGTCGGATAACTTCGTTTCGGATTTTATCTTTCAAAGAGACGCCAAGCATAGCCCGTTCCATAGCTCGCTGCGTGACTTTTAGTTTGTGGACTAGTCCCACTGTGAGTGTCCACGTCTCGGCACCGTACATCATAACAGGTAGGACGCATTGGTTAAAGACTTTGGTCTTCAGGCATTGCGGTAGTGGCGAAGAGAAAACTCGACGTAGCTTGCCAAACGCTGCCCAACCCACTTGGGTTGGGCAGCGTTTGGCAAGCTACGTCTCAGTAGGATTCAACTGGATCCTGCGGTCGATTTCTTTCTCGAAGTGGTTTCAACCAAGCTGGACTACTTGACCAAGGTAGACATACCCTTGAAAAACTTCGAGCATCGATCCGTCGACATAAACCGGTCCCGGCACAATGTGTTCGTTGGACATAATCTTGGTTTTATGCAAGTTCATGCCGAGGCCCGTCGAGAGGCTTCATTTAGGCTGTGCAGCATCTCACTCAGCTCTACCAGGCTCTCTGCCACGATGTCGATATCCTCGGCAAACCGAAGGTGGGATATGTACTCGCCATTAATGTTTATGCCCCGTCCAGTCCAGTCCAGCGTCTTAAAGACGTCCTCGAGGGCGTTGGTAAAGAGCTTAGGGGATATTACATCCCCTTGCCTCACCCCTCTACAACTCAATGGGGCTGGTTTTACTGTCCTGGAGCTGGACGGTCATAGTCGCCGTGTCGTACAAACATCTCAACACCTCGATGTAGCGCCAAACGATGCAACACCGCTGCAGAACTCCCTCGAACTTGGAGGTTACGGTTTTGCCATTCGCAGTATTGAGTTTCAACAGATGAATTCTATCAAGCTGGCGAACGAAGACTTTGATGCCTCGATTCTGTTTAACCGCATCAAATTAATTTATACTCGATATACTTCCGATCAGACATGACGAAGTCTATCTCGTTTCTTGTCACAGTATCGGGGCTTCGCCATGTCCACTTTGTATGAGGCTTTTTCTTGAAGAAGGAGTTCATTAAGCAGAGCTCCTGGGACTCCAGAAAGTTGACCAGCATTTGCCCCCTGTAATTTCGGCGCCCCACGCCATAGGGCCCGATTTTCCTTTCGCCGCGTTCTTGTACTCCCACTTTGGCATTAAAATCCCCCATAACAACGCTGTAGTGTGTCTTGGTGGTATGATGTACAGCCTTAGTAATATCTTCATACATGGCTTTGACTATGTCATCGCAGTATGTTGAGGTCAGCGCATATACTTGTACCACCTTCAGAGAGTACCGTCCTGTCTGTGACCCTTAATATGAGGTACGCAACCCCTGTCGACACACTCCTGATTTCTACAACGCTGTTAGAGAGAGATTTGTTAACGAGGAAACCGACACCGCCCTGAAAGGACTGATCACCTTCTCGAAAGTAGAACAGATTGCCTGAATCAAGGGTTATCGTGTCCTCCCCCTGTCTTTGGACTTCAGACAATCCCAAAATATACGACCTAGTTCTACTTCGAGTTCGGTGATGTGTTGGTCCAGCCGTAGAGAGCGTCCATTGTACGTAGCCTGGGTCAGTTTCTTGTGGTAGCCGTTTGCCGTAGCCCGGAGATTCTTAGCACCCCCTGCCCCGCTGTTACTGACGGACTGCAGGACTACCGGGAACTGGGGGCCTTTTATTCGTTTGTGCGCTCATTGGGTGGTATTTGGCCTACTATTCCGCGCTGGCCAGACGAGTTGGTATGGTTTGGTTTCATGTTTTCCATCTCTTCGCAAAGATATTACTCGCTTTTTGCAATTTTCTTAGTCGCCTTTTACGACACACAAGGAATGAAATGGGGTAGTGCCACTTGTATTCTTTATCCGTCACTACACGGACAGTTTATTAACAAATTGGTTAGTATTTCTTATAGACAGCCAAATCAAAACAGAAAAATAGGTACTACTTCATGTATGCCTACGATATATTTCGTAAATAGGTATTTACAAAATGTAAACACACAATACAAATAATTGGACATTTGTGCTAATTGTACCATAGTTCTCGAATGTTTTGCATTTTAAACATTTTCTAAACAAAACACACAAAAATCAAAAGCCTCGGCAAACTAGTGACACGAAGTTGTAAATGTTGTAACTGACAAAGTTAATTGTGGGAAAACTGACATTTGAAAGGTGATAAAACCGAGTAATGTCAAATAATTTAGACATTTGAAATTGACAAATGAACGACAGCATAGTAAAAACCAAGTAAATGGGATATAGTAATAGCTTGAATTCATTTACAATAAAGAAACAAAGCAACTGTTATTCAGTTGCTTTGTTTTACATTTGTCATTTTACTTGCTTTATTTTTACGTATACAAATTTGCCATTTTGACAATTTTTAACAATCCAAAAACAAAGTAAAGTTGTTTGATTTTCTTATAGCCATATAAAGGGGCTTAAAAAGAAATTTATATCAAATGAAAAGCCAACTAAATCATTTCACAATGTAAAAACAATGTAATCGACGTGCAATTACTTTGTTTTTGCTTAGACATTGTGTTTTACTTTGTTATACCGTAGATATGTTGGACAAGTGCCTGCAGTTACTTTATTTTACAAAGTTTTATCTCCGAAAATAAAGCCTTTTCGATGATTCTGTGAATGTAGCAGTGTCCGTTAAAGCCAAAATGTTCCAAATATGTAAAAAAACTGATTTTGAAAAATATGTTAGTTGCTTTGTTTTTCCGTAGCACAGCCGAATAGTTACAAATAGTTTTCTGGCGTCTTATCTCAAGAGCATTCGTATCACACAAATCTATATAATTATGTCAATGTGCCTATCTAGTGAACAGCACTCAACGCTGACCAAGCAGTGACTAAAAGGATTTATGAGAAGTAACATTACCCATAACAAATTTAAAGTTTAAAACCATTGTTTGAGGGGCAAAATAAGTAGTGTATGCTTGCTTGCAAGTTTTAAAAGAATGCCGGCTTTGCAACCTGCAGCCAACAGTATAAGTACACTAATAAATAACTTAGCTTTATGAGTCCTTATTATAAATTCATAAGAACGTTGCCAGGACTACTGTTTTACAACGGTACAGAAATGTGTGCAAAGAATTCGCATAAATACTTCACTAATATACAACAGTTTCGATGATGAAACGACATCATTGGGATGGTTCCAAGACCGATCATATAACTCAGTAATATGGCGTAATCAATGACCCAATTTGTGGCACTAGTATACCACGGAGTCAATTATTTATCAATAATGACTAGAGTCTATCTAATAAATAGTAACCAGTTTAGTAGAGTGACTATGAGTATCTAAGGTCCATATCATTTAAACTTGTGTGGTTGCTAATCTGGCTATTATGAACATGTACTTCAAAAAAAGCCCAACACCTTATCACCTATTAGGAGGCACGTGACCCAGTTTGATATCCTACTACCTAAGTAGTAAGATATCAAACTGGTACTAACTACCTAGGTAGTAGGTACCATAAATGCTGACCATTCAAACGCCATAAATGCTTAAGGTACAATACATTTTTGAACTCCCCACTCAAGTACCCTTACAAACGTAATCAACGTAATATATCTCAGTGCTCATAGAGCTGCGTACTCTAAGTCGGGGCGAAGCAATTTCACTCGCTGCTACCAATAGCCACTTGTGTCACGTCACCGCTCCGACCGCAAGATATTAGTATGGATGCGACGATAAAGGCAGGCGTGTGCCAGTTAATTTAGTATTACGTCCCTCAAAGACGCATTTTGACCTATTTAATAGAAATTTCGTGCGTGCCTTCAGAGCGCAAGACACCGCATTTTCGTCGTATATTAGTCTTGGCTTTTAGGTTATAGGCCGTGTAAAAGAAAGGTCCGGTCGTATTTCAAGGTTGGATAGTAGGATGAACACTACACAAGCTACATAATTAATAATCATGTCTTTGTTAAAGTCTCACCGATCTTGTTTCTCAATTTCACGCCTTTTTTTTCTTTTTTTGGTGTCGGTTTGGCAAAACCAGCATGGAGTCCCTCCGCCCTGGGGGAAAGACGAAGGGGACTGTCAGACTCTTACTGATTAAAAACCAACCCGTGTTCTTCATGTACTCGTGTGTCGGAGGGTCAGGTATCGCCGAAGCATTCGTCGCTATCCCCCGACGGGTATTGGCCCGCTAGATGGTCAGGCGGGCCCCGAACAAAACCCCTTGGCGGCGGATGAAGGTGTTGGACTCCGCCGCTAAAACACCCAGCGGCCGCAGAGGATAGGGAGGACGACAACCTGGCAACACCGCATCTCTTCTTCCTCTGCGGCCCCACCGCGCCGCAACAATGGTGCGCCCCCATTTGGTCGCGGGAGATAGGGCGCGCGGCAACGCAACACCGACACGCCTCTTCTCCCGCGCCCACGCCCGACTGGGAGGGACAGACAGAACTGTCTCCCACACCCGCACCTTTGGACACATCCTGCGCAGACCCCTCCAAGCCCACGCGGAGCGTCAACTCCCGGGATCTCTTTTAGCGCTTCACCGCGGGTGTCCAAGCCACGTTTACTGAGCCCCCTCCCACCACGACAAGGTAGAGACCCCACGGGGGGGACAATTTCACTCCTACGTTAATATATTTAATTTTATTTTTTTGATATACTCTACAGGATGTCTGCAGCTAAGTTCGCACATTTAATTTAATTTTTATCCATTTCTGCCCGATCCCATGGGCAACTTGGAAAATCCCTTCATAGTGTACGCCTACCGTCCTCAAGGAACATACATATGTAATGCCAAATTTTTTATTTATAGCTTAATAATTTTCGCTGTGCGTTGTCTGTCAGTCAGTCAATTACGCATAAAAACATTTGTACAGACAGATTTTGTATTAATTAAGCTAGGATATAATTATAGATACCGTTCATTTTATTTAAAAAAAATGCCGTAGGTTTGTAAATAAATGGGCGTTCGAAAGGCTTAGTATCCCTTGTTTCTAAGGTTCTCTTAGTTCTAGAAATTAATCTTCTATATATTAAAAGAATTTGTGTTTTATAATACGAGTCGGCCAGCCCGTTCTACCCAACCGATTCGCATGTTTTTTTTTTTAAATGAAAGCTCTCGCTGCGTAGATTTGTCATCAAGCATTAGAAATTACCTAACTTGCACATTCATCAAGTTATATGCATGAACAGTTTTCTCCCATACATTTTTTACGTTTTCGTAGCCGTAGTCAATGACTTTCTGCTTCTATATATCTGGTTCTCATTGAGGTAGGCTTTTCGTTATAGGCCTAAAACACGCGCTGAAAAAAGCTCTTTCATTTGATGGTATGCTCATTTAAATTGGGTAAATTTGAAGGAATATAGGTGTGGACATTGAACTTATTTTTCAATATTTTCCTATAAATTTCTTAAGATTCCATTGCTTTCTCCCTACATGGACGGTTCTTAATTCAAAAATATTTTTATGGCATCTAATAAGTTACTTGCGGTAACTGCCAGGAAAAAACGTTATGCCTCCTTAAGGTGACCTTGCCATACTTTCATACGGGTGAGTGTGGTGGTGTGTAAAATTATATCCGATGTTGCTCAAATTATCACTATAGTGAATTATCGCTGATGGCAGGTAATATTCCCCGAATGTTACCAGTTAACCCTTAATGTTGGGTGATCTGATTTTTCGTGTTTTAAATTACGGACTTTCTTCGGGCATCTTATTTTTTTTATGTGGAACATATTACAGCGGTTCATAGTACTATTGTCATATAATTATATTATTACAAGTGGTAGTTATGAAAGAAATTGTAGTTTTGGTAAGAATAGTAGTTTTGAGAGAAAAGGTTTGACAGCACCGGCGGTTTTGGTAGAAATGGTAGTTTTGAAAAAATGGTAGATATGATAGAGTTAGTACGAATAGTAGTTTTAATAGGAATAGTATTTTCGGTAGGAATAGTAGTTTTGGTAGAAATGGTATTTTTGGCATATATTGTAGTTTTGGTAGCAATGTTACTTACGATTGCTACCAAAGCTACCATTCCTACCAAAACTACAATTTCGACCAGAACTATAAACGTCATTATTACATTTCTAAATTATGATGGATTAATCACACCCATACACAAAACAAAATAAATCATGCTTCTCACAGACATATTTAGCTGGATAACAGAAATAAAACCTATTTTCTTACTTATAAAAAAAAGTTGTTTTTCTATGTTTTTAATTTTGATAGAAAAATATTGACATACTTAAAGAAAAAAGTGAAGTTAGCGTAAGTTAGTTACTTAAGTTTCTGATTTAATAGCGTATTTTTTGTGAGTAGTTGTGTTTTCAATTATAATTATGGTTCTTGATAGGAAATTGAAAAATGCTCAGAGAAAGTTTGAACAAAGAATCTTGGTTAAGGACAAATCGCTGTTGGAGAATTGGTACCGGATGGTCCTCCTACTGCTAAAATAATACGGGTGGTAACAGGTTCAGATTTCAATAATTCTACCATCAACAATTTTATTTTCAAGTGATTTGCATTCTTGGTGACGGTAATTGCTTATGCCGCGTAATTTCTTATTGTTTATATAAAAGTGAGAATAAACATTATGAAATTCGTTCGGCCACTGTTGATAACATAGTCAATAAGTAGGTATATAGTAACTTGATTGTTGGGGACGAAGCATATGGCCAGACCATTACAAATGCATCAGATTACAAACGTGTGATGGGTGTCAATGGACAGTACGCAGGGCATGCTGAACTTCAGAGTGTAAGTGAGCTATATCCCGAGTGTCAATTCAGAGTTCACCTGGAAAACAGTAATACGATTACTGACTATGGTATTGGCGAAATTGTTCATAACTTGCTATTTTCTGGGCACCTGGACGAAGGACATTACAGTGTTCTAATGGAAAGAATGGTAGAGCAGCACAGTCATATTGAAGAACTTTCTTTCGTCAATGTTCAGTTATACATATTATATATATCCCTATTGCGCGGCAAACTATTCAGTAATGCCAAGGTGGAAATTTCACGATACCTAAGGTGCAACGCAAATTCAATGTTGTGAGAAAAGAAGTTTTGTGATATATATATTTTTGGTTAGAATATCATCTTTTTTTTTCAAGCCGTGTGGTTGACGGCATAGAATACAAGTGTCACCACCCCCTATCTTCCCGTGGGTATCGTAAGAGGCGACTAAGGGATAACACGATGCAAATAACATCTTTGCGTAGAGACGGAAAACTCGACATCAAACCCTATACGACTGCCTCGTTGGTCTCGCGGCATAAATGTGCGCGTGGGATCGGGAGGTCCTGGGTTCGATTCCTGGGTCGGGCAGTGTTATTGGGTTTTTCTGTCACGAAATTCTCAGTAGCAGCACGGAGTTTGGAAATGTGCCCGGTACGGCAATAGGCTCGCCCCTTATTACGTGGGACTAAAGTATATCTGGCGAAAAGTGGGTGTAGAAATACACCTCTGCCTACCCCTTCGGGGATAAAGGGCGTGACGTTATGTATGTATGTGTATGTATGTAATATCATCTTTTTACTTATTAGATAAGGCCACAATGTACTCATAATACCTATAGGTAAGAGCTTTTTTATAATATTAAAATATGCTGTGGAGCAGCACGGGTCCTCTAGTTAATATGATTTGTTATTGGAATTCCATAAGGTATTCCATCGTTTTTAAGTTGTTGTCGATCTCTTGAGGTTATTTTCAACTAAAGACATGGAAAGCACCTTGGTGGTATTTTGTCATCACGAACTTAGCATTATGATAGTTACCCCGGAGTCCACTTACTAGTCTAATCAGATTTGTCTGAATATCAGCTTGTCTAAAGAGCAACTTCCGCAAACCAAAGAAATAAGTATAGTATTCCACGGTTTAGACTTGTGTCAGTTTGTTTAGAGATAATTAGAGAAGACAGATAGTTAAGACCTTCATGACAGTCGGAATCGACGGCTTATCTTGCTCGCTGAGCCACGGGTAAAGCGATAATTAGCAATTTACGCACCTATCTTCAAAAAGTCAGTGGTGCGAGCTCGATACTGTTAATATCTGCACTAGAATATTGCTGCTTGTTATCCTGCTTGTTATCCGTCAGCAATTACTATGTAGAATAACAACAGAACACATCGTTGCAGTGCAACACGTCTCTGTTTTTCTTAGTTGCCCTCGGGATGTATTCAAATTGAATAACGAAGTGTGACAGCCGACCATTAGTTCACGTGCGGCTCTAACAAACGTGTCCCTGAGTGCTTGGCCATAGTAGCGCGGGCAGCCCGCGCGCGTGCCGCGCGCGGCGCCGCGCGCGTCTTCATGTGTCCGTAGTGGCGCGTTTGCGGGTGCGGTGTACAGTGTTTGTCAAATTTAGTATTGTGACGGATCGCGGTAAGATTAATATGAGTTTTCAGTTAGATGACGTTAGCACTCACCATAGTAACACTCTGTCAATTGTTCGCCAAATTCGCAACTATATGATAACAAGGCTATAGCCGTGCGGATGATACAACCGTCTCACGGTCTGAGGGCGTGGGTTCAAATCACATTTACAACTGCTATAAAGAATTTTGATTTTTATGAAATTTGGAAAATGTTTTGAATATTTAGCAAACATTAAAAAAAAATATTTTGGATAAAATTTGGAAAATTCTAGTAACTTCCGGAATGAATGGAAGGGTTAAAAAGAGATATGTGGTAATGTAAACAAATAAAACAAATTAGAATTTATACAGACACTTTGCATTTTTAAGTTCATCATTATATAATACTTACCAGCCTTTGCCCGCGGTTTCGCGCGCGTTGAAGTCGGGTTGACATAAATTTACTTGCAGTCTCAAGCTGTGTGTGACTCCTGATTAGTCTAAAGAGTTCAGAAATTCGGTCAGTATCCATGACATTATCTACCATTATATATACCGAATAGTATTTATGACCTTATCTACCATTATATATACCGAATATATAGGTATCTATAAACACTTTTGCATTTATAATATTAGTAGAGAAAATCGTTTCAGCCGTTTAAGCGTAGTCTATAATTATTAGTTTATATGCGCGAATAATATAATCATCGTGCACGATATGACAATATGTATAATGTGACAGTACTGACAGATATACTATATATAGATAGCACATACGCAGCACTCAACTTACAGCGCCTATCTGTCTATCCGTTTCTATGTCACAGCCACTCTATGGCGAAACTATTAAGACTAAAAATGTCAAAATTGGTAAGTAGAGTTGTATTCTGTGAACCGCTTCACGATTTATATACAAAAAATAAATAAAAATATCTGTCCTATACTAGCGGGGTGTCTATGGAGATTTTTAAATTAAAATTTTGCTTCCCAAAACTCTTGGTGCTCAATATCAATAAACAATATCGATATAGAAATACTAAGGAAAGCAGTTATTTTTGCTGGCGAAAAATTGATAGTGATATTAGACTAGGGGGCTATGTGATGCTTATGTTAAGTGAATCCCTCTACTACGTTAACCTCGATGAGCGAGTTCGACTCGCACTTGATTTAATAATTACTCATAATATCATTGCTCATAAAAGTTTGAGATCCGCACGCTCCGCATTGTTTCCCGCTTGCCACCCGCGGATTCACTACGGACACTTGTATGAAAGTCCTATAGTATGAGTTGCCCGCGTGTTTCCCGCGCTGCACAGCTCGCGCCGCTCGCCGCGCCCGCCTTCCTACTACGGACACTCCTATAGAGTTCCATATGTTTGAGTTTCCCGCGTCGCGCCCGCACCCGCGCCCGCCTTTCACTGTGGCCGAGCACTGAGTTATGTGCGAACAAATCCCGCAATGGATGCGTTGTACTGATATTCAATCCGCACGAATGTTTCGCGTTCGACCTATAGCATGTCCAACGAATGGTTTATGGTTATTGAATTTGTGTTAAACCATTATACGATTCTGAATACTGTTGATCCCGACATTACGTCTAGCTAACTGTTTATCCAGCGGGGTTGAAAATTGCTT
The DNA here is from genome assembly GCA_944739405.2 of Euclidia mi. Classification (NCBI taxonomy): domain Eukaryota; kingdom Metazoa; phylum Arthropoda; class Insecta; order Lepidoptera; family Erebidae; genus Euclidia; species Euclidia mi. The sequence continues at coordinate 24,914,393 of OX123187.2, forward strand.
TCAAACTGCTAATGGAGAATTAAATAAATAGCTTTTGAAACGTCGTCTTTGTTCAAAATATCAATATTTTAACTCAACTGCCACAATAATGACGTATAATTAATTAAAACACTGCCTTTGACTTGCAGAGTTTGCGTAATTCGTTTATTCTCTTGTGTTGGATTAATCAGAATTACGGTTTGGATACAAAATAATATGTTTTTAGCTTTACAATTCAATGTTTCCAACAACTAATATTTCTGTAACGCGTAATTATTTTATTTATTCCTAGGATGACTGATGACCTGAAGAATGATTTGGCCCCGTTACAAAGAACCGTACGCGTACAAATCACGCAAATTTTTTATCACACACACACGCCTAAAGCCGGTCCTTCAAAAGCTATATATTTAACAATGAAAGCAGTAACACTATATAAGTGAAGAAAATCAGTGGTTTGATCGCTCTGCCAGTGGCCCAATCAAGTGGGAAGCTTACACTACAGAACGGTAACACGTGCCGCGCGAGTTAAGGAACCCCAATCCACTACAATTAGCTTTGTCAGCCAATAATATGCTAGAATGATCATGTACCAACAGAGCATAATTATCTAGGACATGCGTCATTGATCATACGAGCTGACTTAACATTATATTAGTATATAAGCTTGGTATTTTAGATAATTAAAATAATTACTGTATTAGCTGTAACTCTGTCGAAATAAAGTATTTTTTTAACTTCTTTCGTTGTGAGTCACTTAATTGGCGCAGCCGGTAGGATCTCTGTAGTCAGTCTGTCGCGTATACAAATCTACGAAAAGCAGCCGACGTCCGTTTCTACGGTTTAGCAGAGATCTCCGAACAAACAAATTTATTAAGAAACCACTTCGGAAAGGAGGGACAGCAGCAGCCAAGCAGTAATTCTGGAAGCATGAAGATAGCTGCGGTATTGTGAGTAAATCTCTTCACCTTCCATTCAGCACTTCCATTTGTCTTCCAAACCTTGTGATAAGTCTATGTTGTGTTTATTATTAGGGATTAGACAACGCCGTAATTATACTTACGTAGATCATAGCTATAGCAACTAATTTATAGAGATTTTTTTTTCTATTCTAACGTAAAATATTTCATTTTATATTAAATAATTATATCATATAATTCAAAATGGAAAACATAAACCGTGTCCCACAGGAAATGGTAAAAATCATACCAGTATTCAGTGGCGATGCGAGAATATTACCCTTATTTATTAAAAAATGTGAATACATATTAACCACCTACCAGGGTAGCACAATACAAAATGAATATTTATTCCATGTCATAACGAGTAGGCTATCAGGTGAGGCAGCCAGCTTGGTAGGCGAAAGAGACTCTATAGATACGTGGAATGAGTTAAAGGAGTTATTAAATCAACATTTCGGTGACCCACGCACTGAAGAATGTCTAGCAATGGAGTTAGAAACTTGTAGAATTAATAAGGGCGAGAGTTATCTGGATTTTTGTCATAGGATACAACACATGAGAAGTATTTTATTTGCGAAAATATCTGAAACTATTGTTGACGATTCTTTACGTAAGGCAAAACAAGTTATTTATAGCCATAGGGCGATGAATTTATTTCTATATAATTTACCACCATTTTTAGTTAGATTAGTTCGTTTGCGCAACGTTTCCACCTTAGAAGATGCGTTAAAAATCGTTTTGGAAGAACAAAACTTTCAAACCGTATACGATTCCAAAACAAACGACCGTCGTATTACAAATAGAAATAATAGATCTAGTTTTTCTAATCTTAATAGTCCAAGGTACGATTCACATAACATGCCTAGTACTTCTAGTACTGATGACTTCAGTATTCACGCTGGACCTTCAAAACCTCGGTCAGAATCCGGGGATAGCATCGCTAAGGATGGGAGCAGCAGTGAAGAAGATTAATTATTGGACTATATTTAAGACTTTAGATTTAAATTCGGTAGATTTACAAGTTAATAATAATATTAAGCATTTTAGAGATTTAAGGTCTAAAATAAGGGAACTTAAGTTAAATAACGATACACTAAGAATAGAAAATCAAATAGAATACTTAATGAAACTTACGCAAAATAGATTACATCAAATTTTACCCTCAAATAATCGCAATAAACGTGCTTTATTTAGCCCATTAGGATCATTTGTGAAAGCTATTTCAGGTAATTTAGACGAAAATGATGCTATTAAGTATGATAAAGAAATTCTACTTATACAGAATAAAGAACATGTAGTCTAACGTAAAGTATCTTCAATGCAAAAAGCTTTTGATAAATTAGTAAATGACTCGGAAATAATTAATTTTAATGTTAAACATCTGGGTTTACAAACTAGTAAAATAGAAGATCTAGAAATAAAAGAATCTAAATTAAATAGCCTATTTCATGTGTTTTATGCTATGTACCAGATTCTAGGTAACTTTCGAACTTGTTATGAAGATATCCAAGAGATAGAGACGGCTATTGCCTTTAGCAAATTAAATGTGTTGCATCAATCTATTATCAATAGTACGGAATTATATAGTATACTAGAAGTTATTGCTAAACATGCTAGAACAATATATCCAGTTAATAAAAATAATTTGTTTAAGTTAGAACGTAATATTATAGTTAAATCTTATAAAAATAACGATAGGTTAGTTTTTATTCTAGAAGTCCCTTTAATAGACGAAAAGACATATAATTATTACAAGGTTATCCCTATTCCTATTTTCCAATCTCCAAATACCCTTACTATTATTCCTAAATACCCCTACCTAATGGTGAATAGATTGAAATACATACCTGTAGAAAACGCCTGTGAAGAAATAGAAAACGGCAGATTCCTATGTGACGACAAAAACTTAGTCCAGTATCCAACAGAAACCTGCATTGAACAAATTATGCTAATAAAGAACAACTACAGCAAATGCATAAAAAACCACATCAAGATCGAGAGAACCAAGGTGCAGGAAGTAGCTGATAACCAATGGTTGGTTTATTCAGAAGAAAACCTGATTGTCTCTGAGAACTGCAACAATGAGATACGCAAATATTGGAACTATATGGCCTTGGAACCTATATGGCGACACCGAGCCAACAATGTGAAACACAAATAGGAGAAGTAACCATTTCCGCAACTACTAATGCCACAGTTTCTAGTCTCCAGCTTCCGATGATCCAGATGCCAGAGCTGCGATGCGACATCCAGGTGAAAACAACAAAAGTGGACCTAAAGAACGTGGACTTCAGTGACGTAAAAGAAGTGTTACAAAGTGCAAAATTCAGTGAAAGTGATGATGACACCCAAATAGTAACTATAGAGATAAGCGTTTGGACTATCTGTTTGTACATAATCATCATAATTACTACCATTGTTTTTCTTATATGGAAATTTAAACTTGTTTTTAATCAAAATTTCCCGCAGCCATCTGCAATGACTCCGGATAATTTCTCTCTTAAGGGGGGAGGAGTTAAAGAACCCCAATCCACTACAATTAGCTTTGTCAGCCAATAATATGCTAGAATGATCATGTACCAACAGAGCATAATTATCTAGGACATGCGTCATTGATCATACAAGCTGACTTAACATTATATTAGTATATAAGCTTGGTATTTTAGATAATTAAAATAATTACTGTATTAGCTGTAACTCTGTCGAAATAAAGTATTTTTTTAACTTCTTTCGTTGTGAGTCACTTAATTCGCGCCTGCCAGAGTTACGAGAAAGTTCCTTATTGCTTCCCGCCGTATTCATCTCACCTGCCGATATCGTATTCTTTGAGACTTTATACGATTGCTTCCGTATCTGGCGTAAGGTTTTAACAAGGTAGACACGTAATAAAAGATTGTTACTACAACAATTGATGAATTAAACTGTGTTTTGTTTGTCAGGCTGAGGGATTACCCCAAAACTGCTTTACTGGTTTTTGAAAGGACAGGTCCAAACGGCAACTGTGAGGAGTTACGTAGGCCATTAAATGTTTATTTTTAAAAATGTCTAGATATTACTGCTTAAGAATTCATAACAATTTATTTAATGATTTTGCGCCTAATAAATCCTTTAAAGTATAGAAGAAGTCATTACACAACAGTATTATAAATTACGTAATTTAAGATGCCTCGCTCAATACATGTCAACGATGCCACTCGTAACTATCTGAAATGTGCTTTCAGAATATTATTGGATCGCATGACAGACGATGACAGTATGGAAATATGTAGCTGCCTCAAATAGCTGGTGTTGATTGATTTAAAATTAATTACAGTGCAATTTAATATAAGTAATGAGTGAGTGTATAAATCTTGTATTATTACACGTTTCCGGAACTTACACACATATTACCTACTGGTAATTGGCTTCTTTCCTCCGCCTAGGGTTCAGCAGAGGGGTATCCCGAACTTCTAGAAGCGCGGATTGACCACGCTGGCCAATTGCGACTCAATACTCAATGTTTTATTGTACTGTACACTCCATAAGTTACATAAGGTGTTACAATATGACAATATAAGATACATTATGGACCCTGTAGGGCACGGCAACATATAATAATGTAGAAGAGAGGAGGGTGCTATTTTTCAACTTTATTATAAAAAAAATCTATTTAAGTTTATTATTGCACTGTTTTATCAATTACTTTTAGAATATCTGTTCTGTTTATTTACTATCAATATATTATTATTACCCATAAATATATAAGTATTGCGGTATGTATATAATTGTGTACTTATTATATATGTAGTAGATATAATATGATATGTGTACTAACTATAATGGTAATATAACTTTTTATTAGGTACCTATGCATTTATTGAAATATATAATATGTAGTTATATTAAATTATTTATTCTCAGTCTTTTTATGATTATTTGAATATCTATTTTAATTACTCATATATTTATATTGCATATAATATGTGTACTTATTATACATACAGGAGATATAATATGATATGTGTGATATCACACACTTTGTATTATTTATAAAAATATGTATGTAGTTGCATTCAATTATTTATCAGTCTTTTTTGTAATTATTTATATACCTATCTGTTTTAATTTGTGTACTTATAAATTATCTTAGGTCCCTATCGTCAAAGAATTCCTTTATATTATAATAGGCTTTATTTATGAGTATTTGTTTTAGTTTATTAGTAAATGTTATTTATTTATTTATTTATTTTTATTTGGAAAACCAACAGCTTTTTACAATTTGACATAAAAAAAGTATTTTTAAGACACAGAGAGCCAATGAAAGGTTTTCACGCTTAATAGAGTAAGATCCCAGAGCCGCCAGACCTATGTCATTTTAGCAAAGCTGAAATTTTGAGGATTATTAGTATACAATCTTGTTAAGGGGTATGCCGACCCACTAACTTTAATGCTGGGCCATTTCACAGGTAGCGCGAAGTAAAGGTACCAAAAAAACATACTTACTTACGTTAAAGTATCAAAGCTGGTATTCAAATTTGTGTTTAAAAATACTGTCTTAAATTGAAATTCATTATTGCCAGACACTTTCCGTGGGCCATTACTTCTGTAACGGAGCGTATGCTAAGGTTGTCATTGTATAAGCGTAAGCTAAGTATGTCGTCACTATATAGCCATGTACTTTAGATTTACTCACGAGTAGCTCTAAGACAGTTAAACTAAGAACAGTATTGTGAGATCGAAATATACGGATGTGCTACATGAACCCACTGACTTTAATTGATCTAGAACATTAGTGCCGTAACCCAAGGTCCCTCCTATATTTGGTGACCCCGACACCCGCGTTCTAAAACAGTATTTTGCAGTGAATAGTTCGAACAGTTAAATCAGGAAGATGACTACTCCGTCGTCCGCGGTTGACCTTGCAGCGATATCGCTAACTTCCAAAATCCCGGAGTTTTGGGTAGACTCACCCCGCGTGTGGCTTATAAGAACTGAGGCAATGCTGGCGCCACAGAAGTTAGCGGACGAGGCCAAATACGACATCGTTGTCTCCAAACTATCCAAGGAGGCGATACAACAAGTTACGGATTTGCTGATCGATCCACCGTCTACAAAAAAATTTGAAGCATTGAAGGCTCGCCTGTTGACCATTTACGAGGAATCCAAAAATCGGCAACTACAGAAACTCATCAGCGAAATGGATTTAGGCGATCAAAAACCATCGCAACTTCTGCGTCGCATGAGAGAGCTAGCCAAGGATAAGATACCGGATGACACACTGAAAATCCTTTGGCAAGGACACCTACCTTCTCCGATACGCGCAGTACTAGCAGTTTCGGACACAAAGGACCTTGACAACTTGTCGATCATAGCCGACAATGTCTTCGAGACCACGCGTGCAGTACACGTCACTGAAGTAGCGCAGCAGCAGCCGAACACGTCCAAGGACACAGAAATGATAATGGCGGAGATAACGAAGCTAAGCTTGAAGATAGCTGAAATAGAAAAAGTTGGCAGATCCAGACAACAATGGAATCAGGGAGGTAATCGTTCACGTTCTGTTTCACGCAATCGAAGTCGTGATTCTTCGAGGCCACGTAGATCACCAGAGAGTCCTGACTGGCTATGTTTTTACCACCATCGCTTTCGTGCAAGAGCATTGAAATGCACTGAGCCATGTGCATGGAAGAGCAAGCAGGAAAACTAGCAGGAGTACGGACTGCGGCGGAGGTCTGTACTATATCGCCCTACAACCGCCTTCGGGTCACAGACCGTAATAATGGACTACGCTTTCTCGTCGATACTGGCGCAAATATTTCGGTGCTACCGCGTGACAAGCTAGCGAAAAACCTACGGAACAGTGAGTGCCAAGAATATACATTATATGCAGCCAATGGGACTAGAATAAAGACATACGGTACGAAAAGTTTAGTGCTAGATTTAGGCCTACGTCGAGCATTTCGATGGACATTTGTCATAGCGGAAGTTCATCAACCAATTCTAGGTGCAGATTTCTTGGCCAAATATAAGCTATTAGTAGATTTAAGTAAGCATAGGTTGATTGACCAACTGACAAACATAAATGTTTTAGCTTCTATCGTAGCCAGTAACGATCCGTCAATCACGACCGTAGATGTAAGTCACCCTTATCATTCCCTTTTAGCAGAGTACCCAGAGATAACTAAACCGCTTTCTTTTAAGGAGCCGCCGAAGCATTCTGTGTTCCATTTTATAGAGACCAGCGGCCCGCCGGTGCATGCGAGGGTCAGACCGTTGCCACCTCACCGCTACGCTAAGGTAAGGGAAGAATTTAAATTAATGCAAGAAATGGGGATTTGTAGACCGTCGAAAAGTGCGTGGGCAAGTCCTCTACATGTTGTTATGAAAAAAAACGGTGAAATACGTCCCTGTGGCGATTACAGAGCACTCAATGCAATTACAAAGGCAGACCGCTATCCTATACCGAGGTTGCATGACTTTACGTACTTATTGGCTAACAAAACAATATTTTCAAGGTTAGATATTCGCCGAGCATATCATTGTATTTGTGTACACCCCGACGATGTAGAGAAGACCGCCATCACAACGCCGTTCGGATTATTCGAGTTTCCGCGCATGACGTTCGGTTTACGAAATGCCGCGCAGACTTTTCAACGGTTTATGAATCACACCGTCCTTGCAGGTCTAGATTATGTGTACTGTTATATAGATGATATTTTAATATTTAGCGACCCTGACGACCATGAAAACCACTTACGAGAAGTTTTCAGCCGTCTGAACGAGTTCGGTATCACTATTAACTTAGAAAAATGCACATTCGGTCAGTCTAAGGTTGAATTTTTAGGGTTCGAAGTTTCTACACAAGGTATTCGACCGCTCAAGGACAAGGTTGATGCCATAGTTAATTACCCTAAGCCCGAGACTATTGAGCAGCTTAGACGATTCCTAGGCATGATTAATTTTTACCGCTTACATTTGCCACATGCAGTAGAATATCAGGAACAATTAAATCAATATTTGCAAAATTCAAAGAAAAAAGATAAAACAAAGATAGTTTGGACGGAAAAAACCAGCGATGCTTTCTCACAGTGTAAGACGAGCTTACAGAGCGCGGCGACGTTATCGTTCCCGTTACCCGATACCCCGTTTGCGCTCATGAGTGACGCGTCCAGCACGTGCGTCGCAGGAGTCTTACAACAATTTGTTGATTCTAAATGGATACCTTTAGGTTACTTTTCAAAGAAAATGTCTGCAACTCAAGTTAATTACAGTACCTATGATCGGGAGCTTCTGGCAATTTACCTCGCGATAAAGTATTTTCGAAATATGATAGAAGGTCGCGAACTAATAATTTTTACTGACCATAAACCTCTTACGTTTGCTTTTTCTAAGGTTAATAGCGATAACGAATTACCGAGGCGCGTAAGACAATTATTATATATCAGTGAATTTTCCACTGACATACGTCACATTGATGGTGAACGTAACGTAATAGCTGACGCGTTGTCCCGCATAGAGACAGTTACCAGTCCCACGGTTTTAGATTATTCAGCAATCGCTCGAGCACAGGCTAGCGATAAGCAACTTGTTCACTTACGTACTCGTAGTTGTTATAATAATTGTAAGTTGATATTCAAAGACATAACAATGCCTGGATGCGACCTACCTGTAACGTGTGAAACGTCCACAAATAAGATTAGACCGTACATACCTGAGCAATTTAGGAAGTTAGCTTTTAATTCCGTTCATAGCTTAAGTCACCCAGGAATCCGTACTTCGCGTAAGCTAGTAAAGGACCGATTCTTTTGGGACAATATGAATAGTGATGTAGGTAAATGGGCCAGAGAGTGTGTTAAATGTCAGCGCGTTAAAGTGACTAAGCATAATAAGTCAGAATTAGGCACTTTCGCGGTAGCTGAGCGATTTTCCCATGTACATGTTGACATTGTTGGGCCACTTCCTACTTCGCCACAAGAATACCGGTACCTGGTAACGATGATAGATCGCCAAACTGGTTGGCCGGAAGCCCACCCAGTAAGAGACATAAGCGCAAATTCGGTTGCAAAGGTCATTCTTGAGCAATGGATAGCGCGTTTTGGCTGCCCTGCTAAGCTGACAAGCGACCAGGGCAGACAATTTGAAAGTAGTGTTTTTAGAGAGTTAATGAATCTTTTAGGCATTGACAGGAAACGGACAACTCCGTACCATCCGCAATCCAATGGGATGATCGAGAGATGGCACCGCTCACTGAAAGCCGCTCTCATGGCTAGACTAGATTCCACTAGTTGGGTCCAGGAACTGCCCATAGTTCTTCTCGGCCTTAGGAGTTCTACAAGGAACGATACCGGCATTAGTGCCGCCGAAATGACTTTCGGTACAACATTACGTTTGCCAGGTGATTTTTTTAGCGATTCCAGTAATAGCATTTTAGATCCATGTCAATATGTTAAAAGTTTGCGGCACAATATAAGTAATTTGAAACCGAAGCCGTCCACACATAGGGATGCGCGCACATTGTTTATACACGCGGATTTGGATAAATGTTCACATGTTTTCATACGTAATGATAGCGTTAAAAAATCATTAGTACCTCCTTACGACGGTCCATTCAAAGTGTTAGAAAGAAAAGATAAGGTTTATCTTATTCAGCTGCCCAACCGTACAGTTCACATATCGATTGATCGGTTAAAACCCGCTTTTGCCAGTACGGAACAGGTACAGACAAATAATTTACCCATTAAGCACGTAGATACTAAGTTAAGTAATTCTAGTAATAAGTCTTGTAGAGATATTTCAAATAGAGTGGACACGAGCATAGCGAGTAGCGATAATCGCTCTTCGGACGCTACGCAGACCGCGGCCGCGCGCACGACGCGCAGCGGCCGAGTCAGCAGAATGCCCGTGCGATTCAATTTATGAGTAAGTATTAGTTTATAATGTTATAATTATAAGTTATCATTGCGGAAGCACGTCTTGCACGCACATTGTGTATTTATAGTAAATTTGCAGTTTCATTATGGGTAACACAGTTGCCAAAGACGAAATCGTAGTGGCCGCGGCCGCTGCCGAGGCCAAGGAACCTGCACAAGTAACGTTGATCGAATGGTCCACCGTGTTTATTTTGATCGGCATCATTGTGATTTACCTGATATGTAAGCAATGTTTTTCTGGAAGCAGAAAGTGGTTGTCCAAGCAGATGCAATCACTGCAAACGACCGCTTTAGAAGCCGCTAGATACAGCTTTAGACGAAAACGTCAGGGAAACGAGAATTCCCCGGATGTCGAAATATAATTTTCAATCTGTATTTTTGTGTATTTTGCTTTAGAAAAAATGTAGTGCGTAATTATTGTTCGTGTGCATCTACCTAGTTTAACTGTGTTTAGTGTGATAAGAAAGTTAACGTAAGTACTTACCTTAGGTAATGTATCAACACCTGCTGTGTTTACATGTTATAACCAGTGTTATACTGAATATTATAAAATATGGTGTATTGTTGTATTGTATTGTACCATGATATTATTGTGTAGGTACTTATTTTAATAATGTAAGAAAATGCAAATATTTTCTAAATTTTATTTTATTTTGGTTTGTATAACGGAAATTGCACATGTCTAAATTATAATATTATGAGAAATTTAACTATTTTTTTTAAAGGGGGGGTTGGTGTAACAGAGCGTATGCTAAGGTTGTCATTGTATAAGCGTAAGCTAAGTATGTCGTCACTATATAGCCATGTACTTTAGATTTACTCACGAGTAGCTCTAAGACAGTTAAACTAAGAACAGTATTGTGAGATCGAAATATACGGATGTGCTACATGAACCCACTGACTTTAATTGATCTAGAACATTAGTGCCGTAACCCAAGGTCCCTCCTATACTTCTGCCAGACGCCTTGAAAGTTACTTAAAAATTAGGTAAACTACGTCATTTTAGCAAAGCTAAATTTGATATAATGTTACTTTAGATACTATTTTAAGACCCTTCCGAAGCAGCCAGATCAATCCGAAGGGCCATTCGTCTAGCCAGACACCATGGAACTTTCCCTGTGAGTGCGAGCGTGCGGCCATTATTCATACGCATTCATACGCATGAATGCGTGTGAGCACACTACATTGTCCCAATAGACTGTAGAAATATTATTTTGGGTATTAATATAAGAATAAAAGTGTAAAATATATTTTTTCACAAAAAATATATTTGTAGCGGCAAGCTACATAACACATATCACAGCGCCATCTACCCAATGACGACGGAACTACTAAGACAGACTACTATGCGTTATGTAGCTTGCCGCTACAAATATATTTTTTGTGAAAAAATATATTATCTCATTCTCAAGGTTACCGTTCCAATCGTTCTCCTCATTCATTAACTTTTCAAAGTATGTCCTCCATCTTTCTTTTATTCTGTCTTCGTCCATAAGAATCGCTCCTGTTTCGTCTTTCATGCACTTAATATGGCATACATCCTTCGCCTTTCTCTCTCTAGCTTTAGCCATGCTGTATAAATATTTATGACCCTCGGGTTTTTCAAGTAACCCGTACAAATGGTCTAGGGCTTTGGATCTAGCAATGGCTCCTTTTTGGCTCTCTTTTTACATTCATTATATTCCTTCTTCTTACTTTCTTCTAAAGATTCATTTCCTCCTTTCATCAGCTGCCATTCTTTAAACCTTGCTTTCTTTTCCTTAAGTGCATTCTGTACCTCTTCTGTCCACCACCACGTGTCCTTATCTTTCATACGCTTCCCTTTCGACTCTCCTAACACATCCTTTGCTACACACTTAATACATTTACTCATCTCTTCCCAACACTCATTGACACTAATATCATTCATATCGCTCATTTCTAACATCTTATCTACCACTCTATCTCTGAATTTTTCTACACATTAATTCTTCTCTAACATATGCCATCTTATTCTTGGAGTCAATTGCTGCTTGGTTCTTTGAGAGGGTATTCGAATCTTAAGTTCGACCATCAGGAGCCTGTGCTGCGAGACTAAATCTTCTCCTGGTACCACTTTACAGTCCTTGACCTAGTTGAGTCGATTACGTCTTAGCAAGAAATAATCGATCTGGGTCATGTGGTGGCCGCTGTTGTATGTGATCAGATGTTGCTCTTTTTTCTGAAACCAAGTATTTGCAACTGCTAGGTCAAAAGCGGCAGCAGCTTGGAGAATTGCTTCTCCCTCACAATTACGGCTGCCGAATCCCCAACCTCCATGTACTCTTTCATAATCTTCACTTGTTCGTCCCACATGTTCATTAAAATCTTCTCCCACAATAATCTCTTCATTCTCCGGTATATTCGTCATCATGCTATCGAAATCCATCCAAAACTTCTCTTTCTCACAATCATCACACCCTACCTGGGGGGCATACACACTTATCAGATTTAGAATAATACCTTGCCACATCACTTTCACAGCAATCAATCTGTCATTAACTCTATTTACACTTATCACGCTATCTTTCAGATTTTCGTCTAACACAATTCCCACACCATTTCTTTTGCCATCACTTCCACAATAATAAAACTTGTATCCTTCACCGATCTCCCTAGCTTTCATACCTTTCCATCTCGTTTTCTGCAAACATGCCACATTTATTCGTCTTCTTTTCAAAACACTAGCTAACTCTCTAGCTCTTCCAGTCATCGTACCTACGTTCCAACTTGCATACCTCACCTTTACGTCACAGGCTCGCTTCTTACGTTGCACTCGCCCAGAGTAGTGCAACAACCCTTGCATACTTCTCGCAGGTGCCAGGTGCTGCCCCTGCGCATCGCTTGCGGGGAATGCCCTAACCCTATCACACTCATGTATACACTTGGCCATACTGCAGAAGGTTTTGGCATGTGTTTTACCAGCCGGCCGCCTGCCTGACGCCAACCCTCCTTGGGAATGTGATCGTTATAGAGGACGGTGATAGGAGATACGTGGAAATGGATAGGATGGAATGACGAGGAAGAAGGGAATTGTAGGCGGGGGTACTGTAATCACTGGACGGATATGGGGTAGTGACTACAGTAGCTCGGAGAGCCGGGAGCGCGTACCCGAAGCCCTGTCTAATGGTCGGACAGACCAATAGACAGAAGCACTCCCTGATTGGACATACGCATTACAAATCCTAGTAATTGCGATGCCTTAGCAATAACGTAATTTATATGTTCATCAAATAACAATTTAGAGTCATGGATGACGCTAAGATCACGTGTACTAGTGCACCTTTGAATAATATGCCCGTGTAAGGTATAATTCGAACGAAGGATCTTAGATTTTCTACTGTAGGTAATAACCGAACACTTAGATGGATTAAACTCAAGCTTATTTTCCGTACAGTAGCGCTCTAAGCGAGTAAGATCCGATTGCAGATCAAAGGCATCAGCCTCTGATGACATGGCCTTAAAAATTTTCATATCGTCTGCAAAAATTAATATCTGTGAGTAACGGAAGCATTTCTCGATGTCATTTACACAGACCAGAAACAGCAACGGTCCCAACAGAGAGCCTTGTGGCACTCCGCTGGGGACAACTACCCATCTGGAAATGTAATTATTAACCACAACAGCCTGTGACTTGTTAGCCTGTGTCTAGATATAAGACGAGAACCACCGAAGAAGGTCTCCTCTTATTCCGGCGAGTTGTAATTTGCTGATTAGCGTGTTGTGGTCAATTCTGTGAAAACATTTGGTATAGTCTATGTAAACAACATCGACTCGACTTCCCTTGCTCATTGCTTCCGATATGAATTCGTTAAGAACGATTAAATTGGATGTAGTAGAGCGCCCTTTCATAAAGCCGTGCTGGAAGGCACTAAAAGATGTTTTTAACGCTGCCTGTAAATGTTTATAAACAATTCTTTCAAATAGCTTGGCCAATACACATAATTTTGAGACCGGTCTATATATCCGATTTATAACGTCCACTTTGGACCCTTTTTTGTGAATTGGCGTAATAAATGCCGACTTCCATATTGCGGGTACTATGCATTCAGAGAGGGATTTTCTGAAAAGAAGAGCCACGGGGACCGATATGGTATCGCTACAATTTACCAAGAAGATAGGAGGCAACTGAACCGGCCCAACTGATTTAGTGAGATCAATCTTCTTAAGAAGAGAGCTTACTTCTGATTCAAATATCTGAATATTTGCTATGTCAGCTCGTGAGTCACATCCTTCATGCTGATCGATTGGTGCAACTGATTGACAAGGTTGCAAATAAGTAGAGTGGAAATATTCAGAAAATACGTTACATATGGCGTCACCAGTATTAGCAATCGTGCTACCGTACCTAACAGAGGCGGGTATGCCAGCTGTTTTCCTATGTGTCTTTACATACGACCAAAAATGTTTCGGATTATTTTTAATAGACGATTCAACTGACGATATGTACCTAGAATACCACTCGGTCTCTAGACGTTTCACTCTATCTCGCAATAATTTAAATGTTTCTTCATCCGAACGACTAGCGTAAGTCTTATATTTACGAAAAAACTTGTACTTCTCTTTAATTAATTTAATTAATGATGACGAATACCATTTTGGATAGCTACTATTATTAGAAATTTTTAATATAGGTATATATTTCTTTATTAATTTATGGATGATTGTGTAAAAATAAGTACAAGCTTCTTCCACATTCCGCCCAGAAAAACTCTCAAGCCAATTTATGTTACGTATTTCCGAGTTAATAGCACCATAATCTCCTTTTCTAAACTGATATCCAGTACGCGACGCGTTCTTTGAGTACGTGAGATCAACTTTGTCCAATTTTATTAAGAATGGTTTGTGGTGCGAGTCGATTGGGACCAGAGGATCATTACATTCCGACACAGTAACAATACTCAGTAGATAATACTAAATCCAGTAATCTATTGTTCACATTACAAATGTTGTAATACTGCGTTAGGTTATGCGTATGCAAAGTATCAATAAAAATATATTCATCGTTTGTATAATTGTTGTTGCAAGGTGATAATGTTAAATCAGAATTATCCAATTGCCACAAAATGCCACTTAAATTAAAATCGCCAACAATCAAGTATTTATCCTGCGGATTATTTATCATTATTTCATCTAATTTTGACAGATAATTTTTTTGTTGATTTGAAAAAGATGAACCTAAGTTTTGTTTGCACAAATATAGTACGCATACGTATAGGTTAATATGAGACTCACCTGAAGATTGATTGATAGGAAGCGAGATCCATAAATCTTCCGCCGTAGAATTAAAATGAGTAGGTAAATTAGCACAAAGATCCTTCCGCACCGCAATATGCACACCACCCGCCGCGAGTTTGGTTTGTAAGTTCGTAGTCCATGTCGCGACGCCACACAAAATAACGATTATCGAATAACTTTGAGTCCGTTACACTGCCGGTTAACCAAGTCTCCCTTAAAACGATTAGATCGTATGAAGCAATGCATGCATTTCAATAAAATGTGTTTGTTTTGGAGCGAAGTCCTCGTACATTTTGATAATAAACACTTAATTCACCGCGACGGCATGAAATAAAGCTATTAGCAGCCATTGATCAAATAAGCTAACAAAAACAGTTAACAATTTATTATATTAAAAAATTTCTTGCACGAAGCAATAAAGTGATGGTGACACATAATTATTATTTTAGAGAAAAAAGGTGAGGGTAGATAACAATAAAATATGTAAGTGAGCATGTAGACATGCACATACATAGACTTCCCTTTCCAACACAACATCGCCAATACTGATACTCTTAGAGCGAGCGAGACAACCATATAATAATGCATTTTTTACTAACATATGAACAGACACGCAAAATATAATGTGCACACATATATTTA
The DNA here is from genome assembly GCA_944739405.2 of Euclidia mi. Taxonomy (NCBI): domain Eukaryota; kingdom Metazoa; phylum Arthropoda; class Insecta; order Lepidoptera; family Erebidae; genus Euclidia; species Euclidia mi. The sequence continues at coordinate 24,930,141 of OX123187.2, forward strand.
TAATGAAAGTATTTTGAACAGAGATACTAATCCTTTTACAAACTTTTACATTGATTATTTTAGTTACCCGCGAGTAAAAATAATTAAATTGTTTACTTGTAAATATAGAAATTAAACTTAAAGAAAGATATTTTAAGCAAAAATTTATTCAATTTTATTTAAATCTTGGGTCTTATTTACTATGAACGTACGGGATGTTTCATTTTTCCTAACATGGATTTTACCAAATTTGACCCAGACGAAATTATAACTATTAATCTTAGCCGCCTCTCTTGTTTTATTTAACGTTTTTGACTCAGAGCTAAGGTGATCATTGATGTAAACACGTTGGGTCGAATCTTGAAACCCAAAATCACTAGCTTTTAGTATCTTGAATGCTCGTGCTGATGCTATAAACTCTTCTTTCACATAGCGATTGATGAAGCTTACGATGATAGATTTGTCTTTGGGGTTATAAGAGGGCACTCGCGATATATAATTAATTTGAGTTTTAGGAAATGTGTATCCATTGTTATTAATCATTTCGACAATGTTGAACAAATTTTCGTCTTTCTTTTGCGGGATGCCTTTTATTTCCACATTATTTAGACGTGACCATTGTTCGTTGTTCAGCAACTGAAGTTTTGTTTCACATAAACCGGAATCTAAAGCCGTATATCTAACTTCAAGATCTTCCATATTTTTTTCAGCACTCGATAGCCTCAGACTGAACTCGTCAATCTTGTCACTGGCGAACTGGCAGGCAGATTTAAGCTCTTTGAACTCCTCCTTTATGTCTTTTATTTCATTCATTATTGATGGCAATGCGTTAAGCTGCAACTTAATGTCTCTAATTTCCTTCATCAAGGTTTCCAGTGTTATCTGAGACTTAGTAGACGTGGGGGCAGGTGAAGATGCTCTGCAAGGTTGGCATTTCCATGCTGATCTGCGTTTAGCTCCCAATTTCTTCCAGCCTGACTCTGTTACCCCAGCACAGTTAAAATCCATGTATTTCCCACAAGAGGCACACTGCACACCCTCGGCAAAATTGGTATTGCACACATCGCACTTCATGATGATCAACGATTAATACGGTTGAAACTCCAAACTCCAAATAAAAGGTTGACGATCTATGAAACGGATTTCGTGATGTAGATACGCGTTGCTTATACAAATATCCGCGCAGGATTGAAGATTTATTTCTATGTTCTTCTTTTAGGGCTTCTGGAAGTTTATTATAAATTTTGATTGACATAACATATGGGCTATTGGAATGGAGAGTCATGTTAGGAGTAGGTAACATTAATCGGTTTTTGTGTCTTAATGATCTATTTGCATGCCTGTCTCCACGTTTAGTAAAGAAGGTAATATTGTTTCTAACGAGTTTACATATTTCCAGAATATAGATGCATGGTAAAGTAGGGTGTGGTTTATAAAATACGATTTGCAGCTATCGGTTTGGTCTATGTTAGTTAGAATGCGGATTAGTTTTTTTTGGAGAATGAAAAGAGAAGGTGTGTCAGTGCTGTGACCCCACAAAATAATTCCGTAGCTAAGCTAAGAATATGCGTAGGCATAATATGTAATTAATGATGTATGAAAGTCAGTAGTGTTCTTAATTTCCCGGAGAGCATAAACAAATCTAGATATTTTTGATCGAATTTTTTTTATGTGAGTTTTCCAATTGAGGTTAGTGTCTACAGATATTCCTAATAAACTGAAATCTTTGGCCTGTTCTATTTATATACCGTTGGTTGAAGAGTCTATTTCTAGAGGAGTCTTTTGGTATGGATAGAATGCCATAATTTTCGTTTTACCGTAGTTAATTTCAAGATTATGTTCGTTCATTCATTCTGCAATTTCATCAAAGATATTTTGGAGACGCTCATTTAGCCCATTCGCGTTTTTGCATGATGTAAGCAGTGATAGTCATCCGCGAATAATACACACGGTTCCTTTGTCATTTTCGGGAGATCCTTGATGTAGATTAAACAAAGAAAGCAACCGATTACATTGCCTTGTGGTATGGACGCGTTTATGATTTTTTTGTCAGATCTAATGTTAAAAATTTCTTTAAGGTTGGGGTTTTAATTTTCTATTTCTACATATTGTTCTCTATTTCTTAGATATGATTCAAACCAATTGTGCGCTTATCCTCGTATTCCTATTTTATATATTTTTTCCAGTAGTATATTGAATTGAACTCTGTCATATGCTTTCGTCATATCTAGGAGTATTCCAACTGCATATTGTTTTATTTATTGTATTTATAGTTTCCTGTATGTATTTATAGACAGCAAGGGTTGTTGAACGATGTTTACAGAATCCGTTTTGGCTCTCATCAAAAATTTTGTATTTTTCGCAGAAACGGTATACGCGGTCACACATGGTTCTTTCGAAGATTTTTGAAGCTGTTGTAGTAGGTCGGTAATAACTTGGATCTGTTTTTGAGTTCTTTTTGTGTATTGGTTTGATTATAGCTTTCTTTAGTAGATATAGAAACTCGCCTTCTTCAACTTCGCGACCGAAATATATTGCGTCATAACTAATAAAAAATATCGTCATTTATTTCTCCTGTCAGAAACCTTGGTAGTATTATTCAAAATTAGATCATATCAAAAGATCAATGACACTCGAGTGGCGGAGAAAAAAAAAGATATCGGTAGTAGAACCTTGCTGATTTCAGCATACATGGACAGACTCGACCGGGGCAGTACAAGGCAACAAGTAAAAGTACCGGGGCAACCTGTCTGCTCGTTTGCCGCCTATTACATAAAAATAGAGGCTTATGCTAAAAATACCAAATCAACAACCCCGAGACCTCAATTTGCGATCTAAAAGCCAAGCACCGGATTAACAAAGGCGGCATCAACCAGTTATTGAAGTTGTCGAGTTACCTGTTTGTTTGTAACGTGTGAGCAGCTTACTCCGCCGCGGTGACTCTAGTATTATTCCCTCATCGTTTCCGAGCCCTTTGAGATCACGACTTTACGGCGAAGTAAGGCTGCTACCGCACTGAAGGCGAGTAGCGATGTGAAATAAATTTCTTGAGGTATTTTATGGTTTGGTCTATAGTAATATAAACTCATGTTAAAAGATATATCGAGAAGTGATTTGCAAAAAGATCCTTTTCATTCATAGTCGTCTCAAATAATCTCTCTAACTCTTATATATGTTGAGTTCTACGGATGTTCTACTACTTAGGTTTCTGGTCATACAATTAATAGATATTATTCGTATTTATAACTTAACTATAAGAAATAGTTGAAAATAGTAGACAATATTGCCATTTCCATTACATCTAAGTAAAAAAATGGCAATATAAGTAAGTTGTTAGTGATGAAACAGAGTTCGCTACAAAGCTATCTAGTCATATTCTAGTAATCAGCTCACCGTTAGGAAGAGGTATATGTATATCCGTAATCACTATTTGTTTCAATTCTAAGACTTGGGTTGTCCCTAAAGGAGATATTTAATGCTCTCTTAGCAACGTAAACTGGACAAATCAGTCATATCCTCAAAAATATTGATATTTTAATCAGTATAATATCTGTGCTTTGACAATTCGTTCGCTGGCTGAGCGCCATTATATCTATTACCCCTGCCCATTCATCTTTTTTGGAAGAAAGATGATTAGGATACGTTCCAATTCCATTTCAAACAGGTACCGCATGCTCTCTTACTAGCTTGCCCCTATAGCTTAAAGAACTTTATTACCTACAAATTCAGCCGCGGTACGCTTTTCGCTAACAATGTGACATGGTACACGTAAAGAATAGCTGCAGGCATTAAGCATCTCTTACCAAACGTGACATCAATAATACCTTTTTGCGGCACAAATGTTTACAAAGCATCGATGTGCCTCGTTATCGTACCTAGTTGATATGATACACGGCTGTGAGGCATAATGTGGCACACATTGAGAAATACAATGATAGTTTCTTTCTTTATATTCAAACGCCCCCACACTGTGTTTGTATAATTTGAAACAAAAAGAAAAAAAAACGTGATTCATATAATAGTAGTAGGTATGTTAAATTTAAAAAATACTAGTCGATGATTACTACTCGCTACGCCATTGGTATGTACCAATGGCGTAGCGATCGCCACTTAGAAATGCGCCATGTATTGTGAGCACGATCCCCACAGGAGATAATACTATTGTGTCATTCAAAAATTGCACTTTCGAGCCTGGATGTAACGTGTGTCCATTAATTGAATGTTTGTAAAGACATCCCGAATATATTCCTAAAGTGGGCGTTGTATATAAAAATATAAAAATGCCTATTAGCCTTGTCTCAGTAGGGCTTATACATAAAAGACCGCGATGCCGTACCAAACGACTGTAAGCTACAATATACAATACCGTATTCTTGCTTGAGTTGTGTACAAATTCTGTTCTGATACAAATAAACACCTCATCATAACGAGTATCCCGCAAAATAATTATATACGTAACATAATTATGTAGTACTTTAATGTACTCTTCAGAGTTCGGTTAACAAGCGGAGCGCGCATATAATGAGGGAAATCAATCAAAGGTGAACAGGGCACGGATTGCGATTGATTGATGATTTCGTGCTGAACTTGATTGAGCAATCAGTTGCGAACGCTCTACTACAGGGGGAGTATTTGCGCCCAGGTGTATTGTGAACATACTGTACATACTCCCAAATAATCTCCTCGTTAGCAGAACTTGTGTTGCCCTGGAGATACAAGTTTCTGTGTTACGTATCTTGTTCAGATCACTTTCAGAGAAATTTCTTCAAGACGATGTATTGTGATCATTATAATTTTTATTTTTCCATATTGGATATATGTAGCTGTTATGATTATCCAATATTAAGAGGTCGACGTATCATAGAACTATATTATAATGGATTGATGGTACCAAAAGCCATGTGATCTCAGCGTACCGATAGACACTAGCCAGAAACCTAAAGATATTGCCTGTGCAATGTCACTTACGATACGTCAGCGTTCGAAATAGATAAGTAATTATAAAGAATCAAACAGGAGGAATTGCTGTGTCCCAAATTATATGTATGCAATGACGTATTATAATATAGACGCGCCATACTCCCATAAAGCGGCTCTGAAAAACGCCTTTACATAAGAATAGGCAGGGTACATTTTACTTATTTCTATAATAATCTTATTCTTTAAGTCTTATTTATTTTAAAATAATAATATAATTGATTAAGTTTAAACAGTATACTAAATTAATAACACCACTTACACAAATCTCACAATAATAAATTAAAATTCAAATGAGATCATACTTAGATCATATATTAAATATCTAGACTAGAATTAGTGCTTGGTAAAGCCAGTATTGAATTTATGTGTCAGAATTAAAATGAATGTCAAATTGGTAATACATGTCAAGATTAAATTTCAATATAAGAATACAATGTCATAATCACAGATCAATAATAAGTTATGTCATAATAAAAAATTGAATAAAAAAGAAGTCATAAAATATAATTCAGTTTACTTAAATCATTCTGCAACTTTTCCTTCAAGGAAGTCTGATATATTATAATAACCTTTCAATAATAAATAATTTCTAAGTTTTGTTTTGATTTGTGTTGTATTTAGATTTTCTATGACTCTGGTAATTTATTATAAATAACAGGGGCCATACAGAACACAATACACATTTTCCGCATTAGTGTAGTCTTTGACTCATGTAAGCAGAGTCTACTGTTATCTCTTCTGTTTCGGGGAAATATATCCGATACTTGTGGGAATAGATCCCTATTTGTCTTGACAAATATAGCTATTTCTAAGATATATGCGTACCTCAAGGTAGCGTAATGGGACCGCTCTTGTTAATTATATATATTAATGATTTGCCACTTGCAATTAATTACCCGATGACGCTATTTGCTGATGATAGTACAGTTACTATATCTTGTTATAATGACAATATCTATGAATTTGACATAAATAATACATTTAATTCTATTAATACATGGCTACCGAACAATAATTTGAAGATTAATTTGAAAAAAACTAATATTATGCATTTTAACCAAAGGACAAAATAATCACCCAACCCCAGACTAACGTATGAGGATACCATCATATCAGAAGCAGATTCATCTCGTTTTCTTGAATTGGTTATTGACAAGAAACTGAATTGGAAGGATCATACTGAAGGTCTGTGTAAAAAAATAAGTAGCAGAGCATATGCCCTTTACAATCTCTCACACGTTGTAAATTCAAACGTACTATGTATTAACTGCATACCATGGTCTTGTTGAATCTTTATTAACTTTTGGCATTATCTTTTGGGGTAACTCGACAAACAAAGAAATGGTTTTCATAATGCAGAAACGGTGTATTCGCGCAATGTTTCGCCTTCAGAGCACTGATAGCTGCCAGCCACTATTTAAAAACTATAAATTCTGACACTTCTGTCATTATATATTAAAGAACTAGCAGTATTTGTTAAGAGCAATCCGCACTTGTCTGTGCTTCCACGCTTGTCTGACAAAATCACACGCAGTCGACGTGACGTTGAACGATTATGCATACAGTTTTCAAAAACTTCCTTAATGCATAGCAGTGTTCTTTTAATGGCACCCATTATTTATAATAAAATACCAAATAGTTACAAAAATATAAATATTAATGCATTTAAATCCAGTCTCAAAAAGATGTTAGTCGACAAATGTTACTATCACATTAATGATTTTTTAAATGATAAGTTTTGACATTTTATTCCTTTTAATTATATTCTATGGCTATTTCTTTTCTGACATTTTATTGTTATTTTGATTTTATAATTTTTGTGTGACTATGGGACTTTTACCTGTATAATTATTATTTTTATTTTTATGCAAATATTGTATGCTGTGATGGCAGGACATATTAGAAATAAATTATATTATGTGAAGATCCCCTGTATCTGTGTTCCACAATAAATTATTTGATTTGATTTATCTTTGTATTTATATCAAAGTTTTTGATAAGGTTGCGTCAATGACCATGGCAGATGATTTAATTTTTTTTCGCTTTGCCAAATACATGGACCTCTTTTCCTGATCAGCGCCGGTTCTCTAATTAATAACCAGACCCCTCTGCTCTTCTAGACCCTAGGGTAAGGCTTCAGATGCACCATCAGCGAATACTGCACATCCTAGTATACGGTGGCTAAACATGACCCCTGACCGAAATGAAAAAGTACCAACAAATTAATTGACAAAGGACTATGCATTCTTGTTGCAAACGGGATTAGTCTTGTATGCAACTTACTATTACCTTCACGGGAAGGTAGTGCAGGCCCGTGCCTAGTTACACAAGGCACGGGCCTTGTGTAACTAGGCACGGGAAGGTAATAGTTGTTAGTCTCAGCTGTCATGAAGATCTTTGATAGTCGTTATGAGGAGTCAGTACCCTCGATTATACTGACTCTGATTGAAGCCATGGAATATCACTTTCCGATTGGGCTGGGGCTGACTGACAGCAGTTGCTCTGCGAAATGCTAATAGTCTGTCAAATCTGGTTAGTCCACTGCTCCAAGGCGAAAATCTTGAATCCAACTACGATAATACTAGAATGATGATGATTTCTGTAATTTATCACTGCTGCTCAAAATAGGCTTTGCCGAACTAGAGTTAAATCCAGCAGAAACTCTGTTCTGCAATCATACGAGATTCAAAATGTTCAATAAAACTCTACAATTCACACACAAAATCCAAACAGCAATCTCCCTAGATTGCTGTTTGGATTTATGTTGATTTGTCATCTATTGTACTGGATATGTATACAGGATAAGACAATACGTTTTAATTCATTTATACGCTTTTGCAGTATTGTTTGTGTGAACATTCTGCCACTATCTTGCGCTTGAAGCAATCTGATTATTTTATTGCATTAACCAAATCAGGACGATCAAGCGCCCGTCGCTTCAATGGTTTTAACATTTAGATTATTTGCCAAGCCCACCAAGAAAACAGGATAAGAAAAATATAATAGCTGTTCTATCGCTTTATACCGATGCAAAACTTTGTACCTATAGCTTGATCCCTACCAACGGCTGTTATATTAATTTAAATCCGTAATCCACAAATACTGCGTCACCTGTCCAATCACCTAGATTTTATTGAAACGACATGAAAGAAAGGATTATCACCTTATATGGGACATTCCCAACTCAGGAAAAAATGGTGACCTAATTACAAACTCGAACGTGTCGTCCGTGTATTTGGAATAACATTTTCAAACGTATTTAAATAAGCATATGTTCGTTTATTTATTTATACTTTATACATACAGCTATAGGTACAAAGTATTGCATTGATATAAAGTGATATAGCAGTTATTATATTTTTCTTATCCTGTTTTCTTGGTGGGCTTGGCAAATAATCTAAATGTTAAAACCATTGAAGCGACGGGCGCTTGATCGTCCTGATTTGGTTAATGCAATAAAATAATCAGATTGCTTCAAGCGCAAGATAGTGGCAGAATGTTCACACAAACAATACTGCAAAAGTGTATAAATGAATTAAAACGTTTTGTCTTATCCTGTATAAATATCCAGTACAATAGATGACTCCAGTTGTACGTAGCTACAGCTACGAATGTATATAAGAAACAACGTCCGTACTAGAAATAATCAATATCCTGAATCTTATGGTACTTTATAAACTAAGGGTCACCAGTACATTCAGCCTCGAAACAACAATTGCCGGATCACGCAATGTATAGTCCCGTATCGAACCCAACACCCTGTGTTAAGCGAGAAGCAGCTGCTTAAACAACCTCGTGGTGGTTACATATTATACTCGCAGACAACTGTATCGTATCTTGAAGCGAATGTGAGCTGTACATTTACAACGTTTCTACATCCGCAAAACCCGCTTTCAATCACCCCCTAGTTACAAATAGTAACCCCTAGTAATTATCGATTTTAAACTTTCGCGATTTGTATACATCATAAAAAATAATTTAGCAGGTCTTAATCGCGTAAACTTAACTTATTTAAGGAATAAATACCTATTTGTTTCCAACGTTTCACTCATCTTGCACCGAACGTGGTCGCGGAAAGTTTGATGAGAGCTCAGCGACGTCTTGTGGACTACACTTATGACGTCTACACACTGTTGAGATTTATCAAGACGATAATGAATCATGACGCTTCACTCAACTTCACACGTACATTTCCACGCTATTCAATGTAATAAAAATACTTATTCCAATATACGAGTATCTATGCCTGTAATAGAAAAACCAAAACATGTAATAGAATCGCTAAGTACGCAACTAAGAAGATTTCAACCAAATCGAATCAAATATGAATAGATGTATAAGGCCTGTTACATAGGCACTTAGAGCCAGTATTTAAATTACAATTGGAATGTAATATTTCTTTTGACAGTCATAGATGTTACTCTTTGACTTAAATTCAATAAAGGCAGCAATAGCCTAGTGGAGTAACCAACAATCGCGCCATGCAGAGGGTGTTGGATTTAAACACACGGTGTACACTAACTTGCCGAAGTTATGTGCGTATTATCGCATGACTCGGGTACCATGCTAAACTGTCCCGCTTATCACGAAGATTTTTGATAGTCGTTATGAGGAGTCAGTTTCCTTGAATATAATGAACCTGGTCTAAGCCCTGGATATCGTTATACTGGAAAGCGGACTAAATTGGTTAGACTAGAAATCGGACATCGGGCTTCAAAATTCGCCATCGTTTAGGCTGACTTACATATATATTCATAGATCCTTTCCAATGCACCACACTGCTACAAATATTATTTTCTTATGGTAGCAATCGACCAGATTTGCATTACCAGAGGTGTCAATAGTGCGATGCCAGCCTATTAGGAAAATGAATAAGAGGGTGAGGGAGAAGGAAAAGAGGATGATGCTTTGGGCACTCACTAACTTTTATGAAAGGCAACGTATAGATAATTTACATCGATATCGCTATCCCTTCGGGTTGCGGAGGTCACACAGGCAGTCGCTTTGTGGAAAAGCTTCAGCCAAATCCGGTTGGACTAGTAAGCGGACCCCAGATTGAAATTGGGATAACGCTAAGAGGATGATAGATAGATCCAAGGACGTGGTAGTACTTCCGCTGTCCAACCGGCCCCCTTATACTGAAATCAGCAAGGCTCTACTACCTAAGCTGTGTAAAGGGATCATAATAGCAAACCATATGTGTACAGCTTAACAATATTGATGGATGTATGTATATCATTACTTTATTCAACGCCAGCGCGACTTATTACGAATTTGATATGCGGGAATATAATTGAGTTAATTAATGAAATCTTGACTTGGTTGACGTGCGCAGATCGAGCCGTGCGTAAAGTATTCCCTAATTGAATGCTCTCTTTATCTATCGTATTTACATAATTCGAGGGTTTGTATGTCACCCTCGTTTCACATGACATAAGCCACAATGCCCAAATGAGAACCGTATTTCTATCACTCGAGAGGTATTTTTTAAAAGGCACCCAGCCCGGTTTCACCGTGAATAGGGGACTGTATCTCAATAAACTATATTGGCCTGTCAAGCTATGTGTCTGTTGACTACACGGTGCCTTAACATATGAGTTATATTTACTTCATATTACCTCATTTCAGCATTCATTAGACACGTTATACTAGACCGTAACAACAGCGATTACATAAAATAAATTAATAGAAGAGACTGATTACTATGCAATACTTACGTAGCTTTTCAACTATCACAATAATGACATAAATAATTTTATTGACAATTTATATTACGTTTACGTCATTACGTTTTATAATATCTTACAATAGAGTTTAATATATAAAATCAATCAATCAGCCTATCGCAATCCACTGCTGGACATAGGCCTCTCCCAACACGCGCCACAGTACACGGTCCTCAGCCTTCCGCATCCAGTCTGTCCCAGCCACATTTTTGAGGTTGTCGGTCCACCTAGCCAGGGGCCACCCTATCTTACGCTTGCCGAGGCGTGGTCTCCACTCTAGGACATGCTTGCTCCATCGGCCATCAGTCCTACTACAGATATGGCCAGCCCACTGCCACTTGAGCTTACTGATTCTGTGAGCTATGTCGGTAATTTTGGTTCTTTGTTGGATATCTTCGTTTCGGATTTTATCCTTCAAAGAGACGCCAAGCATAGCCCGTTCCATAGCTCGCTGCGTGACTTTTAGTTTGTGGACTAGTCCTACTGTGAGTATCTACGTCTCGGCACCGCACGTCATAACATGTAGGGCGCATTGGTTGAAGACTTTGGTCTTCAGGCATTGCGGTAGGGGCGAAGAGAAAACTCGACGTAGCTTGCCAAACGCTGCCCAATTATATAATATATTACTCCTATGTAATCACGCGGTATATTAATGGTAAACTTTTAATGAACAGTACATCATTTATATAAATTGAGGGTGCATAGGGTTCCCACCAAGAACTTAGGGTCCCAAGCCAACCTCACCTGCATGTGGTGCATCTGCCGATCAACGGACGAGGCTCTGGCAAACAAAATATCCCGATAAGCGGCAATAGGCTCGCCACCTATTACGTGGGATCAAAACACTGGCGAAAAGTGGGCGTTTCATATGCCTCTGCCTACCCCTTCGGGGAAACAGGCGTAAGACTATGTATATAAATTATGAATACGGTCAAACCGGATAATTTTGAATTATATGGGTAAAAGTAAACGAGCATTATTTTCGTTATTTTTATATTTTTGCATGTTTTTATTAAATCTGAAATACGATCAAAATATGCTCGTAACGCTTATAGTTTAAGCGCAAAAGGCGATTAAAATGTTCATTTTAAATAATACTAGTTGATCATAGATGTTTAAAAGTAGGTATAAATGCGAATTGAGCGGCTAGTGTTGTTTCAAAATGCATCTTTGTCCTGAGTATATAATATTCTAAGCGTAAGCTTAAAGCTGCAAGATAAAAAATTGTATTTTCTTGTTATTAAAGGTTTTGGTTAATACACCAAATAAGAAGATTTAACATTTAAAATTGCATAAAAACATTCACCATTATAAATCACACGGGAAACAGAAACCTCGGAAGAGACCTTCTAACATAATAACTCGTTATTTTTAAAAATAATACATGTGTTGATCTATTTAAATAATCTTGTAACAAGATTTGTCAACATATTTTAATCACGATCTAAGTCAGTGACCATATGGTTCACCCTCATTAACATGGAAACGAAAAATAATTACATTCACGAAAAAGTCGCTTCACGTCTTTGAAACTCAAATTACAGCTTCCTGCAGAAGTTAAAAGATTCTCAAACGTGCCGAAACGATGTAACATTTATTGAAGGTAGGGTTACCACGGCTTCCCCCCCGTAGGATCTCCACCTGGTCGTGGTGGGGGGGCTCAGTAACTGTGGATTGGGCATCCGCGGTGAAGCTAAGAGAGATCCCAGGAGTGAACGCTCCGCGTGGGCTAAGAGGGGCCTGCGCAGGATGCGTCCAACGGTGCGGGTGCGGGGGACAGTTCTGTCTGTCCCTCGCAGTCGGGCGCGATCGTGGGAGGAGAGGCGTGTCGGTGTTGCGTTGCCGCGCGCCCTATCTTCCGCGACCAAATGGGGGCGCACCATTCGATGCGTCGCGGTGGGGCCGCAGAGGAAGAGGAGATGCGGTGTTGCGTTGCCGTCCTCCTTATCCTCTGCGGCCGCTAGGTGTTTTGGCGGCGGAGCCCAACACCTTATTCCGCCGCCAAGGGGGTTTTATTCGGGGCTCGCCTGACTATCTGGTGGGCCAATACCCGTCGGGGGGTAGCGACGAATGTTTATGCGAAGGTAGGGAAACTTCCGACACACGGGTACATGAGAAAGTCGAAAAAAAAAATTAAAACAAAAGGGTTGCCACGGCTTGCATTTTATTGGAATATTTGTATTTAACCCTTTGCAATTTCTATGTTAAGCTAGAAAAATTGTTTTATTATTGATTTTACAATAGGGAATATGCATGATTTTTTATGACTTAAATTAATCATTTTCATCACTATAACACAGAAAAAAAATATAAATAGGTTTGAAAGTAGTCAAATTATTTTGCAAAGTGAAATTGAAAACATTGAATAAAACTGAGACCCTCAAACGCCGCCATTTAACGCGCGCTTTCGATTACGTCACATGGCTGGTCACGTGGTGTGAACTCTAAGCGTTTCAGTTACTTCAGACGTATTTTAAGTTCTAATTGCTTTACAAATTATGGAAAAAGCTAAAAAACATTCTTACTAGTATTGTATGGTACCGAAGTGCTAAAACACTAGTAAAAGTACACCCGATAAAGTGTTCTTTCGTATTCCAAGCGATGTGAATATTCGAAACCTTTAGAAGGTATAATGTATCTCAATTATAGTGTTTATATATTTTTGTCTTCTGCCTCGTTGGTATCGCGGCATAAATTTGCGCGTGGGACTGGGAGGTCTCGGGTTCGATTCCCGGGTCGGGCAAAGTGTTATTAGGATTTTCCATTAGGAAATTCTCAGTAGCAGCACGGAGTCTGGTAATGTGCCCGGTACAGCAATAGGCTCGCCCCTTATTACGTGGGACCTAAAAATTCCTGGCGAAATGTGGGTGTAATATTACACCTCTGCGTACCCCTTCGGGGATAGAGGCGTGAGTCTATAAATAAAAAAAATATTTTTGTGAAGGTAAATTTAGTATTCTTATTATGCTATGTTTATTTACAATGAAGCGTGAATTAGTAGTATGTAAGTTTTATTTCAGCACAAAATTCGGTTTAAAACCAACCAAGCCTAGTTCCAAAAAGTTGAATTAAACTTTCTATAAAAACCTTCCTAAACTTATTCCTAATATAGTATCACACATCATATCATTTTCTGCGCAGCTGGCTAGTCTCATAAAAAGATAAACCGCCGTGGCCGGAATCGTTCGGAGGACAATATTATTATTACATAAAGTCATTAAGTATTTATCTACTTAATATGTGCTAAAAGTAAGAAAACTTATCGTACTTGTGTGTGAACTTTAATAATATTACGTACCAATCATTATGATATATCCGTTAAATAGGAGTTCTGCAGTGATGTTAATGACGAATTTTATGTATTGGTTAGGTATGTTTTAATATTTTCTAAAGCGCTGTGTTCATTTTATGTATAAAAATCTATGTTACAGACTAAAATATATCAAAAATAACATAATAATAGGTACTTGCATGTTAAATTAAGATTTGATACAAAATATGCTGTCATCATAAATGTATCCATTTTCTGTAGATTTTCGGATTGAGCTTTGACTTAATCAGATTCAGTCATAGTCCTAGATTTACTACAAACTCAAATTCACTAGAAATCACCACAGGAACACGGGTTTAAAGTATTTTTCTCGCAAACACCATTAAAACAGTATGAATATCGACGCCGATAAACAGCATGCCGAGCCAGTTGACGTCACTTTTCGTTTTGACCAATGGTGACGCGTTTTGTAAGTTTGAATTGCTTGCCCTTATTTTCCACTTTTAAAACAATATTTTATGGGTTTAAATAATAATTAAATGAAAAAAATACGTTTTGATTATAATCTGACGGTAATAAAGATTCAAAAAAATATGTATGAGACGAATTTAAATTTTATGCATATTCCCTATTGTCTCTGTAGCTAAATAAATTAGGATGACATGAAAGTAAATATTGAGAAAGAAATTCGTAAAAGGTATTCCTAAACACATTTTCCAATATCGACTCCTGAATCGAACATACTCGTACACACAATTGTTGTACACACTACCTATAGATCAACACTGCACACAACCCATACCGACATGATAACAGTAGTAAAAAAATCTGCAACCAGACATATTTTAAGATAAAAATTAGTTCGTATTTGTTATTCCGCGAGGCAACTGTAGCCAAGGGAGTTACGGAGCAAAGGAGAATGCCCATTTTCTTAGGGGCTTTGGGCCCATCGTAAAAATTGTCATATCACAATGGTTAATGCTTTATTTTCGAGATTAATTATTACATTTACATATTCCGTAAATTATTTTAATTTTTACATCCAAGCTTAGGAGTAATTTTATCTTTTCTGCTGAAATAGAGGTTATGTTTTTCAAGTATATTTAGTAGATATGCTACGATCCCTATAGTTATAACTAGCTGACCCGGCAAACGTTGTTTTGCAAATTTTTTTTTTTTTTTTTAAATAGATGTTGGCCGATTCTTATAGATACCGGATAAGCACAAAAAAATTCATCAAATTCGGTCAAGCCGTTTCGGAGGAGTATGGGAACGAAAACTGTGACACGAGAATTTTATATATTAGACTAGCTGACCCAGCAAACGTTGTTATGCAAAATTTTTTTTTCTTTTTTGAAAAGTAGATGTTGGCCGATTCTCATAGATACTGGATAAGCACAAAAAATTTCATCAAAATCGGTTAAGCCGTTTCGGAGGAGTATGGGAACGAAAACTGTGACACGAGAATTTTTTATATATTAGATGTATAATTATAATGAGGAAAACATAGTCAGTTGATTGTCATCTGATCAAGAATTGGAAATGACAGTATGTAAGTGTAATATCAGACTCAACAGGGGTTAGGGTAGGCAATCCCTCCTTGCGTCGTATTCCTCAGTGCTGAGCGTCGTGACCTCCCTTCTTCATCACTTTCTCACGAACGATTTTCCTCTATCTAATCCTGTCTCTGGCGGTGTGAAGGGCATCGTGGACTGTGGAGTCAAGAGTGGTGCGGATCTGGTCGGACCATCGTATTGGGCTGCGTCCACGAGGTCTTTTCTCCTCTACTTTACCGGTCACAATGAGCTTCTCATGTTTACCACCGTCTTTTCATGCAATGTGACCGAAGTATTCTAGGATTTTGCGTACACTTTGTTGTGTGTGTTGCGATACTCGGACGACAACAACGAGGAGATGTTGAGTTCTCGCAATATGGAGACGATGGTCCGAAATGCTGTCCAGGGGATACGGAGCATCTTTCTCCAGCACCACATCTCAAAAGCGTCAATGCGCTTACGGCCTGCGGCTTTTAACGCCCATGTCTCAGCGCCATACGAAAAGTTCGAGAAGACTAGAGTCCGTACCACCTTGGTCTTGGTTTTTATGGAGATGTTACGGTCCCTCCAGATTTTTTCAAGCTGAGACGTGGCGATCTTAGCCATGCCAATTCTCCTGCGAACTTCCTTCTCGCTCAATCCATCGTTGCTGATGTTGGAACCTAAGTATATGAAATTTTCCACTGTTTCCAGGGCCCTGTTTAATAAAGCTGACAATGCGACAAGTCCGACATATGTCAAAAAGTGACAATTCGACAATTTTTCTGTTTAATAAAACTTACTAGCGACAAAATTGTCATGGTGGAAAATTCACAAATATGTCGGATTGTCGCGACAATGCGACATTTTTCTGTTTAATAAAACTTTTTAAGCGACAGATCACAGGTGACAATTTGTCGTGAAAAACTTGTCAAATCTGCTTTATTAAACAGAAAATTGTCATGACATTTTGACATATTTGTAGAATTGTCCGACAATTCTGACAGGAGCCTATACCCTCTGTCGCGAAATCATATTTTGAATTTTGAACGTGTAAGAAAGTGTTTTTAAAAGCTTTACTACAAAAATGGTACTTACATCGAGCAGTGAGAGTAGTGATGATGAATACTTGGAACAAATTCAAACGAGGAGGCAACGACGATCATTTAAAATCAGAATCAACTTCTCCTTCTCAATTACAGATTTCTACTTGAAAGAAAAATTTCGGGTATGTTAAACTACCGTAGAATATTTAATTGATAAAATTGGTCATCGACTTGAACTTGTTACAAGCAGAAACTTAGCACTTACACCGGATAAACAAATTTTATGCGCTTTGCATTGGATGGGTTGTGGTTCACAGTACCACGTTATTGGTGATGCACATGGGCTTAGTAAAGTAACCGTACATCATTGCATAAGAAGGGTATGTGGAGCCGTGATTACTGAATTACTCGGAGAAAATGTTCGTTGGCCTGATAATTGTAACCGAATACTAACACTTTTCATGAGGCATAATGGGATACCTAGAGTATCTGGTATTGTGGACGGTTCGTTAATTCCTCTGGATGCGCCTTATCAAAATGAATCTGCCTTTGTAGACAGAAACGGAAACCATTCAATTAATATTATGGTGGTATGCGGCCCAAACTTAGAAATTTTCTACGCATCTGCAAGATGGCCTGGCTCTGTTCACGATGCCAGAGTGATGAGATGCTCTTCTTTAGCACGGACATGGAAAAGTGGATGGAGACCATTCCCAAATGCAATAATCTTGGGAGACAGTGGATATGGTTTCAAAAAGTGGCTTATTACGCTTAATATACCAATGCAAATACCAAGGACAGCATCACTAGAAAGATTCTTGCGTGCTTTTAAGTCAACGAGAAGATTGGTGGAAAATTCTTTGGGAATTATAAAAGAAAAATTTCCATGTCTTAATCACCTAAGAGTTCAGCCGATAATTGCAAGCAATGTTATAATATCTTGCATTGTTATGCATAATATTGAAAAACGGTTAGGCTCAGATTACTATGCAGCCTATTTAGGACAAGATATTAGCGGAAATAACAATGATACAGTTGTAGATTATAACAATGTGGACAAAGTATTTGATGCGGAAGCGATTGCAGTTCTACAGACATTAATACAACTGTTTGAATGAATAATTTATTTGATTATTTTAATAAATACATGATTGATCATACTTCAAGATTTTCATTCACAGCTCTTTCTAAAACATTGCTACCTTGTTCATTATCACCCGACTGTGTTGTTTGAACAATTTGTTCATTTTGTATATTACAAACGTCAATAACCCGAACGTTTTGTAAATACAAAGGTAGTGTAAATTCTGATGCCTGTATATTCAATTCTTTTTCAAGTTTGAGTAGCTCCAAATCTAACTTATAACATAATATAACATAACATAACATAACATATCTTCACGCCTTTTATCCCCGAAGGGGTAGGCAGAGGTGTATTACACACCCACACTACATAATTATATCTAACTTATATTTTTCTCTTTTTGCAATTTGGAGTTTTTCTTTAGCAATTTCTACTTCTATTTCCATTTTTTGTTTCTTAAAATCCAATAATTCATTTGATAAATCAACTTCAGTTTTAGATTGACGATGTGATATTCTGCGTATTGGATTTTGAGGTTGAGGAGGGGCCGTTTCTGCGATAAAAAAAGGCACGGATACCTGTGTTTCATTTGACCCCGAAGATTCTGGTATTTGAAGGCCATCTATTGCTGGCGAATCCTTTCCAATGATTTTTAGTATCATTTCATCAGACTCGTCATATTTGCATTTTTTTCCTTCCCCAGAACCAGCCTGCACACGATTATCTCTCTTTTCCTGAAAGATTCATAACAATCGAACAAGGTTAAAAATATTAAATTGCTGACTCCTTTATTTATAGTTGGTTAACGTTCTACGTAAATAAATAAAAATTACGAATTTATATTTATTTATATTTTTATTAACAGTCTCACGCCTGTATCCCCGAAGGCAGAGGTGTAAATATTACACCCACATTTCGCCATGACTTTTTAGGTCCCACGCAATAGAGGGCGAGCCTATTGCCGTTACCAGACACATCACTAGACTCCGTGCTGCTAATGAGAATTCGCAAAACCCAGTAACACTTTTGTCCGACCCGGGAATCGAACCCGGGACGTCCGCAGTCGCATACGCTATCCACAGGACCATGGAGGCAGTCCACCAATTTAATAGGTATTTAAATATACTGAAAACATACCCGGGAATCAAACCTGGGACCTCCGATCAGCAGTCGCATACGCTATCAAACAATCGAAGTTGCATTAGTGATTGATTCGTTCTTTTACTTTGATAATATTTTGTCTATTTTACCCTCATTTAGCTTCATAAAAAAATATTTGCAAATACTAGTCGACCAAAAGTTGAATTATGTTGAATTTTGTCACGTTGACTTTCGTCTAGTTGGCTTTGTCGACTAGTATGTCACAAGTCGACATAAATGTCACGACAATCCGACAATTGTCAAAAATATTTTGACCGTGGTTTTCTGACATAATATGTCGAGTTTTATTAAACGCATTTTTGCATGACAAATATGTCAAGATTTCACCTGTCGATTTTTGACATATTTGTCACTTTTATTAAACAGCTTAAGCGCGACAATTTCACAATTTTGTCGTTTTTTGACATATTTGTCGAATTGTCAGGTTTATTAAACAGGGCCCAGGTCCAAAGCACCAGTGAGATCCATTTTCCCGGTTCTATCCACCACCATGACCTTTGTTTTGGACCTATTTACAGAGAGCCCCATCTCCTCACTAACTCGCTCCATCCGGTTCAGAAGTGCAACCATTTCCGACTCATTTGCCGCAAGAAGAGTAGTGTCATCGGCGTAGCGCAAGTTGATAATTTTTACGCCCAATACTGTGATGCCTCCCTCCCAATTCTCACAGGTACGTCTCATGAGGGTGGGCAATAGCGAGATGTTATGGAAATAGGAATATAAAATAATGCCAAGCTCGATTCACTTTATAACATATACGTTATAGCCACAGGCAGTCTACTGCTGAACATAGGCCTCTTCTAATTTGAGTCACAATAGCATTGTGGCTCTATAGGAGGATTCAACCTGAGACTATACTACGCTGGCCAGTGTTATATGTCGAAATTATATTTCTTCGCAAAGATTGATACTATTTGCTTAGTATATTTTCTAAATCGCCTTATACCTACTTTACCAAAACAAACAGCACGAAAAGTACAAAAACAATCACCAGTACGGTAACCGCCAATGATGGAATCGACATTGATTTCATTGATTTTTCCGTAGATCTGACGCGTGATGGTGTTGCCGGAAAAAAATATACAGTGTGTAAAAAGACCCTTAACGAAAACTGAAATCCCATATTGTGCCAATCATTACAAAATTTTTTTACTTCGGCACCAAACCTGGGAAATTACTAGTTTAGGAAATATTGGGGTTCAAAGTTACTATGAAATTTTTGTAATTAGGTACAAAATCGATGAATTTACGCCGCCAACCGTTCTATAGATGTCCTATGCACCCATGTATAAGTAGGGTTTTCGAAAATTGCACGCGCGCACTTTTTATAGTGGATTAAAAAAAGTGTCTCCTTAAAAAATATATCGTTTCCCAGGTTTTATTTTTGCTTAGTATGACTTGGCATGATGTCCAAAATGAGTAGACTTGGTGATGGGTCTTGTGACACCCTGTATATATATATATATATATATATATATTTAGTCGATATCTAAAATCGATTACATTGTAAGTACACTTATTTTTACATTTCAACAGTTAAAACACACTATAGCTATATCGCAAAAACTTACCCAAAAATAATATTTCAATGATAAACGAATTAATATTATTAAATGTATTTTTTATTATTAACATTAATGATACTTCAAAATCAATAATAAACTGGTTATACTCAAACAATCTGGTCATCAACCTAAGAAAGACAAGAGTTATGCATTTTTATCAACGTATAATCCCTGGCAACCTCACCGTTGAATATAATGGACAGGTAGTAGACGCCACAAGTACTGCAAAGTTTTTAGGTATAAATATTGATAGTCAGTTGACATGGAAACCTCAAGCTGAGGAAGTGTGTAAGAAATTGAGCAGAGCAGTTTACATTCTATATAACTTGTCCAAAAAAGTAAGTCTCGAAACTGTTATTATAGCTTACCACGGTCTGGTTGTCTCAATACTGAGATACGGGATAGTATTTTGGGGTAACTGTCGAGGGTGAAAGAGAGGCAATATTCAGAGCTCAGAAATTCTGCATACGCTCAATGCCTGGTATGCATTCCACAGATAGTTGTGTACCTAAGTTTAAATCCCTGAAATTATTAACTTTCCCATCACTATATATTTTTGAAATTGCCATGTTCGTTAGAATTAATCTAAAACTTTTTAAATTAAAGATTAATAATTCAACAAGGCCAACACTTATTAGATCGCAATATAAAAATCGTCTATGCACAACTGGTTTTAACACAGCTTTACTAAAACGGAATATCATGCATATGGGACCAGCTATATATAATAAGATTCCCAATAACATCAAAGATATGACACATAGTTTAATAATATTTAAAAAGAAATTACACGAATTACTGATAAAAAATGCTATTATTCTATAAATGATTATTTAAATGATAATTCCTTATAATTATTTTTCGTATTGGACAAGTGCATAGCTCAATTATTACATTAATCTTTTAACTTCTCAACTACAACTTGACTAGCTGTTATATTATTATGTTTTATTTTTGTATATGCTTGGTCTTGTTTAATTTTTATTTTTATTTTTGTGACATTATTTTATTTCATTTGTATGTATCAAAATGACATTTATATAATTTACTATTTATTCTAATGCCTCTAATTAACCTTGGAAGATGGGCAGGCCTCTGGTATGGGACGCGACATGCGTCGATACCCTTGTGCCATCACATCTTCCAAGTACAGCTGGATCGGCTGGCGCTGCTGCTGCATCAGCGGAGACCCTCAAACGGCGCAAATACGGAAACCTATCTGGTAATTACGTTTTTGAGCCGTTTGGGGTCGAAACGTTGGGGCCATGGGGCCCTAGTGCACGCGCTCTTTACAAAGAAATCGCTAAAAGACTGATCGACGCTTCCCGTGACCAGAGGGCTGGTTTATATTTCGCAGAAAGATTAAGCATTGCTATTCAACGTGGCAATGCTGCCAGCCTTCTGGGCACGCTACCAGCTGACAGCGTTGCGGAGGAATTTCTTGACGCGTCGTAGTCAATTTCCTTTTCTTATTGATTTATTTTTTCTTTTGTTATCTTTACTTATTTAGTTTTTATAATAATAATAATAATAATATCATTTATTCAAGTAACAAGACTCATAATGTTAGTAATACACAAAGCTTAACCTATGTTAGTAATACACATCAAATAAGTAAATACAATTCAAATAATTTGATAAGTTCAATCACTGTTGCACTACATTCCATGTGAGATAGCGCAACAGTGATTCACATTTATAGTTTAGCTTAGGATAGTTTAGTTATATAAGTAGATTTATTTTGTTTGTATATATGATAAATAGCTTATAATTTATTTTTGTAAACTAATGAATGTAAACTATTCTTATGTATGGCTTTGAAAAAAAAAAAATGTCTCCTTCTAATGCCTGCCTTATAAATGAAATGCATATTCTTTCTGACAATATGTTTGATTATTGTTGTAATTTAAATGATTAATTGATAAATTAATTGATTGGCATATTATTATGTTTGTGTTTTTGTATATGCTTTGTCTTGTTTAATTTTTATTTTTGTGACACTATTTTATTTTATTTGAATGTATCAAAATGACATTTATATAATTTACTATTTATCTAATGCTTGACTTATAAATGAAATGTATATTCTTACTGACATTATGTTTGATTATTGTTGTAATTTAAATGATTTATTGATAAATTAATTGATTGTCATAATAATGTTTTTATTTTTTAAAATAATTTGCATGCCATACCATGGTAAAATGTAGTGGATCATATTGTACTGCTAACATCTTTATTTTCTTTGTTACCTACATTATTAGCAAATAAATGAATTTTCAAATATTAAAATTCTATTCTATATAATCGATTCTTTTTATTTAATTTTGAATAGTATAGGTAAAAGCTGGCAACAATTAGCATCTAAATTTCGGAAGTAAAGTGAAAGATTTTTTGATCGGTTAAATTCATATCTATAGCCTTCTACAATGCTAATGTATAAGAAAATATTGGTATATGAGGAATATACATAAAAAAATAAGACACGATTTTGAAAAACATTTAGTTCTGTTTCTGTTCTGATATGACACGGCGCCATAAAAGTGGACCCGTTCGTGGGCTTTCTCCTTTACGTAAGCATGTTGTGGCCCGGCGGCCGAACAGTACAAAACTCGCGAAATCTTTAATATAGGAAAGTGCTCTCCACTCCCTGTTGAACGTGGACTAGTTTCAAATCTCCGCTATTAGATATTCGTCGCTAGACGTACACGGGATAGCCACCTTTAAGCAAAGAGGCTGATGGGATTAAACTTTCCTGCTCGGGTTTGACCCACATAATTATTTTCGCTAAAATATATTTGAAGGAAAACGTTGATACGGCTGATATAAAACCATTATAAAACTATGTATCGAGTCGACGGAAAGTAGAAATGCAGTTTTCTCTAATTGTTCTGTTACGCAAAGAAGGATAATAAATATAAGGTTTGAAATCCTTCCATGACATAAATGCTTATTTTATTTATTCTTCATTGTAATAGGCGGCAGACGAGTCCACAGATCACCTTATAATTAGAGATTACCACCGCCCATGGACATAAGTAACACCAGGGGACTTACAAGTGCGTTGCCACTCATAAGGATGGTTAAAGGAATAGGAGCGGAATGAGGGATAAGAAAAAGAGCCTCCGGCACTCTCACTCACCAAGCGAAACGCAACATTAGAATGTTTACCTACACTGACATAGTTGCAAAAGCATAATTAATAGCTTCGCTTATTCGCGTTATATAATTCAGAACGTGATCAAAAGGGTTTCAACAATATCTTAAAACGGAACTTGTACTACATTACATAATGACAAAACGAAAGGGACTACAGAACACATTACATCATTACACAAATGAATAGCCATTCTGCCTAATCAACCAATTACAAGTGACAAAGGACACTATGGTCCGATTTGCTAAATTACTGAACACACGAACCAAAGGGAACCGTTCTAATAACATCAAAGGCAAATAAATATAGTTCGGGAAAGAATCCTCCGGTTTCTTTTTTCCTCCTTGCCTTTTTTCCTCGACCAAACCTGCAAACGTTTAAACATTTACTTGCTGTTTAATTTAGCAAAATTAAGAATTGTGTTGCTCTATATTTTTATTTATAGACTCAAGCCTGTATCCCCGAAGAGGTAGGCAGAGGTGTAATATTACACCCACATTTCGCCAGGAATTTTTAGGTCTCATGTAATAGGGGGCGAGCCTATTGCCGTACCGGGCACATTACCAGTCTCCGTGCTGCTACTGAGAATGTCCTAACGGAAAAACCCAATAACACTTTGCCCGACCCGGGAATCGAACCCGAGACCTCCCAATCCCACGCGCACAATTATGCTATGAGACCAACGAGATTTCTATTTATGTATAGTACATAAACGAGTTTATTTAAAACACATTGACGTTTTATATATTTTCGTTTTTAATCGCGTCTGTAAACTATTAAGTACAGCTTAACTACAAGGTATAGCAGTTCTAATAGTAGGTATAAAATGCTTTATAATATAAAAACACTGTTTTTGTGCTTCAGAAAATAAACGGGGCTTTGTTTGAAAATGCCAGCTGAAGATTTAAAGGTCTTTTCAGTTTTATTTAAGTTTATTTTCTTTCTTTTAAATGCATTCATATAAGAGCTTGTTTTAAAAATGGTTCTTATATAAAAAATTTGAAGGTTTTTTTTGTTAGGTACTACTAACCAAGCGGCTTGAAAACTTAACGGGTTAATGGTTAACTAGTATCAAATGGTAAGTTTTGGCAATTGTATTTGTATAATGCAGAAGATCATTGTCAAATGTGCCCAAACTTACTTGAAAAATTGGACTTAGCATGAAAAAAGATTTAATCGTCCTAAGCGCAATTGAAAGGAGCGTATTAGGTTTAAAACTTAGTGATCGAATTCGCAACACCGTAATACGCTCCAAGACGGGCATCATAGACGTGGGCATTAAAGCTGCTAAACTGAAGTGGGACTGGGCGGGGCATGTCTGCCGAATGAATCCCGAAAAGTGGACAAGTATTGCCACAAGGTGGAAACCAGAGTGTCGTCGTCAAAGAGGCAGGCCGAGAAAAAGATGGCGCGATGATTTGGACAATTTTATTAAAGACTGGCAAGATATGGTAAAAGACAGGGACCAGTGGAAGAATGTGGGGGAGACCTTTGCCCGACATTGGGACAGCAATGGTTAAAAAAAAAAAAAAAAAAAAAAAAAAAAAAAAAAGCAAGGGTTTGATCACAAACTGGCATCGATTGCCCGGATTGTTTCAGAACCAGGACGCATGCTCTCTGACTCATACTACGACATCAGTCTAGCATAAATTAACACAGGGGACACCAGGCATGCCAACAAAATTATTCGAAAGCCAATCCATTAAGAGGGGAAGGAATGGGAGAAAGGATGAAAGGGGGAGGGAATTACATAACATATTTATAATCAAACATAAATAATTAAAGCAATCATGTAATTACAGCACACATGTTTACCCCAAGGTCCTCAATATTGTATAATCCACCCTTAATAGTTAGACAAAGGGAACTTGCACAAAGTTGTTAGTTGCGAAGTGGTGGGTGTAATGCGCCGGCAAATGTGCCCTTAAGAGGAGATTTATAATAACAAAGTAAAGCCCTCGCGGTGGGTAGTTGTGCTAACTGGTTTTATTCGAAATTGCTTGTGAGGGAAATTGAAATAATATAGTTATTTTTAATTCAAATCACTTTTTAATGTATAAAAGTGAAAGCTATCACTACATACCTGCTGGTTTTGCGTTATCTCTCTGACAAAGGACTATGGGCAAAAATGTATGGGCTCCGTCCACATATACCAACACACATGGAAATGATGAAAATATGTACCTTAAGTATCCAATACTTGATTAAAATACTTTTTTTACTTAAATCCGTGGGATATATAAATAAAAAACAATTTATTATTATTAATTAACCTATATTTTCATTTTACAATCGTAAGTTATTTTGACATTATGGTTATATTACAGTACAAAACATGATTTGGTACCAGGGCAGTCCCAGAAGTATCCGACCTGACACACTTAAAGAGGTTTTTATCTCAAATAAATACTCTTTTTAAAAATAATATACTTCATAAAGTTTACATTTGAAATTGGAACACGTAGCGTCGTTTGTCTTTTGTTTAGTAGCCATCGATAGTTGACGCTGTGAACAAATTTTCAGACATGGAGAAAATTGGCCATCGTTATGTGATACAATACTTTCATTTGAAAGGTTTTAGTCCAACTGATATTAAAGCGGAGCTAGATTCTACTTTGGGGGAGTCTGTTCCATCGTTTACAACAGTAAAATATTGGGTGGCAGAGTTTAAACGAGGTCGCTTGAGCTGCGAAGATGAACATCGATGTGGTCGACCAAATGAAGTGACAATACCAGAAACCATAGAAAAAATCCACAAAATGGTATTAGATGACCGGCGATTGAAAGTACGCGAGTTAGCAGACATGGCAAGGATTTCAAAAAGTGCTGTACATCGCATATTAACCGAAAATTTGGATATGAAAAAGATGTGCGCAAGGTGGGTGCCGCGATTGCTCACAGAGGACCAAAAACGACGTCGCGAAGATATTTCGACCGAGTGTTTGGCAAAATTTCACAATAATAAAGCGGAGTTTTTGCGGCGTTTTATTACTATGGATGAAACGTGGGTGCATTATTTCACACCAGAGACTAAAGAACAGTCGAAGCAATGGACTCGTAGAGGAGAACCAGCCCCAAAGAAGGCGAAAACCGTTCCATCAGCGGGAAAGGTCATTGCCTCCGTTTTTTGGGATTGTCGTGGGATAATCTTTATAGATTATCTTCAGAAAGGACGGACTATCAATGGCGAGTATTATGCTAACCTGTTGCATCAATTAAGTGAACAAATCCGTCAAAAACGACCGAACCTGGCGAAAAAAAAAATTTGTTTCACCAAGACAATGCACCAGTACACACGTGTGCCAAGGCCATGACCAAAATCCGCGAGTTAAAGTTCGAACTACTTCCTCATGCACCCTATTCGCCCGACTTGGCCCCTTCGGATTATTTTTTGTTTCCAAATTTAAAAAAATGGCTTGCTGGTAAAAGATTTGCCAGCAATGATGAAGTGGAGGCAGCGGTTGATGAGTATTTTCACGAGCTCGACAAATCTCATTACAAACAAGGTGTTGAAGCTATCGAACATCGCTGGGGCAAGTGCATAGAACTAAAAGGAGATTATGTAGAAAAATAATAAAAAAAATAATTTGATTTACTTTTGTTTTCCTTGTCAGGTCGGGTACTTTTGGAACTACCCTCGTAACTATACAAAATAAAAAATAATGTATTTTTAGACATTTAAATGGTAATGAATGAATAATATTAAAATAACGAATATAAATGAATCGTCATCTCCCTAGCGTTATCCCGGTTACATCCAAGACTTACACGCCTTAGAGCCCGAGGTCCACTTACTGGTCTAACCAGATATTACAGAATAGAGCGACTGCCGTCTGACCTCCGCAACCCAAAGGGATAGCGATATTCCATGGTTAAGACCAGTATCAGTTTATTTGAGCGTACTGACTCCAGGTAACGACTGTCAAATATCTTCATGACAGCCGGGACCGACGGTTTAACGTGCTGTCCAAAGCACGGTTCAAGCGATACTTAACAATTTAAGACGCACTTAACTTCGAAAAGTCATTGGTGCGCACCAATGGATTCGAACCCGATTCCCTCTGCATGGCAATCCGTTGGTATCTCCTCTAGGCTATCGTTGCCCTTATATACAAATCACTACATAGTATAAAACAAAGTCTGTCTTCTGTCTGTCTGTCCCTGTGTATGCTTAAATCTTAAAAACTACGCAACGGATTTTAATGCGGTTTTTGTTAATAGATAGAATGATTCAAGAGGAAGGTTTATATGTATAATTGACGCGGGTGAGGCCGCTGGCGCCGTCTAGTATAATATTAATGAATGAATCATTTAAATTAATTTTCTTCTAATTATTATTCATTCCTATAATGCTCGTAGTAGGAAAATAACAACAGTGAGTGTTAATATTACTGGTCTATGTTCACTCTGCACTAATGAATACATAAATGAGTAGGTGTTTTACAAATAATCGTCAAAAATACGTACTTATACGAATATTTGTTTAACCGTTAATTACTATGACAATCCAATGCTTTTGGGCAACGTCCCCATAGTAAAAAAATATCATCTTGCCAAGATGGTTCAATTGAGCTACATTTAATTTTTGTTGATGGGTGGGGACAATTCCGCCCATCGTCCTTTCGTTCGTTACAAAACACACATTATGGACACTTTCAATTTTGCAAAAATCCTTGACATGCAGTCATATTTTGAAGAGTGCATGGCAAGTTTTGAGTAGGAGCTGCAGAAGAAGTCACCACAAAAATAACCGGAGTCTGGCCGATGAGTTTGCATCATTTAAGACTTTCGTAGTGCAGACCTTGAAGTCTTTCAGTCAGCAACTCGATGTAATCGGCCGTGAAGTTGACAAGATAGAAATGCGCAGTCACCGTAAGATGCTGTTGATTCATAGTGTGGAAGAGTGTAAAGATGAGAAGACAGCTCAGCTGGTCACGAACATTATTAAGCAGCGTCTGAATGTTGATACCTTCGTAGCTGATGACATCCGGCGTTGTCACAGGATGGGACGCCAAACTTCAAAGGACAAAGCTAGGCCCATACTGGTGAAGTTCGAAACAGTTGCTGTACGGGATGGTGTCTGGTATGCGAAGACGAAACTTAAAGGAACAGGCAGCACTTTGTCTGAGTTTCTGACACGATTGTCACACGACGCTTTCATGGCTGCACGGGCGAAGTTTGGCGTTACGCAGTGCTGGACGAGAGAGGGCTACGTTCACATCCTAGGCCCCGATGGTAAGCGCTTTCGTATCACCTCTGTCAGTGACTTAAACAGGATTAAGCTCGTGGACGTGGAGAAGCCTGTTACAAAACCGACTGCACCGACCGAAGGTCAAGAGAGCTGCAGCCTCAAGAAAATAGGCTTTTTCCATTGTTATCGTACTCGTCGTATATCTGTATATAATTTTGTTTCCTTTTTGTAATGCACCTTCACTATATTAACTTTGTTTACTTTCAATGTTATTCTCCGTGTACCGCTTAAAAATAATAGTTCTGTCCATAAAGTAAGGAAGTAATAGAGACCGCATTAAAATAGCAACCTTACCCAATATATTTACTTCACTCTGACTTATAATTTTTTTCTCATGTAAGAGAAAGATAAATATACAAATGTAATTTTGAATCTTCGAAATTGTCGTAAATTTTAACTAGCCTAGTGATGTGCTTACTCAAAATGAATTTCGATAAAATATCGATAATGTTTGCAATAAATCCTCAGATTTGGTTTACTCAGAATGAATATCAATTGAATGTTGATAAATCCTCAGATAAAGTAAAATATGTGAATAAATCCAGCTTATACTTAAACATTGGTAAATAAGTTACGATAATAAATATATTTTTAAATTACCTTTTTAAGGTGAATAAAGCAATTGATATTCATAATATCACTATTAATCACTACCTATATGCAATGATAGGATCAATGATGAGATCATTACCACGTAATGGTTTTCGAATACAAAACCACGTTATGTATTTCAGACTTTTGGAAGTTATATGCTTATTATTTAGAAAATTGTCACGATCGTC
This sequence comes from Euclidia mi, assembly GCA_944739405.2. Classification (NCBI taxonomy): domain Eukaryota; kingdom Metazoa; phylum Arthropoda; class Insecta; order Lepidoptera; family Erebidae; genus Euclidia; species Euclidia mi. The sequence continues at coordinate 24,959,678 of OX123187.2, forward strand.
AAGTGTTTATCTAAAATCTTTCAAACTAAATTAGGCCTTCTCAAATTGAAGGGAGGCATGAGTCCAGTATGCTCAGTTACATAATTATATTAAATCACCAATCGAGAGCAGGCTGCAATAATAAGTGAGTTAACTAATAGATTAGAAATAAAATTTAACTTCAGGATCAATTTTAAATAAAATATTTCACACATATTGAATCACATTTATTTAAGGTAAAATAGAAAAAGTCACTGACAGTGTCATTGGCTTAGTTAGAAAAAAACTCAAATCTTTACAAAATCATGTTATATATACAGGTCAAATTAATTACGCCCTTATAGATACGCCTAGGTCTAAAATAAGTGAGAAATAAAATAATTTAAAAGAATTAAACCAGGAGCCCACATGGTGAGTAAGAAACAAAATAATAATAATAAGAACTGACACAACTATCGGCACAATGATCGCCGAGTTCACATCCCACATATCGACAATCTCATGAGCTGGGCATAAATATTTGAACTCCTTCTCTTTCTCTGCTTTTACGAGATTGCTGTCATGCGATATGGTAATAACGTCTATCAATGCGAGTCGCTCTGCTCGATCGATCACTACAATATCACGCTTATTGACTACAATAAACTTGTCTGTAATGATAGACCTATACCAGGACAACAACGTACGACCATTTTTTCGAGAACTGGGTCGGGCACAATCTGTATCTGTAGTACGGTGAACCGGTGAGATTATATTTTAAGGACTAGTTGCTGATGGTCTTGGCCACTTGATAGTGTCTGTGCAAATACTTGCCAAGTGCAAAACTCGAAAAACCGGATACTATATGTCTGAGAGATTCCCCGGGCTGGTGACATGCCCGTCATATGTCAATCGCACCGTCCCTCAGTATATACTATCGGTAGTTTTTTGTCATGACAACTTCGTCCATAATTATGAAGACAAAACCTTTGGTTTCACCGAAGAGAATAATAGAAATAAGAGAATAGAATATTAAGAAAAATTATTACACAAACCTGCAGTACTGCAGGTTTATGTAATTATTTTTATAAAAGTAAAAGACAGAGAAGGATTAATCTAACCATCAAAATATGTATACTTATTTTTCAAAGAAATATTGCAGTATAGCTTCTATATCATAATGGTGCAAAAGCTACCTTTTTTGCAATAACTGTCACCCACATCGGCGAATACGTGGGCCGAAGCTAGTCTGTAAAATAAAAGTCTCGATAAAGTTATAACGTCACTATGTTTATGCGTCACAATCTTTATACGAATAAATCAAAATGTCTATGAACGAAGTATCAAAGTTTAAAATTAAGTTCTATTAAATTTTGACGGGTAATGGGGCCCAACACGGTGAACTATGTCAGACCTTTGAGTGATGGGATCCCTCCGTCTATTAATATATATAGTCTAAGGTTCTGTCACTCAATTGTATCACAGCTGTCAGTAATGACAAATTTCCATATAACGTTCGCACAAGCTTTATCTGAATACTTGTGATTTTAGACACTTTCTTACATATTTTATGTTATTGTTATTAATTTGCTTATTCTCTATTTTGTGTATATTTGTTAGTATCTCAATTAAAGCATGTCATCTTATTTGTAATATAGCGCGCAACTGGCGGGTGGACAGAGTGTGAAGCTTTACTGCGTGATAATCAATATTATAGTACTTAGTATAATTATTTATTTGTATATTATACACTTCTTTAATATATATATATATATATATATAAACGACTGTTTGCGGACTTGGTTGATCACGCAGTATTGCCGTTCCTTACTTGATCCACCTTTGCACTCGAATAACATTTGCTCTATAGCATATATTTTTGTATTTTTCACAAAGTTGACATTCATGGCAAGACGTTGCCAAACATATTCAATAAAATTTAGATGTATTCGTGATGAATTTGGCTCAAGTTCCGAACAAAACTGGATCCGTAACGGCCATATATGTCAGACCGACGTCAACTTTTTGGCTCCGAATTATATGGCATGCGTGCGTCCTTATGTGAATCCAGACGTAACAATTATAAATATGTTGTTCCAGGGACAAGTTACTCCAGTACTTGCTCCGTGTAATAATAGTAATTTATGATATTACCATTTTATACATTCGTACCAGCACTATACTGATCCTATTTCCACTTGATAATTTAAATACTATTTAAGTCCGATATTTTCCATTTCTTGTATACTATTTGGCTCCAGTTATGCTGTATAATAATTATGCCTAATCATCACCATCCTCCGAGCGTTATGCCAGTTGCATCCAGGCCTTCGCCTTAGAGCCCGGGCTTCGCTTTCTAGTCTAACCAGATTTGACAGAATATTAGCTTTTCCACAGAGCGACTGCCGTCTGACCTCCGCAACCCGAAGGGATGGCCATATTCTATGGTTTAGATCAGAGTCAGGATGTTCGTGGATACTCATTCCTCGTAACGACTGTCAAGGATCTTTTTGACGACAGCTGGGACCGACAGTTTAACGTGCTCTCCGAGGCACGAAGGGTGTGACTTTTTGTGGCCAGTCACCCATCTATAAACCAGATGGTGACGAACCCGCTTAACCTGCCAAATCGATAGATTCGAGCGGACGCCACTTTGTCACGGGCCGCTCACTATATACGCCACATGTGCGTACTTATTTGAATCCGAAACTATATATTATATTAGACCTGCTGGTTAGTATTATGTGGTTCCAGGATTATGTTAGTTGAGTATTTTTGTTTGAATATTTTAGCTTACTATTTAACGAATAATTGTATACCAAAATCTGTATATTTATTTGGCTCCTTTAAGACATACACATACCCGTCAATCAATACTTAATGGTTTCACATTACAATTATTTAAATTTTAGTTTTCCATACATAGGATGACCCAGTGAATTTATATTCATTACGTCCATGCATTGTCAAATCCGAAAGCATACTATATTAATCCACTTTAAATATGAACTGATACTGATTATCTTATGCACAATAGCTTATATGAATATTATGTGGCTCCATTACGTATATACGCCACGCCATATCTGCGTAATTATATGAATTTGGATCGTTTGGCTGATATGAAATATCATCATCTTATCAGCCAAACGACGTCCACTGCTGGACAAAGGGTGACCGGCCACAAAAGATCACATCCCACGGAGCCTCGTAAAGCACGTAAAGCCATCGGTTTCGGTTATCATCTTCGACAGTCGTTAGGGTAATCAGTGCCCTCAAATATCTGGTCTAAACTATAAAATATGCCTACGCCTTCGGGTTGTAGAGGTCAGACGCCAGTCGCTCTGTAAAAAGGCTAATATTCTGTCAAGTCTGCCTAGACTATATCTATTATGAAAATGTTTCTAAAATTTCTTTCGAAACAAGCTTATGAATAATATGTGGCTACAGGCCGCGCCATATCTGCGTGCTTATATGAATTTAGGTCGTTTGGCTGGTATGATGAAATATCATCAATTCATCATCATATCAGCCAAACGAGAATTCAGTGAAGCCTATGTCTAGTCGTACCACTGTACGACTAGACATAGGCTTCACCCAAGATTTTCCACACATACCAGTCTTGAGCCACCCGCATCCAACCACTGCCCGCGTTCTTAACGAGATCGTTAATCCACCTTGCGGGGGGCTTTCCTCTGCGGCGTCATCCGGTATGTGGCCACTACTTCAAAACCTCTCTGCCTCCACGGCCTCAACTTCGAGACATGTGCCCTGACCACTGCCACTTCAACTTGACTATCCGGAGAGCTATGTCTTTGGTTCTCCTGCGGAACTCCTCATTTTTGATTCGATCTCGCACAGGAAACCTCCAAGAATAGCTCTCTCCATCACCCTCTGAGTGACCTTGCGCCTTCGGATAAGGCCCATAGATATTTAATATCATTAGATGAATTCCTTATCTATTTTCCATACATAAGTTGACCCAGAGGATTTATATTTATTATAACCATGCATTGTTAGAATATGGCTATCCACGAGCGAAATTTAGCAGCCATGGAGTTATTTGCTAGCATTATGTTGTGGATTTACGTATTATTTAACTCTGATTACATGCTACATCGTACGTCCTTATTTGAATCTAGTAAACTTATTTAAAAGCAAATCAATGTGATGTGGCTCCACATTATACTTTACATGCCATATCTGTATACTTATTTATATCCAGTCATAATACTACCAGATAAACCGAACCGATCAACCGATCAATACTATGAAGCTCCAGGATTAAGTTCATTAATTGCATGATTATTAGTAGTATGGTAAACTATTTTCTATTTAAAACTATTATAACAATTGTACTCTAAATTATATGCCACATTCTGTTTACTACTTAATTGGCTCCAGTAAAAGGTTTTTTTTTTTTTTTACCACATTCACACAACACCATCTAGTCCCAAACTAAGCAGAAGCTTTTACTATGGGTACTAGATAATGGATAAACATACATATATACTTTTTTTATTTTTTGTAAATACATACATAGAAACACCCAGACCAAGACAAACATCCATGTTCATGCACACAAATGTTTGACTTGAGCGGGAATCGAACCCGCGACCTTCGGCGTAGCAGTCGCTTACACTCCCGCGGCGCCAACCGGTCGTCTAAAAAGGTCATACAATACATTTGCTCATGAGGACTACGCAGCTCTAAAACGATATGAATGAAGTATTCTTTTTTTATACTAAGGGTGGCAAATGCGCCTGTCTGATGGTAAGCGGCTAACCGTTGCCCATAGAAGCCAGTGATGCCAACCCGGCATCACTTGCACGTTGCCGACCTTAGGAAAAAGAGGAGCGGGCATAGTTTTCTTGGCTCTCTCCCCTCCATTCTCCCTCCCCTTTTCATTCTCTCTTCCTTTCCCTATAGAAAAGGAAAAGAGCGTGAAAAGGCGGGTTAGGGCCTCCAGTACTCTTATTCACCTAACGAAACGCAACAGCATTTACAATACTGTCACTTTACGTCGATGGTCTGTGTGAGGATAGTACTTCCACGGTCGAGCGATTCATGTTGTAACCAGCGTGGCCCTACCACCTTTAAGAATTTGCAAAATTTACAGTACTATGTTGATAAGATTTTCGGCTATGAATAACTCTATGTTTTACTTGTATACGTATACCACATAATTCTGTACCTATATAAGTACGTTAATTATATACGATTTGTCAATTAAGGGTGAGAGCTAATAGAGAATATGCATGATTTTTTTTATGACTTAAATTATTAATCTTTTTCAACACTATAATACAGAAAACATATAAATAGGTTTGAAAAATTCAAATTATTTTGCATAGTAAAATTGAAAACTTTGAATAAAATCGAGCCGCTCAAACGCCGCCATTTAACGCGCGCTTTTGATTACGTCACGTGGTGTGAACTCTCGCGTTTCAGTTACTTCAGACGAATTTTAAGTTCTAATTGCTTTACAAATCATGGATAAAGCTAAAAAACCTTCTTACTACTATAGTATGATACTGAAGTGCTAAAACACTAGTAAAAGTACACCCGATAAAGTGTTTTTTCGTATTCCAAGCGATGTGAATATTCGAAACATTTAGTGTTGAGAAGGGATAATGTATCTCAATTATAGTGTTTATATATTTTTGTGAAGGTAAATTTAGCATTCTTATTATGCTATGTTTATATGCAACGACGCGTGAATTAGTAGTAGGTTAGTTTAAATTCAGCACAAAATTCAGTTTAAAACCAACCAAGCCTAGTTCCAAAAAGTTGAATTAAACTTTCTATAAATAAACCTTTCTAAACTTATTCCTAATATAGTATCACACATCATATCATTTTCTGCGCAGCTGGCTAATCTCATAAATAGATAAACCGCCGTAGTCGGAATCGTTCGGAGGAAAATATTATTATTACATAAAGACAGTAAGTATTTATCTACTTAATATGTGCTAAAAGTAAGAAAACTACGATAAGTTTTCTTACTTATAGCACATATTAAGTGTGAACTTTAATAATATTATGTACTATTTATTAACTATCATATATCCGTTAAATAGGAGTGCTGCAGTGATTTCAATGACGAATGTTATGTATTGGTTACGTTTTAATATTTTCTAACGCGCTGTGTTCATTTTATGAATAAAAACGGGGCAAGTGCGAGTCGGACTCGCGCACGAAGGGTTCCGTACCATCATCTATAAAAGAAAATCACGTTTGTTGTATATATACTTAAATATTTTTAAGTTTCTACTTGTTTATTAAGATCGAGTAACAAATTGCTTAAAAATTACGTTTGTTGTATGGGAGCCCCCCTTTATTATTTACTTTTTTAATTTAATTATTTATTTATTAAAGGTAATATACAACTACATATTCCGTGAAAATTTTAAGCGTCTACCTGTTACCGTTAGTAATTTTGAGCAAAAATACGAAAAAAAAACACGTTTATTGTATGGGACCCCCCCTTAATATTTTCATTTTTTTTATTTTTAGTATTTGTTGTTATAGCGGCAACCGAAATACATAATTTGTGAAAATTTCAGCTTTCTAGCTATCACGGTTTATGAGATACAGCCTGGTGACAGACAGACAGACAGACAGACAGACAGACAGACAGACAGACAGACAGACAGACAGCTGAGGCTTAGTAATAGGGTTCCGATTTTTACCTTTTAGGTACGGAACCCTAAAAATCAATGTTACGGACTAAAATATATAAAAAATAATATAATAATAGGTACCTTACATGTTAAATTAAGATTTGATACAAAATATGCTGTCATCATAAATGTATCCATTTTCGGTAGATTTTCGGATTGAGCTTTGACGTAATCAGATTCAGTCATAGACCTAGATTTACTAGAAACTCAGATTCACTAGAAATCACCACAGGAACACAGGTTTAAAGTATTTTTTTCGCACCACCACCACTAAAACAGTATGAATATCGACGCCGATAAACAGCATGCCGAGCCAGCTGACGTCACTTTTCGTTTCGACCAATGGTGACGCGTTTTGTAAGTTTGAATTGCCCGCCCTTATTTTCCAATTTTAAAACAATATTTTATGGGTTTAAATAATAATTAAATGAAAAAAAACGTTTTGATTATAATCAGACGGTAATAAAGTTTCGAAAAAAAATATAGGACACGAATTTAAATTTTCTGCATATTCCATATTACCAAATCCTTTTTACTGATTACAATACAGAGAACAATAGTACCTACTCTAAATAAGTAGGTTTTCTCCGTCTCAAATAACAGCACCTACTACCAATCATCATTCTCAGAACGTTATGCCGGTAATATGGTGGTTTTGGTTGACTACTAGGGTTGGGTTTCGAAACGAGTCGCCTGGATTTGAGGGTATTGGTGGTGTAGGGCCTTAAGGGGGTTAGTTTTAATCCCCTAAAAGTAATTTTGGCTGCCGGAGTTGCGTCTAAATATTTTTAAACAATTTCCAAAAATTCTTAAATACTTCGGCAATTATGTAAAACGGAACGTAATTTTTATACTTTAGTACAGTTTTACAAATGTAATTTTTAGGTTTTATGTGAAAAACGTGAAACGAAACGCAACCCGCCATATTGGAGGGATGATATTGACAGCTAATGTCAAATTAGTGCGTCTTTGCTTTCGAGTGCCTAGGGTTAGGTGCGACTGTAATACATACATACATACATAGACTCACGCCTGTTTCCCCTAAGGGGGTAGGCAGAGGCATGTCAAACGCCCACTTTTCGCCAGTGTTTTGATCCCACGTAATAGGTGGCGAGCCTATTGCCGCTTATCGGGATATTTTGTTTGCCAGAGCCTCGTCCGTTGATCGGCAGGTGCACCACTTGCAGGTAAGATTGGCTTGGGACCCTAAGTTCTTGGTGGGAACCCTATGCACCCCGTTAGGTGCGACTGTAATAACTAATAAGTAGCTAAATAGGTTATGTTAGGTTCTTTTTTGACCCTTAATCCGAAAATAGGAGCCCTGCAAAGCGGAGCTCCGTCATCCTTAGTTTATTAAACTAGTGTGAAGAATGTGGAAGTTGGCAGTGCCATACACACCGATTTTTGGAGATATTTTTTTTCAGAGAAAACCAAGTATTTCCGGCAAGTGAAAATGATGAGGGGGGTTCCAAGACCCCTCCCCTCCCCAATCACTCACAACCCCTAAAAACGGTGACGTATTTCGAAATGTTTACCTACTACTATTACCGTTTTCTACCAAAAAACAATATCTTTCAAAATTACCAAACCTACCATTTCTACAATTTGTATCATTACTAAAATTTCTACCAAAACTACCATTATCTCAAACCAACCATTTGTGCCATAACAACTATTACTACCAAAATTACAATTTCTACCAAAACTATAATTTCCACCAAAACTTCTATTCATACAAAAACTACCATATCTTCCAAATCTACCATTTCTTTCAAAGTAATCATTTTCTACCAGTTCTGCCAGTCACAATTTTCTACCAAATACTTAATTCCTATCACTTTTAAATGATTATATTAGTACTCTATCTATATTATTAAATAGAACTTATGACCTGCAAATTTTATTAATGTTGACCTTTAATTTAAAATGTGTCAAACAGAGTGATAAACAGCACTATAGTATTTAGGATTATATTTAATGTAAAAGGAACATTTGTACGCCAGTGACGGCAAAATGCTATGGACTTAAAAACAGTAAACAACTTTGTAAACAGTATTCCAACAAAAAAACTATTATTTTCTATTCTGTAAATGTTTCAAATTAATAAAAAAAGATGTCCGAAGGAACTCCATCGTGGGTATTGTGTTTCGAAATAAAATTCAGAAACATTTTCATAATAAGTAGATGCCTAGACTTGACAGAATATTAGCTTTTTCACAGAGCGACATGGAGCCACATAATATTCATATAAGCTATTGTGCATAAGATTATCAGTATCAGTTCATATATAAAGCGGATTAATATAGTATGCTTTCGGATTTGACAATGCATGGACGTAATGAATATAAATTCACTGGGTCATCCTATGTATGGAAAACTAAAATTTAAATAATTGTAATGTGAAACCATTAAGTATTGATTGACGGGTATATGTATGTCTTAAAGGAGCCAAATAAATATACAGATTATGGTATACAATTATGCGTTAAATAGTAAGCTAAAATATTCAAACAAAAATACTCAAGAAACATAATTCTGGAGCCACATAATATTGACCAGCAAGTCTATATTATAAAGTTTTGGATTCAAATAAGTACGCACATGTGGCGTATAAAGTGAGCTGCCCGTGGCAAAGTGGCGACCGCTCGAATCTATCGATTCGCAAGGTTAAGCGCGTTCGTCACCGTCTGGTTTATAGATGGGTGACCTGCCACAAAAAGTCACACCCTCCGTGCCCTAAATTTATATATTATACATGTTATAGTAAGAAAACAATTCAGTCAAATCTGGTTAGACTAGAAAGCGGAGCCTGGGCTACAAGGCAAAGGCCTGGATGCAACCGGGATAACGCTCGGAGAATGATGATGATGACCCATCTATAAACCAGACGGTGACGAACGCATTTTACCTCGCAAATTTTTGAAAGATTCGAGTGGTCGCCAATTTGTCACGCGCCCCTCTGGTAGGTAATGTAGCTACTACCTACTACAAATATAACCAAATACTCCGAACTAAAAAAAACTGCTGGAAAAATGGACATAGAAACCAAGTTAATGCAAGAAATTCCGCAAGTTATAAGAAATACAGAATAATAATACATAAAAGTGATCGTGAACCAATGACTGCCCTCCGTGAAGAATACTGCGCTGCGATTGGCCCATTTGAATCGTTTTAATGACAGTTTTGAAAGTATTCCTTCTCTGGGAGACATTCTCCGATCCTCAGATCTGCCCAAGAACTTTAATCTAGTCCATATAAATGCACAGAGTATTCCAGCCAATTTCCCTGATATGCTGGCTAACTTAAACTGCCAAAACATACACGCTGTCCTTGTTTCAGAGTCGTGGCTAAAACCATGCCTCCTATCGGCCTCATATACTCTTGCAGGGTTTAATTTAGTTATGAATCATCGCTCGTTCGGCAGTGGGGGTGGTGTGGCCATATACTTGCGCCACCAATTTCCTTTTAAAATAGTCAGTGTGTCCTCTCAACCACCACTGTCGATTGCTAGCGAGCATCTGTTTCTAGAAAAACAATTGCACCACATTAAAAATTATACTAGGTGTATACTATTCGCCCTCTAATCGTATCAATAATTTTTCGTCTTTTGAAAAAATCCTGGAAGACATGACTCCTTTATATGACCACACTATTGTTATGGGTGACTTTAATACCTGCCTTCTGAAACAAGATTCACATGCTTTCGTCAGGCTACAGAGTCATGTAACTTGTCAATTTTAGAATTAAATGCAACCCATCACTTTCCGAACTGTACTCCTTCTTTACTTGACCTTATTTTGGTGTCTTCTCCTAGTTTTGTTTATCAGCATGGTGAATGTACGGCAGATGCATTCTTTTACCACGACCTTGAATTTTTATCATACAGAATACGCCCACCTAAAACAAAGCCGAAGGTAATCTTGCAGCGGAATTTCGGTGGCATGGATCACGACAAACTGCGTGAGGATGCTGTTAATATAAACTGGGCACCCCTTTATTCTGCAGAGTGTATTGATATTAAAGTGCATATACTAACAGCTAAGCTAACGGAACTGTATGACGTGCATGCGCCAATCCGCGCCATTAAAATGAAGCATTTACCAGCACCTTGATTAACAGAGGATATTAAAAGGATCATGGCAAAGAAAGCTGCCGCAAAGACAAAATTGAAGCATAAACCGACTCCCTTCAATCAAGAAAAGTACGTGGCTATTAGAAATCTCTGCAACAAGGTGTGTAGGAAAGCACAACGCCAACACATTTATACATCTGTTGAAAACGGTGATCCAGCAAAAGTCTGGCAATTTCTTAAAACATTGGGAGTTGGCAAAACAAGTCATCCATTTCCAAACAGTGTCAACCTTGACTCTCTAAACACCCATTTCACTATTTCGTCCAAATTCGATGGAATTACAAAAAGAAACACATTAGAATATCTTTCATCTTTGCCAACCCCAGATTATTCTCCCTTCTTCTTCACACAATTTACCGCTTGTGACGTTAAGAAGAGTATACTGTCAGTTACGTCCAATGCAGTCGGCAACGATTGTATCAGTCGCAAATTGATTCTTCCCATCCTTACGGAAATTCTTCCAGCCCTATGCCATATCCTTAATAATTCTGTTGCACGTGGCATCTTTCCATCAGATTGGAAAGAAGTACTGATAATTCCGTTACCCAAGAAACCTAAACCATGTTCCTTCTCAGATTTTCGACCCATATCCATACTAACCTTCTTGTCAAAAATCCTTGAACGTCTAGTTCACTCACAACTTAGTTCCTTTCTTCAAAAAAATGCACTCCTAAATTCCTATCAATCCGGTTTTCGCACTGGTCACAGTACTGTCACTACATTGGTTTGTGTAACTGATGATATTAGGCTAGGCATGGATAGTGGAAATCTTACTGTCTTGTCCTTACTTGATTTCAGCAATGCCTTTAACACGGTAGATTTTCACATCATACTTGGCATTCTACGCTCTCTTAACGTATCTCCATCGGCAATTGACTGGTTTCATAGTTACCTGTTTGATCGCCGGCATCGTATTCGCATTGATGACTCTTATTCCACGTGGTCTAATAGAAATGCTGGTGTACCACAGGGTGGCGTGCTATCTCCTTAACTCTTCGCGATATTCATTAATTCTATCTCAAATCAGTTACTTTCTTCCTACCACCTTTACGCAGATGATTTGCAGATCTATACACAGCCTGTATACATAAGCCTGCACTTTTATTAACACAGACTTGGCGCGGATCAGTGAGTGGACCAAGAAGCACGGACTTTTAGTTAATCCTAAAAAAAACCAACTAATTATTATCGGCAGTCCCAAACTGGTCTCGAGAATTAGTTGGTCCAATTTACCGCAAATCTGTTTTGATGGAAAGAGTCTCGTTTTCAGTAAAACGGTAAAAATCTGGGTATCTACCTCGATGAAACTTTGTCGTGGAGGTGTCAAATACAAGAAGCGAGTCGCAAATTGTTTGCATCAGCAGATTCATTGCGTAGATTACGCAACTTCCTTCCTACTACCACTAAGATTGCGCTTGCTCAATCTCTGCCTATAATTGACTATGTTGACGACAACTATCTTGACCCACTAAAGAGCAGCTGGATAAACTTGAGCGTCTCCAACATTTTTACATACGATTTATATTTGGACTGCGCAAATATGATCACGTCTCTGATTTTCGCAACAAACTCAAGTGGCTGGCAATTCGTCTTCGCAGGAATACTCACATTCTTACATTGTTATATAATGTTCTATTTAATCCCAGTACTCCCTTTTATCTTAGATAACGATTTAAGTTCCTTCATGACATACATTTATAAGGTCCTTGAGGTCGTCTGAGGATCTGACTCTGGAGATCCCGAAGCATTCAACAAACTACTACGACAAGCACTGTCCAAGCGGTGCGCTTATGGAATGCTTGACCACTAGAGATACGAAGAGCAAACACTATGAATACATTCAAAGGTATGTTAAAAACCTTTATTTAAATCCTTAAGATTTTAGAGACATTAATTTACTTCACTAGTTATTATTACAGTATCTGTATTGTTTAGTATGTATAAAGATATTTATTGCATGATACATTATGTACGTATCGTATATGTATAGGTATATTTATTTGGTTTTGTATGTATATATGTATTGTATTTTAAAATTGAATTATTCATTTAATATAATACTACACCATCACCATAAAATTGCTAAGAACATTCCTGTCTATCCAAAGGTTGCCTGGAAGAGATCGCCCTTGGTGATAAGGCCGCCGTTTCTACATAAATCGTAGTTTTAAGTCACTTTAATAATGTACCTACTGTATTTTGGTGTGCAATAAAGTATATATCTATCTATCTAAACATACTGCAACATATTTTAACATTATATAAATTAAATTGGACAACTGCTTTTAAGCTCAGTGAAACCGTTAGCGTAGCGACAAACCTGTTAAAGATTCCGCACCGAACATTCAGTCGCTGAATGTTCGGCGCGTATTTGGTTGGCGTGATATACCAAACGCGCTATAATCACCATCATCCCGTCGCATGCAATCCACGCGAAATATCAAGCTATCTAATCGCGTTCAAATCAATTCGTGCCGCGCCGTGTCGCACGTCACGTGCATTTGGTCACGAAGGTCACTTCAATAGGTAACCAATGTATGTTGTTTCCACGCCGCTCCACGTACGCATCCAGATGGACACATAGGAAGCCGCGTAATATTCGGTGGCGTAACGTTCCGCACGATGTGACCGGAACGGAAGGTCCGGCACCGCGCCGTAAGCGATGTAACTTCAACTGATTTGTCATTGAAGATATGAAAAACACTTAGAGCTTAGTCATCTGGACGTTACGCCCGGAAGATGACGCACATGTATCGCGATACTTAATGTAGCTTAATCAATTAGTCATCGTTATATTTTTTAATACCTATGTAAAAAGAAAACCTTGTTTGAATTTTCAGGCATAGTCAAAGGTGGTATTGTATGTTGAAATAGCGATCTCAGCTAAAGTACATAAAGACAATACGTAAAAAAAGGTTGTTTACGACATGGCTATCGTATAATGAACCAAATGCACTTGAAAATCTTATTTATTTCGAAACCACAGAGACACGTCAATTTTATTTAGGTATATGTTGTATTGATGTATAGATACACCAAACAATTATAACTTTAAGGCGCTGTCCTAAGCGACTGTTTTGGTAAATGAGGGGGTGAAGCAGGGGAGGTGAAGGGAGCTTAGCTCCGTCTACTGCGGGGCGCCCCCCTTCATTCTCGTCGCGTGCGGCCGTATTCTGGCGACATCCGTATTCCAATATTTCAAAATCGCAAGCAAAACGTTTTAGCATATTGAATTGAGATACTGATATTAAAATTTATATTACATACATCAATCTGTTTGTACAATATAGGCATAGCGCAATTTTTGTTCTCAGTGCAGCCATGAGCAAAACTGGTTTACATTAGACGTTATAGGTATTAAATGTTGACGAAAGTAGGTAAATACCTACGTGCCGTAAGATGATAAAAATAATTAAGTCAGTTCCATGTATGGAGAGGCCATTATTATGTTTGTTTTGTTTTTGTATAAAAATAGTGAAGCAGATCATAGAATACCTACATCTAATTCCATTCCTGCCAGTTTTCAAATCTGTTTTGCAATAAATTGGCTGTGACATACGGGCGGACAGACAGACAGACATTGCGAATCTATAAGGGTTCCGTTTTTACAATTTTTGGCTACGGTACCCTAAAAAACACAGTACTGTTCTACTAAGCGCAAAAGCCGTATCTCAACTAAAGCGAGTTACGAGATAATTGAAGTTTAGTAAAAGTTGATTTGTAGATAAGAGTTGATTTTAAGCGTCAAAAGAGAACCTAACATAACCTATTTATTTACGTATTACAGTCGCACCTAACCCAAGGCACTCGAAAGCAATGACGCACAAATTTGACATTAGCTGTGAATATGATCATTCCAAGATGGCAGTTTTGCGTTTCGTTTCACGTTTTTCACATAAAACCTAAAAATTACATTTGTAAAACTGTACTAAAGTATATAAACTATGTTCCGTTTTGCATAATTGCCGAAGTATTTATGAAATTTTGGAAATTGTTTAAAAATATTTAGACGGAAATCCGGCAGCCAAAATTACTTTTAGGGGATTAAAACGAACTACCTTAAGCCCCCTACACTACCAATACCCTCAAATTCAGGCGACTCGTTTCGAAACCCAACCCATTATTATTTTTCAAAATAGATGAAACATCAAAAATATATGTGGATATACCTTATTCATGAGATACTGCTATGTCGCATAGAAAATTATAGAATTAGAATTTGAGTTACTGCTTTTTCGTTAGCTCTCGTCATACATGTTTGTATGGAAAAATATAAAAAAATTCTATCGCTTCAAATATGTGTTGTTTCAAAGAAAATAAATATTAAAATATATTTATTTATATTCATTTATAATTTATTAACGAAATACAGAGTTTACAGCTCATCAAATGTTAGCTGTCTGCTACAACCCGGCAGGTTTTCTTTATTCTCATCGAATGTTAAAGGCAGTGTGTGAGGTGATAAGGCTTCAATACTTATTATTTGCTGTTGTTCACGAGGCACAGTTTCATTTACTTTCCTTTTACGGCTTGGTATTGTAGAAATTTCAAGCACTGATGAAACATTTTCCTCTCCGTGATCTCGCAATGCCATCCCTTGAGCTTGACGATAATCAATAATTTCAGGCAACTGCCAATTTATATAAAACGCCACAAGCTTCTCCCAGTAAACATCATCTCTTTCTATAATTTCTATTTTTAGTGGTATACTTTCGCCACTCCACACAGCAAATACACACTTTTGTTTGCGTGTAACGTGGCGTTGCCCCTGAATTTGGTAATAACAATTACAATATTTGTTTAGACTAGTCAATTCACTTTTTTATCATGTTTCCATATTTGTATTTTATTTGCTCTTATACTATTCTCCAGGCCATTCTTATAGGCAACTTTAGAACATTAAATTTCCACAATCGTGTTTGGCCCTATTAATCCATCTGGCGTGGCACCAATAATCGAATAATCCACAAGGCTCGATTGTTACATTTTCTTGCTTCGCCAGTTGTTGCAAAGCCAGTTGTTCATTTTAGATTCCATGCGCAACTGATTTTACATTGCAAATATTTTATTTGTACAAAATATTTTTTACTAAGTTGGCTTTACTGCTGTTATCTCTTCTTTTTACCACTATACAAAAATTTCAATCTGTCAACATATTCTTACGCAATTCGAACCAGTCACTGCTATCCCACTTGTAACTTTTGCTTATCACTACGGAATTTGAGTGAAATTCGTTAACAAAATTGTTTGGCATTTCTTTGCTAGCTCTTGAACAGATCGTGTTAGGAATGACTGAAGTCAAATGTGTGTAAGACGTTGCAGAACTGTTATCTTTAACTTCACTGTAATTACAATAATGATAATTATTTACGTACTTTATTATTAAAAAAATACTATATCTTGTGTTATAGCAAACAGAGAAGTTACCTTCTTACTTATAAATGATTGATTTTAGAAATTAAAAAGATATTAGATGTACTGAGACATACCTAATAGTTTATGAATAATCAAAGTTTTACCCGATGTACCTAAATAGGTTTATGTTCAAAACACAATAATACAACATTCGTTACCGCTTGTGTGCGGATTGCGGAGCGCCATATTAGCGCTGTCATCATTATTGTTCGCCGTGGCGGCATCTTAGCGCTCCAGGCGCTCTGACAAGCTAATGAATTTGAAATATAGGTAGGTACATAAAATGATTCGATTTTATTCATTACTCTTTCAAAAATTGAAAACTGTGGCAGCTATGTATTGTGAGAATAATTTATATAATCATATTATGCATAATCGATAATATATAAGTAACATAGTTAGTCATAAAAGACTCTTATGAAAAAAATTTTGTAAAAATGTTACATATTTCATAATCACTTGGCCATGGATGAATTTCTATTTCATTACGACGCTTTCTTGTACAAATCCTTTGTAGAACTTCATTTCTCTAATTGTCCATATTTTATTCTTCTAATTATATATTTATAAGCATAGAAACAATAACACATTAAACGCAACAAGAGTATAAACTTAGGTCCTAATTATATGTGCCCATAGTACATGAAAAGCCTATTTGATTCAAAGTATTCAGTCTATAACATAAAACATGAAATTACGAACTCAAAGCGGCGTATTATAATAACAAACAGGTTTACGTAAAATTTCGTGCAGCGGAGACGCAAGCGACATGACCTATCTCTCACAGGGCTCATAGCCGAATGATGAGGTCTGGGCGGGTCGTAAACTAGCAACTGACACTCAGTACACCGCTTATGCTAATAAGGTTTAAATTGCTGAAGCGTTTGATATTGATGGGATCTACCGAGCGTCAAAATCATAGACGTTTGGCAGATTTTATTTAATTTTACAAAATATACACGTATAATATGAAAATAAATAGGGTAATTCTTTAGTTCATTAGATTTCCTACAATATTATCAAAAAAAAAATATGACAGCTTACGATCAAAATATTGCAAACAGTGAAACGAAAGATTATTTTCTGCCTCGATTTTGTGATTTTTTTACCATGATTCTATTTTACGTACATGAAAAATTCTTTCAAAAGTCTTTTGTTCAGACTTTTGACTTTAAGCTCTAATTTTTGCTAGTTTATAATATGTACCGTTATGGCTAGATGCGGAACGAAAAATTAGGTGTTTCACGGCTTCTGAGGTATAACAGCGCCTTAAAGCGATTGATAGGTAGGTACTCGTAGTATATTTTGTTTCATACTAGTAGAGACCGAAGTTGCAGACTTGCCCGTAACTTTATAGTAGTTTAATTGGTCTCACTTGCCTCATAAATACTTAGCTGAGGCTAGCTTATGTGTATATGCTACTTAATTCGTAGAGAACTTAAACATATGAAGTCGTTTGTTTATTATATTTTTGTCTTAGTCACCAACATATTAGCGTGTGAATGTGTAATAGATGTATACTTCTCAAAGTAAGCGGAAGTAAATAGAATATAAGACGCACTGGGCACGATTCGATTCTCTGCCAGAAGCAAAACATACATTAGCGTGTAGTGTATGACGCGCCTTCCCTATATATGTTTATGTAACTATGTATGTTCATGCATTACACCGTTGTATTTAGATCAATTAACATCTTTCATTTTGCCTCACAAAGTCCCAACACACAACATTGCATGGCGACCCTGCCAGTGCTGCTTGTGGGCAGTACTGAGCTTGTGGTTTAAGTAAAGTTAAAAGTTTGTTTGAAAAATTGCACTATCGAAACACAATTGGCGTTTTTGCGTTTTAATATAAAATATTTGTGCTCGTCAATACGGCATAAATGCGATCCTATTGTGGATACCGACGAAGAAGGGAGCCATGGCGCTACAGCGCTTTCCAGGCGTTGGCCCGTGGCGAAGGACATGCTTGTCCTTGAGCCAAGAATCAGCAGGACAAGGTCAAGGTTGTGGACCATGGACAGAAATGTTGCCCGAAGATTTCAGGAAAGTGACGATATGTGAGGTGACGATTTTATTTTTATTCATTGCCGCGGACAATTTTAACAATACAAGTTTTACTTAGTATGTTTTAGTTATAACTTTCTCATTTATGAATTATAATCTTTTAAAATTTAACAGTGTCAAGAAAATAAGTAGGTATAATAATATGCCTGTTGACATTGTTGACAATTTGTAAAAGTAGTAAAGCAATATTTTAGACATATTTTTTTTTGTTGGATTGAAGTAAGTAGAGCGTATTTTTTTTTAATATCTCAAATTTTCGTACAAGTTAAATGAGTAATAATTATGACCTTGTAAGAGTACCTAACTACAACAGTAATATATAATGGTTCTACATAGGCAGATCTAATACTCGTAAACATAAGATATTATTTTATAATATTATTTCATTGTTTTATTGCTCGAAATTTATATATGACAATTTAATTTAGTAAATCTGGACCTGAGATGCATACGGTCGTATCTAAAGATCCACCCAAAATCACTTTTTACCACCACAATGCTGGTTTTTTTTTTCTCTTTCTGGCATACTAATTCCTATAGTTCAATCTTTATTTACTGTTGAGATAATAACATTCATAATGTCTGATCTACCAATTTACTGAAATATTTGTGTGGCATTAAGCCATATTTTAATATGCACCTTTTTTCCATAAATAACTAATATCTAACAGAGTCGCAAATCCATATAATTCTTTATGCTTTCAAATCATTTTTAACAGTCATGCATGTTTTCATTGGATGTATTTACAGATACGTACTTATGACTCTAAATTTTGCAACCCATTAAAGGCACGGATCATAACATATACCATTATGCTTTGAAAATTATGTTTTTAACTTATAATACATAAAGTTGAATGCAATAATAAGACATTCTAGCTGTAATATAATACTCATTACATATTTTTTTTGTATTGTATGTTGATATAAATCATTATGTTGCCAACTTTTACTTAATTATCAAGTCGAAGCTTGGTCGGTACTGAATATACTTCCGATTTTTCTGTTGTTCGTGCGGGCTGTTTGGGAGCGGACGGGAAGGCGAATTTGTTTGTCTTACTCTTGTGCCAGTGCCTTTAAGCGTGACAGAGTGAGATACACAATATTGTGTTATGTTTTGATTAGTATGGTTACATTAGAATATTTACCATATAAATCACCTGATATTGTTGTTTTTTTTACTATATGCAAAAAAGCCATGTCAGGAGAAAATGTTCATCAATGAAAATGGTAACATGTTTTACTACTGTAAGCAAATTGTTCCAAATTTCTAGTCGTTTATCAAGCAAATATCAGTAAAGTATCAGATATATCCTTGCCAACTAAAATGTTTGGCGATTCAAGTAGATTCTACTGCTTGGGTTATAATTCGAATACACCTTTATATTATGTTGTCATGGCTGTGGACTGTGATGGCACAAAATATAGAAAGGATCTCCATACCATTCTACAGTGGTTAAAAAAGAATCGAGATAGAAGACCGTACGATCAAATTGCCTTATTCGTGTAAAGCAAAATGTCATCTAAAGCTTATATTTATCCAATTTAAGAAACAATGTAAAAGCTGGGATCAGCAAAGGCATATGGATAAACAAACATATATATTTTTTGTAAATACATACATATGATACATAGAAACACCCGGACCAAGACAAAAAGCGATTGATGAAAACAGACGTAATGTAGTCAGACTGTAGAAATTTGTTAAATCCTTACAGTCTGACTATTGGAGACTAACGTGAAAATGTTTGCAAGGTTAAGTATTTGAAAAGACTTTCAATTGCAGAAAAGTTTTAAAAATTAAGTATCTAAAAACGATTAGAAGGAGACCTAATGATTGGATATCAGAGAGCCAAACGTGATCCAAGAAACAAGTCACCTGAACTTAAGATTAAAATGGTAATGGATCATATTCAATTTTACCCATCTTATGAAAGCCATTCTCGTCAAAAACTGAGAAAAAATATATTAAGGACCAGATCTTAATGTTGCAACTATGTATGGTCATTATAAAATACAAATGGAAGAAGGGAAGACATCTGAATATTTGAATGCAAAAGAAAGTTTATTTTTACCTAAGCCTTAAATGATCATCAGTAGATACATGATTGTGATAATTGTTATGCTTTTCTAAATAAACTTTTTAATATGAAACTGGCACATTTTAAGGACTTAACCTCTTTGTATAAAAACTATGGACCTTCAGTACAGCGAAAGAAAAACTTAGAAGGAATGAAGTACAAAATATCAGAATGTGTGTTCTTGTTGTTAAAACAACTGCAACCGGGTGTCCTTTGTTATAAAAAAACTTTTAAGATGATTTTTCTGATATGTTTGGAATGAAAAGCTTCTAGAGGAGTAAAATTGTTTGCTGACCTACCGTGTTTAAGAAAGAAAGAAAAATCAATATCTTCTGCGAAACATAAAGATTTAATAGCCCTTTTGCCACTGCGCCACAAGAATTTTACAAATATTTAAAAAATTAAAGGGCTGTGCTAATGAGTCAAATTTTCCTGAGGCTTACTAGATTATTTTTGGTAGGTTTTTAATTTCAGATAACTTTGCTTGAAGATATTTATGTAATTTTAGATTACATTACGTACTGCCTCCGTGGTCCAGTGGATAGCGTATGAGACTGCAGATCGGAGGTCTCGGGTTTGATTGCTTGGTCGGGCAAAAGTGGTACTGGGTTTTTCCGAATTCTCAGTAGCAGCACGGAGTCTGGTGATGTGCCCGGTAACGGCAATAGGCTCGCCCCCTACTACGTGGGACCTAAAAATTCATGGCGGAATGTGGGTGTAATATTACACCTCTGCCTACTCCTACGAGGAAACAGGCGTGGGCCTATAAAAAATATTACCAACGTATATTTAAAAAAAAAAACCTTATTTAAGTGCAGCAGTGGACTGTTAAGGCTGATGAAAATGTAGTGGCCACAATTAAAGGGACATCAAACACTGACTATTGTTTCTAGGTTTACACCATTAGGTCGTGTTTCAATATAAAATTACAGTTTAATCATAAAAATTGCTAGCATACAGACGTATGATATTCCAATTTCAAAAAGTATTATTAATGAACGATTTATTTCAGGCATAAAGTCGGATTATAGCACAAAATTCAAATCAATGCTATTTACCATAGTATTTTAACATTAAGATTTTTCGAATTGTTACAAAATACAAGATACAATTGTTACCCATCAATTTATTCCATAAAATTGTTTCAGTTTGCTGGTAAATATTAAACATTGGCAAAAATGTTTTCGAATTTTGCTCTTGCTCTCCTGAAAACCTGACTTTTTCCAGATCCGACCATATGCAACTCAGGTTATATGTATTGTGTACCTACGTTGTGAAATGTATTTTTTATGGATAAAGAAAGATATTGTATTTGAAAAGATAAACGGTGTGTTAGTTTTTGTATTTGTATACTTAAAGACATGATTTTGTGTAACACAAAGATTATTAAATAATTTTATAGCAAAGGAAAATTTAAGGTTTTATAGAAAATGCCAGAAAAACTAGATAAGTGATTTAATTAAATAAATCATAATATTCAGTCAGTTCTGTAATGAGATTATTTGATTTGTGAATTAAGCAATATAATATGATATTACTTGATATATTTTTCGTCATCTGCGTCTTTAAATAAAGATTATTAAAAAATATGTGCGCACTTATACAACAATTTTATGAATATTATTTTTTATAAATTTTTATGTTTCGTTTTGTTTTGTATTATGATGTGTGTGTCATGTTTTTTTTGTGTCCGAATTATGTATGTACCGTTTCAAAACTATTCATTGTCATTATAATGTTAAAATGTCAACAGTGCATTGTAGATTTGTAGTGTGTAATTTCATTTATTTTTAATGTAAGGAATGGTTTGATATATGAAAGACCACTATATGTTTTTATTAAACGTGTTTACTAAATCTTTTTATGGTATAAAAAAATCATGTTAACATATTTTTTTTATTTTTATAAAAGGGGAGGTGTAGTGTATGACGCGCCTTCCCTATATATGTTTATGTAACCATGTATGTTCATGCATTACACCGTTGTATTTAGATCAATTAACATCTTTCATTTTGCCTCACAAAGTCCCAACACACAACATTGCAGCGCTACGTTCAGCTTCAACCATAAACGAAAGATCTACCCCAGTATAGATTTAAGTGTTAGTTAACTTATCAATTGCAATTTTTATAATGGTTTATATAAGAACAATATATAAAAGTCCGGTTAAGATAGAGACTGCTACTGCTACCTGCTTTCTGTAGAGGTGACTCGATCGGTAAATAGTGACTGAGATGGCATACATGCTTTATGGTTCCGCCACACGCCAGTTTTAACAGCTACACGTAACGGCTATGACTGCACATTCTACTTATTAATTTATAATTATTTAATCGTAAAAGAAATATAATCTACATGATTATAACACCATTACTGTTACAAATATAAGTGGATTCATAAAACACATCACATATAAGTAAAAGCACAATACCCGGAGACTAACGCCAGCATTGGAAAATGTCACCTCATATAAACAACATTTGGTAAAGAATGTCTCCATTCTTTACCAAATGTTGTTTAAATAAGTAAAATAATGATAAGAGTTTATTCAATGAGCTTGCTAATAGACAATATATAATTTAATCATTATAATTCAGGGTCAAGGCTTTTCACCTTTACGATATATTATGTGTACATGAGCTCAGTCTTCCTAATAACAAACAAACCACACATCTTATTAAACCCACCATGCCTTTTACCTTATCAGACCAAGAAATCCATCTCCGTGCAGTATACTAGTCTCACAAAAAAATCTACATTATAGCTTCCTATAAGTCAATCTAATTTCCTTGAACTGCCCTGTAACAGGAATTAAATCTAGTACCCTAATAAGAAAAAACCGCACTCCTCGAGAGCTAGTACCAGTAAAAGCCTTGTAAAACAAGATAGAATCACAAAGAGCAATTTACCACAATAAGCTTCAAGACAAAGGATTACTTCAAATGTGTTTGCTTTTCCTATTTTGAAAGACATTTCGGGCTGAACTCTTGCTATCATTGTTGGAACGCACTAAGAGAATACTCTGCCTAGCCTAGACAAGACTGCAATTGCACATATTATGGCATATCGGGTATACTACCTACGTGAAGGCATATATACCTAATGTTTCTGCTTGTATGTCGTGATCGTTCAAAAGTTTTGTATATTAAAATTTGAATAACATTATTACGTATCATTATAATACCGTTTCGATAAATTCTCAATAGTAATACGTTTGCTGGCTAGTTGTAATTGGAATACACCAATAGACTAGAATTAAGAAGGTTAGAAAAAGTGGCTAGGTTTTGGTCTGTACTCTGTAGGCATGGAACTGCTACTACGAGGTGACAGCTTTGAGCCGTACACTTATATTACGTATACCACACCTTAAAATAATGCCACAAAACAGATGAATCTATCTGTAGTGTTTGTATCTATGCAATAGATACTTTACACTGTCTCATGTACACCAGTAGAGGAAGTGGCGTCACTGACACGTGTCACTAGTAGTATATCTGAATAGTCTGTGGCTGTCACTGTCACTACGGACAGTCAGTCGGGTGATAGGCGCGGTGCGCGCTAGACGTGCTTCTTCGGATCTGTGTGTAGTGGTGAGCCAGTGTTACATCGATTCGTGTAGTGGTTATATTTGCTGTGATAGCAAATACAACACCCACTATTTTATATTGTCTAATAATCATTACTTTAATCTTAACGGACTACAAGCCACACGGTATCGTAGTGTTGTTCGAGTCGATCTCATTATTTGACATAAATATTGCTCTCACTGCAGGTACGGCAGAATATTAGATTTGCGGCAAATCGTGTCAAGGGACTTCACAAAGGGATATCGATGTTCTAAGATCTTGCTTTGACCAGATTGTGTACTCACTGCTTAACGTCAATATACAATATAGTAGTAGCGATAGTAGGTACCTTTCTTTTTTTTTTTTTTCGTGGGGAAACTCTTTTGCGAGTCCCTCTCCGTGTGGCGGGCAGAGAGGGTATGTCGGACTCCCCAGGTCGGAATCGGGTTTACCGACTAAAACCACTACGATAGCCGCCTCAGCGCTCAAAAGAATGGGGCACAGGGAACGCGGGTGTGCTGCTCCTGGGTCCCGTTACGCTTGCCCGTAGTAGGGCTCAGTCTCTGGAAGGGTTAAGCTGGTAGTATCTTTCCTTCGCTACCTCGTACTGTGCAAGTACAGTGGTCCCTCGGCTATCCGAGACCGCTGTCTTCTCGGGGTCGTTCGTGGTCGGGCAGCCAGATTGCCATCTCTGATTGCCCACGGCCCCAAGGAAGAGTCAGGCTAGTGGCCATTGCCACCGCCACGACGCTGCCTGCGTCTGCGAGTGGGATCAGCTCTCTCGCAATCCCGCTCGGCGGCCTCCTTCTGGAGCATGACCGCTTCACAGAAGGAGACCACAGCGTCCCACCGGATGTCTTCCGCCAACATGGCCTGGACGACGGCCGGCGGAGAAAGATCCGCTCCTATAACAGAGACCAGGACTCGCCGCTCGGATTCCCATGCAGGGCACTCAGAGAGCGTATGCTGGGCAGAGTCCAGGTCACTGCCGCAGCGGTGGCATGCCGTCGTCGCCTCGCGGCCAATTCGGTTCAAATACTCACCGAAACATCCGTGTCCGGTGAGTATCTAAGTCAACCTATACGTGCCGCAGCCCCTTCTCCTCTCGATCCAGGCTTCGAAGGCAGGGAGTATTGCGCCAACGACGCGCTGGCGCATGCACCGCGGCTCTGAGAGTCACGTGCGCCAGATAATCAGCGCGCGCTGATGCGCATTCCACCGAAATTCCCCGAGCGTCTGGCTCGGCTCTTTCTCCGTTCCGCCTTCCTGGCGGAGTCGAGTCTCGCGAAAAACTAGTGCGTCCACGTCCGCCAGGACATCGAACGGCGGGAGTCGCGCCAAAAGCGTAGCCGCCTCGAAAGAAATCGTGCGATAGCCACGCGCAACCCTAATGGCTGCTACTCGCTGCAGACTGTTAAGGATAGCTCTGCAGCGGAAGGCGCTCGTCAGGCGGTCAGATCAGACGGGCGCCCCATAGAGGGCCATGGAACGCACGACTCCACAGTAGAGGCGGCGGACCTCTTCTCTGGGGCCCCCGAGGTTCGGGAGCAGCCTCTGCAGTGCCCCTGCAACCCGACGCACTCGGGGGGCGAAACGCACGAAGTGCTCCTCGAAGCGCCATCGACTGTCGAGGGTGAGGCCCAAGTACTTCATGTATCACCCCACCTCTACGACTGCATCACCTATTCTGATTGAGGAGCTGGGTGGTTCCATGCCCTGGCGCAGGCCGTGGAACCATAGCGCCTCGGTCTTGTGCGGTGCTATCTGCAGGCCCAGTCGGCCGATGACAGCCACGACGCAGCACACACCCAATTCCGCGAGCCGCAGGGTTTCAGCGAATTTAGCCCCCCGGGTCAGTACTAGTGTGTCATCAGCGTAACAGACTAAATGACCCCGGGGGGGAGACCAATCCGCAGGACCGCGTCATACGCGAGGTTCCAAAGTAGTGGTCCGAGAACGGACCCCTGTGGAACCCCGCAGCATATTTGCCTCTTGACTGCGGCACCGTCCCGACTCCTGTAGCCTACGGAACGATTATTTAGATAGGCCCCGACAATCCTTCGCAGGTAGGAAGGAACTTTGTGATGGAGTAGTGACTCCCTAATTGCTTTCCACGGGAGAGAGTTGAAAGCGTTGACGATGTCTAGGCTCACCGCCAGCGCCACTCCACCCCCCCGGACAGTTGACTCCGACATGCAGCGGACGCGCTTAATAGCGTCCAATGTCGAACGGCCTTGCCGGAAGCCAAACTGATGGTCACTCAGGTCGGGACCTACACCACTTAGATGATCATTGAGGCGGGCAGCAATGACGCGCTCAAAAAGTTTGCCCACCTCGTCCAGCAAGCAGATGGGTCGGAATGCCGAGGCAGACTCTGCGGTCCTCCCTTCTTTCAGTATCAGGACAAGATTGGCCTCCTTCCAGCTGGTGGGGAACACTCCATTACGGAGGCAACTGGTGAACAGCCGCCTCATCGTGTCACCTAAGACCGCGAGCGCCAACACCCAAGCCTTGCCCGGGATACCATCCGGACCCGGGGCGGTGTTGCGAGTAGCGAGCCGTCGCACGGCTCGGTCTAACTCTCCTTCCGTCACTTCAAACTGGTCGTCCCATATCTGGTTCGACGGTGGCGGAAGCCTCGGAGAACTATCTTGGGCCATCGGAAATAGAGTTTCAACCACCCCTCTCACAAATTGCGGATCCAGGGTTTGTGTCAGAGGAGGGACCCAGGGTCTGAGCTTCCCCATGACTATCTTATAGGGGCGCCCCCATGGGTCCCTGTCGAGTCCTTCAATGAGCTCGGCCCAAGACCGAGCCTTAGCTTCCGCAATGGCAGTGCGTAGCGCTTTTGCGGCGGCACGGTAGGCTTGGTGCGCTCCAGCGATCTCCTCATCTACGGCTCGCCTCCTCCTCCGGGTTCGCTGGTGGTGGCGGCGGGCTGCGACGTACTCTGTACGAAGCCGGGCGATGTCGGCCGACCACCAGTACAAGGATCCCTTACTTTTTGAATTGGCCCGAGGCATAGATACGTCACATATCGCTTTCATTGTGCTCCGAAACCAGTTCGCCTGTGACTCAGGATCGTGCGGGATCTCTGCTGTGACTTCCGACCATTCTGTGACGTGGGCAGCAGCCACAAGTAAATCGGAGTTCAGCTGGCGCAGAGACCAGTGGCATGGTGCATCGGCAATGGTGGGCGTGGAATTGCTGTGGGGGTGGCAGAAGGCCACGTTAAAGAAAATGTGCCGGTGGTCTGACAGCGTGGCCACCTCCTCCGCGACGCGCCAATCCGACACAAGGCACGCAGCCGAGGGATTCGCCCACGACTGGTCTATGACCGACTCCCCCTGCCACCGCACACAGGTGCTGATTGAACCTCGGTTAAGGATCCGGAGATCCAGCGCTGCAGCCCATTCCAAAATGGTCTCCCCTCGGATATCGTCCCGAGCGTCGCCCCACTCACTAGAGTGTCCGTTGAAGTCCCCCGGGACGAGTATTGGACGGGACTGGTACTGGCGGATACAGCTAGCCAGCCGGCCTAGGTAAGTTTCGAACGCGGCAAGGCCGCTGTTAGGGGAGAAGTAGCAGCCCACCACGACTGCTGGTCCCCACTCGACGGCGACGTATCCCGGTTCCCTTCGCAGGAGGGTACAATGGGGGGTCTCTATCGCTCCCAGCCCAATAAATAGCAGCCGAGCCCCCTTCCGCCCCAAACCATCCAGGATGATCCGGAACGGAGTAAGGCTCAGCTACCACTGCCAGACTCACCGACCGCTCCGCGAGAGTTTGAAGAAGAAGATCCTGAGCTCCGCGGCAGTGGTTCAGGTTGCCCTGGAGGATTATTTGGGGCGGAAAGAATTTTAGGCCTCCATTAAATCCTCCGCGGGGCCGGGGCCCGACTGAGTATTTGCACGGGGCTGAACTGGACGCTAATGCGGGTGCAGCTCGACTTTTGTTACCCGTCTTTGGGGCGTTACAGTTTTTGCTACCCAGACGGTGATTAGCAGGCCGGCCTAGGTCGGTGCATACCGGACACGAAGGAGAACGCTCTGTGCAGCTGCGGGCTTTATGGCCAGGTTGCCCACAAGCGTAACACAGCGTGCTTCTATCTCTGTCGCACTTGCAGTTGGCCCGCACATGTCCCCTTTCCAGGCAGCGAAAACACTGCAATGGACGGGTTTCTAGAGGCTGGACCCTGACGGCCATCCAGCCTATCCGCAGTTTTTTGGCTGCCGCCAGTTTT
The DNA here is from genome assembly GCA_944739405.2 of Euclidia mi. Classification (NCBI taxonomy): domain Eukaryota; kingdom Metazoa; phylum Arthropoda; class Insecta; order Lepidoptera; family Erebidae; genus Euclidia; species Euclidia mi. Next base: position 24,987,822 of record OX123187.2, read on the forward strand.
CGCGCAGCTGAGAGTGGGCAACGGACCCACACTGTTCCCAAACCGGCTGCGGAAAAGCGTATTTCGCCAACCTTTGATTTGAAAGCGATATTAGGTACCTAGCTTAATGGCGGAAAAGTGCTTAATTTTATCGTAGTGTTACATTTTGGTTAAGCTGTCGCGTAATAGACGTCTGTATGGGAGATCATATCATAAGTACGTAGATCCTTTTTACGGCAGGATTGAATTTTTATTCGCTTATTCAAATTATAAAATAAGTAGAGAGTCGTGTATCGCGGTAAATGTCTAATGTTGCTCGCCAGCCAGGAGGCTGAAGAGTAAGATTACATAATCAAGCAGATCTAATGCGAACCATATCAGAGTTAGCGGTAGGCTTCGGTGTGAGTAATAAAACAATAACAAGTTTATGTGTGTGTGGAGATATACACACGCACAATACTGACTGCATGGTTGGCGTAGTGGTTTAAGCGGCCGCCTCACCGCTTGACACTGCGCCTAGTGTTGTGAGTTCGATCCTCACACGAGACAATACTTTGTGTGATTCGTATATTGTTGTTTCGAGTCTGGGTGTTCATTGTGTACGTTAGTTGCATGTCTGTTAGGTTCCCCGCGACACAGGACTTAGTCTTAGTGCGGGAGTTTTATTTTTATATAAAAAAGATATCATAACATCGTTCCGTTGCTACGTGAAAGACGGACTAACACATTAACTCACTATCGCATTTATAACATTGGCAATAAAATGGTTTGCACATGACAAGCATAATCATGCACTGATATCTACCCTCCTGCTAATCAAGTTACAAGCCTCTGCGTTTAATAAAATCTACTATCTTTAGTATTTCTCAGCGCTAGTTGAACTGTTGAAACTTTTACCTTACACCAACTAGAAGAACTGAACAAGCGTGCCTTTCTGCCACGAATGGGTACTAAACGTTTTATTAACTCTTAGTCAGGGAGTAATAATGTCTTAGTTCCACAATGAACAGTATTTTAATGTAAAGCTGTCCGGTATAAAGTTCTCCAAGTATTAATCCACTTACCTGCATAGGCTCGGAACTCATTTGGTAAAACGAAATGAATCCTTGTAATCTGCATTTCTTTCAAATTAACTGTGATAGTGTTCACTTTGTAGCTTTGGATTTGGCTTGCTTCAGATTAGCAAAAAAACGGGCAAGTGCTAGAGTCCGGAACGATTTGTGGGTTTCATAGTTTCCAATAGAAGGACATAATCTGCATTTTTATCGATATCAAAAATATGAGGTTATCGGTAATGTTTATGGTTAATAAGGTGTAATGCGGGTTGATGATTGATATAGTATGCTAAAAACTCCACAAAAAGATCCCTTATTAAATATCAAGAAAACTCTAAAGTATCTGAAATAACTATAACGTTTATAATCGATTTTAAACTTTCGCGATTTGTATACATCATAGAAAATAATTTAGCGGGTCTTAATCGCGTTAACTAATACTTATTTTAGGTATAAATACCTATTTGTTACCGACGTTTTGCTCGTCTTGCACCGAGCGTGGTCGCGGAGAGACTGATGAGAGCTCAGCGAAGTCTTGTGGAAGTGCGGGTTTCGGCACATACCCTCACTTGGTCTTTATTTAAGTTCGCAATGTCGGTACTCCGACACACTACACTAATGACGTCTACACACTGTTGAGTTTTATCAATGCGGCGGTGTTTACACTTGCTGATGACATTTGTTGGAGTCTGGACCAAACCACTGGATAGAACTGCATCAACCACAAGTCTTATCCACCGATCGTCACTATTACTCCAGGATAGTACGTGAAGCGGTAGAAATCAAGAAACATAAAAATTTCAACCGAGAGGATGGATATAGATTATCGGCCACTTGGAATCCAGTCATTGAGGTGGTCATTGATCAAAATGTAAGGGAAATACAAGGGATAAATATTCCTTCCTTATGTTTGAATATATGACGATATGTCTGTGCGACAGATGCGATTCATCATCTGTCGCGAATGTGACTGCGGCTACAATCTATTACAATATGATCGAGTTGCGATCTGTCCTTGAATTGAATTTGAATTGAATGAACATTTGCATATCTCCAATGCTTGCCTTAGGTGAGTTCACTATTTTGCGAAATATGTCATAAGTATTGTAACGAGAGGCTTTAAGCCATATGGATACTCGGTTACACAAATGGCGCATTTATAAAAGAGAACTATGGGTGCCTGTAGTAACACAGATGAGAATTTATATTTTATTTGATTTATTCGTTTGTTCAACTAACAACACAAATTGCTGCTTGCCTCGTTGGTTTCGCGGCATAAATGTACGCGGGATCGGGAGGTCTCGGGTTCGATTTCCGGGTCGGGCAAAGTGTTATTGGATTTTTCCGTTAGGAAATTCTCAGTAGCATCTGGTAATGTGCCCGGTACCACAATAGGCTCACCCCCTATTAAATGGGACCTAAAAACTCATGGCGAAATGTGGGTGTAATATTACACCTCTGCCTACCCTTTCGGGGATACAGGCGTTAGTCTATAAATAAAAAATTAAAAAACAACACAAATTATTATTTACACATACGTTATCATTCTGAAAATAATGAAAACATTTTCTGATGCAACAATAAATCAACGGTTAACAAAAACGCACGAGTTACTGACATGTATAAGCAAAAATAAATTTTATTTGAAATTGAATATATTACGCGCTTTAACAAAAAAACATACTATAAATACAACCTGTCACAATAATTATTGCTTTCCGTGTGCTGATCATTTCATTAAAAAAAAATATTGGACATAATGATACACCTATTGTTCTAAATTATATAAATAACCTTAAAATCAAATGAATAATTACCACTTGAGCTTTAAATTATATGATGAAATCAATGTACAGTTTGAAATAATGCAATCATAAATAGGATCTATCTAAATCAGAGAGGTTGGACTAGGTTTAGACAATGAATACAGATTTACATAAGAAGCGTATTTCTTAAGAATGTCGTGTGCCGATTAAAGTTGGCGTATTGACGGTTGTCAGTAGTTACTACACTGACAACCGTCACACGTCATCCTTAAGAAATACGCTTCTATTATGTAAAATTTGTATTCATTGGTTTAGACTAGAGAGAACATGCCCTATAAATTTCCTTATACCGAACGTGCAACATGTAATGTCAGTTGGTCTTATAGTATTTTCGCTGTTTAATGATATGCATGACTGTTCATGACTGACAATTATAGTGATGTAACCTAAGGCAATTTAAGCGATTATTTATAAATATCTAATTAATTGGCAAATGACATGCAATCGTACGTAGTTACCGATTTTGCATCTTCGAAATAATTTCATATTAAAAGTGTTTTGGCAAATATATTCACAAATAAAACGCAGTAATTTTAAAATATTTTTTTTATTATTCATCACTGTCACTCGAAATAAAACCTCATATCTGAATCAGAATCTCCGACTGAGATAATTAATTGCTGATCTCAAATTCGGTCGAGGTGGACATATTTATCCCAGTCTGTAAATATTGTAAATTGTGTTATTTCTACGACTGATAATTGTGGTGGTGGATGTATGTAAGCATATATAATTATGTGAATCATGAAATAAAGTCAGTATTGTATCAGAATTCGTTCGTTTCAATCACCTCTAACCCAAATATCATATGGCGACCCTGCCACGTCATATGGAAAGTGATCTATAAACAATTTTAATTAATTGAATCTCGTGATACATGTTCAATATGCAGCTACAAATAGTCTTTCGTTATACACAAGAGCGCCTAGTTATTGTTCGTAAACGGATTTTCGTGAAAAATGTGCAACTCACAGAATAATAAGGATCAGGTGGTGATCGCCCAAAATTCGGCAGCAGGTAGAAATTCCGCACAGATTGATCAGCTCATGTACCATGCCAGCACAGCGAATATTGTCCTTATAGTTATCGCCTTATTGATGGGTATTGGCGGCGTCATACTCATTTACCGAATGTACCGGAGATGCCACAGGAGAATGGTAGAGAGACATGCGAATGATATCGTATTGAGAATGTACGCCAGTATTATTCGTGGACGGCGTAGGCAGACAGACTTGGAAGATAGCTATCTTAGCGAAAAATCACGCGACAACAGCAGCAAAGTGAGCGGTATAATATAGTGATGTGATGCGTAAAGTGTGAAAAAAACGACGAAGTGCGCGGAAATTGGTATGTGGCTCTAGTATACAAAGTGCGTTACAATCGAATTGCGTAAATCTCGGTTCTCCATGCGTTATATTGTATGGACAATAAGTTACGTTTATACCTATTTATACAATGAGTTCGGCTATTCGGTATGTATTGTCGTTGTTTATTATTATAAATATTAAGCTATATTAATGTGACATATCTTTTCATGGCAGAATTTTTAAAAGAACTTTGTGATGACTTGACAAAAATTAGATGTTATTTAATTAAAATAGGTCCCAGTAGAAGACAAGAAAGTATATGTAACAAAAAGTTGAGTGAAGCTAATAGTGTGTACCAGCAATATACTAATTATTTAGATGATATTAGTAGAATAAGACAGCATAAAAGTAAATAAAAAATAGAATTAATTGATAAGTTTTGCATAAATATTGATAAATTATATTCAGAAATTAGTGATTTATGTGAAAGTAAGCCATTAAACTCTGCCATAATGTCGAAATTCGATTTAAAGCTAAGCTTATTACCAGTGATGAATGATACCGAATCAAACACGAAACAATTGATTGACGGCATCGAATACTATGACTCTGTATTAGAGGATGCGTCGAAAAATAATTTACTACAGTTTGTTTTAAAAAGTCGATTATTGCCATCTGCTAAATTAAAAACTTTCTAAAAAATATGATAGTGTATCTGAATTATTAAGAGACATGAAGTTGAAATTGTTACCCAAAAAATCATTTACAGCTTTATCCAGTAGGTTACAAACGGTTAAGCAAAATGAAAAATCAGTTGCAGATTTTGGCCAAGAAATTTCTAATTTATTCGTGGACCTCACGATTTCGCAGTCCGAAGGTTATGAAGAAAGCTATGATGCCTTGAAACGTGTAAATGAAAAACTTGCTATCAAGCGTTTTGCCGACGGGTTGCGGAACCGTAGGTTAAGCACAATTATAGCTGCGCGAAACTTCGTTTCTTTAAGTGATGTTATACAGGCTGCTGTGGATGAAGAACTTTCATCACCTGCTACTTGTTCTGATATTTTAACTATGCGAAAATCAAATAAACAATATTTCAGCAATTACAGAGGTAGCCAAAGAGGTAAGTTTTCAAATACCGGGCAGAGAGGCCGAGGCAGCCATGGTTGGAGTCATCACCAGAGTCGGGGTTCACACACACAAGGTGGGATTCGCGGGTATCGAGGTCGTTCACCGGCACGTGGATTTCGAGGTAGGTCTTATCATAATTCTAATTATGGTAGACAATATCAAAGAGGTGGACAGATACAGGCTATAACTCGGAATGATGAATCCGAATTACCGAATGAAAATATAGGTGAGGAAAACGTTCAACAGTTTTTTCGAGCCTAAAAATAAGTTTATTTTTTCTTATGATAATTCATTATTAGCTAGTTTATCCGTAGATGGCAGGTGTTATTCATGGCTAATTGATACCGGTGCGTCAATTTCGGCCGTAAAATATGATTGCATCATTAAACAAAATATTCCTATGCAAAAATGGAATACGACAATAAATGGCATTGGAGACAAAGTCCAAGCTATTGGGTACGCATATCTTAGGTTATCGACACAGGCTCATAGTTATAGTCACAAGTTTTATGTTTTCGATTCATTGCCATGTAAGGCGGATGGCATCATCGGGTATGACTTCTTAAATAAATTAAGATCATGCTTAGATTTAGAACGTAAACAAATGACACTTTATACTTCGGATAATAATAAGATAGTTTTACAGTTAAATAATCCAGTTAAACAATTATTTCATATTCCTTCTAGGTCGGAATCTATTCATTATTTAGATACGAGTATGAATGAAGACTGTGTGGTTTGTGCACAAGAGTTATGTAAGGGAGTATTTATGGCTAGTACTTTAGTCACCCCAGTCAATGGCAAGATACCTATTAGGTTATTAAATACGACCGAAAATGATATTTCTTTAAATGAAATTAGGCCAATTATACACACGTTCAACGATTATAATTTATGTTCATTTGACAAATGCTCATTAGGCGCCGAACGCGTAAAGACATTGTTATCAAATCTTGATTTGAAACATTTGAATTTAGAAGAAAAGATTGCTATTCAGAATATATGCGCTAAATATGCTGACATTTTTTATTTACCAGGCGACCAACTATCGACAACTCCTATATACAGTCATAAAATTCAATTAAAAGAAAATTCAGATCCTGTTTATGTTAAACCGTATAGATTGCCACATTCTCAAAAAGCTGAAATTGAAAATCAAATTACAAACATGCTGTCGCAAGGTATTATAGAACCTTGTGCGAGCGAATGGTCTAGCCCAGTGCTTTTAGTACCTAAGAAGCTCGATTTAACTGGCCAGAAGAAATGGAAATTAGTTATAGATTATAGAAAATTAAATAACGTAATTAAAAATGATAAATTTCCGCTACCAAATATAACAGATATTCTTGATTCCCTTTCTGGTTGTATTTATTTTAGCCATCTTGATTTATATCAAGGATTTTTTAACGTAAACCTTGAGAAAGACAGTAGAAAGTATACAGCTTTTTGTTCGGGGCAATACCAAATGACTAGAATGCCAATGGGGCTTAAAACCAGCCCTAACTCATTTTCGAGAATGATGAACATGGCAATGGCCGGGTTAACATATGAAAAATGTCTAGTATATTTAGATGATTTGGTCGTATATGGAAAATGCCTCAATTCGGCAACAAAAAATTTACAAGATGTGTTTGAACGCCTGCGTAAAACTAATTTAAAATTAAATCCTGTTAAGTGTGACTTTTTAAGAAAGGAAATGTTATATTTAGGTCATGTTATTTCATCAAACGGTGTTCAACCCGACCCAGAAAAAATTAACATAGTGAAGAACTACCCTGTCCCTCAAAATTCTGATGAGGTAAAACGATTTGTTGCTTTCTCAAATTACTATAGAAAGTTTATAAATAATTTTGCAATAGCACAACCTTTAAATAACCTCTCGAAGAAAAATAGAATATTTAAATGGACTCAAGAGTGTCAAAAATCATTTGATCTTTTAAAGCAATTATTAATTAACCCACCAGTACTTCAATATCCCGATTTTTCTAATGATAACATGTTCACACTTCAAACAGATGCTTCAGGGTATGCTATCGGAGCCGTTTTAGCTAATCAGAACGGAAAACCAGTCGCTTACGCAAGTAGAACACTCAATAAAGCAGAGAAAATGTACCCCACAATCGAGAAAGAGTTACTTGCCATTGTCTGGGCTGTTAAACACTTCAGGCCTTACTTGTATGGTCGTAGGTTTAAGATACTGACAGACTATAAACCATTAATATAGTTATTCAACATTAAGGAAACATCTAGTAGGTTATTAAAATTTAGAATTTTGTCGGAAGAGTACGACTTTTTTGTGGAATATGTGAAAGGATCGGATAATGTAGCTGCAGATGCATTATCTCGAGTGATTTTGACATCGAAAGATTTAAAGGACATGCATGAGTGTGTTGTGAACGTACTTACACGCGCACAGAAAAGGAAATTAAATGCTAGACAAGACAATTCGGATACTATAGTTACCACCGATGACAGGCCTGATCAACCAAGAGTCGTGGAAACTCATAGTAAGCCGAAACTGTCTATTGAGCTTAAATTTATATGTAATAAAATGTTATATAAATTAAGAAAAAGTAATTTCATAGAGAAAGAAAGTCAATCGTTATTATTTGTACCAAAAGCTATGGTGATATATATTAAACCAGTTTCTCAATCACAACCGACGCCAGGCGCTTTTGTGAGAGAACTGGAAATGTTTTGTGGACAGTTAAATATTGAAGAAATATATTTAATTAAAAATAATAGTAATGGTACATTTGTTAGGCTATTAATGCAAGAAATTAATAAAATAAAGCCATGGTTAGGCCCACGATTATGTATTCTAAATGATGTAATTAGAATAGAGGACCAAGACGAAAAGAGAGTTATTCTTAACGACTTTCATCTGTTACCTACAAGTGGCCACGCAGGTATCAGACGAATGGTCAATAATATTAGAAAATATTATTACTGGTCAGGGATTGAACGTGATGTCACTGATTTTATAAAAAGATGTGACAAATGCCATAAGCAAAAACATTCCAAGCATATTAAAGAGCCCATGTCTATAACTTCAACGGCACATGCTGCATTTGAAAAAATATTTTAGATGTCGTAGGACCTTTAGATAAGGACCAACAAGGTCATTCATACATATTGACACTTCAGTGCGAACTATCAAAATATGTTGAGGCTTACCCACTTATAACAAAATCTAGCCAAGAAATTGCTCAAAGTTTTGTGAATAATTTTATTTTGAGATATGGTATACCTAAAGAGATCGCTACTGATAGGGGATCCGAATTTATGTCAGCTACCATGCAAGAAACGTGTAAATTATTTTATATTAATAAAATTAACTCTACTGCTTATCACCATGAGAGTATAGGCTCACTAGAAAATACACACAAACACTTAGGTGCGTTTTTAAGAATACAAACAGACAAACATCCTGAGACATGGAGTAGTTGGTTACCATATTGGTGCTTTAGTTATAATACTTCAGTTCATACAGAAACGAAGTACACTCCCTTTGAACTAGTATACGGTAGAAAATGTAACTTACCCAGTAACATAACTAGAGCTGTGGAACCTTTATATAATTTTGAAGATTATCCTTTACAGTTAAAATATCGACTTCAGGTATCTAATAAAGAAGCACGCGATAATTTAATTAAATCCAAATTGTTGAGAAAATCAAAATACGATAAAACTATTAACCCAATCATGTACAAAGAGAATGACTTAATTTTGGTTAAGAATGAAACTGGTAATAAGTTAGACAACATTTATTTAGGACCATATGTTGTTATAAAAGATATGTCACCTAACGTGAAAATATTAAAAAACGGTAAAACCGACGTAGTACATAAGAACCGCACTAAATTGTATACCCACTAAATTAATGTAACCAAGTTTATTTAATGGAACAAAATAATTGAAATGTTAATGTTTTATAATATTGGTATGTAATCTTATATTCTGTAGTTATATACATAAAATAATCATGTAATCGTAGGTATAATATTCAATATAATGTTTATAATCTTATACTTACTGAAAACATGTATTTAGCTTGTAAGTTAAAATAAAATAATATTATTCATCTTATTTTATTTTTCCATCACCGAGGGAGATGTGGTGGTGGATGTATGTAAGCATATATAATTATGTGAATCATGAAATAAAGTCAGTATTGTATCAGAATTCGTTCGTTTCAATCACCTCTAACCCAAATATCATATTATTTTATCAATGTAGGGATTTCGTATTGCCACCACATCGGAACAATCTATGTCAGTTATTGAAGCTTTACGCTCACGTTTCTTCGGAGTGGACAGCTTCTTATCTTCAAAACTAGTTTCTCCAAATTTTTCTTTGGTTATTCGAGAAACTGAAGCCTTGCCGATGTCTAGAGCTGCCGCAACTCTGTACACAACATTGTCGATCGTTATTACCGGGTCCCCATTTGCATGCTCCCGTTCAAAAAAGGTCCTCAAACCACAAACGAAGCACTAACTCACAGCTTTAAGAGTTTAAAACAATGTTTTTTGTTGTTTTCGGCATTGTACGTACCACATAAAACACAACAAAAAAAATAAAAAATAACACCCCAAACAGGCAGAATCACAAACCGCATACAGGGCGCTCGTACTGACGTATCGATCACAAGATGGCCGCTCCTATTAATCGATTTCATGTCGAGTCAATTGTGTCAATCTCTACTGAGAGATGGTTCGTTTCATGCATCTGACATTTTGAGGATTATATTTTATTATATTTAAATAATTTATTTACCGTTAATATTAATTATAAAAATATAGAAAGACATACTAGTATCAATTTACTTTGTAATTTTTAATAGATATTTTTTAATAATTGTTTTTTCTTTGCCAATTTATTTTCATAAGTTGAAAAAAGTATGCGTGATATGTAAAATGAGAACTGTCATGCATTTCATCATACAGCGAAAATACTATAGTTGGTTAATCATAGCGTCAAATTACGCGTCTCATATAAAGAGGCATAGACTCTTTACATACTAATATCTTTGACTACATTCTCTAAATAGCCGTGCTGTGATCTGTCATCAGTGTAAAATTTGTTGGACGTTTGCGTTTACATTTTTAATAACTTTTTGCATTTAAATAGTAAGTAAGCTTAAAATAATTAAATAGTGTACTCATTAATTAATACACATCGTGTATGTGATATCGGGATGTGGATTCCGCTATTCTCGGAACGGAAATAACAGGAGAAACTTCTAGCAGTGAGTCGGCATTTTCCAACAAATTTCTTTAATTTTTATCGTATTAATGCTATAATGAGTGTTAAGTTTACACAATATCATTGTATTGCAACTCAAAGGAACAGCTTGCATACGTATGTGTTATGAATTTAACTCACAAATTGATATTTTGTACATTTATTGATTTAATGGCCTTAGTGATGGGATTTGACAGTGAAAGGAGATATCGATGTTTTTTGAATGAGGGATAAATACGGAAACTAACTATCGGACATGAATGTAAAACTGTAGCTGGAAGCGACAGCGGGTAGCCGCGGTTGCTAAGTTGGCAATAAACAAAGACGTCCAGCGGTCTAATTTTCTATCGCGCGTTTGATAGTAAGCTCAGTTTAATGTACAATGAACATAATTTACTTAGATACCTACCTTAAAAGTAGCGTCTATTAACCTAAAGCCAAGTGTTCCAGTGTACGCGCGTGTGTGTAGGCTTACATTATTGCATCTATAAAATAGTAGATGGATTAGGGATGTGAGTAGCATTTTTTATTATTAAGGTGTTTTTTTTTACAGGTTGCCTATTAATGACGTCACATGAAAACTTTGGATAAATGCCGTTGGACGGCCTAGTTTGATTTAGCAGAAGTACCATCGTATTTGTTCACGTCATTTTGAGAAAGACTTTTTTTTAAAGACAGAAAGCACCTGGCGTTAAAACCGAAAGCTGTGCCTACATTACATTTATGCCCGGACATTGCATACCCGGTAGAATAATTTATCCAAAGCTAAACAAAAAGTGTGTAATTTTAGTTTGAACATATGAATAAAATATAATAATTACAACGATTTTAATTAATCTACCAACTTCTATATTATTTATCATATTAGTGCTATCCTGACTGATCAAAGACGTCTTGCCTTGTAGTCCGCTACATAATGTTCTACCATAAAATATAATATTCTTCCACATTCACACAACATCATCTGGTCCCAAACTAAGCATATCTTGTACTACGGGTACTAGACAATCGATAAACATGCATATATACTTTTCTGTAAATATATTACATATTATACATAGTACCATCCAGACCAAGACAAACATCCATATTCATGCACACAAATGTTTGACTTGAGCGGGAATCAAACCCGCAAGCTTCGGCGTGGCAGTCGGATTACCTACAACACTAAAAAAATCGAGCAGTGTCCAAAGTTAGCGATAGCAAGCAACGTGATGCGACGCAAACAAATTGCCAAAGCCTGCCGTGCCGCATTAGCCAATCTGGTATAATTCGTACAATACATAATCTAAGTGACAGTTTCTTAGCATCGCATCGCAACGCATCGCTCATTAGTTTATGAATACTTTTTGTCAATAGATTTTATGGCTAAAACGAACAATTAAGCACGTAATTTTTTTAGTACTGTCTGTCTGACAAGTCTTTGCAAATCACTGTCAGGCGTCGACAGCAAAAACTACAAATTCAATATTTTAGTAGTTACTTCTACGGCTTAAATATGTCGACACATACTAAAGTTAGATATTTGACCAAAAATATTTATCGATTAATCATCACTGTTACGAACAACACTCGGTTTCCTAACTCTATGTTTTGTCTACTGTCTGGCTACCACAAGACTGCTATAAGATCGTGCTGCTAAACCTATCGATAGCTCTTTCTATCATACTGCATGTGCCATACGAAAGAAGATATCAATCATAGCAACCGCTGTTGTTATTTTGAGTGTTACTTCTATGACTTAATAAGGTTATATTTCTTTGATCTAAATTATTTCAAAATGTCAATAAGTCAAAATTTTTCTTTTCTACGTATAAAATTGCGTATCATATTTTATGATGTGCACCTGGCCAGTGAAGGAAATACACACATCAAAAAAGTCTAAGCATCACATACAAATTTCAATTTTACAATTTGTTTTCGCATTAAATCCTTAGTATTTTCTTATTTATATTATATTTAATGCTTTTTTGATATTAAACAACAATTCGTTTTTTTTATTTTTTATAATCTTAATTAACAAAATAATTACGAGTAAGTACTGTATGTACGTAGTACCTACAAAATAAGGTGCCTAATCAACTAAACTTAAACTAAAATTAAATGGTTGTACAAAAATTGCATAATTTATTTATTTATTTTATTATGGAAAACCAACAGCTAACAATAAATGAATATGTAACTAATATAAGTTAACATAAAGCCAATTACAGGTCTTCACGTATAGTTAACGAAAATACATATCAGATGTTGCTCGAGAACAAAAGTACACGAATTTAAAATACCAGTAATGCAAGGTTAAAAAGGGAAATAGAAAGTTTAAAAATTTAATACAAAGTGTGGCCTCCTCTGTTATTGAGAACTTGTTGGCACCGATTATTCATAGAATCGATGAGATTTTTAATGTTATCCTGCGGCAATCGCTTCCAATGAAATTTTATTAAGTCCATCAGTTGTTGGGTTGTTGTCACTCCATCCAAGTCCTTTAAAACACATCTCTGGAGCATGTCCCATGCATGCTCGATGGGGTTGAGGTCTGACGATTGTGCAGGCCAAGACAATACCAGTATGTTTTCCCTTGCCAAGTACCCCCGTGTGTGCAAATCTGTATACGAACGCGCATTGTCATGCATCAACATGAAATCGGAGCCAAGCGTTTGTGCGAATGGACATCCGTCCATTCGCACAAACGCTTGGCTCCGATTAAGGCCTTAGAACATTCTCAACGTAATTTACAGCGTTCATGTTACCATTTACAAAAACGAGCTCAGTTCGTCAGTTCTTCATAATACCTGCCCATACCATAACTGTTGAGCTGTTGTATAGATGCACTTCCTGAACAAACCTCAGTCTTTCAGTATTTCCAGGACGACGGTACACTCTTACTCTTCTATTATCAGGCTTGAACCCCAATCGAGACTCATCGCAAAATAAAATTTTATTCCATTGTTCCCGGGTCCATGTAATGTGTTCCTTACATCATTCATTTCGACGAGCGCGATTCCCGTGATGTATCGGTGGGCACCTAATTGGCCGTCGCGCTCGTAGGCCATACTCATGCAGTCGATTTCGCACAGTTTGGCAGCTAACAATAACACCACTTGAATTTTGTAGCCTTAAACCTATCTCTCGGGCGGTTAACATCGGCTGGCGTCTTGCAGTCAGTTGTATGTATCGATCTTGCCGTGTGGTTGTACACCTACCTCGATCTGGGTGCTGCTCAGCAGGATCTCCCGTGTTAGTGTAATGCTGATGAAGACGGCAAATAACGCTTCTGTTGATACCAATATACCGAGATACTCGAGATTGACTTCTTCCCGCTTGCAACATCGTTACAGCTCTTTGCATTTCATCTCCGTCCAAATGACGTCGCTCCATGACGTAAAAATGTCTCAAAATCCAAATTTGTTCAAAACTTTTTCAAATTATTGTTTAAATCCTAAAATTGATACAGAATACTAAATTTTAATAAGCAAAGAAAACGCTATAAAATTGGACAAATGCATTCGCTTTTGAATTTGTGAAAAAGAAAACAAATATGATACTCGAATTTTTTTACAACCAGCCAGTATGTCCTCTAGATCAAAAAAGTTTACATAGGTATTACCTACTTGGTGAGAAATGATATAATAATTGATTAATAATTTGAAGTAGTATGTGTTGCTTAGACTTTTTTGATGTGTGTACATTAGCCTTTTCCATTCCATAATACAACCCTTATCCAGACAAATATGATAAAAATATTAACATCATCATCATCAGCCCTTTATACTGTCCCACTGCTGGGCACGGGCCTCTTCTCATTATGAGAAGGGTAAGCCCATAGTCCACCAATCTGGCCAAGTGCGGGTTGGCAGACTTCACATGTCTTTCGAGAACATTATGGAGAACTCTCAGACATGCAGATTTCCTCACGATGTTTTCTTTCACCGTTCAGCAAGCGATAATTAACAATTTAATACGCACATAACTTCGAAAAGTCATTGGTACGCGCCGTGGATTCGAACCCGAGACCCTCTGCGTGGCAGTCCATCGGTCTCTCCACTCAGCTCTCGCCGCTATGTATGATAAAAATATTAATATAGCAACTACATAAATGTTAACAATGTTGTTTCATCAATATATTAATACGTGAAGTGAAATTTTGTGATCCCTTTTTACGAGAAATGCGCGAACGGAGGACTATGAAATTTGGCACACTTATTGCTTACATGTAGTAGGTGTGCAGAATGCTAATATTTTTATTTAATATGCATAACAAATATATGATTTTAATGAAAATAAACGATACCACTACTACCTTAGATTTCGCACACACACATGCATAACATCGTATACGTATACAATATTACTTTTTAGTTTACGGTTATGGACCCACAGACTCTCAAACTGAAAAGAGGGTAACAATACATGTATATACTTTTTTGTTCAATGTTTGTCCTATTCTGTCTAGATATTTTATATTTTTTGCAATATATTCATCTTGGCATTCTTTATTTATACGTTAAATATACAATCATACATACGTGTATTATGAATAGTCCATTAATTTAAATTTTTATCTAAGTATAAATACCTGAAGCAAAAATTGTTATTCCTTTTTACCACAATAATATTGATACAGACCCATAGACTGGCAAACTGAAAATAGTTTTGTTATAAAATGTATATACTTTTTTTATGAAAGCATTTTACAGTATTAAATTCATTTTAGAAAAAAAATTAAGTACTTAAAACTACAATTAAATTAAATATTAATATACAGTAACTACAAAAAATTGGGCAAGTGCGAGTTGAACTTGCGCACGAAGGGTTCCGTACCATTATCTATAAAAGAAAATTACGTTTGTTGTATGTGTACTTAAATATATTTTAAGTTTCTACCTGTTTATTAAGATCGAGTAACAAATTGCTTAAAAAACTACGTTTGTTGTATGGGATTTGTTGTGTTTGTTCTTTGTTATTTACTTTATTTAAATTGAAACTTTCAAACTGAAAATAGATGAAATAATTATTACATGTATGTATTTTTTTGTCGGAGGTTTGTCCTATTCTGCCTAATAGATTTGTATTTTCACAATTTAATTTATCTTGGCATGTAAATTAAAATAAATTAATAAAATATTAATGTATTAAGTGTATGGTATTTTTTTAATTATATAAGTTTCTGACAAAGTGTAAAATAACAAAACTATATCTGTTTATTGATATCCGTAGGCATAAACATAATTGCAGTTATCATAAATTTTGATTTCAGAACGCCGCGCGCGGGAAATTTTGCTTTCTTAATCTTTATGATTGTGTTTTATTATATGTAGTTGTAAATCTATTAAGATCGGTGCTATATTATTTTTATTATTGTTTCTTTAAATACACCTATTTGTAATATCTGATCGTAGTTTTTTGCACAGAATTTATAAAGTAAATTGATAATTTGTATCAAAATCTAATACTTATTTTAAAACATTATGATATTGTATGTAATTACCTGCCTGAAATGATGATCCGCGTGCTATTGTTTTCAAGCACATGGTATTGAGGTAATTGAGCTATTTATGAATGAGAATGAAATATTACATTTGCCATCTACCAGTTTTATGTATCAATTTCAAATCTTATTGGTAAGTTTTCAGACTTTTCAGTGTTTCTCTTAATTTAAAACTTTGTTTATACTTATAGTACTTACTTGCAAATGGTCATACTCAAATAGGGTTGTGTATGCATGTGTTTTTACTATCCGCCTGCCTTGCCTTGAGAATGATATTGTTATAAAGGAGGAGGAATAGGTAGATATGGAAAAATATCGGTTGAGTTGTAGGAAATTAATGTATGTAACCGAAGCTAAGACTGAAGGGTTATTATTGGTACATTGCAGCAAAGATGAGAATATTCCGATGGATGTGTGGAGTGACGAGAATGGACAGAATTAGAAGGAATGAGTATCTAAGATAGTACGTATATTTGAGGTGTATATATGACATAGTCTGAAAGTGGTGCCCATGGACTACAAGTGAAGGAAAATATCATTTGGCTTGGTATGGACATGTTATGCGAAGAGATTATTTGTCTAGAGGTAAACAAGTGATTTTTTTTTATTTCTTTTAAAGACAACTTTCGCTCTAAGAATAAATCCTGCGTCGCGGGGGCTCACCCTCGAAACAACAATTCATGGATCGCACAAGTGTAGTCTCGTGTGGGTATCGAAACCACAATACTTGCGCAGTGTCAACCAACTATGCAGTCTTAAATGAAGTCGAAAGGAGAGGGACGAAAAGCAAGAGTGTTTCCTCAGAAAAGATGGATAGACAGTGTGAATATGAGAGTAGAGGCACGAAAAGGATGAACAGGCTAAGGAAAACATCAGTCGACTGTGTGGCGATGAGATATGTATGAAAGAGATTTACTCCTTTGTAAATAATTAGATAACAAGAATTATAGAAGCAAAGGACATACTGCGCAAGGGCAAGAGAATGACATTTTTATAAAGTAAAAGTCTTTAATGTTAACATTTGGTTTAGAGTTTTATAACCAAGAAGAGTATGGCCGTTCCAGTAATTTCATAAAAGTTGTCTTTATTTTTATTGTGCGGCAAAGTCTGTGATTGTAGTCTTTGACAAAACAATCGTTATAATGTATAAACTTAAAATTGTAATAAATTATGGTCGAATTTCGGCCACTGGGAGACCTCTAGTACTGATAAATTGACACTATTACAGCAAAATAAAGTGAGTAGTACTGAAAATTTATTGGCAGCGTTCACGTGATAGGTATATTAAATTGTGTTAAGTTTGGAAGCAGTTCGTCGTAGCCTCCCGCTGCGAAATGTGCACACGGTGGCTGCAAATGCCGTGTCGCACTTACATCACTTTGTCGAGATGTAAGACTCAGTACATTCTGTTATGACAACAAGAGGTAGAGAATAGGTGTACTGGAATATTCAAAATGCCCTAGTATGAATAGAACCGTATTATGGTGATGTTTCCATTTGCTGATGAGCCATTCATTGATGAAGTTGACTGGAGCCTTACATTCTAGTAGTTTAAATTTACTTTCTTCTAGCTTTCGCCCGCGGTACCACCCGCGTCTGTGTCTGTTAACGCAAGGGTAGCCTATATATTATTCTAATTTCCACCAAACATAAAAATTCGTTCAGTAATTTTTGTCTGAAAACAAAAATCCCATAAACTTTACCGTCCATAATAGTATAGGATATTAATCGCGCCGCTTGTGCGTCGATCAATGAATCTGCGGTTTGTGTAATTGAATCCAGTGGTTTGGCTCCGGACTCCAGCAAATACTCAGATAGCCGGCTTATTAATTTATCGGTAAGAAAGGGAAACGATCTGTCAATCTCCATGTCATACTAAAGCTAGAAGACTGCCAAATACATGAAGTTTCACTGGTTCGTAAATAATTCTTGTTTTTTTTAACTCCTCAAATCGACATGATACAGAATGCATCGGCAACATAGCTCTACATGTGATACGTGCATGTTTATAGTTTGTCCGAAGTATTGAGAATAATACATTATTGATGGATTTTTAAAATTAACTTCGGTTTCGAGCCGTTGGCACTTAATGTTAAAAGCTGCACTTAACTGAAATCCAAACTGCACTTACCTTAAAATTACCTTATATATGTACGGTAGCGCTGTAAGTTTACTTTGAAGCCAATCGGTACTATAAAAGCAAAATAAACGAGACACATTTTAAGGCAACTTTATGGATAAAATATATAAACAAATTAAGGAATACCGCAGCCTCCACAGTAAACGGTAAGACGTTTTGTACGATCGACTCAAGTAAACTGCTTTGATCATTCACCATAGCCAAACGCCATTGTACCACAACAAAAGTCTACCTATGAAAGGTCACCGTGAAATAAGATAAAAAAGCCAACCTTTCAATTAAGCCCACATTTCTACGTGCCGACCTCAATCTATATTTAAATTTTCCTCCCTGTTGGATTTCCAAAAAAAAAATATAAAAGCTGAAACGATTCATTGTTCGTTGTCTTTGGCTTTAATGATTCTATGAAGTTGGAATTCGATTTGGCCAGTAGCGCTGATCGAGTAAGTCAATATCGCCCGAAAATGGTTTCGCGATCGTCGGCCTATAATTTAATTATTTCGGGATCCAATTTAACAGGGCTGTTTTTTGGCCGTTTACATTGGCCGCCACAGATGTGATTACCCGCGCTGGACTGTACGCCTCTGTTTGAGTTAATCTCCAATATTGTTGTTCGTGAGTTACACTCTCGGCCCGTCCATGTGTAGAAAATCGTAATTAATATTTATGTTGACTAGACCTATCTGAGGGCATTATCGACATTCAATATATGAGGGGAGATTGGTTGGATCATAATGAAGAAATAACTTACGCTAAGCTATTTATTCGCTTCTACATGTGGTGGCCATTGGCAGCTGTTGACCTACTTACTGTATCTTCACACGACATACTTAGGACAAATGGCTTCTTAAGGATCATGCTGTGGTGTTTCCGACGAGTACCTTAGAAAATCAATGGAAAGTGAATTTTGTATTGATAAAAAAAATACAAGCAGCAACTTGCCCTACGTTTCTATTTTTTTATTATTATTTTTATTTCTCTTTCACGCGTACTTTTCTAACATATGATGTTAAAAAAAGTACACGGCCCTTTGGCAGGCGTACACGGAGACATAGGTCCAACGCGCAGAGGCCCCTTGAGAATTTTAATCTAGGATGTGGTGGGACACCTACTGAGGAGCCTCCGTAACTGCATTATGAAGTACAGCCACGGATTAGCCGCAGCAGGTGTAGGACTATTGCTACTTGTATGGAAACTACTTATTCCGGGCTATTGTGATGGGTGTTCAATGGATTAGTGAATATGGAAACTATGGATAAACGGCGTCTGCCCTAAGTATAGTACGTCGAAAAGGGGCAGACGGTGACTTGCCAACTCACTAGATGGGCCCTCTCTAAATAGCCACCATGGTAAACGAAGTCTGCCATAAAGGCAGCCAGAGGGCAACACCGGTGCGAGTGGCTAGGGTTGTAGAGCAGTGCGGCACCGGTTTCGCCATCGCGGGTCGTGACCCGGAGCGGGTTTCCCCGTAATTACGCCCTTGAAAATGACACTTCCACCCCCGAGCAAATAGCTCTTGCGACTTCCCTCTGGCCGGCCAACCAAGGCAAGCCAGAGTTGAGAGTCCTACGGACGCTCTTGGGCATCAACTCCAACCAGCCAATAAAGGCGAGCCGGAGACGAGGCCCTGACCGACTCTCTGAAGTATTCGGGACCGCAGTGTCGCCACACACATTCAGCTCGCCACAAAGCTGCCCTGCGGTTTGTAAGCTTTCTATTCATCTTGCAATACATTTTTTGTTTATATCCCAAGATGAAGGTGATGTTTGAAAGCTGTTACTCTGCCCTCCGAGATTGCGTTAGTCTCATGATGAGATAACGGCTGCCCCAGAGGGGTTTATTATTATTATTATTATTTTTATAACGTCACGCCTTTTATCCCCGAAGGGGTAGGCAGGGTGTATTTCTACACCCACTTTTCGCCAGATATACTTTAGTCCCACGTAATAAGGGGCGAGGCTATTGCCGTACCGAGCACATTTACAGACTCCGTGCTGCTACTGAGAATTTCGTGTCAGAAAAACCCAATAACACTGCCCGACCCAGGAATCGAACCCGGGACCTCCCAATCCCACGCGCACATTTATGCCGCGAGACCAACGAGGCAGTCGTATAGGGTTTGATGTCGAGTTTTCCGTCTCTACGCAAAGATGGTATTTGCATCGTGTTAACCCTTAGTCGCCTGTTACGACACCCACGGGAAGATGGGTGGAAGGGGGTGGTGACACTTGTACTCTATGCCGTCAACCACACGGCAAATTTGCCCTGCATTTCTACTCCTCTGTTTTTTGTTTTCTTGATTAACTGATCCATTTCTATTGGCACTATTTGGTTAATTCAAATGTATCTAAGGTTAACACAGTACATAATAGATACAGTTCAAGTCAAAACTACATTCATAAAAGCTTCTAACGCATGTGCGATTGTTGCTATCAATTTATCTGCAAGGTTAAGCCTCGATACATCTGTCATGTCTTATAGATTTTTACAATGAGTATTGAGGCGTAAAGGGGTATCCTTTCATGAGAAATAGCCGTCCTTCGAACGATCAATATTTCGGAATGTAAAATGATTTTTCTTTTTATCTAGAGTACAATCTGCCTCCTTGGGCAATACGGACAAATTGTTCAGTGATTCGGCCACAAAGGCATAACAAACGGACAGAATACGAAATAAGTTGGTTCTTAAAATCACTCTACCTTAATACAAACATTTACATAATATATTTTCTCCACATCAGTCGAAGTACAATTTGCCGCATGAAATAATTCAAATCCTATCGCAGGACCTTTACCTGGCGTGGAACAAGAAAAAAGTAACGTTACCGCAATGTCATGACATACCTCTCGAGCCATTCGGCCTAACAATATTTTTCCCAAAGCACAAAGGTAGTCTTTCATACTCTTAGCGTTATCCCAGTTTCAATCTGAGGTCCGCTTCCTAGTCTAACCGGATTTGGCTGAATATTAGCTTTTCCACGGAGCGACTGCCTGTCTGACCTCTGCAACCCGAAGGGATAGCGATATTCCATGGTTTAGACTAGTGTTAGTTTATTTAGAACGCACTGACGCCCTGTAACGACTGTCAAAGATCTTCATGACAACCGGGACCGACAGCTTAACGTGCTCTCCGAGGCACGGGACAAGCGATAATTAACAATTAAATACGCACATAACTCCGAAAAGTCATTGGTGCGCGCCGTGGATTGGAACCCAATACCCTCTGCATGGCAGTCTGTTGGTATCTCCACTAGGCTATCGCTGTTTTTGCGTAGTAATCAATATGGTAGATAATAATTGTAGGTAATCATAAAAAATGTAAGCTCCAAATTTTATGTTTCAGTGTTTGGCATTCGAATAACTTGTAGAGATTTTCTTTTCCGTAATTTACTTTTATTTATAATAATATATATCCTATGTTATAACTTGTTACATAAACTACATATATCCTAGAAATTTCTTTAATTTCGGTGGCTTAAAGTTTGTCAAGAATATCTTACAAGGCCAATCTCCGTAGCGCTTAGAACTTACCGGGCGGTTATGCCTTAGTTCTTATCAAGGGATAACTCAATAACGTGCGGGGCTTGCCGATGTGAGCTCAGGAAATACATAATGTTTCGTATCACTTCCAAGTGACATATTTATTTTATTTATATTTAATTTCCATGTGTAGTAATAATAACTTATAATATAAATTGCTACCCAAATATGAGCATAATACAGTTTTAGCTTCTTCTTCAGGCCATACGTGATTCTACATATGCATGTCCGTATTATTTTTACGGTCAAGTCAGTTTTATTGGCCGTTTATTGAGAACAGTATTGCAAATTGCAAGCGTTTTACTACTATCCATCAGTCGTTATCATCTAATATTCAGCAACTGCAATAACGCCTGTGATATCCACCTCGCCATTATACCCCCTGCTGTGTTCCGGGAATACCTGCTACGCATAGAAGCAACAACGTCTGTTGACACATTTGTGTTCGACGTGATTGATTTTATCAGCCTTGTAGCTAAGATGATGCTCTAGAAATGTAACTGCTGTACTATTAGTTTGTTAATAAAACTTCACATAATTCAACCAGTTTAAACATAAATACCAATCGTTTCAATACCTCAATGCTACAAATATCTCGGACCAGATAATCATAATGATTGCTACTAATTGCATCTTTTCTACTCTAATAACCTCGTACAATAACTCCCAAAGAAAACTTAATTTTCCGAAAATTCAACTCGGTATCTCACGTTCATCTGCAAACATAATCATCAAACTCTGATTCACACTATCATCTGCTAACACAAGCAAAACATACCCCATGGAACTCCTGTAGCATTTACCAACAAGGCAGTGTTAAAACAACAGGAACTATGACTTCAGAATCGCTTGTTCATTTCAAACTAGTTAGTCGGCCATGCGTACTAGATACACATGTTAAATATGTAGATTATTTTGAAGTTGTTCGAGCGTGCGCTACGTCACGTTGTCCATAACTAAACAGCTGCGACTCCATGTCACTTAAACTTCAAAACTTCTATTATTTTGGTCATACACAGGAATAATATAACGTGTTTAGTAAGCTTTCTACTTCGAGTGTGGATAATAATAGAGACTCGCTTGTATTCGCATTAATGAAACAGCTCGGCCGAAATGTCAATACCTAAAAATAGAGAAGAAGTTTATTACAGAATTCGGATGTACACTGTACAGTACCGATGGCTGTAGTGTTGGGTTCCGTTCGATGAGTGAGTGTACCGAAGGCCAAATTAAAGGCTTCTGGCATGGCCCGGTACGTTTTCACAGATCCTTCGTTTTCTGAAATGCAGTAATAATTGTTTTCTTAGGGATCAAAAGTGCGGATTTAAGAGGGAACCTATATTAATCAAAATGAGTAACCAGTACTGGTGCCAATACTTATCAACTGGTGAGGAAAACTAAATCCTGAAATTGCCTGCAAAATGATAATAACGAATAAATGGAACTTAATCACAGCAAATGTATACGATAAGAACATCGGATTCAAGGATTTCAAGACCAAAATATAATAAGTTGAGAAACGGCTTATTGCTTATTAAAGAATTTTATTTCAACAACTTCACACGGTAAACTAACATGTACAAACTTGTTGAAAATAAGGTCCTTTCCCAACTTCTAGACGACATACGTGAGCTTAACATGTTACGTAATATGTCGCTGTACTATTAGCGCGTAATCAAACACGTCTATTAATTTTACATTTCGTCGCCCTCAAAGTAAATGTCACGTGTGGGTGCCCTTAAGACCTAATTAGAGAGCAAAATAACGCTTTGCCTAAGGCACGGCAATTATGAATCTCTTTAATATAATATTTCTAATTATAAATTGCTGCTAGGCAAACCTTTATTATTAAAGTTAAATTTACAGACACAGTTTGAAGAGGATGCAGATATTACTCTCCTTCGATTTTATAGAAAGCTGCCAGCTAAATGCCTACAGGAGAGCAGGCAATTGAAGGTAGACTGTGACAGTATTTTGAAATTTAATTTTGTAAAATAATATGCACAAGTATGTACAATGACTGCAAACAAATGCTAAAATATATGTCTCTTACGTGATATAAACATAATTCTTAATGATCGCGTGATTAGCAGTAAAAGAAAACATCGTGAGCAAACCTGCATGTCTGAGACTTCTCCATAATGTTTTCGAAAGACACGTGAAGTCTGCCAACCCGCATATAGTAGGTACTATATGCGGGTTGGCAGACTTCACTGGCCCATTGCTAGGCACGGGTCTCTTCGTACCTACGAAGAGACCCGTGCCTGGCAATGGGCCAGTATATATATACTCGTATATACAGGGCTGGTGATGTAACAAACTGGTAACTGATATCAATAATTGCAATGTTTTTTTGATATGGGATCCAATTACACGTTTGATATTTGTACAGCACGCAAACATTTTTCTTTTACACAATCAAGAATGAACTGCAATTATTGATTTTTTGGCCTATTACTGGTTCGTTTATATTATTACGTCTGTTAGTACAGATAAAGATAGGAAGTCGATCTTTGTCGTTTTTTAATTATATGGTACGTATTCCTCTCAAAGTAGATAATTAAATCTAACATTGCTTAGTGTGGGTGCAAACAGGCTACACACAGCAGTAACAAACGCATTGATCCGAAGACCGAAGTTGCTTTGCAAAAGCAAAGGAAGTGCACTACAGCAATCTGTTTTGTTTTTTGATTTTATAGTGGACGTTGAAATTATTAGCCTCTGTTTACTGTCGTAGGTAGAAGGGTTGTATGTGATTCTAGCATATAGACGTCCGAGGACTACTCACTAAAACCATATCGAATTTTGAAAAGTCATTATTTAATTATTTAAAGTATTATTTTAATCATTTATTTGCCTACTTTGAGTATTAAAGTTCATTATCAGACTGTACTCACGTTAGTGACTGTATAACATTACTGTATGTAAAGTTGAGTCTGCACATTGCACCACCTGCCAGCACTTCACACACATCTGAAGTTTACAATAAGGGAAACACTTGAACATATCTTACAACACACCATAATAATGTCTGAACTGGACAACATCAAGACTGCCCAGAACAACCTCGAGGAGATAGATGTTCACGAAGAGGATGGCGGAGCTTGAGGCGCAGCTTCATGGCGAGTCTGCGAAGGATACTGTCGCAAAAGTGGCAGAGGAGTTCCGGACTTTCAAGGAGCTCATGTACGCAATGCTTGGCCTTCTGCACAAGCAAGTCAATGAATGCACCCAGGCAATCGATTCAATGGAGACCAGACACAGGCGCAAGGCCTTTATATTCTTTGGAGTGCCCGAGGTTGACAAGGAAGACTGTAAAGCTTCTCTATTTAAAGTTATACGGAAAATGGATTCTTCCCGATATCTCAGCTGATAGCTTTACTGCATGCCACAGAATCGGTGCCTCGTCTGATAGTCATCATCGGCCAGTCCTGGCCTGGTTTTCTGGAATGGACTTGAGATCTGCAGTCTGAAGAGCCAAGACCAAACTGAAGGGCACATCTGTGACGGTAAAGGAGTTCCTGACGAGGTCCAGGCAGGCTATCTTCGGCAAGGCTCGGCAACATTTCAGGATCCGTGCCTGTTGGGCACAAGACGGTGTCATCATGATGAAGGCGTCGGATGGCACTCGTCATAAGGTAACAACCTCAGACGGCCTGGACAGCCTGTTGCAAAAACATCCCAGGCAGGCAAGCGGTTCTGCGTCCGTGAGCAAGAGCGGCGCCGGCGCTGTTAAGAACACGACCTCTAAGCCGCGTAAATAAACTATCAGCCCAACTATATTTAACTATCTGTGCTACTACTTTCTATACATACTCTTTTTCCAGTTTTATACACTTGTGTCAAAGTTTAGAATGTATGTTTAGATTGTTTTTTGTTACTTTGTTTTGTTATTCGCTTTATTTATCACAAAACTGTGAGGTAAGTTGACATTGACATTTGACAGCTTAAGGTTACATTCGGAAATGGTTATTACAATGTTTTATTTGTGTTGTTTGTTGTATTACGTTTTGTTATCGTTTTGTTATCCTTTTAAATTATTTGTGTTTCAGTTATTATTTTTTTATTACTTATGTTTGCTGGCGGGTGGTGCAGAGAAATCAGTAACTCTTAACTTATCGTGTATACAAAATAATTTATATATTTTTATATCTTATATATTAGTATTTTTTTATATTAGGTACATTACACATTATTTTATATATTTTATTGCATACATATTTTATGACGGACTTTGATACATATCTTTCGGCTAATGAGTCAGTTTCCTCTTCTGACAACGAGAGTTTCGGTTCTCTTTGCGCAACGATGTCGGTCGTTGTTGAACGTTTGCCACATAAATGCGCAGAGCATACCAAGTCACTATAGTGATTTGTTGGAAGGGTTTTCCAACTCTAACGCACACGCCATTCTGGTCTCTGAGAGTGGGCTTAAGCCATCTCTTCCTTCCACCTCTTACTCTTTGCCAGGGTATGTTCTTATACGTAACGACCGGGTTGGCAGGAGAGGCGGCGGTGTCGCTATCTACCTCCGCAGTGCCTTTACGTATAAAATGTTGCCTTCTTCATTACTCGTTTCTTCGCCTGCGAATATCTGGAAGTTCCTTGGAACACTAGGTATTGGCAAGCGGCGGTTTGACCACCATGGGCCTGTTAGTTTGGATGATATCAACAAACATTTCACCTATTCTGATGCACTGGATTACCAAACTAGGAGTCTCACTGTCAATTATTTAGCTGGGTTACCTCATCCCAAAATAGAATCTTTTTTCTTTTCTCCAGAGTCTCCAGCCGAGATCAAAAAGATAATCCTCTCCATAACGTCTAATGCTGTGGGATGCGACAACATTAGCCATCGCATGATTACAACGATCCTAAATCACCTCCTGTCGGCAATATCCCACATCATAAACTTTTCCCTTGTCTCTGGTACATTTCCTTCCTTGTGGCGCAAAGCCCATATAACTCCTTTGCCTAAAATCCCCAATCCTACTCTTCCTCAACACTTCCGGTCAATTTCCATCTTACCCTTCCTATCCAAAGTGCTTTAGGCCTGTGTGAACAAACAATTGTCTCGTTTTGTCTTACACAATAATCTGCTGAGCCCATTTCAGACAGGCTTCAGGCCTGGTCACAGCACTACCTCTGCCCTCCTTAAAATGACTGGCGATATTCGAGAGGCTATGGAAATTACCGAAATCACTGTTCTAGTGTTGATCGATTTTTCAAATGCTTTCAATACCGTCAGTCACGATGTCCTTTTATCAATCTTATCCCATCTCAGGGTCTCGGCTGGGGCACTGGATTGGTTCTCAATTTATCTTCGAGGTCGTCAACAGTCTGTCCGCCTCGATAAGTCATCTTCGGGGTGGTGCGACGTCACATCTGGCGTTCCTCAATGCGGCATTCTCTCTCCTCTTTTATTTTCTATTTTCATAAATCTCCTAAATGAACGTCTTCAGTGCTCTTACCATATGTATGCCGACGACTTGCAGATTTAGTCACATGTAAGTGTGGAATGCGTAGCAGAGGCCATTGACAAGGTCAATAGGGATCTGGGGACCATAAAGACATGGTCCGACAAGTTTGGTCTCACAGTTAATGCTTGCAAGACTCAGGCCATAATTGTGGGTAGCCAACGAAAACTAAGTAAACTGGACTTAACAACACTACCAGCCATATTTTTCAACGGAACTATCGTTGATCTGTATCCTACTGTTAAGAATCTTTGGCTACACATGGATGCCAGCTGCGTGCTCTCTACCGCCTAAAAACCTTCCTCCCTGCCGAGACTAAGACAATGCTTGTGCAGACTTTAATTTTCCCGCTGATCGACTATGGTGATGTATGTTACTTTGACCTGAATGCAGATCTCCTCATTAAACTTGACCGTCTTCTGAATAACTGCATTCGATTCATTTTTAATCTTCGTAAGTATGACCATGTGTCTACTTATCGTTCCCAATTAAAGTGGCTCCCTATACGTCAGCGCCGTAGTTTGCGTGCTCTCACTACTCTATACACTATTCTCACATCTCCTACTTCTCCTCAGTATATGACTCCTTACTTTCAGTACTTATGTTCTAACCATGAGCGAAATCTTCGTTCTTCTAATAATCTTCAACACATGGTTCCATCTCACAAATCTGATTTTCTTCACTCTTCTTTCACCATTCAATCTATTCTTCTATGGAATGCTCTTCCTCTTGAGATCAGGATGGCCAAAACCAGATTCACATTCAAGTCCAAGGTAAAGGAACTCTTGTTGGCTGAGTTGGCGAATGTATCATAAGTCGCTATCTTAACTAGGTATATGTTTATGTATATAATATATGTATATTTCTATGTATTTTTTTAAGTATGTATATTTTATATTATATATTTATGTAAGTAAGTATATTTATTATGAGCAATAATTACATACATACATACATAACGTCACGCCTTTTATCCCCGAAGGGGTAGGCAGAGGTGTATTTCTATATATTTTAGTCCCACGTAATAAGGGGCGAGCCTATTGCCGTACCGGGCACATTTCCAGACTCCGTGCGGCTACTGAGAATTTCGTGACAGAAAAACCCAATAACACTGCTCGACCCAGGAATCGAACCCGATCCCACGCGCACATTTATGCTGCGAGACCAACGAGGCAGTCGTATAGGGTTTGATGTCAAGTTTTCCGTCTCTACGCAATGATGGTATTTGCATCGTGTTATCCCTTAGTCGCCTCTTACGACACCCACGGGAGGATAGGGGGTGGTGACACTTGTATTCTATGCCGTCAACC
The DNA here is from genome assembly GCA_944739405.2 of Euclidia mi. NCBI lineage: Eukaryota > Metazoa > Arthropoda > Insecta > Lepidoptera > Erebidae > Euclidia > Euclidia mi. The sequence continues at coordinate 25,016,317 of OX123187.2, forward strand.
CCATGGTCATAAGCAATAATTTTATAATTCGAAAATATTGTTTCATTACATCATATAAAACACCTACTTCTTATCTCTCTGCACAACTCTAAGGTAAGACTGGTAGATAATGCCCATGGCATTAAGTTCGCCTATATACTCTGTGTATATGAAGAAATAAATAAATAAAATAAAACCACCACGGTGTCCATCGTTGTCCACCTTCGGAGCAACGTGGACACCGTGGCTTTAGACTTTTGTGGGGGTCGGCACAAATAGCCAGTGATCGCTATCCTATTCGACCTAGCGCTTGTAGTAAAACATAGCCGACGAAGAAAGTATAATAGGCTTGTGTCCTAAAATGTAATTAGCGATTGATTCGTTACTTTATTAGATGTTAAACTGAAATACCAGATTTTTCTTCAAAAATCGATCAGCAACATTACTAATTACGGCTATTTAATAACCTTTTTGAATTTGACACGAAAACGCTGTAAACCATCATGGTGGTTGAGTGATATCACAAAGTCCAAAACAAAACAAACCGTGAATGAAGTCTGGTCTGGTGTACCGACTTTAATTTTGTTATATTCGATTTGACAGATAGAAAGTTTGACGTTTTAGTTGTATTTACTACTAAAACGTCAACAACATGAATGGCGGACGTACTGTTTGACGTAATGCTCTCTGATTAGTGTTCACTGTCACAAGAATAAATACATTATTTTTAGTTTAAGAATCCTAAAAATAACATTAATCTTACCTTTTTATAATAAATAATAAACTTTATTGACATCTTAAAATCATAATGAATCTATAGATACTACAATCAAACCGATTTATTCTTAGTGGACACAAGTCTATTGCACCGCCGCTTATATAAACGTCGCAGAAAATGAAAGAATATAGAAAAATATTGTAATAAGAAGTGAGTCGGGACGAATGCGAGCGTTACGCACGAGGGAAGCTTTTTGTGTACATGTTTTTTGGTCGATAGCAAAAGGAACGTGCAGAGGCCATAGACGATTCTGTCTGGCGAGTTTATATATAGTGTAATACGACGTCTTCGCCTCATTTGTCATGTTTTAGTGGATCCTACTTTCGCTACTTGGCGTCAATAATCTATGATCAGAAAATAAATATTCATGAATTGACTAAACACAAAAAGGCGGTTTGTTTAAATTATAAACGATACCATTATGAAATTTCTTTAGTGTGAAGAACATGTGGCGTTTTAAATACAATAATAAAATTATTTTTTTAACTCATCTCTGCTACAGCTTAATTAGACGAAAAATATTCCCATACCATAATACCATACAACTAATTTAAAACTGCGAACTAATTAAGCGACAAACAATAAGATAACAACTAGATATTAACGGGGAATTATATCAATGTGGCCGGAGAACGCGGCATCGCGCGGTGGAGCGGCACAGCGCAAAACTGAGTTCAAACTAAGTTTGCAAACATTAAATCGCTAAGTTTATAACACCGTTATTAAACTGCGTACTACTTCGGAACACGCTGTGAACTTGCTTGCCCCGGTGTAAAATACAGAAACAAAGGTCCAAATATCTCCGAAATCAGAATAATACTACGGCAATTGCGTAAAGATTATACATATTATATGAAAAGTTGTTCGCTATTGAATATAATCATAATATTATATTCATTTATATTGGTACCTATTTTAAATCTATGTATATATATTATTACTTACTGGTACACTTACTACAACTACCATTTATTTCCTACCAATAATATCTCCATCCAAAGGTTGCCTGGTAGAAATCGCTGTTAGCGACAAGGCCGCCCTTTGTACTGTATATAATATGTAATTCCTTAAAATGTTTTATATAAGGGTACTATAAAGAATATAATAAATAAAAATAAATAAATAATCGTCTATAGTATGAAATTGTTCAATTTTTATATTTTCTTACAATGATCTATTTCTACGTGACGAAGTCTCATGTCAAGTGGAAAATATACTGCGCCTTTTGAATATTTAATTGTATCTATTCTGATAAAGGATCGATTGTTATGTGATTTACCTATGGTATAAAGAAGAAGTATAAGCAATTTTAATAGCAGTGATTCTTTTTGTACAAGTTTAAAAAAAATCACTAGTTATATTTTTTTGAGTGTCTAGATCTCTTCGGACTCTTCTTTGGTATCTGAGCTGCTGGCGAAAAACAACTGTTGTATTTTACATCTCTTACGCTGCAATTATACAGCTATTTATTAATAAGTGTCAACAAATCTATTTAAGCATCATGAACTCAACCTAATGCCAAAATATTACAATGACAAAAAATCAAAGCCATATTACCATAAACCAAACGCAACAAAACAAAGTTATTCACACACTCAAAACCCTACTTCAGACAGTTCAATGCAGTGAAATATAAAGAAAGTATTGTCGAGTAAGGTGCCATCACCAAATTGGTGTTTAAGTTGCCTGCAAAATGGCAATATCAAAGTCTTTTTATTGCATAATGCCGGGAACGCGCACAAGCGCCGGCCCTCAAGCCATGTATCTGTACGACGGTAATCTCGAATGACAATGTTATCCTTCTCACGTACAAACCTCCTCATCCTCTCCTATACATAAATTCCTTAAAATATTGCCGTAACGCCTTTTAGTATTATAAGCTGAAATATAGAGATATGCAAATGAGACAGCGTTTTTAATTACGCTTATTTGAATAAGCATTCACTCTATTTCTTTATTCATTTAATAAGACTGAAGAAAAATATAGGGAATTTTTAAAATTATATTCTTAGGCGGAAAGCCGTCAGACTTGCCCGATTGTACGTATTAATAAAATGAATCAGGTGAAGTATTCTTTGTAGGGGACGTTTTTTGTAGTATTAACGTATAGCGAGTCCAATGTCGAAGTGCATATTATTATTCCAACCGAATACCTCTGACATGACTTAATTATTTTTGTTGTAAGAAACCATAACATTAGTAACATATGGCCACGTTGTAATAGCTTCTGCAATAGTTATTCATGCTAACCAAAATATTAAAAACTATTTTTTTCTGGTTTGCATTGGTTTGCATATTGGTATTTCAATTTCAATCTAAAAATAAATTTTGAAATATAACACAGCTCTATGCTACCTGTAGCAAGCATTCAGCGACGGTGCCATAATAATTCCCGGAACTGTTGGTTCTATACTGATGCGGATCCCACAATAGCACTGAATTTTTAAATTTTTACTACCTGCTATAGTAGTTTTAAAAACAGTAGAAATTTTGTTAAAAAAGAGTTGCGTGTCTACACAAAACCATGACTTTATTAACAAAGATCTAATTTGCTGCGTTGCACACTACAAAGCCGTGGGCGAGCTAGTTTAGCATATAATTCACTAAACTAAACCTAGACAACCATAGAGCTTAAAGCAACATTACAATATACAACCGAAAAAATGTGTCGCAATAATCGTGGCTCCGAAGTTAAACAATAAACAACACATTAGGGCAAGCATCTCCGTACCTTTGTAGCACAACTTTCATTTGGTATATGTTCTCACATTACCATCCAGCCGTGACTTTAGTAATGGGAATAGCGACATGCGACAGCGATGAGTGATGAGACGTCTATACCGAAGTTTCTGTCGTGCTCGCTGTCCCCGCAATGGGGACTTAATATGAGTAGATCGACGTGGTATTTCACCTCAAAGCGTTCGGCGCAAACTGGCAGTTAACTGGCGCAGGACTGTCCAACGTGCCACATATTATACTAGCGATAGAATTTACTCGCGACATTTTATCTTTAGAACTACTAGCTCGAACAACACGACTAATGGCTCCACAGCCCACGCGCTGTCTGGTTTCCTGCATACCTTGAAACGCGTTCTGTACTGGATAGCTTTAAAGTCACTGGCCTCCAAATAAAACATTCGAGACAAACCCAGCAAAAATGGTTGAAACATATTAAGCACGCATTGCAGTTTTAAGTTACAGGCGATACGTATCTAAATTCAAAGATGGTAAATAATAAGTGACCATTTTTGCACAGAAATAGATTTTCGAATTCATGACTTATTGATATTCCTATACTGTACAATTTAATAATACTGGTTCAGGAGACATTGAGGCTCAAAGTATTTTTTTTTTTTACTATTTACTATAACGATGAATTTCCTGTGCCAATTTTTTCTATATATATATTATATCCTATTTACCTATGGATAGTAAGGTTAGGTTAAGTCTCGCCGGCGCCGGGATCGCACATCGTGGTCAGCGGGGCCCGGATAGCTGTCGAGTCCACCATGAAGTATCTGGGATTGGTGCTCGACAGCCGATGGGAATTCGGGCCCCACTTCCAGTGGCTGGCGCCCAAGCTGATGGCCGCAGCAAGCGCGCTTTCATCGTTGCTTCCCAACTTGGGGGGCCCGAGCGCCACCTGTAGGCGGTTGTACGTGGGAATCGTGCGGTCCATAGCCCTGTGTGGGCGATGGACATGACGGCCAGCACTCTCGCCATTCTGCGCAAACCGCAGAGGGCGATAGCCGTCAGAGTCGTCCGCGGGTATCACACGATTTTCTACGAGGTGGCTTGCGTCCTGGCCGGATCCCTGCCCTGGGACCTAGAGGCGAAAGTACTCGCGTCTTTATATAAATGGAGGAAGAGCGGACACAGGGTTCGAGGCCGGTGCAGCGGCAGATTGCGCTGCGCCGAGAGGAGCTCCGTCAGGTCTTGGTGGCGGAATAGCGGCAAAGGCTTATGCGCCCTACCGCCGGCCTCGCTACCGTCGAGGCGATCCGGTCAGTACTCGACGACTGGCTCGGGAGAAGGCACAGCTCCCTGTCGTTTAGGGTGACGCAGGTGCTGTCGGGGCACTGCTGCTTTGGCAAGTACCTGTGCCGCATAGACAGGGAGCCGGACGCTCGATGTCACCACTGCGTCCATTACGGGGAGGACACGGCGCAATACACGCTCGCCGAGTGTGTGGCTTGGGAGGAGCAGCGGCGCGCGCCGTGTCCTCACAAACAAAGTAGGAGGCGATCTGTCGCTGCCGGCCGTAGTGAGGAGGATGGTCGGTAGCGCAGAATCGTGGGACGCGGTGGCGTCCTTCTGCGAGGACGTGATGTCGCAGAAGGAAACTGCGGAATGGGAGAGGGAGATCTCGACTCCCTTTCCCGGCCGCCGAAGGCGCACCGGGCGCAGGAGAAGGGCGGAAAACGCCCTTTTCCGGCTCCCATGAATGGGTACTTCTATTCGATGGACTTGAGTCGCAGGCGCGCGCGGGTGTCGACGCGTGCCTCTGAGGCGATGCACGGGGTAGTTCAACACCTCAATACCCCGGGCAGGAGACGAGGCCCGGACAGACCCGGCCAGCACTAGTGTGGGGCTGCAGAAGAATTTGGATTCCCGCGGCCCCGCGCGTACGTGCAAGGAGACACCGGGGTGGTTTTAGCCGGTAAGAGTTCGGCACGCCCCTCCGCCTTTCCCCAGGCGGAGGTAGTCCATAGGGATTTCCACCCGCAAAAAAAAAAAGGTCTCGAGCATTGCACACGCGCACTTAACACTGTGGTTTATAAAATGTGTCTATTTAAAAATCAATTAGTTTCCTAGGTATCATTTATGCTTAGGCATGATGAGCAAAACAAAGAGTTTGGCTTGGTGATGGGTCTTTTTACACCGTGCATAATAATAATAATAATCATCTTTATTGCACCAAAGAAATTTACAATAATGAACCTTAACATAAATTATAGATAGTACAATTGGCGGCCTTATCACTATTAAGTAATCTCTTACAGGCAACCTTTGGAGAAACAACATGGATTCAGAAGAAAGGGGGTAGTTTGGCGATCATTATTGATAAACATTATAAATACAAATTTTTACATAGATAAATAACCATAAACATACATAAATAACGATATACTTACATAAATAACTATGTACATACATAAATAAATAATAATAAAATACATAGATATTAATATTAATGATACATAAATTCATCATCATCATCAGCCTTTATCAGTCCACTGCTGGACTAGGCCTCTCCTTTGAAAGGAGGAATTGGCCTACTATACCACGCTGGCCAAACGGGTTGGTATAGGGTTTGTATCAAGTTTTCCTTCTCTTCCAGTGCTGTTTTCTGCATAATATGCTCCCTCTGTCGGCTCTTACGACACCCATGGGATGATATGGGGTGGTGACAATCCGTATTCTTAATCCGTCACCACACGGACATAAATTAGTGCTATATAAATGAAAGGAAATAGAAAAATGATAATTACAAGAGTAGGAAGGTTAAAGAGTCAAGTAGTATTCTTTGAGTAATTTCTCGAATGAAGTTAGTGTTTGAGCTTGTTTAATAGACATCGGCAATGCATTCCACAAGCGTGCAGCTTGGACAGTAAATGATTTATCATAAAAACTACTGGAATGCATTGGCATTGCCAGTCTCAAATTCACCGACGACCTTAGAGATCTAGAATGCGTATCAGAAAGGAACTCGAAGTGATCCTTTAAGTAATGGGGAGCAGAAGGGTTAAAGAGAATGTTATAAAGTAAAGAAAGTATGTGAGTATTCCGTCGAAGGCGAATTGGGAGCCACTTGAGCACGTTGCGGAATTTGGAAACATGATCATATTTGCGCAATCCAAATATGAATCTAATACATAAATTTTGAAGTCGCTCAAGTTTATCAAGTTGCTCCTCCGTGAGATCTAGATAGCTGACATCGGCATAGTCAAGGAAAGGTAGAAGAAGAGAATTTGCAAGCGCAATTTTAGTGGCAGTCGGCAGAAAGTTTTGCAATCTTCGCAACGTCCCAGCTGCAGAAAATAATTTTCTACTTACTTCCCTAATTTGAGGGACCCAGGATAGAGTTTTATCAATATACACTCCTAAATCCTTCACGCAATCACTTATGGGTAAAGGAGTACCATTAAAGTTAACTTGGGGTAAACAAGTCCGGTCCACACGCGCAATCAACCTGGGACTACCAATAACAATAATTTGTGTTTTAGTAGGATTGATTTGGAGGCCAAATCTGAGGCTCCATGCAGATATACGATCTAAATCCGAATTTATGATACGAATTGCTTCAGACAGCTCATGGACAGGAGCTTGAGTGTAAATTTGGAGATCATCTGCATAAAGGTGGTAGGATGACTGAAGTTGATAAGAGATAGAATTTATAAAAATTGAGAAAAGCAAAGGAGATAGAACGCCACCCTGTGGAACGCCGACAGTAGACGTACACCAAGAAGACAAAGAGTCTTCAATCCGTATACGCTGTCGGCGCCCAAACAGGTAGTTGTGAAACCAATCAATTACTGGTGGAGATATGTTAATAGAGCGCAATATGCCAAGCAGAATATTGAAATCAATAGTATTGAAGGCATTACTAAAATCAAGTAGGCAAAGGACAGTCACGTTGCCATTTTCCATACCGAGCCTGATGTCGTCGGTAATATTGATCAGTGCCGTAACCGTGCTGTGACCTGGACGGAAACCGGATTGGAGTGGATTGAAAAGAAGGTTTTTATTAAGGAATGTGCTGAGTTGGGCATGGACAAGACGCTCGAGCACTTTAGATAGAAATGGTAGGACGGAGATTGGCCGGAACTCAGTAAAGGAAGACGGATTAGGTTTTTTAGGTAAAGGAATAATTTGGGCGTCTTTCCATACGGTGGGAAAAACGCCCCTAGATAAGGAAAAATTAAAAATATGACAAAGGATGGGGAGGATTTCATCTAATATGGAACTTATCATTTTCCGGCTGATACAATCATTACCAACTGCGTTAGAGGCAATGGATAATACGCTCTTTTTAACATCACACTCAGATAGTTGATTAAAAACGAAAGATGGATAATTTGGGGTTGGAAGCAATGAAAGATCATGCAAAGTATTTGCTTTGGTTGTCTGATCAAATTTAGACGAAGTAGTGAAATGACGATTTAGTGAATTAATATCTATTTTATCAGAGACAGGATCATGTGAAGATTTTCCAACTCCCAAAGTTTTTAGAAAGGAGAAGTTGCAACTTCCATATAAAATTACCCCACGTCCGACAGCTGAGAAAAATATCTCAAATAATAGATAAAATTGAGTATTAGTAAATTGCATACCTCTGATTGTCATCCTTACTGGCTATCATACTTAGAAATTGCTCCAAATATTGTTTCAGGCGCAATATTAAGTACTTATCTTAAAAATATTTTACTTTCAATCATGCAATTCCTACTACTCTAACGACCATAAAAAATTGGAATAAAGATTAAACAAATGAACGTATTTTTTATAGACTCTAGCCTGTATCCCCGAACTCATTTTCTAAAAGCGCCCCTAAGAGCGGTTACGCACTACATCCGATCCGAATCCGATCCGAACCCGTGAAAATCAGGTCCGGCGTAGGCGTAGATCCGATTTCCGTCATCCGATTTCTGTCCGTTATTCTAGAATCTCCATCCCGGAGATAATTTTTGACGGACCGTCGCGGACCGACATAGCCATAGTATTATTTGTATGGACGCTCGCGCACTGCGTCCAACTTGAATCCGAACTACGTACGAACAGAGAGGCAGCGGGGCGGGCGGTGTATGCGGCGGGGTGGGTGACACGGCAGGCATCTATCTAGTGTGGCAGTGAGCACACGTGGGCGTTGGTTTTTGTATTGTGTTTCCCTACGATGTTTTTACTTTAATTGAAAATAAACCCTGTTTATGGGACAAATCTATAGACGCTTACAAAAATACAACATTGACAAGGAATGCATGGATTTTAATTATGCATCAAAGTAGACACACTCATTCGGTAGTGATTGTAAAATTTCCTGTCGTATTGACGTAAGACTGCGTGGTGATTGTAAAAAGCTCCATTTAATCTTCGATCCAGCAAGAGAGTGTGCACAAAAAATTCTTTGCTTCTTCCATGTCTTCGTACGTATAGTATTGCCAGAAGTTGACGTCGATTGAAAGGACTCATGATAAACGACGTGAACACTTTGCTGTGGCTCTGAGTAAAATGACTTATGCCAAAAGGTGGCTTGGATTAGTATCAGAGATCGGACTAGTGCGTAAGCGATATCCAAATTCAGTCCGAGTTTTCTAGATCCATATTATCACTGGTTCGGATCGGATTCGGATCGGATGTAGTGCGTAACCGCTGTAACGGAGAGTAGCGATCGATAGAGTCCGCTAGGGGGCGCATTTAGAAAATGTATGGAAATTGTTCCCGTCGACTAGGCTATCGTCCACCGTGACGATCGAGTGCAAACTCGTAATAGACCTTCTGATATCATAATTAATTCCTGATATGTCTCGGAAAATCATATTAACTTCTTCGCTAGTTGTTTCCAACCTCGCAAAGCGAACTAGAACATATCTGCTAACAAGTTTGGTTTAAGCATATTTAATCTAATTGTTTGACAAAACTCTACAGCTTTATTACTAACCTAGTATAATAACTGTTATCAAACGTGAGTTATTACAGTGTTTAATTGCTTTTTAATCCTATTCTAAAACTAAAATCAGAAGTTAGTATATTACAGGTTTTCTACTACTGAATTAATATTTAGAGCAATTTTTTTATGTGCTAGCCAGTAAAGATGACAACCGGAAGTATATAATTTTTTTATACTGATTTTTAGCGATTTTTTGAGATACTTATCTTTGCAGTCGGAAGTGGGGCATTTTTGCTACTTCTTCTTTCCAGACCTTAGCTGGATCTTCATTCTCAACAGAACTATGGATGTATTGGCGTTGTGATTTCCTACACACCTTTTTACAGTGATTTCTGATAGCAATGTAGTTGTCCCAATTGCGAGAAGTAGGTCGACATTTATATTTAGTTTTAGCTACAGCTTTTTTAGACAACAGAACTTTAATTTCAGCGGTTAGCCAAGGTGATGGTAATTGTCTAACTCTAATCGCACGGACTGGTGCATGAACATCATATAGACGAATAATAGCGTTAGTGAACAATTCAACTTTCTCGTCAATGGTCTCTGCGCTATGTAAAGGACTCCAGTCGGTCATACTTGCATCTCTGCGAAGATTTTCTACATTCATGCCACCAAAATTACGTTGCAGAAGAATTTTAGTCTTTGTCTTGGGAAGACGAAGTTTATAGGAGAGAAAGATAAGGTCGTGGTAGGAAAAAGCATCAGCTGGAAACTGCCCATGCTTGGCGACAAGAGAAGGTGAGGAGACAAACATGAGATCAAGAAGAGAAGGAGTGGAATTAGGAAAATTATGTGTAGCATTTAAAGGGAGGATAGATAGATTACAAGATTCGACAATACTACACAAGGAAGATGAGCGCGAATCCTTTTTCAACAAACAAGTGTTGAAATCACCCATGACTATGGTATGACTGTAAGTAGGAGCTAGATTTTCTGAGATACGTTAGGGGAATAAAAAACACCAAGCAGAACCTTGGTATAGGCCAGATCTAGTTCCACGAAGAGATGTTCGCCGGCATTGAGCGGTGGAGGTTGTGATGACATATTAACAACATTGAAAGGAATGTGAGTACGGAGATAAATGGCAACACCACCACCACCACTCCCGGTTTGATCATTTTTTATGAGTCGGAAATTAGGAAGAGAGTAAGACACAGACGATAGGCAAGGTTTTAACCAAGATTCGGAAACAAGAATAGCATGAATATTCTTACAGTCAAAAGTGGTCAGCATATCCTGGAAATGGGCCGGAATACTCTGAGCATTTATATGAACGACATTAAAGTTCCCAGGTACATCGGCAAACTCGCACTGCAAAGTTTCAGCAAGAGAAGGAATGCTTTCAAAAGTACTGTTATGACTACTCATAGAAAAACTATCGTTATCGCTACTTTGTAACTGGTCTGACATAATATATAAAAAATAAATATAATAATAAATAAATAACTAAAAAATGTAATAAAATACAATTTGAGTATTATAACTTAATCTGTCTTATTTTATCCACCTGCCAGTTCAGTGCTAACAGATTACAGAACAAAAAAAATATATATATACAAATTGCAAAGCTTGACAACAAAATAAAAATAGGATTTAAAGTTTAAACATCTAATATTATTATGCGCTTTCGAAAAATATAGGTAATTGTAAAATGCAACATCCGGGCTTTGTCTTTAGTACAGCGTGAATATTCAGAGATAAATAGTATATTATTAAGTATGAATAATTAACGAACCAATAAATAAATTTATGCTTAAAAAAAGATAGAAATGAATAGATAAATATCCAAATAAGTTAAGTAGTTCAAATATATATTTGTAGAAAGTAAATAGTTATATGGGTTATGAAAGAATATTAAATGAAGAGTAAAGACTTACATATAATTCACGGCTCAGTTTCTAAACGTTTCCAACAGAAAACGAAACGCAGTTTTGACGTTGACAGATGTCAAGTGTCAAATTGTCATGAACTCGTGAAGTTGAAAATAGTGAAATGAAAAGCTAAAGTAATAAATTATAGATAGAAGGTGGAATAATATTTATTAGAGAAGTTGATTAGTAAGAAAGTCGAAGTCAAAAGTAACGAATTAGGAGGTATTAAGGATTAGTGCTATTGAAGATAGGGTACAAGTGTAAAATACATAACATATAAAGTAAACAAACCACGGATGCCGCAACTACTGCCAATTAGAAATTATGTGATGCATGCTACCTATTTCTTTGTGGCCGCTGCTCGTTTCGTCTTCCCAGCCGCAGGTTTCTCAACAGTCGGCGTCTTTTGAGTACCCGCCTTAATCCGGTTGAGTTCGCCGAGAGAAGAAATACGATGCTGTAACCCGTCGGAGTCCAATACAAAAATATGGCCCTCTCGTGTCCAACACTTTGTGACTCCAAATCGGTGCCTTGCTGCCATGAATGTATCATGCCGTACCTTCGTGAGAAATTCAGACAGGGTTTTGCCGCTACCTTTCAGCTTGGTCTTGGAGAACCATACCTTATCACGAATTGCTGCCTGTTGGAATTTGACTATAATTGGTCTCGGCTTATTTGAACCCGACTGACGACCCATCCGGTGACTCCGCTTGATGTTATCCTTACTGACATCAGTAAGATGGAGATCTTTAATTACATCAATGACCAGCTGAACAGGATCTTCATTTTTATGTTCAGTGACACCATGGATCAGAAGCATTTTTCGGCGACTGCGCATCTCGATGCTGTCCACTTCGCGCGCCTGCAACTCTATCTGACGTCGGAAAGCTCCAATGGTTTCCACCACAAATGCCCGGAAGGATGAAAAATCGGCTGCTATACTCGTTACGAAGGGTGTGTTGTTAGGCTGTTTGGCACTTTTCCGCAGTTCAGCCTCAAAGTTGGCCATGCGCTCCTCGATGCTCGCCATAGTGGTGGAAAAAGATGACTTAATTGCCTCGACGCTGTCCATAATAATATAGTGCTAGTGCAATGTGTATAATAGATTGTAACTCAGGAATTACACTAAAACTGGTTGGTATTTAAGTTGGCATATAAATATTTACATTAATTATTGAGAGTTTATTTGATTTACTATATTTAATCAATTAAAAATATAGAGCGAAAAATTTTTAGTATTGTCGATCTTACTACCCTCAACAGCATATGTATGTAGTAGATCACATTTGTATCGCCGCCGCCGTCAACAGTCAAAAATACTACACTGGAGCTCGTCAATGAGGAACATGGTTTAAAACCTCTTTTTAGAGATTACAATTCTTTTCTTCTTGTATATACATTTATTTAAATGCACTTGGATGTCGACCAATAGTTTATGATCACAAAAAACGAGGAGTGTTGTTGTGAAATGTATAGCTTCATCACGACCACGATCGCTTTGTCAAGAGCGATACTTACTGACAAAGACTTAAAAAAATTTATACATACTGTATGTAGACTCACGCCTATTTCCCGGAAGGGTAGGCAGAGACTACGGAACGCCATTTGCAACGATCCTGACAAATATCTCTTGCTTCACTCACTCCCATCAAATTTTCCAGAAAATTTTATTCACCTAATAATTGAGCAACCGGATATCGAACGAAAGAATCAATGATTACTTTCTTAGCAGGTTAAACTACATGATGACATATTTCTGACCAGCTTATTGTTTCTTTAAATCTAATGCTAATTATAAATGCTCTTGCTCAAATTACGAACCCATTTTTGCCAAACAGATGAGTTTGTTTTTGTCTGATTCCATAACAAACAAGTATCACTTCAGTAAAAATATAATATGCAAAGAAGTTTCGTTCTCTTTGTCGGGATCATCGTACTCTGATATACATATTTTCATCAAGTACCAATATTTTAGTTCGTGCATGAGTGAATAATACATCAATATCTTCCATGATAAGGGTTATAATAATAGGGCTACGCTTATTACCTTTGTATCTTTCAAGATTATCGTAGCGTATATAAATGGACGAAATTGAATTCAACCCGTGATTGGTATCTGAACAAATGGGTCAAAGATACCTGACGACTGAAAGCTGACGAATTAGGTATTCACCTGGTTTTGTGGTTGATTACACAATTCATTTAAAGTAGCGGACGAGATGTAACGGTAATCATCCTAACCCCATTCATGGTACGCCATTGTGCCCTCATGTCCGTAAATGAATGATCCGTCTTGATTGAAATGACTAACATTTGATTTTATTTGGGCAATATATGTATTACAGATGTTTAGACTAGTAAGTGGAACTCGGGCTTCAAGGCGTGTAAGTTTTGGATGCAACGGTATAACGCTAGGACGATGATGATGATGATAATTATTTAGTACAGGAATGTAAGAATGAGAAATTGTACCCAATTTTTCATAAAAATAAAGTTTTGATGCGATCCTTACAAAAAATCACAACTTTTATCTTACCACTGCCATTCTTCAAGAGAATGGTCATATGAAACAAAATAGATCGCTGCAGCGACGTATATCCGTAAATCCTTTAGCATCCTATACAGTTTGTTCTACAGTTTAATCTCTTGTTTAGACTACGATTGATATTACTCACGTAAAATGCTTACACAATCCTATCTGCACTCGCAAGGCTATAGATATCATATGTAAATTATCACTGCCTTTTTATTTTATTTTATCTATGTTGTATGATGCCGCCGCTTATATTCCTCAATAATTTATAAGTCACTCATCAGTGCGTGTTATAATCATTCATACCTCATTTCATTAGTTCACGTTATCATTTACGTTACACATTACTTATTATTATCAGTCAATTTAGTAAATACAACAACAGTATGTCAATCAGTCATATATTTAATTTATTTTTCTTCACTTTCCATCATTTCTAGATAATTATGTTTAAGGAAACAAGAACAAATTTGACATGAAGTTAATCTACTGGTATCAAATACATACTTAACTTTTCCCTGTTTGCCATATTATGAACGAAAATAAACTTCTAATTATTTGAATAAATCCCATAATAATGCCAGAATCTCCAAAAAGACTTTGGTATAAATTATCTAAATAAATTAAAACCACACATCCTAGCAAAAATTAGAAAATACTGAGCAATTAAAACCAAAAAATATTTTTCATAACGTTTTACGTTCCATGCGTTTTGTTATGAATGTGTTGTCAACAACACATTCATAACAAAACCTTATGGCAGACGTACCGTTAGTATATAATTATGCTCGCCATCTTAGTTATTAAAATACTATACAGCAATGTTCATCCTTTCTTAATATTCAGTTCATGTTTGTGCACCCTAATTAAAGTTATCCCGTATAAGAGAATCCATACCGAACAACAACACAGCAGTCTGTCTTGACTTGACAAAGATTTTAATCGCTCTCAATTTGGCGTTTGCGTATTCTCTTGTCATATAACTTAACATGGTGTAAGCCCGATAAAGGTGGTGGGACCATATTTTATAAGGCTCATTCGCCTAATTACTCTGTGTTACATTAATTTCGAGGATTGTACTTACGTCACTTAAATTTAGGGAATGTTCTGGAATTATAATTTCATTATACTTGTATCACTTCGTCGGGAATTTAAAGGGTTTGGTAAATATTTGTTACAAATTAAACATATATGGTAGGTGCGCGTGTTGCTGGTACCAGTTTGTTATATTAATCTTCACAGATCTTATCAAATAATGACCGTGTTAGTTAGTAATGTATATATCCTTATACCAATCACTGATATGAGTTTCGACACACATGACAACCCTTCGTATAATACACTAATAGTTTACACCAGTATAGGTAAGTATTTTTTGTGTCTATATATTTATTTAGATGTCACTGTCAGTTGTGTATTCAGTTTGATAGCCAGAAGGGTGATTGTAGTTTGAAAGGTACCATAAATATAAATCCTAGTACATTTATATTCTTGTTTCACTAATTCTTTTACAACTTTATTGAACTGTAAGATGAAGGTAACTCGTGGTCATGGGCTGTTAATTTCTGCATGCGATTTTTATTTAAGTGATATTATTAAATTAAATTCACGCTATGAAGACTTTCGCTACCAAAGTATCAAAACATTATCAAACACAGCTTTACCTATTAAAGATGAAAGGCTTTTTATTCTTAAACACAATGAATTTCTGAAAGCAAAATACAATAGTTAAAAATAATTGACGTTTGTTTCTAAGGTAAGAACACACTAGAGCATTACGCTGTACTGACATACTTAAAAATCGCACAATACATGGAAAAGCACCGTATTAATTGCATTTACGTGTAATGTAATATTCCTGCAATACCTTAACGCTGTGTTTGATATTACACAGTACGGAAAGTGATCATCTACTTGTTTCTATGTTTTTTTTTGCATTGGTGGGTCCCTTGACTTCCTGTAATATCAAAAACATCAAAAACAAGATGTTTTCGAGGCGCTTGTTTATTTTTACATGTGTGTTAGGTACCTCAGTAATAATTAAACCATTCCGATAAAAAAATATCGTTTGGCTAAATATATCTCTTTCCGTCTGGTTCTGTGCAAGTTAAGGAATAAAACCTTTCTTTTTTAAGAATTATTAATTAATATAGTAAGTATTACGGTCTACTACGCATAGGTACCAGTAATATATTTAACAAAACAACGGTTTGTGTAAGGACATAGTACAGTGGCAGTCTCTGTTACAAATAAATTCAGCAATAGATTACCAACGAAATAATCAAGAATAAAATATTGATCCACTATTCTCTTCACAACTATTGAAACAGCAAAATACAATGGTGACCAATAACAAACAACGTTCAGTATCTAACAATTATTTGTTTGTCTCGAACGAATATTGAATCCATAACCCGATATATTATTAGCATCAAGTGCGGAGCAAAATTATTACCCAATTCGTAAATCTGTGCAATTGCATTCGCTTTCTGATGCATGAAATATTTCATCATCTTTATTTTAATTTTGACTCGAACAGAAAGCAAACAAATATTTTTTTTCTGGCAATTGTTGATGAAAGAACAATGCCCATTTCTGGCCCAGTTTGGAATTCATGAACAGCACAATAAAGTTTCAATTAGTTGTTAAATAATCCTTTTTATTTATAACTTAATTTATTATGACTCTGAGTTTGTTTCGGGGTTTGTTCTGAGTATATTATAATGACTCTGAGTTTGTTCGGCCTTTCTTCTCAAGAAGTCATTTAGCTAGGAAAAGCCGGCTTCATCTAGAATAGGGTTTTGACATGTATAAGTGTTGTAAACAACCAAAATGCAGAAATAAATATGTCTTTATGTCTTTATAGGCATTACTAAAGGTGTGCCGAGAAACTTATTCAATAAATAGGTTTAAAAAGATTTGTTAACGTCTAAATAGCCAACACGTAATAGATCAGAATTGCCAGTAAAGAAATCATAATATTAAATCGATTATCACTTCTTCTTTATCGATTTTACATTTTCTCTACTCAAAATGATTTGAGTTAATAGCAAATCTCTAATTGGTCCTTAAACATTTAAAATGTGTGTATTTTTAAGGTATATTTGCGATTAACTACAAATATTTGATTATATTTAATTGACTGCCTCGTTGGTCTCGCGGCATAAATGTGCGCGTGGGATTGGGAGGTCTCGGGTTCGATTCCCGGGTCGGGCAAAGTGTTATTGGGGTTTTCCGTTAGGAAATTCTCAGTAGCAGCTCGGAGTCTGGTAATGTGCCCGGTACGGCAATAGGCTCGCCCCCTATTACGTGGCACCTAAAAATTCATGGCGAAATGTGGGTGTTATGTCACACCTCTGCCTACCCCTTCGGGGATACAGGCGTGAGTCTATAACTTCAAATAAGTTTGATTTTGAACCAAATATATAGATAATATATGTTCGAAATCCATTATATATCCATATCAATATATCCAGTGTAAAATGGCAACACTTTTTTGACTCTTAAGTAAATGTCAATAATGTCATATTCAGTTTATTTTGTTTGTTACCTATTTGTTTTGCTCGTGCAACATTGTGAATGTTTTTTACGTTTTTGGATCTTTTACGACTTCTGGCTTTTTCTTTCGGATTTCTACCCTTACCAAATGATTAGCTCATTCATTTCTACCCAAATCGTCATCGTCATCCGTGTGGTGACGGATTAAGAATACGGAATGTCACCACCCCATATCATCCCATGGGTGTCGTAAGAGCCGACAGAGGGACCATACTATGCAGAGAACAGCACTGTAAGAGAAGGAAAACTTGATACAAACCCTATACCGACCCGTTTGGCCAGCGTGGTATAGTAGGCCAATTCCTCCCTTCAAAGGAGAGGCCTAGTCCAGCAGTGGACTGTTAAAGGCTGATGATGATGATTCTACTCAAAACTACGAAATACTTTACCTATCCTAATAAAAGTGGGTACACACCTAATGTTTTGTGAGCATATAAAAGTACTTCTTGTAATAAAACTATGAATGTGACGGACCTCTAATCAATCTAAAAATTCTAGTTTAACGCTCTTTTATCGAATGCAATAACAACTACTACGATTTTTGACGGTCCACATCTGGGCCGGCGTCTCTAAGAAAAATGGGCATTGTTCTTTAAAGACGAATAAGAGAAATCATGGCACCAAGGAAAATTTAGACTAGGAACTTGGTGCTTCACAAATGTTGCCGAGTACGGAGATTGAATGCACAATACTCGCCTCAGTATGAACGTTGGATCAACAAAATGTAGGATCTTATCCATTACGGTATCCTCATTGTCTGTTTAAGCTTGGATGATCTGTATGTGTATAAAATTCTTGCGTAACTGACTGACTGACAGACAACGCACATCCAAAACTATTGGGCGCGAGAAGCTGAAAATTTGTCATATAATATATTCCTTGGGGACCGTAGGGGTACACTAAAGAGGGATTACCTGAAATACCCTCGAGATCATTAAAGACGTGTGGGCGTACCTGAGAGCATCCTCTAATTTTGTATATTTACAGGATTGAGACCCCATCTTAAATTAATTCCACATCAATAATACATTAATGAGGATCGTTTTATTTTCGATCAAAATATTGTTGGGTTTACACAGACTTCATTAGCTTCGATATATCGGGCGGTAGGCGGTTTCGTACCACCTACGGCCGTATATAGGTGAACGTTCGAGTTGTTCGTCACGTGTGGGCAGGGACGTGTGAAGGCTGTGTCACATGCCCTCAAGAATATCGACTGCCAAGCTACCCCACTATGTACGCGAACGTTTCTCCATATTTACTTAAGTGACTTTGAAATGATAAATTCCTACTTTTATTATAAATGCGAAAGTTTGTTAAGATGATAGAAGTATGGATGTGAGTTATTCTTTCAAGCAAAATTGATGTATGAGATTTGAATAAGCTTGATTAACAGAAATGCGGCTTTTTGTCACGATGATGTACACCAACGCGGGCGTAGCTGCAGTAGAATCTAATTAGCTCATGTTAATAAGTATGAGTTTAGTAGTGAACAACAAATACCGAAAAGCTAAAACATCTATCATCGCGCATTGACGGTATCACCGATTAATATGCCGTAACTGTAACGAGTAATGCTAAGCATGCACAGGTCGGCATCGTACGCATCGGACGCATCGCATTTAATGGATCGTATAGAAAGTCACACAAGTGCGTCCACTGATCCGCATCGTATGGATCACACATCGGCAATGCCGACACGGATGCTCCGAGAGGCAACTTTTGCGATGCGTGCCAATGATATACGGAATGTCGTGTATCCAGACATTATGTTTTCTTTTTTCAGATGTTTTTGCATTTTCTTCCTCTTCTTCTAACAAACAAGCAATAACGACAAATTGTTCTTCTTCGCTTTCTTCCATACATAAATAGACTCACGCCTGTTTCCCCGAAGGGGTAGGCAGAGGCATATTAAACGCCCACTTTTTGCCAGTGTTTTGATCCCACGTAATAGGTGGCGAGCCTATTGCCGCTTATCGGGATATTTTGTTTGCCAGAGCCTCGTCCGTTGATCGGCAGGTGCACCAATTGCAGGTGAGGTTGGCTTGGGACCCTAAGTTCTTGGTGGGAACCCTATGCATTCCATTCTCACAAATACACGTAAGATCACTGGTACTTGCGTTGGCAATCCGATCGCCGATACAGTGGAAGCAGTATGAAAAAATAATGCGGTTGATGCGATGCGTGCGATGCGTACGATGCCTTGCTTAGCATTAGGCACCATTTTGTAAGTATTTAGTATTGCAAAAGGGCAAAACGCTATCTTGTACCGTCATATTTAATAATTTTGAAGAATAGTAAAATAAATTAAATGAGCGTTTTGCAGCAGCCAAGCTTATAGATCACGTAACCCATGCTTGTTTGTCTTCCATAGTGACCTTAAATTATTTAGTAACTAGCGCTATCTGTTTCTTAAACTCAGTACTATTTGGCTTATAATAATTATGCGTTCAGCATATTGCATTAAATTACTAAACTTTTCAAAAGCGCATTATTTTTTCGAATTTACTCACATTTTAGTAAAAATATTTTTTTTTAGTATTTTCTCGACCTATGCATTATATTTAAAATATGATATAATTTTATTACACCAGAACGCAACCATTAAAGTTGCGCCATGTTAGTGGGTTGCTCCTATCTACTAAGTGAATAGGAATAGTAGATTAAAATATTTTCTTATCTTAAAGAGGGAGTTATTTATTAGATAGTTTTGCTATTAATTTGTATTGTACATTACATTTAAATAAGAAGTACATTATAGTAGTATAAAATTTGTTGCTAAAATAAATACATTTAATATATAATATTGTAATTCAATAATGTATTTCCACTATGTAACTGATACTTTCAACTACAGATCATATAGGTACAGACATTACCCTGCGTAAGCGCTTGATTCTTGTTATTATTTTCATTTTCTGTTTATTTTTGCTTTTGTTGGTACGTTGTGGTTACGTTTGTGTTTTCTCTGTGAAGTATGTCGAGTTGAAAAATCTCCTGCGACTTCACGTCGATACGCGCTACTGTACATCAGTGGAATTTTGGAAGTTTTACTTTGTGAAATAGTGAGATATTGGCTTTAAAATGCCTCATATATGCCTAAATTACTGGTGCAGAGAAATCCATTATCTTAAGAGTCGGACAGTCCCCTTCGGCCTTCCCCCAGGGCGGATTGGATTGGATGGATTTTCTAATTAGAAAAGCTATTGATTTTGATAAAAGTGATCTTATTAAAGAATTAGCACATATTCATTACATAAAATATAAAACCAGGAATAAATAAATAAAAGTAATATTTATTCATTAGTTTATTTTATTTACTCTGCCTAAATATGCCAATACAATGTATTTGGTTTGATTTCTACATTTTTGTTAACAGGTTTGTTATTTTAATACATATTTGCTTGAATGAAGTGAAATTGAAACTAAATACGTTTTTGACCCTTAACTCGTTTTAAATAAAACAACGTCAAACCGGAAAAGCAAAAGTACCAAGAACCGAGAATCTAACTCGCTAGTAGTACTGAGTTTGGTAACTAGATGGCAGCTCTAGTCAAACAAAATCGAGAGGTGGCTATCTATACCTACAATATACTTATCTATGACGTAACCGATGCAGTCCGTAAAGTAATTCGGCTTCAATTTGTAAAATTCACGTAACAATCATATGATAGTTCAAAAATAACTACATGCGTAACCCATGAATAGCAGTAACGTATTGCGTAAACATTTAACAGGGTAATTACAACAAATATAAGAAGAACGTTTACTGCCAAAGTCAATAGCAACAACTCCCATTGTTTGATTGCAAAACTCCCACGCCTAAGATTTTGTTCTTGATTACTTTCTTTTCCTAATTAAAAACGAACTTGCGTTTAATACGCGAAGTTTTGAAAACAAAGGTTGTAATGTTAAGTCGCTTAGCGCATGCCGCAATTCTGGACAAGTGAGCAACTGTTAACTAAACAAAATCAATTAAATTAAAATAGTTATAAAACATACTTATATGAAAACATACTGCCGTTCGTCCTTCTGAATATTAGTATCCCTACACTCATCGACAAGACCTCAAGTTCCATTTAAGTTGTTCCATTTAAGTTATTCAGAGATGAGACAACCTGTAAATCAGTAGGCTAAGGCCGAGCGCATACATACAACTGTCGCATCGACTAAACTGTTTCGTCGAGTTTTGTACTTTTCGTGATTTCTACTCAACCAAACAGTTTTATTGATGGAAGTGTGCATACAATCGATTTTTTTATCTCCTCAAATCGACCAGTCTTTATTCAGCAACGCTCGAGTCAAGGTGTTTACAAACAATGTCAATTAACAAGAAAGTTTTAATTTGTGCTTTGCTTTATAGCAATTTTAAGAGAACTAAAAAAGAAGATAAAGTAGATTTACATCCTGTACTTAGTGATAGATTATCTAGTGGAATATTTCATATATTACTTCCTAAGCTAAAAGGGCACCCACACAAGTTTTTCAAATATATAAATATATAGGATGAGTGAAGAAACGTTTAATGAAATAATTTATTTCGTGGGTCCTTTTATAAAAAGCCAAGATACAAGATGGATGGATACAATGCAATACAAATTGAGCGCTACTCCATACATCCAAACATCCGATTCACATACGAAATGGAGGTAGACGGATCGTTACCCTTCCTTGACGTTAAAGTGACAGTGAGGGATAATGGTACCCTTGGACACACTGTATATAGGAAACCGACACACACCGACAAGTATCTTAACGCGAACTCGCACCACCATCCGCGGCATTTGGATTCCGTTGTGTACTCGCTAGTGAACAGAACGTATGACCTGTGTGACCCTGAACAGTTAAATAGTGAGCTGTCACATGTTCGGGAGGTACTGAGGCGCAATGGATACAAGAAGAAGATACTCCGTCTGAAGAGGAAAGATCGTAGACCTGAAGTAAGCAGAGTGCCAGCGTACATGCCATATCTAAAGGGAGTGACGGACAATGTTGGAACAGAACTCAAGAAATACTCCATCAAGACTGTATACAGTCCGCTCTCTAAGATTGCACACAATCTGCGTACCCCAAAGGATGTCATTCCTCTCCAAACACCTGGCGTCTACAAAGTCGCTTGCAGCTGTGGTAGTTCATATATGGGGCAGACTAAGCGTACAATCGCTGAAAGAGTAAAGGAACATATCGCAGCTGTAAAAAACCGACAGATTAATAAGTCGGCGATAGCTGAGCATTTGTTGGAGTCTGGACCAAACCACTGGATAGAACTGCATCAACCACAAGTCTTATCCACCGATCGTCACTATTACTCCAGGATAGTACGTGAAGCGGTAGAAATCAAGAAACATAACAATTTCATCCGGGAGGATGGATATAGATTATCGGCTACTTGGAATCCAGTCATCAGCAAGTGTAGACACCGCCGCAGTGATAAATCTCAACAGTGTGTAGACGTCATTAGTGTAGTGTGTCGGAGTACCGACATTGCGAACTTAAATAAAGACCAAGTGAGGGTAGGTGCCGAAACCCGCACTTCCACAAGACGGCGCTGAGCTCTCATCAGTCTCTCCGCGACCATGCTCGGTGCAAGACGAGCGAAACGTCGGAACCAAATAGGTATTTATACCTTAAATAAGTTAGTTTACGCGATTAAGACCCGCTAATTTATTTTGTATGAAACCTAGATTTATTATAATATCATTATTGCGGGCCAGTGAAATTACAATATCACTGAAAAAAGCCCGTGAAATTGTGCGAACTAGTCGTTTTTGACTATAATCTGGGTAATTATAATTTCACCAGTGAAATGTTTTTGACTTAATCCCTGCGACATTTCTGTGAGCTAATTATTCCATGTCCTGATGTCATTTGTATCCGATGTTATAGAGTGTAATCCCTTGATGCAGAAATCTTCTGTTTCATAGGAAATATTTTTTCTGGTTTGATAGTCTAGTAACTACTTTTAAACTACCACGATTTGCACACATACTAAAGATTATGTAACGGGTCTGAATCGTGTTAATGAACGAAAAGAAAGATGAAATACCTTTCTATTTTTCCTGACGTTTCAGCATGGGTTACACCAGCCGTGGTCACGGGATGACTGATGTTCATCAGCGCTGCCTCCGAGAAGTGCGGGTTTTGGAAACTACCCTCACTTGGTCTCCACAATTATTAACATTAATATGTTCGGAACTGTCACCATCACTTCATCGGGTTCTACTTTCATGCTCTTGATGACGTCTACAAAATGGCGAGAATCCTTTACAAACGACGATGTCTTACCTACTAATGGTTGCAGTACCGCTGCAATGTGTTTCGCTAGGTCGTAAGTGCGTGAATTGATCTGACTTACGATCGGGCGTAGAGGCTCGTTATTCTTGTGAATTTTCGGCAAACCATATATTTTCGCCGGTTGAACGGTCTCAGGTCTATAGAGGCGTTCAAACACATCGTCCGTGAAAAGATCTTGGTGGTCCTTGACAAGCGCTCGTATACGTTTTGTGACTCTGGCAGTGGGATTATATGACACCGGCTTGTATGTGGACACTTTGCTTAATAGATCCCGCATTTTATTATCATAATCACCGGAATTCATTACTACGGTGGCGTTTCCCTTATCGGCCTTAAGCACTAAAATATCCGTGTTTTCACGTAGCGCTTTCAGTGCTTGACGCTCTTCCGTAGTAACATTTGTTCTCGGTAGCTTCGACTTTCGCAAGATAACTGCAACATCCTGTCTCAGTGTGTCCGCGTCGTTGGATGGTAATTTGTTGCTCATTATAACTTCCTCGATGCCACTTATGATATTTTCATACGGAATTCGTTTAGGTGTCATAGCGTAATTTAATCCTTTAGCCAATATCTGTGTGGCTGTGTCTATGTTTGTGCATGATAGGTTAATAACCGTGTCGCTTTGGTTACGCACTCCACTTTTTTGAACATACCTGTCGCGCTGACGTAGCAATTTTGTGTATTTCGCCTCATGTTTGATGCTGCACAATTCATGAATACGGCTCGCTTGGTTGTATGTTACACGGTCGCACAGATCAAAATCATCGCGTGATAACACAGCACTACACTCCACATGTAAACTATACAGTTTACATGTGGAGTACACACAGCACACTATTTATATTGTACCTACAGTTCCGAATTCATTGTCTCAGGAGACGGACACTCGCGTTTTTTAGAATTCCTTCTGAGTGTGGTACTTATGTCTTTTCGGGGTTTAATACGCACTCACGAGGGTACTACACAGGCGTCGCGACATTTTACCAAGAATACTAACGATGATTCTAAACGCACACGTTTTACGCGAAGGAATTCTAGATGTTTGATTTTATTTACAAATTCCGGCCCGTAGCGGTTTGTAATAACTACTTTTAAACTACCACGAATTGCACATATACTAAAGATTATGTAACGGGTCTGAATCGTGTTAATGAAAGAAAAGAAAGATGAAATACCTTTCTATTTTTCCCGACGTTTCGGCATGGGTTACACCAGTCGTGGTCACGGGATGACTGATGTTCGTCAGCGCTGCCTCCGAGAAGTGCGGGTTTTGGAAACTACCCTCACTTGGTCTTCACAATTATTAACATTTATTTGTTCGCAACTGTCGGTACTTCGACACACAACACTAATGGTATCTACACACTGGCGCCGTAATGTCACCTCGTCGGTGTCTACATTTGCTGATGACAGGACTCCAAGATGTAGATAAACGGTAACCATCCTCCCGGTTGAAATTTGCGTGCTTTTTGATTTCAACCGCTTCCCGTGCTATTCTTGAAAAATAGTGACGGTCTGTGGAGAGAACCTGAGGCCGATGTAGCTCAATCCAGTGATTGTATCCTGACTCCAACAAATGCTCAGCTATGGCCGACTTCCCCCCCGTAGGATCTCCACCTTGTTGTTGTGAAAAGGCAAAGTGGGGGCTCAGTAACCGTGGATTGGTCACCCGCGGTGAAGCTAAGAGGGATCCAGGAGGGGACGGTCCGCGTGGGCTTGACGGAGGCCTGCGCAGGATGCGTCCAAAGGGGCGGGTGCGAGGGACAGTTCTTCTGTCCCTCGCAGTCGGGTGCGGTCGCGGGAGGAGAAGCGTGTCGGTGTTGCGTTGCCGCGCGCCCTATCTCCCGCGACCAAATGGGGGCGCACCATCGTTGCGTCGCGGTGGGGCCGCAGAGGAAGAGGAGATGCGGTGTTGCGTTGCCGTCCTCCCTATCCTCTGCGGCCGCTGAGTGTTTTGGCGGCGGAGCCCAACACCTTAATCCGCCGCCAAGAGGGGTTTTGTTCGGGGCCCGCCTGACCATCTGGTGGGCCAATACCCGTCGGGGGGTAGCGTGGAATGCTTCAGCGATACCCGACCCCCGGACACACGGGTACGTGAGGAACACGGGTTGGTTTTTAGTCAGTAAGAGTCTGACAGTCCCCTTCGTCCTTCCCCCAGGGCGGAGGGACTCCATGAGGATTTTCCAACCCGACACCAAAAAAAAAAAAAGCTATGGCCGACTTGGTGGTTTGTTGTGGGAAAAATAGAAAGGTATTTAATCTTTCTTTTCGTTCATTAACACGATTCAGAGCCGTACATAATTGATAGTCTAGTGTTTACTGATCCCGATGGCTACGCTGGACCAGGTCAATTTTTTGGGGCAATTTTTCTATGTAATAATTTTTCTATGTTTATCTATATTATCTGGTTGCCATCGTATAAACTTTGCAAAGTTTAATCAAATGGCTGTGTGTGACTTGCCTTAGCATATTTCAAATTTGTTACTAAAATTTAGGGTAAGTAATAATGTTATTCTAAGGGGCTGTAGAGAAGTAGCATATAAACCCCAACTTAAATACTTATTAGATAACTAAATGAGTACTGAGACCTATACATTTAAATGAATTAATAGAAGCAAACGGGTCTAAAGATTTATAAATCATAACGCTACCAACTTGTATATTCGGTATAAACAACCCATCCCACCGAATTCCCACCTTAATGCCTGCGAATTCCAATTTACGAAGTTAAAAGACAACTTCTAAATGTCCTAATGGGGCACAGAAGACTTTTAAGCTTTTCAACGCATTATTAATGAAGTTTCTTATACCAACCGACTGTTTATTAATGTCCATTATTACGCAATATATCATTACTATCCATTATAATATACAATAACAAACAATGTTTTTCAGCAGCTGAATATAAGCGCAGATAGGCTTACTCAACAAACTTGATGGCATTTTGTAGTGTCGAACAGTTTCCTTCTTTAGCTGCCAACCTTCTTAATTATAACGTTTTGTATAGAACACGTCGGTCACTCATTGAAAGAAATTATCCTTAAGGAAGTCGACAAATAAAAAAGTAAACTCTTTGCTGTCCAACCCAGAGGATCTGTCGACTTGCCTCAAAGTTACAGCCTTTTCAAATTTCTTAACATTGACTGTATAAACCGGACAGTAATGAATTTAATAAGCACTTTTGCTTCATGTACCTACTTTATTGTTTGATCTTTTATGGCCAACGCGTCACACAAAATGGCTAAAATTATTTATTCACGTAACGGTTTGTGGTCCAGACACCGGCTCTATATAAATATAAATGTATCAGAATCTATATTTCTTTAGTGTGCTACATCTATCTACTAATAGGTCACACGGTATAGAAATAATAATATGAGACATGTTGACGTGATCGTCGTCCCGTAGAAAGCCGTAGAAAAAGTTGAACAAGTTCCCCTTTAAGGTTTTGTGACAATACGAAAACTAAGTATAACATCAAACATTTACATCTTACTTTCGATTTATTAGATTAATACCATATTTATATCTAACGAATTTTAATAATTCTTATTTAATATGTCTGAGGAGCAGCTCGTTATGGTAATTAGCATCATTTCTTTTTCTATGGAGTACTGAATAAGGAAGAGCACTTCCTCAACAAATAAGCGTGTGAGGTTTGTAAGGATAGAAGCAAGGGTCATTCAGCTGTCTCTGCCTATCTTGCCGGCAGAAAGGTATAAGTAGATACGTATAGTCGTATTTGTATGTATTTTTTTATCAGGTTCATGGAGTTTCAGGCCATCATTCTGACTATGATAACCATCTTTGAGCCAAGGTGGTTTTCTTACTAGTCTTAATAGCCTTTTTTATAAGTCTTCGGGTAACTGTTGAAATATTAACTTTTTAATTTTCAGGGTAACTACTAGAATGTTAACTTCTTAATTTTCAGGGTCACGCGAGCAAGAATTCAGATAAAATAAGATTTGGCAACTCCTCTTTGGTTTACGCGAATGTTACAGATTGAAACTACGGCTTACGGAGTCTATCGTGATATATTGGGTTTAAAGACTGGCTTAACATTTTAACCGAATGATGTAGAATATATCGCTATAGAATCCGTAAGTAGTTTGATTTCAATTTGGCAGCTCGTTTAATCTATTTACTTTTAGATCGCGTGGGACCAGCAGCAATAAATAACTATTAATCAAACAACGGCGTAATATGAAATATGTCTTAGCCTCATATAATAATTTGTACATCCCGTGTGTGGTCAGAAAGAACAATGTATCATGTCATCGTGGATAAAATAGGGAAGCTATTTCATTCCCTGGGTGTTTTAAGAGGCGACTAAGTATCTTGCGGAAGAACCGGAAACTTGATATCAAACCATATGCCAACATATCTGACTAGCATAGTATAGCTGACTAAATTTTCACGATGCTATTGTGGCAGCAATTTTGACTATTATTAGACTATAAGGGGCTGATAGTTATGAGAATTCAACGCATGTTTTCATCTACCATTTTTCGATTTATCCCAATGACGTCCTCATCTCCATATGAATGTGTCCTTTGCCTATTGTCTAATTACTAAGAATAGATCTCGATAGATAATTCACTATAATAACCAACAATAAGAAGTTTTTCACCTGAATGTTCACAAGAATACGAGTATTATAATTGATAAACTCCGTAAAGGCGCATATCTTCCATACGTCTGTAGTTTATATTTATCATTCATCACCATCATCATCACACTAGAGCGTTTCCCTGGTTGTACCCAAGACTTTCGCCGTCTTTAGTCTGGAGGCCGTTTACAAGACCAACCTAAACTAACCAAAATTGATAGAATATTAGTTTTGCCACCAAGTAACTGCCATCAGATCACCGAAGCCCAAAGGGACAGCGGTAGCTTAGACTAAGTTTATACCTTGTATTCTAGACCTTAACTTTCTGCTTTTTAAAGTTTTCTCACAAAGGCAAAGCAATAAATCATCTAATTTAAACATATACAATTTGGGTGTTTAAAACTCTAATAAACTATCCTTTCACCTTTGCATTGACAAGGACGACCTTGTCTCAAAAAATAACCTAAATCATTTCGTGAGAGTAATGTTTCGCAGCATTTATTTGATTCCACTTTTTGGCCGTGAGTTTACTTCTATAAACTAATCTAATTGTATTCACTAAGTCCTCAAAGTTAGCTAAACCGTTTTATTATTATTCTGTCATCCATTCATTAATAGGTTGGTTTAGTGGAACTTAAGGTACAACCCAAGAGTCGGCACACCCATTTTCGACCGTTTGACAGCAACTTTTTTGTGAACCACTAGCATGGCATAAAATAAATAAAGTTGCCTTGGCTTCAGTTTTTGGATGTCTCGTGTCCTTGTCGAGCAAAGAAGTAAAAGCCCATATTTCACCATATCTGGATATATCATGGCGTATCTCCCAGATAAATTCAAAATTAGTATGACATTTATATGAGTTACTAGTATTTGACAAGTAACTCATATAAATGTCAGTGATAAAACTGGTTATTAGAGTGGTAGATACATACAAATAGGCCGTCTGCCTTAACGGCACCAAAACTTTTATTATTATTATTGAAACGCAAAATAATAATTGCCCAAACTGAGTGTCCATATTTTCTTTAAGATCATCAAATCCCAATATTTGATAAGGTGTAGGAATAAAGCCACTTTAGCTGTATCCAATCCCGTAAAAGAGCCCACCGCATAACGTCAATCACACAACTTATAGCTAGTCATCTTGTAAAACCTTTGTTGTATTAGACAACAATCAAACGGTCCTTAGCTATTTTGGGCTCGCTAAACCACTCTTCTCAATGGGCTCTACACTTTATCTATCAATCCGCCTGTCGGAGCAATACAGGTAATCTTTTCTCGTGCCGTTTTATATTTAACCAGAAAAAAGCACAATACATACAGGGTGTAAAAAGACCCTTAACGAACACTGAAACCCCATATTGTACCAATAATTACGAAATTTTTTTGCTTCGGCATCATACCTGGGAAATTACTGGTTCAGGAGATATTGAGGCTCAAAGATACTATGGAATTTTTGTAATTAGGTACAAAATCGATGCATTTACCCCGCCAACCTTTTTTATAGATGTCCTATGCACCCATGGATTAGTAGGTATTTCGAAAATTGCACGCGCGCATTTTTTATTGTGACATGAAAAAAGTGAATACTTAAAAAAAAATGTCGTTTCTCGGTTTTAATTTTGCTTAATATGACTTGGCATGATGTCCAAAACAAGTAGACTTCGGCTTGGTGATGGGTCTTGTGACACCCTGTATTTTTCATCCCGGTTTTCTTTGTGGAGAATGAATACGAGATTGAGATAACTGGAGAAACTGTTTTCCTTAGTATTCGTAGATATAATAAAGGGGTCTGCTTTGATGTTCAATACACCGATACGTACTTGTAGGTTGTTATTTTATCCTAAAACACGTGTAATATAAGCGGCATTGGCAGTATTTTATTGAATACTGGCAGAGGGAAAAATTAAAACGTTCCACTTGCCGTTATAGAGTGACTGCTTTTAAAGCTAACTTACTTTGCTACAAAATTGCAATCGAAAACTACGCTACACTTACAGGCGACGCACGGCAAGAATTTTATTTGATTATTTCTCTTGAAGTCATATTTCCTGCAGTGTAACGTCTAAAAGCACCTGTATAATGTAACGAAACGATTTCTTTGAGCAATCGTGATTCCAATTCGGAGTTAGTAGCAGAAATGCTTCTCCCTGAAGCGAAATATGAAATTGCCGTCGGCAATACTTACGAAATAAAAGGCAGCCTCAACCTGGAAATGGTAAATGGAACTATTTGTCACTACGATGTATCAGGTAATCGACCGACCCTCGGGTCTCTACATGAATATATCGTCCTGTGTTTTGATTCAAAATGTACCGTTTCAATTTTCTTTTTCGATGCTGAGTAATACATCAAACGGTTTAAAGCAACAGTATTTTATTTTTTAAGAAATTAACAAATTTTTTATTATTCTTGAGGCCAAAGGTAATTATTCTGACTAAATTATATTTAATAAACATCAAAGATTACGTAAAAACAAAAAAGCAATGTGATTTTCAAGTTTATGTTGAATTCTAATCCTACAAAATTATATTTTGACATTTTCCTTGCTGGATTTTTTTTTTATTTAAATCAAAACGAGAAAAGGAAAAATAATTATTAGTTAAGTTATAAATTTTTTCGCGCTCGAGTGAAATATTTCCTTATTAAATCATTTTATTGAAGGTAATATTCAATGGTACCTACTAAAACACACGACAGTAGATATAATTCACTTCAGGGCGCTTAAAACCAATAAATGTATGACGAAATCGAACTAACCAACCACAAGAGACAAGAGCATTTCGAAGAGATCTCTGCGTTGGACTGATACATGTATGGATCATAAAAGCACAATGACCACTCATGGGCTTCCGAGTCGCGGTGCACTTGGCGACCAGCGTCACGCCAATTGCGCCATTTTTCATTTACGGCCCATTAAATACACCGTTCCCGAGCCTTACGCGACTGTTATTGTTCTACTCATAAACATATATACACCAGTCCATAAAGATATTTAACCTCTAACCCAGCGTCGCTTTTCGTTGCAAAATTAATTCAATAATAGGATTACACTACAACTTACAGTGTTGTTGAAATGCTCGTCTAAAATAACAATTTTTGTAGAGAATATAAACAAAGGTGGTTTGGTTCTGTTTGCGGGCGGTGACTCGTAATTTTCATTCAATTATTGCGGTTGAATTTATAGAAACGCCCGGTCAAAGCTCTTGTGAGTGTAGTTCACAGCAGTTAACAGAAACCCTAGACGTTACATTTATAGTTACGGTCTGTAGTGCAGTTGTCATTTGATACCTAATATCATTTTACACGCTATAACAGCTCAAAAGTACGATATAATTTTCATGTTTTAAGAGAGAGAGACGGAATTTGTGAAACGCAAACAATTTTGCTTAATGCTTGCAATTTAATGTTACGGTATAGAAATACAGACAGAGAAAATTTACTACGAAAACAATTAAGTAGTGGTAAAAATATCTAAGCAAGATCCAATAAATTATATTGTTCAAAATGTGGCCGCACACTACCGATCAGCCTTCCACATGGACTTATCTGCTTGTGGCAACCCAGCTGCATACTTTGCATATTAATTAAAGTACCTAGTAACTTTAACATTGTCATCTGCTACACAAATTCGCATTCCAATTAAAGGCACAAGTAGTCATAAAGACGTCAGAATTAGATATCATAAGGATAGAGATCCGTCGCTACATGTAATCATTACTCTGAAATATTTAGACTAATCTAAACCATATGGTTGACATGGTCACTCAGCCAGGCCCCCGTCACTGGCTCAAATTCGCGCGATAAATACCTTTTACTTCGTGTACCGCTGTCGGTACAAACGACAGAGGGCCGCCGCACGCCCGGCAGCGTATACACACGGCACGTTTCCCGCGCTTTCTTTTAGATATGCCGAAACCACGAAGTTATTGTGCAGTAGATGGGTGTTAAAGACACAAAACAAATGAAATCTTGTTGTTTTTCCATTGCCGAAGGACAATCAATGATTTATGTAGTAAGTAATGGTATAAGATTTGAAAAAAATAAGTAGGTACTTATATAAAATTTTATCTATAAATTCCCACCATTTTTTTTTATTTAGAACAAAGGTAAGAAAGGAAATACTAGGTATGCAAATATTCGTAAATTAATAACTTTAGGTTATTAGAAATATAAATATAATTAATGTTGTTTTTTATTAAATAAAATCTTCTTAATGTCAGAATCCTATGTACGTACTTACTGTATTGTATGGTTTTGTGCTCGATAAACGGAAATATGCAATAGGCGTAGGTCCCTACTACGTACGATTATTATAAATTTTATTTCTTTTACAACATTACTTATTGTTTATTTTGTTAAATATGTTAGCAATATGTATTTACTAACTTACTCGTCACTCGTGTATATATAGGTATTTAGCAAATAAAAATAGGTATGGTTATTTCGCAACCTTCGTCTTATTACCAAAATCAACATAAGAACAACCCTAGCGCCTTCGTTCGATGACGCGCTTGCACACTTGTGACTGTACACACAATCTGCAACTCTTTGCGTGCGTACTTAGGGTACATTTCTCTTCACTGCGAACAACGGCTATTATTATTAACATTTTAGGTGTAGGTGATTATAGCGAATAAATATATACAAAATCGATTTTGTATGGGAGTGATGTATCTGTTACGAAGTAACTATTTAGTAATCTGTGACTCAGCAGACTCTCTGCCCTGAACACTATTCAAAACAGGTCTAGGCTTATTGGATGTTTGATTCAATTATGCGTCATGCCAATTATCCCATTTTTTTTTTAATTTTCGTTACCGTACTTTATTATTGCCCGATTTCTTTTTTTATTAATTAAGAGTTTTAAGCTGGATATTTCCATCTACATTGAGCTTGGAGCATAATAAATAACATCGTCATACAAACCTTCCATTCGCAATCAGTGTTTAAATTAATTAATTGTAATCTTACATCAAAGTGGATCAATCTGTAGTGTAAATACGTTGCGTAATCAGCATGTGTGTCAAACCAGGCGCTGTTCATTTCAACACGTGAATTTTCTCGCTGCGCTATCGTGAAAAGGCAAAAAACTGTATTATGAAAAATATGATTTCGAGAAAATGATAAAAATAGTTCTCATACAGTTTTTGGCCTTTCACATAATATAGTAAACATGAAATTATATGAAATTGGTATCATTGTGTAGCTATTTTAATGGTGATTACAGCCGTGTTAAAAATATTAATAAAAAATAGAGATTTTTAAATAAATCGGAGAAAATTGTTTTAAAAAACGACGAACTTGTGTTATGATATTGTGAATTCTTTAAAGACAGATTAATAAATAACTTGCTCCGTAAATCACTCATATTTACATTTTTATGCAAAAAATATGCGTGAATTACATTACAATGGCCCTTGTTGAAGCATCTTGATTTAAATCAAAACAAACCGATCACGCAGTGCGTGGTTCGCAGTGGTACTGCTCTAAAGTCAGCGCGAGACCTAAGAGCGAGAGAGATAGTAATGAAATACGTGAAATGCACGCTCTAGCCAGCTTAGTATAGCAAAACACTGTAAAAGGCTATACAGGCTTTTGCTTAGGTTAAGGTTGTTTTTTTAAATACATGGTTTTTGATTGTAGTATATCTCTATAAATAAACGTCGTATGGTAAAAATCGAGATATTAAGCTATAGTAGACCTCAAACCAAGCAGAATAAGCGTTGTTAAGCAAAAACACTGTATTCTTGAATACAGTCTTTAGCCTTTTCACGACAGTGCTAGGGCCTCCCTCACATTAGGCATCTGCGTTCCTCAAGCGTGCGTACGACGTGCGCCCGGCGTCCGTTCGGCATGCGATCGGCGTTTACTCGGTTGTAACTACAAAGTGAACGCCAGACGCCGGGCGACTGATTGAGGAACGCGCACACCCAATGTGAGGTCGGCCTAAGTTTTCGCACGCAACGCACGTTGTAACTCTTTGATCTCACACATTACTGTTTATTGATGATTGGTGTAGTAGAATTATTTGTACAGATAGTCCAGTCAAATTAGGCAAAATTAGGTGTAAATCTCGGAAAATCGACATACCCAGTATATTACCACGTAAAAACTTGTATTTTGGCATCCTAAAACTGTTCTCAAGAGTCACATATAGGATGTCCGCAAGTTTTAAATTCAGAGCTCAAAGGTAGCAAAAATCGATATTTTAACATTTTTTGCAAATATCTCGTTTTCTATGGGCTTTACGCTTTTTGTATTATGATCAATACTGTAGAAAATTAAATTTTCTTCAACTTTTCTCTTTAACTTTTTTTATACCTTGAACTTTTTTCGATACAGAGAGCGTAGAGCGCGCGGTCAGAGAATTATCTGAGGTCAACTGTTATTCTCGATCAAAATCTTGTAATATTAAGGTTATTGCTAAACATACAATTATCATTTTTATTAACTTTTAGTTTAAATTCAATCTTTCTTTCTTCATCCTCGTCCATCTTCAGCCATCGTCAGCTTTAGGTGCTTTTACTATTAGCAACACTCGTCGATACATATATCTTTGTGATGTTTACTTTATCGAGGAACGGAATCGCCCAATTCTTTTCGTCAACACAGAAATATTATATGAAAAGGGAGGTCGCCCTTTGAAATAAACATCAAAGTAAGTGTAGACTTTAAAGTGTTTATTGAAGCTACCAACAATAAGAATAGAATAGGCAATAAGAGCCTTATCTATCTCAATCATATATTTTCTAGCGAAATAAAAGGGGTGACGGCTATACAAATGATAAACGCCAATAAAATAGCAGTAATATTTAAACAGTATAATACGGCCAATAACTTTATTAATAACAGCGCTTTTCTTAACAAACATGGCTTGAAAGCATTTTTTCCGGCTGCGTAAATAGAAAAAACAGGCATAATTAGATTTGTACCAGCAAACATTTCGAACAAAGAACTATACACAAAACTATCATCAATTTATTAAATAATAGCTATAAGAACATTCACAAAGAAGGGAGGACAAAAGTGAGTACCACTCCAAACAGTTAGCATTACTTTTCTATCGAATATGCTTCTAGACAATGTACAAATTGATTTGTTTTCATAACGAGTTTTTGAATATATACCGCCATTACAGCAATGTTTCCGTTGCTTTAAATTTAACCACTCCGCTAGGATATGCAAAGGCAATCAAAGATGTTCCATTTGTAGAAGTGAGCATTTATATAAAGAATGTGATAGACCAACAGAGATCTGCTGTTGCAATTGCAGCGGGCCTCATCTTGCAATTTCGAGATTATGCCCAATTAAATTAAATAAAAGTTTAGAAAAGAAAAATAAGGTAACATATGCAAGTGCTACAATGACAAAATAACACACAAGTGATACCACGGAATTTCCACCTCTCCCACCTCCAAAAATGAAACCAATTAACACTGTAAATAAATCTGTAATTATTTACAGATTTATTTACAGTGTTAAGTCTGTACATACATCTGTAAATAAGTCTGTAAATACATCTGTAAATAATACTGTATATAGTGTAAATAACTCTAGAGATGTCTCTCCTAAAGTAGACATCAAAGCCCAAATAGTTGCCAACAACGATGTACTTATGGCCCTGGTACAGACGTTGGTGGAACTGGGTAATAAGGGCGATAATACGCCTACCACTGTAAATAGCATTAAAGAAACACTTCTTAAAAACCTCAAGTAATGGATCCAAGTCATACACTGTCTAAGCTACGTATTGCTCAGTATAACATTCAAAGTGCTAAAATTATAGGTTTCGTATAGGCGTCACACGATTTTATTCTCTTCGATGTGGGTACTTCCATTGAGTGGGTATTATTTATGAAACTTATTATTTATGTATATGCTTTTATGTTTCAGCAAGGGTATTTCAATTGACTGAAGATACACAAAAAGCATATAAGAAAATATAAATTACGTTACTTATCAAGAGATTTTCGAGACAGTAAAGAAAATGAAGCAGAAGAAAAACAAGGTGTATCACCTGTTTATCGTCGTTGGTGCTTGTCTGACAGAGGGGAGCGTACTAGCTTTAAACAAACAGGATGTCTATGGAATCCTATATTCTGTTGAGCAAAAATTCATCGAGCCTTTTTATTTAAGTAAAGTGAATGGATTTGGAACATAAAGCGGCAAATAAATTTCGTTTATCATCAAAATTGCGTTCCAATTTTGTTCAACATCGTTTCTATTAGTGTATTTCGCTTATTTGTGAAATTTTGCTTGACGTAACGTAGACACATAAAAGTCTTGGTCTTAATATAATATATGGATTTATATTTTATAATACGAGAATATGTTAGTTTGTATATCTTGTATTTTAGTATAATATAATATTCTACCACATTCACACAACACTATCTAGTCCCAAACTAAGCAGAAGCTTGTTCTATGGGTACGAGTACTAGATAATGGATAAACATACATATATACTTTTTATCTTTGTAAATACATACATATTATACATAGAAACACCCAGACCAAGTCCGTCCTTTGACACATATTTAGCCGTCTCAATTTCTCTTATATCATTCCCTGGGAAGACAGCGGTTTGGTTTTTTAAGCATGTATTTACAAAATTAGTAAATTAGTTAAGAAAAAAAACCACATAATATTCTTATGTCTTAAATAAACATAAATAATTTATAATACCTACCTTTTACCTTTTAAATAATAGAGTAGATTTTTTTTAGCTGACTAAGTGATTCTGCACCAAAATAACATCACCGCAATTGTTGAGAAATATAATTCCTCTGATATTGACAGACAACGCAAAGGCAAAACTACTGAGCGCAAGAAGCTTTAATTTGGCATGTACTCATGTTCCTTGCGCAGTGTGCAGGAGCAGTAAGATAAAAATTCCAACACACACGGCATATATTATCTATAATATAAAAATGAATCGCTGAATGTGTTGCTAAACGCAAATCTCAAGCGCGGCTGAAGCGATTTCGCTAATTATTTTTTTATAATATTCCTGGAAGTACGAGAGTGGTTCTTACGGAGAGAAAATTAAGAAAAAAAGAAGAATTAAATGATTAAATGATTGACTGTTAGGCGTACGAAGTTCACCAGGTCAGCTAGTCTTTAGTAAATATATAGACTAAAATAATCTGAATGAAGTTCGTAGCTAAAAAAAGTAAAAAGTTGCGCGCTGTTTGAGTCTAGCAAACAACAACAACTGGATGGAGTAAAAAAATTAAAAAGGTCACGGAAGTATCGTATTTTTATACAACAACATTCAAGCCAGTGATTTTGAGTATGACTTTGTTGCCATAATATAGACAGCGCTTATTCATGGTCTTGATTTTCCACCAGAGTGGCGAGACGAGACTAGGCGAGAAGAGAATTGAAATCGCACTGACCCTTTTCCACTAAAAATTGCCATCGCGAGCTCGCGCGTGACCGCCGCGCCGCCCGTAGGCTTCATTAGATAAAGATATAGGAACAGTGCTGTTTGAGTTCGACTTGCAATACACACGCAATTTCTATCGCGAGAAGCGTGTTTCTGTTGCAAAGTTAATTTATACTCTATGTCGGAAGCAATACGGTTCATTTTTACACAAACAAATATTTCAATTCACGCCTCGCATATTCTCGCCAATCCACACTGTTTCCACCAAAGATGCGCTGGGAGAGAATTGAAAATTTGCCATACAAATTTCAATTTTCTCCTCGCCTCGCCTCGTCTCGCCACTCTGGTGGAAAATCAGCTTTAGAGTGCTTGTACACGCTAAGAAAAGTCGCCGGGCTTACGCAAAAATTCGTGTCGTTTCTACACAGGATACATCGGCGCTGAATAAGAAGACTATTTTGTTTGAGCTAGACATGATGCGTGAACTTTAAAATATGTTCGTGTCTAGATCTGAAATTATTCATAATGGTCGTTCATTAATCGGTCAGTTATCTCGTAATAGCGCTGTGGTAGAATGACATCGTCAAAAAACCCATTCGAAAAATTTAAATATTTTTTGAAAAACTGCCTCTAAATTTGAACATTTTTTATGCCAGATTGCATTTATATATATGTATAACGTAACATAACTTCACGCCTTTTATCCCCGAAGGGGTAAGCAGAGGTGTACAGTCAGCTTCATAAATATATATACATTTACGTTATTTTATATGTTTATATTGTCCAAAATTGTCATAATTTTTATTATGTTTAAGGATTTTTACACAAGAAAATCTTGCCTAAATCATAATTTATAAATTAAGTATAATAAACGAGGAGTTTTAATTCATAAAAGTCTCAGCAAAGATGTTGAGGTGTGTAGCTACTTTTAGAGTTGACTGTATTACACACCCACATTTCGCCAGTTATGTTTAGGTTCCAATGTAATAGGGGGCGAGCCTATTGCCATCTACCGGGCACATTATTAAGCGAGCGATAAGTTGGAAAATCCTCATGGAGTCCCTTCGTGCTGGGGGGGAAGGACGAAGGGGACTGTCAGACTCTTACTGACTAAAAACCAACCCGTGCTCCTCATGTGCCCATGTGTCGGAGGGTAGGGTTTCACCGAAGCAGTCCTCGCTACCCCCCCGACGGGTATTGGCCCGCCAGATGGTCAGGCGGGCCCTGAACAAAACCCCCTTGGCGGCGGATAAAGGTGTTGGGCTCCGCCGCCAAAACACCCAGCGGCCGCAAAGGATAGGGAGGACGGCAACGCAACACCGCATCTCCTCTTCCTCTGCGGCCCCACCGCGACCCAACGATGGTGCGCCCCCATTTGGTCGCGGGAGATAGGGCGCGCGGCAACGCAACACCGACACGCCTCTCCTCTCGCGACCGCACCCGACTGCGAGAGACAGGCAGAACTGTCCCCCGCACCCGCACCTATGGACGCATCCTACGCAGGCCCACGCAAGCCCACGTGGAGCGTCCCCTCCGGGGATCCCATTTAGCTTCACCGTGGGTGAAAATCAAATCCACGGTTACTAAGCCCCCCAACCACGACAAGGTGGAGATCCCACGGGGGGGTGCCCGGGGTACCTGGGGATCGAACCCGAGACCATCGTCTCGGCAGTCCGTTACGTACACCACTGGGCTATCGCCGCCTAAATTTATATATATTTTTACATATTATTTATTAGTGTTATACTTAAGCACTCTGAAGTTGTATTAAGTTCATATCATTCAACTCAATAATATTTTTTCTGTTTAGCTGTCAAAGTCAAATGTCACAATAATGATTCTAAAGTTTTGACGTTTATCTATATTTGGCGACCGGTGTTTTGTTTATATTTTTGTTTCAACATTTTAGTTTTTCACATAATGGTGCTTATTGAGCAAATTTCTGTCTTAATGGAGAGAAAAGCTACCTTTTTACGTGGCGCATAAGCGACTGTACCCTGTCTTGAAGTAAGAACTGTCAAAACTCATACATTTTTGTAAACAAAGTCCAAATTTATTATATTTCTCAAGAATATCTCAATGCAGTTTCTCAAAGAGCCAAAACGAAGATATCAATCGAAACTGCTTTACGGATAAAAAAATTAAAACAAATGATACAGCAAAGTTATACAGTTCACACCTCAAAGAAAAGTGATTTTATCGACATGAGTAAATACTATAATTAAAAATAGCGAGATAACTACTTGTTTATATTGAAAGAACAATTTGTTATAACATAACATAAACATAACTTAACTTCACGCCTTTTATCCCCGAAGGGGTAGGCAGAGGTGTATTACACACCCACACTTCGCCAGTTATGTTTCGGTCCCAATGTAATAGGGGGCGAGCCTATTGCCATCTACCGGGCAATAAAATATTGAAGATTGAGTTAGATCGTACTGTTTACATTCCTATTACAATTAAAACATTATTTGTGTTTCATGTCTTATTGTAACTTCAGAGAATGTATCATGAAGAAAAATTAAAACTCATAATTATGTGCTATTAACAATGTTGTTTTATTAAAGATAAATAATTTCTGTACATTAATTTATTAAGACAAAAAATATAATGATATTTTCATAATAATATACGTTATATATATGTTGTGCCTAACCATAATCGGATTGCAAGTTTAACTGTATATTTACTTAAACTATACTTATTTCTACTTTATAATTTGTTATCTGTAGTTGTGCCTAATAAAAAAAATAAAAAAATAAAGTACTAATCATCTTAAATTTAAATTAATTATCAAACTTCACTTTTGCATCTACTGCCAAAGCAACTTTCTTCATACTGGCTTTGCAGAATCTACACAAATATGTATATCTCAAACAGATGAGTATGAGCGGTCACAAAACTCATTAAGAAACTGCCCGTTCGGTTGAATTTTGAATCTGTAAGAGAGATAAGTAAATATTTATACCACTTTTACATAATATTCTAATATACTAAGATCTTCTTTACTATGCAATTCATTTAGAAACACTTTTCACCATAATTCAGACGTTTATTTAATTGAATTAAACTCTTTACAAGACGCCATAAAATGTAGGTAGAAAATATCAATAAATTAAGAACATTATATAAAGCCAGGTCAGTATATACTCATCAATGATGAACTCTTAAACTCAATGATGAATAATTATATGATGACTCATCATTCTCCTAACACTTTCACTCCCAATGTGTAAAAATAATACGCTTCCTGTCAGGTAGGTATGGCAATATTAAAAAGAGATCAGGCAGATCTTATTATACTAATGCTTCAAAGTATCACATAGGTATGACGTTATCATTTATTTAAGTACCAAGCCACTGCTGGTCACTATCAATTGTCATCATTATCCTAACACTTCAATTCCCAATGTGTAGAAATATTAAGTACCCTTCCTTTTAGTTCCGCCATAGTTGGGTAAAAAGCACCGCTACAAACATACCTTTGAAAATATTATTGAATTTCCTGTTTCTTATGTTTGGAATATGAGTATTTAGCTTTGATGTCTTTGAATATATCGGAAGGCAGACCTGTACATGTACTGTCTACTTGAACATCCAATTTGAAAAACCACAAACTGAACCTGGTGAATTATAATATTCCTTTCCTTGCCATTTAATATA
The DNA here is from genome assembly GCA_944739405.2 of Euclidia mi. Taxonomy (NCBI): domain Eukaryota; kingdom Metazoa; phylum Arthropoda; class Insecta; order Lepidoptera; family Erebidae; genus Euclidia; species Euclidia mi. The sequence continues at coordinate 25,057,664 of OX123187.2, forward strand.
TTGATGGTATATTTTATACCTATATAATGCCTCTGTAACTTATTTAATGGACCGCGACATACTAATTTGCGAAACGTTATGTAGGTCACCCTGTCCAATCATGGTCTGGTAAGACCCTGATGAGTAAAATACGAGTGCTATCAGAATCTGCAATAAAAATAAAAACATTCACGTTTCGTGACTCATTTCGTGTTTATAAGAATAAGAATAATAAATCAATATTAACTTCAGTTTTCTCACTTTCATTTCTGCCGATACGCTATCGTTACGACGCGGTCTGGCCTTAAGGGGAATGAGTTTTTGAATTAACTCCTTTACTAAATCCTTTCTAACCCTTACAGACCCAAAGTATAACCAAACGAAATATCGAAAAAAATTAATTATTTGAGATTGTATTGTGACCCTAAGTAGGCAACTAAATTAATATTTTAGTGATTTCAGGCCGCCATCTTGCTTTTTCAGGGGGCGTACAATTGTATCAACTAGGACCTATTTAATGCACCGTCACGATTGTGCTGCTCATAATTGTGTTGTGCGGGCCCATATTACATAGGTGCTACAATTGTGCCTCGCATAGGTCTTGATGATTCATTTGCATATGAAATATGGTATTTCAATAAAATGAAAAGACATATATTCCCAATATTCTTTATTAAAATTTTATCAAAAATCAACTAAACATAAACTATAAATTGTATGAAAATCAGTCTGTTCTTTACAAAGTGTCTTGCTTTATCACGTATTACAAGTATTTAGATAACTTTTAATTATGAGATCAAATAAATCAATAAAATGTTGCACCTTGGTAGACCTCGCAGTCCAACACTAATCCTCGTGGAGTAGTAGTTGAGGTTTGTTGGGTACATAGTGCTTTTCAGACAACTTTCCTGTAACCGGCATCATTTGCTCATCGACGGAGTAGGTGTGAGTGGATCGTGGTAACTGAAGGCAACGGTTTCTTACAGCATGTATAACTGGCTGTATTTTCCAGAGGTTGTTCGATTGTTTTTGCTCACCATTTACGCTGTTATTGTCCACAACATGTAGATTTACTCGTAGTTTAAGAAACCGCTTGCGAGACATAGCAATAGCACTTGGATCGGACTTAAATTTTTGGTTCCAATACATCTTCATACGAGGGCATTTCACAATGCTCCTCATACCATGGACTCCAAAAAAACTTTGGTATTTCACTTGGAGTACAATGTGGCCGCATGGGCTGTCCTTTATCGGCAATGTAATACTGAAAGGTAGCATTAGCAAAATGCTCAAAGAGATCTTCTGTAAAGTGAGCTTCAAAGTATTCAGCTGGTGATCTGGCAGGTTCTGGTGAATCGTCAGGTAATTCTTCGGGTATGTCTTTGCTGCTGAACCTTTTCTTTAGCCATTTGCTCGAACCTTGGGGCTGAGGATCTAGCATTGCCCGTTCATTCTCTTGCTCCGACTCGGACTTACTCGAAGAATACTGGTCTTCTGATGGACAAGATATCTCATCATTTTCGTCGTCAGTGTCTTCTAGATCGGATTGCTTCAATTTCATCTTCATTGATCCCATGCCATTGTCTGGTCATTTTGCCGACTAATATGTACTATGGCCCGATGCGACACAATTGTGATGGGATTGTTCTGTCAAAGATTATTCTGTGCAAATACCTAAATCAATATCAATATTTAGTCGTATTTAAATGAATGTATTCATTGTTTAATAATAAGATTTAATGAAATAATTATTTTCGTGACAAAATGAATACTCACGCGCCGGGCGGCCGCTGCTCGCGTCGCGACGAAAATGAACGAGTTCAAACTTGAATCACTAAACATTTACTACCTATCTTGCGCACTCTTATTAAAGAGCATACCCGTCACAATCGTGCGGTGTTAAGCCCGTTAAGATATTTATAAAATTACTATACTTTTCTTTTGCTTCAAAGAGACGTCACAATTATGTTTACCGCGTCTGTAAGGGCTAAGGTGAAACGTTTTTACAAATTTCGCCTCGGGAATATCCGTAAAGGGGTTTGTAGTTATCCTCGTTAAGCAACGGGCTCGACGATGCCTTCTATATTCCGCCCTTCTTCTTTCACTAGCATCCACTATGTTGGCTAGCCTCATCCTATATTCCTATCCCCTTTCCAAACCCCAAGGGGCGGCAACGCACTTGTGACTCCTGTGATGTTTCTTGTGTCCATGGACGGCGGTAATTGCTTACCATCAGGCAATCCGTCTGCTTGTTTGCCGCCTATTAAGTACTATAAAAAAAAGCTAGAGAATATTAGCTTGCAATGAATACATTGTCCCATTTTCGTAGAACATTTATACACTCTTTGTTGTATGTTACTCTGTTTCACAAGCAAACACTGGGAAAAAGCAATGACTGTACGATGGCGTTACAATGCTAGGTCATTGATCAAACGAATTGTCAAAATATTAGCAGACTACCGCATACGTCAGTCATTGATTTGTCTTTATGTACCAGACCACTGAATACAGATTTACATAGAAGCGCATTTCTTAAGGATTTCGTGTGCCAATTCCAAGTGGCGACTGTCGCCAGTGTAGTTCGTAGTTGGTGCCGTTGGCGGTGCTGGCGTTGTTTTCCGTCTCTCTTGCTCTCATAGTTAAGATACACAAGAGGAACGTTCGTCTCTCTTGCACTCGTAGAGACAGCTGTCACAACGCAACTGCCACGCCGCCAAGCGGCAATTTGGGTCACAGAAAGTTTGTCAACAGAGCGCCCACAAGAAATGCGCCTCCATGTAAATATCTGAGCTCTGACGAGACCACCAATCTATGCCGTGTCTTTCAATGGAGTGTCAGTGGTTGAGCATCGGAAAGTCATAATGACGCCATTGTAACAGTAGACTGCCAAATTTGTCAAAATCAACAATCATGAATTCAGTGAGAGACCATTGTGGCACTATTGTAATAGCAGACTTTAGGCTCTGGTGTGATGCATGGTGGTGGTTTAGGATGACATCGTAAGGAGTGCATGATACGGTTGGAGTACTAAGAGTGCGTATGGTGCTTGAAAGGAACACAAGTTTACTGCACTGTTACAGTACGTTTGTTAAGCACCGATCAGTGTGTTTATTTAATACATAGCTTTAAGTTCAACTTGGATGACAAGTGCCCTATACGGCGATCATCTAAATCCTCCTCGCGCTGCACTGCAGGGATAAAGCGCCGTTTAACAACTGATGGACTGATGGAGTAGCATCAAATAAAGGTACCTTTACTAAAAGTACGCGCTCGTATTTCTACGCTTTGAGTCAAATTGTAAATAAGTATTATTAATAACGCCCGATAAGCGCTTGTTCTCGGAACACAGCCATAAGGCCCGCAGGGTGTGGGGAGAGGCTGATGTCCAGCAATGGGCTGCGAAAGGCTGGATGATGAACAGGCACTCAACTTAACCAACTCACCTACATTTTGTTTCTTTTTTTTTGATGTCGGGTTGGAAAATCCTCATGGAGTCCCTCCGCCCTGGGGGAAGGCCAAAGGGGACTGTCAGACTCTTACTGACAAAAACCAACCCGTGTTCCTCATGTACCCATGTGTCGGAGGGTCGGGTATCACCGTAGCATTCCTCGCTAGCCCCCGACGGGTATTGGCCCGCCAAATAGTCAGGCGGGCCCCGAACAAAACACCCTTGGTGGCGGATGAAGGTGTTGGGCTCCGCCGCCAAAACACCCAGCGGCCGCAGAGGATAGGGAGGACGGCAACGCAACGCAGCATCTCCTCTTCCTCTGCGGCCCCAACGCGACGCAACGATGGTGCGCCCCCATTTGGTCGCGGGAGATAGGGCGCGCGGCAACGCAACACCGACACGCCTCTCCTTCCGCGACCGCGCCGACTGCGAGGGACAGAAGAACTGTCCCTCGCACCACTTAAAGTTTGACCAGTGGAAGATTAATAAAACGTTAGTTTTGCAGACATGAAAATATATGTTAACCGGTTACCAAGCTTTTTGACAACACAGTAAAAAACTATGAAATTCTACATTCAAAATCAAGAATCATAGTATAAAAGCACCAAGAAGGTAAAGAAACATATCAGCCTAGAATACAAAGAGGTTTCACATCGCTACTTCGACACCTTCTCTCGATGTGTAGACCTAGCTGTTCTTGTAGTCTGATAAGCCTCGGCTTAGCCAGTGGCCTTGTGAAGAGATCTGCCAGCTGCTTTTCAGTGCTGATCCTATTCACCTTCAGATCTCCAGCAGTCACCAATTCTCGCACAAAGAAGTGGCGTATTCGAATGTGCTTAGTTCTTCTATGGAACTCAGGATTCTCCGCTAATCTCACAGCCGCTTCGTTATCCACATAGAGAACAGGTGAAGCCTCCATCTTCGTCATGCCTTGCATTAGACGAGCTAGCCAAATGCCTTCTTTCGCTGCCTCACTAGCTGTGACAATCTCGGCTTCTGTAGTGGAAATAGCCACACTGGGTTGTCTCTGGCTCAACCATGACACGGCGCCTCCAGCATAAATGCATACAACTCCAGTAGTTGATCTGCCTGTTGTCAGATCTCCACCGTGATCTGCATCACTGTAACATTCTAGAACACCTCTCCTGTAATCCTTCTTATACAGAATTCCCATATCTGGAGTGTACTGTAGATATCTTAGCATGCGCTTCAACCGAACACAATCCGTGTGAGACGGGTTTTCCAAGCTTCTGGATACTACACTGACAGGATATGCTATGTCAGGCCTTGTGCACATCATCAGATAAGCAAGAGCACCTACTACTTGTCTATAATTCTTCAAAAAGTAGTTATCAACCTTCTCTGCTTCCTGTGGTACAGGGTCCTTTACCATAGGAGTGCTTACTGGTTTACAGTTTTCCATACCGAATCTCTTCAAGATTTTCTTTACATAAGAAGTCTGGTGTATTCTAATATCACCGCCTTCTCTGACTTCAACCTACATACCCAAGTAATACGATACAGGTTTATAATTCATCGCAAATTTCTTTTTCAATTCCTTAATGAATTCATCAATCAGTCCTTCATTTGAACCGGTTATAAGACCGTCGTCGACGCACAGAGCAACTAATAACTTCCCATTAGATCTCTCTCTCTTAAATAGGCAGGGGTCAGCTTCCCTGACTTCAAAGCCAATTTCCTTGAAGTAGTTTATAATCCTCGTGTTCCAACATCGTGGAGCCTGTTTTAACCCATACAAGCTTTTCTTAAGCAAGCATACTCGTCCGCTATCATCATCATATCCTTCCGGTTGCCGCATGAATATCTCTTCCTCAGTCAACGAACCATATAAAAAGGCTGTACAGATGTCAAACTGACGTAGTGCCATCCCTTCATTAGCTGCTAAACTCAGCACCGCTCTAATAGTTGCCATCTTAGCTACGGGGCTAAAGGTCTGATCATAATCTTCCCCTTTCTTCTGTCTAAAACCTTTTACGACAAGACGTGCCTTATATTTATCTATTGAACCATCTGGGTTTACCTTCACTTTATAGATCCATTTACAAGATATTGCTTTCCGACTCTTAGGCAATTTCTCAAGAACCCACGTTCCATTTGCTTCTTAAGGATCCAATCTCGCAATCCATAACTTTGCGCCAATGGTCTTTATCTGGACAATCTATAGCTTCCTTGTAAGTTCCTGGTTCGTAGTAACAATCATCGCTGGTATTGATATGAGAAACGTAATCATTGAATTACAATGGTCGCTGCAGGAGTGATCGATCTCTGAGCTGCATACCTTGCCTGCCCAATTCAATAGATTCGTCTTCCAACTCCTCTACACGCGCATCTTCAAATTCTTCTTCATCACCGGTATCTCATTATCATGTCGTTCCTTCCTTACATATATTGGAACTTCTATATTAGCTGTCTCTGTTACTTGTGAACGTTCAGTATCCTCAGGTTCTTCACTTCCTAAATTAGTCTCCAGTGGTCTCTCATTAAATGTGACATCTCTGGATCTAACTATAGTATCCGACTCTCTGTACCAGAATCTATAACCGTCATCATTTTCATAGCCAGCCAAGTAACACGTCTTTGCTTTCTTCTGCATCTTCTTCCTTTTCTGTTTCGGAATATGCGCGTAGCAAGTCGAAACAATGATCCTCAAATGTTTGATTTGCGCCTTCTTCTTAAACCACAACTCGTATGGAGACTTGTGTTCCACAGAAGTTGGTCCTGTTCTATTCAGAATATACGTCGCTGTATTTACCAATTCTGCCCACAGTTCTTGAGGAAGCTCTTCATGAGTATGCATCATTGCTCTGGCCATTTCAACAATCGTACGGTTTTCTCTTTCACTGCACCCGTTCTGTTCTGGAGTATAGGGCATAACTAACCGTTTTCGGTACTGTACCGAACGTTGATGTAGTCCGTACTTCTGTAATTCTTTTTTGACTTCCGCATTGTCGAATTTGCCCTCCATTGTCACTTAGAAACTCCTTAATCGTGTGTATAACTGCCTTTGCTTCAGCTTACATCATTCGCAACTTTGCAGGGACTTCTGACTTCTGTTTCATACAATAGACATATCGATTGCGAGTGTATTCGTCTTTAAAGAGTACAAAGTATCTAGACTTAGAGCCTGAAGGTGGGCACGGACCACAGACGTCCAAATGTATGCGTTCTCCTGGACTACTTGCTTTTTCTCTAACACCAAACTTCTTTCTATGTGTTTTCCCGAAAATGCATCGTTCGCATAACGTCCCATTATTCTTAGTTTTCATATTCAACTCTTGCTCTATTACATCCTTCACATGACGTTTATCCTGGTGACCCATACGTTTGTGGTAAAGCTGCAGCATATCAAGAGTATTTACAACAACGCTTCAATTTGGTTGTATCACCTAGCAGTTTAACTTGTATAGTCCACCATATCTCCGTCTATCTCCAGTAACGTTTACTGTCTTATTAACTTTCAATGAGCAGGTAATCATACGTGACTGAAACACGCTTTTCGCATTCATGTCCTGCGCTGCTAGTACCGAAAACAGGTTTGTAGTAATCTGAGGAACATACCAAACATTTCTCAAATAAAACGATTCCTCATTCTTGGTTTTCATCAAAATGCTTCTGTCTAGAATTACCGTAGCCAGGTAGGGATTTTCAGAAATGCGCAGTGGAAGGTGTAATACATCTACCTGACCACGATAGACAATATATCTAAACACTTTCACTGTGGTAGCACAGCGATGAATTATAATCCTAATATTAATGAAATGTCTTACCAACTCTTACTGATGCTGTTCTTGAGTGGACCTATAAGATTAACTCATAATTTTGGCCAAAATAACAAGAGAATCAAATAAATACCAGTTTCCAGTTCAGCGTAGTCCTACTCCAGGTACCAAACAGGAATTCACACACGTGTTTTACAAAGTTCAATATTTCAAAAATGTTCATTAATTTATCACAAACTTTGCCGGAAGTCACAGCGGCAATTGTAAGTATTTACAAGTTAATTCAATTCGCGTTAATTCAAAAGGCGATCAATTTATTACAATATTACAAACGACAATTCCAGGCACCAAACAGGAATTCACACACGTGTTTTACAAAGTTCAATATTTCACAAATGTTCATTAATTTATCACAAACTTTGCCGGAAGTCCAAGCGGCAATTGTAAGTATTTACAAGTTAATTCAATTCGCGTTAATTCAAAAGGCGATCAATTTATTACAATATTACAAACGGAGCTAGCCCAAAACCCAAAGCGTCTTTTTCCGGAAAGGGAAGTTGACAGTTCAGTGTGACCATTGTCAGAAATTTTCAATAGACTAAACAAAATGTTACTTAATCGATATAATCGATTTGACTTATAATAAAAACTAATTCTATTTCAAACATCCACCCACCCCGGACCGGCCTACCGGTCCGCTAATCAGTTGGTAGACGTGACAAAGTTGCAACCGCTCTCCTCAGAATCGAACCGTCCACCAAGACCTCAGCAAATCGGGGAAATCTATCAGTCCCAGTTACCAAACGAAAGATGCGCCCCCTGCGCCATCTGAGTGGCGGAAGGTTAGCCTCCTTGATCAAAACGAGGTCACCAATCTTGGGTGGTTCGGTCTTGTCGGTCCACTTAACGCGTTGCTGGAGTATGTGCAAATATTCCAAATTCCAGCGTTTCCAAAAGCTCTGAGTAATCTGGCGTACCAATTCAAAACGCGAGAGACGACCAGGTCTCGTATCAATGTAAGGGTACTCAGGCAAGGCGACAAGTGGGCGACCAATCAAAAAATGGCCCGGCGTAAGGGCCTCCAAATCATTCAGATCTGAGGAGATCGGGCACAATGGCCGAGAGTTCAAAACGGCCTCAATCTTACAAAACACAGTTGCGAGTTCCTCAAATGTAAGGACAGACTCACCGATTGTCCTGCGCAAGTGTGTTTTGGCTGATTTTACAGCGGCCTCAAAAATACGACCCCAGTGTGGACAATTTGGTGGGGAAAACAACCAATTTATCCCACGTCGGGCAAGCTTATCACCTATATCAGCCTTGTTAGTTTCAAGAAAATTAACAACATCATTCAAATAATTATACGTGCCCTTGAAGTTAGTGCCGCAGTCAGAACGGATCAAGGAAGGCAGCCCTCTGCGGGATACAAATCTGTCAAATGTGGCTACAAACGCCTCGGTCGTAAGCGAGGAGACCAGTTCTAAGTGTACGGCCTTTGTGGAGAGACAAACAAAAACGCACAAGTAGGCCTTAACAGTCTTGCTGTATCGAAGTGTCGACGTTTTCACCAAAAAGGGACTAGCGAAGTACGTGCCAACACCGTCAAATGTCCTGCTCTCCGTTACGCGATCTGCCGGTAAGTCTCCCATCAACGGCTGCATGGTAGAAGCCTTGAGCTTATAGCAAGGGATGCAGCGAAAGACTACACTCCGAATAATTCTTCGGGCAGACAAAATCCAAAATTCGCGTTGCAAAATGGCCAACAGCGCATTACAACCAGCGTGCGAATTTTTAAGGTGACGGTCAGTTACCAACAAACGTACCAAATGACCGTCTTTGGGTAACAAAAAGGGGTGACGTGCCCCGTAAGAGAGGTTGGCGTTCTTAAGACGCCCTCCAACGCGCAAGAGACCCGTATCGTCCAAAAAGGGGTTCAATTTAGAGACAGCTCCCGACAATTTCGATCTCCCTGATTTAAGGATAGCAATCTCCTTCTCAAAATGCGCAAATTGCACAGAACGAACCCAAAAGGTGAGGGACTCCTGTCGTTCCTGTGGTGAGAGAAACGGTGTCAGTCGTTTCTGTTGTGGGTTCCTAAAGTTAAAAACAAAACACTTTATCCAAGCAGTAACACCTAACAACTTGTCGAGAGAGCTGTAACGACATACATACATACATACATAGACTCACGCCTGTTTCCCCGAAGGGGTAGGCAGAGGCATATTAAACGCCCACTTTTCGCCAGTGTTTTGATCCCACGTAATAGGTGGCGAGCCCATTGCCGCTTATTGGGACATTTTGTTTGCCAGAGCCTCGTCCGTTGATCGGCAGGTGCACCACTTGCAGGTGAGGTTGGCTTGGGACCCTAAGTTCTTGGTGGGAACCCTATGCACCCCTGTGTGAGCTGTAACGATTCAACAGAAAATCGGGGTCGAAATCGCATTCCACCTTCTCAAGAGCGAGTCTTCGTAGACCCGGCAAATTAGAAGTATTCAAAACTGGCGTACGAGGCCAATCAATTTCTGGTCGACTCAACCATTCCGGACCCCACCACAGCGAATGACCTATCAAACTAGGCGTCAAGCATCCGCGCGAGGCACAATCAGCGGGGTTGAGCTCACCTGGCACGTGTCTCCAAACAAGCTTGACTTCAGATTTTTGGATTTGGGAGACGCGATTAGCGACAAATACCTCCAAGGTGTGGACAAAAGCCTTCAACCAACAAAGAACAATTTGGCTGTCTGTCCAGGCGTAGGTCCCATTAATACAAATGCTTTTACCCAAAGTGCTAGACACGTGGTTCAATAAGCGTACAAGTAGTGCTGCTCCCGAGAGCTCCAATTTCGGAATGGTCAGAGATGTCCGAAGGGGTGCAACCTTGCTCTTCGCCATGATCAGGGAAACTCTCACCTGATCTGAGGCACTGACTGTGCGCAAGTACACCACGGCCGCGTGACCACGTTCCGAGGCATCACAAAACCCGTGAAGGGCGGCCTTGTACTTCCCGGGAGGAAGGATGGGACGAGGCAAGGAGATCTCGTTGACGGCAGGAAGTGAGGATACAAAAGAGGTCCATTCCTCAACAAGAGTACCGTGTAGAGGTTCGTCCCAGTTCAATCCTGCTGTCCAAAGCTTCTGCAAGAAGCATTTTGGCCAAAATATGATAGGACAAATCCAACCGTTCGGATCAAAGGTTCTGGCGACAGTAGACAACACGAGACGTTTAGTCCAAGAACAAGGCAATTTCAAGTCTACGTTATACGTAAAGATGTCTTGGACTGGTTTGTACTGAACGCCAAGAACAGCCATCATGGCGGGGTCGTCAACAATCTCAAACAAATGTGGATCCTGCTGATGATCCTCTGGCAAGCCTTCCAAAAGCGCTGGTGAGTTGGAAATCCATTTGCGCAACTCATAACCAGCGGAGGCCAAAATACCTATCAATTCGTCCCGCAAGAGGATCGCCTCGTCCGCTGTGGAGGCGCCCGAGCAAATGTCATCGACGTAAATATCGTCCTTCAAGATGGCAGAGGCTCGTGGGAAACGTAGGCCCTCGCGGTCTGCGAGCTCCCAAAGAGAACGTATTGCCAAGTAGGGGCTTGACCTCAACCCGTACGTATTAGTGTTGAGCTCGTAGACGACCATGGGATCACGAGGAGACTCTCAACCTGATGTCGTCGGAAGCTGGTGATGACGTCACAAAGGTCCTTGACCAACTTGGGACCAGAATGCAATCACTGGTTCTAGGATATGCCTGTTGAAGTCTGCGTAGAACCATCAAATACTGTGCGCAGCTTGCCAGTCGATGGCTTCAATACCGCATGATGCGGGAGAAAGTAGTGCTCCACCGAACGCCAATCCAAATTTGACACAGACATAATAATAATAATATAATAATTTATTTATTTTCCGAAATTACAAAATGATAATGGTCTTATATTTAATTAAATTAGGTAAAATTAGTATAGGGTGCCTGTACTAGGGTAAACCTGTGCTACAGGCATAAAGAGCACTCACAACTATCTAGGTGACACTAAAAATAAATGTCTACGTACTTAACAATACTAGAAATACATGTTTTAAATACTTACTTACTATAAAACTTAAAGAATTCTTATATAAAACTATTACTTGTGGAATGACACACAGTTATGCTGCCTTATTTAATAACAGTCAGCAATTTCTCGGTCTGTTCATAATTCAATGTTTGTAAATACTGATTGATACGTAATTTAGCTCTAGCGTAATTCAGTAAATGGAACATGTGTCCCAATAGTTCATATTCTCTCATGAACTCAATGTACTTCTGTCTGAGCTCCGGATCACGACCCATGCGACGCTCCATAGCCAACAATCTCTTTTCGGCTAAAGGTCGTGACTCACGAAGCGGAGGCCGAACAGACAGGAAGGGTAGCCTCGTAATAATCCGACCAGAACGGAGTCGACCAGTGCTGTTCTGGAAGAACAGCTCGCACTCCTCATGTTCTGGATTCAAACGGGCAGCCTGAGGGGGCTCCTCTACTTCCCAAAACCTCTGAACCGCATCAGAGAGAGCAGAGCCTACAGCCAACAAATTATAGAGTTCAGGTGGAGGGTGGTCCCTAGGTACAGGTCCCATCAAAGCAAATCCAAATATGGTCGGGATGGCAGTCAAACCATTTGGCACCAAGACCCGTTTCCCACCAATCAAAATTCCACCTAGGACATCAGAGCCAATCAACAAATCGATTTGTCCCGGTGTGTCAAATTTGGGGTCTGCCAGTTCCAAACCCGATGTCAAATTCACCACAGCAGCAGGTAGCTGCTTCTGTGGGTGCATACCCAAAATATTCTTCAACACAATAGCCGAGGTTTTAATCCTCGGGTGTGAAGATTCAACAGGGCCAAACAAAACCTTAACTTGCCCTTCAACATTAGAGGCTACGTCCCCTATGCCCCGTATACAATTTGGAAAAGAGCCCATATTTAATTTAACCTGCCCTACCAAATAAGTGGAAACAATGCAACCTTGTGAACCTGTGTCCAATATAGCACGGATAACAACAGAGGTCCCCGGGGGTCCCCAGACCCGAACAGCAACCGTTGGTTGGATAACGGTCTCAATGGGGGAGGTTGGCGTTATAGGGCAGGGGTCAATGACCTATTGTTGCCTGGGCGGCGACCGTTGGCCAGGACCAGGCAAGTCAAAATGAGGGTGCGGCTTGAAGTCCTCAAAAGCGTGATGACTCGATCCGCGCGCCATCTGTGGGGGGTCATAATGACGCACCCGCCCAAAACGAGGTGGGCGCGAGTCAAGGCAGGGACGCTCCGCCAAAGGAGGGGAATACCTGGGGCAGCAGTCATGGTGCTGGTGACGCTGAACAGCACATTCAGGTGCGCGAGAGTAAGGAGGCGTGCGCACGCTACGGTTCTCCAAGCGGGGCGAGTGGCGATCAATTGAGCGAGGTGACTCTCGGCTACGCGCCGGTGAGCCTCGGCTGCCACCTTCAAAACACCCGCCGGTGCGCGGCGTCGGCTGGTTGGACAAGTGGCCAACCTCTCTGGCATTCATACAGAGAATGTCCAAATGCTGTCCTCCACAGTGAGGACAGGGGCGAGAGTTTGGGCAGTCTCGCTGGTAGTGGGACCCCAAACAAGAGAAGCAAAGGCGGCGGGCATTCGCGATGCGCCTACGAGAGGCGACATGTAGGTCCAAGAATGCCCTACAACTGGCCGTTCTGTGCCCCGTGACCTTGCAGTAGGAGCACTCCGCTGGGCTCTGCGTGACCGCAAAGCGAGGAGGGCGCCGGTCAACATTGGCTCGGGTGTGAACGCGAGCCTGCTCCTTGACCTTGGGCGGCTGCGTCTTAGCCGGCGTGTCACCACCGGAGTTGTCCAAGACCCGGCACTCATCCTCCAGGAACCTCTCCAGGTCAGCAAAGGGGGGCAGATGGGTCGCGCTATCCCCACCAAAGCTCTGTTCAAAACGCGACCTCAGGACGGCAGGCAGCTTTTTCAGCACAATGTGCACCAATAGATAGGACCATTGGTCCACGAGCAGGTCAAGGCACTTAAGTGCGTTGATGGCCACCAAACGCGGGTTCAAAAGTTGGGTGCGCAACCCAGAGACCCGGGTGAGCGTCGGCAAACCCAAAATCTGCTCGATGTGCGTGTCGGCGAGGCCACGCTTATTATGGTACCTACGGGTGATTAGGTCCCGAGCCGTTTGGTACGCCTCGTCAGACACGGGCAGATGCTGGATGAGGCCCTTGGCCTCCCCATCCAGAACCGACATCAAATAGGCCAATTTTTGTGCCGGCCGAAGGTCAGCCCTATCATTGACCAGGCTGTCAAACAAATTAACGAAGCCCAGGTAGCTTCCTAGGCAGCCATCAAAATGGGGGAGGTCCAAAGTAGGGAGCCTACTCACCAGCCCCGGTGCTGACCTAGGAAGCTCCTGCTTCAGGCCAGGTTGCCCTTCCCTATCGGCAACTAGTTGTCTCGCACTATTGGAGACAGCATCATACAGGTCTAAGACCTGGGCATAGTCTTCGCTGACCTTATTTCGCTGGTCAGCGGTGAAATCGTTGACTGACACTTCGAGACAGCAAGCGCTGAAAGTGCGGAATTGCTGTCCCACACTTGCCAGGCGATCGTCAATCCACTCGTACCTTTGTAGTAAGGCCTGCTGGCGATCAGGCCGGTTCACTAAGGCACTGGCCGAGGCAAACCAGCGCAAATCTGATGCAATAGCACCAGCAGCCGCACGCAAGTCCTTGATAGCTGACATAATCAAAATTTCAAAAGAGCCCGGACAAGCGTTAAATAATATTAACAATCAAAACTTAATTTTTCTTAATTCTTTGAAACCAACAAAGTATTAGCCTGTTTACTGCTGGTACAAGTAAGTGACAGGTATCTACTGTCCAACAAAATTAATAGTTTCAATATATATTGACACAAAACAAAGTCAAAGTTATCAAAAGTTGAAACTTCAAAGAAGTTAATTAAAGTTATATATTCAAATAAATTAAATAATTACTTGCAACAGACAGACTGGCTGTGTTATTTGAGATATACAATAGGAAGTAAGCACAGAATATGTGTTACCTAACAATATTATCTTTATATTATAACAAGGTTTAACAATGTAAGGTTCAAACTTAATATATCAATATGTGCAATAAACTAAATCAATTGATACATATAACTGATATGTATCCAATCAGAGTGACTCATTAATAGTAACAGCAACAAATCTATGCTAGACTTCAACAATTTAAATCAAACAATTACTGATTGAGGTTATGTATGACATGTGTTTCAAATTATCTAGGTCAACTTATACAATTAAATACTATGTATTTTAGACAATACTGACCTGAGAACACTTTAACTAATATATAGCTCATACAACACCAGCCTATACAATACCAATCTGAGTATAGGTACAATCAACAGCGGCTAAGATACAACAGCGCTCTGCACCAAAAATTATGTCTAGAATTACCGTAGCCAGGTAGGGATTTTCAGAAGTGCGCAGTGGAAGGTGTAATACATCTACCTGACCACGATAGACAATATATCTAAACACTTTCACTGTGGTAGCACAGCGATGAATTATAATCCTAATATTAATGAAATGTCTTACCAACTCTTACTGATGCTGTTCTTGAGTGGACCTATAAGATTAACTCATAATTTTGGCCAAAATAACAAGAGAATCAAATAAATACCAGTTTCCAGTTCAGCGTAGTGCTACTCCAGGTACCAAACAGGAATTCACACACGTGTTTTACAAAGTTCAATATTTCAAAAATGTTCATTAATTTATCACAAACTTTGCCGGAAGTCACAGCGGCAATTGTAAGTATTTACAAGTTAATTCAATTCGCGTTAATTCAAAAGGCGATCAATTTATTACAATATTACAAACGACAATTCCAGGCACCAAACAGGAATTCACACACGTGTTTTACAAAGTTCAATATTTCACAAATGTTCATTAATTTATCACAAACTTTGCCGGAAGTCACAGCGGCAATTGTAAGTATTTACAAGTTAATTCAATTCGCGATAATTCAAAAGGCGATCAATTTATTACAATATTACAAACGGAGCTAGCCCAAAACCCAAAGCGTCTTTTTCCGGAAAGGGAAGTTGACAGTTCAGTGTGACCATTGTCAGAAATTTTCAATAGACTAAACAAAATGTTACTTAATCGATATAATCGATTTGACTTATAATAAAAACTAATTCTATTTCAAACAGTTTCCTTTACCCACGGCATCAACTTGCTTTCCATTAGGTGTTGTCACTGTACATGGTTCCGTAAAGCGTTCAAATTCGTCAAACAGGTCGCCTCGCATTGTAATATGGTGTGTGGCTCCGTTGTCAACATACCAATCATCACGATCTTGAGCGCAATCTGTCGCATTAACCTTTACTGCAAACATACTTGTTGTAGGACCTTTCTCTGGAACCTGTTCTTTCTTAGGACAGTCCTTCTTAAAGTGCCCGGCTTCCTTACAAATGTGACACCTGAAAGCCTTTTTGTTCTTCTCTTTACTACCTTCACCATTACCCTTCTTGGTGTTTATGCCTTTCTTGGTACCTTTCGCAACTAACACATTCTCAGACGTAGACTCAAACATGTTCTCCTTAGCTAACAATGCCTTCTCGTGAGTACATAATTGACTAGTAAGGTTCTCCACGGTTCTATCCCTCTTAGACATGAGTAACCAGCTCGATTTAAAGTTAAAATAGCTTTCTGGCAGGGTCTCCGTAATCTTGCATATCAATAACAATTCTGGTAATTCTTTAACTTCGTCTTTGATAAGCTCCTGATTTAAACTGTGCCATAAGCTTTTCATCTTTGAAATATGAGCTTTCATATCATTTCCTGAAGTAGATTCCCATTTGTATTGAAAGAATTCCATAGATTTCCTGTATAAATGGTCTTCACATACACTATCGTACAATCTATGTAGTTCATCCCATACTTCCTTAGGATTCGTGAACCTTACCTATTACTTTGTCGAGAGTTTCGTCTAACAAATTGTTCGTAATCAATAAGAGTGCTGTACTTTCCAACTTGTAGTACTCGGCTAAGTTCATTCGATATGTAGCCATCGCCGCTTCAAAAGCTGTACCTTCCATAGTATCACTCTTTGCAGGCTTTACTGGTTTACTTATCTTTCCCTGAACAATATCCATGAGACCATCCATGCCATGTAACATCGCCGACATGCGGTACTTCCATGATACCCAATTTTCGCCGTCAAGTTTCGAAATTTTAATATTCGATAGCTCCATTATTTACAACAATAATTCTTCTCGTGTAGGGCGCATAACCACTAAAAGTTTGACCAGTGGAAGATTAATAAAACGTTAGTTTTACAGACATGAAAATATATGTAATCCGGTTACCAAGCTTTTTGACAACACAGTAAAAAGCTATGACATTCTACATTCAAAATCAAGAATCATAGCATAAAAGCACCACGAAGGTAAAGAAACATATCAGCCTAGAATACAAAGAGGTTTCATATCGCTACTTCAACAGCACTCGCACCTTTAGACGCATCCTGCGCAGGCCTCCGTCAAGCCCACGCGGAGCGTCCACTCCCGAGATCTCGCTTAGCTTCACCGTGGGTGACCTAACCACGGTTACTGAGCTCCCCCACCACGACAAGGTGGAGATCTCACGGGGGGGGAACCAACTCACCTACCTATGCAAAAAATGCCAACATGGCTTAACTTACTATATAAAATTGAACGAAACTGAATCATAGGTTGTTTCTCCAGTAATTGGTTCTGAATTCATTATATTTTATGCTTATGGTTCGCTTATAAAAACGATGCGATGCCTGAGTTATTTCTTAATACGGAACTCGTTTGAAACAAAAGGATACTCATTACTCGTACGTACTGCGCAATAATAATAAATATCAATTTATAGTTATGGTACAGCGTCCATTTTACTCGCTGCGGTTTGTTTTATACTCGTTTCTTTTATATTTAGTCCATCAGATCTTTGAATCTACCTTTGAAAACGAGGATAACATTGAAAGCGAATTCAGCTCATTCTATAATATTATCGTATAATTATGCATAGGTGCATAGGGTTCCCACCAAGAACTTAGGGTCCCAAGCCAACCTCACCTGCAAGTGGTGCACCTGCCGATCAACGGACGAGGCCCTGGCAAACAAAATGTCCCAATAAGCGGCAATAGGCTCACCACCTATTACGTGGGATCAAAACACTGGCAAAAAGTGGGCGTTTAATATGCCTCTGCCCACCCCTTCGGGGAAACAGGCGTGGGTCTATGTATGTATGTATAAATTGTTATCGCTACTTACAAAAGATAAAATAAAAATCACGGCTTGTGAATACAATGTGTAAATATTAAAGTTAATAACAGAGGGCTTTTATAACAACACGACCATTTAATTTCACCAAATGTTTCAGTGGCTTAATTAAAAACATTTCAAGCGAATTTTTGTGGCTTACAACGCTTTTAATAAAACCTTCGGAATGATTTCTGGTAGAAACCTTACGAAAGTTATTAGGGTAGTCTTTTGCTATTTGGAATACCCCACGGGGTTTATTATTTTATCGTAACACTGTTCTGCTTACATGGCTCGGTACAATAAAATAATGCGTTACCTATAAATTCTCAACATTTTAGAAATACAAAATAATTGAATGAGTGTATGTAGTCATAAATAATGAGTATCATTTAAACTAGGTCATCATCTTCATCCTAAGATTCCGGTTGTTGTTTGAATAAGTCTTACCACATTTGCTTATTCGCTATTCCGCAGAGCAATTTCCTAATTATGTTCCATTGCTTAGATCAGTGTTTAGTATATTCAAGGGTTCTACTTCACGTATCAACTGTCAAATATCTTGATGATTCCAAACTACGGGGCAAGCGTTGGTACTATCTTTAGAATGAATGCCTTCATATTATAGAGAGCAATACTGTGGAAATCGGGTTGATACATAGTATAAAATGATCTAGACGTTTCAAAATGTATTCATATTTTCATACTGCAATATTAAAACAATAAGAAAACGGCTACACAGCGCTCTGTTGTTACTGTAAATGAGTATCCTTGCGGATAAAATAAAATAACAATCAGTGCAGCTGTTTAACAGAATTCCCGTTAAGTAGGGCGAGACGAAGAAGGAGAGATTAGCTTGTAAGCGTAGTGCTTTAAATTATTGTGCCTTTTAATAAAATACGATGCTGTAGCCGACTTGAGCGAAAGCTCCTTGCGAAACTAAGACAATAACTTCACTAACTTAAGCAAATCTGCTTAAGTTAGTGAAGTTATTGTCGATTGCGAACGCTTTAGTGTTTCTTAAAATTTAGCTCAATACTTATGTACTTTTGAGCTGTGCACGTCTTCTGCAATAGGAATCAAATAGGAAAATTCAATAGGAAAATAATAATTGAATTCGGTTTAATTTTCACACGAAAACATACACAATAGATACACAATTTTACGATACAGTTACGATAAGGACAATTTTACATGCTACATATATTTTATACATAACAGCTCTAGATTCATAAAGCATTTGAAAACTAAACAGTCCAATATTAAGTTATTCGGCCAACATTACGATATTAGTGATCGGTCGCATCGACTAAAGGCCGGAGCCAATATTTGAATTAATTGTGTATCTCTAGTAGCCAAATTCATGGATAGATCCAATACTGTGACTGGCCGTAAAGGATAGGATCGTAATAATATCGAAAGACATTTGGTTTTCATAAAGTCATCCCATCATTATGTGCACATGACGCCATTACGTGCACGATCCTAATATAAATGGGCACACGTGTGACGTATGGGGCTCGACCCTATGCATACAACCTTTATTGCATAAAATATTAAGGGTGTATATGTACGCCTCATATAGGTACCTAGTAGAGCATAATGGTCGGCACACATCTAACGGAAAATGCGTCGAGCGTATCTACATCGGTCGCGTCTATTTTGTCAAATTAGACCTACTACATTACGCGTCTAGTCAGTTTCTGCGTTCAGCAACTACAGTACGGTTGCTATTGTATGACATTTAATTTTAAAACGTCGCCCAACGCGTCTGTAAAAATTCACGTGGTGCGTGGTGCGCGCGACGTTGACGGATAATGCGTTGACGGAAATGGAACAGACGCTGCATGCTCGACGTACTAACGGATCATCAGGTGTGAAAGGTTCAATGTTTTTCTATATATTTGTATGTTTTGGCGTTACGCGACCGATAATACGCGACGCATCTTCCGTCAGAAATGTTCCGACCCTAAAGGTTCTGACTAATTAGAAGGCACATTACATATCTGCCAGCGAAACTTAGTTCGGCTGCATATGCCATTAAGAAGGTGCGTAGTTTAACAGATGTCGATACGGCTAGACTGGTATATTTTGGCTATTTTCATAGTGTTATGTCATATAGCATATTACTATGGGGTAGAGCTGCTGATATCTAAAGTATTTTTATATTGCAAAAAAGAGCAGTTCGGGCCATTTACCAAATACGAACAAGAGTTTCGCTCAAGGAAAGATTTAAGGAAATCGGTATTTTAACTGTAGCGTCTCAATATATTTATGCCAGTGTTTTGCATGTGCGTAAAAATATAAATTCATATTCAAAGAATAGTGATATACACTCTATTAATACAAGAAATAGACATAAATTATGTTTTCCGTATTTCCGTTTGTGTAAAACTCATAATTCTTTTATAGGACTTAGTTTACGTATCTACAACAAGATACCGATATGTATTTTGGACTTGCCGTTTAGCGCATTTAAGACGAAGATTAAAAATAGCCTAATGCATAAGGCTTATTACAATTTAAATGATTACCTTAATGACAAATGCGCTTCGAAATAATATGTTTCAGTATTCACATAATTATTGGGTAAATAGGTAGATAATGTTAAAATTTTCATGACATGTAATTAAATATGATTCTATTCCAAGTAAAATTATATAAATTATGTTTTTTGGAATCGCCACCACATCATTAATGTATTTCATGTCGTTAGATGCTATTTATTTCTTATGTTTAATTTTATTGTCTTGTACTCAATCAGTTGGATCGGTGGTTGTATTTCAAAAGGTATCATGTCAATTAAATATGGGTACTACATTTGCATTTCTTCACGCGTTTCACAAATTTATCCTAATATTAATGATCTGGAAAATGGAGGTAATTCGCGTTCATGGTCAGTATACCAACAGATTGTTAATTTTATTACTGCCAGTTCGTATATCGTTGTCATCATGCTCACTAAAATGGCATTTCTTGTGGTGGCGTCGTGTGTCGGGTCATCCCTGTCCCTCTGATATGGCGAGAGGGATGATGGCTGGCACATGCGTCATACTCGTGAACGGGTGCTACTTGCGATGGCTGGTCGATGGCGGTCTTATGGGCTGGTATAATTTTGTTTTTGATATTTAACTTTATAATTTGTCTGAACATTTACGCGGATTGCCTGCATTGTTAGGTGCATAATGTGAGTGGATGCTCCTGTTTCACCATGTCTATGTTCAGGAGGCTAACTATATGAACATCAAAATTTAATTTGATTATGCTTGAGTATTATGTACAGTAAATATATACAAGTAACATAGAAGGTATAACAGTTGCAGCACCTTACAAAAGATTAATTGTTATGTATTATTAAAAACCTGGCGATGAAAAAGATTGACCGTGAGTTTTATTGCCCGTTCTTTCTCATGGTTCGACGCCCTTGCTTTGCGAACGTGGCAGTAAATGTAAATGTAGAAGCATACAGTAATAATGTTTTAATTTTGACGTTCATAAGTGTCACTTTGTGATCTAAATGAATAAAGGATTTTGACTTGACTTTGACTTTGGCTGAAGCTATCGCTCTAACAAAACTTTACCTATACTTATATTGTGCTGGTTACATGTCGCTTATGAGTGATATGATGTTTAAAATAGGTATTTTTATTATATTTTCTCATGGTAATGTTAATGTATTTTACATTATTAGGCCTAACAATAATTTTACTAGCTTTCCTGGCAAACGTTATTAATTGCCGTATAATTAGGGTAATAAGTATTCTTGATGCCAAATCATAAAAATAATAAAAGTCGTCAAAAAATATATTAATATATTATAACGCTCATAGTGTGACTTGATACATAAAAAATATGAATATTAATTTAAAATACATTTTCTCTTTAGGATGTGTGAGGATAAACGGGGCATACACTGACTGGTTTACCATCGACAAAGGTGTTAGACAGGGATGTGTAGCGTTGCCGTGGCTGTTTAACCTCTTCATGGACAGTTGTTTGCAAGATTTAAAACATAGTGACTGCGGATTAAGGATGAATGGGTTACTCGTCAAATGCCTCCTTTATGCTGATGATCAGGTAATACTTGCATCTTCAGCGGAGGAGTTGCAGGAGATGGTAGCAATCATGCATGGTGCGTTAGAGAGGAAAGGAATGAAAGTGAATGTAAGTAAAACGAAAGTTATGGTTTTTGAAAAGGAGGAATGCGTTACGGCTTGTAATGTTTTGATCGATGGACAGCGAGTGGAACAAGTGAATGAGTTTGTTTACTTAGGTACGTTGTTTACAAGAGATGGTAAGAATGAAGAAGATATTGAAAGGAGAGTTAATGCAGGTAATAGTGTGAATGGAGCTCTGAAAGCGTTTATGAACAGTCAAAACGTGTCCAAAAAGGCACGTTTGGCTGTACATAGAGGCGTGTTAGTGCCTACCCTTATGTATGGTAGTGAAAGTTGGGTATGGCAGAAGAGATTTGAAAGTAAAATAAATGCTGTAGAAATGAGAGCACTGAGAAGTATGTGTGGTGTGTCTTTGACCGACAGAGTAAAGAATTGTGTGATACGAGAGTGGTGTGGGGTAAAAGAAGATGTAGTGACAAGCATTGAGAAAGGCATGTTAAGATGGTTTGGGCACATGGAGAGGATGGATGACGATAGACTGACAAAGAAGATATATAAGGCAAGTGTGAATGGAACAGGACAAAGGCTAAGACCTAGGCGGACGTTCTCTGACCAGATTTGAGACATCCTGAAAAAAGGACAAGTCACCCTTAACAGAAGAGCATGCATGAGAAACTTGATGGGAGTGAGTGAAGCAAGTGAGGTATGTCAGGATCGTTGCAAATGGCGTTCCGTAGTCTCTGCCTACCTCTCCGGGAAACAGGCGTGAGTCTATGTATGTATGTATGTATGTTTCTCTTTAAAAAATCATCAAATGAAATAAAAAAAAATTCGTATACAAAGTACATCCATGCTCAATTAAAAAAGGCTTGTTGGTCTGGTTCCATAAGAAACAGACGTAACCAAAACCTCCATCCGCCACACACATACAGCGTGCAGACACACACAAAAACACGCGCGCAAGCAGACACATTCACCTATACCCACACACTTATACACGCACAATAACACACATACACACACCTACACACTCTTACATGGAAGCACACACATACACGCATCTAAACACCACTTCAAACACTCACACACATACACAAACACATACTCAACACAGACTCATACCAACAAAAATTAACATGGAGGTGAAACAAAATAGTATCGTACCCCAGGAGGGTACCAGCGTCCGTGACGCTGGAGAATCCCTCTCTGCACCATCGTGTGCAGGCTGCCCCACGTATTCTGGGGGGGGGCAATGTTTCACAATGTCGAGGTACATTAAATCTGCACGACCTGGCGAACGCCATGCCTCGTGCAACCCACACTTCATCCACTACCTGGAACATCGCTCCGCGTCGAGCAAACGCACGCCAAAAGGCGGACGTTGACTCCGCGTCGACTGCGAATCCAGGTAGTCGTAGACGAGGCGGTAAACGCTACCGCCGTTACAAACGCTCACGTGAGCAAACAACACAGTCGGGTATTAGCGCATCGAATAAATCGGCTAGCGCACTCCCAACTACGACCACGACGGCTGGTAAAAACAACCAGCGCGGCGACCAAACCTCGACCGGTGGAGCGGACGTTCCACCCCGGACGACGCAACCGGACGGTTGTGTTGCGCCGCTGACGGCGGGTGGCGCGACTGTAATAACAGACAGCGCACTCCCGCCTGCGCGCGGCGCACCAACTACGGCTGCTCCCGGGGCGCCCCGCCGCGCTCCTCCGGTGGGGATTGGTAAACCTGCGCAGCCGTCGTGTAGAAACAAGGAGCCGCGCCACAAACGCGGCCCAAAAAGACGCGATCCGGCGCCACCAGGACATCCCACTCCGACACCAAGCACGAAAAGGGATCGCCCTGAGGACTCTACACCACCCAGCGCCGGGTCGAAACGGGCAAAAACAGACGCCACACCTAAGAGCGGTAAGAGCTACGCAGACGCGACAAACTCGCAGCTGATGGTAGCCATCGCTATCACCCCCGCCACGGACCTGACGGTGGAACAGGCGAAGATAGATAGATAGATAGATATATACTTTATTGCCCACCAAAATAAAGTAAATTATTAAAGTGACTTAAAACTACGATTTATGTACAAACGGCGGCCTTATCATCAAGGACGATCTCTTCCAGGCAACCTTTGGATGGACAGGAATGTTTTAAGCAATATTATGGTATGCGAAGCAGCTCGAACTCTCAATTGAAGAGAGTATAGTTGAAACTGCCTTCGCCACACCACCGAATAACGGGCCGGCACTCACACCTTCCTTTAGGGGCAAACCTCTTGCAGTGGTGGGTGTCTTGAAGTTATGGTGCGAGAACGAAAACTCACTGACGTGGCTCAAAAACACGATAGCCAAATTAAGATCGCTGATTGAGGGGACCAGGCTGGTCGTCATCAGGCAGTCAGATATAGCGAAGTACGTACGCGCAGCGCTATGGCTGCCGAGGACGATCACCCTGGAGCTACCTAAAATCCACCATCTCCTCATTGCCCAAAACCCCTGGCAACCCCGCCGTACAAACGTGGCAATTGTACGGCGCATCCTTGCAGGAGCACGGCGTGTACCTTACTTTGGGCATCCCGGAACCCAAGATCCCCAAGATCACGGGACGCGGCCGTCGGGTTTCCTTCTTCGCTGGCAGCGTGTACGTAATGTTTCACGCTTCCAGTGGAGAGGAGAGCTCGGCGGCTGAAGGGCCCAAGGAAACGCCGAGTACAGGAATGCACACAGCGGGACGAGCTGCACCAGTCATCCCAAGCACCTCGGGCACAGCCCGTATTACACCGACGCCCTCAGCGACTAAACAAACACCCACCGCTGCGATGGATGCAAAAAACGAGCTTGACTCGTCTGACGGGGAATCTATGGACAGCAATGTTCTCGACTCTTCGTCAGACTAGAGTCATACAAACTAACCTCCAGCATAAGCAAATTGCAACGGCTACCCTACGCAGGCTGCTGGAGGTAAATCAGCAGACAATAGCCCTAATCCAGGAGCCGTGGATTAGAGGCGACAAAATATGTGGTCTAAACAACATCGGAGGTAAGCTACTGCACAACTGCTCGGTCACTAAACCGAGAACATGCATATACATTCCCCGAACAATACCAGCACTGCTGCTAACCAACTTCTGTTCTAGAGACCTCACTGCCGTAGGACTCCAAACAGGGCCCAACAAACAGATGTTAGTACTAGCTTCGGTCTACATGCCTGGCGATGAGGACATCCCATCAAAAGAGCTAGCCGAAATGGTGCAGCACTATGAGGACCACGGCTGGCAGGTAATCATCTCGGCGGACGCAAACGCGCACCATCCGCCGTGGGGAAGCCCCGACGCAAACAGACGAGGTGAGATCTTGACTGAATACATCTTTTCAACAAATCTATCTGTAGTTAACAACGGTTCGGAGCCCACCTTTGTTAGCTCCAGATATCAAACCATAGTAGACATCACGCTAGCATCGGAGGGGGCCGCGGAACTTTTCACAAACTGGCATGTGTCCGCTGAACCATCCTCTGCAGACCATAGATGAATCTGCTATGACATACGTGTGCAAGAGAACGTCCAACAACCTAGGCGCAACCCTCGCAGAACCAACATCTCGAAATACAAGACGCTTCTCGTATCACAGGTAGACAAATCCTATTTTAAGGACATGTCAACCAGCACTGACAACATAGAACATAACACCAACTTACTAACAGAATGTATACAAACAAGTTACCAGCAAGCCTGTGCATCCACACTCCCAAAGTCGTCTAGCAAAACCCAGTGGTGAGGAAGAGGACTAGAGGGACTCAGGCAAAACCTGAGGAAACTCTTTAACAGGGCTAAAAACACGAGAATGGAAGCAGACTGGCTGAAATACAAAGAAGCCCAGTCACACTACAAGAAACGCATAAGATTCCGCAGAGGCGAGTCCTGGCAGCGTTTCTGCAGCGGTATAAACACCACGAATGAAGCAGCCAGGGTGAAAAAGATCTTGTCTCAGGATAGCAACAAAACCCTTGGCGCCATTAAAAAGCAAGATGGAACCTACGCAACTACGGCCGCTGAAATTAGCCAAGTGCTAATTGAAACTCACTTCCCAGGTTGTGAAGTAACCAATGACCGTCTGTGGGACGAGTCAGACTACAGACCACCGACCCAAACAGACTGGCTGGTAGCCGAAAATGTGGTCACCACAGACCGGCTGAAACGCGCAATAGACAGCTTCCAGGCATTCAAATCCGCAGGCCTGGATGAAATCATACCAGCATTCCTACAATGGGGATGCACAACGATTGTGCCGCACCTGCTCGACATCTACAGGGCCTCAATAGCACACAGATACATACCTTGCAGGTGGAGGGAAGTTAAAGTCATATTCCTTCCAAAACCTGGCAAAACTGACTACTCACAAGCGAAAGCATATAGACCCATCAGCTTGACCTCCTTCTTATTGAAAACGCTGGAGAGACTTACGGACCGATACCTCCGTGAGGGCGCATTACTGCGCAATCCACTACACCCACATCAACACGCCTACAGAAGTGGCAGGTCAACTGAATCGGCGCTGCATTCCGTTGTGGGAACCATTGAAACAGCGCTTACCAACAAGTTAATGACACTGGGGGCCTTCATTGACATAGAAGGTGCCTTCGACAAAACTAAGTTCAACAGTATCAGCCGGGCCCTCGAAAAGTTCGGAGTTGAGCAAACCCTTAGTGGCTGGATTGATCAACTGCTGAAACAGAGGGCAATACAATTCACGGTAAACTCCACCACAAGGGGCATAGTTGCAAAAGGCTGCCCTCATGGAGGTGTACTCTCACCCCTGTTGTGGAACATTGTGGTGGACGATCTGTTACGGAACTTAAACGACAGACGATTCTTCACGGTCGGCTATGCAGACGACATTACCATCCTGATCAAAGGTGACTCAGAAGACACGATCCGAAATCGGATGCAAGCAGCCATCAGGATCATGGAGGAATGGTGCAACCAACATGAACTGACGGTTAACCCCAACAAAACGGAGCTAGTACTTTTCACCAACAAAAGGAAAACCCATATGTGCAAAACACCAAAACTCTTTGGAACGGAGCTTACCCTATCGAATGAAGTCAAGTACTTGGGCGTAATACTTGACCATAAGCTAAACTGGGGCAAGCACATCAGCACAAAAACAACAAAAGCATGCACAATCTTCTGGCAATGTCGAAGAATCATAGGCAAAAAATGGGGTCTCAAACCATCAATTACCCTGTGGATCTACACTGCAATTATACGCCCCATGCTTACATATGGTGCAGTAGTATGGTGGCCACGCACGCAACTAAGCACAATCACAAAAAAGCTACAGAGCCTTCAACGCCTAGCCTGCTTGGCCACAACAGGCTGCATGAAGAGCACCCCAACAGCCGCCTTGGAGATACTACTGGACCTAAGACCGCTGCACCTAATGATCTAGCAGGAAGCTGGCGCTGCAGCAATTCGTCTAGACAAGCTCGGGCTATGGAGAAAGGATGATTGAATTACCCACGCACGCCTAAAAGGGACCTTAACCAAAGAGATCCCGATGCTAGAGGCCACTTGCGATCTCATCCCTAAAACTTTTGTCTTTGACAAAAAATATCGCATCCAATTGCAGGAGGAACACAAAGATAGCTCTGGTATACATGAAGTCACAGTATACACAGACGGCTCAAAAACGAAGTATGGGACAGGTGCGGGCGTATTCTCCCATGACTTAAATATCAACATCTCAACATCCCTTGGCACCCATAACACCATATTCCAAGCCGAGTGTGTTGGGATAACAAGAGCCGCAACAGCAATCGCGTCTAGGAACGTAAGTGACCTGGCTATACGCATTATCACGGACAGTGCCTCTGTACTACAAGCTCTCGGCAGCAACTGCTTTAACAGCAGCCTCATCATGGAATGCCACCTAGAGCTGCAAAAGATTGCAGATAAGAATCGGGTTACGCTGCAATGGATTAAAGGCCACAGCAACTCCGCAGGCAATGACGCCGCAGACCAACTGGCACGGCAAGGATCGGACACAATGATAATGGGACCCGAGCCGATTGTACCGATACCAGCAAGCCAACTCAAAACGTGGCTACGCGAGAGAACCGCACATGAACACGAAAAACACTGGGCAAACATAAAAGAATGCAGACAAACAAAAGATGTTATCCCCTGCTTGAACAAGCTACTCTCACACAAGCTGCTGCATTCTAATAGAAAAACACTTAAGCATCTGACGGGCATAATAACCGGCCACTGTCCACTCAACAAGCACCTATCCAACATAGGCGTTACGGACAGCCCGCTGTGCAGGGGCTGCATGGAAACCGAAGAAACACCCGCTCACGTCATTCTGCACTGT
The DNA here is from genome assembly GCA_944739405.2 of Euclidia mi. Lineage (NCBI taxonomy): Eukaryota > Metazoa > Arthropoda > Insecta > Lepidoptera > Erebidae > Euclidia > Euclidia mi. The sequence goes on from OX123187.2 coordinate 25,085,659, forward strand.
GCAAGTGTGAGCGATCAACGGGCAAAGCTGCTGAACAACCCCAGAACCATGAGTGAAGCTTTAAACGACACCAGCCAACTAATGGCTTTCTGGAAGGAACTAAGGTGGTATGAGTAGTCGGCGTCAATCAAGTCGCCACATACGCACAATGGTCCAAATAAGTGGCTAAGTGCGGAAAACCCACGACCAACTATAACTATCCAGGCTCAAAACAACAATGTCCCATGCGGAACCAAAGCCACTACGTTCCGCATTCGGTGCAGTTGTGAACAATGAGGCAGCCGCTTGAACCAATACTGATGACTACACCATGACTGTATGCAATCACAATAAACAATAACACCACATACTATTTGGTACACCTTTAGTTTATTTTTATCGGTTTATCAAATGCACAAAACAAGCAACAATACATAATGAAAATAAAACAAAGATACAAAATCTGAAAATGTATTACAAATTTCTTCGGACAGAATGTAATTTCCATGAGATTTTCTAAGTTACTCACAGCAAAGTGCTTTACTTTTTTAAGATGAATAGGTAAGTTATTAAATAATTTTTGACACAAGATAAGATAATATTGATAGGTATGGTATTTAATCGTGCACTTACAAGTATCTAAGTGAACTTGCGCCAAAATTGATTCGTAAAGCCAGCTCACCCTTTTTTGTTACATAAGTCTTATGGAAGATAACACAATGTTTACTTTATAGGACATAACTCCTGTATATGACGCGATAGGTTCCGCTATAAATAATAATAATAATAATAATAAGAATAAACATCTGGCAACACCAAAACTGTCAACGAGCTTATTCTTCCTAAAATTATAAATATTAATATTTCACACATCTTATCTCAATTCTAGTGCAATAGTATATCTAAACTAAATTATAATATAAAAGACAAGCAAGGCAATAAAATATCTGATAAAAACCTCCGTAATTACCGAAAATTGTGAAAAGTTTATGCTATGACAGCCGTCACGCCAAACAATAATATGACACGTCAAAGAACAAAAATATTTACTAAAATGAAAGTACCAACAAATTAGCATGTTAACTAGAGCCAGAAAACGTGGAGCACACCCAACACCTCCGGACTTGTCGCCGAGCTCCGCTTCGCAACCGTCGGAACCTGCGCCAACAACGCCGACGGCTGCAGTTGCATCGAGCTCCAGCGACGAGTATTTCTCTCCGCCGTCGACACCGTCACCTGCGCGGCGGCGTGGGAGAGGCCGGCCACCAGCGTGCTTAGGACCTCGGGGCCCACCGGCCCCAAACAGGGTCCCCGCTGCCAGTGGTAATGTGCAGCGCATGAAGTGGACGACATCGATGAACGAACATGTCATGCGCGCATATTTTGGGGCGAAAGAGGGGGGCACTAACCTCACTGCGTACCGTAGTCGCATGCTGTCTATGTTTCAGGCCTTGGAACCAAGCATCAACGTCACGGCTCAACGATTATCGGATCAGGTACGAGTTATCCAACGCAGTGGCAAGTTGGATAATACCGTGCTTGATAGGATTCGCTCAGAATACTTGCCTTCGAGCCATGTCACCGATCATCGCACATATTCCCGAAATGGAATGCGTGGCCATTTCTAGCCAGGACGTTTCACAAGCAGTCCGTCCTTTAGCGAATTGGAAATCTCCAGGGTTGGACGGGCTGCACAATTTCTGGCTGAAATGGCTACATAGTTCGCATGAACGCTTGGCATCTCAATTCCAATCAGCTGTGGAATCTGGGTCATTGCCAACCTTCATGACGACTGGAATTACCCACCTGCTCCATAAGTCAGGCAGTACTAGCGAGCCCGGCAATTATAGACCGATAACATGTTTACCATCGGTCTATAAACTTCTTACATCTATTCTGAGAGCTAAAATAGCTAAACATGTTGAGGAATATTCAATCATGTCAGCCTCTCAGAATGGATGTAGGAAGGGGGCTCGTGGTACTAAGGAGCTCCTCTTCATTGACATTGCCATTAGCCAACAAGTTCGCCATAACCGAAAGGATCTGGCGGCATGTTGGATAGATTATAAGAAAGCGTATTACTCCGTGCCGCATACATGGCTTTTGAGGGTGTTGGAGTTGTATAAAGTAAATACAACTCTACGCACCTTCTTAATGTCATGTATGTGGCAATGGAATACGACTCTTTGCTATCCAGGATGCCGAAGGATCCAGGAGGACGGCGAACGTATTAAAATTGAGCGGGAGATTTTTCAGGGTGACAGTCTGAGTCCCCTTTGGTTTTGCTTAGCCATGAACCCTCTCAGTACTTTGCTGGAGGGTTCAAGGTTAGGTTACAGGTTACAGAGAAGTGGTCAGGTCATATCTCACCTGCTGTTCATGGATGACCTGAAGTTATTTGCCCACTCTGATGCCCAATTGATGGATTTACTAAACGTAACCCAAAACTTTAGTAAATCTATCAATATGGAGTTCGGTGTGGATAAATGTGCTGTCATTCATGTGAAGAAGGGAAAGATGGTGGAATCTGAGGGGATCCAACTCTCAGATTCCATCAACCTAAGAACGCTTCTCTTAACTGATACCTATAAGTACTTGGGTATGTCACAGGCTTTAAGTATCAATGAAGCCGTCATGAAGCAATCGTTGCAAGAGCGTTTCATTGGCCGCCTGAATAAAGTACTGAAAAGTCTTTTATCAGGTGGCAACAAGGTTCGAGCTTGCAACGGTTGGGTCATGCCACTTCTTGTATACTCCTTTGGCATACTCAAGTGGACTCAGTCTGAATTGGACGCCCTAGACAGAAGAGTACGCACATTGCTGACGGCATATCGTATGCATCATCCACGTTCATCCGTAATGAGGTTGTACATCCCGCGAAAGTGCGGGGGTCGCGGCTTTCTGAATGTCAAGACCCTACACAACCGCGAGGTGTGCAATCTCAGAGAATATTTTTTCCGGGCGAACGTGAATATGCATCGAGATTTTGTCGCAGTAGACAATGGGCTCACCCCGCTCAGGTTGGCTAAGGAGAACTGGCGCATGCCTGTAGTACTTAGTACTGATGATTGCAAGCGTGTATGGCAGAGCAAGGAGCTTCATGGCAGGTTCCATCGGGCCCTGTATGGACCCGATGTTGACCTATTAGCCTCGGTGAACTGGCTACGCTTCGGTGACCTCTTTGGGGAAACCGAAGGGTTTGTTTGTGCAATTGCTGACGAAGTTGTCAAGACGAATAACTACCGGAAATATATCCTGAAGGATGGCACTACTGATATTTGCCGTGCCTGTCACTAACCTGGTCAATCCCTCAGGCATATTGTTTCCGGTTGTTCACGTCTTGCTAACGGCGAGTACCTGCACAGACATAACCAAGTAGCCAGAATTATTCACCAGCAACTTGCTCTGAAGTACAAACTTGTAGACATCGAGGTACCGTACTACAGGTATGTAGCAGAGCCAGTTCTCGAAAATGGCCATGTCACATTGTACTGGGATCGATCTATCATCACGGGCAGGACTGTTGTAGCCAACAAGCCTGATATCGTGTTGATAGATCGATCAAAGCGCCTCGCAATAATTGTTGATGTCACTATTCCTAATGACGAGAATCTCGTGAAAGCCGAAAAGGAAAAACAGATTAAATATCTGGACTTGGCTCACGAGATTGTCGACATGTGGGATGTGAACTCAGCAATTATTGTGCCGATAGTTGTGACCGTTAATGGTCTAATAGCCAAGAGCCTCGACCGTCACCTTAAGAGGCTCGCGTTGGGTGCTTGAGTCAAGGGCCTGATGCAGAAGGCAGTACTTCTGGACACGGCACGTATTGTGAGGAAGTTCCTGTCTCTGGAGCCCTAACCACTGGCAGCTTGGACCCTGTGCCCGATGCTGGTGGGACCCCACGGTTAATTTTATATTTTTAAATGTGTTTTTTTTGAGTGAATTATATATTTAAAAATGTAATTTTAATTTGAAAAATAAGAAATAAAGGAGATAATAATAATAAGTCTTTATTTCGGAATCTTTACACCATATTTTACACAGAAAAAGAACAAATTATTAAAAAGAGAATAAATGAAGTTACATGACAAACAAAATGAATATATATAACCTCTCTACGCTATTACAAAAAATTACGCTATTAGCCGCTTGACCGCGCACAAGTGACTATTCTCCCTTTTTCGAAATTCCGTAGACCGCGCACAAGTTACTATTTTCCCTTTTTGGTTACAGCGCTATACTCGGTCTGAATTTACTGTTTCTTTCTATTACGTAATGTTTTAAATTTTTCTTTTTCTCTATTCTATTCAAATCATTGAACATTTCTTCATGCTAAAAATACGAAGCGAGTCTTAAAATCGTTAACCCGGAACGAAAAAATTATGTCAAATGCCACTCTTTGTTTCGCGCGCTCCGTGATTACGTGCTAATCGTATGCGTGTAATTAAATATTTTTATACTATGATACATGTTTTTTTTATTAAATTCAGTGTAGATAGAATCCCTCTACAGTGAAAACTCATAAAATATGTATGTCATTGATTTACTTTTTAAAATAATCCTGTTTAAAATACACAAACACATGTTTTTTTCAACGATAGTCAATGTTCGCTGCTAAGTATAATAAATTAGAAACTAAATATCAACAAAGAATTCATACGACTTGAACGAGTCATTCATAAGGTTGAAGAAAAACATCATTTCAACTTACTCATGTTACGGACTTATCAACAATAAGTGTTTATGTTAGCGCGCCCATCTAGCGAGCGGAGGCGTGACATTTTGTTTAGAACGTGAGCGGTCTAGCGAATTCGGCGAATTGGCGCTAGCGGTCAAGCGGTTAGATACAATTATTACGCTGCAATCTGTAACCATTTATTGTACATGTGGTAGTGGATGGCATTAAACGCATCCAGCCTAGCTTCTGCGAACATACCCAACGCAATACAATACGGCGCAAGACCCACTGCTGTCTAAAGATGTTATGGACACGAATACCATCCAGAGACTTCTTCGTGTAACGCGTCCAGAGATGGCACGTGTAGAAACACTGACAATATGTCCTAAAAAGATATACCTTCGTCTGAGTGTTGGCTTTAAAAAATCTCCTGGCTATCATATTGGCCACTACTGACAGCGCTCTGCGTTGCCTGTTTATATCGGCATCGTCTTTGAAGTCTGACGTCAGTATATGACCAAGGTACTTAAAGCTCTCTACTACTTTGACTCGCTGAACTCCTATCCAAACCGGTGGGACGTTTTGTGGACCTCTCTCTCTGACCTAATATTAACAATTCTGTCTTCTTTGCATTATACACCAAGTTATGTTCAGTAGCGTATCTCTCACAAATTGCCATCAGTTTCCTTAAACCCTTAATTGAGGGGCTGAGTAGGACCATATCATCAGTGTAGCTCAGGTTGTTGACATACCTGTCTCCAAGCCTAAGCCTCACTGCAGTCCAACTCAGCTCCTCAGTCAAGTCATTCACATAGATATTAAATAGGTCAGGAGAGGTTAACCCACCCTGCCTAACGCCACAGGATAGTTTATAGCTATGCGACCTAGCTGATTCCCACCTGACGTTGTTCGCCTGATTAGAATACCAATATCTAATCAGTCCAACAACTCCAGGCGCGATATAAGTTTTACCTAGTTTCTCCCATAGCAAGTCATGATTGATAGTATCAAAAGCACGGCTTAGATCAAGGAAACAAGCGTAAGCACTTGTCTCCTGTTCCACATATTGCGATACAACTTGTTTCAGGAAGAAGATAGCCATGTCTGTTGAAACTTCAGGATGAAAACCGAACTGCCCGTCACTTAGGCTAAGTGCGGGTCTTAACTTTTTATGTAGCAGGCGCTCAAGCACCTTGCCCACAACCGTTGCCAGCGAAATGGGTCTATAATTTGACATGCGAGTAGCATCCCCAGTTTTATTCTTAATTATAGGCACAACCAATGTACGTATAAGTTCCTCAGGCAAGTATTGGTGCCGTGCACAAAGATTGAACAGTAAAGTTAAGGTATCAGCAATATACTTTCCTGCGTATAACAGATGCTCAATACTCAAGCCATCGTGCCCTGGGGATTTCCCTCGCTTCATTGTCCTGAGAACCTCAACAACATCAACAGTCGACACCTGGAAAGTATAAATAGTTCCGTTCTTTCCAATACAGTAAACTACACACATACCGGCCGCAGTAACGCCCTCTACTGTGTATACGCTGTACAAGCCGACCGTTGATATGTTCCATCACACGTTATTCCTATAAACACATCGTGTGTGTATTGGAACAAGAATATAATCTGAACTTCGCCCCAACTCATGAAGTATTTCCTCGCAATACAACATCAAAGCCCAAATTGTATAGCATATTGTGGAAATTGAATACTCTATTCATAGGTGCTACATATCGCCACAATTTGCATGGGATGAATAACTTTACGCTCTTTGTCAAAGGGCTCGCAGTGTGGCTTGTTGATTGGTATTATGTATATTGTTATGCGTGTACTCGTACTACCGTTGATATAAACTGTCTATATTGTATAAATACCGAACTACCTAATACGGGTTGTAATTGTGCACACATACACATATTTCTTTAGGTGTATAAGTTAAAATAAGTCTCGCTTGTACCTAAACGCAGGGCTGAGCCATCCATACTTGTATGTTATCTTTTATTCATATCTAGGCGAGGTTCGTGTGTACGGAGGATTTGCGGATCCGGTTCGAGTTGCATTTCTTGAGCCTATTGGAATATTTTCTCAAAATACTCTATTGCTTAGTACTGAGTAGGTAGATGGAATATCGGTGGATTGGTTTTGGTTATACTGTGAAATTTTATCTGAAATATAACCAAAGAATGCTTCTTAGGTTGATCTTGGTGAACCGGGTTTTTATATAGAGTTCTTGAAGCATGATTGCCAACACTTCATTCCGAAATCATGATTGAACTTCCTTGGCGTCCATATCTACAAATCGTAGCTAAAAATGTTATCACTAAGCAGTTCACCAGTTTCAGCTGAGTGTTTTCATTACTTTTAGTACTTGGATAAATTTTAATTTGACCTAGCTTTCCACATGTTTTACCAAATTTTTGACTTGTTTCGTGTGTGTTGCATATTTCACTTACAATCAGTCATTTGATACTTATAGGCTTACACCCAATTTTACAGAATTCCAAAACTTGTTTTGTTTGAGATATTCAATTATCTCTGAGTCAATTCATATGGATAATGAGTCTCAAATGCCAACCATTTTCCTCATTTTGGTGTCATTAGTAAATCAATTTCTGGATATGTTTTACCTGATGTTATTCCGTCTAAGTCTTGTAACTTGTACTTAGTATCTACACGACGGCATTGAAGTCACAAATAAGTAGCGTTCCTTCAAATCAACTATCAAATACTTGAAGAAACAGTGTATTTCGCAATCACATAGATGTTCAGCCTACGTACAGTTACAAAGTTTCTTGAATGTGTCTATTAAAATTAAAATAATGTCATTGTTTCATTCTTTACATAATAGTGCTCATTGCAAGAAGTGGTTCGTGAAGACACTATATCGGTATACAGACAACCAACAGCACAACTACAAATATAAATGGGTAAAGGGAGATGTCATAATTATTTAACCACATATTTTAGACTACTTACAGCTGTTTTGTTTGATATCCAGGTTATCGCGGTTAAGTAATGGGTGTTCACAGGGTGCTACTATCTTCGTGCAAGGCTGCTCACAATTCTCGCTGATATACGTTCTTCTTACCCATGGTAACTCTGAAACCTATTCAGTGTTAAGATAGCCGCGAGGTTCGGTGTGTACAATCGTACATGTTTCATGAAACAACAGCTTTTGCCCAAGACTGCCTAATGTAAAGTACGTAGAGAAGTTTATTTATTGCAGAGTTAACAGCTACTTTACTGGGTCCGTTACACTCCACAACTTTTGGGTTCATGCACCTTTTTGAGGTCTGGGTCTAATTCTAGTTCGTGGGACTTTGAACGCTTCAACTCGTAGTACGTTACCTATTTGGTGGCAATTAAAACGTGTTTAGTTGTGTTAATGGTCGTTACAACCACTGATTTTGACACAGACACACGGAAGATACAGATTGCACGGAAAGGATTTGTTACCTACTATTTTCCACTTACTATTACGTGTTATGCACCAACTGCCTTGCGTAGCTTTATTGATCAGAGTACTAGGTTTTCATATTTCGTCCTTTATGTATATTACCTTCCACGTTAACTTATTTATGCAATAAGTTAAGGTGTAAGGTAAACTAACGCTGTGTAACATTGTCGGCCTCATTATTTTATCACATACGAAGTAAAACATTGGTTTTAGTGTCATAGCCAATAATATTAATGAAATAAAACAACGTATTCCCAGAGACGAGTGGCAAAGACTGACAATGTTTTATTTTGAACCATACAAGTAAACACATAATTCAAAATACAGTCCGTTCACAGTTATTTTACCTCTGACAGATGTCGGTGTTTATTTTCTTTATGTTGGAATTGTACTCTGTGATGACAGGAATGTAAAATAGGGTTACCCGTGCATAACATTTTACCCAAAATTAGTGGAAATGCTTCAAAAATTCAAATGCTTGAAGCTCATGGCCGAAAAGTGGTTAGATTACCGCCATACCACTGCGAGCTAAACGCAATTGAACTTATGTGGAGTCTCATTAAAAGGCGAGTCACAAGCAAAAATTTAGGACAAGAGGCAACCAACATTGTGAATTTAGCTGAAGAAGCATTTCAATCTATCACTGCAGAAGACTGACAAAAACAATGCAAACATGAGCGCCACATTGAAGACAAGCTTCGTGAAACAGATGAGTCTACGGATGCTGAAATGGACAGGCTCATAATAGAATTAAATTCTGGGTCTGATACAGAATATGACAGCAGTTACGAATCATCATAACATTCGCAGTCCACGTGGATCATTCTTATAGACTCACGCCTGTTTCCATGCAGGGGTAGGCAGAGGTGTAATATTACACCCACATCATTCTTATTCAAAATAAATATGAAAATCAAATTTGCAGTTTTTGTATTTGATAATTAGAACCTCACGTTGGCGTAATTATGATGCGTTTACCTTTATATATTAAATAGACAACATTTTATTATAACTACTTATCTTCATAGGAAATTAGTTATTTCGTAAGAAAATAAATGTACATGCATATAGCCATGCCAATATCAAGAGGTTTTGTTACAAACATTACTTCCAAATATTTAATACGATCGCTTAGGCAATAAAAAAATAAGTACATTTTTAGCAATAATGTATATTTAAAATGGGAGTATTATATACCAAATATAGCAACACAACGCCCAGGTTGGCCAATCTAACAGCTAGAGGTAAAATAACTGTGAACGGACTATACATGTCTATGTGTCTACCGACAATAAACGACAGATGGCCAGTACGATACATGGCCAGTGCTAATAAATACTGTGTAGATATTAAACCTTCAACACCCCCACTCTATCTAACAATATGTATATACAAAATTATTACAATCTTTGAATACCTACCTAATACATCAAAAAACTTATAATTTTTCACAACAAATTAAGCCTTGGTGAATACATCAGCTGGCACCTCAGTTGTAGGCAAATACTTCACATTTACAATTGTATTTACTATACATTCTATACAAAAGTAAAATATCTAGAATAGCAATTGTTAAATTGACTTAAAAATCCAACTGCATAAGTAATATCAGGCCTGTTAGAACTGCTAAGTACATTAGACAACCAATAGCTTGCTGATATGGGAATTTTTCAACATAGTTTTCCCCCTTAGATGCATGCATGTTAATTTTTGTAACACCTGATCAATATAATCAGACTGGTTCAATGTGATAGTTTTCTCAGATTTATTAACACTGACACCAATGACTTTCTTAAGTTTCAAATACTAACTAATACATTTTTTAAATATTCTGTTTCTCTACAACCATTTGAAAAATAAAAATCTCTACAAAAAATATTTCTAACTTTTGTATATATACATGGATCTATCTTAAATCTCCTATAACCAATATTTGGCAAACATTCATAGCAACTAAACATGCACGGAACCGAACTTTGTTATCACTGTCATATTTTTACAAAGCACCCACTTACACTGCACAACCCTGCCATCTTGTGGACTATCACATAATTCCCACGCATCATTTTCTTTGAAACACTTTAGTTCTTCTTGCATGGCCAACCTCCACTGTTTCTTGTCTGGTCCGTTGCAGTGTCAAACCTGCCCCATCATCATAGGTTTCAGCGCTTGTACTTGTACAAAGATTCAACATATTCAACCATATCTCTCTGGTGGTTTCCGTGTTCGTCTGGGTCTGTCCATGAAACCTTCATTTTCACACTGAGTCTTCATAATCATTTTCACTGTTGGAGTTATCTTCAAGACTAGATATTGATTCCAAACTTGTTACCTTCTGGGCTTGTTGTTTATCTTCAAGACTAGATGTTGATTCAAAACACGTTACCTTCTGGGCTTGTTCTGGTTTAACCTCATCCCCCACTGAAGCAACATTCTGGTCTTGCACTTGAATCACACATTCAGAATTCATTTCTGGCTCAATAATAACCACATCCCTACTTGTAAACACAGTCCTTGCTTCTGGATTATAGACTCTGTATCCCTTTATGTTATCTGGATATCCTGTAAGAATACATTTTACAGATTTCTTATCCCATTTTTTACGCTTTTGTTTAGCAACATGTACCATGACAGTGCTATCGAATATTCTGATATGACTGATATCTGGTTTTGTGCCAGTCCATAATTCATATGGCGTTCCATTATCCAACGCAGCAGCGATAGTTCGATTCTGCAGATACACTCCCGCATTGCAGGCCTCACCCCAAAACTCTTTTCCCAAGTTTGCATCAAACAGTAGACATCTTCCTTTTTCTAAGATTGTGCGATTGTATCTTTCACATAAGCCATTTTGTTCTGGGCTGTATGCGGTTGCTTTTCTGGTGGATAATACCAGCACTGTTTAGGTAATCTACAAATTCCTTATTGCAATACTCTAAACCGTTATCGCTTCTTAGCACTTTTATTTTTCTATTTGTTTGATTTTCCACCTGTGCTTTGAATATCTTGAAATACTTCAGAGCCTCATTTTTGTGCTTCAGAAAATAAACAAATGTAAAGCAACTGTAATCATCGACAAATCACAAGAAATACCTTGCTCCTCCTATCGATGTAGTCTCCATAGGGCTACAAATGTCTGTGTGCACTAAATCAAGCAAGTTACTGCTTCTCTGACCACTGCCTTTAAATGGTAACCGACACTGTTTACCTTCACAGCATGTTGTGCAAGAAGCCTTGCTTATTTCTATTTTTTCGTCAAATGACATTCCCAAGACAGCATTTTACTTTTATTTAAATATTCCATGTTGACATGTCCTAATCTGCGATGCCGTGTTACTCCTGGCACAGCTGATACAGCCAAATACGCCTGAGATATTAAGTTTACCTTGTATACTCCATTGACCAATACTGCTGTAGCGACTAACTGTTTTTTTTTATTATAAACATAACAGCCTTTTTCTGTGAAAGACACACTTTCCTTTTCTAATTAATTGACTGACTGATAGAAGGTTAGTAGTCAGAGATGGTATACAGCGTACGTCTTCTACCACGATGTCGTATTCGCAATCATCAGTTGTAGTCGTTATTTAAACATTGCCAGAACATAATACTGTCAACTTCTCACTATTCGCTACGACAATTTCTATATTTTGTTCATATTTGGCATTCATAACCCAACCTTCATTTGCTGTTTTTGCTTCATTGATATATTGACTCCGGGGCAAGTGTACACCACTTGCTCCGGAGTCAATATACCAATCATTTTTGTTGAAATTTGCACTTAAAAATACAGCACTGAATGCGTTTGACTGCACTATTTCCGTATTTTTCTTCTGTGCAAAATTATTTGCATTCATGCACTGATTTTTGTAATGGCCGACTTGTTTACACCGGTAGCATTTCACTGCCGTGTTTGACATTGACAGAACAGTAGCCATAGACAAATTCTTTTTATTTTGCTTTGCATGACTAATAAAAGCACCGTTAATTTCGCTTTCGTATTCTACTGACTCCATATCTAATAGTTTTGTTTTAATACTGTCTGCCGTAATGGAAATTCCTGAATGTTCGATTGCCATTATTATTGGAGCAAAACGATCAGGCAATCCAGCCAACAACAATAACCCTGTCCACTGATCATTTATTTCAAATCCTGTTCCGCTTAGTTTTTGCGCTGTATCAATAATCTGCGTCACATATGACGTCATTGAAGTGCAATTTTCTCGCCGGATTGAAATTAAATCTCTTAATAGACTTATTCTTCTTGAAAATCCACTGTCGTCAAATAACTGTTGTAATTTATACCATATTTATTTTGACGATTTTACATTTTTGAAGTGGAAATACAATGACGGATCGATAGTCATGATCAATTTGGCTTTTGTTTTTTCGTCATCCGCGCTTGTAATTTCTTTTTCTTGTTCTGGCTTTATGCAATGTTTCATGTCTTCCAGAATTAAGAATTTTTTTGCAGCGAAACACCACTCCGAATAATTATCGCATCCCTTTAGTTTCGGCACATTTACTAGGTAGTTGCTAGCCATTTTGTCGAACTGATATACTGGAACTGATATACTGCGATAATAAACATAACAGCTAAATCGCACTGGATACTGTCTTTTAACACTTGCTTGTAAAATTCTTGTTAAAACGAATACTGTCTTTTCTTTTAACACTTGCTTTCAAAATCCTTCTTAAAACGACTCAATTGCGATTTTATGAGCTCTCTGGGCCCATAACCTGAAATAAAACAACGTATTCCCAGAGACGAGTGGCAAAGACAGACAATGTTTTATTTTGAACTATAGAAGTAAACACATAATTCAAAATACATGTCTATATGTCTACCGACAATAAACGATAGATGGCTAGTACGATACATGGTCAGTGCTATTACATACTGAATAGATATTAAACCTTCAACAATTAAAACTAGTGATTCTCGATTAAAATGCAAGAACACTGTCATGAGCCTTAATTGCAATAGCCGGATATAAGCATACGCGAGAAAATGTGACTCATTCATATAATATCATTCAAGTACTTTCAATTACTATTGAAAAATGCGTAAGACTTCTTGTGCAGGTAGTGTGGTATTCTATAACAGTGGGTTTTTATGTCAGTGTTTTAATATGACTGTGTCGTACTTCGGAAGGTAAGGTACGTTCTCGTCTCAGTACAAGGAGCGTTAGGCCATGGTGGTGGCCTTAGATGGACTGTAAACTTTGACACTGGAATAAGAAAGTGAAAAGAAGAAGCATATCACTTTATTTTTTTGTGATATCCGTAGTAAAGTTATTATTGAGAAAATAATATAATGAACACTGAAGAGTCAACTTATTATCGAAAAATAGTTGGTGCCACAATGAAATATTGTATCAGACTATGTAATTATTGGCAATTCGATGCGACGCCGTCGTAGGGCAGACAAACTCAGTAGGTGACATAAATGATATAATTCTTAGACACAAAACTGTCGACGCAGCTTTATGGTGGAGGCGACTCTATGGCGATTACGTCGCCATTCCTTTTTACCAAACGTGTATAAATGTCCGGACTTTGGATATATTTTATATAGGTTGACTTATTCGACCTCACATTGCCTTCACGATGTTTACTTCCCTCGGCAAGCGATTGACAAATGTTACGGAGAGTTTGGTAAGCTGGGATCGATCCTGGGTCATCTATTTAGCGGCCAGCCAGGATCAATGCAATGTGAATACTCTATTAGTGACGTAATCAAGACTCTTTACAAACGGTTTATTAAGAGTCAACAGGACGGTTCTGAGATGAGATCAGCCTTTTTAGGTGTAACGTGAATCGAATATGTAGTATTTACTCGTATAGAGCAAAATTTTTATTTTTAATTTCAACATGAACATGTTGAATTGACGGGTGGGTATTTGACTTGTCAGATTAAGGATAGCTTACAACATTTTGGTTTGAAATAGTTTCTGAAACTGCTGATGGTAAATTACATGCAAGCTTATTTCGATTTGTTTCTTAAGGATGAGAACACTAGTTGTACTTGTGTATATCTCACACATAATATTTCCAGGCAATGTGCTGCTCTTTAGATTTTACCTGATCCGAGAATCAAATCTGTGGCCTCGCAACGTGTAGACATTTAAGCAAAGTTCATAAACAATTCCATATAAGGCTCTACAGTGCCTTTGAGTGACAGCTATCTTGAAAAATATTTATTATTATGTGAATACAAGTAGGTACCCAACCCCGGCTACGATTCTAAACTATTTATAGGATTCTACCAATAATAGCACATATCTCTGTTCCTTTCATGTAAGAGTCGTTATAACCACCTCATTAGATTTTAATACTCGATCATTACTATTATGAGCTAATTTAGCCAACCCTCTATGCTCTTTAACTTTGCCTTGTCTTGCACAAACTGCGGTTAACCCTTTGGATGGATGTTGTAACTCATCTTTTTTATCCACATAGATACTGGAAAGTCTATGTGCGATGAAATGTTTCACTGACTAAGGGCATTTTTTTATAAAAGTTGTCGCGTTAAACGTTGGTTGCGTTAATTGTATGCTCAATTTGTATGTGGTAGCAGTGGCATCGTGAAATAAAAAGTAAAATTGAAAAAACTTATAAGATCAAAAATAAAATTGGTCTATTGTGAATAAAATTTTTATCCCGATGCATAACGTTTACTTCAAAATCACGTTTGCTTCATAGAGCATAATTATAATAAGCTACTTATTGTCAACTATCTATGTATCACGAGCTGTTTCTTGATCTCTTTTAATAGGCAAGCTATTAATGCAATCCGATATTCTCAAATCTTAACCTTCTTAAAAAGACAACTTCCTCACTAGGAATAAATCCTGTGCCGCTGGGACTTACCAAATATTCAAGCAACGGACACAAAGTAAACCCAGACTTAAAACAACAGTTTGATAATTACAACGTGTAATCTCGTTCAGAGATAGATCCCACAAGTCGGCGTATCGTTAGATGAAGAAGCTGGCGCTTAAACTACTAGACCCTACATGCAGTCACTTTTAAATCGATTAAATTAATTCATTAAGACGGTTAGCTATCAGGTAGATTGTCGGGGTTCTAATAGAAACACTGCTTAGAAGGAACAGGTTTTTTTATTATGTCTCACCAGCACTTATATACAGTATGACCGACTAGGTAAGCACTGGTCTAAAGGCTGGAGTGTAGACTCCTGCTGCTCTCCGACGCTCGCAGAGTAGATTGCACGAAAGGTCGCCGGTGAGCCGGCCGAAGTGCACGCTGGGTTGGCAGCTCGGTGGTCGAGGTGTAGGCTGAGCAGTAGGCTAAGGCGGTGCAGCAGATGTAGGCTGAGGGGTAGAGCTCAGGCGTAGGTTGGTGCAGTCAGGCGTTAGTGGCTTGGCTGTAGGAAGCTATTAGGTAGGAGCTGATACGTAGGCAGCGGCTGGTAGAACAGCTCGTAGGTCGCAGCTAACAGCAACCCGTAGGGAGAACTGTAAAGTAGCATAGAGAATACACAACAACCGGTCAGGAACAGGCTGTCCCTAGATCGGCTGTTATGCTTAGGAGAGACAGATACTACAGACAGAACATATAGGTACACAGAAAACTAGAATTTGCTCACCCCCAGCGGGACAGTAGATATAGAAGTAGAAGGCAGAACAAATACGTAGTGTAGTGGCAGCGCAGCGACGTCTAGGGAAAGTGACCGATTTAGATCGCGCACCCATCTTATATAGGCACAGACCTATGACTCACAGAGTGCCTGTGCCCGGTCCCTTACCTTATATGGTAATAATTCCTAGCAAAGCGCTCTTCGGACTAGGCTGGCTCCACCCACTGCGTTAAGCACCTGTAAATATTATATCGCAATGCGGAGTATTACGTTATATAATAATTAGTAGTATTTACCAAAGTTATCTCGTTAGAAAAAATTCACTGTTCAGCTCTAGCTTTCAGCTTTATAATATTACCTCACGGTATATGTGTATTAAATAAGAGAATTAGTATGTTATATGTAACCTTATTAAAGTTTCGTAACAAGTTGGAGGGTAGGCGTTAACAATTCGTCCGTCGAAGTAATCCATTTAATTAGTTGGGGATTAACCGATTGTAGGATTAAGCTAGTTAGTCTCGATAGCTTCACTTACTACACAACTTCGTGCAAGTAATAGCTTCTTTGTAATATATTATTATACAGTTTTATATATTGAAATAATTTAACAGTTACTAGGGTACTATATAATAGAGTTAATCAATATTAATCTATGACACAAAACTAACAAGCGACAAGTATGTATAAAATCACTGCGTTACTGACGGACAACGCACAGCGAAATAGCCTATACGGCGCACGAGAACTGAAAATGTTCATCTATGTTCCTTGTGGACAGCAGGAGAAACTATGAAGGGATTTGTCGAAATTTCCACGATATTGGGGAGAAGCGCTCAAATTAAAATAAAATGCGCGAGCGTAGCTGCGGGGATTTCCTAGTATATATATGTTTGATGCAAATAAAGATTATTATTATTATTATAAAATCATGTTATCATCTCATATCACCATGCGGACGGACACGAATATAGATTTTTCGCAAACAACAATGACTTCATTACAAACCAATATCAGGGAGCACTAAATATTAAATAGGAATAAATTGTAAAACATGTTGCTGACGATTGACATCATAAATGCATTGATGAGGTTTATAATCTCCGGATGCTTTACCAACATGGTTATACCAGTAAAATTACAACAAAAATGAATTGAAATTAATAAGTTATTATTACGTCTTATCTCCTTAGTCTCAAAAGTAATAAAACGATTTTTACTTACGTTTTCTCCTTACAGGCAAACTTTGCAATTCCACTTATACCTATCATTTGAAGGAGGTATGTATATCTTTATATGATGTTAACAAAAAGTCGCATTAAAATTCAAGCATAGGCATTGTTATTGAATGTAAAATAGTCTACTGAGTAAGAACTATATTTTTAAGTTATATTTGTAATTTAATTAAGCACAGAGCTGAAAGTGTGTTCGAAGTTTCTATTAAATAAAACAAAAAAAGTACTTTGGTGTCTGCTTGAATAAAATATCACGATATATTTTTTATCTTTTTTAGCTCCATTTACATTTCGTTGCTTGAGGATAGATAACGAGTTAGGAGCGCTGAATTATTTTAATTAAATTAATTTGTATTAAACAATTTTTGTTATATAAAAATATGATAATATAATAATAGGTGCGACCACGGCTCTAGCATCTAGCATTTCTGTACTTTTACTTTACTTTTTAGACCCCCTTTTTAACGTAGTCGGGTTATAGTTATTCAACTCTTTTTTTATTTAATCCTTTGCCGTATCCCGGGCATGGGCATGTAAACTAACCGTGTAATATTTACATTGTCACATGCAAAAGAAGAAAGAAAATAAAATAGTTAACTCAAAGCAGTAAACAAAGCGACTGAACCGCGCGAATTGTAAGTACAACCGCGTTTAAAACTTATATTTTGACTGAAACCGTATAATATATGAACATATTTGTAATGTACTCACCAATACCTTCCTTTCTCAGTAAAATTTTTTTTGAGGTTGGAATCTGAGGTTTTCGGCAATTCCGTTATAGAAAAGTTGATAAAAATTATATAGCCCATGTCACCCGGGCCATTATTACGAATCTATTGACAGCCCACTCATTAAAATCAGTTCAGTAGTTAAGGTGCTAAGGTGTAACATACAAACATATATATATATATATATGATGTCGGCGGTTGCTTGATTTTTGGCCGGTATCAACACTTCTTGCCGCGTTTCCACGCTTGCCTACAAATCTCGCTTGGCATTTGGAAGTCGTTTACACGCTTGTGAATGCGTCAGTGTGCTACGTACATCCAAGCAAGGCGGACGCCGAATTTGTATCGGCTATATTACGTATGGTTTTTTTTATAGACTCACGCCTGTATCCCCGAATAGGTAGGCAGAAGTGTAATACTACACCCACATTGTGCCATGAATTTCTAGGTCCCACATACCCTACATAATAGAATAGCAGTCGCATACGCTATCCTGTGGACCACGGAGGCAGTCACGTTTGCTTTAACCTACTTTTATTTGAAATACAAGTAAAGTAAAGCAAAAGCAAGGAACCAATAACAACAAAATTTTCAACCAGACACTCCTTTTAAGACAAACTAGACGTGCGTTCTTTGCGAGATCACAGTGGCTACTAAGCGCGTGCCAACATGTGAACGCGTTGCAAGCGCTTGCCGCAAGTGCCCTTTGATATGTGTCCACAAAAACCGACACTAGACCAGATTCTGTTCAAGCGTCCACAACCTCACGCAAGCCAAGCCAAACGCCTTCTTTACACGCTTGTGCTTGTCGATGCTTGCCGAGGCTTGGCAAGCGTGGAAACGCAGCATCACAGTTTGTTACAAGTTCACACCAAATCAAACTAACAAAACTGACCACAAATATTTTGGATTACTGAACACGAAACGAGTGACAGTTTCTAGGTACTTGTTGTCCGCCCGGAGTCTCCAAGAGAAGTGATTCATATATTTATTGATAGGAAACTTAACAGCTTGTTTACAAAGTAGGTACATTATATGGTAACGATGTGACATGGGATTCTAAAGCCCATTACAGAGTTTCACAGCATGCATTATACAAACCAGAAAGTGGCGCAAAAGGGTAACTAAATATAAAAATTAACTAAAACATAAAGTAACATCTAGTTATCTGGCATATAATAATAACAATAATAATAATGAAATGGTTTATTAAATTCTCTCTTACACAGAATAGTTAACAATCAGGTCTTAAATTAAGTGTTACATAAACAAGTAGGTGAACCTGTGTGAGAGACTGGTATCTGAACTAGGAGAACTTGTATGACAGATTACCAGTCTCTCCCAACTAGACATGAGCTTAGAGCTTAAGTGTAACTACATTGATTGGTAAGTAATATTTTTATGAGTGAGAAAAACAATTTTAACAAGAAATACATTTTATTCGCATGTGTGTGTGTGTGGGTGTGTGAGTGTGCGCGCGCGCGGGCGCGCGTTTGTGTGTGTATTTTAGTGTTTATATTGAGTGAGTATTTATATACTATATGTATAAGCGTGCTAACGCTACGACTATGTTGAAATGATAGTTGTCTTGCTCCATTGAACGTCAACCATCACTCCCCTCTTCAACTGTAGCGAACGTCACACTAGACTCTGTCGAAGCGTGCCATCTTCACACTTCCGTTTCGTAGTCAGTTGACGTCCCGTACTTATGATCATTTCGATACGGCCATCCTATAAGACATACGTCCCTGTGTGTTAATTTGTAACAACATTTTACACAGTATCGCATTGCTCGGTCACTCCTGACTTAACAGAGGTAAGGGTTGAATCAAAACAGTAATAGGATTCCAATCAATTTTTTTTACAAAATTACCTCCTACATAGCCTTCCTAACTATTATAGGAGCTGGATTCAGAACATCACTGACAATACAGTCAATTACCATAGACTCGCGTTATTATCAAATCAAATAACTAAAGCTCTACATGTGATTCATTACCATTCAGTAACCTCCAGTTACTAAACCAGGCACTCAACCAGCCACTCGGTTGCCACCATTCAGTAACCCCCAGTTACTAAATCAGGTGTTCAACCAGTCACTCGGTTGCCACCCATTTATCTGCGCATCCTCACAAGAATCGCCAAGTCCCTCCTGGACTTTATGGTTTCCTACGAAACCAATTTATCTGCGCATCCTCACAAGGATCGCCAAGTCCCTCCTGGACTTTATGGTTTCCTATGAAACCCCAACACCAAAGTTGTCTGCCTGCCGCGTACTCACGGACAACTGCCTTCACAGTTGTATTGAATCCGATCTGTACTGATTTGCGGCTACAATCAACCTCTGACATTGAATCACACAAGCAATCAAACATCAGAGTTGTCTGCCTACCGTGTACTCCTACCTTATGGAGATGACTGCTCGCAGGCATCTTCATTCTTCATCTGGCAACTCTACTGTTTAGTATTGTTCTATACAAAAAACCGGCATACCTGTACAAAAAGTTGACATCGTCTCGTGATATTAATCAGTACAGTACGCGGGCGGCATCACATCTTTTGGTCACAGCGTGACACAGGACCACTGCTTTTAGAGGTAGTTTCAGATACGCCGCCACCCATTGTTGGAATGACCTTCTGCCCCCCATGCGCAACCTGAAAACATTACACGCATTTCGCAATAAGTTTAAGTTATTTTTAATAAACAAACAAAAGTCACTGTTATGAATTTGCATACTTACCTTTGGAATAAGTAGTACGTCAACATCACTTATGTATCTACTGACGAAAGATATTGGAATTATTGTGATATTATAATGTATATAATTTGTTATTATATAATTGCGTATGCGCAGCAATTTTATTATAATGGTAAAAGTAACTGTGCTCCGGACTCCGGTAGATGACGCTTGCTTGACAAGACAATTGACATTCATGACAGATGGAATCTTTCAATCTTTGGCCTATGGTGAAACGTCAGTCTGTCAAGTACAAGTAGCGTTCGGAAACACACTACTCTTTGCTATTTTTAATTTTAATTTTTATTTTAATGTAACTGAGGCATGTATTGTGTATTATATATAATAATATATATAATTATAAAACTTATTAATAATTTGTACACTATATATGTATATATTTGTATATAATTTTATGTATATATATATTAATTTGTCGTTATTTTATTTTATTTATTTATAGGTAAATTTAATCTCATATAATTATAATTGCATATAGACCTGCGAGAATACCAGCATTGTAGTTTTATAACTGCAACAATAGCTGACGCAGTTGCCTAATTTGTTCTTTAAATACCGCCTTTTGTAAATATATGTAAGAAAGTGTATTTTATGTTTTGGAGAAGTAAATAAAATATTTTTTGTTTGTTTGTTTTGTTTACTCACGGACAACTGCCTTCACAGTTGTATTGAATCCGATTTGTACAGATTTACGGCTACAAATCAACCTCTGACATTGAATCACACAACCAATCAACATGTAAGCTTAGTTTTCTACTGTCTCGTCAGTATTAAGGTTCACACTTTGCTCTCTTCAAGATCGTCAGTTATGCTCTGATCCTCTGGCACAAAGTTTCAGTATCAAAATCAATAATCAGGAAACTCAAAGTAAAACTGACATTTCACTATCGCGGCATCTCTCAAGATATTATTTTGCTTTAAACCAAGTAAACCAAAACATTTAAGCTAAGGTCTTTGGACTCTACATCTTCTAACCAAATTCCTTTAATAAACTACCTTCACTTTCATTGCCAGTTTCGGCCAGATAGGCTTTAGCTATACCAGTTACCAAGCTCCTCAAAGCCACATACAGGCCTCACACAGGCCCCGCGCCTCCTACAGGCCCCGCGCCATACACGTGCCGCGCGCCACTCACGAGCCGCGCGCCACACACGGGCCGCGCGCCACACACGGGCCGCGCGCCACACACGGGCCGCGTGCCACACACGGGCCGCGCGCCACACACGGGCCGCGCGCCAAACGCGGGCCGCGGGCCACACACGGGCCGCGCGCCACACACGGGCCACGCGCCACACACGGGCCGCGCGCCACACAGGCTATGCTGGCCACCAAGCCACACTCACCACCAGGCCACACTCGCCGCCAGGCCGCGCCGGCCACAAGACCGCGCCGGCTACCAGGTCGCGCTGGCCACCAGGCCGCGCCGGCCTCCAGGCCGCACCGACCACCAGGCCGCGCCGGCTACCAGGCCGCGCCGGCCATCAGGCCGCGCTAGCCACCAGGATTACCCAAAAAGGAAATAAATCTACCAATAGTATTTCAAAGATTCGTCTTATTGTATACCCACTAAATAGAGTATCCGTTCGTTCAGACTAATTCAACGTCCGCACTTTGTCAATTTTAAGAGATTATCAAATTCATTTACAACTTCACAACTGCACAGAACGTAACTCCCGTCCATACTCTCAATGAGCTATGTCAAAACTGGATTTGACCACTGACAAAAACTAAAACCAAATGCGAACATGGCGAGAACTGATAAGCTACTTTCGGGCAAACTGATTTCCTTTAGCTACACAGAGGCAACGAATAAAGTTCTGAGATAACTGATCGACAGTCTATGAGTACTTTCAGATTCTCGCAACACGCTCTTGTCATACGACACAAAAACCAGTGGTAGATGATTTAAGCGATCAAAAATCAAATGAGAGCTACTTGAGTAACAGGGTATCTGTGATTGCGATCAACGACCACACTTTAATGTACTTGGCTCTAGGATTAAGAGAAAATTCTCGAACAAGTCGGTGGGCAATAAAAGGTACTCTGATCAAAATCATTACAGGTTTTAATGAAAATCACAACTAACTCTTTCTCTCGAAGCTGACAAGTTGAAAATCACGTATACTCGCTAAAATAATAGGAAACTCACTAAAATATTGCATTGTTCATACTCTGACATCCATCGGGTCTTCAAAATCACGCTATGCAACCTCCATCCTGTTACACAACACCACCCGGATAATTATTTCGAGCGTAACAAAGTAATCTTAAACCAGGTTTGTTCAACATGTTGCTTTGGTTTTCCTTATCACATAGCAGACTATAAAAAAATCTTACTAGCCTGATACTCTAGATGTTAAGTTTACTACCAATTATCCAACCAGTCTTTTCAGCGTTATAATTTGTCATGGATAGTCTAAATACGAAGCTTATCCTAACCTTATCATTAGCGATACAGCAACGGAGTTTTCGCGTTCAAGACGATGGACAACGTTTGTAATATTATGATAAATGCACTAATGGCTGTCTTGTTTGCGCACCAACGGAGACTATGACTAACACAAAAACTTCAGGGTAAACTAGGCTAACCAGAAAGCCACTTTGCTGGTCCAACCAAACGGCAACGCAAGGCTTATCATTTAGCCACTCAAACGGCTTATCCAGTTTATGCAAATCTACACTGATGGTAACGTGGGTACCACAAAAATATCACAATAACGACTAACAAAGTACCCATTTAATGACAATAAGGTTAAGCATACAATCATCACTAACGATCACTAACGTAGTTCTACCTACAATGGAAATTAAAATCTCTGAAACTGATTATCGTAACGCACTACGATGATAATTCAATCATTTTCTTCTACGTCTGATAATCGAGTTTAAGAGCTTCTACTAGAAACAATATCACTCTTAAACGTCCTAAGCATAACTTGGAATTGGTCAGAGAACTCGGGGCACTTGTTAAAAATTCCCAGCGTATCACATGAATTTTAAAAACACACAGTAGGTAATTTTCACGCGTAAAATCTTAAAATTTAATTTAATTTTACTAGTGGTTTTATCTAATAATCATGAGTAAGAAACATTTTAATGTGCCATGTTAAAAAATTATGCACGCAAAGAAGCAGGTATAATTGCAACACCGAGATCGTTTGTACAACTCAGAATTACAACGAGTAACATTGCCACTTTTTACTTCACGTGATCAGAATCACGTTTAAACGAAAACCGTTAGGTATTATCAACACCACGAGTCGATAAAATAATGGCGCTAGTAGTATCTTTCGACTATGGTCAGGTTACACTAACCAACCAACCACACTCGTCTAAACAGCACTGCAGTCCACACGTCTATTTAAGAAATAAAAGCTACAAGCTGTTCTACACAAAAACAGCACTGTCAGAAGCAATAGCTCCGTATGTACTTACTTACTAATACTTAGTATGTACGATTCAATTAGTTTACCAACTTTAGCGCCACTGCCCTGTGAAGGACATTCTAGACCGGAGTTATTGTTCTAGATTTAGCAGAAAACCAACCGAAGTGTTGGTTCTAAAATGTTGGTTCTAAAATCAATATTACAACTGCACTACAACAATAACTAGCACGTTTCACTCAAACGCACTTGCTTGGAATAATGCAAGTCGGCCTGTACGTTCACTCTCGTTACTATTACAGTCCATAAAGTAAGACCGAGACAAGATTAATCTATTTGCAATCATAATATGATCACAAGGTTTGTAAGTGCGAGCTACCCTCGCATGAAGAAATAAAAATAATCGCTTTCTTTTCAACCGGCGTATCAAACTCAAAACCTCCGTTCGATATCTACGCTATAGCTAGGTCACTGTGGTTGTCAGACAACCATACGCTAACATGAAATACGGCAAAGGTCGCAATATCGTTCAGCACTGCCCACATTTTTTTTGTCTTTTTCTTATTTAAGCTATTAAAAAGGAAGATTATTCATGAGATCATGCCATCGGAAACACGACACCGTAAAAGTCAAACAGATCCACAACTCAGTGTCTCGTGTAGGAATCGAACCTACAACACTCGGTATGATGTGATGGCGATATCACCACAACGATTATGATATTTCCAAGGTAAAACACGTAATGTATTACAACTACCGTCACTAAATAAAATTGGCAGTAAAAAAAATCAGACAAAATACGCTCACCACTGTTGTAGTTGAAAGCTCAGCTGATTCACCAACATAGTGGCGTTAGCAGTCCCCTTCGCTCGCGCCTTGTGTTCGCGGTGGTCCATTATGCCACTTCTGATGTCAGCGGTTCCTTGATTTTTGGCCGGTATCAACACTTCACAGTTTGTTACAAGTTCATACCAAATCAAATTAACAAAACTGACTACAATTATTTTGGATTACTGAACACGAAACGAGTGACAGTTTCTAGGTACTTTTTGTCCGCCCGGAGTCTCCAACAGAAGTGATAGTTGTCTTGCTCCATTGAACGTCAACCGTAACCCCCTCCTCAACTGTAGCGAACGTCACACTAGACTCTGTCGAAGCGCGCCATCTTCACACTTCCGTTTCGTAGTCAGTTGACGTCCCGTACTTATGATCATTCCGATATATACAAACATACATAGACTGCTAAAAACATAAACCTTCCTTTTGGCTTCGCCGTAGTCGGGTAAAAAAGGCTACTGGGTTCATCACACATTTTCTTTAGGTTTGGATAGTGTGAATTATTTTAAAATGCTTTGTTTACTGGATGAGTTTCTATAAATTATTACTTAGGTACATGAGGTTTTCATGTCATGAGTATTTATGAGGTTCTACTCATAGATTTATAATACTCCTAATAATGCGCTTTAAGGTTTAATGTTTGCTAGATACGAGTACCTAATCGGGGCTAAGGTATGCTTGATGACAGATAATACTTGACGCTAGTTCAAGTAAGTTATCACTTATAGTACAATAAGTGAACAACTATGATAACGTTGCGTGCAACTCCTCTGTTACTGACATTTCGTCAAGATAAATAGATTTTTTGACAAACATGTTTAATTTTAAAACATTTTTTGCCAATTTTATCAAAATATTGGCTATCCAGGCATTGTGTCCGATAAAATAGCAGACGTAATGAGGCGTACTAATGTGAGGGCCTATCCCGACGTGAGTAGGGATAAAAATAGGCTACAAAACGTACAAATGTGTGCGGGCGAACCTTGGACTGCTTACGCTACGAGTCGTTTATTACTTGATAGCTTAAGAACTGACTGTAATGCTTCGAACGCAAGTTCTGCTTAAATTCTTCTCGAGTGTGACCATATAACGATTGTCCAAATGTCCAAATTCAGTCAAACTGTTCTATTTCTTCTAGTTCGTGCAATAGGTACTTATCTACGTTTTTATTTGATTTATGGGAATATAACAGTGAGTCAACCTCTATGCATAAAACCCCTTATAATTAGTGCAATTTGATAACGAGGGGATGACCTGTTCATGATGGTGTCTTCAGCGGCACTTATCTGGACAATCTCAATCCGATTCTATACATCATAACGTAGTCCACTGCTGGACATAGGCCGCTCCTCATTAGTTTCACCATACACACTCTTCGTAAGTGCTATTATTTGCTTCGTGTATTTTGTTAGTCACCCCTTACTACACCCACAGTTTGAAATGGGAAGTGGCACTTAGTATTCTTAATCCGTACCATCACGGAAATCTATACATAATTATCTATACATTATTATTGTATACATAATTTACAACTATATTGAGATGTACTGATGAAGTGCATAACTTTTAACTCATGTATTTATTCTGAGGACAGTATGTTCCTATCGTTTGTAAATTAATCGTATTGTCATTGTGTCTGTCAAGCCGATTGCGAGTGAACTCGTTAACAGTTTGTAAGTTAAATGAATCTTTGGTTCCTTTGGTCTTGTTACAACGTGACTGGTAGCTCTAGCTTTGTGACGGCTGCTAGTCTAGGATGCATCTAGTGGCGCTAAACTTCGGCTAAAGCAGGGCGTACACTGTGAGTTATGGCAGTCACTACATACTTTGTCAGTAATGACCACGAAGTAATGACAGTGACTCTAGGGTGTATCCAGTGGGCCGGAGTATTTTGAGAGGCTCAAACACCCCAAGAGTGTCTGACTCCTTTGATAACAAATTACTTTTTCCTTTTTATCATAATAAAATCTACCTTCGCCAGGGTCAAGCGCCTTTCAAACCAAAATGCTGAATACTTTCTTTGTTTTGTCACTAAGTTGTATAATTTTTTGTCACTAAGTTGTGTCTTAGGCTTGTGCTGCAAATATTTTTGCACATCATTATTCGCGACCTTAAGACTTAAATTAAATTTTTAATTATCGCTTGCCCCGTGCCTCGGAGAGCACGTTAAACCGTCGGTCCCGGCTGTCATGAAGATCTTTGACATAGTTGATTGAATCAGGCGTTACTTGGCGGAACTCCATTGTAACCTAATGGAAGGAAACAGGAACCCACCACGCACCCTCGGATTGACCACCCCAACTATTGCAATAGAAAAAGGTTGACAATACCGAACTCCTCTAAATGGATAAGGGATATAGGAATGGTAATGGCAACGACTGAGCCTTGGCTCAGTCGTTGCCCATCGCTCCTGGGGATGCCTCGAGCAGAGGCGAAACACGTTTCGAAGAATAGTCGGCGCATACTGCAAGTCAGGTATCTTCCTGGAACCCAGACCGTTCCTATATCCTTATCTTTTTAGAGGAGTTCGGTATTATCAACCTTTTTCTATTGTAATAGTTGGGGTGGTCAATTCGAGGGTGCGTGGTGGGTTCCTCTTTCCTTCCATTAGACCTTTGACAGTCGTTACGAGGAGTCAGTACCCTTAAATAAACTGATACTGGTCTCAAGAGATATATTACTAACTAGAGGACGCCAGCAGCTACGCCTGCATTTTTTTTAATTTACCGGTTTTGGCCGATCCCGTGCGAATTTCGGGAAATCCCTTCTTAGTGCACCCCTACGGTCCTCAAGGAACATACATGCCAAATTTCAGCTTCCTGCGCCCAATAGTTTCGGCTTTAGCGTGTCTGTCAGTCAGTCAGTAACGCAAGGATTTTATATATTAAGATAAGCACTAGTTATTAGTCATATAATAAAATAGTATATAGTAATATACTTTAACCGCCATTGTAGTACGGTTTCTACATATTTTCTATATTCTAAGGCTCGCCAGAATGTTCGTAAGAATGCTCGCTAAAACACACTCATTTGTTTCTTTGGTTTGTAACATTCGCACGAATGCTCATTACAGGTGAATGCTCAAGTGTATCAGCGTCATAAGACGATTTCAAAGAGATTTTGAGAGATGTTAGGTAATTGATATCAATTAGGGTTGCACTGGTGGCGGCTCGCCGCAGGCTTCACAATAGACTATCTCGGCCACGACTGCCGTGGGCGACTTGCCTCCTCCTCTCATCCTACAATTTATCAGACTTGTTTTTGGCGAACTTCAAAATTCTGCACTGGGGTCCTATTATACTATTTAAATGGAGTATTTAAGGAGCGTTTCGTTTATTTGGAGCGTACATCTTCTGAAGTTAGACGACTACTGATCAGTCCCCAGTCGGTCGGAACTTTGTGAGTGATCATTCATCAGGGACACATTCGTTAGCAAATACAAATTACAAATCTAGTCGCACGGTTTGTCATGATGCATTATTGTAAGTGACACGTTTAAGGCGATGCGATGTGAATTGTTGCTCATGTTCTGTTAATGCACATTTAAACTGTGGAAGGGCCAGCGGGTGTCATGAATACCGTTCGGGTAGTTAAGAGCTAGATATACGCCGTTGACCTTGAGCACAGCGTCTCGTCCCCACTGGTTAGTTGCCCACGCGCGATTTGCGAATGTCGGTGACGTAAAAAATCCCTTGAAAATAATTAGTAAAGTTATTTGCAAAAATAAGCTGAAGTTTCCCTTGGTGTTGTAATAAATAATGAGCTGATCAAATTAAAAAAATCTTATGATTGATAGATTAGGAGAAAAAAGGGAATAACTACAAAAACAGACTTTGCATATTTTATTCAGATATTTAAAATACTTTTTTTGGGTTTGGTTCCGAAGAGAAAATGCTTTATAGATTAATATATATTTTTTGTTATTTTTTTACTATAACAATTACGGAGAAAAACGGTTTTAATTTACCCCTAATGACATCCAATTCACATATATCCTCGCCTTAAGGAGTTTTAACGACGGAGGACGTAGCGAGTCCCGAGAGCGCGGCTTCACGTTATTAAATTCGAGTGCAGTTCGAATTATAGACGAATTTTAATGCATTGGTTGCATTGTGCGGAAAATGTTTCAAATATTATTTATAAAATAACAGTTAGAGACTTCTTGTTTTGTAATGGTATATTAGCGTAATCCGAAGGTTGTTCATTAGTCCGTGTAGTTCCTGCATAGTGTGTTGAACTTTCCCTATTAAAGTTCATTTAGCTTAATTTCTCTTATGAAACAAAAACAACGGTCCCTAAAAAGGTTTTAAGCTTAGGACAAATCATCACATCTCCTCATAGTCAATAATCAATCATCACATCTGCACATATAATAGATACAATAAGAAAGCGAAAAAAAAGTCTCATGCATTATTATACGCGTAGATCAATTAATAATAATCTTCAGTGCAGTGACATTGGCACTTCACTATCATTGTAGTGTGTTTTAATTACCTGACAGTTCGGTAAAATAAGGTAGACCAAATAATAGGCACTTACAATATCTATTTAAAATAACGCTAGAGTTAGAAGACACACAAGTACCGTGAGCGATATGAATATGGGAAAATTTTACAATCTTTTTATCCTTATAACAGTATAAAAGAAAATTATGTTAAACCCAAATCTTCCTGAGTATTCACACATACATACATACATAGACTCACGCCTGTTTCCCCGAAGGGGTAGGCAGAGGCATATTAAACTCCCACTTTTCGCCAGTGTTTTGATCCCATGTAATAGGTGGCGAGCCTAAGTATTCATATAAAAATTTAAGCAATGATTTTATAGATAACAATAAGGAAAAGACTTTTACCTATAGATATACTGTCTGTGTGAGGGGGTTGTATCCTTGTCTTGTAGAGTTTAATCGAGCGGACATGTTTTGACAAAGGAAGCACATTAGCAATGGGTAGAGAGCTTTTATTTTAGTAGGAATTTATAGTTGTTTTGTAGTGTGTATCACTGTACGGGTACTTGTGTGGATATGTGGGTTTGCCTATCGACCGTAGTTTTATTTGTTTCGAATAAAATTGTGTATTACTGCTTAATGATGACGGTCGTATATATGTCAGCTGCTGTGATAATAAGCAGCAAGTCTGTTGCACAGATATGCTTCAGTTCCCGTATTAACATCGTCACCGACCTGGCATTATATCTTTGTTGCATCCATGACTTTCGGCTTGGAGTCCGATGTCCACTTTCAAGTCTAAACAGACATGACAAAATTATACCTTATCCACGAGAGACGCAACCCAAAAGGAGTGCCATATCCTATGGCGTAAACCAGTGTCAATATATTTAAAGGTACTGACTAAATCCCTATTAAGAAAGGCAATGATAGCCTAGCTGATATACCAGCAGACTGCCATGAAGAGGATATCAGGTTCGAATCTTCGGCGCGCACCAATGAGTTTTCGGAGTTTTGTGCGTATTGAATCGTAAATTATCTTGCATGTGGCTCGGAGAGCACGCTAAGCCGTCGATCACGGCTATAGTGTATATGATATTGTTAATGCTACAAAAAATTTACTTTTCTTAGCATCTTTTAAAAACTTGAAGACAATAACTGAGACTTCTGGTTATAGGTAGGAAAATGTTATACTACTATTTAAAATTTAAATAATAATAAAATTTATGGCGTCGGGACGTAACGACCCCACTGGGGGAGTTACTCTGACGAGTAGATACTCGTCATAGTATCTCCCCCAGCGCAAGCAGTCAACCGAAAGAGAGAGGCTAGAGGAAAGGCGCAAGATGGTTCTGCTATCCTCCGACGACATGCCGAAATATCGGCACCTCAACAGACAGATCTCTAAGTCTCTGACTCGCGATCTCCGCCAATACAACACAAAATGTCTTCGTGAGGCGATCGAGCAGAATAAGGGATCCAAAGTGTTCCAGAGGGATCTGTCTGTTGGGCAGAGTCAGCTGACAAAGCTGAAGACCTGAGCTCTTGGAGGAGATCGGAAGGTTCTACGGACAGCTATACACGACAACGCAACAACCCGCAAGTACTCCAGCGTCAGACCCTAGAGCTGGATTGACCCGACACTATACCGAAGATATCCTGGACGTCAGCGTCCACGAGATTGGTGTGGCTCTCAAACAGCTCAAAAACAACAAGGCGCCGGGTGATGATGGAATTACGAGCGAGCTTCTGAAGGCCGGCGGTACACACGCTAGAGAAGCCCTTCGGAAGCTATTTAATTCCGTCATTCTCGAGGGTAAAACGTCACAGGCGTGGCATAGAGGTGTGGTGGTGCTTTTCTGTAAGAAAGGGGATAAAACTCTCTTAAAGAACTACAGACCCATCACACTTCTGAGCCACGTCTACAAGCTGTTTTCGAGGGTCATCACGAATCGTCTTGAGAGCAAGCTAGACGACTTCCAGCCTCCCGAACAAGCCGGTTTCCGTAAAGGCTATAGTACCATAGACCACATACATACGCTGCGGCAGGTTATATTGAAGTCCGAGGAGTATAACCAGCCTCTATGCTTGGCGTTTGTGGACAATGAGAAAGCCTTCGATTCGATCGAAACCTGGGCGGTGCTACAATCTCTCCAACGGTGCCGGATTGACTACCGATATATCAAAGTGCTGAAGTGTTTGTATGAAAAGGCCACTATGTCAGTCCACCTCCAGGACCAGAGTTCGAAACCTATTCAACTCCAGCGAGGCGTTATATCCCCGAAACGGTTTACCACTGCGCTGGAGGATGTTTTCAAGCTTTTGGACTGGAATGGATTCGGCATCAACATCAACGGCGAGTACATCACTCACCTTCGATTCGCAGACGATATCGTACCCATGGCTGACACCATCGAAGACCTAGGCACAATGCTCGATGGCCTCTGTAGAGTCTCCCAACAAGTAGGTCTTAAGATGAACATGGACAAGACGAAAATTATGTCGAACGTCCATGTTGTACCTGCTCCTATTCAGGTTGGAAACTCTACGCTCGAAGTTGTCGACAAGTATATCTACCTGGGACAAGTAGTCCAATTAGGTAGGTCCAACTTCGAGAAGGAGGTCATTCGTCGAATCCAACTCGGTTGGGCAGCGTTCGGGAAGCTAAGACATATCTTCTCGTCCGATATCCCGCAGTGTCTCAAGACGAAAGTCTTTGACCAGTGTGTGTTGCCAGTGATGACTTACGAATCAGAGTTGTGGTCGCTCACTATGGGCCTTATCAGAAGGCTCAAGGTCAGTCAGAGGGCGATGAAGAGAGCTATGCTTGGAGTTTCCCTGCGAGATCGAATCAGAAATGAGGAGATCCGCAGTAGAATCAATGTCACCGACATAGCTCTCCGGATAGCCAAGCTGAAGTGGCAGTGGGCAGGGCACATAGCTCGAAGAACCGATGGCCGTTGGGACAGAAAGGTTCTGGAGTGGCGGCCACGTACCGGACGACGCAGCAGAGGTAGGCCCCCCGCAAGGTGGACCGACGATCTCGTCAAGATCGCGGGAGGCGGTTGGATGCGGGCGGCTCAAGAACGGTCTGTGTGGAGAACTTTGGGAGAGGCCTATGTCCAGCAGTGGACGTCGTTTGGCTGATATGATGATGACTATTTAAAATAAGTACCTACCACCCATTCATTGAAATAATAGTGGGCCTTTTTGGCAAAAGACGAAAGAGATATATTCAAAAAAGAAAATATAGAATCCGATGCATACAGTGCTTGACTACCTATGATAACATTACAATAACAAATTTGAATTGGCTGCAAAGCTCCTTATCTAATTAGTCTTGCAAATCCGCAGTCGTATTTGTTGTATAACGCAATACAAAGGGAATCCTTAAAATATTTATTTTAAAATTCATTAGCGCTGTCTTTGTTTTATCGAAATTCGGTACTTAAAGTTACGATCGGTTGCTATTTGCTTTCTAACTCGAAGTATTCTGGCACCTAATTGTTTTTTCACTAAAGCTGACTAGTTAGTCTTGTGACTTGTGACATAATCGTATCTAATTTGGCCCATAAATTCGGATAGGTACAAAGTTATTCGGATTAGT
The DNA here is from genome assembly GCA_944739405.2 of Euclidia mi. Classification (NCBI taxonomy): domain Eukaryota; kingdom Metazoa; phylum Arthropoda; class Insecta; order Lepidoptera; family Erebidae; genus Euclidia; species Euclidia mi. Next base: position 25,118,378 of record OX123187.2, read on the forward strand.
TGACTTTGCGGAGGTTAGTCGTGTATCAGATATGATTTGCAATTGTAAATACGACTTGGTGCTTTATCTTACACATTTAAGTGGTTTCAGAATATTATATTATGATGATAAATATGTTTTTTTACGAATGGTTCTATGCAGTGAAATAAGATAGGAATTTAATACCTATAACCATTCGATATAATAGATTTTTAGATATAATTCCATACCTACTTGTAGGACGGTGAATCGATTAAGCTTCCGCATCGACAACAGAAAAAAATTAAGATATGTATGACCAATTACCTACGTAATTAAAGAGATAAATTGGTAGCTGTCGATTAAAGAGTGTCTAAAACTAGGGTTTTTTGTACGATTGAATGTATGAAAAAACAATCATGTTTGTTTTGATTTGATCCAGGTAGACATATAGAATACTGGAACTAAGCTAGAAAACTACAAATAAGACAATTACTAATCAGGGATGGTCTGAATGAATAAATGAATCGTACAGCGGCGAAATTCTGGATTAAATTCGCTACCTTTATTCCGCGTATGAAAATATCGGTATACTTTGTTGTTTGTATGTTTGCAAAAGTCTACCTCTTCAATCTGGCTACTAAAAGTTAGTTTTATAGTACAGCAAAAACTGAGGATATTAAGCAGCTACACAGAATGCCTCCACATATCCGGAGTATGAAACAAATGTATAAAACAAAAGTGTGTCCAAATCTGGAGCACATATGTACTTATGTTATTTCGGCGACGAAATTCTTGGTTAACGTCATGCCGTGAAAATTCTTAAGAAAGATGTCACGGATTCCTACACAAAACTTTTGTGTTACGACTAAAAGTGTAAGAAGCCGAAAATGGTGTGCCTACGAAGTAATAACGGAAGGTATACATGCGTATCTAAGAGACGAAACTGTTAACTTTGCAGACTTTATGAAATTTTAAAGTTGGAGGCGTTGTCGAACTTTCTTTTGACAAGTTACCCCGATATTCGCCCAGAACGTGTGGTTCAATCGAAAGTTTTCGCCGACGACGTTTCTGTATAGAAATATTCGCAAGAATGAAGTTGGATAAATTTTGGCTTACTTTTCAACCTTATTTCCGTTCTCTACTGCCTTTGGAACATTGATTTAGTGAATAAATGTATGCCTAGGTGTACAGATGACATCACTTGGTTGAAAGTCGCCTGCGGTCTGTATAATGTTAGGGTTACATTTTAGATTATACAGTGTGTTTCATAAACCCCTGTCCGAAACCACATTTTACTGACTTGCCAGGCGTAATAGGAAAAAAATACATACATAGACTCACGCCTGTTTCCCCGAAGGGGTAGGCAGAGGCATATTAAACGCCCACGTTTCGCCAGTGTTTTGATCCCACGTAATAGGTGGCGGGCCTATTGCCGCTTAACGGGATATTTTGTTTGCCAGAGCCTCGTCCGTTGATCGGCAGGTGCACCACTTGCAGGTGAGGTTGGCTTGGGACCCTAAGTTCTTGGTGGGAACCCTATGCACCAATAAAAAAATCAAGCTCATCATAAACCATCACAATTTATTTCCTTAGAGAAAATTCCCTAAACTAGCAACACTCCACTCAGCAGCGGTATCCTTTATGATTCTATTAATTCTATTAAAATATTGTCGGCTTTTCATGTCAAAGGGCATGCTGCCTTTAATATAGCGCAATTTTACCGCCAAGCAAGCCGCTCGACACAACACAGAAACGTGGTAGAGATGTTTACGTTCGATAGCAGCTAGTACCGATTAAATAAATTTTAACATGAAATAGTACAAAACTTTCGTTTTTCAAAGGATAGTTACATAAAAAACATAATGAAATCGAACACATTAGATAAACAAGAATTAAATAATACTTTTGCGTTTTGACTATGATCTACTAATTTCGGTAGCCTAAAGGCACATAAAAACAATTAGGTACATCGTTTTTATGTGATATCAATAATTAAAAACAACATAAAATGGCCAAAAGTTATTTTGTGTTAGAAACATGCCATCTCGTACAGGGTTTACAGGGTTTTTTATAGTCTCTCGCCTGTATCTCCGAAGGGATAGGCAGAGGTGTAAATATTACACCCACATTTCGCTATGAATTTTTAGATCCCACGTAATAGGGGGCGAGCCTATTCCCGTTACCGGGCACATCACCAGACTACGGGCTGCTACTGAGTATTCGGAAAAACCCAGTAATACTTTTGCCCGACCCGTCGAACCGAACCCGGGTTAACCAACGGTTGCACTTGGATGGGTGCCCAGTACTCAGAAGGCATCTAAAACTGAATCTAAGAATTGTTAGGCCATGTCGTAGGACTTCGGGTGGTCTCAATAGTCAATACACCACCATACGTTAGCCACGCACTCACACGAAATAACAAACAACGTAAACAATACCTTCTGTTTTACCTAAAATACTAATCCAGCTGTTGCAACAAACTCATAAATAAAATGAGTATACCTACCTACCTAAAATAATGGCACGTGTAAAGACGACGTTCGGCTTTAGTCAAAGGATTAGGTAAAGACGCGAGCGCCGGCCGATGTACTCAAAGGACTTTTATGAACTTTAGGTAGATACCTAGCTATCACGATTTATGAGTTTTCAGTGTTGCCATGGGTAATCTGATATGAAATTATTTAAAATAAATAAAATTTACAAGGGCAAATTTTATCTTAAATTGCCACGAAATAATGACAAATACCTCATCATTTTACACTACTCTACAACCCCTTCAGTGATCGGACGGAGTGTGTGTACGTGTAGGAGGACTTTAAGATACAAAAAATTTAGTACGAAATACATTTTAGAGATCTACAGCTGTCAACTGAATTTTCCATGTTGATCTTTCCGTGGGCTCTTGGTCACTTAAATCTGCCAAACCGTCATGCGGGCCTTGGGATGACAGGTAGAAGGAGCTGTTATATATATTCTCTGTATTTAATAGTGCCTAGTATCCCTGACCCTTATGCATAGTCAGCACTTTTGACTGCTTACAGTATTTTAATTATAATTTAGAGTCAGTTCGCATTCATCATTCGCGCGTGACGCTTGCCTCTCTCAAATCGAGCCTAATTTCGTGAATAAACTCTTGTCCTTCATAAAAGTCTTTTTTAAAAAAGACCTTTGGCGCAATCCGTATAACAATTTGGTGGCAGCGGTGGGATACCGACGGTGAAGGTATCCATGGTACGTCTCCGTCCAGGCTCGTCAATCAAGCTGAACAGTGACCTTGCCGCGAGTGTCAAAAGTGCATATGTGAACTAATTATTATCCTATTTACAAATGGAATGAACTTTAGACATTCCCGTATAAAATCGTCAGTCGTCAGATTATCCCGGCGAATAATTACCTATACCTTGAAGTTACAATCGTCGTCGCGTTGAAACCCTGAAAACAATTTGTCGCGTTTCTGCTAGAATAACCGTATCCGATCCGCGGTTATTTTCCTGGAAAACCTGAAAAGAAGGGCGAGGGCCCTGCTGCAGTTCCTGTGTTGCCTGACGGTACAATCTTCAAAATCCGGCAGCGTCTTGTTCCTGAAAGGTTACCATGTACCTGTACGTTTTCTGCGTGTTTCTATAAGTTTTCTTTCCAAAATATTTTATAAGTAGTGGCCGGGAAAATGCAAATTTTACATAATCTATCTAACTCGTATAAACAAGTGTGTGTTTTTAGTGAAACAATAATTTCCAGACTTATAGTACATATTTTTACAACGGTTTAATTATAGTATTATAACTTTCTCATAAATATTGTGTGTCGTAGAAGATAATTCTAAAACAGCGATCAAACGGCCCGATTCATCGTGCCCTAAGTCGCTATGTCCCGATGGATTGGGTGGTGTGATCGCTGTTAGGCTGTTAGTGTCCCTAAATCGGGCGATCGAGGGTGCTCGACCGCCCTAAGTCCCTAAGTCTCGATGAATCGTGCCGTCTGATCACGGTTAGGGCCCTCAGTGCCGGCGCGGCGTTCGGCGTGAAAGGACGTGTGGAGTGAAAATGGCTACGGAACGCCAAAGAGAGATAATACTCAACGTACTGGAAGATTATAAAAAGATGATTAAATTGTCCAGAATTCATTCGGACGTAATTTCTAAAGTCCTCCAGCTCTAACACACACAAAATGTTCATGTTACACAATTTATTTGTCCAGAGTAAATACTCCTTCACCCAACATCTTCTTTTCTTTTTTTGTTTTACTACCCCCGCTGTTACTGCAAGAGCGATTCCAAGTTTTTGATACTTTGCCGCCATCTTCACTGCTCGGCGTTCGGCTGTCAAGTAAGTTAGGGTGGCGATATCGTGTAGTGTGTTCAGAACGCCCAATCTATCGAGCCCTACTCATCGGTCCGATGAATCGTGCCGTCTGATCGCTGCTTAAGAACTAGCCTGGTGGCTTATCGCTCCTGCGTTGCGCTTAGTGGCCGCCTATTACACCGAACAGTAATTTATATTTTGTCTGAGTTTTTCCTTTAATTATTATAATGTCTGTCAAGGAAGTAGAAGTGAAAAAGGAGAAAGTAAAAGTTCAGATCGGCACATTATTCAAATTTATAAAGCCTTTTGATGGCGCACGAGAAAAATTAAACTCATTTTTGACTAATTGCGACAATGCAACTAGTTTAGCTTCCGATTCACAAAAATTTGCCTTATTTAAATTTATCTTATCGCAACTTGAGGGCAAGGCTGAAATAGCTTGCTTCATCAAAGAGTTCGAATCTCGGACACAGTTGAAAACTTTCTTGCAAACCCAGTTCGGCGAAAAGAAACACTACACACATTTATTAGCAGACCTACAGGAATGGCGGCAGCTGAATAATGAACTGATTAATCAGTTCGCTTTGCGAATCGAGACTTGCCTCTCAAAACTATTGACCGAAATTACCTCTTGCAATAAAAAGAAATCCGAATTAGTTGGTCGTACAGCGGCTGTGGAAGATTTAGCCGGGCACGCATTTTTATTAAGCCTAAGGCCAGACATCTCTAATTTAGTCCGAGGTAAAAACCCATCCAATCTTGATGAAGCAATTAACCTAGCCGTTTCCGAGGAAAAAATACTGAATATATTTAATAAGAGACAAGTTCATGCCTTAGCAACACGGCGCCAAACACCCAAAACTCAATATTCTTTTAAGCCTCCTGTCCCTAACGTTAATGCCAAACCTCAAGTTCCAAAACCGTTTGACAGAAATACTCAAGCAAGCGTCCATTCTTCTAAGCCCAAGGACCACACGGGTAGCCAGTCCCAAGCAAGAGTCCAAAATGAATCCAAATACCCTAAAATACATTTATGTGAAAATAAAAATGCTACCTTAGTAGATAATGAAGTATATGAAATATCATGCATTCCTAATAAAATATGCTTACCTCATGTCCTCATCCAAACTTCGATATCCAATAAACCTCTTAAGTTCCAGGTCGATGCTGGATCTTCAGTTTGCCTTGTACAAAACTCTTTTATCCATTCATTTTCCCATGTAGAACTGATTTCTTCTGATTTCTGTTTTCTATGATGTGAAAAGAAAAAGCGATTGATTCTTTGCCAAATATAAGCTTCATATCAAAGTTTCCAAGTGTGGGCATGGTATCTTCGCGGCTATTTATACCTTTTAGTTTAATTTTTTTTAAACGTTTGTTACCCTGTATCTTTTTTTTACTGGGTTAGATTTGTTTGGCCCAATAGTAAAAGTTGCAATAAATGGCTAGGACTTACGTTTAGCATAGGTTTCAATTGTGCACAAGGGGTTTCAATTGTTTGGGTCAATTGGTTGCATTGTCTTTTGGCAGCCATTTTCGAAAAACTCCGTTTATTTAATCTTAAACTACAGCCTGACAACTGCGAGTTCTTGCGCAAAGAAGTCGGTTACCTGGGACACGTGATCACCGAGCATGGCCTAAAACCCGATCCAAAAAAAGTTAAATCCGTACAAGAATTTCCAATCCCAAAATGTCCTAAGGATATCAAATCCTTTCGAGGCCTAATATCACATTATAGACGTTTCATCCCAGAATTTTCTAAATTATCTAAACCCCTTACTTCCCTTCTTAAAAAAGATGTCCCCTATGAATGGACAAACGGACAGCAATTGGCTTTCGAAATGCTTAAAGAAAAGCTCGTTACTGCCGCTGTTCTCATCTATCCTGACTTCACAAAACCCTTTAACCTTAACTGTGATGCCTCTAATTACGCGATATCCGCTATCCTCTCCCAAAGCCTTATCGGTAAAGATCACCCAGTAGCATATGCATCCAGAATCTTAAACAAGTGCGAAAGTAACTACAGTACAACCGAAAAGGAGTTACTAGCCATAGTCTGGGCTGTAAAACCTTCAGACCGTTTTGTTTGGTCGTAAGTTTACTATTGTAACAGATCATTGGCCTTTGAAGTGGCTTTTTAACCACACCGATCGAAGCAGTAAATTACAGCGTTGGCGTCTGCAACTTCAAGAGTTTGAATACGAGATCGTATATCGAAAGGGTAAACTAAATTCAGCAGCCGATACTCTTTCTCGTTATCCCGTAAATCCAGTGTATCCTGATAATCCTACCAACTTACCTGATACTGATTTAATTGATCTTGGCCCTTAGATATAAGCCCGTTCAGTGCGGAAGTTGGTGATTTTAGTCCTTTGAATCTACCAAGACCTGAAAACTTACCTGACCCTCTTCCTCCTCTAAATTCTTTACCCGATGTCACAGTTCAAAATCCTGAAACACAGAACGAATCTCAACCTTCAACTAGTAGCCAAGTCTCGAAAGTACAATACCCAAATCCTGTAATAAATCCTACTACGCCAAACCTACCTGATCCTGCTGACAGTTACACTTAGTTTCTGAAAATACCTTCAGCTATGAGTTGTGATACCGTGATTGTGGAACATAATGACAATTTACTGAAAAGCCAGATCAAAATCATTATTATGGAGAGTTCTCTCTGAATTTATGAATGAGGCAGAATCATTCATAAATTCAGAGAGAACTCTTCTTTCATATAAGTCACTCTCACATACTGTCAAAAACTTTTACTTTTATTTATTAAAGTACATCACTTCGACACCTGTTCGTATAGCGATATCTTTGAATCTCTAAAAAATCTTCGAAATTATTTAATTTCATTAACTGAATCTATTGACAAAATAAGTATTACAGATTTTAATAACCCATTTGACAAACACACTTATATCAAAATTTATAACATACTTAGACATTTATTTCATAATACAGGTATCCAAATCCATATCTATCGTAATAAAATATACCCACTCCTTCCGAAATCCCAAAAATCTTACGAAAACCATGATACGTATTTTTATACGATATAGAGTATACGATACGATTGCTGGACATCTTGGTTCCAACAGAATGTTTAACAAAATACACGAACAATATTATTGGAAGAATATGCGTAGCAAAATCGAAAATTATGTCAAAAACTGCACTTCTTGCCAAACAAACAAGGCGCTTAGGAAAATTATTAAAGCTCCAATGCAAATAACAACAACTTCTGTTGCTTTTGAACGTCTGTCCCTTGATACAGTCGGTCTCCTCTCTGAATCTGGCACAGCTAAAATTAAATACATCCTTACACTCCAGGACGATCTAACCAAATACTCCGTAGGATATACCATTCGCAGTACTACTGCTGAAGAAACCTGTGACTGCTTAATCCATTTCATTTCCTTATTTGGTATCCCTAAGGCCATTCTTACCGATCAAGGCACAAACTTTGCAGCTGAAATGTTTAAAGAAACATGTAAGTTTTTAAAAATAAAACAGCTTTGGTCCTCCCTTTACCACCCTCAAACGCAAATCCAAAACACAAGACAACTAGCCAAAATATGTATACACAGCCATGTTAGCATCTTCGGTCATAAGCCCGTTCTGCCTAACTCAATCTATGAATCTACATCAAGTGCTACTTACCCCGAATACATTAGAATGTTACAACACCGCCTTAAAGTCACGCGAGACAAAGCTTTAGAACATATAAATAAATCAAAGGAGTCCTCCAAAGGTCACTACGACACCCATACTCGCCATAAGCTATAATGCAGGCGATTATGTTTATCTAAAAAACCATCTTCGTATGCGTAAAGCTCTGTCCCCGATTTGGAAGGGCCCCTACAAAATAATTAAAATCAATGGTAGAAACACCTTAACACTGCTAATAAATAGACGGCATGTAATTCACCACTTCGATGAAGTAAAATTAGCCTGTCGTGTCGTCACGATTCTTAGTTTAAGTTAAACTTATATACTTAAAACAAATTATTAATATTCGTTACAGTTCCCTGTCTTCTGCAAAGGAGACGTTCATCGAAAACACGATGAATACATCTGGCATTTAATTTGATCCTGTCGGTTCACTTAAAATAGTAGATGGACATCTCAGTGTATTAATTCCTATGGACATTTCATATACACAACCACAAATCAAACACCTGAACGGTGTGATAGGCAGCTCTAAGTTTTTATGCTAGCAAAGTACTTTGTACTCCAATGTCCAATGTGTAAACATACACAAGCCGTTATCAATCAGATACAATGACATTATTCTAACTTTGATTCAATATCACATTTAATTGAATCTATAAACAAAAGATCGGCTTGGATTAGTGGAATTGGTACAACATATAAACATGTGTTTGAAACTATGGATGAAAATGACGCTATCCAATACAGTAATGCTATTCAACTCATGGAAAAGAAACAAATTACGTTGTCTAAATTAGTTAAACAAAATATTCTTTATTTTATTTATTTGGTTAACCAACAATTGATTACACTGATGTATTAACTTATTACAAACAATAGACAACATTTCCTAGTGTAACAATTAATATAGGTTAACACCACATACACAAGTTACTGAGGAAAATTTTCTTTACTAACAAAATAAAAATATAAAAGCGAGCTTACTAAAAAGTGATACTTCGATGTTGCCAAAATGTTATGAAATAAATATATTTACAATAAATAACATTAAAGTGATTGAATTAATCAAAACATTAAAATGAAAATAAAAAATCACAATTAAAATAGATCATTAAAATTAAAATACAACAGTAAATTAAAATAAAAAATTAAAATTAACATTAAAATAAAACATTCAAATTAAAACATAAAAATAAATATTTTTTTTTGGTTGGTTACAGCTTTGTGTATGTTTAATTATGCTCTTCGAGACTTTGCCTATGCTGTCAAAATGAACATCCACAAGGTCACTGCAACCATTTACAATCCTGCACATTCTAACCACAGGCGAGTTTACTCCAAGTTCCGTCCTTCTAAGGGGTGGGCACAATGGAGTCATGCTATATCTAGGATACCTGGCTGGTGCACGAAATCTGAAAAGACTTAGAAGAGCCGAGCAGTCAATTTTGTAATTTAAAAGTTTGTATGCTGCCGCGGACTTTTGTTTAGAACTTTTTAAGATAAACAATATCACAGTACATTATCTTCAAGTAACTTAAATGGTTTAGGCAACGCACGCGAAGATAGCTTTCTGAGCTCAGGATTTTTGCCGACTTAGTTGATACTTTTCCTTATATTATGGCAACATTATACAAAATCTTTATAAATTTGTAGCCTGTGTGACTTTGATGTATATACTGCATTACTGTAAAGTTTCATCTAAATCCGTTCAGTAGTTTTTGCGTGAAAGAGTAACAAACATCCATCCATCCATCCATCTATACATACATCTTCACAAACTTTCACATTTATAATATTAGTAGGATAGGATTGACCGCTCGTCCTAGCTGCGAGACAATCGTATATCATCATCATCATCAGCCTTTAACAGTCCACTGCTGGACTAGGCCTCTCCTTTGAAAGGAGGATTTGGACTACCATACCACGCTGGCCAAACGGGTTGGTATAGGGTTTGTATCAAGTTTTCCTTCTCTTACAGTGCTGTTCTCTGCATATTATACTCTCTCTGTCGGCTTTTACGACACCCATGGGATGATATGGGGTGGTGACGTTCCGTATTCTTAATCCGTCACCACAGGGAAAATCGTATATACATTTTCATTTTTGTTTTCAGGAATGCATTGAAGTTCCAAATTCTTTGCACGGCATTGTTGCTCTACATTATTGACTCGCACTAAGAGGTCCTCAATAGTACTTTTAAGCACCCCGTTTTCAATTTGCATTTTCTGTACAAGTTCACTAGCTGCTCGTTGTTGCTTTTCAAACTCCTCGAATTTGTTGTTGATAAATGACATCGATTCCACAATATCTATTACTTCATTTTTTAACGGTTCTAAATGGTTGTTAATTGTATTAACCATATTTTTATTAAATTGTGTCAACACCTTATCGGATTCTTTCCTTATTATCTCTCTGATAATTAAGCGGATCTCGTCCTCATTGTAAAAAGCTGGATGAGGTGATGGGACTTCGATAGCGGCCTTTTTGCTGCCCCTCTTCATTGTTACATTGCGAACAGGCGTCGAGTCCTTTTTAGGTGGTTTAGGCCCAGAAATAAAGCAAGTTGGACATTTTCAGGGTCTATCAGATTTATTAGGTGATGTCTTAAGACATAGGCAGGCGTAGCGATAAGATCTTCCACAGATATCACACTTTATATATTTCTCATCGGTGTCATTGTCGTTAGTGCAACACCCCCATTTTTGAGTGTTGCAGGCCATGTTGAGATTGATAATTTACAGACAAAAAGGAATTTAAAAAAAAAGTGAAAACAATGTTCAAAAAGATGCCTAATGAATGTTCAAAATGGATCGGCGTCACCAGGACGCGATCCCGGAGCACTTCACTTGCGAACGTATTTATTAAACCGCAAGAACTAATCACTTGTTCATAGTGTCCTCAAATTTGTAACCTCTAGTTATTTGGCATTATTCTGTTACCGTGACTAGGTATATTCGATTTACTCTTTTGTTCGCACTAATGAGTTCAAAGTCCACTTTATATCAAAAAGTTTTGAATGTTAACGTCAGTTTCTGTTTTTATTTACGTAATTTACAACGTTTTGAATAATATTTCACAATTTTTTCTTCACAGATATATTACACTTCGACTAAGGTTTCGTTTAGTATCCCATTTATTCTCACAGAATCACTTTTTACACGGATTTTGAATTAAAAACAAAGGAACAATCGATAGCATATCCATACTCAGTGACGTCAAATGACACATTTCTTGTCACAAATACGACTCTCTCACATTTGAGAGACACATTAAATAAAAAAAATAAGTTTACAAACTATAACCCGACTTCGTAAAAAAGGGGTATTAAAAGGACGAAACAAGAAATAACTCATTCAGATATAAATCCAGAAAAGTATAAGTACAGGAATGCTCATGCTAGAGCCGTGGTCGCACCTATTGCATAGTGTAGTGTATGTAGGTAGGTATACAAAATATAATGTGAACCATCTGTTGTGTGACACTGACAGTCGGAATAAACGAAGCGTACAATCAAGACGTGTTTCCTTTCTTACCCCCCACACTACAGCTCAGTGGCGACGAGAAAACCGACAATTAATATTAAAAGCGTGCGTGATCGTTGTGCAATATGAAGATTGGGAAAATATCTGAATTTGATGTAAACAAGGACGATTGGAGGCTATACATCGAACGGTTAGAACAATATTTTCTAGTAAATGAAGTGAAAGGTGATTTATATGTGCCAACATTGATTACACTTATGGGGGCAGAAAGTTATGAACTATTAGTAAATCTGTGCACACCGGAGAAACCGAAAAATAAGACAGTTGTGCAAGTTGTTGAGATAATGGAAAAACATCTGCAGCCCAAGCCGAGTGAGCTCGCGGAGAGGTATAAGTTCAGGAAACGGGTACAGCAAAGTGGCGAAACTATTGCGGAATACATCTCCGTACTGAATAAAATGTCCAAGTCATGCGAATTTGGCAGCTGGCTACAAGAAAGTTACCGGAACCAATTGGTGTGCGGTATTTGCAGTGAGACGATTCGCCAACGGTTATTCGCTGAACCCAAGTTAGACTTTGCAAGGGCCTATAGTTTGGCGATTAGCTTGGAATCGGCAGAAAAATGCGGCGAGCATAGTACAAGGTCCCGAAAGGTCAAGCGGTGATACGTCAACGGTCGATTGTCAGGCGATAGAGGGGACAAAATCGCGACCGAGGGGCGCGGCGAGTGCGGCAGGCCGGAAGGAAGGATCGCAACAAGGCGGCAACGGAACGGCGCGGGAGGCCGAACTGCGGAGCGTGTGCGATAACCGCCACTACCACCAGCGCACGCGCGGCGGCGCAACAATGCCGGTGCGCGCGCCGAGGGCGGCGGCGCCGGCTACTCAGCAACAATGCCGAGCCTGCGGTGGCTCGCATGCAGCGTCTACGTGTAGATTTGCACGTTATGTATGCCGCGTCTGCAATACGGCAGGGCATCTGCGACGGGTGTGCCCGAACTTATCAGGCCAACACTGGGTGGCTACAACGGCGGATAGCGCAGTAGGAAGTGAGAGTGATGTCAGTGAGGAGGTAATAAACATTCAATTTAATCTTTTAAACTTCAGCCAGTGCAAACCATTTATGATTACTTTATTAGTACAGAATAAAGAATTAAATATGGAATGTGATACCGGCGGCGCGATATCGTGCATTAGTTATGAAATGTATCAGAACTTATTTAGTATTTTGGCAATAAAGAAATGTAATATTGTTTTACGATATTATACGGGCGAGTCAGTACATCTCGTCGGTGTTATAACGCCACAAGTTCTATATCAAAATAAAGTTAGAAACTTAGATTTATATGTAATTAATAACGGAAAAACGGCTTTGCTCGGTAGACAATGGATAATGGAATTAGGTATTCAGTTACCCATTGTTAAATCAGCCTGTTTTAATAAATTATCAGCCGATGAATTCAATTTAGATGCATTCAGTTCCAGATATTGTAACGTGTTTGCGGAGGGGCTGGGCCGATTCACCGGCCCGCCGGTCAGCATTTACGTGCGGGAGGGGGCGCGGCCGGTGTACATGCGCGCGCGCCCGCTTGCGTACGCGCTGCGCGAGCCGGTGGAGCGGGCCCTGCAGCAGCACGTGCAGGACGGCATTCTCACCCCCGTCGAGCACTCCGACTGGGCTACGCCGATTGTACCAGTGCTTAGAAAAGACGGTAACATTAGAATTTGCGCAGATTATAAATTGACTTTAAATAAAGTTTTGGAGGTTGACCGTTATCCACTTCCACGAGTGGAGGACTTATTAGTTCGCTTGCACGGAGGCAAAAGATTTAGCAAAATTGATTTATCCCAGGCATATGCACAATTTTTATTAGATGATTCAAAAAAGTATACGGTTATTAATACTCATAAGGGCTTATTCATGTATAATCGCTTGGTGTACGGACTATCGTCGAGCCCGGGAATATTTCAGCGTCGTCTCGAAGAATTGTTTACTGATTTACCACGCGAAGGGGTTTTCTTGGATGACATCATCATAACAGGGTCATCAGATTCTGACCATTTACAGAATTTACACGAAGTCTTTCAACGTTTGGAAAGATATGGGTTAAAAGTTAAAAAGGAAAAGTGCGACTTTTTTGCAAAGTCCATTACTTATTTAGGGTAGGTATGTGATTAGTGAGGATGGAGTCCATACTTGTCCCAATAAAGTCAAAGCTATTTTAGATATACCCGTACCAGTGAACGTATCAGAATTGCGCTCGTTTATAGGCATGATTATGTACTACTCAAAGTTCATAAAAAATTTAAGTACAATTTACTTTTATATAATTTATTAAAGACTGGTACAAAATACGTTTGGAGTAGTCAATGTCACAGCGCATTCCAAAAAGTAAAGAAGTTGCTGGCAAGTAGCGAAGTCCTGATGTATTACTCGGCCGAATTGCCACTCGTGTTGACAGCGGACGCCAGCAGCGTGGGCGTGGCGGCAGTGCTGTCGCAAGAGACGGCGGTCGGCGAGCGGCCCGTGGCATATGCCTCGCGCTCACTCACCGTGGCTGAACGTAACTACTCGCAAATTGATAGGGAGGCGTTAGCTATTATTTACGGAATACGTAAATATCATCTATACTTGTACGGGAGAAAGTTTAAATTAAGAACGGATCATAAACCCCTAACACACATATTTGGTGACAAGGTTGGCATACCAGTTATGTCAACCTCTCGATTGCAACGTTGGGCCGTTCTGTTATCCGGGTACAATTACGATATTGAAAACGTTTCTTCCAAGAAGAATTGCGCTGACGCCCTGTCGCGTTTGCCGTCCACAGGTTCTAAGGAGAGTGCGGCTCAAGAAACAACATACGTAAATTTTGTTGAAAACTTTCTACCGATAACCAACTGTGACGTCAGTAAGGCTACCTCTAGGGATGTTCTACTTAGTAAAATTAAAGTTTACATAGAATCGGGCTGGCCACATTATTGTAACGATGATGAGCTTAAACCATTTTTCACTAGGCAAAATGAATTATATATAGAGGGTGGTTGTATCATGTGGGGATATCGAATGATTATGCCCGAATCATTGAGGCGAATAATACTAAAACAATTGCACTGTAGCCATCTAGGTATAGTTAAGACGAAGAGCTGGGCTAGGAGTTATGTGTGGTGGCCGCGTATCGATGATGATGTGGAGGCCATGTGTCGTAGCTGCGAAAAGTGTGCGCGGGAAGCGGACGCGCCGGCTCGTTCAGCACCTCAACATTGGCCGTATTTACCTCAGCCGTGGACACGCTTACACATAGCTTTTCTGGGACCTTTCAAGGGTAAAACCTTTTTAACATTAGTGGACTCGACATCGAAATGGCTTGAAGCTTTTGAGACGCCACACACCAATGTGTCAGCTATTATAAAAATTCTTCGAGCTACTTTCGCTCGATTCGGCCTGCCCGCCGATTTGGTTTCGGACCAAGGTCCCCCATTCACCAGTAGGGAATTTACTGAGTTTTTAAAACATAATGGAACTAAGCAAAGTTTCTCACCTGTTTACCATCCTTCTTCCAATGGCGCTGCAGAAAACGCTGTTAAATTATGTAAGCGGGCTATTAAAAAAACGTGTCGGGATAGGGTAGACATGGACGTCGCATTGCAAACTTTCCTTTTAACCTACAGGAATACTATACATAGCACTACAGGGGAAACTCCTGCAATGATATTACAAAAACTTAGGTTACGTTCACGTTTGGATTTATTAAGGAACGACCAAGCTATACGGGATAAAGTACACATTGCGCAGGCTCGGAACGCCGGTGGCGTGAGGCGCGACTTCGAGCAAGGTGATATAGCTTGGACAAGGGGTTATGGTCAGCAAGACAAATGGATTAAAGGTCAGGTTCATAACAGGGAAGGTTCTCGAAGGTATATCGTGGAAGGTGATAACGGTCAATTTATAAAACGTCATGTAGATCAAATACGTCGTCGTAACTCGCGTTTCTCTGATGTTGCTTGTCCTGATACTGAGTCCGGTGACTCAGCGGCGGATAGAGGTGAGAATGTCGCTCCGCCGCGCAGGGAGGAGGTGGTGGATGAGAGTAGTAATGACTTACGCCTACAGACAGAAAATGTGATCGAGCCCTTAGTGCGGGGCATTACCTCAGATAATAAGTCTGCACTCTGTTCGCCATCTCCAAAGTTGCCCGAGTTAACGCCAAAAAGAGTGCGCAAACCAGTAGTTAAATATGGTTTCGAGTTTGATTAAGATTGAATTGATTGTTGTATATTTAATTTAGAGGTACATTTATTGTAGGTAATAATTTTAAGGTTATGTCATAAATATTAAAGCTAATTAATTATTATTACATTATAAACAGATAAAGATAAGCATAAATTTAAGGGTGGAGATGTAGTGTATGTAGGTAGGTATACAAAATATAATGTGAACCATCTGTTGTGTGACACTGACAGTCAGAATAAACGAAGAGTACAATCAAGACGTGTTTCCTTTCTTACCCCCCACACTACAGCTCACATAGCTGACGTGCGCGCCAGGAACACATAGCTGACGTGCGCACCAGGAACACTTACCTGCATTTAACAAACGCTGCATGAAAAAGGTGCGACCACGGCTCTAGCTTGGGCATTTCTGTACTTATACTTTTCTGGATTTATATCTGAATGAACTATCTCTTGTTTCGTCCTTTTTATACCCCTTTTTTTACGTAGTAGGGTTATAGTTTTTAAACTTATTTTTTTATTTAATCCTTTTCCGTATCCCGATGGGGTATGTAAACTAACCGTGCAATATTTACATTGTCACATTTTAAGAAAGAAAGAAAAATAGGTATCTTACTCAAAGCGTCTCAATTGTATGTACAACCACATTTTAAACTTATATTTTCACTCAAGCAGTATAAAATATGTATATATTTGTAATGTGCTCACCAATACTTTTTATGAATACCAAGCACGTAATGATTATCTGTTTTTTTTTTCGAGGTTGGAATCTGAGGATTTTATTCCGTAATAGAAAATTTAGATAAAATTTATATAGCCTATGTCAACCACGCTGTTATTACAAATCTCTTGAAACCTCGTTTATTAAAATCGGTTTAGTAGTTTAGACACTACGGTGGAACATACAAACAAACATATGTACATACTTACATACATAGACTGCCAAAAACATTACCCTTTCTTTTGGCTTCGCCGTAGTGGGGTAAAAAGCGTAAACGAACAGCAACTGAATAGCGCCATTGACACTCTAGCCAGTTCACAACATTTAACTGTATTTTCTGATAAGTTACTTATAAGGTCAAAAATAAACGAAATTGTTAGCATATTATCACATTAGTTTATTAACGTTATCATTTAAATTAGAAGATATAATATTAACAGTATAATGTTTAGCAAAGCAAACATTCTGTACTCTTCAGTAATCACCCCTAAACAATTATTTACAGAACGTGTTGAAAACTATAGATTTTTCCCCGACTATCACCAATTCCCTTTAAGCTTGTCTTTAGATAATATTAACACGTTAATGAATGTATCCGAAATTGCTACCTATTACACTGATAACAAAATAATTATTGGTTTAAAGGTACCCCTTGTCAGTTCAAAAATTTATAATTTATATAATAACATTCCTTACCCCGTCACTCTGTCTGATAACATAATATATACCACTATAATGCCATCTACTATGTATATAGCCATAACTAGAGATAGGTCATACTATAATACCTACCTAGGTGTTAGTGCGTCGAAAACAAAAATACGTGGTACATATTCTGAAAGACAATTTAAAATTAACCGTTACATGTATTTATATAAAAAATGCTACTGGAAGAGGCTTTGGTTATTATGAGATGACGTCGTTAATAACACAGTTAATATCAATAAGTTGTCTTACGTGCCACTATTTTGACTTAAAATTGAAAGAACAGTTTTATTCACAATACAAATTCTGCCTATTAACAGCGCGCCCGCATTTTGAGAAGATATTAAACAATTAGCTTCTTATGCTGAGCTCACTGGCTAGGCAGAATTTAAAGCATAATTAAATGAAACTTAAGCTTCATTTAATTATGCTATAGAAAGCCTTACTAACATAATAATAATAATAATAATAATAAAATCTGTGGCAACCACAGCTGTCAACATCGTGTCTAAAATTTTGTTGTTTATATTTTTGAATTTATATAATTTATCAAAGTTAATACAAATATTATAAATCAATCTGAATTACAAGAAGATCAAAGAAATACGTATCTAAATAAAATATGTCTGTATACATCACAAGCAAAACATTTAGAAAAATAAATACGATGACGTTAAAACTATCAAAAGAAATACCAAGATATACAAATAAATAACGAAAAATGTTGACCAGAAATGCCACGATACGACTTCGAGCACAAACAACAACCCCGGGCTCGTCGCTAAGCTCCGCCTCGCAGCCGGCGAGGCCTCCGCCAACATCGCCAGCGGCTGCAGTTGCGTCGAGCTCAAGCGACGAGTACTTCTCGCCGCCGTCGTCGCCGTCACCTGTGCGTCGGAGAGGCAGAGGCCGGCCGCCAGCCTGCCTGGGACCACGAGACCCACCGATCTCAAACAGGGTCCTCGCTGCTGGTGGTAATGTGCAGCGCATGCGATGGACGGAATCCATCAACGAAAACGTCATGCGCGCATATTTTGGGGCTACAGAGGGGGGGACTAAACTCACTGCGTATCGCAGTCGCATGCTCCTTCTGTTTCAGGCTTTGGAACCAGGTATCAACGTTACGGCTCAACGATTGTCGGATCAGGTGCGAGTTATCCAGCGCAGTAACAGGCTGGATAACGTCGTACTTGATAGGCTACGCTCAGAATACTTACCTACGAGCCAGGCCGTTCACGTCCAACCCGCTAGTGTTCCCGTAAACACAGATACACCGCGGACGGGTAATAATGCCATTGTGGAGGTGGATGATATGGTTTGTAACGTAAGTATTCAGTACAATGAAGAGGTTATGGATGCTTTGAAATGTGCGATTGAGCAATATCGGTACATGTCACCAATAATTAGGCCCCGCCTGCCCCGGTTGCCTATGCATAGACGAAATATGGCGCTGGTAGGAGCCCTTGATTCGCTATTAAGTAGTTTTCTAGAAAATAGTGAAAATCTTGGTGATACGCACTCAATTCTGTACTGCGCCGCCGTAGCGGCATGTCGTATGGCAGGTGTCAAGTTCCAAGAACATGACACTGTCATGCGACAAAGATCTGCTGTCCCGGCGTGGCAGTGCAGAATTGAACGGCGTATTGCTGAGACAAGGGCACTTATCGGTAAGCTATTCTGCTTTAGGTCTGGGAATACACGTCCCAGGGTCATGCGCTTTATGCGCCGAGCCTTCTTGGGGACTGGCATCAGTCCTCTTGAATATACATCGCGGATCACAGAGCGCATTGACTTCCTAAAGCAGAAAGTCTATGCATGGGCAAATCGGATACGCAGATATAAAAAACGCGTGGACCAGTATATGTTGAATCGTACATTTCAAAGGGACCAAAAGTGGGTTTATAGAAACTGGGACCGACCAGATCAAGATGTGGCTAATGGGCAGTTGCCGGATATAGATGCCACAAACAGATTTTGGCGTAGCATATGGTCGGCGCCTATTGGCCACACTGAGGGTGGTTGGATTCGGGATGTTGAACGGGCATGTGAACATATTCCAGAGATGGATAACGTAGTCATTTCAGGCGAAGATGTCACTAGTGCAGTCCGGTCGTTATCCAATTGGAAATCTCCAGGACCGGATGGACTGCACAATTACTGGCTGAAATGGCTACGTAGTTCACATGACCGTTTAGCAACCCAATTTCAATCAGCCATAGAATCTGGATCGATCCCAGATTTCATGACAACTGGAGTAACCCACTTGCTCCATAAGACCGGTAGTACCACAGAGCCCGGTAATTATAGGCCGATTACATGTTTGCCATCGGTCTATAAACTTCTTACGTCTATTCTGAGGGCTAAAATATTAAAACACATAGACTTAAATTCAAATATGTCACACACCCAGAATGGATGTAAGAAGGAGGCTCGTGGTACTAAGGAGCTTCTCCTTATTGATATGGCCATTAGCCAACAAGTTCGTCGTAACCGAAAGGATCTGGCGGCATGTTGGATAGACTACAAGAAAGCGTATGATTCTGTGCCACATACATGGCTTTTGAGGGTGTTGGAGTTGTATAAAATAAATACAACTCTACGCACCTTCCTAAGGTCATGTATGGGGCAATGGAAAACGGTTCTTGGCTATCCAGGATGCCGAAGGATCCAGGGTAATGGCGACCTTGTTAAAATTGAGCGGGGTATCTTCCAGGGGGACAGTCTGAGTCCGTTGTGGTTTTGCTTAGCGCTGAATCCTCTTAGTACATTACTAAAGGGTTCAGGGTTAGGTTATAGGCTACGCAGGGGCGGTCAGGTCATAGCCCACTTGTTGTTCATGGATGACTTAAAGTTGTTTGCTCACACCAATTCACAGCTGATAGATTTACTAAAAATTACTGAAAGTTTTAGTAATTCTATCAAAATGGAATTTGGTGTGGATAAATGTGCAGTGATACATGTAAAACAAGGAAGGATGGTGGAATCTGAAGGGATTCAACTCTCAGATTCCATTAACCTAAGATCACTTCTGCGAACCAATACCTATAAATACTTGGGTATGTCACAGGCCTTATGCATTAACGAGACAGACATGAAGCAATCGTTGCAAGAACGTTTCTTTGGCCGCCTGACAAAAGTGCTGAAAAGTCTTCTGTCGGGTGGCAATAAGGTTTGAGCTTGCAACGGTTGGGTCATGCTGGTTCTGATGTACTCCTTTGGCATACTCAAGTGGACTCAGCCTGAGTTAGACGCCCTGGACAGAAAGGCGCGTACAATGCTGACAGCTTACCGGATGCATCATCCACGCTCATCCGTAATGAGGTTGTATATTCCGCGGAAGTGTGGAGGTCGTGGCTTTTTAAATGTCAAATCTCTACACAACCGCGAAGTATACAACCTCAGAGAATATTTTCTCAACGCGAACGTGGATATGCATCGGGACGTTGTTGCAGTGGACGCCGGATTAACCCCGCTCAGTTTATCGAAGGACAACTGGCACAGACCTGTAGTGCTTAGCACTGACGATCGCAAGCTTGTTTGGCAGAGCAAGGAGCTTCATGGCAGGTTCTACCGGGCTCTACATGGGCCGGAAGTAGACTTTTTAGCCTCGGTGAACTGGCTACGTTTCGGTGACCTCTTTGGGGAAACCGAAGGGTTTGTCTGTGCAATTGCTGACGAAGTGATCAAGACGAATAACTACCGGAAATATATCCTGAGGGATGGCACTACTGATATTTGCCGTGCGTGTCACCAGCCTGGTGAATCCCTCAGGCATATAATTTCCGGTTGTTCTCGTCTTGCTAACAGTGAGTACTTGCACAGGCATAACGAAGTAGCCAGGGTCATTCACCAGCAACTTGATCTGAAATACAGGCTTGTAGATCGTGAGGTGCCGTACTACAGGTATGTGGCGGAGCCTGTCCTGGATAATGGTCATATCACGTTGTACTGGGATCGATCTATCATCACAGACAGGACTGTTGTTGCCAACAAACCTGATATTGTGCTGATAGATCGATCAGAGCGCCGCGCAATAATTGTTGATGTTGCCATCCCTCATGATGGCAATCTCGTGAAGGCTGAGAAGGACAAGCAGATAAAATATCTGGACTTGGCTCACGAGATTGTTGACATGTGGGATGTTGATTCAGCAATTATTGTGCCGATAATCGTTACAGTAAACGGCTTAATTCCCAAGAGCCTCGCCCAACATCTTAGGAGGCTCGCGTTGGAACCTTGGGTCAGGAGCCTGATACAGAAGGCAGTACTGCTGGACACGGCACGCATAGTGAGGAGGTTTCTTTCTCTCGAGCCCTAACCACCAGTAGCTTGGAGCCTGTTCCCGATACTGGTGGGTTTCCATAGGATATTGTTATATTTTTAAATGTATTTTTTTATATATCATATATTTAAAAATATGTAAATATTTTATGAGAGAAATAAGAAATAAAGGAAAATAATAATTATTTATTTATTTCAGGTAACTAGACCCATAAAAGTTAACAAATTTCACACATCATACAATTTAAAAATAATACAATAAAATTCCAATAATATTACATGTCAATAATGAATAAATATCATCATCATCATCATCAGCCTTTATCAGTCCACTGCTGGACTAGGCCTCTCCTTTGAAAGGAGGAATTGGCCTAGTATACCACGCTGGCCAAACGGGTTGGTATAGGGTTTGTATCAAGTTTTCCTTCTCTTACAGTGCTGTTTTCTGCATAATATGCTCCCTCTGTCGGCTCTTACGACACCCATGGGATGATATGGGGTGGTGACAATCCGTATTCTTAATCCGTCACCACACGGATATGAATAAATATAAAATTATTAAAATCTGTTAAAATTAAATTTATAATAAATGTCAAAAATTAAAAATACAATTCAATAAAATTAATGTTTATGTCCGAAAGATAATAATAATAATACAAAATGTTATCAAAATTAAATATACAATTACAACCCCTACTATATACCTAAAAGATACTGGACAGACACTGTTATTAATATCGCCTACTAAACGGCTTTGCCTGAACATGCCTGCTGCAGCAATGCAGCATGTAGGCGCAGTCCAGCCTGTCAGCAATCATCGCCAGGACTGTGTTGGAGCTCGCCCGTACTCTGCGCACCAGAGAGATGCTCCGCTTGCGCATAGTCGCGTGAAAACAGGCAGTGCGCTCCTGAGCGAACATGCCCGAGGCGCTGCAGAACCGAGGCAGCCCCACCACAATCCTAAACGCATTATTGTAGAGAACGCGGAGGTCGGTGTAGCACTTCTTTGTGTAACGAGCCCACAGACTGCAGGCGTACAGGGATGTACAATACGCCCTAAATAGCGTGACTTTTACCTCCCTCGAACACCTAGCAAACCTGCGGGCTATCATGTTGGCGCGTACTGAGAGCGACCTCCGCTCTCTCTCAATATCCTCATTATCACTGAGGTCGGGTGTAAGTATATGTCCCAAGTATTTAAATTTATTCACCCTCTCCAGAAGTGTCCCGTTCAATCGAATAGAGGGAACATTCTGGGGACTTACTGTACCGACACTAAAAACCATGAACTGGCTTTTTGCCACGTTATATCGCAAACCATGATCACGAGCATAATCCTCACATACATTTATCAATCTCCTTAGGCCACATACCGACGCACTCAACAACACCATGTCGTCCGCGTAACTGAGATTATTAACAGACAATCCATCAATATGGCAGCCGACATGGCAGTTGCTGAACGCGACGATCAGGTCATTTACATACACATTGAAAAGCGTAGGAGATGTTACCGTAGGTCACTCAGGTAATGCCATTACAAATGAGGCAATAAATGCCTGGGGTGCGCGCAGAAGACCTCCACGTGTGCTCAGCGGCCGCTGGTCCCCTGCTTGCGGATACGTCCGGGGGGAAGAGCAGTCGCTGGGCCCGGTGCACCCTGGGTCACGGACAATAATCTCTTCGCGGGGGGTAGGGTAGAGGAGTATTATTGTCCGGAGCTAACTTCTGCAGGAGGGATCGCTCCTGCCCCGTCGATGTAGTCGATTAACGCGAGGACGCGACCACGCCCGCTTAGGTGCAGGCACATCTAAGCGGGGTTATTTTGTCTTCTCATTTATTGAGGAGCAAACCTTTCGGCGGGTCCGCTGAATCGGGTTGGCCGAACAGCGGACGGAGACATATTTCAATGCCACCGTCGGGGGGCTTGGCTTAACCGCCCGGCCCCAGAGGAAGGACACCTCTAAGATAAAAAACCACCCAATCCCAAGTTTCGGAAGCGCGGCGAGGGGATGAATGGCCGTTGGGGGTTCGGTCGTTAGCGCTTCCACCTGCTGGTACCTGCCGCCCCCAGCAGTATGTAGGCTTACCCGGGTACTTAAGCCTCTGCCCGGGGTTGACCTGTTTTGCTTTATACTCGTGGGACCAAAATGGAGAACACTTTAAATAAAACTAAAAATGACGCAGTGGGTGAAAAAGTACCTCTGGTACTAATTGAGCGAATGGGCGTGCTGTCGGATACCGACAGCGCATCCAGTCTTATGAGCGTGGCGAGCGCAGAAAAACGGTTACGCAAATGCCCGAGGGAAGGTGGAGACTCAGGGTCGGACTCGGTCCTGAGCGACACAGCGGTGCCAGCACCCAAGATCGGTGCCAAAAAAGAAAGGAGAGGTAGGCCCGCTACTACCGGCAAATATGCCGGTATCGGCCTATCCAGACGTGAGGCTGCGGCTGCAATGAAGGCCGCAGCAGTCGCCGAAAAGCTGGAGGAGGACGAGCGGCAGATTGCGGCTCTGACGAAAAGAGTGACGGAAGGGAGAGTCACTCGGCTGTCAAAGTCGTCGCCTGCCGTCTCTGATATAGAAGTCGATTCAAGATTCAAGATTCAAGATTCATTTATTCCACATTAAATAGAGTACATTAATGGTCTTATTCTATGTTAGTTTCATCTATTTTACTGTTAGAACAGCATGTGAAAATTTGTGATACAATAATAATGTCAAAAAAGAAATGGTAATAATAATAATAAGAAATATACATTAATCATTTGATGTCAACAGAATAATTACATACTTAATAATTTATTGATGAAATAAGTCATTAATTGAATAAAAAGATTTTTCTAAGAGCCATAATCTTAATCTGTTTTTGAACCTACTTACTGGCAGCTCTTTGATATTTTGTGGCAGGGCATTATACACTTTGACACACATTGCGTATGCGCTTTTTTGAAACAGCGTGGTTCTTGGAATATGATTTAATACAAGTCTATCGCCATGCCTTGTGTTTCGGGGAAACGCATATTTAGCACATGTAAAGATCTGCGGTTGTGTTTTCACAAATATACCAATCTCAAAAATGTACATACATGTAAGAGTCATTATTTTAAGTTTTTTAAACAACGGTCTACATGATATATATGGAGGTGTGCCCGTAATTGCCCTCACGCATCTCTTTTGCAACAAGAAAGCTCTGTTAACATTTGTAGAATTACCCCATAGCAATATACCATATCTCAGAACAGAACTGACGTAACCGTGATATGCCATTAACAAGGTTTGTAGTGACGTAGTTTTTCGGAGCCTTGACAAGACGTATACAAAACTATTTATTCTATTGCATACTCGTTCGATATGTAGCTTCCAGTCGCAGAATCGATCTACCGTTATACCTAAAAATTTTACACTATCGACTTCTTTTATTTTATTGCCTTTATAATTTATGTTAAGGGGCTGGGAAGTGTTTCCTTTACCCAGAAATTGCATAAAATTCGTTTTGGATACATTTGCAGTCAAATTATTGTTATCGAGCCAATTAATCACATTCTGTATTGTATTATTAATTTCAATGTCAAAGTTCAATAATTTATTTGAGGTCAAAACTATAGAGATGTCATCGGCAAATAAAGTACATTTATAATTAGTTATATCGGGTATGTCATTTATATAAAACAAGAAAAGTAAAGGCCCTAACACACTTCCTTGGGGAACGCCGCATTTGTTTACAAGATATTCCGATCTGCAATATGTAATCATCGATCCACTTTCTAAAGTACCAATCTCAACACACTGTTTACGATCAGATAAATAGCTTTTTATCCACTGCAATGCAACTCCTCTGATTCCATAATTGTCAAGTTTTTCGAGAAGTGTCTTATGTGAAACAAAGTCGAAAGCTTTTGTCATGTCGAAGAATATTGCTGTTGTTATGAGTTTTTTGTCAATACTGCTTATAATATTTTGGGAAAGATGAAAAGCAGCGAGTGTTGTTGATTTCCCTTTTTGAAATCCATATTGTTCAGTTTTTAAAATTTTGACTTTGTCTATAAATGAGACAATTCTTTTATGCATTGCCTTCTCGAATATTTTAGAGATAATGGGTATTAGCGTTATTGGCCTATAATTATTTAAATTGGATTTGTCACCTTTTTTATGCAATGGCTGAACGATTGATATTTTTAACAAATCTGGAAATTTTCCCTGACTAAATGAGACATTGATTAAGTGCGTTAGAATGGGAGCTATTATGTCAGAACAGCGTTTAAGCACTCTAGTAGCAATTTCGTCGTAGCCAACCGAATTAGAGTCATTTAAAGACAAGATTATACAGTTCGTCTCCTTGATTGTAAATGGTGCTAAGAAAATTGTACTACAAATACGTTGTTTATTTGTATTTACACCTGGATCTTTATTTGTATTATTTACGTATCGTTCATTAAAAGCTGAAGCAATTCTAGTCGGTGATCTCAATACTTTATTTTCTAAATTAATCTCTTGTATGAATTTAAAGTCATAACTGTCATCATTGTCACTTATTATTTTCCACGCAGCCTTACACTTATTTTTTGAATTGGCTATATATTTATGATTGTTTAAATTTTGGGATTTGGCTATGCAAGCTCGTAAAACCTTTGAATAATTTTTAAATTTCATCTTATTTTCATAGGATTTTTCTTTATAATATTTAAACCGTAGAAATCGTTTTGTCTTACAGCTTTGTCTCAAACCTTTTGAGACCCATTTTAACCCATTTGTTGGGTTTTGGATTCTACGTTTTATTTTGGGAAACCATAAGTTGTAGAACAAACAGAATTCATCGTGAAAACTTTCAAACGCTTTGTTTATATCGGTTTCGTTATATGCTTCTATAAAAGATAAAGCTTTGAGACACTCACAAAATCGCATAACATTTTCATCACTCAATTCCCTTTTCATTGTAAAAAGTTTGCGAGGCGTTGTAATATTTACTTTTGTAGGTATTCGTAACAGTTGAGCTGTATCATGATCTGACAAGCCTAGTCGTAAGATTTCACCAGAAGCATTTTTTATGTTACTAATTAAATGATCAATACATGAGTTTATCCTAGTTGGTTCCTTTATGTGTAACTTGAAATTATAACTCGTAATAATGTCTATTAAATGTGTAACTATTTTGTTAGAATTCATAGTATTTATATTTAGATCACCAACCAGGACAATTTTTTTCTTTGAATAGGAGCAAAGTTTAAACATTAGAGTATCCAGGTATCTAAAGAAAATATCAATATTAGATCGTGGAGTACGGTACACTGCAACAATAATTAATTTCATGCTAGGTATTTCTACACCACATCATTCAAAAACATTGTTATGTGCATATTCTTTAATAAAGTTAAGTTCTGTATATTTTATAGCTTTTTGCACGAGTATACACACACCTCCACGAGATTTACTTCTACTGTAACTAGATCCTAAAACGTAGCCGAATAACTTTATGTTATTTTCATTTCCCTGTTTTATAAATGTTTCTGAAAGACATATTACATTTGGTGTGATATCTTTTATACTGAGTTCTGATATGGTAATGTCAAGTATATCTCTCTTAGTACAGAAACCTGCTATATTTTGGTGCAAAATTTTTAATTCTGAGCTTTTACTATGGTTAACGAAAACATTTGGTTGTTTTATTGGCTACAGTAAACGAGTCAATCGGCTTTACAACCTTTCGAAAGTAAAAGGGTATTGTACCTTTTTTTGGTTCGGGGTCACCGGAGCTTGAGATTTTGCTTTGAGAACTCTTAGGAACCTCAATAATTGGGAAATAATATGGAATAGTACCTTTAGTATGTGTTTTGCTGGGTCTGCTGTAATGTACATTTTTGTTATTGTTACTACAAATTGGCTTACTGTTGCTCTTAGATTTAGTGTTAAAAATTAAGTATTTGCTATTATAATCATGGCTATCAATGCTTAAATTGATTTTATTACAAATGTCATAATATTTTGAGTCAGATTTAATATCAATGTAAGTACAATTAGGAAAATAGTTAGCAATTTTCCTTAATAAATTATTTAATACAGTACTATTTAAAAATTGATTTCTGTGTACACCCATTAGATGTATGTGAAAATTTCTAAAATTGTTTAAAAAAGAACATAATTCGACCTCAATATGAAAAGGATTGTCATCATGTTCTCCAACAGACACTATAATTCTATCCGATCGAGGCAGAAGAGCTACCTGCCTCCGACCTAAACCAAAGAATGGCCGACGCGGTTGCAGCTATAAAAAGGGTTAGTAAGGTCTCGAAGGGCCTTAGCGGCTGCAGTCAGAAAGCGCTTAAAGAGGCCACGGCCTCCATTCTAGAAAGTGCACAGGTGCTTTTGACCCGCACCACAACAGAAGAGACGGCGCTGCTGCGGGCCCAGAACGCAAAACTCGCAGCGCAAATGGCGGAGCTCCGCAAGGAGCACGAGGAGCTCAAGGCGGAGATGATCAACTTCCGCCGCGAGCAACTCAGACGGGAGGTGGGCCTGCCGCCCGCAACGACGCAACCGCAACCGCAGTTGCCGTCACAGCTGTCGAAGCAGCAATCGTCACAGGAGACGGAGTTGATTCGCCTGATTCGTCAGGAGATGGCGAGTTTAAACGCCCGCTTTTCGGTGCTTGAGGGGAGGATTCTACGCCCCCCCCTAGCTGCAGACCAACGCAGCACAGCGGCGCCGACATATGCGGCCCAAGCTGCAGCACCCCGTGCTGCCCAACCGGCAGAAGCGGCTGCTGTCGCACAATAGAGGACTGCTCGAACTGCCGCCTCGCAAAAGAAAACTGCGGGGCCTAAATCAAATAGGCAGTTAAAAGAAGAGGCTAAACTGGCCAAAAAGGCAGGTACTACGGCTGCTCCGCTCACACAAACTGCTAGGCCAGAAACGCGCGAACCGACCACTAGACCTGAGGCGGAGTGGGCGGTTGCGGGCGTCGCCAAAAAATCTAAAAAGGTGCGCTAGCGGGCCAAAAAGCAGGCCCAGAAGGAACAAGCGGCGGCCAAGCGCCAGACGGCGAGGCTCAGTACCCCTCGCTCAACAGCAGTGGTTCTCACCCTGCAGCCAGGGGCAGAGGAGCGGGGCCTCACATATGCCAGGATCCTGGCAAAAGCGAAAGCCGAGATTTCGCTGAGTGATCTCGGCATAACGGGCCTCCGGTGCAAAACAACTGCTACCGGCGGTCGCCTACTTGAGATATCGGGAACTACTAGTGGTCCCAAAGCAGACGCTCTCGCCGATAGACTCAGGGCATCTCTAGGTCCGGATGATGTAATAGTGTCCAGGCCAACCAAGTGCGCAGTTCTGCGCATTTCGGGCCTGGACGATTCCGTCACACAGGAAGAGGTCGCCGCTGCCATCTCCAAGGCCGGAGGATGCCCGCCGGATCAAGTCAAGGCGGGCACGATACGTCGGGGTGTCTCCGGTCTCGGGACAACTCTTGTCAGCTGTCCCGTAGCGGCAGCCAAAAAGATAAAAGACGAGAAACGGCTTCTAGTTGGATGGGTCTCGGCGCAGGTCGCGCTCCTAGCGCCCAAGCCTTATCGGTGTTATCGCTGTTTAGAAGGAGGACATGCGGGCGCACGGTGCACCGCTGAAGTAGACCGCAGCCAAATGTGCTTCCGCTGCGGTCAGCCCGGTCACAAGGCTGGCACTTGCACTGCCACGCCGCACTGCGTCATCTGTGCGGCATCTGGCAAACCAGCCGACCATAAAACTGGGTCAAAGGCCTGCGCCAGGCCCAAGAAGAACAATGCCAGGAGACAGCCGGCTCATCCACCGACTAGTATCACGGATACAACAAAGAAGGCAACCAGCGCCTCGCAGCCGGTTCACCCGCCGGTTGCGGCAGAACATCCGCCGAGGGCTGGGGAGGAGACAACGGCCATGGACACACAATAATGGCCCTAAGTCGTCTCCTCCAAGCCAACATAAACCATTGCGCCAGGGCTCAGGATCTCTTGCTCCAGAGCATGGCGCAGTGGTCGATCGATTTGGCAGCTGTCGCCGAGCCGTATTTTGTGCCACCCAGGGATGACTGGGTGTGCGACATGAACCGCTCGGTGGCACTGATTATAAGGTCTGGCGCCGATACCCTTCCCTTCGAGGCAGTCACCCGAGGACGGGGCTATGTCGCGACAATTTGGGGAAATGTTATGGTCGTGGGGGTGTATTTCGCCCCCAGTCTTTCTCTCGCCGACATTGAGGATGTCATCGTGGAGTTGGGCACGGTCGTCAGTCGTAGCCATCCTCGTCCCGTGGTCGTCCTGGGGGACTTCAATGCCAAATCTACGGCTTGGGGTTCCCCAGCTACGGATGCGCGGGGCGAGTTGGTGGAGGAATGGGCGGTCGAGCAGGGCCTGCTTCTCTTGAACCGGGGTGCCGTGCAGACGTGCGTGCGGCAGCGGGGTGGGTCTATAGTGGACCTGTCGTTCGCTAGCCCTGCCCTCGCGCGCACTGTCCAGGACTGGCACGTCCTGGAGGACGTGGAGACGCTGTCCGATCATCGATATATTCGACTTAGCGTCTCCACCCAGACCTCAGTTGGACCGGTCCAAGCGGCCCCTGTAGGCATTGGAGACGGCCCGCGCTGGGCGCTGAAGCGGCTGGACAGGGAGGCCTTCCTGGAGGCCTCTATCGTCAAGGCCTGGCTGGACTCCCCAGACAGGCCAACCAACATCGACGAGGAAGCGGAGTGGTTCCGGGAGAGCATGTCGCACATCTGCGACGCTGGCATGGCCCGAGTCCGGCCGTTACCATCCAGGCGTCAAGTGTACTGGTGGTCGCAGACGATTGCGCAGTTGCGCGTTGCTTGTGTGCACGTGCGACGCCGGTACGCAAGGTACCGAAGAAGACGCCGTCGCCCCCTTACAGCGGCGGCCGAGCAGGAAGAGGCGGAACTATATAACCGCTATAGAGAGGCGAAGAGTGCCCTCCAGTTGGCCATTGTCCGGGCAAAGGCCCAGGCCAACGAGGAGCTGCTGGAGACTTTGGACCGAGAGCTGTGGGGACGCCCCTACCTTATGGTACGGGGCAAGTTGCGCCAATGGGCTCCCCCATTGTCCCGGAGTCTCCAGCCACAGCTGCTGGAGGAGGTGGTGTGTGCGTTGTTTCCGTCAAGACCGGAGCACACACCACCGGCTATGGTTCCGCCTCGCAATGTGCCCGACGCGGAAGATGACATTGACGACGACGTGCCCGAAGTGACCCGGGTAGAGTTAAGAGTGGCGGTGGCTCGCATCAGGAACACCGCCCCAGGGCCCGACGGCATTCCAGGCCGTGCATGGGTCCTGGCCATGAGGGCTCTCGGGCCCCGACTGGCGGGGCTCTTAAGCGCATGTTTGGAGCGGGGCCAGTTTCCAAGCCGGTGGAAGACCGGAAAGCTGGTCCTGCTTAAGAAGGAGGGGCGCCCAGCAGACTCACCATCTGCGTACAGGCCAATCGTGTTGCTGGACGAAGTTTGTAAGATCTTTGAGCGAATCATCGCCAGTCGCCTCATCCAGCACATGACCAGGGTGGGGCCGGATTTGGCGGACAACCAATTTGGTTTCCGCCAGGGACGCTCCACGGTTGATGCAATCATGCACGTGAAGGTCCTTGCGGAGGAGGCAGTCGCCCGGGGTGAGGTGGTCTTGGCGGTGTCGCTCGACATCGCCAACGCTTTCAACACCTTGCCCTGGAGTACCATCCGAGAGGCACTCCGGTACCACGGGGTGCCGCGCTACCTCCAACGCATTGTCGGGGCCTATTTGTCGGAAAGATCAGTGGTGTACCCGGGTCGAGAAGGATGGGGTCGGCGAGAGACGTCGTGTGGCGTTCCGCAGGGTTCGGTGTTGGGGCCGCTCCTGTGGAACGTAGGGTACGACTGGGCTCTGCGCGGTGCGCTTCTCCACGGCGTAGGCGTCATTTGTTACGCCGACGATACGCTAGTCACAGCGCGTGGGAAGTCGTACCGGCAGGCGGCCATACACGCGACTGCTGGTGTCGCGCACGTCGTGGGTAGGATCCGGCGGCTGGGCTTAGAGGTGGCATTGCACAAGTCTGAGGCCCTGTGTTTTCATGGGCCGAGGATGAAGCCGCCTCCGGGGTCCTGCATCATAGTAGGAGGGGTCTCCATCGCTGTTGGGTCGACGATGAGGTACCTTGGACTCGTTCTCGACAGTCGGTGGAACTTTGGGTCGCACTTTACGCGGCTGGCCCCCCGGTTGTTGGGCGCCGCTTCTGCGCTCTCGCGCTTGCTGCCCAACCTGGGAGGGGCCAACTCCCCCTGCCGGAGGCTCTACATGGGGGTCGTACGGTCGATGGCGCTATATGCCGCGCCAGTGTGGGCGGACACCCTGACGGCCCGCAATGTCGCTGCGCTGCGAAGGCCCCAGCGCGCGATAGCGGTCAGGATTATAAGGGGATACCGTACGATCTCCTTTGAGGCAGCGAGCCTACTAGCCGGATCCCCGCCCTGGGACCTCGACGCAAAGCTCCTCGCGTCGCTTTATTGGTGGCGCGTGGAGGCGGTCGAGCGGGGCGAGCGCCTGGTGCCACGACAGGTTGAGGCACGTAGGGCAGAGCTCCGCCAGGTCCTCCGCCAGGCGGAGTGGCAGACGCGCTTAGCGCAACCCACGGCGGGGCATGCCGCTGTAGCGGCGGTAAGGCTCGTTCTAGAGGAGTGGCTCAATAGGAGCCACGGCGCCCTCAGCTTCCGGCTGACGCAGGTGCTTACCGGACACGGGTGTTTCGGGAAGTACCTGTCTCGTATAGGCCGGGAGCCGACGTCCCAGTGCCACCATTGTGATGATTGCCGCGACGATACGGCATTGCATACGCTGGCGGAGTGCCCAGCTTGGGCCGAGCAGCGCCGTGACTTAGTCGCGGCCGTAGGTGCTGCGGGAAATCTCTCGCTTCCGGCTGTTATATCTACCATGGTCGGGAGCGAGTCAGGGTGGAGTACCGTCGCCACCTTTTGCGAGGCCGTGATGCTTGCAAAGGAGACGGCGGAAAGGGAGAGAGAGGCTGCCTTCTCTCTCCCCTCCCGCAGAAGACGCACTGGGCGTCGTAGAGTGGCCGACTTCCGGCCACCGTAGGGCGCGGCCTGCGGACGGCAGACTCGGGGTGTCTTGTCGTCCGATCAGCAGCAGGCCTCGAGGTGGCGGCGTCGTGTTCCGCGCGCGCCTCATAGTGGAGTCCTGCGGCCGGGGTGGTGGCCGTGGCAGTGGGTGACGGGGCTCGCCTGACTATCTGGCGGGCCAATACCCGTCGGGGGGTAGCGACGAATGCTTAGGCGATATCCGCCCCTCCGACACACGGGTACATGAGGAACACGGGTTGGTTTTTAGTCAGTAAGAGTCTGACAGTCCCCTTCGCCCTTCCCCAAGGGCGGAGGGACTTCATGAGGATTTTCCAACCCGATACCAAAAAAAAAAAAAGGCAATAAATGCCTGAAAGCAATTTGCTTGGCAACGAGGCTTTTAAAAACATTAACTTTAGCTTAGTTGAAATACTTACCGCACCGTGGGTGGGCGGCGGCCATTTCGATCCAGATTTTTGAATACAAACGACCAAAATATTGTTTATTTTTGTACATTTCGTTTATGCTAGATTAAGCCATTATACTTCCCCTTTCTCTCATCGTATAACAGGTTCATAATATAGATAACAAAATATCATCAAAGGGTTTAGGTTAGGTACACGGTTCTGTATAATGTTCACATACTGTCAGCTTTATGTAGAACTTACGTAATTGAACCTATTGCCAGAAATATCAGTTTACCCTTAATTAAACTTTACCTCACAGAAACATTTTGTACTAGCTTTTGCCCGCGGCTTCACTCGCGTAAATTCGGGGTTCTCTAGTTATAGTATATCATCTATGTTCGGGGTAACACCCCCCCGTAGGATCTCGACCTTGTCGTGGTGGGGGGCTCAGTAACCGTGGATTGGACACTCGCGGCGAAGCTAAGAGAGATCCCAGGAGTGGACGTTCCGCCCGCGTGGGCTGGGGACAGTTCTGTCCGTCCCTCACAGTCGGGCGCGGTCGCGGGAGGAGAGGCGTGTTGGTGTTGCGTTGCCGCGCGCCCTATTTCCCGCGACCAAATGGGGGCGTCCATTCGATGCGTCGCGATGGGGCCGCAGAGGAAGAGGAGATGCGGTGTTGCGTTGCCGTCCTCCCTATCCTCTGCGGCCGCTGGGTGTTTTGGCGGCGCAGCCCGACACCTAATTCCGCCGCCAAGGAGGTTTTGTTCGGGGCCCGCCTGACCATCTGGCGGGCCAATACCCGTCCAGGCGTAGCGACAAATGCTTATGCGATTCCCTACCCTCCGACACACGGCTACATGAGAAAGTCGAGGTGGTTTTTTAGTGGTTACACCACATACTCCGGCTCTCATTTCCCCAAGAGTCGGAAATCCGAAGGGATTTTCCACCTCGAGAAAAAAAAAACAAAAATGTTCGGGGTAACACAAATCTCCTTAATTAAGCGGATACTTCTATAATTATCGTTTTAACTCTTTAAGAATGTCAGCTCTTGTAGTCTCTCAACAACTCTTTTAGAAATATAACTGCAAAAAGTATTTACACACACAAACTACTTAGTACTAAGACTTAATAGTACTCAAGGTAGTACTCAAAATGTTTTACGGTATCTGTGGCGTTTCGCTAGAGTGGCCAATATGGCGACTGTGATTTGTCAGTCAGAACCATTAGAATTTAACAAAATACTCGACAATCCGAATTTTGCGGATATATGTTGTCGACTCGAAATCTTAATTTTTTATGTTTTATTATTCAGGTAAGGTTTCGATGTACTCCTTGACGAAATTATTAATATAAGATTTGACACTGCGATAGCAGCGCAGTCCGTCGGTTCCAATGTGAAACATTCCAAAATCCACAACTACTTACAAATTAAAAATTAAGTAACAAAAACATTTTCCAGTTTACTAAATTGTGAATCTAAACCATTCTCAAGCCCCTTGAACACACACAAAAAATTTCATCAAGATCGGTCCAGTCGTTTAGGAGGAGTTCAGTGACATACACGCGCACACATGAAATATATATATTAAGATAGTGTGTACGCACTTTTGCAATGGCCTGAAAATGTTTAACTTTGAATAGTGATACTTCGGCTAATGCCGAAAATCCCGGTATTTTGTGACTGAAAGAGCACATTAAAAATACATCCTTATTTAAATATTCATGTAATATTGAGTTCGGTGTCCAGGAAATTTCAAATTAGGCTACGATATAAATTCCTAAGATTACTTTGCATTATTGTAACTTGTTGGTGATGATGTATATAACTTACTTTTATTGACCATAGGTAAGAGTAGTAAAAATAAATATATAATTTTTTATAGGGCTTAGCTCGCTAAGAACGATTTAGCTGACTCAAACTAAAATCTGTTGAACTAAAACAAGAAGTTGTTACAGATATTTTTAGCGCTTCGAAAGTACTTAACATTGGTTGTGAATATTTTTAAATTAAATACCTATTAACATAAATATCTCTCATCAAGTAATCGTTTAAATTAAACATTCTTTAGCATAAGTCAATAATAATAAATAAAACATTTTATAATTCGACAATTTCCTTTATGGTAATTCAGGGACGCAGAATATACCCCGATCATTGTAGTATGTAGCCTGTATAGTAAATACAGTTTAAATGATCGCTTAAGAAAATACCACTACATATAGATTCTGTTATCTTTGTAATGTGAGTATTGAGCACTGCATCAAACGTGTAGCTAAACTAATAAAAACCGAAGCAAATTCATTTTACCTTCTATGATTGAACAACGTATCAACTGAAACTGCTTTCCCGTAAATTGGAAAAGCTAGACGCAAACGCAGAATTTACCGGGATTTAAAATAAACACTGTCATATTGCAGACTTATTCTTTATAGTTGAATAAATCTTAGAACGGAGAAGACTCTATATTGAAATATTATGAGAATTTTATCGCTTTACATTAAATTTTATCCGTGAAAATTGATGACAAATCTAAAATCCCCTAGGTAAAATCTTGCGAATAAATTGGCCGAGACCTTTATTGATTACGCCTTACTTGATACTTGATGGCACGGGCTGTTTCCGCAACTCCACGTCTTGGCGTGTATTTTGCGTGTGGGTGGGAATGGTGTCTTCATTCGAGCCACCCCAGCTCTTCGAGGAAGGCCAGCAGACTCTTGATGTGGCCCACGGCCTCCCTCAGGGTGCTGTATCTGGTCAGGTACTGCTGCCTGTACTGTGCGACCTCAGGGCAGTCGAGGAGCAGGTGGGCTGGCGTCTCGTCTGCTGCCATACAGGCCCTGCACAGCGGGCTGTCGGTGATACCTATAGTAAATAGGTGTTTATTAAAGAATCCGTGTCCTGTGTAGGCGGCCGTGACTGTCCGTAGTTGTTGTTTGGACAGCCGGAGGATTTGTTTGGCTATCTTACCGTCTACTGCGGGAAGAGCCTCCTTGGCCTGCCTACATGTTTCAATACCAATCCAGGACTGGTTGTGTTTGGTCCTGGTCCTATTTCTTACCAGGTTGCGATAAAAACCAGAAGGGAGGGGAATTATGGGCTCGGGTCCCACCACCTCTAAAGTGGCCCCTCTTCTGGCGAGTACGTCGGCTGCGTCATTCCCTCTTGAGCCACTGTGGCCCTTGATCCATTGCAGTGTTAATTTGTTTAGTTTACCTACCTCTGTTAGTTTCTGGTGGCATTCAAGCGTGAGTGCCGAGGTGATAGTATGGCTTTTGAGGGCTGAGAGGACAGCCTTACTATCTGAGAGGATCCTAATGGATCGTTCCCTTACCTCACGTGCCATGATTGCTGTGGCAGCTAGGATTATGCCAAAACATTCGGCCTGGTAGACCGTGTTGTAGGCTCCCAGCGGTGCTGCGATGTTGATGTTTAGGTCCTCGGAGAATACTCCTGAACCCGTACCTGTATCCGTTTTGGACCCATCTGTGAAGATCGTGAGCTCGTTGTGGTTAACTGCTCCTCCGTGTAGATCCTCGTACAGTTGGATTTTGTATTTCTTGTCGAAAACAAATTGTTTCGGTATGCGGTCGCTTATTGCTTGTGTGATAGGAACTTCTTTAAAGAGTGTATTTAAGTTGTTAGTGTGCGGTATATTCGTGTCTTTCCAGAGCTTCAGGGCTCTCAGCTGGACTGCCGACATCGTTGCTTCCTGTTGTATGAACAGGTGCAATGGAGGCAGATCCAGCAACACTTCAAGTGCCGCTGTTGGCGTTGTTTTCATACAGCCCGTGGCCGCTAGGCATGCAAGTCTTTGAAGCTTCTGAAGCTTGTTGGCGGCCGTTATTAGGTTGGTCCTAGGCCACCACACTACTGCGCCGTAGCTTACCATCGGACGTATTATTGTCTTATAGAGCCATAAGACAATTTTGGGGGATAGGCCCCAGCGTTTTCCTATCATCTTCTTGCACTGCCAGAAAATGATGCTGGCTTTATTGAGCTTATTTCCCATGTGGCTGTTCCATGTCAATTTGCTGTCGAGAGTGACACCTAGGTACTTGACCTCGGTAGACAGCTTAAGCTCTGTATCGAATAACCTGGGCAATCGGTAAGTACCCAGCGCGCGTTTGTGTGTGAACATAACTAGTTCGGTCTTGGTCGGGTTTACAGATAATTCGTACTCATTACACCACCACTCTACTATGCGTAGGGCTTGTTGGGTCAGGTCGTACACTGTACTGGTTACCTTACCTGATGTGAGTATGGTTAGATCATCTCCATAACCTATTGTATAGAAGTATCTCGCGTTGAGTTTGTCTATGAGTTCATTGATGACTAAGTTCCACAATAGCGGGGAGGGTACACCTCCCTGCGGGCACCCTTTAGTTATCAAGGCTGTCTGATTGTCGCCTTGCAGGCGCACTACCCTTTTGCTGCGCATGTTTTGGATCCACTGATTTTGATTTGATTTGATTACGCCTTTTATTGGGTAAATTTTTAAAAAGATAAAGGACCTACAAGATACCTAAATATCGCTCTTTATAAAAGTAAACCAAAATTAGTTACAGAAATTGAATTAATGTGTGCCATATTGTTTGCGACGAGAATATTTAGAATGAGATATAAAATCATTTTAGGCGCGTGTACTTATGTACGCGCGTGAGAAGTTATACTTCTTTAGCATCATTAAATTATTTAACAATATATATATATATGTACAGCGCGTGCAATGCTCGAAATACCTACTTATCCATGGGGTCATAGGGCATCTAAGCAACATGTTGGCGGGGTAAATTCATCGATCTTGTAACTAATTATAAAAATTCCATACTAACTTTGAGCCTCAATATCTCCTGAACCAGTAATTTCCCAGGTATGGTGCCCAAGTACCCCCCCTCCCCCGTGGGATCTCCACTTTGTCGTGGTAGGGGGGCTTAGTAACCGTGGATTTGATTTTCTCCCACGGTGAAGCTAAGCGGGATTCCGGGAGGGGATGCTCCACGTGGGCTTGCGTGAGGCCTGCGTAGGATGCGTCCATAGGTGCGGGTGTGGGGGACAGTTCTGTCTGTCCCTCGCAGTCGGGTGCGATCGCGGGAGGAGAGGCGTGTCGGTGTTGCGTTGCCGCGCGCCCTATCTCCCACGACCAAATGGGGCGCACCATCGTTGCGTCGCGGTGGGGCCGCAGAGGAAGAGGAGATGCGGTGTTGCGTTGCCGTCCTCCCTATCCTCTGCGGCCGCTGGGTGTTATGACGGCGGAGCCCAACACCTTCATCCGCCGCCAAGGGGGTTTCGTTCGGGGCCCGCCTGACCATCTGGCGGGCCAATACCCGTCGGGGGGTAGCGAGGAATGCTTAGGTGAAACCATACCCTGCGACACATGGGTACATGAGGAGCACGGGTTGGTTTTTAGTTCTCATGGAGTCCCTTCGCCCCCCAGGGCGAAGGGACTCCATGAGGATTTTCCAAACCGACACCAGAAAAAAAGGTATTGTGCCCAAGTAAAAAATGTTTGGAGAGATTGGTACAACATGGGATTTCAGTTTTCGTTATGGGTCTTTTTTACACCCTGTATATATTATATATTTTTATTAAATTTAGAGAATAATAAATATGTTGACATAATTTGTACAAAATTATTTGTTATTGAATATTTTAAAAGTAAATAAATAAATTAAATAATACATTTTTAAAATTTAATTTAAGTTTACCTACTCATTTTTTTAATATTTAGTATTTTCCAATTTTTTTACTTTTTATTTTTATCAAGACATTTTCATTACATTTGTTCA
The DNA here is from genome assembly GCA_944739405.2 of Euclidia mi. Classification (NCBI taxonomy): domain Eukaryota; kingdom Metazoa; phylum Arthropoda; class Insecta; order Lepidoptera; family Erebidae; genus Euclidia; species Euclidia mi. Next base: position 25,157,015 of record OX123187.2, read on the forward strand.
TTTACTTTTATGAATATGTATTATTTATTCAATTTAATACTTAATTATTAATATTAAAACTAATATTTAAATTTGATTTTGGGTTTTAATTTTTATCACAATATTTTTAATAAATTCTATTTCTATTTAATTTATTTTTTTCATTTTGTAGATAATAAATAACCAATAATAAATATTTAACATTAATTATTTAATAATATTTAGTATTCATTACATTAAATAATATTATTTTAATTTATATCAATAAATAATACATACGGATAGTTAACCTCAGTTATAATGGAGCACTTGAAAAAGTATTTAAGCACAATATTTTTCACAAATATTTACGAATAGTAGAAAATAATAATCAAAATATTCAGTTTAAATCACTACTGAATATAATTTATTAGCACATAAAACTTCCCCTCGTGAGAATTTTGTGTCTTCCATGTATAGTGGTATGTGTGGTACTTGTATTGAGCTGTGTGGTATACAAAGTCTTCAGACGTACCTTTTTAGTCCAGGGGTTTAACACAAATGAAAGTCACCAGTTTATACGGTACACAGAAGAAAGTTTATTGACACACACACAAGATACGGAAAGTCACAAGTACACAATAACGTTCACAATACACATCAAGTTCCGAAAGGAAGAGAAGGAACGAAAGTAAAGAAATTAAGATAACTAATTTCACGATTATAAAATATGCGCGGTAGGGGCACAATAAATTAGCGGCAGGTGACATGGGCTTCGCGTCGAACGTGTTACCGAAGACTGTTTTTTTAGTTTTCGCAAGTAATGCGTTAACGACTTATTGAACTACCGGATGCAGTAGTGACCGAGCATTGATAAATAAAGCGGCCTATTCCTTATGCTCGTTTCCATTGCACTGTACACCGCATCATCCGACATTGCCGGATTATAGTTTATGTGTAGTGTATTTGTAATGTGTACTGTTTGTATGTAAATATATAATGTTGATTTGGATGTTTAGTATGTGTACATATATAACATAAGGGAATTATAATAAATATAAATAGGTATATTATTTAAATGTTGTAAATATGTGTGTTGAGTAGATAAATGTTAATATTATATTATGTAAATATATATATTATTATGTTATGTTGAGTGAGTATATACATAATGTAAAATAGGTGATGCCCACACATGCGCGCGCATCGTAAAATTTCACTCTCATCATTTTTTCATAACGCGCCTAAAGAAGTATAACTTCAATAAATTCCATTTAACAAAATAGAGTTTGTTTCAAATAATACTTTCATAGTTTCGGCAATGATACTCATGCTAATCTTATTCTTTGTTTTAAAAAAATATATTTATCTCCTATTTATTAGAATTGGCTGTTACAAATGCCAAAATGTAGATAAGAGAATACAGCACTCGTATCAAAGGAAAGGTATCGTCACCGTATCAACTCGAGCTGCTCTGTATGCTATAGCTATGAAAACCAGTGGCGGATTTGCAGGCTTGGCCGCCCTAGGCCCAGGCCATGTGCCACCCCTTTCTCAACTGTATAGACTACCTATACATATAATGAATTAACTTTATCGCTCACTTTTATTTTATTAACTATAATACTTTTACTTTGTTTGCATTCTACAATGTAATAGATATTAGTTAGTAATATTTTATTAGTATTTTGAGGGATATTTGCAAATTTCTTTAAAACATTGAAAGTGGTTTTAAGTTTTATTTATTACAGATACCGACAGGTTTATTCTCATACAAAATAATAATTGTTTTACAAAACTAGTCTGCACTTAAGCGCAGCAAAATCATTAAAGATATCTTCGCAATCCAATTATCTTAAAAAATCTGCTTGTATGTTAAGCAAAGCCCAATCGTTTAACCTTTGCTCCGTCATTGTTGTGCGTAAATATTTTTTGACTTGTCGCAAACAGGAGATTGATCGTTCTCCAGAACATTTACTAGCATCCTGTCGTTTTTTTGTGTTCTACTGAAAATGTATCAATTATAACTAAAAATGACTAAAAATGACTAATTCTGGAATGTTCGCGACCATTCTTTGGTTGCATCTCATCATCTGCATTAGTCTCCTCAGGAAGTAGCTTACGCTTTCGATTGCGTCGACAATCTCTTTCATATTCCTGTACAAAAGACAGTTCTTTGGTCATTGGTCTTCTTTTGTTTTCGAAATCATCAAAGTTTCGAAAATAAAATGTATAAGGACTTCATAGAGACAAGGGTAATATCAATTTACACACTTTGAAGTTTTTTACTTGTGGCGTTAATGCGGTCCAGTAAACATTCCCAAAAAAACAGTCATTATGGCCGTTTCAAAACGTTCCGGTTTCAAACGAATACCCCTTGCTTCGCATATAACGGCTCTCTTCTGTTGTGTCATTTTTGATGGCGACTAACGCTTTATGGATTTCATGCCACGATTCGCGTAAACTTTTGCATGCGTCTGCACGAGCTGACCAACGAGTCGTTAAAAGACTTTTACCTGTGAAATGGGCTTGAAGGAGTTCCCAACGCCGAGTTGACGCTGCAAAGAAATTGTACAACTGTTGGAGTAGAGAAAGGAACGAACAAGCCTCTTGGCTGCTTTCAGCTGCATTTTCACCTACTAAATTGAGCGAGTGTGCTGAACAGGGAACATACTCGGCAAGAGGAGAAATTTCCTTAATTTTAGCTTGTAGGACGTTGAATATACCTGACATGTTAGCTGCGTTGTCATAAGATACAGCCCGCGGCTGTTTGAGATGTCTAATCCCAATTTAGTTAAAGTTAAGGTAACCGCCGTTGTCATTTGCTGTGTTTATGGCCCGTGTTTGGAATGAACTTGAGGAAACGTTCTACAAGTGACTCATTAGGCAGCACATATCTAATTACATAAGTGAGCTGGTCTACGTGAGATATGTCCGGCGTCGAGTCAATGATCAGGGAAAAATATTTCGCTCCGTTACAATTGTCTTCAAAACCTTGTTTCCCATAAGCCGAATGAATTCTTCGCATGTTGCTAAAGAGATATAACTCGTATGTCCTGAGCCTGAATTACTATAACGTGTAATGTGTTCGGGTAAGAAAGAATCGAACTCAGCTATAAGCTCTAAGTACATCAAATAATTTCCATTGTGAAATGAACCACATTTCTCGTCGTGTCCTCTGAAAGGCAAACCAACCTCTTTTTAGATTTTTTTTCCAGTAATTAATTTCTTCATCGAATTATATTGTTAATGCGTGTTCAATGCGACCCAACGCGTTGCTTCGTTCGTTCATATGCAGGACAGATAATTTATGAGTAGGCGAATTCTCGTGAGTTGATACTCGATAATAGGAGTTTTTCCAATCATTGAATTCATCTTTTTTGTCGAACTGATTCTTCCCGTCATTAAAAATAAGACAAGGTCCGCAAAAACACATCCAGTACTTTCGGAATAAATTTGCCATTTTCGCGAAACTTTTTCGCCATTTAGAAGCTGACGTTCGAATAAATGCTTTGACAACTGGCGCGCCTTACCTTTGTAAATTCGCTCACTCTTGGGAAAATAATTTTGGATGTTTTGATTGGCTCCGTTCTTACAAATATAATCACGCGTGAAATCGTCGATTGTCCATTTGTCTGGATCGTCGCTGATTTTGCACAACTCCTGGTCTGGATTTGGCTGCACACCTGGTATCTACTAGTGAGACACCTTCGACGATTAAAGTATCTGCACTTGAAGACACTGGAGAAACATCAATTGACGTAGCGCCACCATCACTTGGAACGTCGCGTGATGGATCAATGATATGATCTTTAATATCAGTACATGTTTTTCCGAAGAAATCATCTAATCTTGGCGTTCTTTTTATCACATCCCTTCGTTTATTTTCTTTTTCTTTAGCTCGCTTGCAATACTTTGCCCCACTTAATTTTTATTAACGAAATTAATACTTTACTTTTACTTTTTTTCAATAATATATTACATTAAGTTTAAGTATCATAATAATAATATTAAAAATGTTCTTCATTTGCATAAAACGTAGGTACAAAGGAGATGGAGCAAAATGGTACATAGAGCCAGTACATTTTGTCGCTTAGCGACATGCAAAACATCATACATTTTACAGCTTTTGAATTAAATCATACATACATACATATCGTCACGCCTTTTATTCCCGAAGGGGTAGGCAGAGGTGTATTTGTACACCCACTTTTCGCCAGATATACTTTAGTCCCACGTAATAAGGGGCGAGCCTATTGCCGTACCGGGCACATTTCCAGACTCCGTGCTGCTACTGAGAATTTCATGACAGAAAAAACCAATAACACTGCCCGACCCAGAAATCGAACCCGGGACCTCCCGATCCCACGCGCACATTTATGCCGCGAGACCAACGAGGCAGTCAATGCAAAAAGTCAGAATTAAATCAATTAATTAAAAAATTATAGTCAATGTCAAATATCAATATAAGTCAATACAATCAATCATGAAAACACACATACATTATTAATAACAATATTCAATAGTTTAAATAGTCTCAATAGGAATTTAATTTCAAAGATGTCATATATTATTTTGTTTATTGCGATTTAGGAAATCAGTGACAGAATAAAAAATATTTTCTAACAACCATTGTTTCAATTTTTTGCAGAATTGATTAAGTGGTAGATTTTTATGTTAAGAGGAACAGCATTGTAAATTTTTCCACACATAGTAATATAATTTTTCAGGTACATTGTCGTTCTTGGTACTCTTTTTAACACAATTCTGTCTGGATTTCTAGTGTTTCGAATGAATATGTTTTTAGCAGTTTCAAATTGACTGGGGTATAATTTAACAAATTTAGCTGCTCCTAATATGTACATACAGGGTAGTGTAAGTATTTTAAACTTTTTAAATAATGTCTTACATGATTCCCAGGGCGGTATACCAGCAATGGATCTAATACATTTTTTTTGAGCAAGAAATGCTCGTTGTATTTCTGTAGAGTTTCCCATAAAATTAAACCGTAATTTAGAACAGAGGCAACACATCCGTGATAAGCTGCTAGGACCGTTTTTTCAGTAGAAGTCTTACGTAGCTTATAAAGGACAAAAACAAAACTGTTTACTTTATTACACACTTTATGGATGTGAGACTTCCAGTTTAGATGTTCATCTAAATGTATACCCAAGAATTTTGTTTCTCTTACTTGAGCAATGTTTTGATCGTTATAATTAATTTTTATGTCTCTGATATTTGTATTATATGTCCTAAATTGAACTAAATTTGTCTTGTCTAAATTTACCATTAAATTATTATCAGTGAGCCATTTTAATATAGATTGTATAGTATTATTTATGTCAGAAGAAAATGTATCCATGTTAGTATAGTTTTTACAAGTCATTATTAGGGAAACATCGTCAGCAAATAAAATACAAGGATTAGGAGTAATGTCAGGAAGGTCATTAATATAAATTAAAAGTAATAATGGTCCAAGAACGCTTCCTTGTGGAACACCATAACTATTTGCAAGATAGGTTGATCTATATTGTTCAAGCTCTTTATTTCTATTACCATTATCTATTTGTACATCTTGTCGCCTTTCTTTTAGATACGTTCTAATCCAACTTAGTGCTGGTCCTCTGATACCATATTTAGTTTCATGACATACAAGATCGAACGCCTTGGACATGTAAAAAAATATCACAGTAACTACTCTATTATTGTCTATATTATCAATTATTTTACTTACCAAATCAAAACACGCCAATGTTGTCGATTTTCCCCTTTGAAAGCCATATTGTTCTTGTCGTAACACATTATGTTTTTTAATGAAACTTGTAAGGCGTTTATACATTGCCATTTCAAAGACTTTTGACAAAATTGGTATGAGAGATATTGGTCTGTAATTACTCATGCATGTTTTTTTCTCTTTTTTATGCAATGGTTTCACAATTGAGTATTTAAGCACTCTAGGGAAACACCCGTCTTTAAATGAGTGGTTAACTAAATGTGTAAGTATCGGACTAATTTCTACCGAACAGCTCTTGAGAATATTTGTCGCTATTTCGTCATAACCAACCGCATTACTGTTATTCAATGACATAATTATAGAGAAAATTTCATGAGATAAAAATGGTCTTAAGAAAATGCTATTGCACGAGCTAGCCTTACTTGTATTGTTTAAGGAACTAGTATTAATATGTGATAAGTTAGCAAAATGTGCATTGAACTCCTCGGCAATGTCGTACGGATTATAAAGCAATATATCATGTTTACTATTAATGCTAGTAATGGTTTTTATTTGTTCATATGATGTCGATTCTTCTTTAATTAACCGCCATGACGTTTTGCTCACATTTCTTGATTTAAGCATCATGTCACGGTTAAAAATTTTAATAGACTGATCAATACAGTTACGCAATATTTTTGAATATTTTTATATTTAATCATTGTTCTGCTACATTTATTATGGTAGTATTTATATCGCAGAGAGCGTTTTCCTTTACAGCTAACTTTTAAGCTTTTAGTAATCCAGTTTTTTGTTTTAGCTATGTTAGATATTTTGACTTTGATAACTGGAAAACACAATTTGTATAGCAAGCAAAAAGTTTCATGAAATGATTGGAAGGCAGAGTCAAAAGTGTTTTGTTCATACACTTCGTTAAAACTTAATGAAGTCAAATGTTCCTTGAATTACTTATATATTGCTCATTATAATCTCTTTTAAAGATGTAATATTCTGTAAGCGGTTTTTCTTTATTTGCTGTTGGGACATTAAGTAATTGAGCTGTATTGTGGTCCAATATATCTAAGTGTAATAATTCACCAGTAGCGTATGTCATATTGCTTATAATGATATGGTCAATCCGCCACTGATGAAAACCTAATACAACGCACACAACAGAATCTTGAACGAAATTCGTTGTGATTGTCCTTAAATGACAATAAAATACAATCTTCACTGTTTAAAAGCAAATTAAGTATGTAAAAAGTGGTTATAACCGCCAAATATGATCTCACGAGGCTTCGGTACAAAATAAATTGGGTCCTTCAAATGTATACGTGCGTACATGTGAAGAACACTTTATATGTAAGAGATTATAATAAGAAAGTGTCGACAATTTAATTTTAGAGTTTCTTATCTATAATTAACAGCAGCTAAATACGTTCAAGAATTTGATATTATCTCGTGCAGTCTTTAATTACTTCCACGCTAATCGTAAGGCAATTAATTAGAACACTCAGTTGACTCAGTTTTCGGAATTTCTATTTATTTGTGACCCAACTGATGTCTTACACACACACTAAGCCCTGAGAGAATAAATCTAATATTTACTTTTGTTTTTACACGACTCTCCTCACATAGTGTCTCGGTTTCTCGTGAAATCTCAAGTTGACTTTGCAGAAAGCTATAAGACAAAGTCATGTTTGTACAAGGCACAAGTCAATTTTATAGTAAATTGGTTGGCGACTCTAGTTGATGATGTTGTAAACTACTTTTATGCAAGCTATGAATGATATTTATGTGCCATCGAGTAACAATGTGTTCGTTTGCCACTACTTAAAACAAGTGAAAAAAACAGAAAATAAACCTTTACACAGTTGTTAATAAGCTATGCCGCGGGTGTAGTCTCTCTCTGTATCTCTTACAAATAATTTAAGATTTTTAAAATTATTAGTAAATAATAAAACTAAACTGAGTTGTAAAGATAACTACAAAAAACTATTTAAAATATGCAAAATTCTTCCGGCCAGCCTAAAACAAATACCTACTATTGACTAATCAACATGGCAATGAAGAGGATTACCTATCACATGCATCTCACATTCATATTACGAGATCTGTTACAAATTGTAAATATGATGTACCTAAAGTCAATAATTATTATGGCGATAGGACATTAAGAAAACGTATACCTTATGTATTAAATAGTTTGCCTGTGGACATCAGGAGAGAACAAAATAAAAACAAATTCAAAAGAAAGTTAAAAACATTCTTATTAGATAGTATATAACGTAAATATAATTAATAATACACATATACATATTAATAATTCCATAAAACCATTAGATACTATTTTCTATTACTTAATCTAGAATGAGACTCGACTGAGTCCTCAGTCAAACTGTTTAACCCAGTTTGTGGACCTTTGATCAGTTATATGGATTGTATTCTTTGTTTATTAATTGGGGCATGTTACATTGTCAATAATATCACGATACCGTGGTAATATTGATGGTGTAATAGGCTGTATCGCGGTATCGTGATAATATCACAAATTATTCAAACATCTTGAAATCCGCGATACTCAGGGGGCGGGGCTTCAATATTATTGAAATGTAAGCGCATCGAGATATTTTTCTGTCAGTATGCGTTCGCAGCAATGGCGAAACGACGTCAAAGTTGTGACGATTCTTATGTCCTTTGTCAAAGTGACGATGACGAATTACACTCCATCGTTGATGCAGGAGGTAAAAATGATCTGGAGGAACTACCTAATTCTTCTTTATGAAACATGCCCGTCCTTGTGGAACCGAAAAGATAAAAATTAATTAAATAAAATTAATAAAAATTAAGACTTCGGCAAGATGTTGTTGTTGTTGTTTCTGAATGTTAGTATACAAACATATTACATAGTCTCACGCCTATAACCTCGAAGAGGTAGGCAGAGGTGTATTTTTACACCCACTTTTCGCCAGATATACTTTAGTCCCACGTAATAAGTGGCGAGCCTATTGCCGTACCGGGCACATTTCCAGACTCCGTGCTGCTACTGAGAATTTCGTTATAGAAAAACCCAATAACACTGCCCGACCCAGGAATCGAACCCGGGACCTCCCGATCCCACGCGCACATTTATGCCGCGAGACCAACGAGGCAGTCGTATAGGGTTTGATGTCGAGTTTTCTGTCTCTACGCAAAGATGGTATTTTGCATCGTGTTATCCCTTAGTCGCCTCTTACGACACCCACGGGAAGATAGGGGGTGGTAAGTTGGTGACACTTGTATTCTATGCCGTTAACCATACGGCTAACTGTAGTCTGTTAGCAAATGTGTTTATTGATTTCGTTTTGAAATCCAGTCTTTTACCCAACACTTCCTCTTTTTGCGCGTAGTTTTTAATGCGCATACGCGTATTATTGCTATAGCGGCTTTCCTTTTAGAATCCATGTTCTTTTTAAAATTTGTTCAAATTTAATGTTGCACTAAACACTACTTTCTCTAGTAGTTTCAAACGTGTACTGATGATGATATTATTGATAATATAATAGCCCATGTCAATACTTGTGATATCGCGATACTAGGATCATGATAATATTGACAAGTGTAACATGCCCCATTGAAATAAAAAAAAAATATTTTCAAAGACAAATCACATGAACTTGTTCGCCACCCGTGCAATAAGACTATTTTTCTCGATTGCAGTTGACGTCATGCCTCCCCCACACAATAATGGCATTTAGCATAAAGATCATCTGAGAGCCGTAATTGTGTTAACGCTTTCCCCTAGAATTTGAATGGGCTTTTGAGTCGAGACTGTTAGGGGTTGAGATATTTATTATCTTTACCTTTTCATGTTAAGGAGAATAGGAGTGTAATGATAAATACGAACCTTTAAGCCGACCTCGACAAGCGGTTTTAATGGAACTTGATCTGTCTGTGCCCTTCGTTGAAAGATGCAAACTTACTTACTTTGCTGGCTCAGCGATCCGAAGTGGATATTGGCTTCCGACTTGGCAAAAAAAAGAAACACTTGAAAGATACATAGCCTTCAAATATTAATAGAAAAATTATTGTCAACATTTACAAATTACGTGGGCAAAAATATACGTACACTTATAAAATTTGTAGGACGTTTGCGATTATTATGCAGAAAATACACTTTCGATCGGAAGTTGGTTTGCGTTCTTTCGCACTCATCAACGGAATGATTGAAACATCGTTACTTAAAAAGCTTATCAGAAAACTTTTGAACTAATTGGGAAAAGTTTTGTCTAAAAATAGTGAATCGTTTTAGTGGAACATTTCACTTCATAGCAAAGTTTGAATGTAAAAAGCGTTCCGCTTTGATCTGTGATGTGATGTAGACGCGGCGTATGTGTGGATGCGATTGTTTCGACTCGGCATCCCTTTGAACAGCAGTGAACGTGACTAGCCTAACCCTAATTGATATTAATTAATCATTAGTTGGTTTCCGCGTCAGTAGTCTGTAAAATATTAAGCATTTTGACTATGTATAGTTTGCTACGGTGATTTCGATTCCATGGTGCACGAAGGTATTTTATTATAGCGTCACGCCTGTATCCCTGAAGGGGTAGGCAGGGCCTTTTCTTGTCTTAATATTGCACTCACATTTCGCCTTATGAATATTATGTCCCACGTATCTAACAGGGGGCGAGCGTATTGCCGTTAGCGAGACCGAACTGAGATTTTGGGGAAACTCAGTAACACTTTGCCCGACCCCGGGAATCGAACCTGAACAGCAGACGCATACGCTATCCACGGGACCACGGAAGCAGTCACAATGTTCATTTGAACTGATAATGATAGAACTTTGCGGTGTAATACATTTCGTGCCATCAGAGCGAAAATAAAATATGTAGTATCACTACATGCTTCCTATCATAGGAAATCGACAATAGACAGCTAAGAATAATTTCTCTGTCATAAAATATATATGTTCCTAATCCACCTGGTTGCCACTCACATTGCGCTGACTACAGTTTGCGTTTTGGATTCATTTTCGGACGGTGCCAGTCTCTTGAATGTTGTAGAATCTATTTGATCTTACTCAATCGACTAAAAAACTCTACCTAAACATAGGTACATCGTGTAGTAGGTCTATCATTGCCCCTATTTCAACTGTTTAAAGTAGTGCTAATGTGTTAAAACATCGAACGATGTGTACCTACATCTACTAAGTCTAGCGCTAGTGGGTTGCACCGTGAGCATACTTATTACATGATTGATGCTCAAAGTGTCGACATACACTGTAACTCTTTCTCAAGCCGCAGCACATGAGCAGAATTTGTTATTGACGCGAGAGTTTCCCAACAGTTTTCCTTCGAAGAAAGCCTTTAATTACTAGTCTTGGGTAATGATGGCCTATGATGCAAGCGATTGTAAACTAGGTAGGATAACCTTATAAGATTGGCAATTTTGAATAAAAGGTCATTATATTTAAGTCCGTCCGTGTGGTGACGGATTAAGAATACGGAATGTCACCATCCCATAACATCCCATGGGTGTCGTAAGAGCCGACAGAGGGAGCATATTATACAGAGAACAGCACTGTAAAAGAAGGAAAACTTGATACAAAGCCTATACCAACCCGTTTGGTCAGCATGGTATAGTAGGCCAATTCCTCCTTTTAAAGGAGAGGCCTAGTCCAACAGTGGATTGTTAAAGGCTGATGATGTATATTTAAGTCAATATATACTTCTGTAAGTTCGTATACCTAGTTCCAGAATTGCTTAATTTTTTTACCAGCAGAATTGTTTAATTTTAGAAATGTACATTCTCTAGAGATGGATACATCGCTACGGTTAACAACGCAGACTTTATAAGTTTATTCTAGACATGTTTTTCATTAAGTACGACTGTATGATAAATACGAAATTTAAAATCCATTTATCAATATAATTAGAACACACCCTTTATGGATGTAGGACTGTAGAATTCAATTGTAAATAGAAAGAAAAAGAGCACGACAGAAAACCGTAGAATAACCAAATTTTAATTTTATTGTGGTGCATTGCAGCTCTTAACTAGAGCTATATACTCTTACACGCAGAGTCTTCTCCTTTTATGTCAATATTTGTATTCATGTATATATATTATATATGTGTGGGTTATTACGTTCTATGAAAATTAAACTCGTACCACAAACAGCGCGATCAATCAAAGACTCACTTTCAAAGTTTAGGCGATTTGTAAATTGGCGTTTATCTTGGCAGCGGAAGAAACGCAAAGATAAACATCTTGTTATAAGTAGAACCTTATATTGAAACTTCTCCACTGGAACCTGCAGGTTCTCGAATTTTTAACTAAAGGATCGATTTAGTCTCAAAGGTTATGTAAACCTTTTGTATGTGAATACAAAAAGTACGCTATTTCGTTGTCGAATGGAAAAAATAGACAATACAATGCGGTTCTGATATAATAGGATATGCGTCAGATAAGGTACTACGACTATTGTGTTTAATTCAAAAGGCTTTATCAGTTTTATTTCTCGATATCAGTGGGAATGTGATTCTTATTTAAAGAATGTTAAATTAACCGTATTCTATTCTTTTTGATAGTATCTTAAGAATGTCTGGATTTGTATGGCTCTTGCGTAGTTAGCCTGGGCCAGGTTTGATTTGTTATTGCACATTCTGTAGGAGTCGTATTTGCAGTGTTAGTAATCGCATCCGAATATCTGTCATTGGTTAACTTGTATCTGCAAAATACGGGGTATGATTACGAAAGCAAGAAGTGATTTACTATATCGTGAGAGTATGAGTTTTCATATGAAAACTCATATTCTCTATATACAAGGTGATTTAAAAGTCGTGTAATTCCTTTGAACCACATGATCTGCTGGTGATATAGAATGACCCTAACCATATATTTTTTTTTTTAGAATTTTTTTTTTGAGAAAAAATTTTTTTTTTTTTCCTTTGCTTCGGTTTCATACAATAGTACGTTAACAGCCTGAAAGGGTTTTAATAAAAAAAATAAACACTACGTCAACTAAAATGTCGAATTCTAAAAGGCGGTAACAACACCTCGCGTCGCGTGCCGTCAGCTGTCATCGAGACACGGTAAGGTCAAACCCGCGGCATTTAATGTCAGTGGCAGTAGATGGCGCTACTGCGAGTTTACTACTACGTACAAACCGCGCAAGAGGCGAAACTAGTCTCTCATGCCATCTTATTCTTTCAAATGATTGATATTTTATCATAAAACATAATTATTATTTACGTTATTACTAAATCTTGGACCGACAATCTTGTTAAGATCGCGGGAAGCGGTTGGTATGCCCAGCAGTGGACGTCCTTTGGCTGAAATAATGATGATGATTACAGATTCTGAAAATAATCTATCTATCTAAACCATCTTAGCTATTTGGATCAGTCTCTGTCAACATAACTACCTACCACACGACAGCAGCTGATTTTACTTTAAAAAAATAGTCGCCTGTTGACACATGTTTGATTACCTATTTGTTCCCTATTCCCTACTTTATCTTTAGTACAGTACAGATGTTTTATTAAGGAATAACATTGGTGGACTTTTGTCTTTTACTTGTGGCACGGCGACGCCGCTGGAGTTACCTACGTAAGTAAACAGTAGCACAGATTGAATAAAAGTTAGGTACCCACCTACTTCGTAAACCGTAGCTCCGTGTGTCTGTGTACCCAGTACACACTTCGCACAGTACTAGTTTTTAGAGGCATAGGTACTTTAGTTTAGAGATAGAGTTTCAAATGGTAAACATCTAAGTAAAACTGAAACTTTTACCTAGATTATTTTAGATACTAAAATTTTACTTTTCCACTTAGGTAAGTACCTACTCAAATAAACATTTTGATATCAACTTTCCCTTCATACTTTTTTCCGGCTTAGGACGAACATAATTATGACAAAATTATAAATCATTAAGGCAGGTAGAGTGAAAGCTAGATGTCTATGAAAATACACACATTCAGAAAGAGATTTCATCACAATTAGGGCGTATTTAAAAAGTTGAAATCAAATTATGTACAATTATTGTCTTATTTACAAAAACTCACCGTCACTGCACGATGGAGTTAGATATTTACCTACACTTGAATATTTACACTTATTTACACGCACTTAATTCACTTATTTACACGCACTTTATGCCAAATGTACTAACTGTTTAAAGTGGCCGCCCTGCATGTCTAAGCACAGTTGCGCCCTACTACGTCTCAAATTATTTCTTAATCGTTTGTGACGCCTGTGACAATATCTTCTCTGCGGACTTCATCGAAGGCATTTATTATGCGGGCCTTAAGGATATCGCGTGAATCCGACTCAACCTCGTACACCCTGCGTTTTAATTCTCCCCACAGATAAAAATCTAGCGGGGTGAGATCAGGCGAGCGAGGGGGCCAGGCTATTGGACCTCCGCGACCAATCCACCTCTCACCAAATTGGTCATTCATAAATTGCCGCACAACGTTATGATAGTGGGCAGGTGCTCCGTCATGTTGATAGTATAAATCCCGAAGGCTATTTAGAGGGACGTCTTCTAAATACTCCGTCACCACATACCTTAACAACTGCAGGTAATCCTGTCCACTTAAACGTCCTTCGATAAAATAAGGACCAAGGATATTATTGTTTATAATTCCAGCCCACACATTCACAGAAAAGCGCGTCTGGAACGCATCGCGCCGCGTTACGTGGGGATTTTGTTCGGCCCACCAATGTTCATTGTGAACATTAAATAACCCTAAGCGGGTGAATGTGGCCTCATCTGTCCACAAAATGTTGCGGTCCGTTTCCAACAGCCACCTACAAAATGTAACCCTGGCAGGTTGGTCGGATTCGGCCATGTCGTGTACCAGCTGGAAATGGAATGGATGCTTCCCTGCCGCATTTAGAAGCCTCCACACGTAGCTTTGGCTGACGCCAAATCTTCGCGCTACCGGCCGGGTGGAGCTTTGCGGGTTCTGCTCAAAATAACTTCTTATGCTACGATCCAACTGGTCCGGATACATGGTAGGACGCCCTAGAGCTTGTGCATGTTCGGGAACAGCTAACTGTTCTGCGCTGCCCGAAGTATCCGCCGTGATGAAGGTACAGGCGAGTTTGGGCTTCGCCTCCGAAACCATTCTCTGGTTTTATTAAGGTCTCTCAAACTTGCATAATGCCAAACGATTTGGGCGAGTTCTCGGGTAGTAAGCGAGTCCATTTTCAAGTAAAACGGAAAACACGTGCGCTCAGTGACAATAAAATTATGCACTGATTTATTAAGCATTGACTTTAGAAAAAGTTAAATTCGCGGTCTTATTTGCATTAATAAACAAATTTAGTTTTTATTTGCATCTGCATTAAGTTTAGTTTTAATTAAAATTATTTGGTGTCGGCTTTATCATAAAGGTCTATTAAACTATTTGACGTAGCCGCCTCACCTATGACTTGAGCCGCCATCACTGAAATGTTTGCAAATTTTAACTTTATTGAGACGTACTAACTACTAAGTGTGCTATTTATCTGCGGATGCGGCATGCTTTAAATCAGCGGTACTCAACCAGCGGCCCGGTAAGCCATTTCGTGTGACCCGTCCACCGAATAGCATGGAGTAGATAATGTGTAGGAAAATATGTCAACCGTTTTAAATTGCTTACATCCAAAGAAAGTGCGAACGTACAGGGCGTCCGCTCAAGTTGCATTCAGCGAGACGAGCAAATCCCATTTCTTTCATGCCTGTTTTTTGAGTGTGTTATTTAAATCACATTGTATTGCAGTGCCGAAACTGTACCGAGGATTCAAGAGCCTTTACTTATTGTCTCTGGTTGTGTGGTTAAAGATCCCCAGGCGTGATATAAAGGTATATCACGGCCTTGGTTAGGTTCAAAGACATGACTGTGTGATGCGTTTTGACAATATTATTTAGCAGACTCGTGGTGAAAACCGGTCACGGGCTTTTCCCACTAGCTTGAGTTTGGGGCTGGTGGAGATGTGTGTGAGACTCTCCAAAATCTCCGCGGTGTTCACTTTACTACCTATGAAAATGGCGGGGCTGCGTAGACTGCTTTAGCATAACATGCGTTACCCCGCCTGAGTTAGTCTACCACTCGACGAGCCCCTCCTAACTGTACGAGTTAGGTTAGGCTAGATGTAACCGTCAAATTGCTGATACAATTTAATATTGCGACACAATACGAAACAATAAATACATCGAGAGGCGGACACAAACACGTAAGCCTCCTAACGGGCCCGTCTGGTCGGATCGCGTGCTGCCTCATAGGCCCGATAATTAGGCCGCTGGCAGTACCCCACAGTGACTGGAGATCAATTTCAATGATTTATTGTAGATCGTCACTCACTCTCTAGTAGCATGCAGACCTGAGGTTCCACAGACGCTGACGCATCGAATCCTGCTCCTCCGTATATTTCCTCAGTTGCCATCACATTCACGCAGAAGGAGAAGATGGTGTGTAGTCGATCGCATCGGATCATGGCTTCTAATAATGTCCGAAGAGCAAGTGTTGTTAACCGGCCAAATCGTAGTGAGTTATGACCGTAGATTAATCGGAAGCTGAGAACGCTCTGACGTCTTCTAGCCCCTTCCTCATGGGTCTTACCCATATGACCACTAGGACCCAGGAGGGCGCGGACCGCCACATCTCATCGTCGTGTCTTGCGTCAAGCATCGGTTTGTCGCCCACCTCAGGACTTTCTAGTAGCATTCGTGAATCGACGCCATAAGCCACGTATCCAGATACCCTCTCACGATTGTTTCTTTTATTCTTTTGACTAACGGTCACGGCGCTGTATGTGCCCGGGTTTTATTGACCGTCAAGCACCGCAATTCAGCCCTTTGAAGGTTGTCTCTACGATTCGGACCCCACTCGTCATTATTTGAGCCACACGGGCTCATAAAAAGAAATGGCCTTAGACTTGGAAAAGGCCACCTTGAAACCTTTCTCGCCACGACTTGTATCTCCCATTTAGCTCAACCCTTCAGAAGCCCAAAAACTCGGCCTACGTAAGCTCGATATTTCAAGCACACAAGTTCACCACTTCAGCCTGCTGAAACTGCACAACGACGAGCATCTTGTAGAAGCTCAATAATTTGAATCCTCCAAATCCACAATCGTAGGATCTACTGAATTTTTCTGCGGCCCGCGGCGCGGCCCTGACTGGAATTCCTATGCGGCCCTTCTAAAATAAAGGTTGAATATCGCTGCTTTAAGCGGTCACTCCGCGACAAAAAAGTGCCACCAACCAATGATTGTTCCGACAGCCGACTTCCAATTTTAGATGATTTACCGCCTTTACCGGTTGGTTTGTTTATGTGTTATTTGTGAACTTATTTCAAGTAGGTATGTACGTATTTGACTTCGGGATTTGTAATAATAAGTAAAAAATGTGGACAAATCTCAGACTTAGGTTATTTCTTTGATCTGAGCTTACTACAGATCAGGTTAGTGCCACTAAGAGCCCAGAATCTGTTACTTCACATACCTACTTACTTATTACGTACATACGGCGGCGTGTAGTAGGTACCCGAATAGGAGTTAATTTCTTAACGTACTAAACGTAGGAAGTACCTACTTTGGCATTTTAGGTACTTGGAATTTTCATATTCCAAAATGTTTTTGTGGTAGTTGATTTGCATGCTAACGATCGATGGGTAAATCACATAGGTCATAATTCAAACACTCATTAGGTAGGTATTTATCTGATAACTCACATTCACTGAATTATCGATCACCTAAAAGTACTTACATTTTATCCGTTAAGTACCTAGGTATTTATTTTATTAGTAGGCACCTTTTATGCAATGCTTTGAATTTACCTCTAACACTAATTGAACTGAGATTTGAACTTAATATCTCAAGTACCAATCCCAGGTTAATTCGGTCCCTTTTGTCTGATTCTGTACGTCATGGTATGAGACCGTTTGCTATTTTAGCGTGGTTTTGCTTTACACGTGTAAATGACCATGTACCTACTACATTTATTTGGTACAATAATAATATCAAGAGGACCCCAACTGCAGCACGAATCGTTTAACAAAATTAGATTCAATCTTTGAAGAAATAAAGCCCAAATTAGTTTCAAGAGAGCCGCGTCGCCGCGGCGTCGTCGTTACCTTTGAGGAACATGATACAGCCGATACCGACGGACGTCACCATTGGAATTAAACCTTATGTTACTGATACAAAGTCTAAATTAGCTCTTTAGTAGATATCTTTGAATTCGTTAGGTAGTAATAGCATAGTAAGTACAAAAAGAATAGTAGGATAGCTTCATACAAATTGGCCACCGTCAGTTTGAATGTACGCGTGAGTCGCTGGCGCCGTGTACGCACGCACACAATCTCATAGACGAGCGCAGCCCGGCGCGGCCTCAGTACAGATTGCGCCGCGCGTCTAAGGACGCAAGAGTACTATTCTTTTTAACTATGGTAATAGGCATAGGTTTAAGTTTATAAAGTACAAAGGTAAAAACTCTTAGTGGCTCAGTGTCTACTCGCCGACTGTCATGCGCGGAAAGATGACGTTTCTCAGCGCGCTGACGCGCTCGAGTCAACACCCCGCTCATCGAGCACCAGTGCCTCCACAGACCTCTGAGAAAAGGTTTTTGAGTGCCGAAGAGGCCGGAAAGTAATGACACACACGATAGTCCCACATCGCGGCCACCTTTTGTACAACCGCGCTGTGTCCGTTCTCCGAGAACGTAGCCACAGCGTCGTGGTTAGGTGGTTGACGCGCCGAGGCACTACATTGCCATCTACTGCACGGATGCAGAAAAAATCTGGAAAATCAACAATTGCCCCCACGGAGGGCAAGCCGACCGTCATCGCCAGCTCGCGAGGCCGCCGCGGCGCCGGCGCCTGGCGCCTGCGCATCATAGCGCCCGCGAAGATGGCGATGACGGCGACGCAGCGACGACACCGCTGTTGTTGGCGTAGGCGGGGCCTACGCCAACAACGCCGCCGCCACAGTTCACACTGAAAACCCGCCGCTGGCTTACACATGGCTCACCGGACTTTTACAGGGAAACCTGCCGGTGGGGTCAGTCAGGTCTCGCTAGAGGCGTGAAGACTACTCGGATGCTTCTGAGTCTGATTTCTGAGCACACTTCGTGTCACCCTGATTGTAATAGTTTATGTAACTGGATTGGACTGGTTTACGTTCCTAATAAATTACCGTTTTACTTCACTGTTTATTTGCTAACAATTAACTGCTAAATACTAGCTTAGTGCAATGTTTATTAGTTGATATTATTTACCTACCTTACTAAATGAATGTGTAGTGTAATGTTATCTTCAAATAGGCGTCAGTGAGTGCCGTGGGAGTCGTGGACGTCAACTCGAAACATCTACGTTGCAGTCCGTCTCCATACAAAGATAGCGCATCGTAAATTGTTATTTTTCTCCGGATTGTGTAGGTACGTACCTACTTATTTATGTGTTGGTGTTATTTTATTAAACTGACTGCATATCTTTGCTTAAACTAGTAGGTACCTACCTACTTAATGGTAAGTTTACCACGGTAATAATATCTAACAGTATTGTAACTCCATACAAACGCACGAAACTCGAGTTATACCTACGCGCCTCGAGCAGAGTACTCATTAGACTGTGCGGACTGTGCCAAGAGCCGCCGCGATCGTGCCGCAGCTCGCATGCGGCGCGTCTGGTAGGTATATAACTCACGAAGACGGCCGAGTTACAATACTGTTAGATTATATTACCGTGAGTTTACTATTATGAAGTTCTAATCATTAAATACACCGAGTGTTGTGGGTTTGATACCTACACGAGACAACATTTGTATGATCCACCTAAGTATAAATTATTGTATGGAGTCTGTTCTTTGCGTTCTTTAATCGCGATAGAACCCATCATGGATCCCCTTCCGCTACTTTTTATTGAGCTTGGAGAAGGTGGAGGGCGTATGTGGCACGGCACTCCCCCTAGACGGTCGAAGGAGCGTGTTCCTCGATTGACCCTCATGACGATGTCAATATCACGGGTCTACTTACGTTCTTACCGTGAGTAAGGACGTAAGTAGACCTGTGATATTCTAAAGTCGCGGGATACAGGATTTATTCCTTGAGCGGGAATTGTTTTTGAAAAGAGTTGTCCTTTTAAAAATAAAGTAACCAAAATTTGATTTTGGTGTCATACTACCTACATTATCTTTCAATTTGTTTATATGCAAATTCAGATCTTCAGGGCTTCGTCATCATCATCGTCCTAGCATTATCCCGGTTACATCATGGAAATTGTTCCCATCGACTAGGCTATGGTCCACCGTGACGATCGAGTGCTAACTCGTACTAGGCCCTACTAGGTTCGAGCGGTTGCCACTTTGACACGTGCCCCTCTGGCCCAGGACTACATTATCATAAAAATAATGGACTGCCAATTACTTAGTATAACAACGTAGTGCCTTCTTAACTAACGATGTTCTTAACAGAACACGTTTAGATTAATCAAAAATAATTAATCTCTTAATTTTTTGTACGATGAAGTGACAAGACAATGCTATTCTTTAATGAAACATCTAATCTGTACTAAAGATAAAGTAGGTAACAAATAATTAAACATGTGTCAACAGGCGACTATTTTTAAAGTAAAAACAGCTGTTGTCGTGTGGTAGGTAGTTATGTTGACAGAGACTGATCAAGATGGCTAAGGTTTTGATAGATCGCTTTCAGAATCTTTAGTCATCATCATTTCAGCCAAAGGACTTCCACTGCTGGGCATGCTATGCCTCTCCCGATCTTGGGCCGCCCGCATCCAACCGCTTCCCGCAGAGACTGATCCAGATGGCTAAGGTTTTGATAGATCGTTTTCAGAATCTTTAGTCATCATCATTTCAGCCAAAGGACGTCCACTGCTGGGCATGCTATGCCTCTCCCGATCTTGGGCCGCCCACATCCAACCGCAGAGACTGATCCAGATGGCTAAGGTTTTGATAGATCGTTTTCAGAATCTTTAGTCATCATCATTTCAGCCAAAGGACGTCCACTGCTGGGCATGCTATGTCTCTCCCGATCTTGGGCCGCCCACATCCAACCGCTTCCCGCAGAGACTGATCCAGATGGCTAACGTTTTGATAGATTGTTGTCAGAATCTTTAGTCATCATCATTTCAGCCAAAGGACGTCCACAGCTGGGCATGCTATGCCTCTCCCGATCTTGGGCCACCCGCATCCAACCGCTTCCCGCGATCTTAACAACATTGTCAGTCCAAGATTTAGTAATATCGTAAATAATCATTATTTTTATGATAAAGTATCAATCATTTTAAAGAATAAGATGGCACCAGTGAATAGTTTCGCCTCTTGCGCGGTTTGTACGTAGGCGTAGTAGTAAACTCGCAGTTGCGCCATCTACTGCCACTGACATTAAACGCCGCGGGTTTGACCTTACCGTGTCTCATATCATAACTCTCAAACTCCAGCGGCGTCGACGTGCCACAAGTAAAAGACAAAAGTCCACCAATGTTATTCCTTAATGAAACATCTGTACTGTACTAAAGATAAAGTAGGGTAATCAAACATGTGTCAACAGGCGACTATTTTTAAAGTAAAATCAGCTGCTGTCGTGTGGTAGGTAGTTAAGTTGACAGAGACTGATCCAAATAGCTAAGACGGTTTAGATAGATAGATTATTGTCAGAATCTGTAATCATCATCATTATTTCAGCCAAAGGACGTCCACTGCTTGGCATACCAACCGCTTCCCGCGATCTTAACAAGATTGTCGGTCCAAGATTTAGTAATATCGTAAATAATAATTATGTTTTATGATAAAATATCAATCATTTGAAAGAATAAGATGGCATGAGAGACTAGTTTCGCCTCTTGCGCGGTTTGTACGTAGTAGTAAACTCGCAGTAGCGCCATCTACTGCCACTGACATTAAATGCCGCGGGTTTGACCTTACCGTGTCTCGATGACAGCTGACGGCACGCGACACGAGGTGTTGTTACCGCCTTTTAGAATTCGACATTTTAGTTGACGTAGTGTTTATTTTTTTTTACATTTTTTTTATTAAAACCCTTTCAGACTGTTAACGTACTATTGTATGAAACCGAAGCAAAGCAAAAAAAATTTTTTTTTCTCAAAAAAAATAATCTATAAAAAATATATATGGTTAGGATCATTCTATATCACCAGCAGATCATGTAGTTCAAAGGAATTACACGACTTTTAAATCACCCTGCTATAAAGCTGTTACTAGTACGACATTCATAATTGGTAATTGAAGATTTAAGATGTAAATGCCGTTTCTTTATGTCAAACAAATATTTTTTTGCTATAGGGTACATATTTTTTTTAAGCTATTAACATAGTAAAATAAGAGTAGTAGGTTAGCTAAGGGCGCTCGGCGAGTTAATTGCCTACTCTTGCGTTGACGCACGGGTTGTCACTTGTTTACACCGCAGCGCCGCGCCGGCTTTGTCGGCGCGCGCGCTTTTTCGCCGCTTTTTAAGTGATCGCGCTGAATACTTTACAATTTACCTAAGCTTGAATATATATTTTTTCAAATACCTACTGACTACCTAAGAGTTACATAACTATCTAAATGCCTTTTATAACGAGAAAAAAGTAATAAGTTTAATTTACTGTCGTTTAACACATTTTATAATATTAATAACGTTTATTACAAAACTGAATGTATATAAACAATTCGAGCGGGCGAGCAGTGTAGTACCTACATGAATGCGCGCGATCAGACGCACGGCGCATCCCGTACTGAAGCCGCACTTGCCGCGCTCGTCTATGAGATTGTGTGCGTGAAAAGTGCGTGCGTACACGGCGCCGGCGACTCACGCGTACATTCAAACCGGCGGCCGATTTGTATGAAGCTATCCTACTATTATTTTTATACTATGCTATTAATCTGCTATCTATTGCAAGTATGATTTTCTATCTTACGACATATTACGATGAGATTTCACGATATTTTTATAGCCTCCTCGTTGGTAGGCTCAAAAATCGATTATTCGTACTATTATATTCTGTTTGCTTTTTTGACATCTAACTTCTATCCAACATGTTGGTTTGCTTTGGTGTGAGGTAGGTAGAGTAATAATAAAGATTATTTTATAGTCTGAGGTGTGTATCCCCGAAAGGATACAGCAGAGGTGTTATATTACAACCGTGTTGCGCCATATCTATGTTGCTACTTTGAATTCGGAAAAATCAGTCACTTTTTTGTCCGACCAACCCGATTAGAGACACATACCCTATCCACTGGGATTCCTTAATATGGGACACATTAAATAAACGATGCATAAAACCCAGGTCATGCAAGCGAATTTATAATGAGCTTGTCTGACAGTATTCTTGTCAAATAAGCAGCAATAGAGTAGTGGAGATACCTACAGGCTGTCATGCAAAAGATACAGGATTAAAAACCATGGCACCAGTGATTTTCACTGATTAGTGCGTATAATTTTGTTAATTACCGCTTGCTTCGAATCTCAAAGAACACGATAGAAAGTCGGTCCTTGCTGGCATAAAGATCTTTGATAGTCGTTATGTGCAGTAAGTTGACTATACTGACTCTAAACTAAGTCATGGAATTTCGCTATCCTTTTGGGTAGACAGGATCAGACTGGAGTAGCTCTGTGAAAAGTTCTGGTCACATTCGTAAGTGAAACCCGGGTTTCAAGGCAAATATCTTGGGTGTAACTGGGATAACGCTAGGTTAGGACTACCAGTATATGTGTTTAATCTATGGTTAGGACGATGATGATTGTTGATCGTGTTACACAATCAACCATCGCAAACGTTACAATACATACATACATAGTCTCACGCCTATATCCACGAGGAGGTAGGCAGAGGTGTACCTCTGCCTACCTCCTACACATTTATGCCGCGATACCAACGACTAACGCTACAATAATGTTTCAAAATCAAATGTAAAGTACAATAGCTAACAAAACACGGACATACAAATAGACATAAATCTCAAATTAAATCTTTCTCAGCCCATTTTCCTATATTTTGTTTACAAGTAAATGGTACCTGTGGTTTAACTTAATAAAAATAAATGTTTTTCCTCCACAGCTGCGCTACCAGCCGGATTTGTTTATAGCACCCTGGGTGAATGGTATTTGGATAGTTTAATGCTGTGCAAATATCAAAGGGGCACGAACTGCGGGAATCCTTGCTTTGGAAAGCACTTGAAACTGATATTCCACGGCTATGTACACTAGTGAAGTTATAATAACACTTGAAACTACAGAACACACTATATTCAAAATACAACAAATTGAAGTTCAAATTATTGCTCTCGTATTGACGAAGCCATCAACATTTTCCATCTTTTTCTGTCAAAAACTTTTTGGAGTTCCAAAATTTCCTTTTCCTCATTTCATTTAGTATTTTTTGTAGTTCTCTTATTTTATCACCGACTGAGGAAACGTGTTAATGTATCCGTTTGTTACCGATGTAATGCAGAGAAATTAAAAATATAATCCGCATCAAGCACCAAATAGCAATTAAAAAAGTATTTCAACACTATTGCAGCACATTTGCAATGAAATTCTACACATAAAAACAAAATAGGGTAACAATTATTGTTCTCATATATCTTTCCACATCACAAACTAAAGCAATTAAAAGAGCGAAATAAAACCGGTATTTTATAAATAGGACATAGTTATTTCAAACGTACTCTACTAACATTAAACCAAAATGTACATTTTTGCAATTTTAGCATGCATTTCCATGTGTGTGTTTGAAGCACGAACTAATTACAATTTGTACCGAAAAATATGAACATTTTCTAGTACTTCGTTATCTTCTGTTTTATAAAATTCTCGCGTTACTGACTGCCTAGCAGACAACTCACAACCACAAATGCCATTACCACGCTGAATTTTGTCAAGTATGTTCCTTGGGAACCGCAATGGTGCATTAAGAAAGGATTTCCCGAAATTCTTACGGAATCGGTAAGAACCGGTTAAATTAAAATAAGTGTACCGAAGTAGCTGTGTACCTTCCGCAATCAAAAATGTTGACTTACAAAAGCTAAACGTTATCAACAAATTGCAATGTTACTTCTTATTTTTGGAACAGCCTATTATCTTAATATATAAAATCCTTGCGTTACTGACTGACTGACAGACACGCTACAGCCGAAACTATTGGGCGCAGGAAGCTGAAATTTGGCATGTATGTTCCTTGGGGACCGTAGGGGTGCACTAAGAAGGGATTTCTCGAAATTCCCATGGGTTCGGCCAAAACGGGTAAATTTAAAAAAAATGCAGGCGTAGCTGCTGGCGTCCTCTAGTAAACTCTAAAATTCTGACTTACCTGACCGACAAATCACCATGTCATTAGGTGATATATGTCAAAAAATAATGTCACTCGGCATCACTGCAGCAGCTTGAGATAAATGCCTCATTTAACCAGTAAATGTGTATTTCCCATAATATTTCCCATGAACGTACCTGTTACGGTCCAGTTTGTCAGCCTAGTAGCCGTCGATGGCAACCAATATGTTTAATTATATATAAATGGTGAAACCTGGCGGCAACTTTTTCCTGCATCACAAGTAGAAAATGACAACTTATAATAATTTAATGTTGTGCCCGTAATGCAAAAAACTAACACCACACACCGCTGCACTATTTGTCTTTACATAACTGACTTTTAACTTTATGTATTTTTGGGATTTTAGAAGTCTCCTGGCTTGGCAAAAATGACGTTCATTTTTCTTTGCTTTTTAATAAAAAGGTAATCCCGACCAAAGTAATGGATGCACCGCGAGTGAATTTCCAAATATTCAGTGCCTAAAAACCAGACTAGTAACAAAACTACTGGATCGCAAAAATATTGTCCCAATTGGAAATTGAACCAACTACATGAAATCTAATGTCTAGACATGCCTTTTGTGCTAGAATATGATGAACGGTAATCTTCTAAGCTGGCTAAATTCTACAATATAGTAATTGATAATGAGAGGAACAAGTGTGCACATAGATGCTTAAAGGTAGGTGAAAAGTAAAATAGCACTCCTCCATACTCTGGCGCACAATAGCAAGGTGCCAATATATTTTTTAACATTACTGAAATAAAAGTACGTGTAATTTAAATTATTATAAGCTTGACTCTTAATACGGATTGGGCCATAACCTGTAAGTGTGAGTAACTGAACGCAAATAAATAAAAGTATCACTTTCCTTATTTGAACAAATATAATAGCACGCCTGTAACAGTAAGTTACAATTATTTTATCACTCGCGCGCGTAAAAATGCGACGAATACATACATAGCAAGAAAATCACAATGCAATATGCTTAGAATAGAAGTTGATAGCTTGTTTTTATTCGTTACAATAACCTGAACACCATTGATTTTTCACATTTCATCGCTATCGTATCGTAAAAGTCATGCTGGCTATCATACTGGAATGTTGCGTAATTTTTCACGATTTACGTCATAGTCATTTTCACGACATCGACGGCAACTAGTAAACACCGATTCATGCTTAAGTATTATGGCCCTTAAGTCCTAAAGGTAATAAAGGTTTGGATAGCTTCTATTAAACTCTTATCAGACCTAAACGTTACGTCAACATATTATTCAATCCAACACACATTGTTAATGAATGCATTACTTTTTAAATGTGCACCATTTAACTTAGTCATTGTTTTTACTGCCATTCCAGCTTAATAGCTACAGAGCTCAATGATAATACAAACTCCTATATTTACGAGGTAATTTTGTTAAGTAATTGGTTAACGTTACTTACTACCTACCTTAAACAATTATATAACGTAATTACTTGTCATATAATACTGTACGCGTGCAATTCTCGGCACATGTATTCGTAGAACATTATTATTGAGCTAATTTTTGCTGAAATTTTATCATCTGAAATTAAACTCTCAGTAGCGGCAGTGGGTGTACTTTGTGTCCGTTGATTGGATGTATATAAATAAAAATGTAATCAAACATTCCTTTAAGGTCTTTCAAAAAATACTTTACGGTAAAGGCTCCTATTACCGAGGTATTTCGTGACATTTGGAAGCAAGCAGGAAAAATAAGCATTTGTAAATATTTTAGCCTATGTAAAAATATTATTTCAGCTAAAATGGACATTCAATTTTGTATAACTTCTATTATAATGTATCTTTTCAAAAGATTTATTCATGAAAAAAAAAATAGTTTTACAGTAAAGTCGATTTTCCCTAATTCCGAGGTATTTTCAGGCTTGAAACCTAATACCGCGGTAGTCGGCTCCTAATTCCGAGGTAGAATAAAAAGGAGTTAATTGGTTCCGTACAGCAATTTTATAAGTTAAATAATAATAGTAAAATAGTAGTGCTATTTCTTGTAAAATATAAAATATGCTCCTACTCTAGTCACAAAAGAGTTTATAAATGAAATAATAAATGTTTTAAAAAGTTTTATTAAATTTCAAGTAGATAGTTTAGTTATTCTTAATTATTAATAACACACATATTCATTCATATAAAATTTGAATATATCTTAGTAGGTAGGTATCAAGATAATCCAAAATTCGGCTAAGCGCAAACGCTAAATTGTAGCGGGGCGGCCGGCGCGTGTATAAAGGATTCCGATATGGCGCGAAAGTTTTGGTTCATGGAACCCAAATACTATTTGTGGTTGCCATATACCTCGGTATAAGACTCTATGAAGATCATAAAAATTCGGGCGAATAAATAACTTATTCGATTCTTACTGGTACCATCATTTCTGTTATTGAAAAATGTAAATATCAGTCAAAATCTGTACAGAATAATTGCATTTCATTAGACTAAAGGGCTACTTCTTGTTTAGGCCTTTCAAGGAAAATGTTGTTTTCTGCATCATGTTTGACAACATTTAATAAGATTACTATCCAATAAAACATACCACGGAGTAGGTTTTCACTTCCAAAGAATAGTAATAATTTTAAATGAACAAACGCCTCATTAAAAAAAATGTATTAAAAGTAATAAGCAAGTGAATACGATGTAGGTTTTCTCCTATTACCGATGGTACCTCCGAATTAGGAGCTACGCTTAAAAAACGTACCCTATCTCTGTGGTATTTTGTTTTATATTTTTAGATACTAAATCAATTTAAAACATAAATTATCTTGACAATTATGGCAAGTAAAATAACACAAAATACTGAAAAAGTGCTTACCTTCAACACCTTATGTTAAAATCACAACAAAAACTTACGTTAAAAATTAGCTCACTTACCTAACAGGATTCGTGTTTGTATGAAATAACCACTCGCGTCGACGCCGTGGCAAAGACTTATTGATTTTAGCTAGTTGCTCCGGGGTTACACTTACGAACTTCACGTATGTGAACAAGTATGAAACATGGAATGCGTGAATCCTGTTTTTAAGTAGTTACATTAATAATATTCAAAAGATAAGAACGAAAACAAAAAGACCTCGGAATTAGGAGCCGATTTTGACTACCTCGGTATTAGGAGCCTTTACCTTATCTGTTTTTTCTTTTCGTATGAGTATATGGCTAACTCTGGTGGCAGAGTTTCTAGGTTGTGTCACCCAGATCAGAAACTCGTTACGTCTCGATTACGGATTGAGCCCACAACACATCGGCGCAGCCTAAACGGCGCTGTTACTGCTTAAACTACTAAGTTTATCTATGCATTCGATTTTTTTAAACACCAGATTATTTCCATACAATCAAAACAAAAGGGCACACATAACAATAGTAACAAATAGTTTTCCGGCGTCTTCATCTCAAGACCATTCGGATCACACAAATCTATATAATTATGTCAATATGCCTAGCAAATGAACAGCAGTATAAGCTGACCAAGCAGTTACTAAAAGGACCTAGTTTTCAAGTAACATTGCCCATTGATATGGGCAATGTTACTTGAAACTAAGTTTAAAAACTATGGTTTAAAAACATTTAATGTGTTTAAACCATAGTTTACCGAGCAAAATAAGTAGTGTGTGCTTACTTGTAAGTCTTAAAAGGATGCCGGTTTAACAACCTGCAGACAATAGCATAAGTACACTCATAAATCACTTAGCTTTATGAGGCCTTATAATATTTTTTTAAGAACGTTACTAAGACTACTGTGTTAACATCGGTACCCAAATGTGTGCAAAGAAATCGGATAAATATTTTACTTATATGCAACAGTTTCGATGATGGCATGACATCATTGAGATGGTTCCAAGACCGACCATAATATACATATAACTCAGTAATATAGCGTAATCAATGACCCAATTTGTGGCATTAGTATACCACGAAGTTAATTGTTTATCATTAATGACTAGACGCTATCTAATAAATAACAAGCAGTTTAGTAGAGTGACTATAAGTACTTAAGGACCATATCCGTCGAACTTGTGCGGTTGCTGATTGCAAACACGTACTTCAAAAAGAAAGCCGAACACCTACAAATCACCTACAAAAGCAGAAGGCACGTGATCTAGATTGATTTCCGACTTAGGTACCAGAAGACACCATAGCAGCAAAGTAGTCAACTGCAGGGTCATACCTGGTAAGAGTCTCATTGCACGACACCTCCTCCTTGTAATGGATATGCACGTGAAACCCAAAGTTAAATACACCGAGCGCTGTTGTGCCGCAACGCCAAGTTCAGTGGTGGCTAGGATAGAGCCCTATCCGTTCAAAAATGCTTGGTGCCACGTGTGAATGTGCGGAAGAGGTCGTTTGAGAACGGTAAGCTGAAAATAAATGTAGCGAAGACCGAGTACTTGGTTTGCAACACTACAGATGCCGTGCCAATTCACATTGGCGGAGACATTGCCAAACGAAAGGACCTAATGAAATACCTAGGATCTGTACTCCACGCGTGGTAACATCGACACGGTAATAATATCTAACAGTATTCTAACTCCACACAAACGCACGAAACTCGAGTTATACCTACGCGCCTCGAGCAAAGTACCCCTAAAGTACACAACAGCCCCAAACGTGCCGCAGTCACGAACGTGTTCTTTATTTAAATAATAATTATGGCGACGAGTTGTAGACTATATTGTGCTATTTGAATTCTTCGTTAAGTCACGTAAAGATAAGATTTTTCAAATTCAAAATGTACCTAAGCTTTTTTTTGTTTTTTTTTTCTCATGTATCCTTAATCTCATTGTCGGAGGGTAGGGTTTCACCGAAGCATTCCTCGCTGCCCCCCGACGGGTATTGGCGCGCCAGATGGTCAGACAGGCCCCGAACGAAACCCTCTTGGCGGCGGATGAAGGTGTTGGGCTCCGCCGCCAAAACATCCAGCGGCCGCAGAGCATAGGGAGGACATCAACGCAACACCGCATCTCCTCTTCCTCTGCGGCCCCACCGCGACGCAACAATGGTGCGCCTCCATTTGGTCGCGGGAGATAGGGCGCGCGGCAACGCAACACCGACACGCCTCTCCTCCCGCGACCGCACCAGACTGCGAGGGACAGACAGAACTGTCCCCCGCACCCGCACCTTGGGACGCATCCTACGCAGGCCTCACGCAAGCCCACGTGGAGCGTCCCCTCCCGGGATCCCGCTTAGCTTCACCGTGGATGTACCTCAAACCCACGGTTACTGAGCCCCCCCACCAAGACAAGGTGGAGATCCCACGGGGGGGAAATGTACCTACTACGTTGCAATGTTTAATCTTTAACTTATGCGTGATTAAGACGAAATTTGATTAGCTTAATCTATTATTATATTGATATTTTTAAAAACATAATTATTGGTATGATTGTAGTAATAATGTATGCCAGCTAAACACTTTTACCTGCATTATGGACAATGTATTATTTCATTGAAGTCTATGATTAGTAGTACCTTAATAGTTATTTTCAAAATGAAAGCGGATATCAATCTGCTTAATGTAACTTCTTGGTCTACTTAGTGTAACCAATTGGTCTTTCCTAGGACACTTACATACCTACATGATTTTTATTTGTTTGAATAAAAAAATATAATTAATATGAACAGTCACAAAACCAAAAATTTTGCGAATAGGTAGATGTAATTAAAATACTTGGGGCGGACGGCCCTATCGCTTGTTTGCGTCCGGAGCGTCTGTAGGCATATAACTCGGGGAGAAGGCCGTGTTACAATTCTGTTAGATTATATTACCGTGACATCGATTTCACGTCCAGGCATTTCAGCAGCCTAGACCCAGTGGCGTGAGGTGAGTAGTGACTTTATGTTGTGACTCCAAAATACTGGTTAAGCATTTTCAAGAGATCTAGGCTATCTTCTGCTACTACATAAAATGTTATAGTTCCCAGTTTAACAAAGTGTTTCATGCACAGGCCTCAATGAAATGACCATTTAAACGCATTACATGCTGAAGGTACCTACAACATTTATGAACTCTCAACTCACTCAAGTACCCTCTCAAACGTAATCAACGTAATATATCTCAGTGCTCATATAGCTGCGTACTCTAAGTCGGGTGTCGGATGCCAATAAGCAATTTCGCTCGCTACTACCAATAGCCACTTGTGTCATGTCACCGCTCCGAACGCAAGATAATAGTATGGATGCGACGATTAAGGCAGGCGTGTGCCAGTTAATTTAGTATTACGTCCCTCAAAGACGCATTTTGACCTATTTAATAGAAATTTCGTGCGTGCTTTCAGGGCGCAAATTAATAGGCGCCGCATTTTCGTAGTATATTAAGCCTTGGCTTTTAAAACAATGAGGTTATAGGCTGTGTAAAAGAAAAGTCCGGTTGTATGTTAAGGTTGGATAGTAGGATGAACACTGAAATTCATAATATTTTTTGTTTTTAGGTAAAAATAAAGCTACGTTATAATTATGTCTATGTTGAAGTTTCACTGATATCGTGGCACAATTTCACGCCTACGTTAATATATTTAATTTTATTTTTCTGTTATACTCTACAGGATGTCTGCAGCTACGCCCGCACATTCAATTTATCCATTATTGCCGACCCCATGAGAAATATATATAATAAGAAATATTATATATAATACATAGTGTACCTCTACGGTCCGCAAGGAACACGATATGTACATGCCAAAATTCAAGCCTAATAGTTTCCGCTGTGCGTTGTCTGTCAGTTATGCAAAACAATTATATTTTTGTATAGACTCACGCCTGTATCCCCGAAGGGGTAGGCAGAGGTGTAATATTACACCCACAATTCGACATGATTTTTTAGTTCCAACGTAATAGGGGGCGAGCCTATTGCCGTTACCGTGCACATCACCAGACTCCGTGCTGCTACAGAGAATTCGGAAAAAAACCCAGTAACTCTTTTGCCCGACCGGGAAGCGAACCCGGGACCTCCGATCAGCAGCCGCATACGCTATCCACTGGACCACGGAGGCAGTCAATTATATGTACAGACAGATTTTGTAATAATTTAGCTGGTATATAATCATAGATACAGTACATTTTATTTTAACAAATAGTCATCTGTCTATAAATAGGCGTTCGAGAGGCTTTGTATCCCTTGGTTCTAATGATGTCTAAATTCTAGAAATTAATTTACTTGATTTTTTATTGGAATTGTTGGCAATCTCTTGAGGTTATTTTTAACTCTTTAGACGTGGATAGCACCTTGGTGATATTTTCTCATCACGTACCTAATCTGCCGGTCGATTCAGAATGTCAAGATAACTCAGTTTTCGTACGATTCGGTTTCATATCGTACGATTACTTCAGTTTGTTATTCAGAACAACCGTTTCGAATGTTAAAATCACGTCAAAGATATCGAATCTAATGTGAAGTCATAACGCCCGATAAGTAGTATCTTATCGTAAGTCAATGCTATTCAGAAAGCTTCGATAACGCAGGTTGAGAGCAAAATCCGATAATTGTTCTGGAAACATAATCGAGAGCTACATAGCATCAGATTGTTACTCGAACTATTTCTTTTTTACCTATAATTATATTTATAAATGAGTTGAATGAAAATCTAATAGGTAGGTACTTAATTTCCCGCCATTTCAGAATGAGTGGTATCGTGGTATATAGAAGATTGTCCTTTTTCGGTATCAACCCCAATATTTATTGGGAAATATCGCCTCATCCAGGGCTTAGTCCGAACTTTGATATCGGACACTAAAAATTATTTAAGTGGGGGCAGTAAATGTACTAGCATACTTGCAGAAATAAAGGTAAGCTCAAATACCTAACTTTTAATGAAGTAATTGGGCCTATTTCGCCAACCATAAGTACCTACTGTAGAGTAGGCTACTCGCCATGTAATGTAAAGAAGGCACCAAAGAAATTTGAAAGGCACCAGGCCCGTAACTTCATGTGTTAACATTCGCGTTCCAGTAGCACTACTTACTTACTTTCCAAGACATCTGCCAAATATACCAATATTAGTGTGTTTACTAAGTTTATATCTTTGAGAAAAGAATAATATGTGGAGACGACAAATAGTAGTTATTGGTACTTTCATAATAGAAATATATACGAAATCGACATAAAGCCACCAAACATAGTGTTGTCTCGTTTTGTCTTAGGGATATCCCTGTCAGAAAAAAGAGATAGCCATAGTTTACTGAATACATTCATCATAACGATATTTTATTAGAAATGTCAATCGTGCCAGTGTCGCCATATTATTCGACAAGTTGTGTGTCTGCTGTCAAATCGTTGTGTATCGAACATAATAATTTTGTTTTTGTGCATAAAAATGTCTAAAAACCAGATGAATCAGTGCTTCAGGCTTTGCTAGGCATCGTAAAATCATGCCTAAGTGTTGATTTGAACTGAGCAGTGCAAGATAAAGCTATAATCAACACAATTGTACTCTTCACAAGTAAGTAACAAGTCATGATTTATATTTTTGGAATAAGATTAGTATTTGTACAAAATAGGTTCAACTACAAACAAGAGGTTCTTTTTATAGTTAATTTAACAGTTTTTAGCTTCGTTATGGCCTAAATGTTGTTATTTTCGTAGTTTGGAATTTTCCACATTTACGTATTAGAGGTTAGTAGTGATGTTACTGCTAATGTCGATATGGGTTATCGATATATCCGTAATGTATAGATACTTCCACAAACGATAACATTGTTAAAAATATCTCGTGTCTGTAAACGGAAGTAAATGAAACATTCCACCAATTTTGTCTGTACCTAGTAAAGGAAAAGCGATACTTGACTAACTTACTTTACTTAGCCCTGATTACATAAAACCCAAAACCGCTGCATCCTGCTCTATGTTGAGGAAAATGAGGAGTTAAAATAATTATATTATGTTTTTTGCCAACAGATAACATGAACAGCAACTGTATGCGAGAATTCCTAGCAATGAAACGTTGAAGGAAATAATTTTATTTATAAACAAGAGGACGCCCGCAGCTACACCTGCACATTTTTTTTTACTGTTTCTGTCCAATCCCGTGGGAATTTCAAGAAACTCCTTCTTAATGCACTCCTGCGATTCCCAAAGAACATACATGCCAAATTTCAGCTTCCTGCACCTCATAATTTTGGCTGTAGCTTATCTGTCAGGCAGTCAGTAACGCAAGGATTTTATATATTATATAGATAAAAACAAATAAATAAAATTGATTAATCAATTATGATTTTTCTTACCCCCTTATGGTATTTCAGTGTAGCTGTGTGTTTCATTACGGTAGGTATGGTGCCATTCATGTCCGATACTTTCACAGCGACACAGTATCGATATTAGCTACCAGAGAATAATTATTTTGTTACATGATACAAGGGACGTTTTTCGCTTTACCATGTTCGCCCTCGTTTGCATTATGGAATAAACTAATTTGGCAAAAGATCTAAAGTAACTTACTACAAATATCAATTTACATATTTTTCTAAATCTACAGTAATGTATTATTTACCTCTAACCGGCTCAATGTCGATATCGATTATATTCTGGAGTCCAACCCAACGGCAGCCATTTTATTCTCCACATCATTTCGTAGGTATGCACGCTAATTTCGTAGGTACGACCAATCCATGTTATTCACAGATCTGTGGTTTATATTTTCTAGTTGAGAAAGTTGTCCGTTGTCATTTTGATAGATGGACTGTCATTTTGTATAGCTACGTCAAATAACATAAACATAATACGCTTACTTTATATAATTTATCAATAAAAATGTATTTATTTGACTTGATTGAAGGTGATGTAATCTTATGACGCAGTATCGCTGCGTCATAAGATTACAACACCTACTTTACCTAGAATTCGTGAAAGTATTACATTCCGTGTTGAATATAAGGTAGGTATAATTTTACTGACCTGGGTGAAACATTCTTTTTCTGCCAGATTTCGTGTACCTATCAAAATATGCAGTAAACCAAGTGCTTAACTTTATAAAACATAAAATAAGTCCTAAATCGCAAAGATGAGTGGTATTTTATTAATATTCAAGTGATTTTACTAATTAATACAACCTATCAAATCTACTGAACATCTAAACAAGAGGTTACAACAATTCATTAGTTTACTGTTACGACAATAATGAAGTACTTACCTAATAAAAATATTTATTTAGGTACCTATCAAGCAGTTTCCACAGTAACAAATATAATATTTACGCTTAGGTATCTCGCTAAGTACTGCATCCCACTTAAAAAGTGCGGCTGATTTTTGTGGTGATAGTCCACCAATGGCATGCTGTATTGTTATGAAAGTTACTGCGGCTTTTGCTCAACTACACTTAGTTATAATTCCCTGACGTCTGAAGTAGCCACACTACAAGATTGCTTTTATGAAATGTCATAGCTCTAGATTACTCGCCTGGTGCGTGGTATTTCTTAACATTATCATGACAAGGACACAACATGTTAATTTACTTATATGTGTACCTGCTTAGTACAATATTAAAATGAAAGTAATACTTATTATTTCAGGTGATTCAGGTGAAGTTATAGAAACAGAAAGGAAAATTTGTTGATTAAAGTTCAAGTGGTTTTGCATTAGCCTATTAAAATGCTTGGATATTGTAGCAAAATTGCCAGGATCTGTCCATGATCAGATAAAATTCAATAATTCACTTTTGAAACAATGACATGGAACTGGTCAATTTAGAGATGGCTTACTTCTTGGTGATAGCGGATATGAGTAAAGCAATATCTTTTGACACCCTTTCTGAACCTATCATCCCTCACAGAAAACTTAATGAGACATATAATAGGAATAGGGAATATAGTTGAAAGATGATTTGCAATGTGCAAGAATAGATGACCTGTACTTAGACAAAAGGTGACATTAAAATTAGCTTGTGTGCAAGCTATAATAGTTTTTTTTACCCATGTGTCGGAGGGTATGGTTTCACCGAAGCATTCCTCGCTACCCCCCGACGGGTATTGGCTCGCAGGCGGGCCCCAAACGAAACCCCCTTGGCGGCGGATGAAGTTGTTGGGCTCCGCCGCCAAAACACCCAGCGGCCGCAGAGGATAGGGAGGACGGCAACGCAACACCGCATCTCCTCTTCCTCTGTGGCCCCACCGCGACGCAACAATGGTGCGCCCCCATTTGGTCGCGGGAGATAGGGCGCGCGGCAACGCAACACCGACACGCCTCTCTTCCCGAGACCGCACCCGACTGCGAGTGACAGACAGAACTGTCCCCCGCACTGCGAGTGCGTAGTGCGTGCTTTGGACGTATCCTACGCAGGCCTCACTCAAGCCCACGTGGAGCGTCCCCTCCCGGGATCCCACTTAGCTTCACCATGGGTGTACCTCAAACCCACGGTTACTGAGCCCCCCCACCACGATAAGGTGCAGATCCCACGGGGGGGGAGCTATAATAGTTGCCTGCATTGTCCTACATTACATTGCAATCAATGGCAATGACAGAAACAAAATAAACATTTATTCATTTAATATAATTTTTTTATTTTGTATTATGTTCCTCTTCCTTCCACTCCTTTTCTTCAAACTCCCATACGTTGTAGTGATTCACTTGGTACATTAGCTGCAAAGAAAACAAAAGTGAAATTAATTTGAAAAATTGTACATTTGGGACCCTAAGTTCTTGGTGGGAACCCTATGCACCTTGCAGGTGAGGTTGGCTTGTGACCCTAAGTTCTTGGAGTATGGTTCTGCAATAAAGGTTTGTGTCCTAGTATGGGTCTCTTTTATATCGAGGGTTCACGGGCAAAATGTATTAAGCTACATACTGGCCGATATTGAGTTATATACATATTCGGAATTGCCGGATTTTTCTGCGTCGTTTGCACTCGGTTTCGTGCTGATGTGAACACTTTTTTGGCGCTTAAAACAATAGTAAATTTAGGCACAGTTTGGAGTAGCTTTGATTGAAGCGACAACATTTTTTTACAATTTAAGAAAAAATGGACTTCATACAGGCCAAATATTTAGTGTTTTTGACTTGAGCTATTTTCCCCGGCATAAGTTTGGTAAGATAAGGTGTTTGAATCGTCTTGCCTGCGCCTAAAATATATACATACCGTCGCTTAAAGCATTTTGCTTGTACCTAAAATTCATACTTGATGTCGCTTAAAACATCTAGCCTGCTGCTGAAATCCATACCTTATGTCGCTTAAACTATTTACCATGCGTCTGATATTGATACACACAGGCGCTTAAATCATTTTCATATTTAATAAAAATTCTTTATACTCGGCGGTTAAATCCTTCTTCTTGAACTGAATTAATAAAGACTTGTCTCATCAGGCATATTGTATTGTAAGTGGTGGAAGTTAAAACATTTTTACTTTACTGGAATTAGGAAATCTATATTCGTTAAGATCGACTGTGAACTGGCAACCGGTAATATCTCAATTTTGACAACTTTAGGGGAAAACATATTTGCTTCATTTAAACAACATATCGTATGTTAAAAAAATAGGTAGTTAATATGTTTTTTCATTGCACACGTATTTAAAAACAAAAGTAACATTATAATATGCTTCCTTCCAATATAAAATCGAGATATGGCAATATAAATCAACACAAGAACAAACAACATTTCGAAAATTATGGGCGATCCCAACAAGATTGTCAGTCCACCTTGCAGGAGGCCTAGCTCTGCTACGACGTCTGGTGCGTAACCGCCACTCCAGAACCATTCTGCTCCAACGGCAATCGGTTCTCCTGGCTATGTACCCTGCAACTGCCACTCAAGCATGACTATTCGGAGAACCATGTCGGTGACTTTGGTTCGCCTGCGTAGGTATCTCCTCAATTCTGATTCGATCTCGCAAGAAAACGCCAAGCATAGCTCTCTCCATCGTCCTTTGAGTGACAACACTGGCAACACACACTGTTCAAAGGCTTTCGTCTAGAGACACTGCGGGATATCAGACGTGAAGACATCTATAGGAGCTGGTACGGCACGGACGTTATGCATGATTTTCGTCTTGTTCGACCCGTCTCATCCGTCTCAACCATGACTACGATATTGTCAGTGAGTCGAAGGTGAGTTATGCAGTACTCGCCGTTGATGGTGATAGCGAGTCCTTCCCAGTCCAGAAGCTTGAAGACTTCCTCAAGCGCACCGGTGAATAGCTTCGGAAATATAACATCTTCCTGCCTCACCCCTCGCTGTAGTCGAATAGGTTTCGAGCTCTGGTTCTGGAGGCGGACTGACATGGTGGCGTTTTCGTACAAACACTTCAGTACTTCGACGTATCGATAGTTGATCTGGCACCGTTGGAGAGACTGCAGCACCATCGCCCAGGTTTCGATCGAATCGAAGGCTTTCTCATAGTCTACAAACGCCAAGCATAGAGGCTCGTTATACTCCTCGGGCTTCTATATGTGTTCAGTATGTGGTCTATAGTACTATTATTCTTTTCGGAAACTGGCTTGTTCAGAACGCTGGAAGTCGTGTAGCTTGCAAGCGAGATGATTCGTGATGAACGTTGAAAACAGCTTATAGAGATGGGTCTGCAATTCTTTAAAAGGGTATTGTCGAACTTTTTGAAGAACGGCACAACCACACTTCTGTGCCATGCCTGTGGCGTTTTACCTTCGTGTATGACGTAATTAAAAAGCTTACGAAGCATTTCCAAAGCGGGTATGCCGCCAGCTTTCAAAAGCTCTGTCGTAATTCTGTCATCACCCGGTGCCTTGTTGTTTAAGAGCTGTTTTAGGACCCATCTCGCATTGAGGTGATGAGAACCAGGTCGAGTTCAACGCCAAAAAAACACAGGTGTGCGCATTCTCAGCCAAGGTATCTTCATTCCTTCCCCATCCCTCTCTTCTGGACACTCCACTACCGATTCAAGAGAGCCTCAATATCCTGGGTATGGACATACGCAGAAATCTCAACCAGAAGAACTACATCGAGGGTGTCATCAAATTCGCATCTCGGGAACTCGGAGTCCTGAACAAGGTGAGGAGGTTTTTCGCGCCGGAGCAGTTGTGTCTGTTATACGCTCCTGCGTGGAATACTGCTCTCACCTTTGAAATGGCTCCGCTCAGTACTTATTGGACGCCCTCGATAGGTTGCAGCGGCGTGCTGTCCGTATCATCGGGGATCCAGTGGCCACTAAAACTCTTGAGTCACTGCAATTACGCAGAGACGTGGCCTCAATGGCTGTCTTCTACCGCAACTATCACGGTGAGTGCTCCGAAGAGCTATTTCAACTAATCCCACCCTCTCCTTTCCTATCCCGAACGACACGTGCTGGGTTGAGGTGCCACTCTTACACGGTAGAACAGATACCGTCACGCAACAAACGGTTCGGCGCCTCTTATCTCTGCCGTACCATTAAGATGTGGAACTCTTTACCAGTCCACGTGTTTCCCTCCACTTATGATCCCGGGTCCTTTAAGCGGGGTGTGAAAAAGCTTTACTCAAGGCCGTCAAGGTGAGGGCCATCATGCCATAATGCCATGCTGGCTGCTGGGATGATGGCCATCACTATGGAACTTCACTGACTGCTTAACACCAGGCAGCATGGAGTCAATTTGTTCTGCAGAAAAAAAAATAAAAAAATGGTCAAGTGCGAGTCGGACTCGCGCACGAAGGGTTCCGTACCATCATCTATAAAATAAAATCACGTTTGTTGTATATATACTTAAATATTTTTTAAGTTTCTACTTGTTTATTAAGATCGAGTAACAAATTGCTTAAAAATTACGTTTGTTGTATGGGAGCCCCCCTTTATTATTTACTTTTTTATTTAATTATTTATTTATTAAAGGTAATATAGAACTACATATTCCGTGAAAATTTTAAGCGTCTACCTGTTACCGTTAGTAATTTTGAGCAAAAATACGAAAAAAAATCACGTTTATTGTATGGGACCCCCCCTTAATATTTTCATTTTTTTTATTTTTAGTATTTGTTGTTATAGCGGCAACCGAAATACATAATTTGTGAAAATTTCAGCTTTCTAGCTATCATGGTTTATGAGATACAGCCTGGTCACAGACAGACGGACAGACAGACAGACAGACAGACAGCGGAGGCTTAGTAATAGGGTTCCGATTTTTACCTTTTAGGTACAGAACCCTAAAAAACACTAATCTCTCGCATGCTGACGTCCGGGATGTCTTCGGTATGGTGTCGGGTCAATCTAGGTCTAGGGTCGCGTGTGGTCGCGGGGTCGTTTATAACATTCCATAGAATCTTTCGATCTCCTCCAAGAATTGAGGTCTGGATGACACAACACTGCCATCCTCCATCTTCAGCTTTGTTAGCTGACTTTGCCCGATAGAAAGATCTCTCTAGAATACATTAGAGCCTTTGTTCCGCTCAACCGCCTCTTGAACTCATTTGGTGTTTTATCGGCGGATATCGCAAGTCAGAGACTTAGATATCTGTCTATTGAGGCGCCGATATTTTGGCATGTCGCAGCTAATATCAAGACGGATAAATAATTTGTAATCACTGATAATTCCGTTATTATTTATGCTCTATCGAATCCAACCTAGCAATTGACCATTTAGTCATGAGGCGGGTTAGAACACAGTCCTGCAATCCCTAAGCAGCAAGCCTGTGTGACTCGTTGCGCTAGAACATCAAGCCATAAATGCTGATAACATAACTAAAGGGTGTGCAATTTAATAGTTTAGTAGTAGTTAAAATAATATTATTATTTTTAGAAAATCCTTTTTTTGTTGTTATCACCAGCTTGTTAGCTGAATATTTTCAAATAGCGAAAAATGTGAATCCTTGTGCCACTGGTATAATAAAAACGATCACTTGTCTGATTTTAAACACGTATTTGTTTTATTTTAAAATTTCTTAAGATTTTTCATTTGTAGGAAATAAACAATAGTCCAAATTAATGTTGATCAAACGCCAATCCTAATTATACATACAAATTAATTGTTATTTCAAACAATTTACTTTTAGAGAAAAGTGCTATATAAATCATTTTAATCTGCAAGTACTTTATGATATTTCAATTGCTTAAACCAATTAGCCTGATTTTATTTTAGTATTCCAATAGTTGTTCATATATTTAGCATTACACAAAATAATACCAGAGTGTCGCTTAAATTGTTTTTCCTATACCTGTATTGTGAAGTTTATGGCACTTATATCATTTAGCCTGTTTCTAAATAAAAGTAAACTGGGGTAATATTGTATCAAGCGACTTTTATTTCTATTAATAGTAGCTTAAAAGAAATGAAAACTATACTCAATTATGCAGCTTTTGTCATGGAACTCAACTTCGGTCACCTTTTCGTTAATAACCTTATACTTTTTTTATAACGATTTTTTTTCGTAAAATTGAAACATTAAAACGCTCTCCTGTAAAGTTTAAAAAATGTCGCTTAATACATTTTGCCCGTGAACCCTCGATATAATTACTTATGTATAAATAATCATTAAACTTACCTTGACTTTCTTGAGCTGGCAGTTCATCAGAGTCAACAACACTTTCCAAGTCCACATTATCTAGTGGTGGTGCTGTTTTGATACTGACGATACAGCTCCTAACGTATTGCAGTCTTGGTCGACCTGAATGTTCCTCCAGACCAATCATTCATTATATTATAAATGCTTTCCCAAGCGGCTCCTGTCTTCTTCCACGTCATATCATCACATTGTTTTCTAAACACGTTTTGTTACTGTCATATATGGAGAAGTTTGCACTTCTATCTCTTTTTCCATATTAGTTATAATTACAGGTTAATAAAGTAACCACTTAAAAATTAGACGCTTTCCAAATCAAACACAAAAAATACAATTTGACAAAAAGTACAAAAACTTCTTCGCTCATTTTATTGGTTAGTGTTTACGAAGTAAGTAAGTATTGTTCATAGGTTGCATTCAATGACATGAATAGGTAAATAGTTGTGTTTATTTTTAATTTATATAAATATATATATTTTTATATAATATTGATGTCATATAATTTGCTTTCATTTTAATCTAGATTATCAAAATAGTCCTCTACAAAGCTAATTATATTTGATTAATTTGTACTTTCGTGTGTACATTTATCTATACATGTAAGCATACTCAGTAAACGCACCATAATGTGTTATCGAATCAAATTGACTTATCGAAAATTCAACCGAATCCGATGTCGGATGATTCTGAATAACATTGACAAGCGCATAAGATTGGATTACGGCACCAATGACATACGATTCGATTAGTTGTCGTGAGATTCTGAGTAGGTTTGCTGTTTAGATTAGTAAGCGGACTTCGGGTTGTAACTGGAATAACAGGTACGTACACCTGTTATTCCAGTTACAACCCGAAGTCCGATTACTAGTCTAAACAGATTTGTCTGAATATCAGCTTTTCTAAAGAGCAACTGCTATCTGACTTCCGCAGTCAAAAGAGATAGTAATATTCCACGGTTAAGACTAGTTTTAGTTTATTGAGATATACTTAGCCCTAATTACGACTGTCAACCGCGACAGTTAACAATTTACGCACCTAACTTCGAAAACTTAGTGGTACGAACCCGATATTCACAGGTAGTAATCTGTTGGTATCTCCTATAGAATTGCTGCTTGTTATCCTGCTTGTTATCTGTCAGCAATTACGATGTTGAATAACAACAGGACACATCGTTGCA
The DNA here is from genome assembly GCA_944739405.2 of Euclidia mi. Lineage (NCBI taxonomy): Eukaryota > Metazoa > Arthropoda > Insecta > Lepidoptera > Erebidae > Euclidia > Euclidia mi. The sequence continues at coordinate 25,199,618 of OX123187.2, forward strand.
GTGCAACACGTCTCCGCTTGAAGTGTGAACGCCGAAAATTAGTTTACTTGCGGCTCTAACAAACGTGTCCCTGAGTTATGTGCGAACAAACCCCGCAATGGATACGTTGTACTGATATTTAATCCGCACGAATGTTTTGCGTTCGATCTATAGCAATTAGTCCATCGAATGGTTTATGGCTCTTGAATTTGTGTTAAACCATTATACGATTCTGAATACTGTCGATCCTGACATTACGTCTAACTAACCGTTTATCCGGCGGGATCGAAAATTGCTTTGAAACTGCTACTGCAGAAATAAATAGCTTTTGAAACGTCGTCTTTGTTCAAAATATCGATATTTTGACTCAACTGACACAATAATGACGTATAATTAATTAAAACACTGCCCTTGACTTGCAGAATTTGTGATTCGTTTATTTTCTCGTGTTGGATCAATCGGCATTACGGTTTTGATACAAAATAATATTTTTAGCTGTACAATCAATGTTTCCAACAACTAATATTTCTGTAAAGCGTAATTATTTTATTTACGTCGCCATTTCGGCGTGGGTCACATCGGTAGTGGTTTCAAGATGACTGATATCCTAAATAATGATTTGAGATCCATTACAAAAACGTAAATATGTGAAGAAATCAAAGTATTTATCAGACGGTACACATGCCTATAGCCGATCCTTCAAAAGCTTTAGATATAATTAATATAAAAGCAGTAACATTGTATGAGTGAAGAAAATTTTGTGGTTTGATCGCTCTTCCAGTGGCACAATCAAGTAGCAAGCTTACACTACGGGTAACATGTGCCGCCTACCTGGCAGAGTTACGAGAAAGTTCCTTATTGCTTCCCGCAGTATTCATCTCACCTGCCGATATTGTACTCCTTGAGTCTTCATACATCTTTATCTTGGCGTAAGGTTTTAACAAGTTGGACACGTAATAAAAGATTGCTACTACAACAATTGGTACTTAAATTATACTGTGTTTTGTCTGTCAGGGATTACCCGAAAACTGCGCTAATGGTTTTTGACGGGAACGGTCCTTGGCACGGCAGCTGTGAGAAGTTACGTAGGCCATTTTTATTTTTTTTTAATGTTTAGATGTTACTGCTTAAGATTCATAACAATTTATTTTATGAGTTCGCACATAATAACTCATTTAAAGTATAAAGACTAACGAAGTCAGTTAAGAAGTCATTATACAACAGTATAATATAACGTTATTTAAGATGCCTCGTTCAATACATGTCGACGATGCTACTCGTAAATATCTGAAATGTGCTTTCAGAACATTATTAGATCGCACGACACGCGATGTCAGTATGGAAATAGTTGGCTCGAATAGCTGGTGTTGATTGATTTACAATTAATTATAGTGAAATTTAATAGAAGTAATGAGCGTATAAACCTTGTACTATTACATAACTAGTCATTCAGGAAGTTTAGTGATTTTAGTAGGATATACTCATTGGCTACTTTCCTCCGCGTAGGGTTCAGCTGAGGGGTATCCCGAACTTCTAGAAGCCAGCACAAAATCAAAAAATCAAAACCATAGGTGAGTGGCGGACCCCCCCCCCCCGTGGGATCTCCACCTTGTCGTGGTGGGAGGGCTCAATAACCGTGGCTTGGACACCCGCGGTGAAGCTAAGGGAGATCCCGGGAGTGGACCTGCGCAGGATGCGTCCGGGGCGCACCATTGTTGCGTCGCGGTGGGCCGCAGAGGAAAAGATGTGATGTTTCCATGTTGTCGTCCTCCCTATCCTCTGCGGCCGCTGGGTGAGCCCAACACCTTCATCCGCCACCAAGGGGGTTTTGTTCGGGGCCCGCCTGATCATCTGGCGGGCCAATACCCGTCGGGGGGTAGCGACGAATGCTTCGGCGATACCCGACCCTCCGACACACGGTACATGAGGAACACGGGTTGGTTTTTAGTCAGTAAGAGTCTGACAGCCCCCTTCGCCCTTCCCCCAGGGCGGAGGAACTCCATGAGGTTTTCCAATCCAACACCAAAAAAAAAGGTGAGTGGCGGAGAAAAAAAAGTTATCGGTTGTAGAACCTTGCTGATTTCAGCATACATGGACCGACTCGGACGGGGCTAACAATATGTTTTGCGTTTTGACCGATGAGTGAGAGAGTAGGAGGCCTTTCCCCTGTTTTTGTCCCTCATCCAGCTTCTCCTCTATTCCTTTTCCCATCCAAAAGTGGTGGTGGCCACGAGCTTGTGATTCCTCTGATATTGCTTGTATCCATTGGTGGAGATAATCACTTACCATGAGGCAACCTGTCTGCTCGTTTGCCGCCTATTGCATAAAAATAGAGGGTTATGCTAAAAAATGCCAAATCAACAACCCTGAGACCTCAATTTGCGATCTAAAAGCCAAGCAGCGGATAAACAAAAGCGGCGTCAACAGGTTATTGAAGTTGTCGAGTTACCTGTTTATTTGTAACGTGTGAGCAGCTTACTCCGCCGCGGTGACTCAAGTATTGTTCCCTCGTCATTTCCGAGCCCTTTAAGGTCACGAATTTATGGCGACGTAAGATAGCTATCACACTGAATAAGACTAGCGATTTGCGGCAATTATTCTACGATTTGGTATTGCCAGCGTTCACGGCTACGAAAATCGCTTGCTATTAGTCAGCTCTTGTGGCAGTTTTCCTTGGATCATTACTTACATATACTAAAAACGATACGGATTGATGCATTAAAGATTTGATGAAATTCGAAATCGAATCGTTTTCTACAAAGATATCCTCCTGGTAAACGTCTTGCCGTTAACTTTATAACCAGAAGAGTTTGTTGAATTTCTCAGTTTATAAAATGCATCAACATCTCAGGTAATAAACGCCCACAGCTGGACTTAGGGCTCACCAAAAAATCTGCGCATATATTTGAGCCGCCCGCGTCCACCCACTTCTCGTGATGTTAATAAGATAGCCAGTCCACATTGCTATGTAGGTATACAGTGTAGTCAGGACATGCTCTCGAAAATATTGATACAAGAAAACATTAATCGTGCTTCGGCAATGAGGGTATTTGATTTTTTTCTGCCACCAGACTGCGTTTCATATGCGTCAGGTCCAAACGCTGCCTAGACACTGATAGGTACTCAGGTTTATGTATGTCTATATATATATATATATATATATATATATAGACAAACATAAACGCCAAGTGGATATACCAACCTGCCATGCAGAGGGTATCGAGTTCGAATCCACGGCACGCACCAATGACTTTTCGGAGTTATGTGCGTATTGAATTGTTAATTATCGCTTGTCCCGTGCCTCGGAGAGCACGTTAAGCCGTCGGTCCCGGTTGTCATGAAGATCTTTGACAGTCGTTACAGGGCGTCAGTACCTTCTAAATAAACGGACACTAGTCTAAACCATGGAATATCGCTATCCTTTCGGGTTGCGGAGGTCAGACAGGCAGTTGCTCCGTGGAAAAGCTAATATTCAGCCAATTCCGGTTAGACTAGTAAGCGGACCCCAGATTGAAACTTCAATCTGGGGTCCGCTTACTAGTCTAACCGGATTTGGGTGAATATTAGCTTTTCCACGGAGCAACTGCCTGTCTGGCCTCCTCTTAGTGCTATAGATTTTCAATGAGTTGGAAAGAACACCATACCCCTGTACTAGTTGGGGGGTCGCTCTGTACAAATTTTAGGTTTGTATTTTACAATACAGCCATAATAAAACGTAGTTAATATTAAGCGAAATGGTCAATAAAAAACTTATTTAGTAATTAATATCTACATTATATAATTAAGATGGTCATGAAATATATAATATAATTGCGTGTCGAGCATTTCAATGAACACACAAGCAAAATTTATAAACTATGTGTCAACCGAATCGTGAATGATGTCAATATTATTAATAACTGTGTACATAATTCTTGTGTGCATTTTATGTAACTAGATGAATTTACAGTATAATGTTAGTAGGTCAATATAATAAGGTGTGTTAAGTGTTTATGAATCACAAAATGAAACATCAATTCTTAAATTAATAATAACGTTGAAGAATAATAAGATTAAAAGTCGGAAATATCAGAGCACAACGTCACTCTTAGGCGCCTTCATAATCAACTGAGTTTATGTACCTCTTTTCCGCCATTGTTCTTGCTGGGCAGTCAGTAGAACCAGTATTGTGGTTACTGGGCTTCTTGAAGTGCAAGCAGGTCGCGCATTTTGGGTCTTCGGATTTCCTAGTGCAGTCCTTTATTGAGTGACCTTGGTTGCCGCAATGACCGCATGTGTATTGAGACACTCTGCAAGACTTAGCCGCATGACCATACTGCTGACATTTATAACAGTGCGTAACTAGGGTGTAATCCTTCACCGGGCAAGATGACCAATTAAAAAGATTCTGTTTTGCATAATCAGTGCTTTACGTATCGCTGCAGATACTTCTATGAAATAGTTACAGGTCTCAGCATCTTTACGGTCCGATTTGTGACTCAACTTGGTTTCATTGAGAAAGGTCTCTAGATTGAAGTTTTGAAGTTTGTCTGCTAAGTTCTGGTGGTACAGGCACGTGAAAACTTCCGTCTCTTTCATAGATGAAGGTACTCCAAAGATCACAATGTTAGGCTTACGTTTGTGGGGCTCATTGATTATAAGGCCTGAGTTTGCAAGTTATACCGATTGTTTGACTTTCTCAGTGTCGTCTTTCATCTCTGTGCTAATTATCACGCCGCCATTCCTAATCTTGCGCAGTGTTCTCACGTGGAGGTTCATTTGTTCAGGCTTGATTATTGTTTGCACTAATGATTTAGTGTCGTCACTTGTTTTTAACTTGTCATTCGGATAGATTGCCACCGAACTAACGCTAACTGGCTGAATGAAATAATATGCAGTTTTTTTAAACCATCTCAGCTAAAGACGGTGTGCAGCTGGTAGGATTCGAGGACTCTTGTATGGATTGCTGTAGTTCTTGAAGTCTCTGAGACAAATCGAGTTGCTCTTGCTGGGATTTGATGGTACTGTGGGCCTGGATAGCATGCGACTTAAGGAACTGGTACTGAACTGCCAACTGTGATACTTTAGTGCCCACGTTTCGACAGAGATTGATGACTCTCATCTTCTGCTCAGAATTCAGTTTTCCATCTTGTGCTATAGAACACACTTCGATTAAGTTAACTTCAATGGATGACATCCAGTTCTGGATTTCAGGCGTAGGGATGATTTCAAGTGCTGGACGCTGGGGTGCAGGTGCCGGCGTCGAAGGTGGACTCCGCGCAGTCTTGATGGTCCGATTGAAAGGACTGTGATCCATCTTTTTTTGTTTACAATTTCAATCACGATACATTTTAAAGCACTTAGTTTTGTTACGTTCGCAGATAGTTGTAAGCGTATATTGAGGTCACGATTTAAAATTATTTAAGTAATAATTTCTCATGCAGTTCGACACGTCCGTTCTCAACAACAGTGCAAAGTTAGTTTTCACTACGTTTGTAAAATGATTCATTTTTAATATTCAAATTATTGTACATAAAGTGTTAAATAAATAAATGTACCAAAGTATAGGCGCTCTGACACTTTTGACAGGATTCTGGACCTGTCGCCTCAATGCTGCCACCTAGTGTGCGTCATTTTAGAAAACCCTCATTCATTTGCTGACTGAACCACCTCAACATCCTGCTATCCTGCCTTTTTCTTTTTAGAATATTGACGACTAAAATATATTGAATGCAATACTATTTACCGTTATGTGAATTTATTCACTGTTAGAAGATTGTGCCGACAACGTTAAAATAATCTTCTTACCTACAAATCCAGAGTCGCTGATCGCTTCTCGCTAACAATATGATATGGTACACGTAAAGAATAGCCGGAAGCATTAAGCATCTCTTACCAAACGTGACATCAATAATACCTCTTTGCGGCACAAATGTTTACAAAGCAACGATGTGCCTCGTTATCATACCTAGCTGATATGATACACAGATTTGGGGATTAAAATGTCACACATTCAGAAATACAATGATAGTTTCTTTCTTCATATTCAAACGCCCCCACACTGTGCTTGTATAACTTGAAACAAAAAGAAAAAAAAAACGTGAATCATTATATTATTATTCAAATTATTCAGTTAGTAGGTACGTTAAATTTGAAAAATACCCACCGCTGATTCCTACTCATACCAATGGCGTAGCGATCGCTACTGAGAAATGCGTCATGTGTTATGTGATTCAAAAGCTGTACTTTCGAGTCTGGCTGTAATTTGTGTCCGTTGATTGAATATTTGTAAAGATATCCCGAACTTATTCCTAAAGCGGGAGTAGTCTATAAAAATATTAAAAAGCCTTCTAGCAGCGATAGCGATAGCAGGTTCGATCCCCTGGTACCCCGGGCACACAACACACACCACTGAATTTTCGAAGTTATGTGTGTATTAATGACGTTCGTCATCGTAAATGGCAATAGGCTCGCCCCTATTACATTGGAACCGAAATATAACTGGCAAAGTGTGGGTGTGTAATACACCTCTGACTTCCCATTCGGGGATAAAGGCGTGAAGTTATGTTACGTTATGCCTTTCTTTTTTTTTGACGAGGTGGAAAATTCCTTCGGATCTCCAGCTCCTGGGGAAACGAGAGCCGGATTATGTGGTGTTGCCACTAAAAACCACCTCGACTGCCGACCAAAGGCACCCGGTTTGTACGGGAACAAGACTGGGTACAGGCTGTCCAGTCTTCCTCCCATGGAGCCACGTTTAACCAAACCCAATCCCAGGGAAGGCTACAAGCCCTGACCTGCCTTTACTGGCAGCTTCCAGCAAGCAACCTATTGCAAATCAGCCACCAGAGGTCACCATGCTCTGGTGGCTCGCGGCCCCCTTGGAGGCTCTCTGCGACGCCGCCCTTGTCTTCGGGCGGGATCGGACCTCTCCCGATCTCACTCAGCAGCCTTCTTTTGGAGCATAACAGCTTCACAAAAGGGGGTCACTGTGCGCCAGCCCTCTTCGCCCGCCAACATGGCAGCAATTACTGCTGGTGGGGACAGATCTCCTCCGATCAGGTCGCCTAGGACTTCACGCTCGGACACTCATGCCGGGCAATCTCCAACGTATGCTGGGTGGAGTCCAGATCGCTTGCAGAGTGGTAGCATTGTGCCGTCCGTTCGTGTCCGATTCGCTTCAGGTACTCACCGAAGCACCCGTGCCCAGTGAGTATCTGAGTAAATCGGTAGATGACGCGACCGTGTTTTCTTCCAATCCATGCCTCAAGGCTTGGCAGAATGGCACCGACAGCCCGTTGACGCACATTCTGTGGCAGTTCCAGCCGCGCGCGCCATAGCTGCAGTGCCTGTCGGTGAGCATTGCGCCGAATTTCGAGCGCGTCCTGGACGTCTCCGTTCGTTTCCCGGTGAACTGTGCGAGTAGACCTTCGCGTCCATGTCCGCCAGGATATCGAAGGGCGGGAAATGTGCCAGAACTGTTGCCGCTTATGTTATGTTATGCCTACTAGCCTAATCTCAGTAGGGCTTATAGTCATGTCTCAGTATAGTCCATAGAATGATACGTAAACAAACGGGATTCTTTGTGATCGACAGGATTACTAGTATCCTAGCTCTCTTTCGCTTTTGAGTAGTAGCTTATACAAGATCGCGGTGCCGACCCATACGACCGTAAGCTACAATATACAGTACCGTGGTTTCCGGTTCCGGTAAAAATATACATCTCATCATAACAAGTATCGCGCAAAATAATTATATACGTATTATAATTATGTAGTACTTTAATATACTCTTCAGAGTTCGGTTAACAAGCGGAGCGCACATATAATGAGGAAAATCAATCAAATGTGAACAGAGAACGGCTTGCGATTGATTGATGATTTTGTGCTGAACTTAATTGAGCAATTAGTTGCGAACGCTCTACTACAGGGGGAGTATTTGCGCCCACCAGTATGTATTGTGTACATACTGTACATACTCCCTAGTAATGTCCTCGTTAGCAGAACTTGTGTTGCCCTGGAGATACAAGTTTCTGTGTTACGTATTTGAGATCAGGTACGGAGAAATTTCTTCGAGACGATGTATTGTGATCATTATAATTTTTAGTTATACACGTTGGATATATGTAGCTGTTATTAGCATCCAATATAGGTAAGAGGTCGACGTAACATAGAACTATATTATTATGGATTAATGATATCAAAAACCATGTGGTCTGAGGGTACCGATGGATTCTAGCCAGAAAGCTAAAGACATTTTTGTCTGTTCAATGTCACTTACGATACGTCTTACGATTTATAAAGAACTAGCTTTTTCCCGTGGCTTCGCGCGCGTTGAAGTCGGGGCAACATAAATTTACTTTCAGTCTCAAGTTGTGTGAAGGCACTCCTGATTTAAATCCCGGAATCCGCAATTACTGCGTCATCTGTCCAATCACCCAGATTTTATTGAAACGACATCAGAGAGAGGATTATGACCTCATATGGGACATTCCGAACTCAGGAAAAAATGGTGACCTAATTACCAACTCGAACGTGTCGTCCGTGTATTTGGAATAAAAATTTCAAAATAATTGACATATGCATCATCATCATCATCAGCCTTTAACAGTCCACTGCTGGACTAGGCCTCTCCTTTGAAAGGAGGAATTGGCCTACTATACCACGCGTCCAAACGGGTTGGTTTGTATCAAGTTTTCCTTCTCTTACAGTGCTGTTCTATGAAATGAAATGATTATTTATTTCGTGTAAACTTTTTTAAAGTGCTTACGAAAAGTCAAATTAAAATTGTTCAGTTTATACATCATTTATATTTTGTGTTGAATTAGAGCAGCTCAATCCCAAGCATTTTTATCGCCTTTATAATCAGTAATTTTATAATATGCTTTTAAACACAGTGTAGTTTTAACAATAATTTTGAATTTATTTATAGATAAATTTCTTATATTAAGGGGGAGCTTATTATAAAAGCGTATACACTGCCCCATAAAACAGCTACTTATTTTGTGGAGGCGGGTGCTATGAATTATAAGATTATTCTTATGTCTAGTATTTACAGTGTGTAGATCACTTTTTTTACTAAATGTGTCAATGTTCTTGTGGACATATAACAGATTCTCGTATATATATTGCGAAGCAACAGTTAGAATGCCTATCTCACTGAACTTTTCTCTTAGAGAAACTCGAGGACCGAGGTTGTAAATACCCCTTATTGCTCTTTTCTGCAGAACGAATATTGTGTCAAGGTCTGCAGCATTCCCCCAGAGAAGAATCCCATATGACATAATACTATGAAAGTAGCTGAAATAGACCATTCTAGCTGTTTCTATATCTGTGAGGCGTCTAATTGTCTTAACCGCATAAGCTGCAGAACTAAGTTTGCCCGAAAGTCTTTCTATATGCGGACCCCATTGAAGTTTGGAATCAAGCATAATACCTAGAAATAAGGTTGTCCCGACGGGCTCAATTCTGGTTTCCTTCAGTTGTACATTGGTTTCCATCTGTTTAACATTGGGCATGGAGAATTTTAAGAGTTTAGTTTTCTTATTATTGAGTAATAAATTATTTACATTAAACCAATTAACAACTTTAGAGAGTGCGATGTTTACTTCGTCAAAATTACTCTGTTGTCTTTTAATATTAAAAATTAAAGAGGTGTCATCCGCGAACAACACTATCTCATGATTGTTCTTTACGTAATAGGGTAAATCGTTGATATAGATCAAAAATAGAAATGGTCCGAGTATTGAATCCTGCGGGACGCCCATTTTTAAGGCAGAACCTGGCGATGTCTTATCATTAATCTGAACCTTCTGGATTCTGTTGCCCAAATAAGAAACCAGGAGATTAAGAGCTTTGTTTCTAATGCCATAATGATGTAATTTCCTGACCAGAGTATCATGATGTACACAATCAAAGGCTTTGGACAAGTCGCAAAAAATTCCTAAAGCATCTTGCGACTCCTCCCAAGCTGTAAATATACTTTTGAGTAACTCTACTCCTGCGTCAGTAGTTGAACGACCCCTCGTAAATCCGAACTGTTTCTTGTGAAGAAGATTATGTCTGTTAAAATAACTAAGCAATTGACTAAGTATTAATTTTTCAAAAATTTTACTAAGCTTTGGCAATACAGAAATAGGTCGAAAATTAAAAGGGTCTGATGTGTCGCCAGATTTAAATAAAGGTATAACTTTACTATATTTCATTAAATCAGGAAATATTCCAGAAGCGACGCAACCATTGAACACTGTTGCAAGATGTGGAGCTATTACGGTAATAATAGATGAAACAGTCTTCACTGACAATCCCCACAAATCCATTGTCTTTTTCATATTTATAGTTTTAAATTGATAAATAACATCTTTAGTAGTCACAACGGTAAATTCAAAGACTGCTCCACATTCTGGCACGCAGTCCCTAAGAAGCATTTCAGCAGACATGGAAGATGAGTCGAGCGACCCTGTAGTTATTATAGGTATATTAGAAAAAATCTTATCAAATTCTGTCGCTACTTCCAGGTCCTCTGCAACACTCACATTATTGATATTTAATAAGAAGTCACGGCTGCGTGCTTTGGCTCTGCCAGTTACATTGTTGATGACATTCCAGGTAGCCTTTTGTAGTGTTTTCTGGTAATTTTATTTTATTTCTCAAATAAATAGATTTTGCTGTACTACAAGCTTGTCTAAATATTTTGGAATATTTTTTTACATAATTAATAAAGTTCTGACTATTATTATAAGTTTTTTCATCATACAGTTCATATAACCTAATCCGGCTTTTATGAATACCTTCAGTTGCCCAATCACTAAACATCAGACGGTCAGTTACATTTAATTTTTTGGATGTAAATACAGTCTGAAATTCGTCATTAATCAAGTCAAACAAAGAGCTATATAACTGATCCGGATGGTCATGATGAGGCAACCAACGCATTTTTCGAGATAAATTGTCTTTAAAAGTTTTAAGTCGATTTTCATTTATTGGTATATATTTAATTATTTTTCTCTTGACTTTCGGGCATTTTCTTGGACAACAGATTAACTGCCCACTGTGATCTGACTGAAGCATATTAATCAAAGATTTGTGTAATGGTTTTATATTAGTAAATATATTATCAAATATATTAGTAAATATGTTCTCTGCATAATATGCTCCCTCTGTCGGCTCTTACGACACCCATGGGATGATATGGGGTGGTGACAATCCGTATTCTTAATCCGTCACCGCACGGACATATGTATATGTTCGTTTATTTATTTATATTTCATACATACGCCTAATAGGTACAAAATATTGCATCGGTATAAAGTTATAGTTCAGTTATTATATTTTTCTTATGCTGTTTTCTTGCTGGGCTTGGCAAATAATCTAAATGTTAAAAACATTGAAGCAACGGGCGCTTGACCATCCTGATTTGGTTAATGCAATAAAATAATCAGATTGCTTCAAGCGCAAGATAGTGACAGAATGTTCACACAAACAATACTGCAAAAGTGTATAGATGAATTAGAACGTTTTTCCTTATCGTACAATAGATGGCTTAAGTTGTATGTAGCTATCGCTACAAATTTATAAAAGAAACAATGTCCATACAAGAAATAATTGATATCCTGAATCTTAGGGTATCTTATAAACTAAGGGTCACAAGAACATTCAGCCTCGATACAACAATTGCCAAATCACGCACAGTATATAGTTCCGTATCGAACCCAACACCCTGTGTTAAGTGAGAGGCAGCTGCTTAAGCTACCTCGTGGCGGTTACGTATTTGCAGACAACTGTATCGTATCCTGAAGCGAATGCGAGCTGCACATTTACAACGTTTCTACATCCGCAAAACCCTCTTTCAATCACCTCCTAGTTACAAATAGTAACCCCTAGTAATAATCGATTTTAAACTTTCGCGATTTGTATAAGTACTTACATCGTAAAAAAATATTTAGCAGGTCTTAATCGCGTAAATTTAACTTATTTAAGGTATATATACCTATTTGTTTCCAACGTTTTGCACATCTTGCACCGAGCATAGAACACTTATACTCGAAGAGAAGAATGACAACTTTATGCAAAATTTGTGAGAAAATTTCGCCTTAGCGTCTAGAGGCAACTATTTGCAGACCACACGAAACTATTGTAAACGACATGTTTGTATTAGCGCGGGCAATTCAAAATTGGTGGTATATATATATCTATATAGGTACATCTATTAGCTTGTTTACTATGGGTTTAAAATAGGGAGCACTGTATTTTTTGAAGTTAATGTGTATGCCGATTTCGATTTGGTTTTCTATAGAAACTGATTCCTAATAAAATCAGCTTTCCACATCTTAAAAGAAAACTATCAAAAACACAGTTTAGAGTTCAATAAAATATGACTCTTCACTATAAGAGATTTATTTGTTAATAGAACAATACGTACAAATCTTAAAACAATGTAAGAGGCACTTTCTCAAAACTGGAATCTATATCTCACAAAATAACACTGTATTTCACAAAAAAACACTAATATGGAGGAAAAAGGTGCTCTATTCAACGTTTTTAATGCAGGAGATATCAAAACAGTAGTTTATATATCGAAATATCGAAAATTAACCACAATTACAAGATAAACGGTGAGCAAGCGGCGGCAGATATTTTTCTTGTAGTATTACCAGTAAATGACACAAAATTAATAATAAATATTATATTTTTAATTATCTTTTTTATACTGCGGTTAACATACATACTTTGCTCTATTAATTATTTACCAAAAATATCATTCATATATTATTTCAAAGTGTTTAACATTTTTTTTTACTTTTTAATCATAAGTGTATTTTTCTAGCGGTCATTCACTACATCAGCCATTATATCGCTATCTCGTTTCCCCAGTATCGATGTCTCTGTCGTGACTAACAGCCCACCTATAAAAATCTAGTAGAACTGAGATGACCGACCCTGGCACCGAGCGTGGTCGCGAAGAGACTGATGAGAGCTCAGCGCCGTCTTGTGGAAGTGCACGTTTCGGCACCTGCCCTCACTTAGTCTTTATTTAAGTTGGCAATGTTCGTACTCCGACACACTACACTAATGACGTCTACATATTTTTGAGATTTATCAAGACGATATTGAATCATGACGCTTCACTCAACTTCTCACGTACATTTCCACGCTACTTGATATAATATATATATGCCTCTAATAAAAAAAACCAAAACATGTAATAGAATCGCTAACTTTTTTTTTCGGCGGTAGGTGCTCAAAACTATCGGACGTATAAGATTTTTGAAAATTTTTGAAAGTTAATTTTAAAAATTAATAATTAATTTAACACAGTTTTTTTTACACATTAGTGAGGCCAAGTCCTTATATTGTAAGTACTCACGTTTGTGACGCTGTGTATGTAAGAACAAACCTTACTCACCGGACACCACCTGCCAGCTGACTCACCGACCAACAGTCATATCACTACAAGAAAATTATCTTTATAAAAACCACACTATGGTGCAAATACCGGATATTCAGGCCGCTCAGAAATCCCTTAAAGATTGCTTTGTACGGCGTATGGGAGAACTCGAAGCACAGATCCAAAATAGCGGACCAGCGAAGGATACAGTCGCAAAGGTGGCTGAAGAGTTTCGGAGCTTCAGGGAGCTGATGTTCAGTATACTTGGCTTCCTTAGAACCCAAATAAATGAGTGTGCAAGATTGTGTGACAACATTGAGACCAGGCATCGTCGGAAGGCACTCATATTTTCCGGTATCAGTGAAGTTGACAAGGAGAATTGTAAGGATATTGTTGTGGACATTCTCAACACCAAGCTTGCTATGAAAGAAATCTCTGCAGAAGCGATCAAATCAGCGCATAGACTTGGCAACCCCTCTAAAGATCGACCGAGGCCCATACTTGTGCGGTTCTGTAATCTGGGTCATAGGGCTGCGGTCTGGAGAGCGAAGACATCACTGAAAGGCACTCCAATATCCATTAAGGAGATTTTAACGAAGGCTCGTCAGGATACATTCAGCAGGGCTCGGGTTCACTTTGGAATGCGGTCATGTTGGACTCAGGATGGAGTTATTGTCATCAAGGCACCCGACGGCAGCCGAAACAAGGTCACAACCATGGACGAGTTAACCCCATTGCTTGAGAAGCATCCTCGGGCAACAGGGGCCACCACATCTGCGCCGACGACAGGCGCTCCAAGTAAGGGCACCATAGCTGCGACCAAAAGTGTAACACGTCGAAACTAACCACACACACTAACCTTTTTTTAATCACATCACAACAATCATTATTCATCCAAAACACGAATATCACTTTAACTATGTGCTATCTGAATATCAACACACGTCTCCTTACTTTTTATGCTTACAGGTAAACTAAACAATAATATTACGTTTATATTCAACTACCCACTTTTGTGTTAAAATATACATACATTCTGTAGTCGCGTTTAGTTACAACTCTAAAATTAGAAAACATACTATATAATTTTTCCTTTCATTTATCTACTAATGAATTACGAACGTCTAATGATAGCTATGTATTGTTTTATAAAATAAGTTTTTAATCTTTTATTGTTATAATTTTGTGAGTTTGCTGGCGGGTGATGCAAAGATGGTACGCTTTGTATTACAATTGCATACGGAATATTTTGAGTTTATCTAGTTAAAAATATATTTATTAATATTTTATTATTATATAGGTATACTATTTATAGGTACATATTTTATTTATTTATATATAATTAGATGTTATCTGATAACGATGATTTATCCTTTTGTTCTGCCAATAGTGCCAATAATTTATTTGAGGACAGTTTTTGTTCCGTGCCAGATAAAACCGTCGGTGAGTTTGTGCGTGATGCGTTTAACGGTCTAATCGGTCACTAAACGTGTGTCATTTAAACGCTCAAAGTGTGCCAAGCCACTACAGTGACTTGTTAGAAGCGTTTAGTAATGTCAATGTTCACGCTATTCTGATCTCTGAAACTTGGCTTAAGCCACAGCTGCTATCCACCACATATTGTTTGCCTGGTTATAGTCTTATACGGAATGACCGTGTAGACAGAAGAGGTGGTGGTGTTGCTATTTATCTTCGTAGTGACTTCTCCTATAAAATTATAGCCACATCTTCTTCCTCTAACTCAGTTTCGGCTGAATATCTTTTCTTAGAGGTAATTGTCAAGGGAGTTAAAACTATCTTAGGTGTCGTTTATTGTCCCCCCGCTCTTGGCTACTTCTCCAGCTTCGAAACGATTCTGGAATCTTTAGGGTCAGAATATACGCATCACATAATAATGGGTGACTTTAATACCGATCTCCTTTATCTCCACTCTCCTCGATCCCGTAAACTGCTCCATATTATTGAGTCAGCCAGTCTCCATAATTTACCACTCCAAGCCACTCACCACAATAATAATGGGGAGGATACCTGGCTCGATATTATCCTTTTGTCTAACCCATCCCTTATATCCTTTCATGGCCAATACCCTGTCCCTGGATTTTCCCATCATGACCTCATATTCCTTTCATACAACCTAAAACCACCCAAATCTCAACCCAAAGTATTGCACATGCGTATCTTTGCTCAGATTAACTTAAATAAATTAGTGGAGGATGCATCTGCAATTAATTGGGCACCTTTGCTGGAGGCTACTTCTATAGACGATAAAATTAACATATTTAACAGCGTATTAGTTGAGCTATACGATAAACATGCACCAATCAGAAAGGTTAAATTAAAACGTCCACCAGCGCCTTGGATGACCACGGGAGTCAAAATGGCAATGAAACGCAGGGACCGGGCATTTCGCAAATTTAAGAAAGATCGTTCCGACGAAAATTGGGCATATTTCAAGACTGCAAGGAATCGGTGTAACCAGATGGTACGGAACGCCAAACGCCGCCATATTCTCGAAAATATGTCACCTAGCTCTCCTGCTGCTACTTGGAAGTTTCTCGGAACTCTCGGGATCGGTAAATTTGCTAAGTAGCAACGTCTCGTCCTGCCGAATGACATCGGTTTAGATGATATCAATTGACATTTCTCGACCACTCCTACATTAAATCGTCTAACCCAAAGTCAGACGGTTGACTATGTAGCAAACTTGCCCCGTATTAATACAGATCTCTTCCAGTTTTCTCCAGTTGCGTCGGGTGAGATCAAAAATATTATTCTAGCCATTAAAACGAAGGCCGTAGGATGCGACGGCATCAGTCGCCGAATGCTAGTACTTATTTTAGACCAGCTCCTACCTACGATAACCCACCTTATTAATTTTTCCCTTGATTCTAGTGTGTTTCTTTCCTTATGGCGCCAAGCCTATGTCCGTCCTTTACCTAAGATCCCTGATCCATCACTGCCTAGTCACTTCCGTCCTATATCTATTCTTCCTTTTCTGTCTAAGGTGCTGGAGGCTTGTGTACATAAGCAACTGTCTCACTTTGTTTACGTCAACGACTTATTAAGCCCTCTCCAGTCAGGTTTTAGACCAGGACACAGCACTACCTCGGCACTCCTAAAAGTGACTGGCGATATTAGGGCGGGCGTTGAGGATGCCAAGGCTACTGTGTTAGTCTTGGTTGATTTTTCGAACGCCTTTAATACCGTCAGTCACGAAATCCTCCT
The DNA here is from genome assembly GCA_944739405.2 of Euclidia mi. Classification (NCBI taxonomy): domain Eukaryota; kingdom Metazoa; phylum Arthropoda; class Insecta; order Lepidoptera; family Erebidae; genus Euclidia; species Euclidia mi. Next base: position 25,216,187 of record OX123187.2, read on the forward strand.
ATCTATTCTTTCGCACTTTATGATCTCACCCGAAGCACTGGATTGGTTCTCCTCTTATCTTCGTGAACGTCAACAGGCGGTCCGCATTGATGAAGCCTTTTCATCTTGGTGTGTTCTCGACTCTGGCGTTCCCCAAGGCGGTATTTTATCTCCTCTTCTATTTGCTCTTTTTATTAATCTCATAACCCTCGACCTTCGGTGTACCTACCATCTGTATGCCGACGACTTGCAGTTGTATTCTCAGGCCAGCATTGAAAATATATCTGCTGCCATTGCTGCGGTAAATCGTGATCTAGCAGCCATCAAATATTGGTCCGATAGGTTTGGATTGTACGTGAATCATTCAAAGTGCCAGGCCATTATAGTAGGCAGTAGCCGTATAATGAGCCGCTTAGAGGTATCAACTCTTCCAGCGATTGAATTTGATGGGACTCCTATCGAAGTTACATCAAAAGTAAAAGACTTAGGTTTACATATCGACAATACCTTAAGTTGACGAACTCAGGTCACTAACGTGAGCAAGCGTGTGACTGGGACCCTGCGGTCTCTTTACCGCCTAAAACATTTTTTGCCTGTCAAGACAAAGATAACGCTTGTGCAAACTTTCATATTCCCGGTCATCGATTATGGTGATGTTTGTTATTTTGACCTGAATGCAGACCTTCTTGATAAACTTGACCGTCTTCTTAATAACTGCATTCGAGTTATTTATAATCTTCGTAAGTATGACCATGTGTCTACTTTCCGTTCCAATCTACACTGTTTGCCCATTCGTCAGCGCCGTAGTGTGCGTGCTCTCACAACGCTCTTTTCTCTGCTTCATTCACCAACTGCCCCCGCCTACCTAAAATCTAATTTTCAATATCTAAGCTCCAATCATTCTAAAGATCTTCGCTCATCTAATAACTTATTACTCTTATGTCCCTCCCACACTTCTGCTCTTATACACTCTTCTTTCACTGTCCAATCAGTTCTCCTTTGGAATTCCCTTCTTTTAGAGATCAGAATGGCTCCTAACACCTAAACATTCAAATTCAAAGCACGTGACCACATTCGAAGCTTATTATTGGCACAATCATCTCAATCATAGTGATATTTATATAATTTGTATAAATATTTAATAATATTTATACATTAAGTATGTATGTAACGTATTTATATTTATTAAGTATAATTTAATATGTTATGTTGAATTGTATTTCTTTATTATTATGTGTATTTGCTATATCCTATCTATATCCTCCTCCTTTATAACTATTTTGTACACCTATCATGACAATCTCTGCATCACCCTATGGTTGACTGGGAGAGAATACTTTTTGCATTAAGTCCGCCATTGTACCTACAAATGTATTGTACATAAAGTTTTAAATAAATAAATAAGTACGCAACTAAGAAGATTTCAACGAAATCGAATCAAATATGAATACATGTATAAGGCCTGTTACATACGCACTTAGAGCCAATATTTAAATTACAATTGGAATGTAATATTTCTTTTGACAGTCATAGGTGTTACTCTTTGACTTAAATTAAATAAAGACAGCAATAGCCTAGTGGAAATACCAACAATCGCCCAATGCAGAGGGTATTGGATTTAAACACACGGTGTACACTAACTTGCCGAAGTTATGTGCGTATTATCGCATGACTCGGGTACCATGCTAAACTGTCCCGCTTATCACGGAGATTTTTGATAGTCGTTAAGAGGAGTCAGTTTCCTTGAATATAATGAACCTGGTCTAAGCCCTGGATATCGATATACTGGAAAGCGGACTAAATTGGTTAGACTAGAAATCGGACATCGGGCTTCAAAATTCGCCATCGCTTAGGCTGACTTATATATTCATAGATCCTTTCCAATGCACCACACTGCTACAAATATTTTTTTTCTTATGGTAGCAATCGACCAGATTTACATTACCAGAGTTGTCAATAGTGCGATGGCAGCCTATTAGGAAAATGAATAAGAGGGTGAGGGAGAAGGAAAAGAGGCTGATGCTTTGGGCACTCACTAACATTTATGAAAGGCAACGTATAGATAATTTACACCGATTTCGCTATCCCTTCGGGTTGCGAAGGTCACACAGGCAGTCGCTCTGGGGAAAAGCTCATTCAGCCAAATCCGGTTGGACTAGTAAGCGGACCCCAGATTGAAACTGGGATAACGCTAAGAGGATGATAGATAGATCTAAGGACATGGTAGTACTTCCGCTGTCCAACCGGCCCCCTTATACTGAAATCAGCAAGGCTCTACTACCTAAGCTGTGTAAAGGCATCATAATAGCAAACCATATGTCTACAGCTTAACAATGTTGATGTAGGTATGTATATCATTACTTTATTCAACGCCTGCGCGACTTATTACGAATTTGATATGCGGGAATATAATTGAGTTAATTAATGAAATCTTGACTTGGTTGACGTGCGCGGATCGAGCCGTGCGTGAAGTATTCCCTAATTGAATGCTGTCGTTATCTATCGTATTTACATAATTCGGAGGTTTGTATGTCACCCTCGTTTCACATGACATAAGCCACAATGCCGCCGAAATGAGAACCGTATTTTTATCACTTGAGAGGTATTTTTTTAAAGGAACCCGGCTCGCTTTCGCCTTGAATAGGGGGCTGTATCTCAATAAATTTGCCGTAATTGTTTATGAAATTTGATCAGCTTTATAAATATTTTGATTGGCGCCGCCTGGATTTGATCTATTAAATGATTATAATAGACATTGTAAATTATTTGTATAGATTTCAATTAGACTATATTGGCCTGTCAAGCTATGTGTCTGTTGACTACACGGTGCCTTAACATACGAGTATTAGTTTCTTCATATTACCTCATTTCAGCATTCATTAGATGCATTATACTAGATCGTAACAACAGCGATTACATAAAATAATAGAAGAGACTGATTACTATGCAATACTTACGTAGCTTTTCAACTATCACAATAATGACATAATTTTATTGTTAATTTATATTACGTTTTACGGCATTACGTTATAAAATATCACACGGTATATTAATTGTAATCTTTTAATGAACATAACATCGTTTATATAAATTATAAATACGGTCAAACCGCATAACTTTGAAGTATATGGGTAAAAGTAAACGAGCATTATTTTCGTTATTTTTATATTTTTGCATGTGTTTATTAAATCTGAAATACGGTCAAAATATGCTCGTAACACTTATAGTTTAACCACAATAGGCGATAAAAAATGTTCATTTTAAATAATACGGGTTGATATATAGATGATGTAGTGCATAGATGTTTAAAAGTAGGTATAAATACGATTTGATCGGCAAGTGTTGTTTCAAAATGCATCTTAGTCCTGAGTTAAATCTTAGCACGTTATAATATTCTAAGCTTTGCAACATGAAAATTATATTTTCTTGTTATAAAAGGTTTGGGTTAATACACCAAAATAGAAGATTTAACATTTAAAATTGCATCAAAATACAGGGGAAACAGAAACCTCGGAAGAGACCTCCTAACATAATAACTCGTTATTTTTAAAAATGATACATGTGTTTGAGCCATTTAAATAATCTTGTAACAAGTTTTGTCAACATATTTTAATTACGATCTAAGTCAGTGACAAAATGGTTCACCCTCATTAACATGGAAACGAAGAATAATTAAAACTCACGAAAAAGTCGCTTCACATCTTTGAGACTCAAATTACAAATTACAGCTTCCCGTAAAAGTTAAAAGATTCTCATACGTGCAGTAACGATGTAACATTTTATTGAAGGTAGGGTTGCCACGACTTGTATTTTATTGTAATATTTGCATTTAACCCTTTAATTTTGATTTTATTGTTATATTTTAAGCTTTCTTTTTCTATGCTAAGCTATTAAACTAGTTTTTTATTTATTTTGCAACTGTTTCAGTAGGTGTTTGAAAGGTAGGCAAAATAAATAATAAGAAAATGTTCTGTAAAGGTTATTAACGATATGTCATTAATAACCAATAGTTATTAACGACATAGGTTTAATGCTATTTTCTATCCTTAATACAATAAAGCTGAAGAATTTATTTGTTTGGTTGGTTGAACTCTCGGGGACTACTTGTCCGATTTGAATAATTATTTTTATGTTTAGTAGCCCATTCATCGAGGAAAGCTATAGACTTTATAACAGCACCCAAGTGTTCTTAATTTATATCAAAACATGGTCCTGTCACGTTTTTCAAAGAACAACTGCCATATCCCGTTTATACTTCGTCCGCATCCGGGTATTATAAACACTTATAGAATAGTCCTCAGAATACTTGACACTTAGTAATGCTAGCAATAACCATAGAAGTTCATGACAGACAGATTAACCTACGGGGTGACGCTTTTCCATGCCCCATGCATGTTGAAACTTACAAAGAACATATTGACAAAAATTGCTAATAAAGAAATTCTTAACAGGCAATAAATCCAAAATTTTCCAATAACGACTGGCAAATTGAACACAAATAGTCTTACACACTACCTATAAAATCTATAGGTAGTGTGTAAGACTATTTGTGTTGGGATGGTGCAATGTTGATCTTTAGTATAGATCAACATTGCAACCACCCCATACCGATCATAACAACTGTAGGTATTAATTATTTTCGTATTTGTTATTCCGCGTGGCGACAGTAGCCAAGAGAGTTACGGGGCAAAGTGGTAAGGGCAAAGTTTACGTAAGCGTGTTGTGGCCCTGCGGCCGAACAGTACAAAACTCACGATATCTTTTAATATAGGAAAGTGCTCTCCACTCCCTATTTAACGTGTTGTAGTTTCAAATTGCCGCTATAAGATATTCCTCGCTAGACGTACACGAGATAGCCACCTTAGAGGCTATTGGGATTTAACTTTCTAGCTCGTGTTCGATCCACATATTTTCGCTAAAATATATTTGAAGGAAAACGTTGATACGGTTGATATAAAACTATGTATCGAGTCGACGGAAAGTAGAAATGCATTTTTTCTGTACTTGAACTGTTACGCAAAGAACATATTATGTACTAACATAAATTTGCTTTTAGAAAATGAAATTGAATTCATATCACAATTTGTTACGTATAGTAATTTGAAATTTTTCCATGACATAAATGCTGATTTTATTTATTCTTTATTGCAATAGGCGGCAGACGAGTCCACGGATAACCTTATGATTACCGCCGGCCATGGACATAAGTAACACCAGGGTATTTACTAGTGCGTTGCCACTCATAAGGATGGTTAAAGGAATAGAAGCGGAATGAGGGAGAAGAGAAAGGGCCTCCGGCACTCTCACTCACCAAACGTAACGCAACATTCTAATGTTGCGTTACGTTTGGTGAGTGAGAGTACTATCTCAGTATAGGTAAACATTTTAATGTTTATCTATACTGAGATAGTTGCAAAAGCATAATTAATAACTTCAGTAATATTTTAATAGTTTTAGCAATCGGTATCACTAACCATTAGACTACCAAGCCAGTCGACGCTTATTCGCGTTATATAATCCAGAACGAAATCAAAAGGATTTCAACAATATCTTAAAACAGAACTTGTAATACATTACTTAATGACAAAACGAAAGGGACTACAGAACACATTACATCATTACACAAATGAATAGCCATTCAGCCTAATCAATCAATTACAAGTGACGAAGGAGACTATCGGCCGATTTGCTAAATTACTGAACACACGAACCAAAGGGAACCGTTCTAATAACATTAAAGGCAAATAAATATAGTTCGGGAATACGACGCCGGTTTCTTTTTCCCTCCTTGTATTGACCAAACCTGCAAACGAATGTCCTTCAAACATTTACATGCTATTCAATATAGCAAAAATAAGAATTTTGTACAATTATGTTGGGCTTTTAATAGTACATAAACGTTTTAAATTCTAAGACATTCTCGTTAATCAATTTTTATTTACAAATGCGTTTGTAAAGCTTATAGGAACAGCTTAGCTACAAGGTGTAGTAGTTCAAATAGTTGCTTTAAAAAGCTTTATAATATAAAATTGTTTCTGTGCTTGAGAATTTGCTTTTTTTGAAAATGGCAGCTGAAGATACAAACGTATGATCAGTTTTATTAAATTTCAAGTTTATTTTCTTCTTTTAAGAGCATTTATATAATGGCTTGTATTTAAAATTAATTTTACGTAATATTATTTTAATAATCAATTTTAAACTTTTGCGATTTGCATACATCATACAAAATAATTTAGCGGGTCTTAAGCGCGTTAACTTAACTTATTTAGTTAACTTAACTGCACCGAGCTGAGAGACTGAGTCTCTCCGCGACCAAGCTCGGTGCAAGACGAGCGAAACGTCGGAAACAAATAGGTATTTATACCTTAAATAAGTTAAGTTAACGCGATTAAGACCCGCTAAATTATTATTTTAACCTCTCGAGCGCCCAAACGTCAAATGTCATATAGTCGATAAGCGCCCACGTCAAATTTAGTGTATGTATGAAATTTGGCGGGCAGCGTTTAAATGCCGATTTCGACGTTTATTTACTTCAGAACACTAATCAATACATATATATTTAGAATCTACATGAAATTTTCTTTATTGTGTATATAGAATTAACTAACTTTGTGAACAAGCGTAAGTTATTCAAACGGTTTTATCAAACAAATGTGTAAAATACATGTATATACATGTTATTGTAGAAAAATGAATGTATTGACCAATTAGAGGCATTCATAGCGGTAGGAAAATTCTAATAATATTATTTATAACCTATTCTATTAATTGAAATACATAAAATAAGAAATATATGAAAAAAAATGATTTGGAAGCGAAATAGTGTAAGCACGCCTCGAAGTGTACTAACAGCTGATGAGCTAGCTGACTGTTTGTTTTTACTGACGTTGAAAATAAGCATTTTTATTGCATAGATCTGTCAAACGTTTCATACGCTTCAAAATGGTATACATTGAAAAGAGAAAAACATTGTTTTGGCGTTTCATTTGAACATTGAATGGAACAAGTACGAGACCACCGTATAACGGTAGGCGGGCGCTTATCGGGGGTAAAAGCGTCCACCGTAAAACCGTGGCCTGGCGCTCGAGAGGTTAATGTCTTTTTGTACGTCGTGGCAGTATTATTTGTTAATCTAGTTAAATCAAGTTTAGTACATTCTTCTTTCAATATCCAATCTATCCTTCTTTGGAATGCTCAGCCTCCCGAAGTTAGCACGTCCACTAGCCGTGCCACGTTCAAATTTAGAGTTCGCCAGCTGTTGTATAGCGAATTGTTGGAAGCTTCTCAGCAGCACTTTATTACTTACCTGGGGGCCAATTCTCGTATTCTTTATGACAATGAAATTATATTTTGAACGAAATGAGATTATATTTTGAATTTACTCAGAATCGGTATTCTGTTAACCTAAAGTCATTATCGTATAATTTGAAATAAACAGTTTATCGTTGACACATATTTCGACACTTGTTTCAATTTACGATCTCCTTACAATTTCATTCAAATATCAGTTAATTTAGGAGAATACTATTTGTGACGTAAGTATGACATTGACATTGTATCGAAACTGTATTTTGAACAAATTTATTTAGCAGAATTGGGACTCTGTTAGTACCTAGTCTATCTTTTTAAATATTTATTTTCATGTGTATATATGTATTATATATGTATTTATATAATATATAAATACATATTATGTATTTATATATGTATTTATTTTTATGTATGTATGGATCTTTTATGTATTTAAATTTAAATTATAAGTATGTATTATGTTGCGTATTCTCTTTAATTTTACTCTGTTTCTGTAGTACACATATGCCATGATCATCTCTGCATCACCTAAAGGTTGACTGGGAGAAAATGCCTATAGGCATTAAGTCCGCCTTGTGCAATGTATTTTGCAGGAAGTTTATAAATAAATAAGTAAATAAATATTATTTGTCTAAAGATGCAAATAAGATTATTGTCAAATTTGCCTAAAGCTACTTAAAACTTGGCATTCAATCGACCGAAACACGTAATTTTTTGTTCACAAACTGGCATGGGTCGCTGATTGGTCCAGAAGCAGCACACACGCTCTCTGACTCGCTACGAACGTGCTCCATCAGTCTAGCTTAAATTGACCCAGCTGACGCCAGTCATGACAACAAAATAAATCAAAATCCGTCAAGTCCATTAAGTAGGAGATGAATTACATAACATGCCAGGGGATGCCTGTGGCTACGACTGCACAAATCCTAAACTGTAAAAAAATGTAATTTCGGAAATCCCCTTCTTAGTATCCCTAAGGAACATACGTGCCAAATTTCAGCTTCATCCGCCCAACAGTTTTGGCCTTAGATTATCTGTCAGTCAAGCAGTAATGCGAGAATTTTATATATACATATTTATAAACAAAGATAAACATAAGCAATTAAAGCAATCATGTGTTTACAGCACACATGCTTACCCACAAGGTCCTCAATATCGTATAATCCACGCTTAGTAGTTAGACGAAGGAAACTTCGACAAAGTTGTTAGTTGCAAAGTGGTGGGAGTAATGCGTAAAGCGGCTAAAGATACTGCAACATATTTTAACTTTATATAAATTAAATTGAAAAATTGCTTTTAAGCTCAGTGAAGCAGATGTCGCTACGCTAACGGGTAGCGTAGCGACACATCTGCTGAAATTTCAACGTCGAACATTCAGCGACAGGATGTTCGGCGCGTATTTGAATGGCATTATACACCAAACAAGTTGTAATTCACCATCACCCCGTCACATATAGTCCACGCGATAATATCAAGTCAATTTATCGCGTTCAATTCAGTTCGTGCTTCGCCGCGTCGCACGTCACGGGCGTTTAGTCACGTAGGTCACTTCAGTGTAGACTGTATGCTGTTTCCACGCCACACCGCACCAAGCCGCTTCGCATACCCATCCAAATGGCTCACGTAGGATGCCGCGTAACATTCGGTGCAGTATCGTTCCGCACTATGTGACCTCCGACGGCAAGACCGACGCCGCGCTGTACGCGACGTTACTTCAACTGATTAGTCATTGAAGATTTGAAAATCACTACGAGCGTATTCAACTGAACGTCAAGCGCGGAAGGTGACTCAGATGTGCCGCGATTCTTAGTGTAGCTTAATTAATCAGACAACGTTATGTTCATAAATATTTAAAAAGAAAACTTCATTTAAATTTTTAGACATAGAGGCGGTATTGTATGGTGAAATAGCGAAAGCTAAAGTACATAAAGAATATACTTACAAAAAGGTTGTTTGTGTCTTTGGTATCATGTAACTATACCATATTATGCACTTCAAAAACCATAGTTCAATTTTATTTAAATATATTATTATCTTGATTAGATATAGTATCAAACAGTTACAACTTTAAAGCGATTGATCGTTAGAAATCATGTTTTGTTTCATACTAGTAGATACTGAAGTTGCAAACTTGCCGGTAACTTAATAGTAGTTTAATTGATCTCACTTGCCTCATGAATACTTAACTGAGGCTAGCTTATGTGTGTGATATGTATGCTATGTACGTACTCTGTAAAGACCATAAACTTATGAAGTCGTTTGGTTATTATATTTTTGTCTTCGTCACCGTGTGAATGTGCAATCGATGTATACTTTTCAAAGTAAGTGAAAGTAAATAGCATTAAAAACTTACTAGGCATAATCCGATTCGTTGCCAGAAGCTAAATTTACTTTAACACTTATGTCAGCTTCAACCACAAAACAAAAATCTTGAATCTACCCCTGTATAGACTTTAGTGTCAAAGAATATATTATTATTAATACGTAGGTATTACAGTTTTTATATAGGTATACCTGAGAATGCCCGCGGTTACACCCGCCTTATTTAAGGATACTACTCAACTCCCGTCGCTCATAGCGCGCTATTATATAGCCCTATATATCATAGGCCCTACTTGATAAATGGGCTATCTAACAATGAAAGAGTTTTTCAAATCGGACCAGTAGCCTGAGTAGAGCGCGTTCAACCAAACAAACAAACAAACTCTTCAGCTTTATATATTAGTATAGGTTTATATAAGAAAACCTACAAACGTTTGCTTATGATAGAGACACCACGCTTCCTATAGAGGTGACTCGATTGGTAAATACTGACTGTCATGGCATACATACTTTATGGTTCCGCCTCACGCCACTTTTAACAGATACACGTAACGACTGTACAGTCTACTTATTAATTTATAATTAATTAATCGTAAAATAAGTAAAATGTACACGATTATAACACCATTACTGTTACAAATATAAGTGAATTCATAAAACATATCACATATTAGTAAAAACAAAATACCCGGAGACTAACACTGGCACTGAATAATAACACCTCATATAAACAACATTTGGTAAAGAATGTATAAAGTAAAATAATGATAAGTGTTTTCTCAATGAGCTTGCTACTAGACATCATAAAATTTTATATAATAAATATATCGTCAGGATTTCTCACCTTTACGATATATTATGTGTATACGAATGCAGTCTTCCTTATAACAAACAAACCACACATCTTATTACACCCACCATGCGTTTTACCTTATAAGATCTAGAAATCCATCTCCGTGCAATATTACTAGTCTTACAGAAATTTCTACATTATTGCTTCTTATAAGTCAATCTAATTTCCTTGAAAAGCCCTGTAACAGGAATCAAATCTAGTACCCTAATAAGAACAAACCGCACTCCTCGGGAGTCAGTACCAGTAAAAGCCTTGTATAACAAGATACAATCACAAAGAACAATTTACCATAATAAACTTCAAGACAAAGGACCTTCAAATGTGTTTGCTTTTCCTATTTTGAATGATATCTCGGGCTGTAATCTTGCTATCATTGTTGAAACGAACTAAGAGAATCATAATAATAAATATGTGTGGTGACACTGCGGTCCCGAATGCTTCAGAGAGTCGGTCAGGGCCTCGTCTCCGGCTTGCCTTTGTTGGCTGGTCGGAGTGGATTGCCAAGAGCGCCCGCAGGACTCTCGACTCTGGCTTGCCTTAGTCGGCCGGCCAGAGTCACAAAAGCTATTAGCTCGGGGGTGGAAGTGTCATTTTCAAGGGCGTAATTACGGGAAAACCCGCTCCGGGTCACGACCCGCGATGGTGAAACCGGTGCCGCACCGCCCGACACCCCTAGCCACTCGCACCGGTGTTGCCCTCTGGCTGCCTTCATGGCAGACTACGTTAACCATGGTGGCTATTTAGAGAGGGCCCATCAAGTGAGTTAGCGAGTCACTGTCTGCCCCTTTTCGATGTACTTTAAGAGTACTTAGGGCAGACGCCGGTTTTCATCCATAGTTTCCATATTCACTTATAAATTGAACACCCATTACAATAGCCCAAAGTAATTAGTTTCCATACAAGAGCAATAGTCCTACACCTGCTGCGGCTAATCCGTGGCAGTACTTCATAGTACAGTTATGGAGGCTCCACAGTGATGTCCCATCACATCCTAGATCAAAACTCTCAAAGGGCCTCTGCGCGTTGGACCTATGTCTCCGTGTACGCCTGTCAAAGGGCAGTGTACTTTTTTAAGACAATATGTTAGAAAAGTACGCGTGAAAGAGAAACAGATAATAATAATAATCTGAATTTAGCAGAAGCAACTGACACCTTGCACCCAATTATTAATCAATTAGATTCTGAAAACCATCCACTAGACCAATGGAAAGGCAAAGTACTTCATGGCCGCCACCCACATGACTTATAACAAACACATATTGACTCAGAAGCTTCGATTAGATGGCTTACTAGTGGCTATCTATTACCTGAAACTGAAGAGTTTTTAATAGCTATTCAGGATCAAGTTATAAATACTAAGAACTATAGGAAACTCATTATAAAAGATCCCATAGATCATAAATGCCGCAAATGTCACCGACAGCCAGACACCATACAACACATTACAGGAGCATGTGCTACACTGACACAAACAGACTACACATATCGCCACAACCAACTAGTAAATATTATTCACCAAAAACTAGCATTCAAATATAAGTTAATAGAAGATACTCATACACCTTACTATAAATATCACCCTAGCTCTGTATTAGAAAACAATACCCATAAAATGTACTACGACCGAGCGATACTTACAAATAAGACTATTCATTTCAATAGACCGGACATTACAATACACCATAAAATACAAAATACTGTATATATAATAGATACTGCAGTACCAAATGTCCATAATCTTCTAAAAACTATTACCGAAAAAAATAATAAATATACTGACCTTAAAGAAGAAATAGCAAGAATTTGGTAAGCCCGTAATGTATACATTGTACCAGTTGTAATATCTACCACCGGAGTAATACCGAAACACCTACATCATTGTCTTAAACTTCTTGATTTAACACCAAATACTTTTGTCAATATCCAAAAAGCAGCAATTTTGTACACATGCAGAATAGTACGCAAATTCATGCAATGCGATGAAACACTAAATCAGATTTAGCTCATGTATAAATCATAATTAAATGTCATCAAAACACGAGCGATAGCTGAGTATAAAAACCATATCCGTAATAATAATAATAATAATCCGGACTCGTCGCCGAGCTCCGCCTCGCAACCGCCGGAACCTGCTACGCATGACATAGAACAACGTGCCAACAACGCCGACGGCTGCAGTTGCGTCGAGCTCCAGCGACGAGTATTTCTCTCCGCCGTCTACACCGTCGCCTGCGCGTCGGCGTGGGAAAGGCCGGCCACCAGCGTGCTTAGGACCTCGGGGCCCACCGGCCCCAAACAGGGTCCCCGCTGCCGGTGGTAATGTGCAGCGCATGAAGTGGACGACATCAATGAACGAACATTTGGGGCGACAGAGGGGGGCACTAACCACACTGCGTAACGTAGTCACATGCTGTCTATGTTTCAGGCCCTGGAACCAAGCATCAACGTCACGGCTAAACGATTATCGGATCAGGTACGAGTTATCCAGCGTAGTAGCAAGTTGGATAATGCCGTGCTTGATAGGATTCGCTCAGAATACTTACCTTCGAGCCATGTCAATCCCGCCCGGCCTACGCTAACACCGACACCAAACGCACCGCCAATAGGTGGCAGCGCCGTCTAGGAGGAGGATGACATGGCTGATAATGTAAGTATCCAGTGCAATTAGGAGGTAAAGGACGCTTTGGAATGCTTGAATAGAGACTACCGGCACACGCCACCAACGATTAGACCTCGTCTACCGCGGTTGCCTATGCATAGGCGAAAAATAGCGCTGGTAAGTGCTCTTGACTCTTTATTATCGAATTATTTCGATAATAGTGAGGATCTCGGTGATACTCATTCAATACTGTATTGCGCTGCCATGGCGGCATGTCGTATAGCAGGTGGTAAGTTCCCTGAACAGAAAAGGAAAGGAAAGGTCTGCTGTACCGGCGTGGCAGTGCAGGATTGAGCCGCGTATTGCCGAGGTAAGGGCACTTATTTGGCAAGCTGATCTGTTTTAGGGAGGGAAATACACGTCCTAGGGTAATGCGCTTTGTGAAACGAGCCTTTGTGGGGACTAATATTAGTCCTCAAGATTATACATCCCGCGTCACAGAGCGCATTGACTTCCTAAAACAGAAAGTCTATGCATGGGCAAACCAAATTTGTAGATTTAAAAAACAAGTGGACCGGTACGTCATTAATCGTACTTTCCAGAGGGACCAGAGGTGGGTATACATACAGAAGCTGGGAACGACCAGGTCAATGTGTGACTAATGTGCAGCGGCCGGATGCGGAAGCCACAGCTATGTTTTGGCGTAACATCTGTTCGATTCCCATTAGTCATACTGAAGGTGATTGGATGCGAGATGTCGAGCGTGCATGCGAACATATTCCCGAAATGGAATGCGTGGCCATTTCTAGCCAGGACGTTTCACAAGCAGTCCGTCCATTATCAAATTGGAAATCTCCAGGATTAGACGGGCTGCACAATTTCTGGCTGAAATGGCTACGTAGTTTGCATGAACGCTTGGCATCTCAATTCCAATCAGCCGTGGAATCTGGGTCGTTGCCAACCTTCATTACGACTGGAATTACCCACCTGCTCCATAAGACAGGCAGTACTAGCGATTTATATACCGATAATATGTTTACCATCGGTCTATAAACTTCTTACATCTGTTCTAAGAGCTAAAATGGCTAAACATGTTGAAGATTTCACAATTAATCAGCCTCTCAGAATGGATGTAGGAAGGGGGCTCGTGGTACTAAGGAGCTCCTCCTCATTGACATGGCCATTAACCAACAAGTTCGCCAAAACTGAAAAGATCTGGCGGCATGTTGGATAGATTGTAAGAAAGCGTATTACTCCGTGCCGCATACACGGCTTTTGAGGGTGTTGGAGTTGTATAAAGTAAATAAAACTCTACGCACCTTCTTGAAGTCATGTATGGGACAATTAAATACGACTCTTTCCTATCCAAGATGCCGGAGAATCCAGGAGGACGGCGAACTTATTAAAATTGAGCGGGGAATTTTTCAGGGCGACAGTCTGAGTCCCCTTTGGTTTTACTTAGCCATAAACTCTCTCAGTACATTACTGGAGGGTTCAAGGTTAGGCTACAGGTTACAGGGAGGCGGTCAGGTCATATTTCACTAACTGTACATGGATGACCTGAAGTTGTTTGCCCACTCTGATGCCCAATTGCTAGATTTACTAAACTTAACCCAAAACTTTAGTAAAGCTATCAATATGGAGTTCGATGTGAATAAATGTGCCGTCATTCATGTGAAGCAGAGAAGAATGGTGGAATCTGAGGGGATCCAACTCTCAGATTATATTAACCTAAGATCACTTCTCTTAACTGATACATATAAGTACTTGGGTATGTCACAGGCTTTAAGTATCAATGAAGCTGACATAAAGCAATCGTTGCAAGAGCGTTTCTTTGGCCGCCTGAAAAAAGTATTAAAAAGTCTTTTATCAGGTGGTAACAAGGTCCGAGCTTGCAACGGTTGGGTCATGCCACTTTTTGTGAACTCCTTTGGCATACTCGAGTGGACTCCGACTGAATTTTCATACTGACCGGGAAAAGTGATTAGGCATGCAATTTTGATCAAATTGCCCATGTGACATGGGCATTATGTATACAGGCTGGTCACTATTCATAGGGACCAGACTTCTCAAGTTGCCCGTGACATATATATTGCCCTCACTGCAGGTACGGCAGAATATTAAATTTGCGGCATATCGTATCAAGGGACTTCACAAAGGGCTACCGATATTCTAAGATATTGCTCGTCAATATACAATATAGAAGTAGCGATAGTAGGTTTTTTATAGGTAGTAGAGCCTTGCTGATTTCAGCATGAATGGGCCGGCTCGCCCGGGGAAGTACTATCCACTCACAGAAAATCGACGTAAAGTAACAGTACCTAAACTGTTGCGTTTCGTTCGGTGAGTGAGAGTGCCGGAGGCCCTATCCCCTATTCTTTCTCCCTCATCCCACTCCTCATCCTATCCCTTTTCCCAAACCAAAGAGGCGGCAACGCACTTGTGACTCCTGTGATGTTGCTTGTGTCCATGGGCGGCGGTAATTGCTTACCATCAGGCAATCCGTCTGCTCGTTTGCCGCCTATTACCATAAAAAAAATAAAAAAAAGGTAGCTAAATGGCGCAAAAGTGCCTTATTTTATTGCAGTGCTACATTTTGGTTAAGCTATTGCGTAATAGACGTCTCTATGGGAGATCATATCATAGGTACGTAGTTCCTACGGCAGGATTAAATTTTTACCTGCTTATTCAAATTATAAAATAACTAGAGAGCCGTGTATCGCGGTAAATGTCTAATGTTGCTCGCCATACAGGAGGCTGAAGAGTAAGATTACATAATCAAGCAGATCTATAAAACCGTGTGGAGATACACACACGCACAATGCTGATTGCACGGTTGGCGTAGTGGTTTAAGCGGCCGCCTCACCGCATGACACTGCGCTGAGTGTTGTGAGTTCGATCCCCACACGAGACAACACTTTGTGTGATTTATATATTTTTGTTTCGACGCTGGTTGTTCATTGTATCCGTAAGTTGCATGTCTGTTAGGTCCCCCGCGACACAGGATTTAGACTTAGTGCGGGAGTTATTTTTATATAAAAAAATATCATAACATCGCTCCGTTGCTACGTGAAAGACGGACTAACACATTAACACACTATCGCATTTATAACATTGGCATTAATATGGTTTGCACAAGAAAAGCATAATCATCCACTTATACCTACTTATCAAGTTGCAAGACTCTGCGTTTAATAAAATCTACTATCTTTAGTATTTCTCAGCGCTACGCCACGCGTTGAACTGTTGAAACTTTTACCTTACACCAACTAGAAGAACTGAACAAGCGTGCCTTCTTACCACGAATGGGTACTAAACGTTTTATTAACTCTTAGTCGGGGAGTAATAACGTCTTAGTTCAACAATGACCAGTATTTTAATGTAAAGCTGTCCGGTATAAGGTTCTCCAAGTATTAATCCACTTATTTGCATCAGCTCGGACCTCATTTGGTAAAACGAAATGAGTCCTTGTAATCTGCATTTCTTTCAAATTAACTGTGAAAGTGTTTACTTTGTAGCTTTGGAGCCAGATTATCAAAAAAACGGGCGAGAGTCCCGCACGATTTGTGGGTTTCAAAGTTTCCAATAGAAGGACTTAATCTGCATTTTTATCGATATCAAAAATGAGGTTATCGGTAATGTTAATGGTTAATTAGTTGTAATGCTGGTTGATAATTGGTATAGTATGCTAAAAACTCCACAAAAAGATCCCTAATTAAATATCAAGCAAACTCTAAAGTATTTAAAAGAACCTTAGGTTTACTCTGGGATGAAGGTACATTGCAAAACTATGAGGTTCGATGGCAACTAATATAATGGTCATGTGAGACAATAATTTTACGTGTTTACTTATGGAAATTGTATATTTTTCCAGATCCTCATTCGCAGCTCTCTATATATCGCCATTCATGTTTTTTTTTCCACTTAAACTTATTTTCTTCTGTCCATATGTAAACAAATACATGGTCCGGAGTAATTAAAATAATCAAGAGCAATCCTCTTTATTAATCGAGACAAACACGCAGTTTTCGTTTCGGACCGACCTACATCCGTGTATATTGTAGCAAAACCAATTTTCCTGGGCATTCATTCGTTAAAAAACGTTCATGCATGCCTTCTGTAGAGCACTTCGCGTCCAATTCGTCAATTATATTGCCATTTTTACTTGTTTCGTGATGGTCGAATATGTTCGACACTATGGTGCGGACATACGCCTCTCTCTGTAATTTGGGCGTCAATATTCGATCGCGGAGCGTTTTGCATATTTCATTGCCGTAGCCTTTTGGATCTGTACTCCGTAAGGTAGATTCACTTTCATAGCTGTAGCTTAAATGTCAAGGTCACAAAATGTAGTACGAGCACATTCCTTCTTCAAGTTTAAATATATGACGATTTAAACGATTTTAAACTTTCGCGATTTATATACATCATACAATTTTATTAAAACGCGTCTTATTCGCGATATTTAATTAATTTAAGGTATAAACTCTGTTTTGCCGAAGTTTCGGCCGTCTTACAACAGCCACGGTCGCGGCAGTCCTGCCGCGTCCTGCCAACGTCGGTAAAACAGAGGTATTTATACCTTAAATTAATTAAATATCGCGAATAAGATCCGTTTTAATAAAATTGTATGAAATGACGATTTGTCTATGCGACAGATATGATTTATCATCGGTCGTGAATGTGACTGCGGCTACAATCTATTACAATATGATCGAGTTGCGATCTGTCCATGATTGCCTATTGTTTGGAAGCCAGACCGTCATCGACAAGACTGCGAAATTTGCAACTCACCCTACACTCGCTCTAACGAATTTGCCTGTGGACTTTGTCACATTTGTGTATGGGTAGTAGCCATGTAAATGAACGTTTGCATATTATATCCAATGCTTGTCTTAGGTGGGTTCACTATTTTGCGAGGCATGTCATAAGTTTTGTAACGAGAGTCATTTAGCCGGATGAATTAATTTATTTTTCGCATTTATGAAAGAGAATTATGGGTGCATGGAGTATATTTATATTTTAATTTAATTGTTTAAATTTTTTCGTTTGTTCAACCAACAGCAAAACAAAATATTATTTACACATACCAACATTTTCATTCAAAAAACAATGAAAACATTTTTAGACCAGGGCCGAAGCCTTCAAAAATGGTAAAAAATGAAAGAAAATTACAGTAGGATGAAACCCATTAAAAAAGGATTATATGATAAAAATGAAAGGAAAAATAAATTACGGTCGATCCGAGTTCGGGAAGTGGGAGGGCGTGAGTTTTAAGGGTAAAAAATGGTTTATCTTGATTTCCGGCAAAACTACAAGTCCTATGGAAAAAAGTTATATGGCAAAGTTGTAGGTAATAAAAAGATCTACAACTTTTGTGTTAACCATTTTTTCACATAACCTCAAAATTTAGGTGAAAAATTCAAATAATGTTTTTGGTTTTTATTTTTCTTTTTCAAAAAAAAAATTATACCTATCTACGAAATTTGGTGAAAACTTATCTTATTATATCCCAAATACACTGTAATTTATTTGACTTAAAATATTTATTTTTTCGCCTTATTTTAACTTAATATAAAAAAAGCACCGTAATTTTGAATCGAAAATTCTCACGTCAAAATATCAGCTTTTTCCAAAAAGTCTGGAGGCTTTTTGTTCGTTGAAATCTCTACTTTTTGATGGTGTAAAAAAATATACATTACCGTAGTAAAAGTTATCAGAAAATGCAAAAAAAATTAAAAAACTCAAATTCGAAAATAATAAATAATTGTTCTTTCTCACAATTCTCTTAGAGTAACTCAGTCCGCACGTGTATTTTTAATATATTTCACATTACATAGTACTTTTTTCTACGTATAAAATGCCGTATCATATTTTATGACGTGCACCTGGCCAGTGAAGGATATACGTTAACTCTTCCCATTCCATAATACAACTCTTGTCCAGAAAACATTATAAAAAATATTTATATAGCAACTACATAAACGTTTAACATTGTTGTTTCATACTGATAAATTGACATTATTGCAGCAAAATAAAGTGAGTAATACTAAAAAATTATCGACAGCGTTCACGTGATAGGTATGTTAAATTGTGTTAAGTTTGGAAGCAGTTTGTCGCAGCCTCCCGCTGCGAAATGTGCACACAGTGGCTGCGAATGACACGTCGCACTTACATCACTTTGTCGAGATGTAAGACTCGGTACATTCTGTTATGACAACACGAGGTGGAGGATAAGTGTGCTGGAAAATGCAAAATGGCTCTGCATGAATTGCGTAGAGAACTGTATTATGTCCATTTGCTGATGATGCAGTCATTTATTTGAAGAAGATGACATGAGCCATACATTCTAATCGTCTGATTTTTCTTTATACTTGCTTTCGCTCGCGGTACCGCCCGCATCTGTGTCTGTTAACGAAAGGGTAGCCTATATATTATTCCAATTTACACAAAACATCAAAATTGGTTCAGTAATTTTGGCCTGAAACAAATATTCTCACAAACTTTAACGTCCATAATTGTAGTAGGATATTAATCGCGCCACTTGCGTTCTTGATCCGATAGCGCCGATCAATGAATCTGTTGTTTGTGTAATTGAATCCAGTGGTTTGTCTCCGGACCCCAGCAAATACTCCGATAGCCGGATTATTAATTTATCGGTAAGAAAGGGAAACGATCTGTCAATCCCCATGTCATAAAGGTAGAAGACTTTCAAATGCATGGAGTGTCACTGGTTTGTGAATAATTGTTGTGTTTGTTACCCCCCAAGTCTACACGGTACAGAATACATCGTCGACATAGCCCTTTATGTGATACGTGCATGTTTATGGTTTGTTCGAAGTAAGTATGAATATGAATAATAATTTATTGATGGAACTTTAAAATTAACTGCAGTTTTGAGAGGTTGGCACTTAATGTTAAAAGCTGCACTTAACTGAAATCCAAACTGCACATACCTTAAAATTCCCGTATATGGTAGCGCCGTAGCTTACTTTGAAGCCAATCTGTACTATACAAGTAAAATAAACGAGACAGATATTAAGGCAACTTTAATGAAAAAATCTATAAACAAATTAAGAAATACCGCAGCCTCCACAGTAAATGGTAAGACGTTTTGTACGATTGGCTCAAGTAAACTGCTTTGATCATTCACCATAGCCAAACGCCATTGTACCACCATAACTACAATTGTCTACCTATAAAAGGACACCAAGAAATAAGAAAAAAAAGTCAATCTTTCAATTAAGCCAACATTTCAATATTTAAATTTTCCTCCCTGATGGATTTCCAAAAAAAAAAAAGTATAAAAGCTGAAACGATTCATTGTTCATTGTCTTTGGCTTTAATGATTCTATAATGGAGTAAGAATTCGATTTGGCCAGCAGCGCTGATCGAGTAAGTCAATATTGCGCGAAAATTGTTTCGCGATCGTCGGCCTATAGTTTAATTATTTCGGGATCCAATTGAACAGGGCTGTTGTTTGGGTCGCTTACATTGGCCGCCACAGATGTGATTAACCGCGCTGAACTGTACGCCTCTGTTTGAGTTAATCTCCAATATTGTTATTCGTGAGTTACACTCTCGGCCCGTCCATGTGTAGCACATCGTAATTAATATTTATGTTGACTAGACCTACCTGAGGGCATTATCGACATCCAATATATGAGCGGAGATTGGTTGGATCATAATGAAGAAATAACTTACGCTAAGCTATTTATTCGCTTCTACATGTGGTGACCATTGGCAGCTGACACCACATACTTAGGACAAAGGGTTTCTTAAGGATCATGTTGTGGTGTTTCCGACGAGTAACTTAGAAAATCAATGGAAAGTGAATTTTGTATTAATAAAAAAAATACGAGCTGCTGCTTGCCCTGCATTTCTACTCCTCATTTCTGTTTTTTGTTTTCTTGATTAACTGATCTATTTCTATTGTCACTTTTAGTAAATTTAAATGTATATAATGATAACACAGTACATAATACAGTTCAAGTCAAAACTACATTCATAAATGCTTCTAACGCATGAGCGATTGCTGCTATTAATTTATCTTAAAGGTTAAGCCTCGATATATCTGTCATTTCTTATAGATGAGTAACCATTTATTGGTATCCTTTAATGAGAAATTGACAAACGTTCAATATAACGGAATGTAAAATGATTTTTCTTCTTTTCGAGGATACAATCTACCTCCTTGAAAAATGCAGACAAATTGTTCAGTGATTCAGCCGCAAAAGCATAAAAAACGGACAAAATACAAAATAATTCTGGTTCTTAAAATCACTCTACCTTAATACAAACATGCACATAATATATTTTTGTCCACATCAGTCGAAGTACCAGTCGCCGCATGAAATAATTCAAATCCTATCGCAGGACCATTATATGGCGTGGAACAAGGAAAAACCAACGTAACCGCAATATCATTACATACCTCTCGAGCCATCCGACCTAACAATATTTTTCCCAAAGCACAAAGGTAGTAAAGATAAAGGCTAACAAACGTACGAAGGAAAAATCTGCCAAGTTCGGGTGCACTATAAACTGTTACCCGAGGTACCATTTAACTTTGTTTATTATCTCTGGTTCTCATTGTCTATTCCTCTGTCACAGTGAACGTAGATGGAATCGATGCTCAATTTTTTTCGGAATGCTCCAAAGAAAGCATTAGACGCAACAGCTGAGCTCAGTTCCATCGATTTTGAGATTAAAGGACGACTGGATGAAATTTGGGAATATTTTGTCTCATACTTTATCTGATGCTGTGAATTGGTTTGTGAATTTTGTATAAGAAATTGTATATAACCATATACAATTTCGTACCATTTTATCTGTTTGAATCATGTAAATCGGTCCCCGCGTTTAGGAAATAACTAAGAATTTGTAATGTAAAAATGTAAACGACCACAATTTTTGTGCTTTTGTTCTACTAGCTCAAATAGTGGGATAGGATACTTATAGGATAATTATTTATTATTAGGTACGTGGTCAAGTAGGTAGATAGACGATGAATAAATATAGTAGCAGCGCCAAGTCGACAACCCTAGCGCGCCGCTCCGCGCCAGACAGCGACAGCGTTATGTGTTAGAAAATAACGGGGACTGTTAGGTTAATATCGCATTAGGCACTGAGTGCTTATGCGAGCTGAATTGAACTTTATTGCTTGGTACCAAAAGTCGCAATTTCAATAAATTGGTTTGAAAAGTGAAGCTTCTGTACGTTAGTACTATTAATTATTCTGTGGTACCGGGCACATTTCCAGACTCCGTGCTGCTACTGGGAATTTCGTGACAGAAAAACCCAATAACACTGCCCGACCCAGGAATCGAACCCGGGACCTCCCGATCCCACGCGCACATTTATGCCGCGAGACCAACGAGGCAGTCGTATAGGGTTTGATGTCGAGTTTTCCGTCTCTACGCAAAGATGGTATTTGCATCGTGTTATCCCTTAGTCGCCTCTTACGACACCCACGGGAAGATAGGGGGTGGTGACATTTGTATTCTACGCCGTCAACCACACGGCTATAGTGAAATATCAAAACAATCTCTGTATACGGATTTTGTATGAAACATGCACTAATGACGTTAATTTTTTTGGGGTCAAAAAGAATATTAATTTTATTAATACATTGATTTGAAATTAATTGATTAATCAAACAGCCATTTGGCATTTTTACTAAATAAAAAAAAACTTTATAATTTATATTACAGAATCTCGATTCCATCACATGATAAAATATAGATTGACTACAAACAACCTTACTTTACACAGAACTACCACAATTTCCAGAAACAAAAGGAACTCTGCGATGTAAATGGATTTGTCTTTACCAACTGTCCCTATAATCTAGTTGACCTGCAACAAAACGTAGGGTCAGTGAAACGTTTAACTTATCAAGATTTCAATCTCATGCATGACACAATCTTATTGAATAGGAATTCCGGGGATCCTGCCGTTTTGCCGAAAAGATTTTGACAAAATTTCATTACCCAAACAAATTTTAGCAATCTTTTTTTATACTATTGCAATATTTCGAATGATTTTAGTACGCATATTTTTAATTGGTCAAATTACTTGGCAAAATATTACCAAGTATAATGTCATTATGGCATTTGGTCTTTCATCAAATGATTTATTACAGCAAACAGTCTTCAGACAATAAACGTTTGGTGATATTAGTTTATTTATGGAAGTAGTTAGAGTAGGTTAGTTATTAAAAAACTGGTCAGGTTAGGTTAGGTTAAGCCCGCTTCACATTCACGCGAGAATCTCGCGCGAACGCGCGAAAACCAAGAGAAACGTGAATGTGAAGCCGATTCGCATATTCTTCGCAGGTTCTCGGATTGTTCTCCAGTTTGTGTCGGTTGTTTGGGGCGAGACAAAGGAGCCGAGAACGCGCGAAACAGGCGAGAACATGAACGGCTCCACATTCGCACGTTTCTCAGTTGCGCGCGAGTTGCCGAAGAGAGTAGTTGTACCTGCTTATTTGAGTGATACTGATACCGTTTGAGCCACTTTGATTATGAGCAGCGTTAGTTGGACTAATCAATTAGAATTGACATTCCTGGAATGCATTCAAGCGGAACCTGTTTTGTGGTATCGTCTCCGATATTTTAAGGAATGGGGAATTCAATATTATATAATTCCACACTACTAATCCCTACTAATATTATAAATTCGAAAGTGTGTATGTATGTTCCGTTTTCACGCTAAAACGGCTGAACCGATTTTGTTGAAATTTAATATAGAGATATATTGGACTATGGAGACGGACATAGGCTACCATGAGTTGTAAAAATTAAACTGGGAGGGATTATAGGGAGGATAGAAGTTTGTACGGGAGAAATTTTCCTCTTGGAAGTAAGAACGCATGCGCGAATAATTAAGTGCTGCCCATGTGCTATCTGTCAGTACTGTCACATGATACATATTATCATATTGGGCACGGTGATTATATTGTTCGCATATCTAAACTAATAATTATATACTACGCTCAAACAGCTGAAACGATTTTCTCTACCTACTAAAATTATAAACGCGAAAGTGTTTATAGGTATATATTGGACAGGTATTGAAATATGGCTTTGATATTTGTCATGGATACTGACCGTGCTACTTTGTACCATATAGAGCTTCCGACTCTTTAGAATAATCAGTAGTGTCTTCACACAACTTGAGACTGAAAGTTGATATATGTTACCCTGAGTTAAACGCGCGCGAAGCCGCGGGCAAAAGCTAGTATTATATAAAAATCTATGTTTGTTTGTTCATCATTTATAGACTCTGAAATGATAAGAGATTAAGCGCTAAGTCAATGGTTACTTTGGAAAAGGGGCTTAGAAAAAAGGGAGTTAAATAAAAACTCTTAAAAAGGCGATACGGAGTTCACTGGGTCAGCTAGTCTTTAATATAAGCGTAATTGTAATACGCAAATGCGCGCAACAACAAGCTTGTCGCAGTAGCAATTTCAGCGTCCATTTTCGTCGAGCGTGTGAACTGTAGTGAGAACCTTGCGAGTGTGGACCCAGGGCAGTTCTCGCCGAGATTCTCTAGAGAATTCTCGGTGAGAATCTCGCGTGAAGTGTGGAGCGGGCTTTAGAACTGTGACCTCCTAAGCACGAGCCGAGCGAGCGAAGCGAGCGGTGCCGCGGTAGATGCCGGCGAGTGCCAGAAAAGACTTGCATTAATAGAAAAAAGAGATTGTTTTTGGTAGGTTAGCCGGAACTGAACTATTTAGATTAGGATAATTATTGATTTTGCGTAAAAATTGTTATTCCAACTGAATTATTTGACTAAATGAAAAAAGTTAAAAGTACTAGTTGGTAAACAAGCTATAGTTTAAACGTTCATTTCCCAAACATTAGGTTTGCGTTACAATTTTTTGTGAATAGATTTTTTGCTAAGTAATAATTTGGCAAATGAAATTATGCGAAAAATTTTTGGGAAGTGAAAATTTGTCAAATTCCTTTCGGTCAAACAAGTGAGACCCGGCATTTCGTGAATGTCTTCGTGGAAATAAATCCATACTGCTTTTTCGGTCTCGTGACATACATTTGCACTTACTTTGACGACCGGGGATGAGGTTTTGGGTTTGTTTTATGAATAAATATAAAGAAATTCTCAGCATACACACTCGACAGCTTGCTATATTCTTGTCTCTAGTTCCACTTAATACATAGCTACCCAAATATGAGCATAATACAGTTTTAGCTTCTTCTTCAGGCATACGTGATTCTACATATCCAAGTTCGTATTATTTTAATGGTCAATTCAGTTTTACTGGCCGTTTATTGACAACAATAGTGCAAACTGCAAGCGTTTTACTACTATCCATCAGTCGTTATCGTCTAATATTCAGCAACTGCAATAACGCCTGTCGGCCTGTGATATTCATCTCGCCATTATAGCCTGCTGTGTTCCGGGAATACCTGCTGCGCAAGGTAGCAACAACGTCTGTTAAATAAATTGAGCTTAACCACAGCAAATGTATACGATAAGAACATCGGATTCAAGGATTTCTAGACCAAAATATAATAAGTTGAGAAACTGCTTATTAAAGAGTTTTATTTCAACAACTTCAAACGGTAAAATAACATGTACAAACTTGTTGGAATTAACGTCCTTTGCCAACTTCTAGACGACGTACGTCAGCTTAACATGTTACGTAATATGTCGCTGTACTATTAGCGCGTAATCAAACACGTCTACTAATTTACATTTCGTCGCCCTCGATGTAAATGTCACGTGTGGGTGCCCTTAAAACCTAATTAGAGAGCAAAATAACGCTTTGCCTAAGGCACGGCAATTATGAATCTCTTTAATATAATATTTCTAATTATAAATTGCTGCTAGGCATACCTTTATTATTAAAGTTAAAATTTTCAGACACAGATTGAAGAGGGTGCAGATATTACTCTCCTGCGATTTTACAGAAAGCTGCCAGCTAAATGCCTACAGGAGAGCAGGCAATTGAAGGTAGACTGTGACAGTATATTCAAAATTTAATTTTGAAAAATATTATGTAGAAGTTCAATGACTGCAAACAAATGCTAAAATTTATGTCTGTTACGTGATATAAACAAAATTCTTAATGATCGCATGCTTAGCAGTAAAAGAAAACGTCGTGTGGAAACCTGCATGTCTGAAACTTCTCCATAATGTTGACTCGTGCCTAGCAATGGGTCAGTATAATTATATATTTTACATACGGGGCTGGTGATTTAACAAACTGGTAACTGATATCAATATATGCAATGTTTTTTTTATTAATATCAAGCGTATAACTGGATATGGGATCCAATTACACGTTTGATACTTGTATAACACGCAAACATTTTTTCTTCTGCACAAACAACAATGAACTGCAATTATTGCTTTTTTGGCCTATTACAGGTTCGTTTATATTATTACGTCTGTTTGTACAGATCGATAGAAGGATATAAGAAGAAGGTAGGAAGTCGATTTGCGACGTTTTTTAATTATATGTAAGTAGACAATTAAATCTTACATTGCTTAGTGTGGGTGCACACAGGCTACATAACTTTTTTTTATAAAGTGTTCCTCATGTACCCGTGTGTCAAAGGGTCGGGTATCGCCGAAGCATTCGTCGCTACCCCCCGACGGGTATTGGCCCGCCAGATGGACAGGTGGGCCCCGAACAAAACCCCCTTGGCGGCGGATGAAGGTGTTGGGCTCCGCCGCCAAAACACCCAGCGGCCGCAGAGGATAGGAAGGACGGCAACCTGGTAACATCACAGGCTACATACCTACAACAGTAACAAACGCATTGACCCGAAGACCGAAGTTGCTTGCAAAAGCAGTTGAAGTGCACTACAGCAAACAGCTTTTTTATTTAATTAGAAAATGAAATTATAATCCTCTGTTTAGTGTCGTAGAAGGCTTGTGTGTGACTCTAGCATTTAGGCGTCCGAGTACTACCCACTAAACCACCTGGGGGTCTTTCATCCTCGTTTACTACCTGCGGAGCAATAGCGTGATACTTTACCGTGGTTTTTGACTTTTGTGGGGGTCAACACAAATAGTCAGTGACCGCTATCCT
Organism: Euclidia mi; assembly: GCA_944739405.2. Taxonomy (NCBI): domain Eukaryota; kingdom Metazoa; phylum Arthropoda; class Insecta; order Lepidoptera; family Erebidae; genus Euclidia; species Euclidia mi. Next base: position 25,243,313 of record OX123187.2, read on the forward strand.
ATTCGACCTAGCGCTTGTACCTAGTATAATATTGATGCCGACGAAGAAAGAATTGGTACACCGCTGCTTATATAAACGTCGTAGAAGATGAAAGAATATAGAAAATATTGTAATACTAGCTATTTCCCGCGGTTTCACCCGCGTCCTGTGGGAGTTCCCACTTCGCGTACCCGGTTAATTTATAGCCTAAGTTACTCCTTGGTACATCAGCTATGGGCCAGTGAAAGTCCCATCATAATCAGTCCAGCCGTTCCAGAGATTAGCGAGAACAAACAAACAGACAGACAAAAATTGTAAAAATGTCATTTCGGTATATGTATGTACCGTGTATACATCCATATGCATTTGTAAAAAGCCGGTATTTTAATATTACAAACAGACACTCTAATTTTATTTATATGTATAAATGTATAGAAGAAGTAAGTCGGGACAATTGCGAGCGTTGCGCACGAGCGGAGCCTTTTGTGTAAATGTTTTTTGATAGATATTGCAAGAGACGTGCAGTGGCCACAGACGATTCTGTCTGGCGACTTTATATAGCGTAAAAATATGTGTCAAATGACATGTCTTCGTCTCACTTGACACATACTTTATGAATTGATGCGATTTAATAAATTATAAAACCTATACCTGAATTGCTTAGTCACTGTCGCAAAAGACAAACATTGATAAAAAGAAAATATGACATTTGCTATACAAAATTACAACACATTTATTAACTCATCGGCATTGCAATTTAATTGTAAAGAAATACTTATACCTTATTACCATAGGACTAATTCAAAACTGAGTACTAATTAAACGACAAACAATAAGATAACAACTAGATTTTAATGGGAAGTTATATCAATGTGGTGAACGCAGCATCGCGCAGTGGAGCGGCACAGCGCAAAACTGAGTTTAAACCAAGTTGGCAAACACATTAGGTGCTTAAATCGCTAAGCTTATAATAAGATAAGATAATATAAGATAGTTTATTTAGCAAACATGGGTACAGTACATGATCTGAAATACAATTATACTGATTAAGCCATATTTTACCATTAGGCATGCAAAAAGTACAATACCAAAAACACAAATTAAAATTACACAAAGACACAGATTCGACACATAATCGTGTTTACATTAAAATTTATAAACATTCAAACAAATACATTCTCTTTTTCTGCAAAAAAATCTGAAATACTGTAATAAGCTTTATTAACTAAAAAGGAACTTAATTTTCCTTTAAATAATGATTCATTCAATGCCTTCAAAGATTTGGGTAACTTATTGAATATGGGTGGGCCATGCAGAACACACTCATGCGCATAAGTGCCGTATTTGCAGTCTGCAGACATAATTTGCTACTATCGCCGGCGAGACGAGTAAAACGATTAGGATTAGTTTTTACAAATACAGCTACATCAAGAATATAAAGGCAAGGTAAGGTTAATATTTTAAACTGTTTGAAATAAGGCACACAACTATCGGTAGACTTTAATTTATACTTAGACCGGATGCATCTTTTTTGGGATTTAAACACTATTTCTTTCTATGTTGAATTACCCCAAAATATTAGACCATATCGTTAATGGGATTCTACTATACCATAAAAGGTAGTAAGGAGTGCGTCTGTAGATAATGTCGATGATAGAGAACGTAGAGCATATGCGGATTTGTTAATTTTCTTATTCAAAATATCTAGGTGTATTTTCCAGTTTAACTTGCTGTCTATTTGGAGACCTAAGAATTGTGTGTCTTCAACTTCTTGTATAGTATTGTTATCATTTTGTATATTAAATTGACGTTGCAAGGGTTTTCGTTGATTAAAATAAATTACTTGAGTTTTACTTAAGTTTATTTAAATTGTTCTATATAAAGTTCTATTGATGTCGTTATTAAACTGCGTACAGCTTCGGAACACGCTGTGAACATGCTTGCCCCGGTGTAAAATACAGAAACAAGGGTCAAAATATCTACGAAATCAGAATAATACTACGACAATCGCGAACAGATTATATTTATGAAGAGTTGTTTGCTATTGAAAATAATCGGGTATGGTAAATAAACTGGTCAAGTGTGAGTCGGACTCGCACACCGAGGGTTCCATACAAACCTTTAGGTATATAAAATTATTTAAAACAATATGTGATGTAACTAAAAATTTAGGGTTTTCAAATTTTTTCCTATGTGCTTTAAAACGTGGCTTTATGCCAAATTTCAAGATTCTAGATCGCCCCCCTGTGGGATCTCCACCTTGTCGTGGTGGGGGGGCTCAGTAACCGCGGCTTTGAACCCCGCGGTGAAGCTAAGAGGGATCCCTGGAGTGGACGCTCCGAGTGGGCTTGGCAGTGGGCCTGCGCAGGATGCGTCCAACAGTGCGGGTGCGGGGAACAGTTCTGTCTGTCCCTCGCAGTCGAGCGCGGTCGCGGGAGGAGAGGCGTGTCGGAGTTGCGTTGCCGCGCGCCCTATCTCCCGCGAAAAAATGGGGGCGCACCATTCGATGCGTCGCGGTGGGGCCGCAGAGGAAGAGGAGATGCGGTGTTGCGTTGCCGTCTTCCCTATCCTCTGCGGCCGCTGGTTGTTTTGGCGGCGAAGCCCAACACCTTAATCCGCCGCCAAGGGGGTTTTGTTCGGGGCCCGCCTGACCATCTGGCGGGCCAATACCCGTCGGGAGGTAGCGACGAATGCTTATGCGATACCCTACCCTCCGACATACGGCTACATGAGAAAGTCGAGGTTGTTTTTAGTGGTTACACTACATACTCCGGCTCTCATTTCCCCAAGAGTCGGAGATCCGAAGGTATTTTCAACCTCCTAAAAAAAAGGATTCTAGATCGACTGGAAATACCCTTTAGTTTTGACTTGAGCATTTGATATGAATTTCAATTTGATACGCCCCTTAACAATCATTTATATTTTATATTTTTTTTATGTTTCAAATTAAAATGTTTCTTTCCATTTTATTTATTTTCTCTGAAAGTAAATTAAATTACCTTTCTAACCGTGTACAATACTTATATTCCTCCCATAATAAAAAACGACGAGAAATATGAATATGTTAGAAATATAATAGCGCGCTCGAAAATGGCGGGAAAATATTATACCGGGCGCGCTTTATACCGCTCTTGCGTGGGTTTCAAGTAAATTATTTGGTGTTAATTAATATCATTCGAAAGCTTATTTAATTACGTGTCTTTTGATATACAATATTAACTTAATAAATAGAAACATCACCATTCTTTCAACGAAAATATTACGCGCCCGTACTTAGCTCGAAAGCCTAGCCTCGAAAGTGGCCAAAATACATCTACGGGTATCCTGAGATGCCTCGATAGTGGCCAAAATGCTTCGAGGGGATAAGACTATTACATTTACGTTAAATACAAATAATGTCGATACAATAAACAACAAACTTTTACGGTGCGTAGGATTTTTTATCGATACTATCATTGATAAGACGATTACATTAACGTTAAATACAAACAATGTCGATACAATAAACAACAAACTTTTACGGTGCGTAGGATTTTTTATCGATACTATCATTGATAAGACGATTACATTAAAGTTAAATACAAACAATGTCGGTACAATAAACAACAAACTTTTACGGTACTTAGGTATTTTTTTATTTATTGATACTATTTACAATATTTTGTTCATAATTGGGCAACTCTATTTGGCTCCACTATGTTTGTCCTTGTCACACGTAGTGCATTTACTGTAAGAGTGAGTTCTTATTCACTCTTACAGTAAATACACTACCTAATTAGATTTTATCGTGCTTACCGGAACCGATCCATTTTATTATTATGTAACTTTATTGAAAAGGTAATTAGAAAGTTTCAAAAGTCTTGTTCTGTAAAAATTTACTCGGCCGCAAAAACCTACAACGACGAGTCGTACCTACCTACGAGGCGAAGTGACGTTGCACGACGACGACGTCTAAGGGTCAACGCAGACAGCGAGGAATAATCCCCACGCATTCTCGGGCATTTTCTTTACGGATTGCGTATGCTCAAGCTTGCGCTCGACCTCGCGAGCCTGCGTGAGTAAACCGTTCTGGGTTACCACTCTACAGTAAATATTTTGTCGCGAAAGTTCGTTAAACTCAGTGCGGGTTCATGAAGGGGTAGCACCTTTAAAATTATTAAAAATATTTTTATTATAATTATGATGTAACAAAAAAATTATGGATTTCGCAATTTTTCCTTTATCTGTGCTATAAGAGATTGCTTCGTGCCAAATTTCAAGATTCTGAGTTCACGGGATACTTCCCGCAACGGAATCAAAACCTACAGGGTACTACCCTGTAGGTTTTGATTCCGTTGCGAGTAGTTGCGACTGTTGCGAGTTTGAAAATATGTTTAAATTGCCGTTTCTGTTGAATGTGTTGACATAGAAGATTGATTTTAAAACAGCATAACGGTATTATAGACCTGAGTTGATATGAATTTCAATTTAATAACATAACGCATTCATGAGGAAAGAGGAAGTAACTTAAAAATTTTAAAAACGTTTTATTGTATGATGTTACTAATAATTTACATTTATCGAATGTTTTCCTAATTTATGCTATAAGAAGTGGCTTCGTACCAAATTTCAAGATCACGGGTAGTACCCTGTATGTTTTGGTTCCCTTGTGAGTTACGAAAATTTGCGAGAATTTGCGACATAAACAGCTGTATTTTTTTATTGCCTTGGCTTAGAAGTTTGATTTTGTTACAGCATAAAGAAATTATAGACTTGAGTATTTGATATGAATTCCAATTTAATGACTCTATGCGTTCATGAGGAAAGGGGTTGTAACTTTAAAATAATTAAAAATGTTTTTTTTATATGATGTAACTAAATAATTACGGTTTTCGCAATTTTTCCTTTATCTGTGCTATAAGAAGTTGCCTCGTACCAAATTTTAAGATTCTAAGTACACGGGAAGTACCCTGTACGTCTTGATTCCCTTGGAAATAGTTGCGAGTTTGAAAATATGCTAAAATTGCTGTTTCTTTTCATTGCGTTTACATAGAAGTTTGATTTTATTACAGCTTAACGGTTTTATAGACTTGAGTATTTGATATGAATTTCAATTTAATAACTTTACGCGTTCATGAGGAAAATGTAGTAACTAACAAATTATTAAAAATGTTTTTATTACGTGATGTAACTTAAAATTTACGGCTTTTGTAATTGTTCCTTTATCTGTACTATAAAACGTTGATGCGTACCAAATTGCTGTTTCTTTTGATTGCATTTACATTGAAGTTTGGTTTTGTTACTGCTTAACGCTGTTATGGACTTGAGCATTTGATATGAATTTCAATTAATACCTTTACGCGTTCATGAGGAAAGGGGAGTAACTACCAAATTATTAAAAATGTTTTTATTATATGATATTACAAAAAAATTACGGTATTCACAATTTTCCCTTTATTTGCGCTATAAGACGTAACTTCGTGCCCAATTTCAAGATTTTGAGTTCACGGGAAGTACCCTGTAGGTTTTGATTAACTTGCGAGTTTCGAAAGTGTGCAGCAAATTACGCCATAAACGGCTGTAACTTTTGATTACGTTGGCGTAGAAGTTTGATTTTTTCACAGCTCCAAGGGACAGTAGACTTGGATATTTGATATAAATTTAAGTTTGATACCTTCACGCGTTCCTGAGAAAAAGGGTCTTGACAGACGGATGGACAACAAAGTGATGCTATAAAGGTTCCGTTTTTTTCCTTTCGAAGTACGGAACCTTAAAAATAGTTCAACTTTGATATTTTCTAACAATGAACTATTTCTACGTGACGAAATCTCATGTCAAGTGGAAAAATACACTTCGCCTTTAGAATATTTAATTGTATCTATTCTGATAAAGGATCAATTGTTATGTGATTTACCTATAGTATAAAAAAGAAGTATACTTCTTCTAGCTTATAAGCTATTTTAATAGTAGTGATTTCTTTGTACAAGCACAAAAAATCACTAGTTATATTTTTATGAGTGTCTAGATCTCTTTGGACTCTTCTTTGGTACCTGATCTGCTGGCGAAAAACAACTGTTGTATTTTTCATCTCTAACGCTGCAATAATACAGCTATGGATTAATAAGTGTCAACAACTCTGTTTAAGCATTATGGACCCAACTTAATGCCAAAATATTACCATGACAAAAAAACAAAGCCATATTACAATAAACCAAACGCAACAATACAAAGTTATTCAAACTCTCAAAACCCTACTTCAGACAGTTCAATGCAGTAAAATGTAAAGCAAGTATTGTCAAGTAAGGTGCCATCACCAAATTGGAGTTTAAATTGCCTGCCAAATGGCAATATTAAAGTCTTTTTATTGCATAATGCCGGGAACGCGCACAAGCGCTGGCCCTCAAGCCAAATATCTGAACGACGGTAATCTCGAATGACAATATTATCCTTCTCACGTACAAATCTCCTCATCCTCTCCTATACATAAATGCCTTAAAATATTGCTTTAACGCCTTCTAGTAAGCTGAAATATAGAGATATGCAAATGAGACAGCGTTTTTAATTACGCTTATTTGAATAAGCATTCACTCTATTTCTTTATTTATTTAATAAAATTGAAGAAAAATATAGAGAATTTTTTAAATTAAATTCTTAGGCGGATAGCCGTCAGACTTGCCCAATTGTACGTATTAATAAAATGAATCAGGAGAAGTATGCTTTTCTGGTTTGCATTGGTTTTCATATTGATATTTCAATTTCAACCTAAAAATAAATTTTGAAATGTGATACAACTCTATGCTGCCTGTATCAAGCATTCAGCGACGGTGCCATATAAACTGTTGGTTCTATACTGATGCGGATCCCACAATATCACTGAATTTTAAAATTTCCCCTACCTATCTAGATATAGTAGTTGTAAAAACAGTAGGAATTTAGTAAAAAAAGAGTTGCGTGTCTACACAAAACCATGACTTTAAAAACAAGATCTAATTTGCTGCGTTACAAACTAAAAAGCTGAACACACTACAAAGCCGTGGGCGAGCTAGTTTAGCATATAATTCACTAAACCAAACCTAGTCAACCATAGTGTCGCACTAATCGTGTCTCCGAAGTTAAACAATAAATAACACATTAGGGCAAGCATCTCCGTACCTTTGTAGCAATTCAACTTTCGTTTGGTATATGTTCTCACATTACCACCCAGCTGTGCCTTTAGTAATGAGAATAGCGACATACGACAGCGATGAGTGATGAAACATCTATACCGTACTTTCTGCCGTGCCCGCTGTCCCCGCAACGGGGATTCAATACGAGTAGATCAACATGGCATCTTACCTCGATTTGTAAAGCGTTTGGCGCACTAATTGACCCGCTGCATCGTCATATCTACGAAAAAATCAACACGAGTCAGTTTGCCGAACACTGATTAAATTAAAGAGTGTGTTTGCAAAATTCGTAGTAATTCGCGCGCTGATTGGCCCGCTTTAAAATCTGAAATAATCTGACTATGAAGCAGGCCAATCAAAGTGATCGGCGTTCAGCCGATCGAATCGAATTGAGACGTAAGCTGACTAAAATGGTAATAAGCCTTTAGAATACGAAATGGTCATAGCGTCGGGGTTCGCTAAGTCCAAAGTCGTAGTCTCCAAGCTATTAGGATAGGACGCGTTTATTTTATTGCTGTGTCCAAGCCCCGGCGCAAACAAGCAGTTAACTGGCGCAGGACAGTCCAACGTACCGCATAATATACTAGCAATAGAATTTACTCGCGACAATTTATCTTTGGAGGAATGGAGCTCGTCAATGAGGAACTTCGTTTAAAACCTGTTTATAGAGATTACAATGCTTTTCTACTGGTATATACATTGATTTAAATGCACTTGAATGTCGACCAATAGTATATGATCACATGAAAATGAGGAGTGTTTTTGAAATGTAAAGCTTCATCACGACCAAGATTGTCAAGAGCGATACTATACATTGATTTAAATGCTCTTGGATTTCGACCAATAATATATGATCACAAGAAAATGAGGAGTTTTTTGTGAAATGTATAGTTTCATTACGACCACGATTGCTTTGTCAAGAGCGATACTAACTGACAAAGACTTAGAAAATTCACCTAATAATTGGGCAATCGGATATCGAACGAAAGAATCAATTATTACTTTCTTAACAGGTTAAACTTCATGATGACATATTTCTGACCACCTTATTGTTTTTTTAATTCTAATATAAATGCTTTTGCTCAAATTACGAACCTATTTTTGCCAAACAGATGAGTTTGTTTATGTCTGATTCCGTAACAAACAAGTATCACTTCAGTAAAAATATAATATGCAAAGAAGTTTCGTTACAGAGTAAGATCCCGGAGTCGCCAGACCTACGTCATTTTAGCAAAGCTGAAATTTTGAGGATTATTTGTATACAATCTTGAGGTATGCCGACCCACTAGCTTGAAAGCCGGGCCATTTCACCGGTAGCGCGAAGTAAAGGTACCAAAAAAACATACTCACCTACGTAAAAGTAGCAAAGCTGGTAGTCAAATATGTTTTTAAAAATACTGTCCAAAATTGAAATTCATTATTGCCAGACACTTGCCGTGGGCCATTACTTTTGCCAGACGTCTTAGAGGTTACTTAAAAAATGTAAACTACGTCATATTAGCAAACATAAATTTGATATATATGTTACTTAAGATACTATTCTAAGACCCTTCGTACGCAGCCTGACCAATCCGAAGGGCCAGTCGTCCAGCCAGACGCCATGAAACTTTCCCTATGAGCGCGAGCGAGCGGCCATTATTCATACGCATGAATGCGTGTGAGTACACTACATTGTCGCAAAAGACTAAAGGAATATTATTTTGGTATTATTACAAGAATAAAGGTGTAAAATATATTCTTTCACAAAAATTATATTCATTCAAATGTCATTTACATCGGCATATGTATATTTATTCATGGAAAGCTGCAGCCGCGCAGCATCTACATTAATGATTCCAGAAACTTTATATAATTCGCAGACGGATTTTTGTATTGTATCTTTTTTTTGGAACTGTTTATCTCCCGCACTAGGACCAAATCCTGTGTCACGGGGGACTTTACAAACATATATCTAACGGACACAATGAACACCCAGACTCGAAACAACAATTTATGAATCACACAAAGTGTTCAAATCGAACCCACAACACTCGGCGTGGTGTCACGCGGCGAGGCGGCCGCTTAAACCGCTACACCAACCGTGCAGTCAAATCGTTAAATCATTTTGTTCCTCATCCTTTTCAATAAATAATTGAAGTTCACCGAATTTAAGGAACGCTTGCTGATATTCAGGATTTTTTTTTCAATATTTTAAAAGGCCTTTGGTTTCCTTTTCTAAAGAAAGTAGGGTATAGTCACATCCTGTGATAGCATGAAAGCCTATTAAACTTCTACATAAATACTGTCCCAAGTAGCCATAGATCAAAATCTATGGCTACTTGGGACAGTATTTATATACCGGAATATGACCGGAAACAATCAAAGATATGTTGATTGATCCAAAGATCAATCAACATATCTTTGATTGTTTCCGGTGCCTGTACTGTAAGTACCTTGGGCACTATCATCTTTTAAATGATACATATTGCCCAGCATTATAACTGCTACGTCAGTATCAGAACATCTGATGACAATGTTTGCTTGAGTATCGATACATGATAAATAATAATTTTGTGTCTGCTTCTTCATGCTCTGGACACGATAAATTTTAATCAATACTCGAAACAACTGTATTATTAATGACAGTAAAAGAATGACATTCTATGAAATTAACTTTAATCAATTTATTGCCAATATATAATATAGAAAGGTGTGACGAAATTTACGAGTGCCTGTTTAAATTTTGAGTTTTTCAATTCTTTTCCAAAATCAGCAGATCAAACTGCACAGCAGCTGCACGACTATAGACTAAATAAAAAAAAGGCCACACACTTTTGGAGCATATTCATGCGTATCAAGCGTATGAATATTTTACACTTTTATTCTTGTAATAATACCCAAAATAATATTCCTACATTTTTTTGGGACAATGTTGTGTACTCACACGCATTCATGCCTATGAATAATGGCCGCACGCTCGCACTCACAGGGAAAGTTTCATGGTGTCTGGCTGGACAATTGGCCCTTCGGATTGGTCTGGCTGCGTACGAAGGGTCTTAAAATAGTATCTTAAGTAACATATATCAAATTTAGGTTTGCTTATATGACGTAGTTTACTTCATTTTTAAGTAACCTTTAAGACGTCTGGCAGAAGTAATGGCCCGTGGCAGGTGTCTGGCAATAATGAATTTCAATTTTAGACAGTATTTTTAAACACATATTTGCATACCAGCTTTGCTATTTTAACGTAGGTAAGTATGTTTTTTTGGTACCTTTACTTCGCGCTACCTGTGAAATGGTCCGGCTTTCAAGCTAGTGGGTCGGCATACTTCTTAACAAGATCTTATACTAATTACCCTCAAAATTTCAGCTTTGCTAAAATGACGTAGGTCTGGCGGCTCTGATTATTGCCGGGATTATCGTACTCTGGTATACATATTTTCATCAAGTACCAATATTTTAGTTCATGCATGAGTGAATAATACATCAATATCTTCCATGATCAGGGTTATAATAATAGGGCTACGCTTATTACCTTTGTATCTTTCAAGATTATCGTAGCGTATATAAATGGACGAAGTTGAATTCAACCCGTGATTGACTAAAATCGTACTCAGCCTTTAGAATACGAAATGGTCATAGCGTCGCGGTTCGCTTAGTCCAAAGTCGTAGTCTCCAAGCTATTAAGATGAGACAAGTTTATTTTATTGCTGTGTCCACGCCACGGCGCAATCTAGCAGTTAACTGGCGCAGGAAAGTCCAACGCACCACATAATATACTATCAATAGAATTTACTCGCGCCAATTTATCTTTAGAACTACTAGCTCGAATAACCGAACTAATGGCTCCACAGCCCACGCTATCTGGTTTCCTGCATACCTTGAAATGCATTCTGTACTGGATAGCTTTAAAGTCATTGGCATCCAAATAAAACCTTCTAGACAAACCCAGCAAAAATGGTTGAATGATGTTAAGCACGCATTGCAGTTTTAAGTTACAGGTGATACGAAATTCAAAGATGCTAAATAATAAGTGAACTTTTTGGAACAGAAATATATTTTCTAATTAATGACTTATTGATATTCCTATACTGTACGATTTAATAATACTAGTTCAGAAGGTATTGAGACTCAAAGTCATATTTTTTTTAAATTATGTACGATAACGATGAATTTCCTTCGCCAATTTGTTCTATATGTGTTCCGACCCCATTCATGGTACGCCACTGTGCCCTCATGTCCGTAAATCACTGATCCGTTTTGATTCAAATGCCTAACATTTGATTTTATTTGGGCAATGTATGTATTACAGATGGTTAGACTAGTAAGCGGAATTCGGGCTTCAAGGCGTGTAAGTCTTGGATGCAACGGGATAACGCTAGGACGATGATGATGACGATGATATGTTGAACAGAAATGTAAGAATGAGAAATTGTTTACGATTTTTCATAAACATAAAGTTTTGATGCGATCCTTACAAAAAACACAACTTTTATCTAACCACTGCAATTCTTGAAGAGAATTGTCATATGAAACAAAATAGATAGCTGCAACCACGTATATCCATAAATCCTTTAGCATCTTATACAGTTTATACTTTATAAAGTTTAATCTTCTACCAATGTTCTACTATTTAATCTCTTGTTTAGACTACGATTGATATTACTCACGTAAAATGCTAACACAATCCTATCTGCACTCGCAAGGCTATAGATGTCATAGGTAAATTATCACTGCCTTTTTATGTTATTTTATCTATGTTGTGTGATGCCGCCGCATATATTCCGCAATAATTTAAAGGTCACTCACCAGTGCGTGTTATTATCATTCATAAATCATTTCATTAGGTCACGTTGTCACTTACACCACACATTAGTTATGATTATTATCAATCAATTTAGTGAATATGTTTGAAATAGAAATATTGTCTATGATAAGTTGAATCGATAATACTAGTTGGTATCATTATTTTGTCTATTGTAATTTTTTTGACTCTGGTCACACTGTAAGATGACACATCTCTTTTGCTTCACGACTAGAAAAATTAACACGTTGTCGTCTCGTAAAATATCGCCTTTTGAAAAGCACATGGTTGAAGCTTCGCGAATTGTATTGTAAAATCTTATAAATTTCCGCTTTTGATCACCACCGGCAAGGGTTGTAATAAAATTGTGACATATTGAACATTTACAAAAAATTGTGTGTCGACGTCCACGTGCATCGTGTCCTGATGACATCTGTTTGGAAGAACAGTTAAGTGGATACTTCATTCAGTCTAATATTGGCCAATTTTAGATCTGTGTGTGTGTCTAATTTAGCTCTAAGCCTGACATCCAGAGAAGATCACCAGGTGAGTTGTACCTAGTAAATTCATCGCTGTGAAATACAGTACCTAATATATGTCAGAGATTTGATTTGACGGCTAATGGCCCTCTGCAAACTTTTCCCAGTCTTTCTAGGCAATTCTGATCAGAATATATCAATAGTATTAATGTCAATCAGTCATTTATTTATTTTGTCTTTATCATTTCTATATAATTATGTTTTAGGAAACAAGAAAAATATAACATAAAGATAATCTATTCTTATCAAATACATACTTGCCTTTTTTCTGTTTTCCATATTATGCATAAACAAGCATCTAATTATTTAAATTAATCTCTTAATAATGTGGAAAGCTCCAAAAACATTTTGTTATAAATTATCTAAATAAATTAAAATAACAAATCTTTGCAAAAATTAGAAAATACTATAGGTACAATTAAAACCAAAAAATGTTTATCATAATGTTTAACGTTCCATGCGTAGACATGTGTTGTCAACCTCACATTCATAACAAAACCTTATGGCATACGAACCGTTAGTATATAATTATGCTCGCCATCTTAGTAATTAAAATACTATTCACAAATGTTCGTCCTTTTCATTCTTCCATATTCAGTACAGGTCTGTGCAGCCGTATTAAAATTATCCCGTATAATAGAATCCATGGCGAATACAACAGCTCAACAGTCTGTCTTGACTTGACAAAGATTTTAATCGCTCTCAATTTGGCGTTTGCGTATTCTCTTGTCATATAACTTAACATGGTGTAAGCCCGATAAAGGTGGTGGGGCCATTTATAAGGCTCTTTCGCCTAATTACTCTGTGTTACATTAATTTCGAGGATAATACTTACGTCACTTAAAATTAGGGAATGATCTGGAATTATAATGCCATAATACTTGTATCACTTCGTCGGTAATTTAAAGGGTTTAGTAAATATTTGTTAAAAATTAAACATATATGGTAGGTTGGCGTGGTGCTGGTACTACTTTGTTATATAAATCTTCACAGATCTTATCAATCAAACAATGACCATGTTAGACGGATTGTAATGTATATTATATCTTTATACCACGCGATGTGCACTGATTTGAGTTTGACACACATGACAACGCTTCGTATAATCCACTTATAGTTTACACCAGTATAGGTAAGTATTTTTTGTGTCAGTTGTATGTTATGTTTGATAGCCAGAAGGGTGGTAGTAGTTTGAAAAGTACCATGAATATAAATCCTAGTACATTTATATATGTATATTTTAAAAGTTTATTTAACTGTAAGATGAAGGTGGTCATGGGTTATAACTAACGGAATTGTTAATATCTGCTTGCGAATTTTATTAAAGATCACTGGCTTTTTATACTTAGACACAATGAGCTTCCGAAGGCAAAATACGATAGTTAAAAATAATTGTCTTATGCTTTTAAGGTAAGTACACACTAGAGCATTACGCTGTACTGACATTCTTACAAATAGCACAATACAGGGCAAAGCACCGTATTAATTGCATTTACGTGTAATGTAATAATCCTGCTGTACCTTAACGCTGCGTTTGACATTAGCACGGAAAGTGATCATCTTCTGGTTTCTATGTTTTTGTTTTGCATTGCTGGGTCCCTTGACTTCCTGTTATATCAAAAACATCAAAAACAAGATGTTTTCGATGGGCTTGTTTATTTTTACATGTGTGTCTCAGTAATAATTAAACCATTTTGATAAAAAATATCGTTTGGCTAGTTATATTGGTTTTCGTTTGGTTCTGTGTAAGTTTGAGGAGTAAAACCGATTTTTTTATTATTAATTATTTATATAGTAAGTACTACGGGTCTCCTACGTATGGGTGCCAGTAATATATTTCACAAAACAACGGTTCGTGTAAGGACATACTACAGCGGCAGACTCTGTTACAAATTTAATAAATTAATTATTAATTAACAAAATATTATAATCAAGAATAAAATGATCCACTATTTTCTTCACAACTATTGAAACAGCAATATACAATGGTGGCGAATAACAAACACCGTTCAGCATCTAACAACTATTTGTTCCTCTGGAACGAAGATTGAATCCGTAACCCGATATATTATTGGCAACAACTGCGTAGTAAAATGATTACCCCATCCGTACATCTGTGCAATTGCATTCGCTTTCTGATGCATGAAATATTTCATCATCTTTATTTAATTTTGACTCGAATAGAAAACAAACAAATATACAATTATTGATTAAATTCAAAGACGAATAATTATAAATACAGTAACAGGGAAATTCAGACTAGGAACTTGGTACTTCACAAATGTTGCCGAGTACGGATATTGAATGCACAATACTCGGCCCAGTATGAACGTTGGATCTACGAAATGTAGGACATTATCCACTACGGTATCCTCGCTGTCAGTTTAAGCTTTGATGATCTGTATGTAAATAAAATTCTGACTGACAGACAACGCACATCCAAAACTATTGGGCGCGAGATGCTGAAAATTTGTCAATATTCCTTGGGGACCGTAGGGGTACACTAAAGAGGGATTACCTGAAATACCGTCGACATCATTAAAGACAATACATGTATTGCTGCGAGCATCCTCTAGTTTTGTATATTTACAGGATTGAGACCCCATCTTAAATTAATTCCTCACCAATAATATATTAATGAGGATCGTTTTATTTTCGATCAAAATATTGTTGGGTTTACACAGATTTCATTAGCTTTCGTACCACCTACGGCCGAATATCGTCGAACGTTCGAGTTGTTCGTCACGTGTGGGCTGTGTCACGTGCCCTCAGGAATATCAACTGCCAAGCTGCCCCACTATGTACGCGAACGTTTCTCCATATTTACTTATGTGGACTACGTAATGACTTTGAAATGATAACTTCCTACTTTTATTATAAATGCGAAAGTTTGTTAAGATGATAGAAGTATGGATGTTTGTAATTCTTTCGGCAAAATTGTTGTATGAGATTTGAATAAGCTTGAATAACACAAATGCTGCTTTTTGTCACGATAATGTACACCAACGCGGGCGTAGCTGCGTGTAAAATCTAAGTAGTTATTAACATATAATAACTAATACCGAAAAAGCTTTAAAACATCTACCTATCATCGCGCATTGACTGTATCACCAATTAATATGCCGTAACTTTAAAGAGTAAGACACCATTTTGTAAGTTTTTAGTTTTGCTGAAGGGTAAAACGCTATCTCATACCGTCATATTTAATCATTTTATAGTAAAATAAATTAAAGGAGCGTTTTGCAGCTGCCAAGCTCATTGATCATATAACCGATGCAGTCCGTAAAGCAATTCCACTTCAATATGTGACATTCACGTAATAATCATATGACAGTTCAAAAATATTTACATCTGTAACCCATGAATAGCAGTCACGTATTGCGTAATCATTTAACAGGGTAATTACAACAAATATAATAGAACGTTTACTGCCAAAGTCAATAGCAACAACTCCCATTGTTTAATTGCAAAACTGCCACGCCCACGATTTTGTTCTTGATTACTTTCTTTTCCTAATTAAAAACGAACTAGCGTTCAAAACGCGAAGTTTTGAAAACAAAAGTTGTAATGCTAAGTTGCTTAGCGCACGCCGCAATTCCGGGCAAGTGAGCAACTATTAACTTAGCACAATCAATTTAATTAAAAATTAAAATCCAAATAGTTATAAAACATACTTATATGAAAACATATTACCGTTGGTCCTGCTGAATATAAGTATCCCTACGCTCATCACCAGGTTCCATTTAAGTTATTCAGAGATGGAACAATCTGCAAATCAGTAATTACGTTTAAGTTTCTAGAGTCTGTGTCGTAGAAAGGTAGCTTTCTACGACACAGACTCTAGAAACTTAAACGTAAGACACATAAATCCAGACTTAACCCTGTTAAAACAAATATAATCTAATAAGTAAAATCTAAATCCAAATCTGAAGCGTGCTAAACATGAGTATAAAATGTAGCACGTATTAACTCACTATAAAAGTAATAATTTAATAACCATCTGGACCACAAAAGGTACATCGTATGAACACGTAACTTCTACAACGTATGAATTTTATCGTATATATTATGCAGCCACTAAATCATACGCCAGCAAAATTGAACGCCAATTCCATCTGACAGTTTTCTCACTACTCCGCGTATGAATACAAAAAGTCATGAAAGTGTTGTCAATCGCGAGACAATGTCAAGAGCACATCCATTGTGATTCGCAACCTTCGTCGAACTATCTCAATGAAAGGAATATTCTACATACATACATACATATCGTCACGCCTTTTATCCCCGAAGGGGTAGGCAGAGGTGTATTTCTACACCCACTTTTCGCCAGATATACTTTAGTCCCACGTAATAGGGGGCGAGCCTATTGCCGTACCGGGCACATTTCCAGACTTCGTGCTGCTACTGAGAATTTCGTGACAGAAAAACCCAATAACACTGCCCGACCCAGGAATCGAACCCGGGACCTCCCGATCCCACGCGCACATTTATGGCACGAGACCAACGAGGCAGTCAAGGAATATTCTATTGCCAAATAATTATATTGAGGCTAAGTCAATTGCCAAATTCGTTTATTCTCCTGTCCTATTATTTGTCTGACAAACTGCGGTGTTGCACCACCTTGCTTCATCTCGTCCAAGGCTCAAATGCAAATATATACATGTTATCTGAAATTAATCACATACTATTTCATTTAATTAGTTATATTCCTATGTTTTTTACAAGGACATTTACTGGATTTTCCCAGAATGTAACTGCTGCATTTTTTGTTTAGCTTAGTTATTACACACACTCAACAGTTTTTTTAAACTTCATGACATACTGCATCGATGATGATGATGGATGAGTCAGACTCCTACAAAGTGTAACGATATATATGTCGCAGGTATTTCTAGTGACATTATAATTACACAGATTATTATTATTATATATTAGATGTCAATGGTTTGTTTTACTCAGAATTTAACGGGCTAATTTCAGTGCCATTATAATTTCACTAGACCGATACAGTGAAATTGTAAGGCAGTGATATTTTGCCAATAAAACTGATTTAAAAAAGCCGTTAGATTATCAGGGCGATCGCTGATTGGTCCGTGGGTCTCATTAGCAGACCAACAAACCCTTACAGTCCGTTTTCGTTACCAGCTGTATTAAACATAGGGTTAGGAAACAGGAGACAGTTGTTTGAAAAACAATTTTTAAATTTTGTTTCTAGGTTCTAACTAGATATAGCAAAGTCAAGTAAGCTAACTTGACGGAGCCCCGCTTCACAGGGCTCTATTTTTGGATAAAGGGTCACAAGGAAACCTAACATAACCTATAAGTTTCTCGAATGAACGAGACTTTTTCATAAATAAATAGATCATGATTTTTGAAATGAAGGTTTTGTCTATTTAATAGGTTATGTTAGGTATTTTTGTTACCCTGAACACTAATATGCTGCAAAGCAGGGCTCCGTCAACTTAGCCTTAACGCTAAAGTTAACGCTAAAGTGCCGCTAATTTCGTTTTATCAGAATGGTCATTGTAGTACATTTGGAAGTCTGTGCGACTGATTAAATCAATTGACCAATCAGAATACGCGGGGCCCACTCATAATAAACCTAGATTTATTATAATATCATTATTGCGGGCCAGTGAAATTACAATATCACTGAAAAACGTTTTTGACTTTAATCTGGGTAGTAATTATAATCTTACTAGTGAAACTATAATATTACGTTTTTGACTAAATCCTTGCGACATTATACATTTCTGTGAGCTAATTATTCCACGTCCTGATGTCATCTGTATCCGATGTTATATAGTGTTTAACCCCTTGATGCAGAAATCTTCTGTTTCATAGGAAATAAATTTGTCTGGTTTGTTAGTCTAGTGTTTAGTGACCCCGATGGCTACGCTGGACCAGGTCAAATTTTGGGGGCAATTTTTCTATGTAATACATAAGTATGTTTGTCTATATTATCTGGTTGCTTTTTTGTCTATATTATAGTATAAACTTTGCTTAGTTTAATCAAATGGCTGTGTGTGACTTGCCCTAGCATATTTAAAATTTGTTACTAAAATTTAGGGTAAGTAATAATGTTATTCCAAGAGGCTGTATAATTGTAAGTAGCATATAACCCCAACTTAAATACTTATTAGATAACTAAATGAGTACTGAGACGTATACATTTACATGAATTAACACGTTGAATGCGAGGCTTTGAAACTACAAATTACGTACAGTGCTATACATACCATATTTGTCTTGTACCGTTTTTTATTCTGGTGCGATACAAGACGATAATGGTTTGTAAACAAATGAATAAGTTCTGGCTAATAAATCTTTGATTTTTATAAAAATATATAATTGTATGCTTGCAATAGCAAGTTGACATATTCACTTAGATATATTTGTCGTCGCCTCAGAATGCAAACTTTAGTTTAGTAATTATATGACATTTAAATTACAATACGGATTCGTCTTGTACCGCATCACGGTGGTAGGGCAAGGTTTGTTGTGTCGATAATTTTATAGAGAAGGGAAATATAGTGAAACAAAATATCGACATCGATGTTTATAATTATTCAAGGAAAAAGTAATTCACAAAACCTAAATATTCTTATGCGATTTTTTGTAGCATTCCAAACATATCTTATTGTCGCATTCTTTGCAGTACGTGTCAACACTTCTTACTTTCTTATCGGCATCTCTGCTATTCATTGTTTTTCTTAAGTGTTGAGTCAGTTTGTTAAGTGTTTTTTCCCGACAGTAAGTTTATCAGTAAAGTTTAGTTTTGGTCAGAGCTTCTATTATAGATTCAGTGAAATTCAGCAAGCGAACTTTTTATCACATCTTGTGTTATAGACGAAATAAGTCAGAATGTACTGACTGCACCAGCCTATACTGATTAGTTCCTGTGGTGCGATACAAGTCCATTGCGTACAAGACAGTTTTGGCTGGTACCGCACCGATTGTAATTTTTTATCATCTGGTGCGGTACAAGTCGAATTTGTCTTGTATACTTTAAACCTATCTATGTATTAGATACAATTTAAAGTAACAAACCTAAATGTATACTTGTCTCTTTCTGGATTAAAGGATTTCAATGCGAAATCACTCCCGCACCTGACAGAAAAAATCTACTTTCAACGCCGCACCAAACGAAAGTAAAATACAAGTCAAGATTGGCTTGTACCGCATTCAACGTGTTAAGGTGGACATTCGGTGGGATGGGTTATACCGAATATACAAGTTGGTAGTGTTATGATTTATAAACCGTGAGATCCGTTCTATTAAACACAATGTAGTTTTTTATACCTACGGACTGTTCATTAACGTCCATTATTACAATTGTGTATGATTTATTTATATCATTACTTTCCATTATAATATTAAATAACAATGTTTTTCAGCAGCTGAATACAAGCGCTGATTGGCTTACTCAACAAGCTTGACGGCATTCTGAAATGTCGAACAGTTTGCTTCCTTAGCTGCCGGTTTTGTATAGAACACGTCTCGGTCGCTCATTGAAAGAAATTATCCTTAAGGAAGTCGACAAATAAAAAAGTAAACTCATTGCTGTCTTACTTTCAATTTATTTATTTATACCATGGTATGCAACTCGTTATAGTAATTTGTATTATTTCTTTTTCCATGGAGTACTGAATAAGGAAGAGCGCTTCCTCAAATCAGGTTCATGGAGTTTTAGGCTATCATTCTGACTGTGATAACCATCTTTGAGCCAATGTGGTTTTCTTACAAGTCTTAGAAGCCTTTCTTATAAGTCTTCGGGTAACTGTTGGAATATTAACTTTTTAATTTTCAGGGTAACTGCTAGAATGTTAACTTATTAATGTTCAGAGTCCCGTGACCAAGAATTCAGATAACGGTTTACGCGAATGTTAACCATCGAAATCAAATTACGGTTTACGGATTCTACGGCAATATATTGGTTTTAAAGTTGTTACATTTAAACCGAATGATCTAGAATATATCGCGATAGAATCTAATAAATATAATATATTTCAATTTGGTAGCTCATTTAATCTATTTACTTTTAGATCGCGTGAGACCGGTGACAATACATAACTATTAACCAAACAACGGCGTAATATACCATATTTGCCTCGTATAATAATTGTACATTCCGTGTGCTGTCAGAAAGAACAATATATCATGTCATCAAGGAGAAAATAGGAAAGCCATTTCTTTCCATGGGTGTTTAAAGAGGTGACTAAGTATCTTGCGGAAGAACATCTGACCAGCATAGTATAGCTAGCTAAATTTTCACACTGCTATTGTGGCAGCGATTTTGACTAGCAGTAGACTGTAAGGGGCTGATAGTTATGAGAGTTCAACGCATGTTTTCATCTACCATTTCTCGATTTATCCCAATGACGTCCTCATCTCTAATTACTAAGAATAGATCTGGATAGATAATTCACTATAATAACCAACTATAAGAAGTTTTTCACCTGAATGTTCACAAAAATACGAGTATTATAATTGATAAACTCCGTAAAGGCGCATAACTTCCATACGTCTGTAGTTAATATTCATCATTCATCACCAGCATCAGCACCCTAGCGTTTCCTCAGTTGTCGCCAAGACTTTCGCCGTCTTTAGTCTGGAGGCCGTTTACAAGACTAATCTAACCAAATTGATAGAATATAAGCTTTGCCACCAAGTAACTGCCATCAGATCACCGAAGCTCAAAGGGACAGCGGTAGCTTAGACTAAGTTTACACCTTGTATTCTAGACCTTAACTTTCTACTTTTCAAAGCTATCTCACAAAGGCGAAGCAATAAATCATCTAATTTAAACATATACAATTCGGGTGTTTAAAACTCTAATAAACTTTCCTTTCACCTTTGCATTGACAAGGACGACCCTTGTCTCAAAAAATAACCTAAATAATTTCATGAAAGTAATGTTGCGCAGCATTTATTTGATTCCACTTTCTGGCCTGGTTAGTTTACTTTTATAAACTATGTATATATATATATATATATATATATATATATATATATATATATATATATATATATATATATATATATATATATATATATATATATATATATATATATATATATACGTTTTATTATTATTCTGTCATCCATTCAGGTTGGTTTAGTGGAACTTAAGGAACAACCCAAGAGTCGGCATACCCACTTTCGACCGTTTGACAGCAACATCTTTGTGAACCACTAGCATGGCATAAAATAAATAAAGTTGCCTTGGCTATAGTTTTTGAATGTCTCGTGTCCTTATCGAGCAAAGAAGTAAAAGACCATATTTCATCATATCTGGATATACCTATCATGGCGTAGCTTCCAGATAAATTCAAAATTAGAATGAAATTTATATGAGTTACTAGTATTTGAAAAATTGCTTAACAAGCACTTATTAGACAGTGATAAAACTGGTCATTCGAGTGGTAGATACATACAAATAGGCCGTCTGCTCTAACGGCACCGAAACTCTTATTATTATTATTGAAACGCAAAATAATCATTTCCCAAACTGAGTGTCTATATTTTCTTTAAGATCATCAAATCCCAATATTATATCTCATAACGTCAATCATACAACTTATAGCTAGTCATCTTGTAAAACCTTTGTTGTACTAGACAACAATCAACGGTCCTTAGCTATTTTGGGCTCGGTAAACAACCCTTCTCAATCGGCTCTACACTTTATCTGTCAATCCGCCTGTCGGAGCAATACTGGTAATCTTTTCTCGTGCCGTTTTTTATTTAACCAGAAAAAACCACAATACATACAGGGTGTAAAAATACCCTTAACGAAAACTAAAATTCCATATTGTACCAATCATTACGAGCATTTTTTGCTTCGGCATCATACCTGGGAAATTACTGGTTCAGGAGATATTGAGGCTCAAAGATACTATGGAATTTTTGTAATTAGGTACAATATCGATGCATTTACCCCGCCAACCTTTTCTATAGATGTCCTAAGCACCCATGGATTAGTAGGTATTTCGAAAATTGCACGCGCGCATTTTTTATTGCGGCTTGAAAAAAGTGAATACTTAAAAAAAAGTCGTTGCCCGGTTTTATTTTTGCTTAGTATGACTTGGCATGATGTCCAAAATCGAGTAGACTTCGGCTTGGTGATGGGTCTTGTGACACCCTGTATTTATCATCCCGGTTTTCTTTGTGGAGAATGAACACGAGATTGAGATAACAGGAGAAACTGTTTGATGTTCAATACACCGATACGTACTTGTAGATTGTTATTTTATAAAAGAAGTGTAATATAAACGGCATTGGCAGTTTTTTGCTGAATACTGGCAGAGGGAAAAATTAAAACGTTCCCCTTGCGTTATAGAGTGACTGCTTTTAAAGCTAACTTACTTTGCTACAAAATTGCAATCGAAAACTATAAGTACAGTCGACGCACGGCAGGAATTTTATTTGATTATTTCTCTAGAAATATTATTTCCTGCAGCGTAACGTCTAAAATCACCTGTATAATGTAACGAAATGATTTCTTTGAGCAATCATAATTCAAATTCGGAGTTAGTAGCAGAAATGCTTCTCCCTGAAGCGAAATATGAAATTTTCGTCGGCAATACTTACGAAATAAAAGGCAGCCTCTGCCACCTGGAAATGGTAAATGGAACTATTTGTCACTACAATGTATCAGGTAATCGATCGACCCTCGGGTCTCTACATCAATATATCGTCCTTTGTTTTGATTCAAAATGTACCGTTTCAATTTTCTTTTTCGATGCTGAGTAATACATCAAACGGTTTAAGGCAACAGTAATTTATTTGTTCAGAAATGAACAAATTTTTAATTATTCTTGAGGCCAAAGGTATTTATTCAGACTATATTATATTAAATAAACATCAAAGATTACGTACAAACAAAAAACAAGGTGATTTTCAATTTTTATGTTGAATTCTAATCCTACAAAATTATATTTTGACATTTTCCTTGCTGGCTTTTTTTTATTTATATCAAAACGACAAAAGGAAAAATAATTCTCAGTTAAGTTATAAAAGTTTTCGCGCTCGAGTGAGATATTTCATTATTAAATTATTTTATTTTATTCAATGGTACTAAAACACACGACAGTAGATATAATTCACTTCACGGCGCTTAAAAATAATAAATGTATGACGAAATCGAACTAACCAACCACAAGAGACAAGAGCATTTCAAAGAGATCTCTGCGTTGGACTGATACATGTATGGATCATAAAAGCACAATGACCACTCATGGGACTCCGAGTCGCGGTGCCCTTGGCGACCAGCGTCACGCCAATTGCGCCATTTTTCATTTACGGCCCATTAAATACACCGTTCCCGAGCCTTACGCGACTGTTATTGCTCCACTCATAAACATATACACACCAGTCCATAAAGACATTTAATCTCTATCCCAGCTTCGCTTTTCGTTGCAAAATTAATTACTCTACAACTTAGTGTTGTTGAAATGCTCGTCTAAAATAACAATGTAGAGAATATAAACAAAGGTGGTTTGGTTCTGTTTGCGGGCGGTGACTCGTAATTTTCACTCACTTATTGCGGTTGAATTTATAGAAACGCCCGGTCAAAGCTCTTGTGAGTGTAGTTCACGGCAGTTAACAGAAACCCAAGACATTTAATTTATAGTTACGGCCTATAGTGCAGTTAACATTTGATACCTAATAGCATTTTACACGCTATAACAGCTCAAAAGTGCGATATAATTTTCATGTTTTAAATAAATTCTGAAGACGGAATTTGTGAAACATTGACTGAACTAGAATAATGAGCACGATTTAGAAGTACAGTGATTTTTATCCGCCGCCTTATATAGATTATTATGACCACTACCAAGGATATCTTCAAGTCAAGAAATGGTACTCGTATGGAAATGAACCTAAACATGATAGTTCGTTAGTTCGCCCACTTGGCTATCTCATTACATAATAACAACCAATATGAATAACAATACTCCAGTTATTTCTAACCAGAAGTGAAGTCAAGGAAACAATTAAGCTTTGCGTAATTATTGAAATTGCCGCTGCTTTAGGTGTTTTTAGTATTGGTAACTCTCGTTGATACGTACCTATATCTTTGTGATGTTTACTTTATCGAGGAACGCAATCACCCAATTCTTTTCGTCAACACAGAAATATTATATGTAAAGGGAGGTCGCCCTTTGAAATAAACATCAAAGTAATGGTTTCGTATAGGCGTCACACGATTTTATTGTCTTCGATGTGGGTACTTCCATTGAGTGGGTATTATTTATGAAATTTATTATTTATGTATATGCTTTTATGTTTCAGCAAGGGTATTTCAATTGAGTGACGATATACAAAAAGCAGATAAGAAAATATAAATTACTTTACTTATCAAGAGATTTTCAAGACAGTAAAGAAAATGAAGCAGAAGAAAAACAAGGTGTATCACCTGTTTATCGTCGATGGTGCTTGTCTGACAGAGGGGAGCGTAATAGCTTTAAACAAACAAGATGATTCAATGAAATCCTATATTATGTTGAGCAATATTTTATCGAGCCTTTTTATGTAAGTAAAGTGAACGGATTTAGAACATAATGCGGTAAATAAATTTCGTCTATAATCAAAATTGCGTTCCAATTTTCTTTTACATCGTTTCTATTAGTGTCCAAATTTCACTTGACATAACTTAGAGGTGATGGTCTTTATAATATATGAATTTATAATATAATAATTCGTTAGTTTGCGTGTCTTGTATTTAAGGCAGTGATAGCTTTGTGGAGATACCAACAGACTGCCATGCAGAGGGTATCGGGTTCGAATCCACGGCGCGCACCAATGACTTTTCGGAGTTATGTGCGTATTGAATTATAAATTATCGCTTGCCCCGTGCCTCGGAGAGCACGTTAAGCCGTCGGTCTCGGTTGTCATGAAGATCTTTGACAGTCGTTATAGGGCATCAATACTTTCTAAATAAACTGACACTAGTCTAAACCATGGAATATGGCTATCCCTTCGGATTGCGGAGGTTAGACAGGCAGTCACTCTGTGGAAAAGCTAATATTCAGCCAAATCCGGTTAGACTAGTAAGCGGACTCCAGGTTGAAACTGGCATAACGCTAGGAAAATGAATGAATGTGTGTCTTGTATTTCAGTGAGCACTTAATTACACGATAGCTCTTCAGTCGTATGGAATGTTCCTACTAAAATTTGGTGTCAGAAGGCCAATTCTCGTATTTTATATAACATTGAAATCTAGGGGTACGGCAGTGCCTCTGCTTAGTTGAGCAAAAATGTGGCACGGCCCTACCATCCTTTTCTCGAAGCAGTTCAAGCCATTTTTGAGCCCCTATAACTTCATTGCGGATAAAACTAGAAGCCTGATTTGTTAGTGACCAAGCAGGCATAGTCCGTGTCCGTGTGGTGACGAATTAAAATACAGAATGTTACTACCCCATATCATCCCATGGGTATCGTAAGAGCCAACAGAGGGAGCATATTATGCAGAGAACAACACTGGAAGAGAAGGAAAACTTGATACAAACCCCAAAGCAACCCGTTTGGCCAGCGTGGTATAGTAGGCCAATTCCTCCTTTGAAAGGTGAGACCTAGTCCAGCAGTGGACTGTTAAAGGCTGACAATGAAGCAGGCATAGTATAAACTTGGTATATTTCAAATTTAATTCAATTTGAACCAGTATTTTAAGAATTATAAAGAGTCAAACTTTCTTAATTTTGTCACTCACTTACCGATCATCAAGTCTAAGGCACTTTTAGCAGACATAGAAGCTTCAAATTTAGTAGACAATTAGTGGTTTAGTGTATGAATCAAGAAAAAACTTAAATATTTTCAATTGCTGTCCAGTTTTCGAGATACATCAACTGCATAAATAACTTTGTCTTCATCATCATCACCATCACCTTAGCGTTATCCCGGTTGCATCCAATACTTACACGCCCTGGAGCCCGAGATCTTCTTACTGGTCTAACCAGATATGACAGAATATCAACTTTACCACAGAGCGACTGCTGTCTGACCTCCGCAACCCAAGGGGATAATGATATTCCATGGCTTAGACCAGTATCAGTTTATTTGAGGGTACTAAGTCCCCGTAACGACTGTCAAAGATCTTCATGACTGACCGAGCCGTGACCGACACTTTAACGAGATCTCTGACGCACGGGACAAGCAATAATTAACAATGTAATACGCACTTAACTTCGAAAAGTCATTGGTGCGTACCGTGGATTCGAACCCGATAACCTCTACATGGCAGTCCGTTGGTATCTCCACTGGGCTATCGCTGCATAAATAACTTTGTAATCCTATATATTTATAGGCTTACAATATTACATTTGCAGTTAGGGCTTTAATTAAGAAAATTCGATGTTGGTGTACAAGAAGAAGAAGGTACCGGAAAGGACAAAAGTAGTACTATCTACAAAGAGAAATAAGATCTTATAAAAACAATACTTGTCAAAAAAAAAACAAGTCTCACTACCGTAAAAAGTTGCGAGATCCATGTAATAAGTCAGTTAATTAAAAATGCCAATTCTCTAATCTATTTATATAAATCATTAAAGATTTTTAATTAACTGACTTGGTATTACATGGATCTCACAACTTTTTACAGTAGTGAGACTTGTTTTATTTGACAAGTATTGTTTTTTATGGGATTATAATATTTCGAACGAAATGAGATTATATTTTGAATTGACTCAGAATTGATGTTCTGCTAACCTAATATCATTATAATAAAATTTGAAATAAACAGATCCTCGTTGACACATATTATTTATTTTGGCACTTGTTTCAATTTTATCTTAGCTGAAATAGACAGAACCTCTTTGCTAAATAGCTACAGATAAATAAGTAAGGGCATTATGTGGGTCAAATGTTCCAACGGATATCGATGTTTTGTTTTAAGGGTTACGTGTTCACGCATATATTTTAGTGCGCGTCGGCCAACATCGCCATGTTTTACGCATCTAGAGGTATTAGGCGTAAAGTGCTTTCATAAGCTCGAAAATGCTAATACCTATTTATAGAAAAAATAAAAAGGCACGATAACGCGTTGGGGAATATTATGCATTGTGACATGAGATGTTTAATTACAAACATTCGTATTTTTAGTCAGTCCTTTATATTTATATGGGGTAGTAGATTGTTGCGGTTTGTAACACCATAGGAACGGACTATTTTGAGTTCATTGTCCGAAAATAATTGTTTGAGTCTGGTAGTTATTACAGTATTTTTATAAAAGATAAGTATCGCGTTATTATACGTGCAGTGCAGATATTGTCTATTAAGTATGGAAATAAATTTAATTGTAGATTTCTTCCACGTAATTCGCTGTCTGCTCTGGGCAGACAGCGGTTTGCTTCCTAAAGCATGGTTTAGGCACATGAACTTCTTAATGTGCATAGTCCCTTGACCTCTCTCCAAGGCAGATCGTCCTATCAGGCGACGTTTATCATAAAAATAAATTGTCATCGCAGCTGAAGCAAAGTGTAAAATTTACGTGTAAGATTGAAGTAAGTGGTATTAATGCAGCTCGCACTATTTGACCAACATTCCAACTAACAAGGCATAGTCAGACAATTATCGACTTAACTCTCGCAATAGAAGGAGCGGCTGAACGCATCAAGGGATGGCAAGTCTCGAAAGATGCATCGTGCTCAGACCACAGATGGATCAGCTTCTCTATGGAAGTCGTTATACAACCCACACAGCCACGTAGGAAACCACACAACACTGACAAAGCAAAGTGTGTCCAATAACTTAAAGAGAAACTTATCCTTACTGCTACGCCGACGGTACTCGGTGACAATGAACAGATCGACGAGCAGGTATGTACACTGACGCAGTCGATGCTAGTCAGCTACCACGCAGCCTGCCCAGAAACCACTCTACCCTCAACCCCAGGTAAACAACCCTGGTGGGGCGCTGAGCTTGAACGCCAGCGCAAGAAGCTAAGAAGGCCTTTAAACAGGGCAATGAACACAAGCGCGGACGAAGATTAGGACGCTTATAAAGCAGCCAAATCAAGCTTCAAGAAATGCCTCAGATTCAGACGCACCATGGGATGGAGGAAATTCTGTGGGAGCATTGAATCTTGCCAACAAGCAAACCGGGTAAGGAAACTACTGGCTCAGCAAACAACGGTTGCACCAGATAATCTCCGTAAACCGGTAACACATACATCACATCGGAGGAGGAGACAAGATGCGTCCTACTCGAAACACACTTCTCAGGCTGCGTCCTCACCCCGGTAATAACGTGGCACGATACACCAGCAGTGGCGACCGAACACGAGTGGATACACGCAAACACCGTGGTCACAGAAGAAAATCTCCGATGGGCCATCAATAGCTTCCATCCCTTCAAAGCAGCCGGACTGGACGGCATCTTCCCAGGGTTATTACAATGGGGGGTGAACCTATCCGTAAAAGACTTCTGGCAATGATGAGGGCTAGCCTGGCCCTTAGATACGTATAGAAGAGATGGAGGGAAGTCAAACTAATTTTCATACCAAAACCAGGCAAAACAGACTACACCTATGCAAAGTCCGTCAGACCAATAAGCCTGAGCTGCTTCATGCTTAAAGCCTTGGAAAGGCTCTGCGAGAGGGAACTAAGTAGTGGGGCACTTAAGCACCTACCCCTACATGCCAACCAACATGCATACAGCTCACGGAAATCGACGGAATCGGCCTTACATCAGGTCGTGAACCAGATAGAAGCTGCTATACAGCAAAAAAGCATCTGTCTGGGCAACTGCATTGACATAGAAGGAGCCTTCGGCAAGACGAACTTCTCCAGCATAAGCAACGCCCTAGCCAGACATGGTGTGGATCAGATGCTCATACAGTGGATACAAAATATGCTCAGCAAAAGGGTGGTGCGCCTGCTCGGCGACACCCAGACAGCCTTGATAACTAAAGGTTGCCCACAGGGAGGTGTTCTCTCCCCGCTATAGTGGCACTTAGTCATCAATGAACTCATAGACAAACTCAACGCGAGAAGCATATCCTATTCTACACAATAGGATATGCAGATGATCTGACCATTCTCACCTCAGGTAAGGTAACAAGTACAGTGTACGACCTTACCCAACAGGCTCTACGCATAGGAGAGTGGTGGTGTAATGAGTATGAATTATCAGTAAACCCGACCGAAGACCGAACTAGTTATGTTCACGCAGAAACGCGCGCTGCGTACTTACCGACTGCCCAGTTTATTTAATACAGAGCTCAAGCTGTCTACCGAGGTAAAGTACCTGGGTGTCACTCCTGACAGCAAATTGCAACGACAAACGCACCGCTTCGGCACTGCAGCGGTCCGACACGAAACGTCTGAATTGAAAGAGCCCTAAAACAATCTGAACGGAATTCGTACCTAAAAAAGAAGTTCGGTTACCAATATTTCAGTAAATTTCGCAGTTGCGCGCTGTTTGCGACAAGCAAAAAGCAACGACTGGATGGAGTAAGCAAAATTAAAAATTTCTTTGTAGTATCACATTTTATTCAACAACATTCAAGCCTGTGATTGCGAATCAAAACAGTTTAACTTTAACTTTGCTGCCATATGGTTGCCATAATAGAGACCGCGCTTATGCATGCTTTGCCTTGCTTTTTGGAAAAAAAAATCTGGTGTGGTAAATGGTGATGGTGTAGGATGAAATCGTAAAGGAGTGCACGATGTGGTTGGAGTTACTACTTGCAGTACATACGTTTAATAGTTATCAGTGTGTTTATTAAATTCTAAGTTTATATTACTCTTAGTAGATAACTTTAGTACGCATATCATATCAATATCAATCAGTCTATTGCAGTCCACTGCTGGACATAAGCCTACTGTACTACGCGCTATCACCCAAATCAAAATAGAGAACGTAGGGATTTGTATCTTTGACTATACTTGATCCGTCATCAGAAAGTGACGGACTAAGAATACAAAGTGTCACTACTACATTTCATTACGACACACATTCGTAAGTGGCTACTAAGGGATATACACGAAGCACATAGCATAATTGTCAAAAAACGGAAAACTGGGCATCACATCCTACACCAAACCATTTGGACAGCATAGTATAACAAGCCAAGCCTCCTATTAATTCACGATGCTTCTGAGATGCAAATTGGGAGAGGCTGATGAGCCTCGTGGACTGCGTAAGGCTGTATGATGAACCCAACTCACCCACCTACGAAAACAAAATTCAACAAAAATCAAGAATACAATGTAGAATTGAATGCTCGTCACTGAATCACAGATTGTTTCTCCAGTAATTGGTTCTGAATGCATTATATTTTACGCTTATGGTTTGCTTATAAAAGCAATGCTATTCCAGAATTATTTCCTAATACGGAACTCGTTTGAAACAAAAGGATACTCAATACTCATGCGTACTGCGCAATAATAATAAATATCAATTTATAGTTATGGTACAGCGTCCATTTTACTCGCTGCGGTTTCTTTTATATTTATTCCCGTAGATCTTTGAATCTACCTTCGAAAACGAGGATAACATTAAAAGCGAATTCAGCTCATTCTATAATATTATCGTATAACTATAAATTGTTAATTGTCGCTAGAAACTTTTAAACACTCGCGTTGCATGTTTAAGAATATATATATATATATATATATATATATATATATATATATATATATATATATATATATATATATATATATATATATATTATATATATATACGGGAATTAACGCGAACATGCATTAGGTATTTATTAATTTATTTATTCTTCATATATACAAAGTATATAGGCGGACTTAATGCCTTGGGCATTATCTACCAGTCTACCTTACAGTGGTGCAGAGAGATAAGAAGTAGGTGTATTATTTGATGTACCTAGTTTACGAAAAATTACTAATTATTAAATAATTGGTTATACTAAATATACATACTTACATAAATATATATTATGATAAAAATACATAAACGTAATACACACACAATAAAGGCAAATATTTATTTATATATATATAAATATATTATATATATATATATATATATATATATATATATATATATATATATATATATATATAATTACAACTAAAATGATGAGATGAGTAAAATTATAGACTTACTTAAACTGATACATGTAAATATACATATATACATGAACATATACACCTAGTTAAGATATCGACTTATGATACATTCAAGGAATCAGCCAACAAGAGTTCCATTACCTTGGACTTGAATATGAATTTGGTTTTGGCCATTCTGATCTCGGGAGGAAGAGCATTCCATAGAAGAATAGATTGTACGGTGAAAGAGGAGTGTAGGAAACAAGATCTGTGAGTAGGAACCATGAGTTGAAGATTATTAGAGGAGCGAAGATTTCGCTCATGATTAGAACATAAGTACTGAAAGTAAGGAGTCATATACTGAGGAGAAGTAGGAGATGTGAGAATAGTGTATAGGGTAGTGAGAGCACGCAAACTACGGCGCTGACGTATAGGGAGCCATTTTAATTGGGAACGATAAGTAGACACATGGTCATACTTACGAAGATTAAAAATGAATCGAATGCAGTTATTCAGAAGACGGTCAAGTTTATTGAGAGGATCTGCATTCAGGTCAAAGTAACATACATCACCATAGTCGATCAGTGGGAAAATCAAAGTTTGCACAAGCATTGTTTTGGTCTCGGAAGGGAGTAAGTTTTTAAGGCGGTAGAGAGCGCGCAGGGTACCGGTGACCTTCTGACTTACATGTGTCACCTGAGCCTCCCAATTCAGGGTGGTATCCAGGTATAGCCCAAGATTTTTAACCGTATGGTGCAGTTCGACGTTAGTTCCGTTGAAGATGATGGCTGGTAGTGTTGCTAAGTTAAGTCTGCTTAGGATTCGTTGGCTACCCACAATTATGGCCTGGGTCTTGCAGGGATTTACGGTGAGACCAAACTTGTCAGACCATATCTTTATGGTCATCAAATCCCTATTAACCTTGTCAATGGCCTCAGCTACGCATTCCACACTTACATGGGAGTAAATCTGCAAGTCGTCGGCATACAAATGGTAAGCGCACTGAAGATGTTGAGTTAGGAGATTTATGAAAATAGAAAATAAAAGAGGAGAGAGGATGCCGCCTTGAGGAACGCCAGATGTGACGTCGTCCCACCTCGAGGATGACTCATCGAGGCGGACAGACTGCTGACGACCTCGAAGATAAGTTGAGAACCAATCTAGAGCGCCAGCCGAGACCTTGAGATGGGAGAGGATAGACAAAAGGACATCGTGACTGACGGTATTGAAAGCATTTGAGAAATCGATCAACACAAGAACAGTGATTTTGGTGTGTTCCATAGCCTCTCGAATATCGCCAGTCACTTTTTTACACCAGGGGCCAAAGTATACAACATGGTGGGCACACCAAAGGATGTTCTACCGCTACTAACCCCAGCCTGTCCAGCATACGCACCACGAGAAAATTATCTCTACACGTTTACTCGTGTTCGGTCGTGTTTATGACGATTATCTCTATTAACTCGCTGACTCTAACATGGTTACACATATGATTCGACTCGTTATGTCTAATGTAGCTATAATAGTCGTTTTTACTTATCTGTGGCATTTCTCTCGACGAATCCTAACATGACGGCCCAATATTACTCTTTGAGAAAAGAATATAATATGGAGTGGACAAATAATACATATGGATACTTTACATTATAGAAATATATATGAAATCGACATAAAGCCACCAAACATAGTGTTGTCTCGTTTTTACTTAGCGATATCTCTGTTAGAAAAAAGAGATAGCCATAAGTTACTGAATACACTGATCATAGTGACTTTTTATCAGAAATGTCATTAAAACTAATCAACTTACAATACATACAAATTACAAATGTCAGATAGTACATAGTAAGATAAACTATAGAGGTGGATACAAGTCTTTTGAGCCATTTGAGCACAAATTGAATGAACTAAACCGGTGTGGTTACATTAATAAATGCCGTAATTGACATTCTATGTTTCAAAGGGCAACATCGGTTACTCGTGCAACGAGAGCAAATTCTTCGACGTGAAGCTTGTCTATCGTGGCGCGCATGTTAAAGAAAACGAGATATTAACCGATAACGATAATATTTCTTCATTCACGCGTGTGATATCTCGTGGTGCGTATCCTAGGCGGGCTGGTGTCTATAAAATCAACTGCAGCTGCGGAAGCTCTTACATAGGGCAAACGAAGCGGACTATCGCTGAACGTATAAAGGAGCACATCGCAGCTGTAAAGAACCGTCAAACGAATAAATCGGCGATTGCAGAACATTTACTTCAATCGGGCACCAATCACTGGATTGAATTTCATCGTCCCCAAGTCCTCTCCACGGAACGCCACTTTAACCCAAACATTTACTTCAATCGGGCACCAATCACTGGATTGAATTTCATCGTCCCCAAGTCCTCTCCACGGAACGCCACTTTTACCCAAGAGTTGTGCGTGAAGCGATCGAAATCAGAAAACATAAAAATTTCAATCGGGAAGAGGGCTTCAAATTGTCATCGGCGTGGAATCCAGTGATTCGACTAACAACACCCCACTTTAATGCGCAGTCGGTGAATGTTCAATATACAGATACGGTTAGTGTGTTTTCCGCCGGTACTTCGAAAATAAACGACCCGGGGGTAGAAATGGAAGATCCTACCTCGCACTCGGAGACGTGACACCGCTAAACCAGTCAGCTTGAGACCACGGGGCGTGCAACCGTCTCGAAACGTCAAGCAAAATAAGGTATGTAAATACCTAATGCATGTTCGCGTTAATACCCGTATGTATATATAAATATTCTTGTTACCGCTACTTCACAAAAGATAAAATAAAAATCACGGCTTCTAAAAACAATGTGTAAATATAAAGTTATATAATAACAGAGGGCTTTTATAACAATACGACCATTTAATTTCACCAAATGTTTCAGTGGCTTAATTAAAAACATTTCAAGAGAATTTTTGTGGCTTACAACGCTTTTAATAAAATCTTCGTAATGATCTCTGGCAGAAACCTTACGGAAGTTATTAGGGTAGTCTTTTGTTATTTGGAATACCCCACGGGGTTTATTATTTTAGCGTACGGTTGTTCCGCTTTCATGTCTCGGTACAAGCACGATCTAATGTCTACTATTTTGGCTATTTAGGTTTCGTGTAGAATATAATAAAATAATGCGTCTTATAAATGGGATTGGGAGGTCTCGGGTTCGATTCATGGGTTGGGCAAAGTGTTATTGGGTTTTTCCGTTAGGAAACTCTCAGTAGCAGCACGGAGTCTGGTAATGTGCCCGGTACGGCAATAGGCTCGCCCCGTTACGTGGGACCTAAAAGATTCATGGCGAAATGTGGGTGTAATGTAAGGTACACCTCTGCCTACCTATAGATGATCCCCTATCGGGGATGCAGGCGTGAGGCCTGCATCCCCAAAAGGGGATCATCTATAAATAAAATAAATAAATATAAAATAAATAAATAAATTCTCAACATTTTACGAATACAAAATAATTTAATGAGTATAAGTAGACATAAATAATGAATATCATTTAAACTAGGTCATCATCGTCATCCTAGCGTTATCCCGGTTGCATCCTAAACTTTTGCCTGTAGACGCTGTCCGCCAATAAGTATAACCAAATTTGCTTATTAGCTTTTCCACAGAGCAATTTCCGAATTATATTCCATAGCTTAGATCAGTGTTAGTATATTCAAGGATTCTACTTCACCTATCAACTGTCAAAGATCTTCCTGACTCCAAACTACTATCTTTAGAATCGATGCCTTCATATGATAGAGAGCAATACTGTGGAAATCGGGTTGATACATAGACTGAAATGGTCTATACGTTTCAAAATGTATTCATATTTTTTTACCGCAATATTAAAACAATAAGAAAACGGCTACACAACACTCCGTTGTTACTGTAAATGAGTATCCTTGCGGATAAAATAAAATAACAATTAGAACAGCTGTTTAACAGAATTCCCGCTAAATAGGGCGAGACGAGGAAGGAGAGATTTTCTTGTAAGCGTAGTGCTTTAAATGATTGTGCTTTTTAATAAAATACGTAATTGTAGCCAACTTGAGTGAAGCCTTCTGGCGAAACTAAGACATTAACTTCACTAGCTTTAGCAGATTGCGAACGTTTTAGTGTTTCTTGAAATTGAGCTCAATACTTATGTTCCTTTGAGCTATGCGCCTTCTGCAGTAGGGATCAAGTAGGAAAATGCATTAGGAAAATAATCATTGAATTCGGTTTGATTTTCACACGAATACATACAGAATAGATACACAATTTTACGATACAGTTACGGTGAGGACAATTTTACATACTACATAATATATTTTATACATAACAGCTCGATTCATAAAGCATTTGAAAACTAAACAGTCCAAAATTAAAGTTATTTGGCCAACATTGCAATATTAGTGATCGCTCGCATCGACTAACGGCCGGTGCCAATAATTGAATTAATTATGTGTTTCTAGTAGCCAAATCCATGGATAGATCCAATACTCTGACCGGCCGTAAAGGAAAGGATCGTTAAAATATCGAAAGACATTTGGGTTTCACAAAGTCATCCCATCATTATGTGCACATGACGCTATTACAGCTCCTAATATTATTATGGGCACACGTGTGACGTATGGGCTCGACCCTGTGCATACAACCTTTACTTTATTGCACAAAATATTAAGGGTGTATATGTACGCTTTATATATGTACCTAGTGGAGGGTACGGGTTCTGACAAATTAGAAGGCTGAAGCTATCGCTCTAACAAAACTTTGCCTATACTTATATTGTGTTGGTTATAAGTCGCTTATGGGTGATATGATGTATAAAAATAGGTTATTTTATTTTATTTTCACGTGGTAATGTTAATGTATTTTACATTATTAGGCCTAACATTAACTTTACTACCTTTCCTGGCAAACGTAATATGCCATACCTATAATTAGGGTTATAAGTATTCTAGTGCTGCCAAATCATAAATAATAAAAGCCGTCAAAATTATATGAGCGTAATATATTATAACGCTCATAGTGTGGCTTGATACATAAAAAATATGAATATAAATGTAAAATACATTTTCTCTCTAAAAAATCAACAAATGAAATAAAAAAAAATTTGCATACAAAGTACATATAATACAGGCTCGAAACAACAATGTCCCATGCGGAACCAAAGCCACTACGTTCCGCGTTCGGTGCAGTTGTGAACAATGAGGCAGCCGCTTGAACCACTACACCAGCCATTCTCAAAGTGTGGTCCGCGGAGCCCCAGGGCTCCACGAAGCATGTCTAGGGGATCCACGAAGATGTATGTCAGTAACATAAATGGTTTTAAAGTGCACGTAGGATTCGGCTATGTTTTTTGTTTGCTCCGCAAAATATTTGAGCCACTGCATCACACCATTACTGTATGCAACTGTATGTATGTTATCACAATAAACAATAACATCACATACTAATTGCTACACCTTTAGTTTATTTTTATCGGTTTATCAAATGCACAAAACAAGCAAAAATTCATAATGAAAATATAACAAAGACACAAAATCTGATTATGGATTACATTTTTTTCGGGCAGAATGTAATTTCCATGAGATTTTCTAAGTTACTCACAGCAAAGTACCCGCTTTACTTTTTTAAGATGAATAGGTAAGTTATTAAATTATGTTTGACACAAGATAATATTGATAGGTAAGGTATTTAATCGTGCATACACAAGTATCCAAGTGAACTTGCGCCAAAATTCAATCGTAATGCCAGCTCACCCTTTTTTGTTACATAAATCTTATGGAAGATAACACAATGTTTACTTTATAGGACATAACTCCTTTATATGACGCGATAGGTTCCGCTATAAAATACGTCGCTCCGTTCTTTCCAATACAATAAACTACACACATACTGGTCACAGTAACGCCCTCTATTGTGTATACGCTGTACTAGCCGACCGTTGATATGTTCTCATCACACGTTATTCCTATAAACACATCGTGTGTGTATTGGAACAAGAATATAATCTGTACTCTGCGCCAACCCATGACGTATTTCCTCGCAATACAACATCAGAGCCCAAATTGTATAGCATATTGTGGAAATTGAATACTCTATTCATAGGTGTTACATATCGCCACAATTTGCATGGAATGAATTATTTAGCGCTCGTTGTCAAAGGGCTCGCAGTGTGGCTCGTTGATTGGTATTATGTATGTTATTATGTGTGTACTCGTAGTGCCGTTGATATAAACTGTCTATCTTGTATAAATACCGAACTACCTAATACGGGTTGTAATTGTGCACACATTCTTTAGGGACACGAAGTGGGGCACTTCTACGTAAGTTAAAATAAGTGTCGCTTCAACCTAAACGCAGGGCTGAGCGGTCCATACTTGTATGTTATCTTTTATTCATATCTAGGCGAGGTTCGTGGGTACGGAGGATTGACTAATCCGGTTCGAGTTGCGTTTCTTGAGCCTATTGGAATATTTTCTCGAAATACTCTATTGCTTAGTACTGAGTATGTAGATGGAATATCGGTGGATTGGTTTTGGTTATACCGTGAAATTTTCTCTGAAATATAACCAAATAATGCTTCTTAGGCTGATCTTGGTGAACCGGATTTTTATATGGAGTTCTTGAAGGATACACTCGCGTGTACGATATGCAAAAAAATATTTGAAGCATTATTACGAACATTTCATTCCGAAATCATGATTGAACTTCCTTGGCGTCCATATCCACAAACCGTAGCTAAAAATAGTATCACTAAGCAGTTCACCAGTTTCAGCTGAGTGTTTTCATTACTTTTAGTTCATGGATAAATTTTAATTTGACCTAGCTTTCCACATGTTTTACCTAATTCTTGCCTTGTATCATGTGTGTTGCATTATTCACTTACAATCAGTCATTTGATATAGGCTTACATCCAATTTTACAGAATGCCAAAACTTGTTTTGCTTGAGATATACAATTATCTCTGAGTTAATTCATATGGATAATAAGTCTCAAATGCCAACCATTTTCCTCATTTTGGTATCATTATAGTATATCAATTTCTGGATATGTTTTACCTGATGTTATTCAGTCTATGTCTTGTAAATTGTACTTAGTATCTACACGACGGCATTGAAGTCACAAATAAGTAAAGTTCCTTCAAACTATCAAATACTTGAAGAATCAGGCTGCGCATTTCGCAATCACATAGATGTTCAACATACGTACAAACTTTCTTGAATATGTCAATTAAAATTAAAATAATGTCATTGTTTCATTCTTTACATAACATAGTGAGAAATGAACACTACTCATTGCAAGAAGTGGTTAGTGAAGACAGTATATCGATATAGAGACATCCAACAGCACAACTACAAATATAAATAGGTATAGGGAGATGTCATATTTTACCACATATTTTAGACTACTAACAGTTGTTTTGTTTGATATCCAGATTATCTCGGTTAAGTAATGGGTGTTCACAGGGCGCTGTCTTCGTGCAAGGCTGCTCACAATTCTCGCTGATAAAAGTTCTTCTTAACCATGTTAACTCTGAAACCTAGGAGGATTCAGTGTTAAGATGGCCGCAAGGTTCGGTGTGTACAATCGTACATGTTTCATGAAACAACAGCTTTTGCCCAATACTGCCTAATGTAAAGTACGTAGAGAAGTTTATTTATTGCAGAGTTAACAGCCACTTTACTGGGTCCGTTACGCACTACAACTTTTGGGTTAATGAACCTTTTTGAGGTCTGGGTCTAATTCTAGTTCTTGGGACTGTGAACGCTTAAACTCGTAGTACGTTTCCTATTTGGTGGCAATTAAAACGTGTTTAGTTGTGTTAATGGTCGTTACAACCGCCGTGTGCCAGATTGCACGGAAAGGATTTGTTACCTACTATTTTCCACTTACTATTACGTGTTATGCACTTACTACCTTGTGTAGCTTTATTTATCAGAATATCAGGTTTCATATTTCGTCCTTTATGTATATTGCCTTACACGTTAACTTATTTATGCAATAAGTTAACGTGTAAGGTAATCTAATGCAGTGTAACACAGCCGGCCTCATTTTTTTATCATATACGAGGTAAAACATAGGTTGTAGTATCAGAGCCAATAATATTAAAACTAGTGATCCTCGATTAAAATGCAAGAACACTGTCATGAGCCTTAATTGCAATAGCCGGATATAAGCATACGCGAGTAAATGTGACTCATTCATATAATATCACTCAAGTACTTTCAATTACTATTGAAAAATGCGTACGACTTCTTGTGCAGATAGTGTGGTATTCTATAACATTGGTTTTTATGTCGGTGTTTTAATATGCGCCGTGCTTCGGAAGGTAAGGTACGTTCTCGTCTCAGTACAAGGAGCGTTAGGCCATGGTGGTGGCCTTAGGTGGACTGGAAACTTTGACACTGGAATAAGAAAGGGAAAAGAAGAAGCATATCACTTTATTTTTTTGTGATATCCGTAGTAAAGTTATTATTGAGAAAATAGTAAACTGAAGATTCAACTTATTGTCGAAAAATAGTTGGTGCCACAATAAAATATAGTATCAGACTATGCAATTATTGGCATGGTTGACGCAACTTTATGGTAAAGAGGTAAAAAGGAATGGCGATTCCTTCGCCATTCCTTTTTACCAAACGTGTATAAATGTCCGGACTTTGGATATATTTTATATAGGTTGACTCACAGAGCAAATACAGAGGGTTGACTTATTCGACCTCACATTTCCTTCACGATGTTTACTTTCCTCGGAAAGCGAGTGACAAATGGTACGGAGAGTTTGGTAAGCCGGGATCGATCTTGGGTCATCTATTCAGCGAACAGTCAGGGTCAGTGCGATGTGAATACTCTATTAGTGACGTAATCAAGTATCGGTTTATCACAGTCAAGAGGACGATTTTGAGTTGACATTAGCCTTTTTAGGTGTAACGTAAAGCCAATATGTAGTATTTACTTGTATAGAGCAAAATTTTTATTTCTTATTTAAATACGAACATGTTGAATTGACGGGGTGGGTATTTGACTTGGCAGATTAAGGATATTTTACAACATTTCGGTTTGAAAAAGTTGAATGTAATTTGAAAAAGTTCTAACTAACTTTTTCAAATTACATGCAAGCTTATTTCGATTTGTTTCTTAAGGACGAGAACACTAGTTGTACTCGTTTATATCTCACACATAATATTGCCAGGCAATGTGCTGCTCTCTAGATTTTGCCTGATTCAAAAATCGAATCTAATCTAATCTCTATGTTCATAAACAATTCCATATAAGGCTCTACAATGCCTTTGAGTGATAGCTATATTGAAAAATATTTATTATTATGTGAATACATGTAGGTACCCAACCTCGGCTACGAATCTAAACTATTAATAGGGTTCGACCCACTTCACACGTTTCTATACGTTACACACTTCTATACGTTGCACAGGGATATATGCTATTATATATATCCCTGTGTAACGTAAAGAAGTGTTATGGGCACCTATATGCCTATAGAGTTACCTATAAAACCTATAGTCCTATACTTTTGTGAGCAGCGATAGCTGAGTAGAGAGACCGACAGACTGCTATGCAGAGGGTCTCGGGTTCGAATCTACGGCACGCACCAATGACTTTTCGGAGTTAAATGCGTATTAAATTGTTAATTATCGCTTGCTAAACGGTGAAAGAAAACATCGTGAGGAAACCTGCATGTCTGAGAGTTCTCCATAATGTTCTTGAAAGACATGTGAAGTCTGCCAACCCGCACTTGGCCAGCGTGGTGGACTACGGCCTTACCCTTCTCATAGTGAGAAGAGGCCCATGCCCAGCAGTGGGACAGTATAAAGGGCTGATGATGATGCCTTTAGAGTTACGTAGTTGGTATGTGTACTGGAGAGATAAATTCGATACTTATTAGTTGGTTACAAAATAGTATTTATTGGCAAGCGTTACACATAATATACCCGACAGCAAGCGGTTAGAGCGAAGACCTAGACTCAGGGCGTAGACAGGCAGGCTGACGCGACTTCGGTGCTCCTGGAGAGAAGGAGCACTTATCTTCAGCGGCGGTGTCCAGGATCCGAAAGGGCCGACCGCTACCGCGGCACAATATATATTTGCGGCTGGGAGTAGTGGGGGCCAGCGCGACGGCTACGACGTCACACACTTCCCCCTTTAGGCCTTCTTCCTGGGGAAAAAATCCCTGCCGCCGACAGCACCTGTTCAGTAGATAAATTATTATAAGACACAAGGTGCGGTGAGCCATCGCTCTGCAGCTCTGTAACTTGGGAATCAGTTTCATTTAATAACAACACCGACTCTAAGTGGTAAGGAAATAAATTAAAAATTCGCCAAAAATCCATACCGAGAATTACACTATTTTTAATCCTTGGCACGACATGAAAATTTAGGGAAACTGTTTTATTTTGAAATTCAATAGGAAGAGAGATAGACCCTAAAGAACACAATTTTTCACCACCAGCAGTTATCAAACTCAAGGGCTGAGAACAATCCAACTGATACTCATTATTTAAAAAGAAATTATGAGAATTGTTACCCATGATTTAAACACAAAAGCCTGAATCCAGCAGACCCACTGCAGGTTTACCATTTACAATAACAGAAATATAGGGCGAATATTCTAT
The DNA here is from genome assembly GCA_944739405.2 of Euclidia mi. Lineage (NCBI taxonomy): Eukaryota > Metazoa > Arthropoda > Insecta > Lepidoptera > Erebidae > Euclidia > Euclidia mi. Next base: position 25,285,401 of record OX123187.2, read on the forward strand.
ATTAGAATTACGGATAGAGGATAGACTATAACAATAATTTTTTTTAAGATAATTTAACCAATTATTCTACTCAGTTTTATTTAAATTATTTGATTTATTTATGCCCCAATCCTCGCTTATTAGTGTTTTGATTTATTAGCTTTAGGATTACATTTAGGACAGTCAGATACACGAAAACCTTTTAGACCTCATTTAAAACAAATTAAAAAATGTGATTGGCGACAATTATATAAACTATGAGAATTGGATCGACACCTGGGACACAACCGGTTGTTGTTTTTATTAGTTGTGAGTAGGTTGATAGCGTTTATCTGTGGTGCAGCGTTAAAGTTTTTATTAGAATAATTATAATAATTTTTCAGCTTGCTATTAGAAAAAATAGGCTTTTGAGGTTGGTGAGCAAACTCAGGCAACAAGGTATTGGGTGTGGCTTTATTCCCGATGGTCTTTAGTTCGGTTATGAAAGTTCTCAAATTCTCGACAGACACTAACGAGACCAGGGATATCGGCCACCTTAGCCGTTAAAATAGTTTGATTGTAACATAGCAAGACATTACGCAACAAAATATCTATTTTTTCGGACTCACTAATAGGCTCGTTAAGGTGAAAAAACATACCCTGCATTTTGGCAATATAAAGTGTTATATTTTCGTCCTCAGCTTGTAGGCGAAACCTAATTTCGTTTAAAGTTTTAAAATCATAGTCAGTCGGGCTAAAATCACGCTTCAAAAGACAATATAATTCACTCCAACTAGAAATTTGTTCTTTGAGCGAACGATACCAGAACAATGCATCACCCGTAAATATCTCAAAAGCAAATAGTAATATTTTATTTTCGGGAATACACCTAGCCTGCATAAACTCATAAATTTTTCAGTGAATCCGCGAACACAAGACTTGCCATTATATTTAAATTTAGCGAGTTCGGAAAACAATTTACGGTCATACTTAAAGTCGTCAGAAACCACGGGGGTAGGTACAGAGCAGTCCTTTTGTACCACGTGCGAAGTTGGTTCAGATGTACCCGAAGTTAAAGATTTAAAAATAGTTAATTGATTACGGTAATTACTCGCAACTATCTCAGCCGAGTCGGTATCAGAAAAACGGTCCAGATCCAGTCTATTCAATCTAAAATAAATATGGTTGAGAATAGATTCTGTGCGCGAATAGAGTTTTGGTCGAATTGTAATTTAAGCAGAGAAATATTATTCGTAACCCTAATTAAGGAGTTCCGGAAAGCCGAAATTTCCTCTTCGGGGTCTAAATTGGAATCTAATATAGTTTCGGAGAGAAACTGGGACGCTAGTGTCGCTATTTGTTGGCGTAACTTGGCCAACGAGCCAGACTTGTCGTCGCTACGAATAATTAGTTCATACACCAGCTCCGATTTTACTAAATGGTTGAAGTTTATTTTAAAAGACATGGCTAAGTTACGTTAAAAAAACTAAGTCTTGTAAAAAGAAAATCCTAACAGCACCAAAATCAAGGGTTATACCTATAATATAAAAGGTAATGTAAATATGTTCACAGTGGGTCGTTTAAAAGAAAGATATATGTAGTAAGTTAACAAGTTATGTTCGTAATGCGTAAGAATAGTGCAAAGCGGAATCTACCCACACAAAAAATATAATTTTACAATTGCAAATGTGTCCCTAGCAAACGAATTTGAGTTAGAAAAGAAGTTAAGAGGTACATAAGACGTGGCGCAAGTCTTTAGTCGACTATATTGCCTAATATATCTAAGATTTAATACGTTATTTATTCCAAAACACTTAAAAACAATAAAATCAACGACTTACTGACTGTGAACACACATACACACAGAAACACAGAAAAACACAGTAAAAAGGAAGCAACCTTAAAATTATTTGGCGCCAGTGTAACGTATAAAAGTGTTATGGGCACCTATATGCCTATAGAGTTATGTAGTAGCTAGTAGGTATGTGTACTCGAGAGATAAATTAGATACTTATTAGTTGGTTACAAAATAGTATTTATTGGCAAGCATTACACATAATGTACCCGACAGCAAGCGGTAAGAGCTAAGACCTAGACACAGGGCGTAAACAGGCAGGCTGACGCGACTTCCCCCCCGTGGGATCTCCACCTTGTCATGGTTGGGGGGCTCAGTAACCGTGGGTTTCAGGCACACCCACGGTGAAGCGATCCCGGGAAGGGACGCTCCACGTGGGCTTGGGTGAAGCCTGCGTAGGATGCGTCCAACGGTGCGGGTGCGGGGGACAGTTCTGTCTGTCCCTCTCAGTCGGGCGCGGTCACGAGAGGAGAGGCGTGTCGGTATTGCGTTGCCGTGCGCCCTATCTCCCGCGACCAAATGGGGGCGCACCATTCGATGCGTTGCGGTTGGGCCGCAGAGGAAGAGGAGATGCGGTGTTGCGTTGCCATCCTCTGCGGCTGCTGGGTGTTTTCGCGGCGGAGCCCAACACCTTAATCCGCCGCCAACGGGGTTTTGTTCGGGGCCCGCCTGACCATCTGGCGGGCCAATACCCGTCGGGGGGTAACGACGAATGCTTCGGCGATACCCTACCCTCCGACACACGGGTAAATGAGAAAGTCGTTAAAAAAAAAGGCTGACGCGACTTCGGTGCTCCTGGAGAGAAGGAGCACTTATCTTCAGCGGCGGTGTCCGGGATCCGAAAGGGCCTTCCGCTGCCACGCCACGGTATATAGGTCAACGCTCATTAGAGCCACCCGGCACCCACTCCGCACGGCGTCCACGAGTGGACGTCGCGCGGTCAACCAGCGGACCGCGCGCCGTCAACGAGTGAACGCCGCGCGGTCAACCAGTGGACCGCGCGCCGTCAACGACTGAACGCCGCACGGTCAACGAGTGTATGTCGCTCGGCGCCACGAATTAACGAATAGTCTGTTAACAATTGGCACTAGGTCTACACGTGTGTTTCGTAGTGCCAAATTTTACAAACGTTGAATTGGCACTCTATTTTATATCAATTAACTTTTTCAAGTAATGCAATGACCACACACAACTACTTAGATACTAAACTTTCGTCTATGAATACACCTACTAACTACAAATTTTAACATAAGGTATGCTCATGAAAAACACTACCTAAAATATTTTTAATTCTGCCGGCTTATATTACCTACTAAGTAATGAAATCGTTAATGATTTCCCCGACATCACCAACTGAGACAGCCAGTGTTGCCAATAAAGGATTACTCGTAAGAACATAATATATTTTTGAGTAATCGGTAATTAATAATTAAAAATACCTTAGAAAAGAACACGGTAGTAGCTTATTACCGTAGACCGTGTCTTGCTTAAAATTACCGTGCATCTACGGTATTTACCGTGTATCTTGTAACACTCGGACGTGAATCATTCGCGGGCAGCGCGCGGTCCGCTTCGGACCCGCACGTTGGCGACGAGCCGTCAACACGCGGCAAGCATGCGAGCAGCGAGTTGCCACCGAGCCGTCCACGCGCGGACTGCGGATGGACCACCCACCGCCCGCGCGTGGACGGCTTACGACAGAGGCGATCCGGTGACGCTACGGAGTTGATGTAGTGAGCGCATAACCATACAAATCCATATAAAGAATACTAACCGCACGAGGCGAGGCGGTGCGGAGTGAGTGCCGGGTGGCTCTAATGAGCGTTGACCTTATATATGCGGCTGGGACTAGTGAGGGCCAGCGCGACGGCTACGACGTCACACCTGTTCCTTTCATGTAAGAGTCGTTATAACCACCTCATTTGATTTTAATACTCGATCATTGCTATTATGAGCCAAATCAGCCAACCCTCTTTGCTCTTTCCCTTTGCCTTGTCTTGCACAAACTGCGGTTAGCCCTTTGGATGGATGTTGTAACTCATCTTTTTTATCCACAAAGATACTGGAAAGTCTATGTACTATGAAATGTTTCCCTGACAAAGGGCATTTTCTAGGGTTCCGTACGTAAAGGGTAAAAAACGGGACCCTATTACTAAGCCTCCGCTGTCTGTCTGTCTGTCTGTCACCAGGCTGTATCTCATAAACCGTCATAGCTAGAAATCTGAAATTTTCACAAATTATGTATTTCGGTTGCCGCTATAACAACAAATACTAAAAATTAAAAAATTAAATATTAAGGGGGTCCCATACAATAAACGTGTTTTTTTTCGTATTTTTTGGTCATAATTACTAACGGTAACAGGTAGACGCTTAAAATTTTCACAGAAAATGAAGTTGTATATTACCTTTCAAAATAAATAATTAAAAAAGAAAGTAAATAATAAAGGAGGGCTCCCATACAACAAACGTAATTTTAAGCAATTTGTTACTCGATCTTAATAAAGAGGTAGAATCTAAAAAAATATTTAAGTATACATACAACAAACGTGATTTTCTTATATAGATGATGATACGGAACCGTTCATGCGCGAGTCCGACTCGCATTTGCCCATTTTTTTATAAACGTTGTCGTGTTAAACGTTTGTCGCGTTAAACGTTTGTCGCGTTAATTGTATGCTCAATTTGTATGTGTTACCAGTGGAATCTATACATATAAATAAAATTGAACTGTCTGTCTGTGATTTCAAAATTACTATGGTTTTTCAAGTGCATATAGTTAGTTACACGATTCCAAGTCCAAACCAACCCTTTTTAACATTTTTGTCTGTCTGTCTGTCTTTCTGTTTGTCCGGGGTAATCCCTGGAACGGCTGAACCGATTCTAATGAGACTTTCACTACCAGGTAGAGGACTTTATAGCGCTACATATAGGCTACAATTTGACCCGGTAGTTGGCGCTGTTATCGCAATAACAAGTCTTTACTTATTCAACTCATCTATACATCTATACATATAAATAAAATTGAAGTGTCTGTCTGTGATTTCAAAATAACTATGGATTTTCAAGTGCGTATAGTTAGTTATACGATTCTAAGTCCAAAACAACCCTTTTTAACATTTTTGTCTGTCTGTCTGTCTTTCTGTTTGTCCGGGGTAATCTCTGGAACGGCTGAACCGATTCAAATGAGACTTTCACTACCAGGTAGAAGACTTTATAGCGCTACATATAGGCTACAATTTGACCCGGTAGTTGGCGCTGTTGTCGCGATAACAAGTCTTTACTTATTCAACTCATCTATACATATAAATAAAATTGAAGTGTCTGTCTGTGATTTCGAAATAACTATGGAATTTCAAGTGCATATAGTTAGTTATACGATTCTAAGTCCAAAACAACCCTTTTTAACATTTTTGTCTGTCTGTCTGTCTGTCTTTCTGTTTGTCCGGGGTCATTTCTGGAACGGCTTAACCGATTCTAATGAGACTTTCACTACCAGGTAGAGGACTTTATAGCGCTACATATAGGCTACAATTTGACCCGGTAGTTAGCGCTGTTATCGCAATAACAAGTCTTTACTTATTCAACTCATCTATACATCTATACATATAAATAAAATTGAAGTGTCTGTCTGTGATTTCAAAATAACTATGGATTTTCAAGTGCATATAGTTAGTTATACGATTCTAAGTCCAAAACAACCCTTTTTAACATTTTTGTCTGTCTGTCTGTCTGTATGTCTGTCTGTCTGTCTTTCTGTTTGTCCGGGGTAATCTCTGGAACGGCTGAACCGATTCAAATGAGACTTTCACTACCAGGTAGAAGACTTTATAGCGCTACATATAGGCTACAATTTGACCCGGTAGTTGGCGCTGTTATCGCGATAACAAGTCTTTAGTTATTCAACTCATCTATACATCTATACATATAAATAAAATTGAAGTGTCTGTCTGTGATTTCAAAATAACTATGGATTTTCAAGTGCATATAGTTAGTTATACGATTCTAAGTCCAAAACAACCCTTTTTAACATTTTTGTCCGTCTGTCTGTCTGTCTGTCTGTCTCTCTGTTTGTCCGGGGTAATCTCTGGAACGGCTGAACCGATTCAAATGAGACTTTCACTACCAGGTAGAGGACTTTATAGCGCTACATATAGGCTACAATTTGACCCGGTAGTTGGCGCTGTTGTCGCGATAATAGTCTTTACTTATTCAACTCATCTATACATCTATACATATAAATAAAATTGAAGTGTCTGTCTGTGATTTCGAAATAACTATGGAATTTCAAGTGCATATAGTTAGTTATACGATTCTAAGTCCAAAACAACCCTTTTTAACATTTTTGTCTGTCTGTCTGTCTGTCTTTCTGTTTGTCCGGGGTCATTTCTGGAACGGCTTAACCGATTCTAATGAGACTTTCACTACCAGGTAGAGGACTTTATAGCGCTACATATAGGCTACAATTTGACCCGGTAGTTAGCGCTGTTATCGCAATAACAAGTCTTTACATATTCAACTCATCTATACATCTATACATATAAATAAAATTGAAGTGTCTGTCTGTGATTTCAAAATAACTATGGATTTTCAAGTGCATATAGTTAGTTATACGATTCTAAGTCCAAAACAACCCTTTTTAACATTTTTGTCTGTCTGTCTGTCTGTATGTCTGTCTGTCTGTCTCAACCCTTTTTAACAGTTTTGTCTGTCTGTCTGTCTGTTGGTCCGGGGTAATCTCTGGAATAGCTGAACCGATCAAATGAGACTTTAACTGGAAGGTAGAGCACTTTATAGCGCTACATATAGGCTCCAATTTGACCCGGTAGGTTGTCATGACACTTATTTTTGTATAATTATATAGAAAAGCAAAGAGTCATTCATCTTGAAATCTGGAAAGTCACCGGCTGTATAAAGATTAGATTTGGCAGAGAACTTTTAAAAACGTAACTTTTTTCCGCGTAGCAAATCACCTGTGTACTCCAAAGGATGTCATCACTTTTCAAACACCAGGCGTGTACAAGGTGGATTGCAGCTGTGGTAGTTCATACATCGGGCAAACAAAAAGGACCATCGCCGAACGAGTTAAGGAATAACAGGATAGTGGGCTGTCATGACAGGTGTGTGAAATATTTTAAAGGTTTCTACATATAAATTATTTCTTAGGTACATATATACCTATAAATGTAGCGCAGATTGATGTAGGTTCTACTCGTAGACTTATGATACTCCTAATAATACACTTTAAGGTTTAATGTTTGTTAGATACCTAATCGCATCGATATATATGTACTAAGGTACTAGATGTAGCATTCAGAACATTAATTTTGTTCAAATGCTTTGCACGGATATCCATGCAAAGCAATCTAGTGTCACTTTGACTTTCCTGCGGTGTGGGCACATGAGTAGATAAACGGAACAGAGACAAAGCTACATACAACAGCGCGAATCGGTTGTACTACTACAAGCACGCGGCGCATGTGTGCGTGACCACTAGCCGCTTGTCGTGTACGCGGCGAGACTGGAAAAAACCGGTTTATGTAGGCACAGGCAATTGACAATTTCAGGGTTATTACGACGCACGTTGTTTGTTTTGTACGTTGCAAGTTTTAATATTTTAATGTAAAAACGTGGTATTTTATTATTAATAATGGTTATTTATTGTACTGTGTGTATGAATAATACTAGATGAAATAATTCAGTCATTATAAAGATTTTAACGATGGTAACGTACAATTCGGTTTTTTTAATTATACCTCTTGATAATTTTATCTCATTTGTTGAATTGCTCGAGCAAAAGTTTTGCGAATATTTCGATCTTGAAATAAATATTGTCAATGTTGGCAACGAAATACTTAACATGTTTGCATGTTGTCCACCAGGATCTCCTAGCCCGATCCCCCAGGGGGTCCTCATGAACTCATATTAGTTGTGAAATTGTGTAAAAGCAATTAACGTTTACAAAACCAATGACTATCAGAAATTGATCAGCCATCGATCACGATAAAAAGGTCGAAAATCGCATGCACCTGTTTTTTGTGGGCCCTATCGATGGTTAATCACTTTATAGTCATTTGTTTTGTAGACGTTCATTTGTTTTACTCAATTTCTTTTTAGACTTATTTTAGGTAACTATCCTCGTGGTAAAACTAGTGATAAGAGCTAAAGGAGATTCCTATGTTTATTCGCAAAATAGATCATATTACCAGAATAATATTCAACACTATTAGTTGTATCGTTGGGAATGTCAAATAAATCACGACGTCGTCACTTCGTGTCGTTGGTAACAAAATAATGTATATTTTTATTCCATGCTTTTAAAAGTTTCAGGTGCTTGCCTTTTTGGTTCCACTCGCTATTTTATTTACAACTGTACTTCTGCCGTATAGCGAATCCGTCGAATCCAAGAATCTGCCCAATCCACGAATCTGTCGAGTTGGGAATCTGCCGAATCACGAATCTGTCCAATCCAAATACCGAACAAGCGATTTGTCTTAACCTATTGTGACAACCCTACCAAAATAGGTAACAAATTTACAAGCTCTTAAGAAGCTTTGTCTCTGTTCGGTTTATTTACTCATGTGGTGTGGGTCCGCTTCGTATAATTATTGACTGTGTGGCGACGATATATCGCTTTATTCGAATCAGAAGTTGTATTTGTAGTAGCGTTTGTCAATACTTTTTAATATTTAAGCAATAAAATTAGTTAATTATATCATAATACTACAATAAAATGCATTACTTTATTTTTATGTGACGTCATTTGAAGCCATAGACTAACTACTATGTAGATATACATTGCAAGTGATTGCAGGATATCCTGCAATCACTTGATATCTTAGTCATACATATATATGTATGACTAAGATCAGACTTAGTGAAGTATTGGTTTTCAGAGTGTTTTATTTTCATTAATTTAAAACCAATTTAATATTGCGTTATTTTAATTTTTTAGTATATTGATCGTAATTACTATATTAACGAATACTTCAAATAAAACAATTGTGACACATACATACTTTTAAAACAAACTTCAAATAAAACAATTCATCTTAGTACACATTTGGAGTTATAGAAAAATACGCAAAAATAATAGTGAACCATGAGGCCAAATCAGATCCTGATTGCCATTATCCAACCAAGAGACAAAAACCCACATAATTAATTGTGTTTGGTGGTAGTTGAATAAGGTATTAAAAAATATATTTTTGAGCATTTCTTGCTGGAGTTCATTGAATTACAATTTATTTAAAACTATAAAAAAAATATTCCTGAGGCAGTGCTTCAACCCGCGACCACGACGAACCGTGTCGACGCTGTACCGACTAAGCTACTCATGATCACTATTTTTTAATAGTTAGTTCCCTTACGGTAGCGCATAGTGCCATCTGCCACATGTATAGGTTTAGAACTATATGGTCAGAAAGAGCATAATTACAGATTGTCAAACAATGCTGCCTTATATATTAAGATAAGTTTGAGCAATTCTCATGCTAAGATAAATTTAAACTTTAAAAAATTTGAATTATTCGTTTCGGAGGCAAGTCTTGAACGCCCACGAATACATTTTCTATTTTATAATGAAAACGAACTGAATATGTTTATAGTTTATTGTTTGAAATAGAATTAGTTTTTATTATAAGTCAAATCGATTATATCGATTAAGTAACATTTTTGTTTAGTCTATTGAAAATTTCCGACAATGGTCACACTGAACTGTCACTTCCGTTGCCGCCTTGAAAAATTAACACGCCGTTTGCACTCTCGCGTGCCTTGTACCTAATTAATAAATTGATCGCCCTTTGAATTAACGCGAATTGAATTAACTTGCAAATACTATAAACTGCCGCCTTTGGTTTGCCCGGCAAAAGTTGAGTCGAACATTGACATTTGCAAAACTGAATTGTGAATCCTGTGAACTTGCATCGTGCATCGAAGACGCTGCGTTGGAGTCTGGTAAAGTAAAGATAATTCACTTGCTAATATTGGCCAATTTAAGTCTCGTGTATGTCTAACTTGCCTCCAGGACTCCACTCAAGAACATCACCAGGAGATATTTGGTAAGACATTTGTTTAACTCTTAGCGCCAAGAAACTTGGTCCATGTGTTTAGATCCTTTGCCTTGGGCTAAGACTGGATGAATTAATCGCTTCCACTGATCTCTGTTAAAAAATACCCATTCTTAGCCCGAATTCTAGACATTATTTTTGATAGCAAGAGCGTGGTTAACTGTGCCTACATTGTAAACTTGTATCTGAGCTAAGCATCTCAGTGTTTTAGTGTTCTCAGGTCAGTATTGTCTAAAATACATAATATTTAATTGTATAAGTTGACCTAGATAATTTGAAACACATTGTCACACATAACCTCAATCAGTAATTGGTGATTTGTATTGTTGAAAAATATAACTTAAATTTGTTATTGCATTAATAAGTCAGTTTGTTTGGATACATAACAGCTGTATGTATCAATAAATTTAGTATATTTAGTTTATTGCATATATTCATAAACATTATAACAACCAACTTGACCTTGCCACTTGGGCGGGTCACATTAATAAACTTTGGTTTGTTATAATATAGATAATATTGCTAGGTAACACATATTCTGTGCTTGCTTACTGTTGTATATCTCAAATAACACAGCCAGTTTGTCTGTTGCAAATAATTCATTAATTAATTTGAAGTTCAACTTTTAATCTTAATATATAAAATCCTTGCGTTACTGACTGACTGACAGACACGCTACAGCCGAAGCTATAGGGCGCAGGAAGCTGAAATTTGGCATGTACGTTCCTTGGGGACCGTAGGGGTGCACTAAGAAAGGATTTCCCGAAATTCCCACGGGATCGGCCAAAACGGGTAAATTTAAAAAAAATGCAGGCGTAGCTGCTGGCGTCGACTAGTTTGTTATAAGTTACAAATTTTGATAATTTTGTGTTTGTTTCAATATATTGAAACTATTAATTTTGTTGGACAGTAGATACCTGTCACTTGCCTGCACTTGCAGTAAACAGGCTAATACTTTGTTGGTTTCAAAGAATTGAGAAAAATTAAGTTTTGATTGTTAATATTATTTAACGCTTGTCCGGGCTCTTTTGAATTTTGATTATGTCAGCTATGATCGCCAGCAGGCCTTACTTCAAAGGTACGAGCGGATCGATGATCGCTGGCAAGTGTGGAACAGCAGTTCCGCACTTTCAGCGCTTGCTGTCTCGAAGTGTCAGTCACTGATTTCACTGCTGACCAGCGAAATAAGGTCAGCGAAGACAATGCCCAGGTCTTAGACCTGTATGATGCTGTCTCCAATACTGCGAGACAACTAGTTGCCGATTGGGAAGGGCAACCCGGCCTGAAGCAGGAGCTTCCTAGGTCAGCACCGGGGCTGGTGAGTAGGCTTCCTACTTTGGACCTCCCCCATTTTGATGGCTGCCTAGGAAGCTACCTGGGCTTCATTAATTTGTTCGACAGCCTGGTCAATGATAGGGCTGACCTTCGGCCAGCACAAAAATTGGCATATTTAATGTCGGTTCTGGATGGGGAGGCTAAGGGCCTCATCCAGCATCTGCCCGTGTCTGACGAGGCGTACCAGACGGCTCGGGACCTAATCACCCGTAGGTACCATAATAAGCGTGGCCTCGCCGACACGCACATCGAGCAGATTTTGGGTTTGCCGACGCTCACCCGGGTCTCTGGGTTGCGCACCCAACTTTTGAACCCGCTTTTGGTGGCCATCAACGCACTTAAGTGCGTTGACCTGCCCGTGGACCAATGGTCCTATCTATTGGTGCACATTGTGCTGAAGAAGCTGCCTGCTGACCTGAGGTCGCGTTTTGAACAGCGCTTTGGTGGGGATAGCGCGACCCATCTGCCCCCCTTTGCTGACCTGGAGAGGTTCCTGGAGGATGAGTGCCGGGTCTTGGACAACTCCGGTGGTGACACGCCGGCTAAGACGCAGCCGCCCAAGGTCAAGGAGCAGGCTCGCGGTCACACCCGAGCCAATGTTGACCGGCGCCCTCCTCGCTTTGCGGTCACGCAGAGCCCAGCGGAGTGCTCCTACTGCAAGGTCACGAGGCACAGAACGGCCAGTTGCAGGGCATTTTTGGACCTTCATGTCGCCTCTCGTAGGCGCATCGCGAATGCCCGCCGCCTTTGCTTCTCTTGCTTGGGGTCCCACTACCAGCGAGACTGCCCAAACTCTCGCCCCTGTTCTCACTGTGGAGGACAGCATTTGGACATTCTCTGTATGAATGCAAGAGAGGTTGGCCGCTTGTCCAACCAGCCGACGCCGCGCACCGGCGGGTGTTTTGAAGGTGGCAGCCGAGGCTCACCGGCGCGTAGCCGAGAGTCGCCTCGCTCCTTGATCGCCACTCACCCCGCTTGGAGAACCGTAGCGTGCGGACGCCTCCTCTCTCTCGCGCACCAGAATGTGCGACCGCCCAGCGTCACCAGCACCATGACTGCTGCCCCAGGTATTCCCCTCCTTTGGCGGAGCGTCCCCGCCTTGACTCGCGCCCACCTCGTTTTGGGCGGGTGCGTCACTATGACCCCCCACAGATGGCGCGCGGATCCAGTCATCGCGCTTTTGAGGACTTCAAGCCGCACCCCCATTTTGATTTGCCTGGTCCTGGCCAACGGTCGCCGCCCAGGCAACAATAGGTCATTGGCCCCTGCCCTATAACGCCAACCTCCCCCATTGAGACCGTTATCGTACCAACGGTTGCTGTTAGGGTCTGGGGACCCACGGGGACCTCTGTTGTTGTCCGTGCTATATTGGACACAGGTTCACAAGGTTGCATTGTTTCCACTTATTTGGTAGGGCAGGTTAAAATAAATATGGGCTCCTTTCCGAATTGTATACGGGGCATAGGGGACGTAGCCTCTAATGTTGAAGGGCAAGTTAAGGTTTTGTTTGGCCCTGTTGAATCTTCACACCCGAGGTATAAAACCTCGGCTATTGTGTTGAAGAATATTTTGGGTATGCACCCACAGAAGCAGCTACCTGCTGCTGTGGTGAATTTGACATCGGGATTGGAACTGGCAGACCCCAAATTTGATACACCGGGACAAATCGACTTGTTGATTGGCTCTGATGTCCTCGGTGGAATGTTGATTGGTGGGAAACGGGTCTTGGTGCCAAATGGTTTGACTGCCATCCCGACCATATTTGGATTTGCTTTGATGGGACCTGTACCTAGGGACCCCCCTCCACCCGAACTTGAAAATTTGTTGGCTGTAGGCTCTGCTCTCTCTGATGCAGTTCAGAGGCTTAGGGAGGTAGAGGAGCCCCCTCAAGTTGCCCGTTTGAATCCAGAACATGAGGAGTGCGAGCTGTTCTTCCAGAACAACACTGGTCGACTCCGTTCTGGTCGGATTATCACGAAGCTGCCCTTTCTGTCTGTTCAACCTCCGCTTGGTGAGTCACGACCTTTAGCCGAAAAGAGATTGTTGGCTATGGAGCGTCGCATGGGTCGTGATCCGGAGCTCAGACAGAAGTATATTGAGTTCATGAGAGAATATGAACAGTTGGGACACATGTCAGTGTCAAATTTGGATTGGCGTTCGGTGGAGCATTACTTTCTCCCGCATCATGCGGTATTGAAGCCATCGACTGGCAAGCTGCGCACAGTGTTTGATGGTTCTGCGCAGACTACAACAGGCGTATCCTTGAACCAGTGCTTGCATTCTGGTCCCAAGTTGGTCAAGGACCTTTGTGACGTCATCACCAGCTTCCGGCGACATCAGGTTGTCTTTGTGGCCGACATAAAAATGATGTTTAGGCAGACGATTATCCACCCTGATGACCGTCGCTTCCAGCTGATCCTTTGGAGAGAGTCTCCTCGTGATCCCATGGTCGTCTACGAGCTCAATACGAATACGTACGGGTTAAGATCAAGACCCTACTTGGCAATACGTTCTCTTTGGGAGCTCGCAGACCGAGAAGGCTTACGTTTCCCACGATCCTCCGCCATCTTAAAAGACGATATTTACGTCGATGACATTTGCTCGGGCGCCTCCACAGCGGACGAGGCGATCCTCCTGCGGGACGAATTGATAGGTATTTTGGCCTCCGCTGGTTATGAGTTGCGCAAATGGATTTCCAACTCACCAGCGCTTTTGGAAGGCTTGCCAGAGGATCCTCAGCAAGATCCACATTTGTTTGAGATTGTTGACAACCCCGCCATGATGGCTGTTCTAGGCGTTCAGTACAGACCAGGCCAAGACATCTTTACGTATAACGTAGACTTGAAATTGCCTTGTTCTTGGACTAAACGTCTCGTATTGTCTACTGTCGCCAGAACCTTTGATCCGAACGGTTGGATCTGTCCAATTATATTTTGGGCAAAATGCTTCTTGCAGGAGCTTTGGACAGCAGGATTGACCTGGGACGAACCTCTGCACGGCACTCTTGTTGAGAAATGGACCTCTTTTGTATCCTCACTTCCTGCCGTCAACGAGATCTCCTTGCCTCGTCCCATCCTTCCTCCCGGGAAGTACAAGGCCACCCTTCACGGGTTTTGTGACGCCTCGGAACGTGGTCACGCCGCCGTGGTGTACTTGCGCACAGTTAGTGCCTCAGGTCAGGTGAGGGTTTCCCTGATCATGGCAAAGAGCAAGGTTGCACCCCTTCGTACATCTTTGACCATTCCGAAATTGGAGCTCTCGGGAGCAGCCCTACTTGTACGCTTATTGAACCACGTGTCTAACACTTTGGGTAAAAGCATTTGTATTAATGGGACTTACGCCTGGACAGACAGCCAAATTGTTCTTTGTTGGTTGAAGGCTTCTGTCCACACCTTGGAGGTATTTGTCGCTAATCGCGTTTCCCAAATCCAGAAATCCGAAGTCAAACTTGTTTGGAGACACGTGCCAGGTGAGCTCAACCCCGCTGATTGTGCCTCGCGCGGATGCTTGACGCCTAGTTTGATAGGTCATTCGCTGTGGTGGGGTCCGGAATGGTTGAGTCGACCAGAAATTGATTGGCCTCGAACGCCAGTTTTGAATACTTCTAATTTGCCGGGTCTACGAACACTCGCTCTTGAGAAGGTAGAATGCGCCTTCGACCCTGATTTTTTGTTGAATCGTTACAGCTCCCTCGACAAGTTGTTAGGTGTCACTGCTTGGATAAAGCGTTTTGTTTTTAATTTTAGGCACCCACAACAGAAACGACTGACACCGTTTATCTCACCACAGGAACGACAGGAGTCCCTCACCTTTTGGGTTCGTTCTGTGCAATTGGCGCATTTTGAAAGGGAGATTGCTATCCTTAAGTCAGGAAAATTGAAATTATCGGGCGCTGTATCTAAATTGAACCCCTTTTTGGACGATTCGGGTCTATTGCGCGTTGGAGGGCGTCTCAAGAACGCCAACCTCCCCTACGGGGCACGTCACCCCCTTTTGTTACCCAAGGACGGTCATTTGGTAATTTTGTTGGTAACTGACCGTCACCTTAAAAATTCGCATGCTGGTTGTAATGCTTTGTTGGCCATTTTGCAACGCGAGTTTTGGATCTTGTCTGCCCGAAGAATTATTCGGAGTGTAGTCTTTCACTGCATCCCTTGCTATAAGCTCAAGGCTTCTACCATGCAGCCGTTGATGGGGGACTTACCGGCAGATCGCGTAACTGAAAGCAGTACGTTTGAAGGTGTTGGCACGGACTTCGCAGGGCCCTTTTTGGTGAAAACGTCGACACTTCGAAACAGCAAGACTGTTAAGGCCTACTTGTGTGTTTTTGTTTGTCCCTCCACAAAGGCCGTACACTTAGAACTGGTCTCCTCGCTTACGACCGAGGCGTTTGTAGCCACATTTGACAGATTTGTATCCCGCAGAGGGCTGCCTTCCTTGATCCGTTCTGATTGCGGCACTAACTTCAAGGGCACCTATAATTATTTGAATGATGTTGTTAATTTCCTTGAAACCAACAAGGCTGATATAGGTGATAGGCTTGCCCGACGTGGGATAAATTGGTTGTTTTCCCCACCAAATTGTCCACACTGGGGTGGTATATTTGAGGCCGCCGTAAAATCGGCCAAAACACACTTGCGCAGGACAATCGGTGAGTCTGTCCCTACATTTGAGGAACTCGCAACTGTGTTTTGTAAGATTGAGGCCGTTTTGAACTCTCGGCCATTGTGCCCGATCTCCTCAGATCCGAATGATTTGGAGGCCCTTACGCCGGGCCATTTTTTGATTGGTCGCCCACTTGTCGCCTTGCCTGAGTACCCCTATATTGATACGAGACCTGGTCGTCTCTCGCGTTTAGAATTGGTACGCCAGATTACTCAGAGCTTTTGGAAACGCTGGAATTTGGAATATTTGCACATACTCCAGCAACGCGTTTAGTGGACCGACAAGACCGATCCACCCAAGATTGGTGACCTCGTTTTGATCAAGGAGGCTAACCTTCCGCCACTCAGATGGCGCAGGGGGCGCATCCTTCATTTGGTAACTGGGGCTGATGGAGTTCCCCGATTTGCTGAGGTCTTGGTGGACGGTTCGATTCTGAGGAGAGCGGTTGCAACATTGTCACGTCTACCAACCGAATAGCGGACCGGTAGGCCGGTCCGGGGCGGGTGGATGTTTGAAATAGAATTAGTTTTTATTATAAGTCAAATCGATTAGATCGATTGAGTAACAGTTTGTTTAGTCTATTGAAAATTTCTGACAATGGTCACACTTAACTGTCACTTCCGTCCTTCCGCTTGAAAAATTAACACGCCGTTTGCAAGCTCGCGTGCCTTGTACCTAAATTAAATTGATCGCCCTTTGAATTAACGCGAATTGAATCAACTTGTAATTAACTTAATACGTAATTGCCGCTTTTGACTTCCGGCAAGGTTTGTTGTAAATTGATGACATATTGAACTTTTGTGAAAAGTTTTGTGAACCGCTAACGTGCATCGTGGTCTGGAGAAGGACTTCGCCGAATTGTAAATTGGTATCTATTGATTCTCTTGTTATTTTGGCCAAAATTATAGGTTAATCTATAGGTCCACTTCAAGAACATCACCAGGAGCTATAAGGTAAAATTTTCATATAACTACATTATAATTTGTCATCGCTGAGAATCTCAGCAATATATGTCAGACATTTGATTGCTTTAGGACAACTGGATGAATATAAATTAGCTTCCACTGTGCCTACAACCAATTCCCAGTAAGCCTACGGTAATTCTAGACACTGACTAAAAACCAACCCGTGTTCCTCATGTACCCGTGTGTCGGAGGGGCGGGTATCGCCTAAGCATTCGTCGCTACCTCCCGACGGGTATTGGCCCGCCAGATAGTCAGGCGAGCCCCGTCACCCACTGCGGCCACCACCCCGGCCGCAGGACTCCACTATGAGGCGCGCGCGGAACACGACGCCGCCACCTCGAGGCCTGCTGCTGATCGGACGACAAGACGCCCCGAGTCTGCCGTCCGCAGGCCGCGCCCTACGGTGGCCGGAAATCGGCCACTCTACGACGCCCAGTGCGTCTTCTGCGGGAGGGGAGAGAGGAGGCAGCCTCTCTCTCCCTTTCCGCCGTCTCCTTTGCAAGCATCACGGCCTCGCAAAAAGTGGCGACGGTACTCCACCCTGACTCGCTTCCGCCCATGGTAGATACAACAGCCGGAAGCGAGAGATTTCCCGCAGCACCTACGGCCGCGACTAAGTCACGGCGCTGCTCGGCCCAAGCTGGGCACTCCGCCAGCGTATGCAGTGCCGTATCGTCGCGGCAATCATCACAATGGTGGCACTGGGACGTCGGCTCCCGGCCTATACGACACAGGTACTTCCCGAAACACCCGTGTCCGGTAAGCACCTGCGTCAGCCGGAAGCTGAGGGCGCCATGGCTCCTATTGAGCCACTCCTCTAGAACGGGCCTTACCGCCGCTACAGCGGCATGCCCCGCCGTGGGTTGCGCTAAGCGCGTCTGCCACTCCGCCACTAGGACCTGGCGGAGCTCTGCCCTACGTGCCTCAACCTGTCGTGGCACCAGGCGCTCGCCCCGCTCGACCGCTTCCGCGCGCCACCAATAAAGCGACGCGAGGAGCTTTGCGTCGAGGTCCCAGGGCGGGGATCCGGCTAGTAGGCTCGCTGCCTCAAAGGAGATCGTACGGTATCCCCTTATAATCCTGACCGCCATCGCGCGCTGGGGCCTTCGCAGCGCGGCGACATTGCGGGCCGTCAGGGTGTCCGCCCACACTGGCGCGGCATATAGCGCCATCGACCGAACGACCCCCATGTAGAGCCTCCGGCAGGGGGAGTTGGCCCCTCCCAGGTTGGGCAGCAAGCGCGAGAGCGCAGATACGGCGCCCAACAACCGGGGGGCCAGCCGCGTAAAGTGCGACCCAAAGTTCCACCGACTGTCGAGAACGAATCCAAGGTACCTCATCGTCGACCCAACAGCGATGGAGACCCCTCCTACTATGATGCAGGACCCCGGAGGCGGCTTCATCCTCGGCCCATGAAAACACAGGGCCTCAGACTTGTGCAATGCCAGCTCTAAGCCTAGCCGCCGGATCCTACCCACGACGTGCGCGACACCAGCAGTCGCGCGTATGGCCGCCTGCCGGTACGACTTCCCACGCGCTGTGACTAGCGTATCGTCGGCGTAACAAATGACGCCGACGCCGTGGAGAAGCGCACCGCGCAGAGCCCAGTCGTACCCTACGTTCCACAGGAGCGGCCCCAACACCGAACCCTGCGGAACGCCACACGACGTCTCTCGCCGACCCCAGGGGACGTAGCCTCTAATGTTGAAGGGCAAGTTAAGGTTTTGTTTGGCCCTGTTGAATCTTCACACCCGAGGATTAAAACTTCGGCTATTGTGTTGAAGAATATTTTGGGTATGCACCCACAGAAGCAGCTACCTGCTGCTGTGGTGAATTTGACATCGGGATTGGAACTGGCAGACCCAAAATTTTACACACCGGGACAAATCGACTTGTTGATTGGCTCTGATGTCCTCGGTGGAATTTTGATTGGTGGGAAACGGGTCTTGGTGCCAAAGAGATTGTTGGCTATGGAGCGTCGCATGGGTCGTGATCCGGAGCTCAGACAGAAGTACATTGAGTTCATGAGAGAATATGAACAATTGGGACACATGTCTGTGTCAAATTTGGATTGGCGTTCGGTGGAGCATTTTTTCTCCCGCATCATGCGGTATTGAAGCCATCTACTGGAAAGCTGCGCACAGTGTTTGATGGTTCTGCGCAGACTTCAACAGGCGGATCCTTGAACCAGTGCTTGCATTCTGGTCCCAAGTTGGTCAAGGACCTTTGTGACGTCATCACCAGCTTCCGACGACATCAGGTTGTCTTTGTAGCCGACATAAAAATGATGGTCAGGCAGACTATTATCCACCCTGATGACCGTCGCTTCCAGCTGATCCTTTGGAGAGAGTCTCCTCGCGATCTCATGGTCGTCTACGAGCTCAATACGAATACGTACGGGTTAAGATCAAGACCCTACTTGGCAATACGTTCTCTTTGGGAGCTCGCAGACCGAGAAGGCTTACGTTTCCCACGAGCCTCCGCCATCTTGAAAGACGATATTTACGTCGATGACATTTGCTCGGGCGCCTCCACAGCGGACGAGGCGATCCTCCTGCGGGACGAATTGATAGGTATTTCGGCCTCCGCTGGTTATGAGTAGCGTAAATGGATTTCCAACTCACCAGCGCTTTTGGAAGGCTTGCCAGAGGATCATCAGCAAGATCCACATCTATTTGAGATTGTTGAGAACCCCGCCATGATGGCTGTTCTCGGCGTTCAGTACAGACCAGTCCAAGACATCTTTACATATAACGTAGGCTTGAAATTGCCGTGTTCTTGGACTAAACGTCTCGTATTGTCTACTGTCGCCAGAACCTTTGATCCGAACGGTTGGATCTGTCCAATTATATTTTGGGCAAAATGCTTCTTGCAGAAGCTTTGAACAGCAGGATTGACCTGGGACGAACCTCTGCACGGCACTCTTGTTGAGGAATGGACCTCTTTTGTATCCTTACTTCCTGCCGTCAATGAGATCTCCTTGCCTCGTCCCATCCTTCCTCCCGGGAAGTACAAGGCCACCCTTCACGGGTTTTGTGACGCCTCGGAACGTGGTCACGCGGCCGTGGTGTACTTGCGCACAGTCAGTGCCTCAGGTCAGGTGAGAGTCTCCCTGATCATGGCGAAGAGCAAGGTAGCACCCCTTCGGACATCTTTGACCGTTCCGAAATTGGAGCTCTCGGGAGCAGCCCTACTTGTACGCTTGTTGAATCACGTGTCCAGTACCTTGGGTAATAGCATTTGCATTAATGGGACCTACGCTTGGACAGACAGCCAAATTGTTCTTTGTTGGTTGAAGGCTTCTGTCCACACCTTGGAGGTATTTGTCGCTAATCGCGTTTCCCAAATCCAGAAATCCGAAGTCAAACTTGTTTGGAGACACGTGCCAGGTGAGTTCAACCCCGCTGATTGTGCCTCGCGCGGATGCTTGACGCCTAGTTTGATAGGTCATTCGCTGTGGTGGGGTCCGGAATGGTTGAGTCGACCAGAAACTGATTGGCCTCGAACGCCAGTTTTGAATACTTCTAATTTGCTGGGTCTACGAACACTCGCTCTTGAGAAGGTAGAATGCGCCTTCGACCCCGATTTTTTGTTGAATCGTTACAGCTCCCTCGACAAGTTGTTAGGTGTCACTGCTTGGATAAAGCGTTTTGTTTTTAATTTTAGGCACCCACAACAGAAACGACTGACACCGTTTCTCTCACCACAGGAACGACAGGAGTCCCTCACCTTTTGGGTTCGTTCTGTGCAATTGGCGCATTTTGAAAAGGAGATTCCTATCCTTAAATCAGGGAGATCGAAATTGTCGGGAGCTGTCTCTAAATTGAACCCCTTTTTGGACGATACGGGTCTCTTGCACGTTGGAGGGCGTCTCAAGAACGCCAACCTCTCTTACGGGGCACGTCACCCCCTGTTGTTACCTAAGGACGGTCATTTGGTACGCTTGTTGGTAACTGACCGTCACCTTAAAAATTCGCATGCTGGTTGTAATGCTTTGTTGGCCATTTTGCAACGCGAATTTTGGATCTTGTCTGGCCGAAGAATTATTCGGAGTGTAGTCTTTCGCTGCATCCCTTGCTATAAGCTCAAGGCTTCTACCATGCAGCCCTTGATGGGAGACTTGCCGGCAGACCGCATAACTGAGAGCAGGACGTTTGACGGTGTTGGCACGGACTTCGCTGGTCTCTTTTTGGTGAAAACGTCGACACTTCGAAACAGCAAGACTGTTAAGGCCTACTTGTGTGTTTTTGTTTGTCCCTCCACAAAGGCCGTACACTTAGAACTGGTCTCCTCGCTTACGACCGAGGCGTTTGTAGCCAATTTGACAGATTTGTATCCCGCAGGGGGCTGCCTTCCTTGATCCGTTCTGACTGCGGCACTAACTTCAAGGGCACCTATAATTATTTGAATGATGTTGTTAATTTTCTTGAAACCAACAAGGCTGATATAGGTGATAGGCTTGCCCGACGTGGGATAAATTGGTTGTTTTCCCCACCAAATTGTCCACACTGGGGTGGTATATTTGAGGCCGCCGTAAAATCGGCCAAAACACACTTGCGCAGGGCAATCGGTGAGTCTGTCCTTACATTTGAGGAACTCGCAATTGTGTTTTGTAAGATTGAGGCCGTTTTGAACTCTCGGCCATTGTGCCCGATCTCCTCAGATCCGAATGATTTGGAGGCCCTTACGCCGGGCCATTTTTTGATTGGTCGCCCACTTGTCGCCTTGCCTGAGTACCCCTATATTGATACGAGACCTGGTCGTCTCTCGCGTTTTGAATTGGTACGCCAGATTACTCAGAGCTTTTGGAAACGCTGGAATTTGGAATATTTGCACATACTCCAGCAACGCGTTAAGTGGACCGACAAGACCGATCCACCCAAGATTGGTGACCTCGTTTTGATCAAGGAGGCTAACCTTCCGCCACTCAGATGGCGCAGGGGGCGCATCCTTCATTTGGTAACTGAGGCTGATGGAGTTCCCCGATTTGCTGAGGTCTTGGTGGACGGTTCGATTCTGAGGAGAGCGGTTGCAAAATTGTCACGTCTACCAACCGATTAGCGGACCGGTAGGCCGGTCCGGGGCGGGTGGATGTTTGAAATAGAATTAGTTTTTATTTTAAGTCAAATCGATTATATCGATTAAGTAACATTTTTGTTTAGTCTATTGATAATTTCCGACAATGGTCACACTGAACTGTCACTTCCGTTGCCGCTTTGAAAAATTAACACGCCGTTTGCACTCTCGCGTGCCTTGTACCTAATTAATAAATTGATCGCCCTTTGCATTAACGCGAATTGAATTAACTTGCAAATACTATAAACTGCCGCCTTTGGTTTGCCCGGCAAAAGTTGAGTCGAACATTGACATTTGCAAAACTGAATTGTGAATCCTGTGAACTTGCATCGTGCATTGAAGGCGCTGCGTTGGAGTCTGGTAAAGTAAAGATAATTCACTTGCTAATATTGGCCAATTTAAGTCTCGTGTGTGTCTAACTTGCCTCCAGGACTCCACTCAAGAACATTACCAGGAGATATTTGGTAAGACATTTGTTTAACTCTTAGCGCCAAGAAACTTGGTCCATGTGTTTAGATCCTTTGCCTTGGGCTAAGACTGGATGAATTAATCGCTTCTACTGATCTCTGTTAAAAAATACCCATTCTTAGCCCGAATTCTAGACATAAACCTTCTAGACTATTTTACTTATAATCTCATCGATTAATTCCTTTTTATTTTCATAAATAAACTATTCTTATTATTCTGATGTAATATCGTAGGCAGAAAACATCTCTACAATTCTTCTGCAATGTAAATAATCTATACAAATGCCAATGAGTAACCAATAGCATTAGATTACTATTTCTTACTCATTGGTAAGATGCCCCAACCAGCTGTTGTTGATTGGCTATATATTAACTACATACTGTCAGTCATTGGCGCTGCTTGCGCCTGCGTGTTGCGCTAGTACGATTAAACGTCATACGCTTGTCATACGTTAGACAAATTGAACAAAATATTTGTATGGTATGCTCCGTCTATAGTTAGAATATAATATATGTCAATGCCTAATCGGGGCTAAGGTATGCTTGGACGATGACTGATAATACTTGACGCTAGTTCAAGTAAGTTATCGAACAACTATGATGACGTCGCGCGTCGAGTGCAAGTCCTCTATTACTGACATTTCGTCAAGATAAATAGATTTTTTGACAAACATGTTTAATTGTAAAACTTTTTTGGCAATTTTATCAAAATGTTTGCGGATGAGATTGGGGTCCCATAAAATAGCACACGTAATGAGGCGTACTAATGTGAGGGCTTATCCCGACGTTCGGTGCAGGACCGGGGATAAAAATGGGCTACAAAACGTACAAATGTATGCGGGCGAACCTCCCTGACTGCAAACACTACAAGTCGTTTGTGACTTAATAGCTTAAGAACTGACTGTAATGCTTCGTACACAACTTCTGCTTAAAGTCTTGTTTGTCATAACGATTGACAAAATGTCGAATTTCAGTCAACTTGCTCCTTGGTCAAACTCTTCTATTTCTTCTAGTTCGTGCAGTACTTATCACCTTTTTATTTGATTTATGAGAATCGCTATGTATAAAAACTTATATGGTGAGTGTAATTTGATAACAAGGGGATGACCTGCTCATGATGGTGTCTTCAGCGGCACTGATCTGGACAATCGCAATCCGATTCTATTTATCATAACTTAGTTCATTGCTGGACATAGGCCGCTAAGCATACTATTTGCTTCGTGTATTTTTATTAGTCACCCCTTACTACACGCACGGTTTGAAATGGGAAGTGGCACCTAGTACTCATAATCCGACACCACACGTAAATCCAACTATTGTATATATGGTCGCAAATTAATATTTATAATGATTATATTGTTACAAAAATATTAATAATATTTAAGATTGATATTTTAATAACTATTTGTGAACACAGAACTGAGAACTTCACTACTTTACAATATTAGACACTGTATCGACTGCTTCACTCTTTTATAAAGATTGGGTATTTAATTTATCGCTTAATTATTAAGATAACTCCAGAAACTTTCAAAGTAAAATCAATTAGTATTAAATAACATTATTCTGACACTTATTTTTAAGTTTACGGTATTAAATAACATGCGCTTATATTTACATTCTGTTGATAGCGCCATCTGTTGACCGAATGTTGTAAAGCAGCGTTTGGTTATTAAAATAAATTTGTTATTCGTGTAAAATAAATCATTTGGTGTTTTGCAAAATTCATTACAATATTAATGTTGATTTTTGATTTATACTTTTTAATTAATTGTACAGTAATTTCAATTATATGTTGAAAAGGAAGTGGCATTTGTTAAACATTTAGTGTAATGACAGTTAGTTTATAAAAAGGACTGTAGCTCACATTTTAATTCAATTCTGCGCTGGATATCGTCTGAAAATAAACCAAGTTATATTACGTGAGTGTTTTTATTATAATGGAGTCTGGACACGATAACCCTGGCGTATCGCCGACAGCAGCGGCGGGATAAACGCCCCCTAAGAGACTTCGGGATCTACGGTTGGCGCGAGAGTGATGGGTCTCTTGGCTTGGCCGCCATTACCAATGATGACCTGAAGACTGATGCGACAAGCGCTTGGAAGCCGTGTTTGGCCCTAGTCAACCCAGATCGGCGACAACACGGTGTGACGGAGTTATGGCGAGCACGTCTACACTTCACGTGAGGCCACGTGCGAGCGAGAGCGACAGAGCGACTACGACGGGGTGTACGCACCGGGGTGGGCTGTGGCGTGAACGTTGTTCTGCTCTGAGTGCTACCAGAGGTTGCAGATGCGGGTTGTTGATGCACTGACCAGAGGTATTTATCCAGAGCTGATTTGATTAGAGTTTTTGAGAAACATCATAATTTTATAAATTAGGCTGCTTACACGATTACCTACTGTCCCCGTAAGGATTACCAGATAAACATTATACAGTCAAAATTACGAACGTTACACCCCAAATAGAACTTATAGGTAACTGTTGTTTATCCACGTTTGGTACATAGCAGTGCTACTGTGCTTATAGTCATGTTATGCCGTCGGCTGGGGCTCTTGTCTGTTTATTAATCGTTTGGCCATGTCGGAAAGTTTCTGTAAAACTAACTTATCTACGCAAGAAAGAGAAAATAGCTTTGTTATGTGGTTCTACTAATGTTATTATTAGTAGAACCACATAACCACATAACGGTATAGCTGCCCTTTTCAAGTTGGAGCTCTGATATAGATCCATTGTATAAACTACCTGATTTGCTTTCAGTTTAAATAAGCTAAATGATCTGCTGAATATGAATTCATTTGGTAGTCAATAGGTTATCTCAATAGTAAAACATTAAAGGAATCAAAACATTATTGATAGCCCTTGGTTACACATTACATAAGGCTAACTAACTGCATTACTTATGGCTAGTGCTCACGGCGCGATTATATGAAGCCTCTCTTGATAAATGACTATCCACCACAAAAATAATTGTTTGCATAAAACCAGTAATAATAATAATCTTATAATCTTTATTCAAAAATGTTTACATTTCAGTGGATGGATACATTATGTCTGGATAATCTTATACTATAATACTTTATAATCTAATAAACAATAAATACTTAACATATAGTTTAAGGCCGGTATAGGTTATTTTTACTTTGCTATCTAGGTTTAAAATTAATTGCCTGAACTAGGTTTTCACCTGTGTTTCAGGCTGTTTTGTTCTTACGTAATATAATTGTGCAAAATATAACTAATGTGCATACTCTTAAATTTAACATTGACGCAATAATAATTAAAATCGAAGCTATTCAATGGTAGGTAATTATTTTATGACATTAAGCAAATTCTCAGTATCGGAGTAGGTCATTGTTTGTAAGTATCTAGTTATGATTATTTTACATTGCTTATAACTATAATTATATATATCTAGTAACTTATTTAATCTATTGTATAAAAAAGGGCCTATGAATAAGAAAAATCTATTTATAAAGACATGTTTACCATGAAACTTAGTACAGACTAGATCTTTTCGTCTCTTGTCCGGGGGCAGTGGTTTGAATGGAGTTAGTGCGTGTTGTTTAAGTATGACGTGCAGTATGAACAATTGACGTACAGTTAGGACATTAGTGGACTGATACAAATCATAGGTAGGAAACATATAAGGTCGAAACGTCGCCACTTTTAGAATAGCTCTTTGAGCGCGTTCTAGTGGCAATAGGACAGTTTTGGATGCCCCTCCCCATGAAGTAATGCAATAGGATATGATGGACTGACACAACGACAGGTAGATTTGTTTAATTAATTTAAAATTTGCAGCGCTACGCATTGTTTTGAAAATAAATATTAATTTGCGCACCCGTTTACATAAGAGATCTATGTGAATGCGGAAATTACGATTATTGTCAAGTGTTATTCCAAGGTACTTGATACATTGAGTAGATTCTAAAGTAGGGCAGGTGCATGCAACGTCAGCAGATGAATGACATTTATTGTCGTGAGCGAATATAGTGTTGTTAGGTGATTCATGAATGTTATTGTTACGTATTGAGAAGTGGATATATTTTGTTTTCTGGGTGTTTAAAGTTAGTATATTGTCAAAAAGCCAGTTATTTACAGTATTGAAACCTAGTTGAGCATGTGTATATACCTCAGTACGAGTATTTCCTGTAAATAATAGTACCGTATCATCTGCATAAGACACAATGACACCATTATGAAGACTTAGGTTACATAGGTCATTAATATATATTAAGAACAGAGTTACTCCTAAAATGCAGCCTTGAGGCACCCCGAAGGGGGCATTAGGGATATCCGCGCTGAGGTTTATACCTAGTTTTACACACTGACATCTGTCGTTAAGATAGTCAGTAAGTAGTTTCAATTGTGTGCCTCTTATTCCCACATACTCAAGCTTTCTTAATAGACCTGGAACTGAAACAGAGTCAAAAGCTTTGGCAAGGTCTAGAAAGATCCCAATAGTATGCATCCCTTTATCCAGGTTAGCCACAATGTGATCAGTAACCATGTGAACGGCCTGGTTTGTTGACTTTTGCGCTCTAAAACCAAACTGCCTGTCTGAGAGCATATTGTTCGATTCCAGGTATTTTACTAATCGATTATTTATTAGTTTTTCTAAAACTTTAGACAATGCTGGCAAGATTGAAATGGGCCTGTAGTTGTTTACACAACTTGTATCTCCATTCTTGTGTATTGGGATAACTATAGCCTTTTTCAAGGACTTCGGAATTATACCGTCAGACAAACATATTTTAAAAATGTGGGTTAGTGGAGGTGCTAGGAATGTCTTAAATCTTTTGATTATAGTGGTGGAAATGCCATCCCACCCTACCGCTGAAGTGTCCCGTAGTCCTGTTATTATTTGAACTACTTCGTCAACGTCAGTATCTAATAAAACAAAAGATTTGAGCGCGGGGTTGTGTGATTTGTTAGGGGTGTAGTGCGATGAAAAGTTTCTTTGATACAGGATTCTTTCTCCGAGTGATTTTCCAGCGTTAGCGAAGAACATATTTATTTTATTGAGTGCCAGTGTGGGATTTGACTCGGACTGAAGTAAATCTAATGCTGGTTCTTGATTTTTGGTGATAAAAGTGCATTTTTTAATAAATTTCCAGACTAATTTGCTGTTTTGCCCAGCCTTTTCTAGTTCAGCCTTATTGTATTCAATCTTTAATTTTTTTAGAAGGTTGTTACAAAAATTACGATATCTTTTGTAAGACATCGAGATAATTTCATTATCTGGTGCTTTCTTAGCCTTCGAGTGCAATTTATCTCTATGTCTTATGCAGCGCAAAAGACCTTGTGTAATCCACGGTTTTGTTACTTTATGTCCGTTAGACAATTTTATAGTAGATGTATTTTTGTGAATTGCACTTTGTATTTCGTTTGTGAGGTAATCGATTGAAATACTAGGACCAGCACATAAGTAAACGGGGTCAAGATCTATGTTAGGTATGTCAATTGCAAGATTCTTCATGTTTATTTTAGTATAGCTAGGTGTGCATTTATGTTTAGGAAATGATAGTTTTAATGACAATAGAATAGTGCGGTGATCTGTGATTGAAGAGTTAATGACCAAAGTGCGTGACGGATGCTTTGTTTTGATAATGAAGTGGTCTAGGCATGATCCACTTTGATGAGTAGGAAGAGTATGAGCTGGCAAGAGACCATGAAAAGAGCAGACATTAAGATAATCGTGGCCGCGGTCGTCATTTCTCTCAGACAGAATATTTATATTTAAGTCACCTGTTATAATTATATTCTTGTATGATGACAGACTGTTTAGTGCTAAATCAAGTGAATTAAGAAACCTATCTGTACTAAGAGACGGTGGCCTATACAGAGAAATTATGACAGTATCATGGTTAATTTTAATGAGCAGACAGTTGCATTCATCTATATTAGGTTTTTCTATAACTACATTTAGATGTTTTCTAATATATACTACAACGCCGGCATTCTGATTGATATGATTATCACTGCAATATTGTCGATATCCATCTAAAGTTGGTAGAGCATCAGATCTATTAGATAACCAGCATTCCGATAGCACTATTATGTCGCAAGTTATGTCAATAGTATGTAACAAGATTTCTAGTTCCTGAAAGTTTTTATAGATACTACGAATATTTTGCGAAATAATAGTTAAACATTTATCTTGTGGTGGAAGAAGGCTTTTACAATCCTCAATATTACAAACTTTTGAGTCTGAGATAGAAAAGTTGTCCAAATCATCTATTAGCTTATTAGCCATAACTATAATTAACGAGTACCTGTAGTAGCGGTGCTTTCACGTGTAGTTAGGGGCGCTCTCAGGCGCCTTCATAGTCTATGGAATTCAGGTACCTGTCCTCGGCATATTTTCTTGCTGGGCAGCTCTCGTCCCCAGTTTGGTGATTATTGGGCTTCTTAAATTTCATACACGTAGCGCAGGAAGGTGGTGATGTCTTGTTACTGCACTCTTTGATGACGTGGCCTGATTCACCGCAATGACCACAGGTAGGGCTAGTTTCGCGGCAGAATTTCGCTGCGTGTCCGTATTGTTGGCAATTATAACACCTTGTAACTAGGGTAAAGTCCCTTACGGGACATGATGTCCAGTTTATGTACACTCTCCCCTGGTTAATAAGGGCTTTTCGAATTCCCGGTGGTACTTCGATTATATAATTGCACACCGATATGTTCTTCTTCCCAGATTTGTGGCTCAATTTAACAGAGGCAATGAAGGACTCTCGTGTCTTGTCTGGAAATGTCTGTGCCAAGTTTTGTTCAAATATGCATTCGAAGACCTCTTTTTCAGTGAGTGTTGTAGGAACTCCGATTACGACTATTCTAGGACGACGCTTAGTCTGCTCTTCGACAGTAAGTCCTGACGTTAAAAGCTTTGTAGAGCTTTTGAGCTTCTCTACGTCATCTTTATTTTCGGTGCTGATGACTACACCGCCATTTTTCGTCTTTCTGACACCGCGTACGTGCAATTTCATTTCCTCGGGCGAAATTATAGTCTGGAGAAGGGCTTTAGTGTCGTCACCGCTTTTACTTTTGTCGGCCGGATATATCGTAACTGAACTAATAGAATTAGGGCGAATAAAATTGTTGCTCCCTTTTTTAACCATATCGGCAAAAGTATTCTTCTGGGTCTGGGTATGATTTACTTGCACGACTTTCTTAATCTCCTCAAGGGTATCTGAGATATTTTTCTTCTCTTGAAGGTGCTGGATGGTGGAGTGTGCTTGTATCACCTTTTGTTTTACAGACTGATAGTTTACAGCCATCTCAGATGCAGCAGTGCTCACTTGGCGGCAGATAATTGTGACTCGTACTTTTGAATCGGTGTTAAGCTTACTTTCTGCAGCAATTGAACAAAGTTCAGTCAAATAAGAGTTGATAATCTTCATCCATCTTTCTACTTCTGCTGTAGATATTAGTTCAAGTGCCGGCTTTTCCGTAGCGGGCGGTTTGTCTTCAGGACGAGGCGACGGCAACGGTGTTGACGGTGTAGGGCTCCTACACGTGATCTGACTGCGCCCAAAAGGACTGGCGCTCGACATTTTTAAAGATACACTTCTAACTCAAATATTTGTATCGATAAACATTATCTAAGTTCTTGCACATATACACGTACGAAACTCTCGTGACACACTTATTTATGCTATGTCATAAAAATAGCGAATATAATATTGACTGCTCTTCAGTTAACAATAAACACGTCTGCATCTAGTGAGTGCAACGACGAATATGATATGATCAGTAGTTTCACAGATAACTGCATTCAACAAAACAAACTTCAGTTTTATTATATTAGTACAGATATATATTCAGAAGGTAGATATAAAAATAAATTTGTGATACACATTTTTAAAGGTAATATCTGTAAAGTTACAAAATAGGTTTTATTATATATTTGTGGGCTCTGTAGGTGCCTACATGATTTCATTTTAACATTATGTTGAAATTGTTACTGTCAACTTGCAGCTCAATTAAGGTTATATAATAAGACAAGGGAACCCGACATATGTTATTATTTGTCGCTTAATTTTATACCTGTATAGAATGATTTGTTCCGACCATGATAAGTTCTTGCTTAACCCGAACTACTGAAGCTAGAAACATGAGATCTGGACAGTAGATTCCTTTATGGACATAGGCACTCACTTAGGAAATCAAAATCAAATCAAAATCAAAATCATTTATTCATCTAGGTCACAAGGTGACGCTTATGAACGTCAATTTTAAAATTAAATTACTTAATGGTTCTGTAATATTCCACCTCTAAGCATTTAAGGTTGAAAGTCTTAAGGCAGGTGACTGCTAATCTTGTATAAATACCAAGCCTTAGTGTTTTACTTGGTAAATACAATTTATTTTATTTTTGAGTTCATTTGCAAAGTTAGTTGCATCTATATTCAAGATGACAACCAGTGATAAACCAATAAAATTTAGTGCCTAACTTATTGCTTAGCTCTTGTGGGATATAAGACGGTTAAGAATATGATTATTAGGATAATGATAAGTGGGTTTAAAGAACATGATGTGAAAATCCATATTATCTTTTTTCCCATTTAGCAGTATTTATTCTTAGCAATTAAAAGTAATTGTATGGACTACTCATGCTTTATTTCTTAGTCAGTTGTGATTAGTCAGTTTAAGTTTATTTATTCAGATAAACAATTATTAATTGTGTATGAATTAATAAGAATTACATTAACACCACATGTTAACAGTTTAAAATAAATATTCACATTATTTAGAAAATTCCCTTAAATATAACGTCAAATAAAACTATTGGTATAAACCATATTTAATATACACATTAATAATAAAACAATACATAAAATTAAAGTTGAATTAGATGATTAAAGACTAGACAAATGATAAATAAAACATTCATTTCAGAAAGAAAGGTCTATTTATATAAATAAATAAAATGTTGAATTAATTATAAAATACCAATATCTGAATGTTTTTATTAACTTTTATAGTTTATTGTAGTAAATTTCTTAACTGAGTGGAATCATTTTTAGAAATAAGACGCCACTACTCTTGCTTTGTAATATCGGTAGCTTGTAAATTTCTCTTTTATGGCTCAGTTGGTAAACAGTTCAACAATTTCACAGCTTGCACTATGCCTAAAACTATTCAATATTGGATTAAACATGTTCTTACATGAGTAGTAATAATGATAGCACTAGTATTTTCGAAATCCTTGGATCTGCATGGTTTGAAATAATTTAATATTTTTCACCAACAGTCCGACTGTTCACGGCTGAACATAGGCCTCTCTTTGTTCATGCCATTTTGTTTTCCTGTTTGATGTGGATAAAACTTATTTTGAATATATTATGTTTTAACATTTTTTATCAAAACTGCAAAATATGGGTATCTTGATAACTTAATATTTGATTATCTAAAAAGGCACTGTCAGACAGAACCTGGGAAAATTCAGAGTGTCTTTTGTATTTTACCTTATGCGTAAAATATGGGCTCCAACACTGTTGTAGCAAAGATAACTATAGACCAATGCACAGGTTGAACATGCCTGATATATAGATATATGTAGCTTTAGACCGCACTACTTTGTAAGAGTAGAATTTTATTTCATCTACAGTAACGAAGGTTCATGGAACTAATACTTGGGTGGGAAATGTTGCCCACCACCTGCCTTTTGAGTGTTGCAGGTTGATGATGACATCCTGGCAGATGACCTGGACTTAGTGTGAAGAGAGGATGGACGAGCGGTCCTTTACTGATTAATATGTATAGATAACGGTGGCCCACCCTTTTGACGTCAGTGGTTTTGTGTGTGGGCTACGCGCACACATGCCGCATGAGTGCTGTACTGAGCTGGAGTCAAGCATTGTTTGCTAACCTTTGTTGCTGATCAACATCAACAACTGTATGAGCAGCTTGACCGTATGGGCGGAGGATTTGTCAGATACCGATTTACGTGGGGGGTCCTCTACCTCCTCCACTGTCGATGTTGGACCTATGTAATTGCATTGTATTGATAAAACTGATCATGACGAACGATGATGATTATTTTATGTATATGCATTGATGTGTTTATGAGGCAAATTTTGCATTTATGTGTTTGAGTAAAATTTAATTTTTCCTATCCAACATCCTTCCCAAAACGCTGGCTGGCCACCATGCCTATCCTTGATCCTGGTCTTGTTGGCTAGATCCCGTGATGGGTGATGTCGTGTGTTGGCTAGATCCCGTGATGGGTGATGCCGTGTGTTGGCTAGATCCCGTGATGGGTGGTGCCGTGTGTTGTCTAGATCCCGTGATGGGTGATGCCGCGTGTTGGCTAGATCCCGTGATGGGTGATGCCGCATGGGCTAGATCGACCCTATGTGGGTGATGCCGTTTGTGGGCTAGATCCCTATGTGGGTGATGCCTGTGTGCGCTAGATCCCTATGTCGGTGATGCCACGAGTTGGCTTAGCCATGGGTGAAGCCTTGTTTGTTAGATCCCGTGATGGGTGACGCATGCCTCAGGCTAAGATCCTATCACTAGCTGAAGCCTTGTAAAGAACTTTTATGTAATTTTTATTCATTATTTTTGTTTGTTATGCTGTTTATTCTGTAAGCGTTAAATAATCAGCGCGAGGAGCGCGAGGAGCGCGCTGGATCAGAATGGCCGTATGGGCGCAAATTAATATATAATGATTATATTGTTACAAAAATGTTAATTATATTTAAGATTGATATTTAAATAACTATTTGTGAACACAGAACTGAGAACTTCACTACTTTATAATATTAGACACTGTATCGACTGCTTCACTGTTTTATAAAGATTGGATATTTAATTTATCGCTTAGTTATTAAGATAACTCCAGAAACTTTCAAAGTAAAATCAATTAGTATTAAATAACATTATTCTGA
Source organism: Euclidia mi (assembly GCA_944739405.2). NCBI lineage: Eukaryota > Metazoa > Arthropoda > Insecta > Lepidoptera > Erebidae > Euclidia > Euclidia mi. The sequence continues at coordinate 25,318,684 of OX123187.2, forward strand.
AACTTATTTTTATGTTTACGGTATTAAATAACATGCGTTTATATTTACATCCTGTTGATAGCGCCATCTGTTGACCGAATGTTGTAAAGCAGCGTTTGGTTATTAAAATAAATTTGTTATTCGTGTAAAATAAATCATTTGGTGTTGTGCAAAATTCATTACAATATTAATGTTGATTTTTTATTTATATTTTATAATTAATTGTACAATAATTTCAATTATATGTTAAAAAGGAAGTGGCAGTTGTTAAACATTAAGTGTAATGACGGTTAGTTTATGAAAAGGACTGTGGCTCACATTTTAATTCAATTCTGTGCTAGAAATCGTCTGAAAATAAATAAACCAAGTATCTAATATTACGTGAGTGTTTTTATTATGCCGTGTGGTTGACGGCATAGAATACAAGTGTCACCACCCCCTATCTTCCCGTGGGTGTCGTAAGAGGCGACTAAGGGATAACACGATGCAAATACCATCTTTTGCGTAGAGACGGAAAACTCGACATCAAACCCTATACGACTGCCTCGTTGGTCTCGCGGCATAAATGTGCGCGTGGGTTCGGGAGGTCCCGGGTTCGATTCCTGGGTCGGGCAGTGTTATTGGGTTTTTCTGTCACGAAATTCTCAGTAGCAGCACGGAGTCTGGAAATGTGCCCGGTACGGCAATAGGCTCACCCCTTATTGCGTGGGACTAAAGTATATCTGGCGAAAAGTGGGTGTAGAAATACACCTCTGCCTACCCCTTCGGGGATAGAAGGCGTGACGATATGTATGTATGTATGTATGTTTTTATTATAATGGAGTCTGGACACGATTAACCCTGGCGTATCACCGACATATACATAATTCACAACTACATATACGAAAGGTGGGTGTAGCAATATACCTCTGCCTACCTCTTCGGGGATATAGGCGTGAGACTATGTATGTATGTATGTACATCTCAATATATGTACATATATTGAGATGTACTGATAACCTGATATCTAAGTGCTTAACCTTTAACTCATTTATTTATTCTGAGCAGAGTATGTTGCTAAGTTTAAAGTTTGAAAATTAATCTTGCTTACTTATTATGTCTGTTCAAACCGATTGCGAGTGAACTCGTTAACTGTGTGTAAGTTATATTAATCTTTGGTTCCTTTGGTCATGTTACAACGATGCTGGCAGCTCTAACTTTGTGACGGCTGCTAGTCTAGGATGCACCTAGTGGCGCACAACTTTGGCTAAAGTAGGGCGTACACTGTGAGTTATGGCAGTCACTACATACTTTGTCAGTAATAACCCCGAAGTAATGACAATGACTATATGGTCTATCCAATGGGCCGGAGAGTTCTGAGAGGCTGAGATCCCGAAAGTATCTGACTCCTTCGATAACAAATGACTTTTTCCTTTTTATCATAATAAAATCTACCTTCGCCACGGTCAAGCGCCTTTCAAACCAAAATGCTGAATGCTTTCTTTCTTTTATCATTAAGTTGTATCATTGATTGTCTTAGGCTTGTGCTGCTGATATTTTTGTGGCACATTATTCACGACCTAAAGACTTAAATTAAATTGTTAATTATCGCTTGCCCCGTGCCTCGGAGAGCACGTTAAACCGTCGGTCTCGGCTGTCATTAAGAACTTTGACAGTCGTTACGGGGAGTCAGTACCCTCAAATAAACTGATACTGGTCTAAACTATGGAATATCGCTATCCCTTTGGGTTGCAGAAGTCAGACGGCAGACCCTCTGTGGAAAAGTTGATATTCTGTCATATCTGATTAGACCAGTAAGCGGACCTCGGGCTCCAAGGCGTGCCAGTCTTGGATGTAACCGGGATGACTAGATACTAGGGCGATGATGATGATGATGATTCGATCTAAAGACATATCCTTACGACCTTTTTACGGATGTACGGAGTGTGGCTATGTCTTAAGGCAATCATAGTTCTCATGTCTTTATTCAACTACGTAAAACCAGTCTACCGTCGTGATACAAATAATCTCGTATGCCAATGTACCGACTGTACCATTTCATGAAAACGAATTCTGTAAAATATAGGGATTTTAGGAGACAAAATTAACACTCGATATTGTGTACTCCCTTTAGTCTCGTAACTTGCTCTGTGTGGGCAGGGATCTAAGTATTATGAATTAATTAGTTTAGCTATGATCTCCTAATTAATAACTTTGCATACACCCGTTGCACCATTTAAGATATTGCCTAAATTATACAGTGAATATAAATAAAAGTAAAAAATTAAGGCTTTATTAAGGAGACTAAGAATAACTACGTCCGTTTTAAAATCTGGACGGGTGAGAAGACACTGACATTTCTGACTGACAATTTAATTGCAAAGTTTGTTAAGAATCCGAAATAAATTTAATCCAGAACTGTTTAAGTCAATTAGATAGCTACTATACATTTATTCACGCAAATGCTGACGCATTTTTGGAAGACGAGAATAATTTATCAAACTTTAAACGCGAACGGAGAGCTCGAATACTTCGAGATCTAAGACGATTTCAAAGAGATTTTAAGAGATGTTGGGTAATTGATATCAATTAGGGTTGCGCTGGTGGCGGCTCGCCGCAGGCTTCACAATAGACTATCTCGGCCTTGACAGCCGCGGGCGACTTGGCTCCTCCTCTCATCGTACAATTTATCAGACTTCTTTTTGGCGAACTTCGAAATTCTGCACTGGGGTCTTATTATACTATTTAAATGAAGTATTTAAGGAGCGTTTCGTTTATTTGGAGCGTATATCTTCTGAAGTTAGACGGCTACTGATCAGTCCCCAGTCGGTCGGAACTTTGTGAGTGATCATTCATCAGGGACACATTCGTTAGCGAATTCAAATTACAAATCTAGTCGCATAGCTTGTCTTGATGCATTATTGTAAGTGACATGTTTAAGGCGATGCGAAGCAAATTGTTGCTCATATTCTGTTAATGGACATTTAAACTGCGGAAGGGCCAGCGGGTGTCGTGAATACCGTTCCGGTAGTTTAAGAGTTTTAACGACGGAGGACTTAGCGAGTCGCGAGAGTGCGCTTCATGTTATTCGAGAGGAAGTTTGAAAACTTTGTATGTATTTAAAGAGTGCAGTTTGAAATATAGTCGAATTTGGACGTATTGGTTGTATTGATTGTGCCGAAAATGTAGCAAATATTATTTATTAAATGCCAGTTAGAGACTTCGTGTTATGTAATGTTAACTTGTCCTATTAAAGTCACTTTTTAAACAGAGAAAAAGGTTTTAGGGTCGCGACAATTTTTACACATGTAGATCAAATACCTTAATATAATGTTCATTGCAGTGATAGTGTAGTGATAGTGACTCTTTAGGGACATTTCACTATCTTTGCAGTTTGCTATAATTACCTGACAATTCGCTAAAGTAAAGTAGACCGAGTCATATGGATTTAACTGTTTCTAATACCTAACGTTAGAGAACGGTAAGTCTTCTAATGAGAAAGGATGCATGAATATGGGAAACTTACAAATATTGGTGGTTTCCTACGTATTTAATCGTTTCAGAGAAAATCATGTTTGAATACTTAATCATATCTTTCTAAACTTTCATATAATAAATTATTAGTTTAAAAAACACTAGAAAACCCGCTTTTATAAAACGTAGAAACAAAAAATAAATTATGATCGTTCAAGTTGTCTCTATTTCTGAGCTGAAGTGACTATATGCTTTTAATTATAATATTTGATTGTAAAAGCGTGGGCGCTTAATTAATTGTTTTTATGCTTTTTGGTCTTTGATAACTAAGTATTTTTAACATTTATACATTTATTTAAAGTAGGAAAATGAGCCCGCATCCTCTCCATCTCCACCAGTTCGACTATATTGCATGGTGTTTTATCTGTCAGCTTAGAACAATCTAGCTCTTCAATCTCGAGACCATTTAGTGATTTAACTCTACTTAGGGCCACATACGCCTGTCCAGCCGCAAAGTACGGGACCCTAATTACACCACTGCGTGGTATACGATATATAATTGGTAACCTTCAAACCTGATCGTGTTCAAAGTCCATTACGTAGCCATTCTCACAAGTGCAAACACGACTATGATACGATATTCCATCATAGAATGCTAGTGCCTAAGAATTTTCTAAGAAATCCAAAACAGCTATGATACGATTTTCCATCATAAAGTTCCAGTTCATATCTGCCGGCTCCATCATCAGATCAGTTCAACAGTACCATATTATTGTTTTGTCATCAGAACTACATACAACTGCCAATTTTTATTACGCTACGACCCTTGCAAGATAGTTAAATTAGTTACCTTAGATTCCATTACATAGTTAGTTTCATACATGACGATTTCCAGTTCATATATGCCGGCTACATCATCAGATCAGTTCGACAGTACCATATTATTGTATCTGCCAATTTTTATTAGGCTACGCGCTTGGAAGATGGTTAAATTAGTTAGGTTAGATTCCATTACATAGTTACATACATGTCGACCTAATAAAAGGGTGATAAAAATAAAATAAATAATTTTATACCTAGGATTATTATACATTATGTACTTATATGTACCTATAGATATACTGTAAGTGTGAGGGGGTTGTATCCTTGTCTTGTAGAGTTTAATCGAGCGGACATGTTTTGACAAAGGAAGCACATAAACTATGGGTAGAGAGCCTTTATTTTAGTAGGAATTTATGGTTGCCTGGTAGTGTGTACGGGTAGTTGTGTGGATATGTATATAATAAGCAGCAAGTCTGGTGCACAGATATGTTTCAGTCCCGTATTAACATCATCACCGTTGCATCCATGACTTTCGGCTTGGGGTACGATGTCCGCTTTCAAGTCTAAACAGATATGACCGAAATATACCTTATCCACGAGAGACGCAACCCAAAAGATATGGCACTCCCATATCCTATGGCGTAAACCAGTGTCAATATATTGAAAGGTACTGGCTAAAACCCTATTAAGAAAGGCAGCGATAGCCTAGTGTAGATACCGACAGATTGCCATGCACAGGGTATCGGGTTCGAACCTACGACGTGCACAAATTAATGACTTTTCGGTGTTATGTGCGTATTGAATCGTTAATTACCTTGCCCGTGCCTCGGAGAGCACGCTAAGTTGTTGGTGCCGGCTGTAGTCCAAACCATGAAAAATAGCTATCCCTTGGAGTTGCTGAACTCAGACAGTCAGCCGCTCTTTGAAAAATCTAATATTCAGTCAAATCTAATTAGGCCAGAAAGCGGAATTCCATATTACTTGCGCCAGGGATGAAACTAATTAAAAATCTTCATGACAGTACTTAGCCTGCTCTGTGAGGCACGGGGAAGATGAAATATTGTCGTTGCGTTATGGATGCAACTATTAATTGACAATTCAATTCGTACATAGCTTCTAAAAGCCGGTCTTACGTTCCGTAGGTTCGAAATTTTAAACGCGATACCATCTGCATGGCAGTCATTTGGTATCTTCACTAGGCTAGTGCTGCCTCCGCTTCAGTTTCCGTAGCATTACGGATGTATCCTCCGGAACCGTCTAGCGGAGGAAAGAAACGATAAGTATTAGATAGGTGAGAAAGAATAAGATTAAGGTAGGCGAGAAGTGCCTTTAGTTAGCACATCGCAGAAATCAGGCAAACGCAGCAGTAATCAGGCACGCTATTTCATTATATTTTTAATAAACAAAAAATTACATTCATGTTAATGTATACATCTTTTAAATACTTGAAGACAATACCTGAGACTCATTTTAAATTGGATGTACATCCGTGAACATGGTGCTTGCAACAGTGCTGAAATATCGGTTACTCCAAACAAAGGTACGTGGTATATATCCCGAAAGACAATTTAAAATTAGTTTAAATGAACACGAAAGTTTAAATTCCAATACTTGAGACTTCTCGATATTGGCAGAAAAACGTTATACTATTATTTACAATAAGTACCTACAACCCAGTCATTGAAATAATAGTGAGCTTTTTTTGGCAGAAGACGATACCCTCACATATTAATAAAAGAAAACATAGAATCTGATGAATATAGTGCTTGGCTACCTGTCATTTCTTTACAATAGCAAATTTTAATTGGCTGCAAAGCTCCTTATCTAATTAGTCTTGCAAATCCGTAGTCGTATTAATTGTTATATAACGCAACACAAAGGGAATCCTTAAAATATTCCGTTTAAAATTCATTAGCGCTGTCTTTGTTTTATCGAAATTCGGTACTTAAAGTTACGATCGGTTGCTATTTGCTTTCTAACTCGAAGTATTCTGGTACTGAATTGTTTTTCATTAAAGCTGACTAGTTAGTCTTGTGACAGAATCGTATCTAATTAGGCCCATAAAATCGGATTGATACAAAGTTATTCGGATTAGTTGACTTTGCGGAGGTTAGACGAGTATCAGAGATGTTTTGCAATTGTAAATACGATGGTGCTTCATCTTACGAATATAAATGCTTTCAGAATATTATATTATGATGATCAATATTTTATTTTACTAATGCTTCTATCGTGAAATAACTACGATAGAAATTCACTACCAATAAGCTTTCGAGTACCTCATTTTAGGACGGTGAGTCGTTTCTGCTAACAGCCGGTATTTTCTTTCGTGTGTCTAGTTTTACAACACGAAATTGATAGACGTCGATAGATTTAACTTAGGTAGACATACAAAATACAGGAACTAAGCTAGAAAGCTACAAAAAGACAATTACTAATCAGGGATGATCCGAATGAATGAATAAGTCATGCAGCGGTGAAATTCTGATTAAAATTCGCTACCTTTATTCCGTGTATTAAAATATCGGTATATTTCGTTGTTTGTTGTTCGATATTTGCAAAAGTCTACCTATGTATGGCCTATTATATAAAATCTCTTCAATCTGACTACAAAAAGTTCATAATATAGTAGAGCAAAAACGGATGATATTAAACACCTATCCAGAATGCCTCCACATATAAGGAATATGAAACAAATGTATAAAACAAAGGTGTGTCCAAATCTGGAGCACATATGTTATTGCGACGCAATTCTCATTGCGCGTCATGCCGCGAAAATTCACGAATTCCTACACAAAACTTTTGTGTTACGACAAAAACTGAAACAAGCCGAAAATGGTGCGCCTACGAAGTAATAACCGAAGGTATATTATAATCGTGTCCTTAAAACACATGCGTATCTAAGAGACGAAACTGTTTACTTTGCAGACTTTATGAAATTTTGAAGTTGGAGGCGTTGTCGAACTTTCTTTTGACAAGTTACCCCGATATTCGCCCAGAGAGTGTGGATTAATCGAAAGTTTTCGCCGACGACGTTTTCGTATAGAAATAATCGCAAGAAATTTGGCATTTCGGGATTTCTTTATAAGGCGTGTGTTAGAAGTCTAGCTGTCAGCTATCAACCAACCACGGTGATATTAGACTACAGGCCCATGTCCAAGAAATGGATGGGTCATATGAACCAACAGGTGACGTGTATAGGACGGTATAAGAGCATAAAAATAATAAGGTTCAGCACTATGCCGTCTCTTGTAAGCTGTCCAATTGAGTGCTGGTGAGAATTCAAAAGTGCAGGTAGAGTGAGTACATTTCGGTCATATATTTTTGAACGGCATTTTTACCATCGATAGATCCATGCAAAATAATAAGAAAACGCGCAGTGCCGTAAAAAAATGGTGCGCCACAAAGTCGGTATTTTTTTGATTTTCTGACAATTTCCAGGTACGGTGAGCGCTGGGGCTGCTCCCTATCCGCCAAAAGGCGGGAGGCGGTGCGTGTCCTCGCCGCCTCCCAAGTAGCTTTGTGAGGTGACGGATGCAAGAAGTTTGATGGATGCAAGAAGTTTGATGGATGATTGCGAGATCATATGTAGACGGGGCCCGCCAACAACAACGGCGGGCCAATCCCGGGCGGGGTCGCGAGAAAGTATGCTAATCGCGAATCGCGTGACCCCGCCAACATACGGGACCCGTAGGGACACCACGGTGGGTTTTAGTAGGTATGCCCCGAACGACTTTAGGGGAGAGCCTCCACATACCTCCTCCGCCAGTCCCAAGCCCAGCCGTTCTAATGGCTGGGTTGGCGGAGTTGAGATGACTCATAAGGAGAGTTTCCCACCGTAGTGAACAAAAAAAAAAAGGTTGAATTCGGTCCCCCCCCCCCGTGGGTTCTCCACCTTGGCGTGGTGGGGTGGCTCAGTAACCGTGGATTGGTCACCCGCAGTGAAGCTAAGAGGGATCCAGGAGGGGACGCTCCGCGTGGGCTTGGAGGGGCCTGCGCAGGATGCGTCCAACGGTGCGGGTGCGGGGGACAGTTCTGCCTGTCCCTCGCAGTCGGGTGTGGTCGCGGGAGAAGAGGCGTGTCGGTGTAGCGTTGCCGCGCGCCCTATCTCCCGCGACCAAATAGGGGCGCACCATCGTTGCGTCGCGGTGGGGCCGCAGAGGAAGAGGAGATGCGGTGTTGCGTTGCCGTCCTCCCTATCCTCTGCGGCCGCTGGGTGTTTTGGCGGCGGAGCCCAACATCTTTATCCGCCGCCAAGGGGGTTTCGTTCGGGGCCCGCCTGACCATCTGGCGGGCCAATACCCGTCGGGGGGTAGCGAGGAATGCTTCGGTGAAACGTTACCCTCCGACACATGTGTACATGAGGAGCACGGGTTGGTTTTTAGTCAGTAAGAGTCTGACAGTCCCTTTCGTCCTTCACCCCCAGGGCGGAGGGACTCCATGAGGATTTTCCAACCCGACACAAAAAAAAAAAAAGTGTAAATTCGGTCCCCCCCCCCCGTGGGATCTCCACCTTGTCGTGGTGGGGGGGGGCTCAGTAACCGTGGGTTTGAGGTACAACACCCACGGTGAAGCTAAGCGGGATCCCGGGAGGGTACGTTCCACGTGGGCTTGCCTGAGGCCTGCGTAGGATGCGTCCCAAGGTGCGGGTGCGGGGGACAGTTCTGTCTGTCCCTCGTAGTCGGGTGCGGTCGCGGGAGGAGAGGCGTGTCGGTGATGCGTTGCCGCGCTCCCTATCTCCCTCGACCAAATGGCACCATCGTTCCGTCGCGGTGGGGCCACAGAGGAAGAGGAGATGCGGTGTTGTGTTGCCGTCCTCCCTATCCTCTGCGGCCGCTGGGTGTCGCGATTTCGCGCGATTTGTATATAGTGTACATGGCAGCAACATTACTAAATTTATGATGAGCCATAGAGAAAGAGTAAATAATAGCTAACCTCTGTGTAGGTACTGGCCACAGCACTGTCGATGGTTCTCCGTTTGAGGTTTGAACTTGATATACAAAGAATACGAAGTTACTTTATGACTTCATAGTATTGACATTGTCATTCAAAACATATTGTATATTGTGTAAAAATCAGTAATAAATATGTGTGTGGAGTTTCATATATCATTGCTTGCTAGTCTGATGAAACCACAAAATGGGCGCTGGAACTAAGTATTTTGTAATTCTTACTGTTTGCGAGTAGCTGGTGTTGTAAAGCTAATTATATAGGATCCTATTGTTTCTACGTATCTAGTGATTCTTAATGTATTGTATGGTAATTCTGTATTTTTATAGTAAAGATGTGTTTTGAGCTCAGCTGAGGGTAAAGACGTTTACCGCCTCAGTTGAGAAAAGGGTAGAGACGTCTACCAAAAGACCTGATATCGGTGAAAGACCCGTTTATAGGTATTGTGTTATTAAAAAGACCTGATATTGGTAAAAGGCCTGTTTACAGGTATTGTGTGTGTTGAATTGAAAATGAGACAAGGATCTGATGAGTCCATTGACAATATGAAAGAACACCTGGCATTAATAATTTCAGCCAAGGAAGAGGCAAAAAGGATAATTGTAGGAACTACACTAGAAAATTCTCGATATACTGTTCAAGCACAATACAACAAAACAGAAAAGTCACAGAGTGAGCTACAAATTATTAATAATAATCAAACTAAACAAGATAGGAGGAATAAAACTCATAACTTCAATTTAATTAAACCAAGAAATAATCAAAATAATCAATATAATAAACAAAATTCTCCCACCAAACAAGATGCAAACAAGATGGAATTTAAAAGAAGGAAGTTAAGCTGTATCTTTTGTGGTAATGACCATTTTAACGAAAAATGTAAACAATTTAAAACTCTTGAAGATAGAACAATTAAATTGAAAGAAAGTAACCGATGTTTGAATTGCCTTAAAGTGGGACATATGTATAGGCAATGCGTGTACAAAAAACCTTGTTGGCATTGTGGTAAATCAGCAGGACATAACAGTGCGTTATGTCCCCAGTTATTTATCGAAGAAGAGTGAATGAGAATCTACAAGCACTATGCATGTTAACAGCTATGGTTCTACAATGTTGGTAACAGACACACTTCATTTGAGATTTAATTTAACAAACAAAGTTGTAACCAAAAGAGGCATTTTAAAAGTTATTGCTTCTGTCTACGACCCATGTAAGTATGTAGTGCCTGCATTGCTACCAGCAAAACTATTTCTGCAGGAATTGTGGAAACAAAAGATAAAATGGGATACAAATGTACCCACTGAATTATTGGACAAATGGTCATGCATACAAATGATATTGGAAATCAAGAAAATGCATCTACTTAAGCTTATGCAGCAATAGTCTATATAGTTGGAAATAACGCTAAAAGTTTCGTCATTGGAAAATCACTTCTGGTACCAACCAAAGACCAAGATAACTTGAAAATACCACGACTTGAACTTTTAGGGGTTTTAATAGGAAGCCCTTAAATACAATATGTTCTTAAACATACTCAATTAAATATTACAAAGCAATTGATATGGACTGATAGTCAGATAGATTGGTTCAACTCTAATAAATTACTAACATCATTCGTATCAAAACGGATTGATGAAATTAAAAGAAATAAAAATTTAGTCATGAGACATGTTTCTTCTGAACGAAATCCGACAGATGTAGCCAATCGACCAGCGACGTCACAAGAAGTTAGACACAAGTGGTTGAATGGTCCAGAATTTTTGGTACGGTGTCCAGCTAGTTGGCCTAAGAACAGAAACACAGTTTCAACATTTCTCGTTGGGGAGGGTCTCACGAATAATGTAATTTTAGAACAAGATGATATTAAAGAAGACCAGAATTTCCAAAGTGATAAAAATAAAAAGGATACAAAGCGAATATTTTTCTGAAGAATTAAATAGAAAAGAAACAAATCTAAAAAGGAATTTAGTCAGTTGTGGATGGCATACTCAGATGTAAAGGACGTCTTATAAATACGGACTGGTCTTATGACAAACGTTATCCCATATTGATTCCAAAAGAGAGTGAATATTTAAATAGTATCATATTGAAACCCACAAAGATAATTACCATGTTGGTGCAAACCACACTCTTAGTATTATACGTGAAACGTATTGGATTCCACAAGGAAAGGCTCAAGTTCAAAAGATCATAAGAAAATGCCCGGAATGTGTAAAACATGGAGGTGGACCGTACAAACTACCACCTACTCCAGCTCTTCCACCCGAAAGAATAAACCTTTCAATGCCATTTACATGTACAGGCGTAGATTACTTAGGACCCGTAATAGTAGCCTCAGAAGACGGAACAAGTAAGAGATGGATTTGCTTGTTCACGTTTTTAGCCGTTCGAGCCATATACCTGGAAGTTGTTGTTGTTACCTTAGACAACGCTTTAAAATTCAAATTGATATCTGAAATACTATCCAATGCATATTGTGTGGAGAATAAAATTCGATAGAGGTTTATTCCTGAACAAGCTCCTTGGTTCGGAGGATCTTACGAACGACTAGTCGGACTAGTGAAACATTGTATAAAAAGGACGCTACAAAACACCTTTTAAGTAATAGTCAATTGTCAAACACTGTCAAAGAAATAGAGGCTAGAATAAATACACGACCTTTAACATGTGTTGATAACGAAATAGAACATATTCTTAAGCCATCGGATTTCTACAAGCTGACAGATGTAAAACATTACATACAGCACCTTAGTTCAAGGGTGGAGAAATCTCTAGTAATGTTAGATGAATTCAAGGAAATGTTCACAATCGATACTTGACAAATCTCAGAGAGAGATATAGTCACTCCTATATACCACTCTCTTGTAATCTTACCCGGCGGGAGTGTCGCGATTTCTCACGATTTGTATATAGCCCTTGAAGTGCGATCAAACCAAAGGCATAGCATGCCACATGTGCCGAAAGCTCACGTGGCTGCAAATGTTCATTGGCATAGGTTACCGAAAAAAATTAATTATGACACCTTAATATAAATATATTACATAATTTGCATATCATTGTGTTGCTTATAAACCTATCCTATAAATAAGATGATTAAGTACTAAATACTCACCTTTCCGGCAAAACAAGCTTAAAAACTTAGAGGTTTGTTTTTTTTTCACTCGTTCACACAAACATTTCATCACATATTAATGAATTGCATTACTTATTTGGTTCATAAACACAAAAACATTATAACGTATACTTTTAGGTTTTCACACGATACATTATTTATTTGTAACAAACGAATCTAACGCCACTAAAAAAATTAAAATCCGAACGCGTAACAAAAAGTTCGCCGTGCCAGGCAGACATGCTACTGTAACGAACACTGTGGCTGTGAATTATTTACCATTTGAAGTGAACGATAACAGTGAAAATGTACAGCAATGTTAGTATTTAGTTGCTAAAACATGTTTTCAGATAAATAATCTGGGTACTTTTATGTCTTTCATAACTATTAAAAGAATATTTATCATAAAACTATTACGAAAATAGCGAGTTTCAAGAGTAGAAATAGCCCTTCAAAAAGTTTTTGCCTTTTGTCACTGTATTTCTTATCTTTGTCACGAATAACGTCACTTCACAATTAATATTTATTTATTTCTGAGTAAATCTATATAAGTATCTTTATAAAATATTCACCGGTTTCTTCCACAAGACAACTTTTATTATAAAGATCGCGGAACAAAACACAACAATGGCGGACGCTTTCGCAACTGAGACACAGATAATTATATTTCAATATGTTTAAAGAAGCTCCTCTCACACAAGCCATCGGCGACCAAATACCGAAACAATTTGTGTTCGACAAGAAGTACAAAATCCAACTGTACGAGGATCTACACGAAGGAGCGGTTAATCACAACGAGCTCACGATCTTCACAGATGGGTCTAAGACGGATACAGGTACGGGTTCAGGAGTATTCTCCGAGGACCTAAACATCAACATCGCAGCACCACTGGGAGCCTACAACACGGTCTACCAGGCCGAATGTTTTGGCATAATCCTAGCTGCCACAGCAATCATGGCACGTGAGGTAAGGGAACGATCCATTAGGATCCTCTCAGATAGTAAGGCGGTCCTCTCAGCCCTCAAAAGCCATACTATCACCTCGGCACTCACGCTTGAATGCCACCAGAAACTAACAGAGGTAGGTAAACAAAACAAATTAACACTGCAATGGATCAAAGGCCACAGTGGCTCAAGAGGGAATGACGCAGCCGACGTACTTGCCAGAAGAGGGGCCACTTTAGAGGTGGTGGGACCCGAGCCCATCATTCCCCTCCCTTCTGGTTTTTATCGCAACCTGGTAAGAAATAGGACCAGGACCCAACACAACCAGTCCTGGATTGGTATTGAAACATGTAGGCAGGCCAAGGAGGCTCTTCCCGCAGTAGACGGTAAGATAGCCAAACAAATCCTCCGGCTGTCCAAACAACAACTGCGGACAGTCACGGCCGCCTACACAGGACACGGATTCTTTAATAAACACCTATTTACTATAGGTATCACCGACAGCCCGCTGTGCAGGGCCTGTATGGCAGCAGACGAGACGGCAGCCCACCTGCTCCTCGACTGCCCTGAGGTCGCACAGTACAGGCAGCAGTACCTGACGAGATACAGCACCCTGAGGGAGGCAGTGGGCCACATCAAGAGTCTGCTGGCCTTCCTCGAAGAGCTGGGGTGGCTCGAATGAAGACACCATTCCCACCCGCACGCAAAATACGCGCCAAGACGTGGAGTTGCGGAAACAGCCCGTGCAATCAAGTATCAAGTATTTCAATATGTTTGGCGCGTTTCGTTTCCCTCACCCTTCTAAAAGGATTTCAATGCATAGAATATGAACTATTCTAATAGTTACTACTTTCGTTACTTGGTTTAAGTAAAACAAAACGTGAAAAAACCGCGACCAATAGAACGATTTTTAATTGAGCACGACCGTGCGTGCCTCAAACACTTCGGACCACCAAAGTTAGAGCACGACTGTGCGTGCTATAATCACCTCTATGTAAGTACTGGCCACAGCACTGTCGACGGTTCTCCGTTTGAGGTTTGAACTTGATATACGAAGAATACGAAGTTACTTTATGACTTCATAGTATTGACATTGTCATTCAAAACATATTGTATATTGTGTAAAAATCAGTAATAAATATGTGTGTGGAGTTTCATATATCATTGCTTGCTAGTCTGATGAAACCACAAAATGGGCGCTGGAGTTAAGTATTTTGTTATTCCTACTGTTTGTGAGTAGCTAGTGTTGTAAAGCTTATTATATGGGATCCTATTGTTTCTATGTATCTAGTGTTTCTTAATGTATTGTATAGTAATTCTGTATTGTAATAGTAAAGATATGTTTTGAGCTCAGCTGAGGGTAAAAATGTTTACCACCTCAGCTGAGAAAAGGGTAGAGACGTCTACCAAAAGACCTGATATCGGTGAAAGACCCGTTTACAGGTATTGTGTTATTAAAAAGATCTGATATCGGTGAAAGACCCGTTTACAGGTATTGTGTTATTAAAAAGACCTGATATCGGTGAAAGACCCGTTTACAGGTATTGTGTTATTATAAAGACCTGATATTGGTAAAAGACCTGTTTACAGGTATTGGATATTATTATGATTGGCAGTTATATATTTGTAATCTTAAATAGGAATTGATAGGACTGTAATGCTAGACTGCCGGACAGTGGAATCATATATTTTTTAACCTACAGGTCGCACTGAAGGGGTTGTGGATGAACCATACTGACAAATACTTGGCATCGAGGTCAAACAGAGCTATCCATGATAGAAAGTGATGTCTACGTCTTGATAGGTAAGTTTCTAAACATTACAATTGCCCGCTCATATTATTCAAATTTCTATATCTATCGGCGTTAAGTTGCATTCCCCATAATCATTAACCTCTGTGGTACTGTGTGCTAAGTAGTCGTGGGTCATAACGTAATTTATTCGGATGTACTCGGCTTGGTCCCGCGTAAGGTGTTCGTTTGCGCTCGCTCACACATAGTTCGATTAGTAGGTGTGTACTGTTCTTTCTATAGTTGTGAGAGACGGACGTTACGGTCGAACGTTTCGGAGTCGATGCGGGAAAATGCGAAGCGAAGAAATTGATGACGTCATAGGTAAATAAATAAATCTTTACATCTTTAATCTGTACGTAAGACTTTGATTTTGACAAAAACTGATTCATGTTTTAGAAAATGATAGAGAAGATAATTCGGACGTCGATGAAGACGTTGTTTCCGATAACAACTCAGCGGCTGTTCCCGATACTGAATAATTTAAATAAAAAGCTAATTTTGTATTATCATCTTTAAATATATCGATTTTTTGTAAAAAAATGTTGTTTTATTTATTCACATCATTAAAATGAAACAAATCAATTATATACATGTATCAATCATGTTTGAAGTATATACTCGTATTAAACCAAAAAGTATACAAAACTGTTGACACTGGGATTTACAGTTTCAATTCTTGGATATTATATACACACCCTTTTACTTCAGTTAGACGTCATAATGATTTTATCATATTATCAATTGTTCTCTTCAAAAATATATTAATACCGTAAAGTATCAAATAGCCATAAAGTACTACACCTGGTAGCGTCATTTTCATCAGCCTAAAAGATATGGTCTGCATTAAAATGTACGGCATCCTTTTTTCCTACTTTATTTATCTTAATACTATTTAAAGGGAAAAATGTAGAAAATTGCTATATTTTATTAATCTATGAATATCTTATTAATTAATTATTGCAACAGTTTAACTTTTGCAATAAGTAATTTTAAAAAAATCTGTTTTTGTATTTCTCTATAATTTTTTTAGAACAGTTTCTTTTGAACGGCAATACTATAATTATAACAATAAATTTATTATATTTTACAATATCATGTTTAAAAAAAGTTGCCGTACAGAGTCAAATGATTTTACAGCTTTATAAATCAAGTATACCATGAAATTAAGATAATTATTAATATACATTCAAATTAACAATAATTTTTGACGGCATTATTTTAATGGTACTTTTGAGTGCTAGATAATGTTTTGGAACCGAAGCCGTACTTTTTCAAATCACCCCCTGGACCAGGGAAAGAGAGGGGGTTGGAACCCTCGATTTTTTCCCCTTGTCGCATGATTTTTGTACGGCGTTGCGGAATAATGGATTAGAAGTTGTATTGAAACAGAATGAAACTGATGCCGTACAGAATGAAATGACCAAATTTACCCTGAAAATTGACAGAAAATCAAAAAGAAATACCGACTTTGTGGCGCACCATTTTTTACGGCACTGCGCGTTTTCTTATTATTTTTCATGAAATAAAATGCATTTATTTAAAAGAAATGTGGTTACATAGTGGTGTTAAGGTAATATAAAAGTCTTCTCACATTCTACCATAACAATGGTGCGTAAATATTTAAACTTATACAATAATATTATCCAATTAAATTCTGCTTATTAGTATTTATTAATTACGTAATTAATGACAAAATTTATGTCATGTATAATTGTAAATTTATAGTAGTAAATCAATTGTTTGAAATAGAATTAGTTTTTATTATAAGTCAAATCGATTAGATCGATTGAGTAACATTTTGTTTAGTCTATTGAAAATTTCTGACAATGGTCACACTGAACTGTCACTTCCGTTGGCGCCTTGAAAAATGAACACGCCGTTTGCAAGCTCGCGTGCCTTGTACCTAAATTAAATTGATCGGCCTTTGAATTAACGCGAATTGAATCAACTTGTAATTAACTTAATACGTAATTGCCGCTTTTGACTTCCGGCAAGGTTTGTTGTAAATTGATGACATATTGAACTTTTGTGAAAAGTTTTGTGAACTGCTAACGTGCATCGTGGTCTGGAGAAGGACTTCGCCGAATTGTAAACTGGTATCTATTGATTCTCTTGTTATTTTGGCCAAAATTATAGGTTAATCTATAGGTCCACTTCAAGAACATCACCAGGATATATAAGGTAAAATTTTCATGTACCTACTCAATACTTTACTCACTGTGCAACGCAGTGCATTGTGTCTGGATATATTGTCTATCGTGGTCAGGTAGATGTATAACACCTTCCACTGCGCACTTCTGATACACCTTCCTGCCTGGCTACGGTAATTCTAGACATAATTTTGGTAGCAGAGCGTGGTTGAAATTTAGCCGCTGTTGCATTACTACGTCTACGAGCTCAATACTAATACGTACGGGTTAAGGTCAAGCCCCTACTTGGCAATACGTTCTCTTTGGGAGCTCGCAGACCGCGAAGGCTTACGTTTCCCAAGAGCCTCCGCCATCTTGAAAGACGATATTTACGTCGATGAAATTTGCTCGGGCGCCTCCACAATGGACGAGGCGATCCTCCTGCGGGACGAATTGATAGGTATTTTGGCCTTCGCTGGTTATGAGTTGCGCAAATGGATTTCCAACTCACCAGCGCTTTTGCAAGGCTTGCCAGAGGATCATCAGCAAGATCCACATCTATTTGAGATTGTTGACAACCCCGCCATGATGGCTGTTCTCGGCGTTCAGTACAGACCAGTCCAAGACATCTTTACATATAACGTAGACTTGAAATTGCCGTGTTCTTGGACTAAACGTCTCGTATTGTCTACTGTCGCCAGAACCTTTGATCCGAACGGTTGGATCTGTCCAATTATATTTTGGGCAAAATGCTTCTTGCAGAAGCTTTGGACAGCAGGATTGACCTGGGACGAACCTCTGCACGCACTCTTGTTGAGGAATGGACCTCTTTTGTATCCTCACTTCCTGTCGTCAACGAGATCTCCTTGCCTCGTCCCATCCTTCCTCCCGGGAAGTACAAGGCCACCCTTCACAGGTTTTGTGACGCCTCGGAACGTGGTCACGCCGCCGTGGTGTACTTGCGCACAGTCAGTGCCTCAGGTCAGGTGAGAGTTTCCCTGATCATGGCGAAAAGCAAGGTAGCACCCCTTCGTACATCTTTGACCATCCCAAAATTGGAGCTCTCGGGAGCAGCCCTACTTGTACGCTTATTGAACCACGTGTCCAGAACTTTGGGTAAAAGCATTTGTATTAATGGGACTTACGCCAGGACAGACAGCCTAATTGTTCTTTGTTGGTTGAAGGCTTCTGTTCACACCTTGGAGGTATTTGTCGCTAATCGCGTCTCCCAAATCCAAAAATCCGAAGTCAAACTTGTTTGGAGACACGTGCCAGGTGAGCTCAACCCCGCTGATTGTGCCTCGCGCGGATGCTTGACGCCTAGTTTGATAGGTCATTCGCTGTGGTGGGGTCCGGAATGGTTGAGTCGACCAGAAATTGATTGGCCTCGAACGCCAGTTTTGAATACTTCTAATTTGCCGGGGGTACGAACACTCGCTCTTGAGAAGGTGGAATGCGCCTTCGACCCCGATATTTTGTTGAATCGTTACAGCTCCCTCGACAAGTTGTTAGGTGTCACTGCTTGGATAAAGCGTTTTGTTTTCAACTTTAGGCACCCACAACAGAAACGACTGACACCGTTTATCTCACCACAGTAACGACAGGAGTCCCTCACCTTTTGGGTTCGTTCTGTGCAATTGGCGCATTTTGAAAGGGAGATTGCTATCCTTAAATCAGGGAGATCCAAATTGTCGGGAGCTGTCTCTAAATTGAACCCCTTTTTGGACGATACGGGTCTCTTGCGCGTTGGAGGACGTCTCAAGAACGCCAACCTCCCTTACGGGGCTCGTCACCCCCTTTTGTTACCTAAGGACGGTCATTTGGTTCGCTTGTTGGTAACTGACCGTCACCTTAAAAATTCGCATGCTGGTTGTAATGCGCTCTTGGCCATTTTGCAACGCGAATTTTGGATCTTGTCTGCCCGAAGAATTATTCGGAGTGTAGTCTTTCGCTGCATCCCTTGCTATAAGCTCAAGGCTTCTACCATGCAGCCCTTGATGGGGGACTTACCGGCAGATCGCGTAACTGAAAGCAGGACGTTTGACGGTGTTGGCACGGACTTCGCTGGTCCCTTTTTGGTAAAAACGTCGACACTTCGAAACAGCAAGACTGTCAAGGCCTACTTGTGCGTTTTTGTTTGTCTCTCCACAAAGGCCGTACACTTAGAACTGGTCTCCTCGCTTACGACCGAGGCGTTTGTAGCCACATTTGACAGATTTGTATCCCGCAGGGGGCTGCCTTCCTTGATCCGTTCTGACTGCGGCACTAACTTCAAGGGCACCTATAATTATTTGAATGACGTTGTTAATTTCCTTGAAACCAACAAGGCTGATATAGGTGATAGGCTTGCCCGACGTGGGATAAATTGGTTGTTTTCCCCACCAAATTGTCCACACTGGGGTGGTATATTTGAGGCCGCCGTAAAATCGGCCAAAACACACTTGCGCAGGACAATCGGTGAATCTGTCCTTACATTTGAGGAACTCGCAACTGTGTTTTGTAAGATTGAGGCCGTTTTGAACTCTCGGCCATTGTGCCCGATCTCCTCAGATCCGAATGATTTGGAGGCCCTTACGCCGGGCCATTTTTTGATTGGTCGCCCACTTGTCGCCTTGCCTGAGTACCCCTATATTGATACGAGACCTGGTCGTCTCTCGCGTTTTGAATTGGTACGCCAGATTACTCAGAGCTTTTGGAAACGCTGGAATTTGGAATATTTGCACACACTCCAGCAACGCGTTAAGTGGACCGACAAGACCGATCCACCCAAGATTGGAGACCTCGTTTTGATCAAGGAGGCTAACCTTCCGCCACTCAGATGGCGCAGGGGGCGCATCCTTCATTTGGTAACTGGGGCTGATGGAGTTCCCCGATTTGCTGAGGTCTTGGTGGACGGTTCGATTCTGAGGAGAGCGGTTGCAACATTGTCACGTCTACCAACCGATTAGCGGACCGGTAGGCCGGTCCGGGGCGGGTGGATGTTTGAAATAGAATTAGTTTTTATTATAAGTCAAATCGATTAGATCGATTGAGTAACATTTTGTTTAGTCTATTGAAAATTTCTGACAATGGTCACACTTAACTGTCACTTCCGTTGGCGCCTTGAAAAATGAACACGCCGTTTGCAAGCTCGCGTGCCTTGTACCTAAATTAAATTGATCGCCCTTTGAATTAACGCGAATTGAATCAACTTGTAATTAACTTAATACGTAATTGCCGCTTTTGACTTCCGGCAAGGTTTGTTGTAAATTGATGACATATTGAACTTTTGTGAAAAGTTTTGTGAACTGCTAACGTGCATCGTGGTCTGGAGAAGGACTTCGCCGAATTGTAAACTGGTATCTATTGATTCTCTTGTTATTTTGGCCAAAATTATAGGTTAATCTATAGGTCCACTTCAAGAACATCACCAGGATATATAAGGTAAAATTTTCATGTACCTACTCAATACTTTACTCACTGTGCAACGCAGTGCATTGTGTCTGGATATATTGTCTATCGTGGTCAGGTAGATGTATTACACCTTCCACTGCGCACTTCTGATACACCTTCCTGCCTGGCTACGGTAATTCTAGACATCAATCATTGTATATAAATGTCAACTGAAATAAGTGTAAAAGTCAAAATATAGTATTATGATTGCATATTGAAATTTTAACATTAATTAGTTACATTATTTTCTCTATATGTCATAAAGTCATTTAGAGTATAGAAACATTTTTCTGCAAGCCAGGTTGTAATTTTCCTTTTAAATATAGTAAGTGACAAATGCCGTACAAAAATATATGACCGAAATTTACTCACTCTACCTGCATTTTTGAATTCTCACCAGCACTCAGTTGGACAGCTTACAAGTGACGGCATAGTGCTGAATCTTATTATTTTATGCTCTTATATGGTTCTATATACGTCACCTAGTGGTTCATATGACCCATCCATTTTTTGGACATGGGCCTGTAGTCTATATGATCTGATATCTTAAACAGGTATGAAGTTGGATAAATGTTGGCTTACTTTTCCACCTTATTTCCGTTCCCTACTGCCTTTGGAATATTGAGTTAGTGAATAAATGTAAGCCTAAGTGTACAGTTGACATCACTTGCTTGAATGTCAATGTTAGGAAAACATTTATGATTAGTAATTTTTAATTTTAATATGTGTGTTATTGTCTTTAAGATACAAAAAATAAAATAGTGCGAAATGCATTTTAGAGATCTACAGAGTGCTCTCAACTGAATTTTCCATGTTAATCTTTCCGTGGATATCGGGGACGGTAACCTTTATTCTTACGGACTTCAATCTGCCAAACCGTCATGCGGGCCTAGGGACGACGGATAGAAGGAGCGATTTAACTGCCCAACTATATGTTGGCTGTCAGCGATATTATGCTGCCGTAACTATCGCTTTATGGTTTTCGGATTAATTGCAACAGATTGAAAAAAAACAATCGTATCATTGCTACACGACACGTTGCTGTTTTTTTTTTTAATGTAACCGAACGTTCTTCTTTATTCTTAGGGCGCGATACAATATTTGAAATATCCATGTACGGTCAATACGGCATGTATGGCAGTCCAAACCATAGGTTAAAGAAACAAGAAGATTTGCATATTTTTGTTAAGGTTATGTATGCTGTCGCTGAGGCAAAGTTTTCAAAGTGGTACTAACACCGCGAGGGCAAAGGTCACAATTGCTGTAACTTTTTAGGTATAACATATACATTTTGCCAATAAAATGGAGGATTACTAGGAGTGGAAAAAAATTATACCTACCTAGGAGTTAGTGCGTCAAAAACAAAAAAATATGTGGCACATATTCCGAAAGAATATTTATAATTAACCGTTTTGGAATAGGCTTTGAGTTATTATGAGATGATGTCGTTCCAGTAATTATCAATTTGGTTGTGTAACGTGCCACTACCACATGAGTAGATAAACAGAACAGAGACACAGCTTCATACAACAGCGCGAATCGGTTGCACTACTACGAGCACGCGGCTTATGTGTGCGTGACCACTGGCCGCTTGTCGTATACGCGGCGAGAGTGGAAAGAACCGGTTTACGTAAGCACAGGCAGCTGACAATCTTAGGGTTATTACGACGCACGTTGTTTGTTTTGTACGTTGCAAGTTTTAATATTTTAATGTAAAAAAGTGGTGTTTTATTATTAATAATGGTTGTTTATTGTACTGTATGTATAAATAATACTAGAGGAAATAATTAAATCATTATAAAGATTTTAACAATGGTAACGTACAATTGGGTTTTTTAATTAGGTATAACTCCTAATAATTTTGTCACATTTGTTGAATTGCTCGAGCAAAAGTTCCGCAAATATTTCGATCTTGAAATAAATATTGTCAATGTTGGCAACGAAATACTTAACAACTCATTAGTTGTGAAATTGTAGTAGGTATGTGTACTGGAGAGATAAATTAAATAGTAATTGTTCGTTACAAAATATATTTACTAGGAAGCGTTACACAATAGAAACCCGGTAGCTAGAGGAAAGAGCTAAGACTCAGGGCAGGGTAGGCAGGCAGGCTGACGAGGCTTCGGTGCTCCAGCAGAGAAGGAGCACTTATCTTCAGCGGTGGTGTCCGGGATCCGAAAAGGGCCGCTGTTCACGTCGGACCTGAATATATACTCGACGGCGTGCGTGGATGTGTGCGTCGAATAGGTGGGGCAGCGCTGTAGTGTGCATAGCTCGATGCGACGTCACAATGTGTAGCTAAACTAATAAAAGTTGTAATTCATTTTACCTTCCATGATTGAACAAGTTATCAACTGAAACTGCTTTCCCGTAATTGGAAAAGCTAGACGCAAACTCATAAGTTAACGGGATTTAAAGTAAACACAGTCATATTGCAAACTTTTTCCTTAAAAATGAATAATCTGAGAAAGGAGGACACTCGATATTGAAATATTATGAGAATTATATGGCTCGACATTTATCCGTAAAAAATGATGAGAAATCTAAAATACCCTAGGTAAAATCTTGCAAATAAATTGGCCAAGCCCTAAAAGGATGTATTGTTACGCCTTTTATTGAGTAAATTTTAAAAAGGTGAAGGACCCACGAGATACCTAAACATCACTCTTTATATAAGTCAACCAAATTGGTTACAGAAATTGAATAATTGTGTGCCATATCGTTTGTGACGAGAATATTTAGAATGAGGTATAAAAAAAATTTCATTCAACAAAATAATGTATGTTTGAAATAATTATACTTTTACCGTTTCACAAATAGTAGATACGTAATCATACGAATATTTATGTAACGATCTCAATTCCATAGTAAACATATGTATATATATTTCTATCCTATTTATTACAATAAGGCTATTTATCTTCTTCTTAGGCGTTACACTCTTGGCAGAGTGGTCGTGGTCATCATTTGTCATCTACAGCTGTGGCCTGCTTCACAATTCGACGCCTTTCGTCGCATATTTCCGCTCTTCTTGTGCATTCGTGTAGCGAGCGGTTGGCAGCGCTCTTAACTTCTTAAACATTTAAACATTTATTTTTATTACCAACAATGATTTTTTTTTTCTTTGAA
Organism: Euclidia mi; assembly: GCA_944739405.2. Lineage (NCBI taxonomy): Eukaryota > Metazoa > Arthropoda > Insecta > Lepidoptera > Erebidae > Euclidia > Euclidia mi. The sequence goes on from OX123187.2 coordinate 25,342,428, forward strand.
CAGTATGAGCTCTCTGCTAGCCTCTTCATTATACGCTCTTTATTGGTTAAAATATCGGTCGATTTTACAAATAGGAAAGAACTTTAGTTCTAGGAAATGGAGGATTACTAGGAGTGGAAAAAAATTATACCTACCTAGGAGTTAGTGCGTCAAAAACAAAAAATATGTGGCACATATTCCGAAAGACAATTTATAATTAACCGTTAAAATGCGACTGGAATAGGCTTTGAGTTAATATGAGATGATGTCGTTCCAGTAATTATCAATTTGGTTGTGTAACGTGCCACTACCACATGAGTAGATAAACGGAACAGAGACACAGCTTCATACAACAGCGCGAATCGGTTGCACTACTACGAGCACGCGGCTTATGTGTGCGTGACCACTGGCCGCTTGTCGTATACGCGGCGAGAGTGGAAAGAACCGGTTTACGTAAGCACAGGCAGCTGACAATCTTAGGGTTATTACGACGCACGTTGTTTGTTTTGTACGTTGCAAGTTTTAATATTTTAATGTAAAAAAGTGGTGTTTTATTATTAATAATGGTTGTTTATTGTACTGTATGTATAAATAATACTAGAGGAAATAATTAAATCATTATAAAGATTTTAACAATGGTAACGTACAATTGGGTTTTTTAATTAGGTATAACTCCTAATAATTTTGTCACATTTGTTGAATTGCTCGAGCAAAAGTTCCGCAAATATTTCGATCTTGAAATAAATATTGTCAATGTTGGCAACGAAATACTTAACAACTCATTAGTTGTGAAATTGTGTAAAAGCAATTAATGTTTACAAAACCAATGACTGTCAGAAAGTGATCAGCCATCGATAGGGATTACAAAAAACAGGTGCATGCGATTTTCGACCTTATTGACGTAACTCAGAATTTATAATTTTAATAACGTATCAATGTCAGAAAGCTAGAAAATACCAAAAAAAAGTCTGTCATGAATTGTCAATAAGGATCGAAAATCGCATGCACCTGTTTTTTGTAAGCCCTATCGATGGTTGATCATTTTATAGTCATTTGTTTTGTAGAAGTTCATTTGTCTTACACAATTTCTTTTGAAACTTATTTTAGATACCTATCCCCGTGGTAAAACTAGTGGCCATAATAGCTAAAGGAGGTTTCTATGCTGTTTAGCAAAATAGATCATAATACCAGAAAATATTCAACACTATTAGTGGTATCGTTGGGAATGTCAAATAAATCATGTCGTCACGTCGTGTCCTTGGTAACAAATGTATATTTTTATTCCGTGCTTTTAAAAGTTTCAGGTGCATGCCTTTTTTGGTTCCACTCGCTATTTTATTTACAACTGTACTTCTGCCGTATAGCGAATCCGTCGAGTCCAAGAATCTGCCCAATCCACGAATCTGTCGAGTTGGGAATCTGCCCAATCCACGAATCTGTCGAGTTGGGAATCTGCCAAATTACGAATCTGTCCAATCCAGAATCTGTCGTATACCGAACAAGCGATTTGTCTTAACCTATTGACAACAACAGGTTCATATCTACCAAAATAGGTAACAAATTTACAAGCTCTTAAGAAGCTGTCTCTCTGTTCGGTTTATTTACTCATGTGCCAGTACTTTGGTTTCAAATTGAAAGAACAGTTTTATTCACAATGCAAATTTGCCTATTGACAGAACGCGTCCATTTTCAGAAGATAATAAACAAGCTCACTGGCTAGGTAGAAATTATAGCATAATTAAATGAAGCTTAAGAAGCTAGGTCATTATAGAAAACCTTACTAATGCCATTACAAATGAGGCCTCAAAGCGATTTGCTTGGCAAAGAGGCTTTTAAAAACATTATCTTTAGTTGAAATACTTACCGCACCGCGGGTGGAGGCCATTTCGATACAGATTTTCGAATACCAACGACCAAAATATTGTTTATTTTTGTACATATCTTTTATGCTAAATAAAGCCATTATACTTCCCCTTTCTCACATCGTTTAACAGGTTCATATAATAGGTAACTAAATATCGTCAAAGGGTTTAGATTAGGTACACGGTTCTTTATAATGTTCACATACAGTTAGCTTTATGTAGAACTTACGTAATTGGGGAACCTATTGCCAGAAATATCAGTTTACCCTTAATTAAACTTTACCTCACAGAAACATATTGTATAGTGTGTACGCACTTTTGCAATGGCCCGAAAATGTTAAATTTTGAATAGTAATACTTCGTCTAATGCCGAAAATCCCGGTATTTTGTGACTGAAAGAGCACATTCAAAATATATCCTTATTTAAATATTAATATAATATTGAGCTCGGTGTCCAGGAAGTTTCAAATTGGGTGCTTTATTGGACCGTATTCAAGATATTCGGGCCGACGCGAGTTTAGCGTTTGTGTCATACGAATGGCCGAGGACATACCATTTTGCTGAATACAAAACGATCTTATTAAGGTGTTCAAAATACAGCCTATTCGGATTGGAAGGTGAATGGTAATAATTTCATTTATGTACACACGTTTTGGTACTCTGCCGCCCATTTTTGTTATTTTATTGAAAAGGTCGCTTGAATATTCTTCATTTCATTAACGGCTCGCAGGCGACAGACGGCTACGATATAAATTCGTAAGATTACCTTGCATTATTGTAACTTGTTGGAGATGATGTATAATATAACTTACTTTTATTGACCATAGGTAAGGGTAGTAAAAAGAAATATATATTTTTTATAAGCCTTAGCCCGATAAGAACGATTTAGCTGACTCAAACTAAAATCTGTTGAACTAAAACAAGAAGATGTTACAGATATTTTAGCGCTTCAAAAGTAGTTAACAGTGGTTGTGAATATTATTAAATTAAATACCTATTAACATAAATATATCCACAATTTACGTTGAAATAAAACATTTTTTAGCATAAGTCAATAATAATGAATAAAACGAAAAAAAAACATATTTTTATTATTCGGCAATTTCCTTTATGGTAATTCAGGGACCCAGAGTATACCCCGATCATTGTAGTTTGTAGTCTGCATAGTAAATGCTGTTAAAATAATTATGATTGCTTAAGAATATACCACTACGTCTCAAAGTGATAGACTCTGCTACCGTTATAATGTGAGTTTATAGAGCACTGCATCATAATTATGTTGTAACGTTATGGTGTTTGTGGACACCTATATGCCTATAGAGTTACGTAGTAGGTATGTGTACTGGAGAGATAAATTAAATAGTAATTGTTCGTTACAAAATATATTTACTAGGAAGCGTTACACAATAGAAACCCGGTAGCTAGAGGAAAGAGCTAAGACGCAGGGCAGGGTAGGCAGGCAGGCTGACGAGGCTTCGGTGCTCCAGCAGAGAAGGAGCACTTATCTTCAGCGGTGGTGTCCGGGATCCGAAAAGGGCCGCTGTTCACGTCGGACCTGAATATATACTCGACGGCGTGCGTGGATGTGTGCGTCGAATAGGTGGGGCAGCGCTGTAGTGTGCATAGCTCGATGCGACGTCACAATGTGTAGCTAAACTAATAAAAGTTGTAATTCATTTTACCTTCCATGATTGAACAAGTTATCAACTGAAACTGCTTTCCCGTAATTGGAAAAGCTAGACGCAAACTCATAAGTTAACGGGATTTAAAGTAAACACAGTCATATTGCAAACTTTTTCCTTAAAAATGAATAATCTGAGAAAGGAGGACACTCGATATTGAAATATTATGAGAATTATATGGCTCGACATTTATCCGTAAAAAATGATGAGAAATCTAAAATACCCTAGGTAAAATATTGCAAATAAATTGGCCAAGCCCTAAAAGGATGTATTATTACGCCTTTTATTGAGTAAATTTTAAAAAGGTGAAGGACCCACGAGATACCTAAATATCACTCTTTATATAAGTCAACCAAATTGGTTACAGAAATTGAATAATTGTGTGCCATATCGTTTGTGACGAGAATATTTAGAATGAGGTATAAAAAAAAATTCATTCAACAAAATAATGTATGTTTGAAATAATTATACTTTTACCGTTTCACAAATAGTAGATACGTAATCATACGAATATTTATGTAACGATCTCAATTCCATAGTAAACATATGTATATATATTTCTATCCTATTTATTACAATAAGGCTATTTATCTTCTTCTTAGGCGTTACACTCTTGGCAGAGTGGTCGTGGTCATCATTTGTCATCTACAGCTGTGGACTGCTTCACAATTCGACGCCACTCGTCGCATATTTCCGCTCTTCTTGTGCATTCGTGTAGCGAGCGGTTGGCAGCAATCTTAACTTCTAAAACATTTAAACATTTATTTTTATTACCAACAATGATTTTTTTTTTCTTTGAACAGTATGAGCTCTCTGCTAGCCTCTTCATTATACGCTCTTTATTGGTTAAAATATCGGTCAATTTTACAAATAGGAAAGAACTTTAGTTCTAGGAATAACTCAGACTGTTTTATAAATAGTAAACTACGGACGGCCTCTTGTGTTTTATTAAATTTTCATAAGAAAAATCATCTATGAGGCAGGATTTGAACATGCGACATACGGCGAATCTAAGCACCGCTAAGGGTGAGAATTTTTTACTCCGTACATTTTAATTTTATAATGATAATGATAATGAGATGCTATGACCATTCATACACGGAAATGCCAAATAAAAATACTAAGAATAGTAGTAGGCTAACCATACATAGTTAAGTGTAATTCTGACAGTGTTTGTTGTCTGAAACCTTGCTAGTCTTTAAAACTGTTTAACTTTATCAATGTAATTTTCTTTTTTCTTTTGCCTTACTTGAATATACACCATAAGTTACATATCAGTATATGAATGTTTGCTAAGTCATCGTAAGTAAGTAGTTAATTGATTTAAGTATAATATGTCCTTATAGAACCACTCATAAATATTCTTGAAACCCAGATATTAAAAAACTCATGGTTCATTTCGCATTAAGTTACAATGAGCCAGACTCATAAAAGTTTGCCACGACAAAACCAGGTTTTGGTTTATATTATCATGCTACAATATTATACTGCATCTAACATTATCAATCTAAAAATTACATTATCACATGACAAATTATGTACATATACCTATTTCATCAAAATACAAAATTTCATCTATAAATGCACAAATACCTACTCTCCACCAAGCATTACAACATTGTTACCTACTAGCAAACAATTCAATACATTAAAAATCATATTAAATAGTAGGTAGGTGTTAAAGCAACAAAAAAAGAGAAACAATAACATCTGTAGTTGCAATGATTAACATAAATGGTTACATTACACCTAGACAATACTACCTAGGTAACATACCTACAGGACAAAAAATATATATAAGTACATTGCCCACAGTTAATATGCCAAATCCATGCATGGTATACTAAATATGGTAGATACAGCGATTGTTTGATTCTATTAGCATTGCACGAGTGGTGACTGAAAATTGATAGAGGTTATTTGAATCATAGAATTTGATTTGTAAAATATATGCAACGCCTCAAACTATGGTTAAGATAAGCAAAATAACACAGTTATTTATCAAACTTCAGCAACCCCATGTGGATGCTAAGTTGATACTAGTCACTACACAGTTGCATGAAAATATAGACATATCTACTAAGCTCTTTTAAAACTTGATTTACTATGTTGTAATTTTATTCAACGCTATTTGAATAGTGCTTTGAGGCAACATTACATTACATGTAGGCATAGGTACATACCTTCCCTTGTATCAAAGAGTTCTGGTAGTATGCACACAGTTTAAAACGCATTTAAATGTATAGTTGTTTCACAATGACATATCTATTAAATGTGATAACTTTAGTTTACTACGACAAACAAGATTGCACACATTGCGTCTACACTAAGCTCAATTACGCATTAAAAAACCGAAGTACTTACCTATATCTAACCAACTATTTTAATTTGTTCTGAGACCAAGACATCTTTGCCATACAACACAAAACTGCCATTTAGTATCAAATCTAGATACCTATCCTAATATTTGCTTAATAGTACTCTTAATGATATGTGTTCTTCTTCTCTTCTTCTATCTTAATTTTTTGGAATTTCAATTTGTTTGTGACCCGACTGAAGTCTGTTTCATACACACACACTAAGCCCTGGGAGAATAAAATCTAATATTTACTTGTGTTTTCGCACGGCTCTCCTCACGTAGTGCCTCGGTTTCTCGTGAAATCTCTAGTTGACTTTGTAAAAAGCTATAAGACGAAGTCATGTTTGTAATAAGGAACAAGTCAATTCTATTGTAAGCCGGTTGGCGACTTTACTTGATGATGTAGTAAACTACTTTTATGCAAGCTATGAATGATATTTATATGAAGAATGCTCGTGGTTGTGTTGAATTGCCAAGATTTTTAATTATGGATACCTACTGTACTGTGTCTACGTTGATCTTCTGTGAAAGAGTAGTTTTTCTTCGGTCAAGCCGGCATATAAACGCTGAAATCAGCGAGCTTCTACTACATATTAAAGTATCTGAATCATGTATTCAAAAATTATAGAAAACATTGCAGTTTTTGGAATGCTGAAAATGCTGTGCGAGGAAATGGCGGAATGGGAGAGGGTCCATATTTGCCTTTCCTATAACCGTAGATACAGTCACCTAAGTGTGCTTTACAATTTTCAACTACCTTAGGGTACTACGGGCGGAGGACACGTGGGGCCACCCACAATTATAGTAGAACACGCGTAAACGCTGTATTAACATATCGCTCCTTAAATACAAAAGGGCCACAAGTCAAAGATTGCATATTTTACAGTATGAGCAAAACAAAATTTAAAAAATGTTTTTTTGATTTTTTTAATGTCTTTTTTTTCTTAATCTATTATATTTATACATCATTAGATTCCTTTAAATATACTGTATATATCAATGAAATAATTTTTGAGATAACTATTATCCATACGGAGAAAATCGCACACAAGTCTCTTTTTTGGTTCATTGTCACAGGTTGTATATCAAAATGAAACACAATATTATACTAAAATTATATTTAAAGAAATGTTTTACAAAAAGAAAATTATAAATTGAAACAAATACCTATTAATCATGGCAATCATAAAAAAATAACGTAATATTCCCTTTCTAGGGTAAACACAACAAATAAATTGTATGAATATAGTACAATATCTCTGAAAACAATGAAAAACTTGACACTACTATCAAACAGAAAAATGAGATCACTTTTAATCGTAAGTATAATATCTGTATATTACATTTAAATAATAATTGTGTGTTTTTTATGAACATGTAATAAAAAATACACAATTTTGTTTATGAAAATAAACTATTAAACATCAAAACTTTTCCGTAATTAAGTATTAAAAATCTTAGACAATCACATGAGTATCACAAAATCAATTAAAGCACAGATCAATAGTGTAATTAATCTCTATAATGGTAAATATTATCAAAATAAAATGTTCCAAAATCTTAAACATGTTTAAAATACAGGTTATGATATCAATCTTAATGTCTAGTTAGTCTTTTACATGAGCACTTAATAGTAAAATATAAGTAACGTAGATACTAAGTCTTATTCAAATCAGTGCTAGGTAAGGCATTTCTTAAAATCTCAATAAAAATTACAAATTAACATAGAAACTTTCATAATATTTAGGAATAATATTCTTTTCAATAATCTTAAGTATACCTTGTTTCTTTGTTTCACTAACTTTAAGTTTTTGGTCGTACAATCTTCTGGGAATTATGACATTAGTAGTCTTAGATAGTTTTTTGTTAGCGTGGATACCGAGCTGAACTCCTCGTTGTCGTAAGAAGTCTTAAAAAAAACTTATTTTCATGGTCTCGATGAAGTTTAAAAACTTTAATGTCAGCCCACTTTACATTTTGTCCATCTTCCTTAGTGGTATAATTGCCAACAGCCAAACATTTTTCAGATCCAAAAAAATTTTATGACAAAGTTCATGGACTACGAAGGGTGTGCCTTTCTTTTTTGCGGTTTTAATAAGAGTTATATATTGGTCGGGAACATATATGGGTGAAGATTTTAAAGCCTTTGCAATATTTCTCTGAATTAATGAGTGGGCAGTATACTCATCATTCTGCGTGTGTGTTTTTATGAGGAATTTATGACTTATGCTTCTCAACTTTGGCAACTCTTTGAGAGCGTATTAGTACATAGCCAACATAAATTTATTTTTTTGTTGGCCACAACAATTATCAGCAGCTTTGTCATTTAGATTTTTTAAATACATTAGAACGCAGGACACAATTTCATTAACACCTCTTGCTTCTTCTCCTTCATGCCAAACAAAACAATTAGTGTTATTTTTACCCAATTCAGTTATAGTGAAATTCAAAAGATTCAATTTAGAAATATAATAAAAACTGGAGACCTCACCTTGAGGACAAGGCATAGCAGCTTGTAAATCGTACACACACACTACATAATCATCGCTCACACATTGTTTATCTTTTTCTTTTTCAACTCTGGCTAGAGTCTTTTCTTTTAAATGTAAGTCATATGACTTTTGTAAAAGCGTTTTATCTACAGAATTTACGTAAACGGTGCAATCTTGACACTGATCTATTTTAGGTGTCCAAAAAGAAATATTAAAATCATTGACAAATATATTGTAGTATATTTGAAAATCAACGTACTCCTTCCCTTCAGCTTTACATTTGTCCACGTAATCGCGATGTAAAGCAGCAACTGACAAACTTCCTTCAATATATTGCCGTTGTCATCGAGCACGGCAGTAATGAAAGTAAGATCACTCGTCGTCGATCACATCGTCTCGCTCACGCGTCCTTGCGTGACGTGTGTGTTCTCGGTTGCGACGCGTATGCATACGAAAATGGCAGTTATATTAAAATGTAATAATTGTAATGTTGTTATCGATGAATCATTGGCTTATGTGCAAAACAAGATTTCAATCATAGACGAAGAAAGTTTAGTGAGAATATGTGTAGCAGCTTTCCGAAGTGACGAAATTGAAAAATCGAAAGCGTTACTGTTTGAATCGTTAACGCTGGAGAAACGTAATCCTGTTCGTAAGGGACAAGGCAAGGAAAATCGTGCCCTTAACGATATAGTTGGTGATAAACTGCTGACCCCGATCTGATGCCCGTATTTGTGGCCAAAAACTTGGAGAAGCTACCACCAATTACGTTCGACCACCTGGATGTGTCTGATCTCCTGCGAAAGCTTACTCTGTTACAAGCGGACATAAAAGAGGTGAAAAGCACGTATGTAACACTCGACCAGCTAGAGGATGTCAAAAGGAATCTTCTAGATGTGGAGAGTAGGATAAAACCGGCTGCCCCGGATGCAATTTTATGTAACAAAGTGCAAGTAAACGCAGATCATAATATTCTCAACTCTGAAAGTGTGCATAATGAAAGGTGTTGTGATGAATCTGTGACGAGGAATAATGGTCATACATCTCGCTTATCGTCTCCGAAGAAGTTAGAAAATGTTTCAAACATTAAAGAGAATACCCGTGCGGAAAAACAGAGTGTAGGTAGCTGCACAATATTGCAAAGCGGAGTGACGAGCGCGGTGCCATCGGCTGCCGTAAGAGGTACAAACGAGAAAACAGGTTCGTTATCGCAGGCAAATAGCGAACAGATAACTACGGCGAGTGCACAGCTGGTTGATGATGTAACGGCAGAATGTAAACAAACGGCGGCGTCAGTGCTAAAACCCTAGACAGTACACTCGATAGTTCGTGGTCGCTAGTAGCTCGTCGCAAGCGGGTTACTAAAAATCGCTTAAAGGGTAAAATAGGAATATCGAACGAGGCCACGGGAAATTTTAGAGCAGCAGATAAAAAGATACCTACTTTTATATCGAACGTACACATAGATACTAGTGGCAAAGACATATGTGACTATATATTGACTAGGACGCAGCTGGCTGTAAGTCTTGAACAGATTGCGATGAAAAATAAGGAGTCGTATAAAGCCTTTATATTCTTTCTGTCTTACTAATAAAATTTCCTTACACCGCTGTTTAACATCGTAATAGTTATTCACTGAATAAGCGTTGTATAGCTATTTACACACTACTTGACCAATAAACCATGAATAAGCGTTGAGTAACTATTTAATAGTTACTACACTGACCACTGGCAATATTGTCAGAAACGTTCTGAAGCCTAATATTATGAAATAACCACTAAATTAATTTTATGTTTTTACTTCTTTAATACTGATTGTAAAAATGTTTAATTAATAATTGTGACAAAAACAACATCAATAGTGTTTGAATGTTGATTTTCAACAGGAAAATCGTAAATAATGCATAATTTAATATACACTTTAATAAACCTTTTTGACTGTCTTTTGAACGTCACTTAAAATGTCAAACCGTGTGATTTTTATTTCCGTACCTAAGTTTGTTTGTGAGGTTTATTTTACTTTTCAATTTGTTAAAAATCGGAAATAAAATGGAAACAGGAAATCATAGTGATGCAGCAAAAAAGAGGAAGCGTTCTGCAAATTGGGATTTATTAGAAAATGTATTTTTATATGTCTGTTGTGATTTTGTAAAATATACAAGAGTGATACATAACTGGTAACTAAATAAAATTTTGTGATTTTCTTATAGAACTTATTGAGGAGTTGCATAAAGGAATTTTTGCCTATTATAGAAAATAAAAACACAGATACAAAATACCAACAAGGTCAAAATGAATATTTGGCAAAAAATAACAGAATGGTGTGTATTTTAACAGCTTTATATTGTTGTGTATAAAATGAACATAAATTTTAAGTTGCATTTTGATTTTTAGGTTTAATGAACTAAACAAAATCCACCGAACAATGACGGAAATAAAACAACAGTGGAGAACAGCAAAATTAGATGCCAAAAAGAAAGAATCTCAATATAGGAAGCTTCATTTTAATAATGTAAAGAAAATAATGCTGTACTAATTCTTGATTATTGTTTATAGGTGAATAACTATTCAAATCAACGCAGTGAAGTGCTCATTAACGCTGTAGAGGAAGAGCACAAATTGAAAATTACTCAAATGAGGGAGGCCCATGAGTGGGCTAGACAAGAACATTTACTTCGTGTAAAAGAACAGGAGTTAAAAATAAAGAATTTAGAATTAGATAATTTATTACTTATAGAAAAAAATAATAAAAGAGGTGATAACTAAAATGTATTTTATTTCAAATAATTAATTATATTAAAAAAATGTATCAATGAATAATTGTCGTGCAACTTGTCCACTTGCATTATCTTGAATATCTTGTGACCTTTGACTGATACTGTTTTCTCCTGGCCTTATGTCCATTATTTCTGCATTTTCCCCCATTTTAATTGCAATATTGTGCGGAACTGCAAGTGCAACTATATACAGTTTAATGTTTTCCAATGAAACAATAAATCCATGTAAAAGACATCGAAACCTCTGTTTCCACACACCAAAGCATCTTTCCACTGGGTTTCTAGTAAGTATATGAGCCTTGTTGTAGGCCTCCTCCTTAATATTAGCAGGATTTTGTACAGGTGTAAACAAGTAGCCTGTTAGCCCATAACCTGCGTCACCCAATAAACGGCCATGAAATTCTCCATTTTCAAATCTTTGCCGTATTCGACTTTCTCTAAAAATTCGGGAATCATGAGTACTTCCCCGCCAGTGTGCTACAATGTCCCTTATTAATAGTTTGGGATCGCATACCACTTGCACGTTTATTGAATAAACTCCCTTCCTATTTATATAGTATTGTGCATTGTCACCACCAATCTTTTTAATTTTGATATGTGTGCAATCAATAGCACCTGTTACATTTCTGAAGCCACATATATTACGAAATCCTGCTATGACTTCCTCTTCTTCTTCAAGAGTTCGTGGCATATGTATAAATTGGTCAGCTCTCCTTGCTAGAGCAGTAGCAACTCGACGACATATATTTGTTACTGACTGTTGACTCATGCCGTGAATGTCTGCCGCATCATCTTGCACTTCCTGTCGCGCCCATGTCCTCAATGCTGTACAAACTTGAAGTTCTGCAGAAAAGCCACCACCTCTAGCACTCTGTTCAATTTCGCCCCGAATTAAATCTACCACTGGCTTGGCATACGCCTTCGTAAATCTATATTTACTTTTAAACTCATCGTCTTCTAAAATAAAGGGATTATACCGAGATTTGTAAGTCTTTTTCTTTCTTGGTGGTTCTTCACTATCCATCTCGTCAAATATATCAAAATAATCTAAATAATCCATATCTATAGAAAAGTCAAAACAAGTTTGTAGGTTATGCGCGAGTTATACGAGGTCTGCCGACTGTATAAGCGTTGTACAAAATTGCGTACAACTTACACAGCCGTTATAACATGTGTATAGCTAGAACGCGTTTATTAGTAACGTTTTTGTTATAACCTTGTTATAAGCAGTGTGTAAATGTTTATTAGTAAGACAGTTTGTGTCTGAGTCCAAAGCACATATATTTTTGGATGACTATCTGTGGCCGGCAGGTATCATATTTCGACGATTCGTTCATTTTAAGGACAAGTCTACGGCCGGGTGTAAACGCCCGAACGGTCACTTAAATAATAACTAATGGATAAAACCTGTAAATTAATTAGTTTTAATTGTAAAAATGTGAAGCGGTCCATTGAAAGTATACGACAACTATGTGTCGACTTTGATATCATTGCGCTCCAGGAGACATGGCTTTTACCTGAAGATCTTTCGTATTTACACAGCATAAGCAGTGACTTCGAGTGTATCGGCACGTCGGCAGTAGATACTACCGCCGGCATGTTACGCGGCCGTCCGTACGGAGGGCTGGCATTGTTATGGAGAAAGAGTGCGTTCGATAATGTGTCGGTTATTAAGTGCAATAATCCGCGAGTGTGCGCGATTAAGCTAGTGTGTGAACGAAGGTCTGTGTTAGTGATTAACGTGTACATGTCTACGAACTCGGCTGCAAATCTCGCGGAGTTTACAGACTGCCTAAGCTGGTGAGTGCAATTGTAGATAGTTCAAGTATTGAAAACTGTTATATACTGGGACACTTTAACGCAGACCCAAAAGAACGATTTTTTCACAAACTTATAGACTTTTGTAGGGAACTCGAATGGAGTTGTGTTAATAGTGAGTTGTTAGGGGTTAATTCAGACACGTTTACTTTTGTGAGCGATTCGCACGGCTCGAGGAAGTGGCTTGACCACTGTGTAGTTACTAAAGCGGCCCGTGCCTCAGTAGTTAAAGCGTATGTGCGGTATGATACTCTGTGGTCAGACCATTACCCTCTAGTGCTTGAGTGTGTTTTTGACACCTTATGTTGGAAACATTACAGCGCCAGTAAATCAGACAATTTAATTGTATGGGTGGATAAAAGTCATGAGCAAACGCAATGTTATAGTGCGGCTTGTCATGAAAGGTTAAGATGCATAGACTTACCGGAACAATTAATACGCTGTTGCGACTTTGTTTGCAATGATAACCGTCATCAAAGTATCATTGATAGACTGTACAGTGATATTGTGAGTGCTCTGAGTGAGTGCGCCGTAATAAGTCGGACACGTAGTAATCGTAGAAGAAAGAATGTAGTAGTAGGTTGGAACAAATATGTCGATAATGCATATCGGACCGCCAGACAGAAATTCTCTCAGTGGGTATATTTTGGCAAGCCTACATTGGGTGTCTTATACGAAGAGATGTGTGAATCCAGAAAGATTTTCAAGTCGCGATTAAAATGGTGTCAAGATCATGCAGGCCAAATAAAAATGGACATTCTGGCTTCACATCATTCGAACTCAGACTTTCGTTCATTCTGGAAGCATACCAATAGATTGAGTAGTAAGCCTGGCCTACCGGTATCTATCAGCGGTGTAAGTGATCCCTTGCGTATTGCCGACCTCTTTAAGGACCATTTTATGGTGACATCCCCACTGGGTCCGTCACAGTCGATGCCTACTGCTTTGGACCAAAGTGAGCCAGGAATCAGATTCACAGCCAAAGAAGTGAATCGTATTGTTAGTAGTATATCTAGAGGTAAATCCTCTGGTCAAGATGGTCTCAGCATTGAGCATCTCAAATTTGCGGGCCCCCATTTACCAAGAGTGTTGGCAATGCTGTTCAACCTTTGTATAAGCCATGGCTACTTACCTAGGCAAATGACTAAAACGATTGTACAACCTATTGTTAAAAATAAAACTGGTGACATTAAGGACTTAACCAATTATAGGCCTATTTCTCTGGTCACTGTGATCGCGAAGGTACTTGACAGTCTACTTAACGCACAACTGAATAAATATATTAAGTTACATGATAACCAGTTCGGGTTCCGACCTGGTTTGTCCACTAATAGCGCCATTTTGTGTCTTAAGTGGGCTGTTAAGTACTATTCGAATCGGAATACACCTACTTACGCTTGCTTCCTCGATTTATCCAGGGCTTTTGATCTGGTTTCCTACGATATTCTCTGGACCAAGTTGGAAAAAACCGGTGTTCCTGTTATACTTATAAATATATTGAAATATTGGTATGGGAACCAGATTAATCATGTGCGTTGGGGAGGCGAGCTTTCGAGACCATTTACGCTCAAGTGTGGTGTGAGACAGGGAGGGTTAAGCTCTCCAACGCTATTCAACCTATATGTGAACGAACTGATTGAGACACTCAGCAGGGAGCGCGTTGGCTGTTACATAGACAGCATCTGTGTGAATAACATTTCTTACGCTGATGATATGGCACCCCTCAGTGCCTCAATCTGTGGTTTGAGGCGATTGGTATCAACCTGTGAAGACTATGCTAGACGTCACGGATTGATATATAATGTTAAAAAGAGCGAAGTCATGGTCTTTGAGGCCGGGGGTCGATGTCCAGAAGTTGTGCCACCAGTTACACTGAATGGATCACCACTAGCCCGAGTCTGTACTTTTAAATATCTGGGACATATTCTGACTGCCGACCTCAAGGACAATGCTGACAATGAAAGGGAACGCAGAACGCTGTCGGTTAGAGCTCGCCGGTTTTCACGTTCCTCCAGAGATGTTAAAATAACTCTATTTCGAGCATACTGTACATCGTTTTACACGTGTAACCTATGGGCAAATTATACTCAGAAATCGTACAGCGCTCTTCGAGTCCAATTTAATAACGCGTTCCGGGTGTTGATGGGACTGCCCCGTTTCTGTAGCGCATCAGGGATGTTTGCTGAAGCCCGAGTGGATTGCTTTTTTACCACAATGCGCAAAAGATTCGCCTCTCTGGTGCGCTGCGTGAGGGCCAGTCCCAATAACATACTTAGCGGTATTGCTAGCAGTCCAGTCTGGACTGTGAGTATATTAATCATTGTGCTAAGCTGTCTACGTCTGTTATAAGTGTATGTGTGTAAACTACTAACATAGATAATAAGTTAAAATTGTTACTAACAAAACTGAGTCAATGTTACTTGAATAAAAAGATTTTATTATTATTATTATTATTGCAAAAATATCAGTTTAACTTATAATAAATATTAGTATACTTGTGTGTAAATCTATACAAAACAGACAGATCTTTAAAACAGGACTTTAGTATAATCTATAACATAACTTACGTATGTATAATTATGTACAAAAAGGACTGATTACAAAAACAGCACTTTAATACATAACAAATAATTACTTATGTGTGTAAAAATATATACAAAACGGACATATTTAGAATATGGCAGTGTTGTGTAAAACAATTATGATTATACTTACTTCAATTTTTATGCAAAACGGTCGTGTTCCAAAATATGGCACTTTTGCTTAAAACTATTTAAACAAACACAGTATTTATTTCGACTTGGGGCCGTATTGCGCAAAGCGAACGTGCGTTCGCGCTGACTCGCGGGGCACAACTAATAAAATGGCGGCCTTGCAATAAAGTGAACGACAAAACCGCGTAAATTCAAAAAAAGCGGTTGCATGTTTTGGTAGTAATTTAAGCGATAATGATGGGTGTCTTTTTTACCATAAAATATAGTCAATTTTGACCATATTTTTGCTTTTGTATTTAAGGAGTGATATTATGATAACTTTCTATAAATTATTTCTATTCATTTTGCTTTTATCCTGTAATAATTATGACTGAATTGTAATTTTTTTTCGAATTATGTCTGTTGCAGGTACATCCAGTTTTCATGCGGCCTGCAAAATCTACAACCGTGAAAATCTACGATCGGCTGCGGTGAACTCGCCGTACCGTGGCGAGACCATGGCGTGGAAAAAGGACTAACAAAGCCATTTTGGCCTCCGGCATCCACCAAGCGAACAAAGATACACTGTAGACTTTGCACATGCATGATTTTTTTATAGATTTAATTGCTTTATAGGGTTGGCAGTGTGTAACTGAGGTAGGTACTTATTGAAAATATGACTATTAACATCTTAAGACTGCAACAATAATAACTGTTTTATTTATTTATTTATCAGACTCACCAACAGTTTTAACAATAATTAAGTTCACAGTACACAATATTATGATGAAAAAACTAATTATAGGTAGAATGCAAGAAGCAGTTGTTATAAAAAAAAAGAATTAAATACAAAATTTTAGCTATGTCACATTATTGTAAAGTTATTGCAATTATAAAAATAAAATAGCAAGAAATGAGACAAAACAAAGCACTTACTTTAATTCTATACTTATTTAAATTTCTGATGTACCTATGAATCTATGAACAGTCATTAGTAAGTTTAATAAAGTCACAAAGTAGAGTAAATTTGAAACCGACGTTATTGTTTAGAATCAAGGTATTACTTATACTGAATTTAAATATAAAATTAAATCATGCTAACGTAAAAGCAGATGGATATATAATCAGAAGTAAATTAAATTAGTCAAGTTAAATTAGGTAACATTATTAAACTTAAATTATACTTAAATTAAACTATCGTTAAACTATAATAATTGTGCAATATTGTCATTAGTGAATTATGTCAACTGTCGAGTACAATATCTATGATTAGTTTTTTAAACCTTGCCAGAGTATTATAAAAATATATTGGTTAAGCCGTTATAATATCCTGATAACCTTACAATAGGCGAGTGCATACCTAGATTTGTACGTTGTCGAGGTATATTCAAAAGAGAACAGGGGTGACGTGGTATTCTTGATGGAACATTAATATCGAATTTGCTGAGAAGGTCAGGATAATCGATTTTATTATTGAAGAGCTTATAAAGAAAAGCTAGATCTGAGATGGTGCGAGGAGATTCCAGAGATAACAGTTTGAAGTGTCTAAGTTTATCTTCGTATGATTTGATTGAGCTGGTGATCCCAAATCTGAAGGCTAAGTTTCGGATGAATCTTTTCTGCACGCTCTCAATCGTATTAATATGAATTTGATATGTAGGATTCCATGCTGCACTACTATAATTATTCTAAACGGGTACGCACGTACGTGTTGTAAAGAAGCAGTACAGTAAACGGTTTCCTAAATTCTCTTGATGATCGTAGAATAAAGCCAAGTGCTCGAAAGGCTGCATTTGTCATTATATTGTAATGTTCCGTGAACCGCAGTTGACTGTTCAAATACCCAGGTCTCTGATTGTAGTGACTTCGTCAAGCGTGTGGCTATGCATATTATAAGTGGTATGGATTTTACGTTTCCTGCTGAAAAGTTCATATGAAAACATTTACCGTAGTTAAGATACATTTTATTTAGTGTACACCATTGGCATAAGCTGTCTATATCTTTTTGAAGAAGACGTGAATCATGTTCATTTTTTACCACACGAATCAACTTTGAATCATCAGCTAAATGATAAGATGACGAGTACTTGAAGGCGTCTGGTAAGTCATTGATAAATATAATGAAGAAGAGAGGTCCCCAGATTGAACCCTGCGGCACTCCGAGACAGCAATTAAGGTTTCTGACTCATCTCCACCTGCTACTACTGATGAGGGTCTGCTACTTAAGTAAGATATGCACCAGTTCAGGGCTGTATTAGTGATACCCAAAGATTGCAGCTTTCGCAAAAAAGTATGATGTGACTGACCTTGTCAAAAGCCTTAGAAAAGTCTGTATATACACCATCAACTTGCAATCCTTGGTCGACAGCTGCAGTTATTTCAGAGACGTAGCTCACAAGATTGGTGTTAGTTGACCTATTAGTTATAAAACCATGCTGTCTGTTAGACAAATAGCTCTTAACGTGATTGTATAATACTGGGTGTACCAATGATTCGAAGACCTTAGCTGGCGTCGATAAGATAGAAATAGGTCGATAATTAGAAACGAATTCACGTTTACCACTTTTAAAATTGGAACGATCCAAGCCTGTTTCCATATACTAGGGAATAATCCTGATTTAATAGAGGTATTGAAGATAGTAGAGAGAGGAGAAGATAGGTTGCGCGCACACCGTGACAAATACTTTGGAGGAATGTTGTCAGGGCCAGCGCCCTTACCCAAAGCTAGACTAGAAAGAGTTTTGGTTATAGATTCTTCACTTATATAAAAATTGGCAATATCTGGACAAATCGAATCCGGTACACGATTGTCAGCAACTAAATTATCATCGCTGGAACAATCGTACACCGATTGAAAACTGTTTAGCAAATAGGTTCGATATTTCTTTAGTATTGCCAGCACTTACATTATCAAGAAACATTTCTGAAGGGTAAGATGTGTTACCCTTTCGAAGATTCTTTAAATGAGTCCAGAATAATTTAGGTTCTTTTCCAATTGAGTTTTCTATATTTTGTAAGTATTTTTTATAACAAATTTTAATAAATGTATGACATTTTTTCTCAAATAGGTAAATTCGAGTTTATCTAAAGGATTGTGGTATTTTTTAATTTTAACATGGACCTTATAATTTTGTCTGAGCAATTTTATTAACTGACTTGAATACCATGGCGGGTATTTGCCTCTATATGATACTACTTCTGGTACATCTCTTTTGATATTTTCAGTCATACTATTCACATCGGTACGCGATGAAAATTCGTTGTTCCAGTCAATACTATCAAGGGATGCAATTATTCCTGTATAATCTGCCTTGTGATAATTGAGTTTATTTAAACGTTTACCATTATTTTTCTACTTACTACTATGATAGGTTCAAATTCAATTGCTGGATGAAATTTGTCTATTTCCCGAATGGGATTGAGACAGTTTTTGATTTTTATTTGGTCGATATCAGCTAATATTAGATCAAGTGTTTTATGTTGGAAATTTTTTACCCAATTGAATTGCTTTAAATTGTTTAGTTCAAGAAAGTTAATGAACTGTGTATAAATAAAACAGGAGTTATAATTACAGGCTGTACAGAATTCATTTGACTCATCATGTATCTACACCAAGCGGCTCATACTAAAATCACCAACGAGCATGGTAGAGCTGCTAGCATTAGAAGCCATTACCAAATTGCAGTTTTCCAAGAAATGCTCAAGTATCTCATTAGACAAAGGTGGCGAAAGATAAACGCCACATAGTTTAAGGTTGCTTGACTTTGTTTTTATTGTAACCCATATGTCCTCGCAGTCACTCTCCCATTCAACCTTACGACAAGAATTCAGCTCATTATTCCCACTAGTTATTAATAATTTAGTATTCATTGTAATAGAGGCATTTGCCTATTCGGCCTCAAACTCTATTACCACTTGAAATTGATTTACATTTTTGTTTTCTCTGTGTGCTGACAAATTAAGGATACAAAGTATCACTATCTTGTTTTATTCTGTGGGTGTCTTCAGTTGTGTTAAAGGAAAATACAAAGGAAGAGACGGAAAACGCGACATTAACCCCGTACCAATCCGTCTGGGTAGCATGGTGGCCAAATCCTTGCATTGACTTACAATGCTATTGTGACGTAAATTGGAGAGGCTTCTGTCCAGCAATGGACTTCGTGGAGTTTACTAAAAAACGACGACAAAACTTGTTTAATCCACCAACTTATTGTTGCAACAGTTTAAACATTTAATTGTAAGTAAAATATTGTAATGTTCTATGAAACTTTAGTTTGAAGCAAAATTAATAGCTTAGCTGGCGTGAAAGCACTCCACGTTCGACCTCGGCTGCGTGACTCTAACGAAATTGAGTATCGGAAATAGGATTAGATTAAAGTCTTTTATAACTGTAATTGTGACCCCAGATTGAATTTGTTTGAAAGCCATTCTAGTTTATTTAAAACGGATTTGACGCGATTTATTTTAGGTAGTTTAAGAATTTTGAATCACCATCGAAATTAACGATAAAAGGTTCGAATTTATGCAGAATATCTCGAGTGATGGAAAGTTTTACATGATTTTAGTGAATACTAAGAAGACATTTAGTAATGTTATACATTAAGATGAATACGAATTAAATAATTATTCTGATTTTGAAAAATCGATTTCGTAACATTAACAATTAGTAATTTAGAAATGTAACATAGATACTAGTACGATTGATTACTCAGAATTGATGAATATTTGTCTTTGTCTACATATGTATTTACAAAGAAATAGCTGTACAGAGTTTCACAAGACACATCACCAAGCCAAAGTCTACTCGTTTTCGAAATCATGCCAAGTCATTCAAAGCAAAAATAATACCTGGGTACGAATTTTTTTTAAGTGTACACATTTTTTAAGCCGCAATTAAAAGTGCGTGCGTGCAATGCTCGCAATACCTACTTATCCATGGGTACATAGAAGATCTATTAAAAAAACTGGCAGGGTAAATTCATCGATTTTGTATCTAATCAGATAAATTGTATGGTCACTTTGAGCTTCAATATCTCCTGAACCAGTCGTTTCCCAGATATGGTGCCGAAGTAACAAATGTTAATAGAAAATGTTGTTATGAATTTTCCTAATGATTGGTGCAATATGGGATTTCAGTTTTCGTTAAGGGTCTTTCTAGACTCTGTATATATGTATGTTTATCCTTTGTCTAGTAAGCATGGTACAAGCTCTATGATAGAATATTAAGCTATGTGGTAGAATATTATTATAATATTGAGAATAAGTAACTTTATAAATGTAATCGATTCTAAACTTTCGCGATTTGTATACATCATACAAAATAATTTAACGGGTCTTAATCGCGTTAACTTAACTTATTGAGAGAGTACTAGAGCCTTATAGAGAGTGCCGGAGGCCTTATCCCCTATCCCTTCTCCCTCATACTCCTCATCCTATCCCCTTACCCAACCCCAAGGGGCGGCAACGCACTTGTGACTCCTGTGGTGTTGCTTGTATCCATGGGCGGCGGTAACTGCTTACCATCAGGCGATCAGTCTGCTCGTTTGCCGCCTATTACTATAAAAAGAAAAAAAAAAAGAACCTACACCCGAACCTGGTTAATAATGAACCCAAATATAGGAATATCCGATGGCTATTAGTGCTATTACGTTTTTGTCAAAACGTTTACCCGCTATATAGGCATGTCAGCAAAAGGTATCATCCAATTAATGGCAACTGTAAAGACATATTTACATTTATACAAAATGCGCAAATCTATTTACATTAATATCAGATAATTAATTGAGATTACGTCACTGCATCCTAGTGCGATAAATTAAATGAAGCATAATTTTGTAGAAAATTTATTACCACATTTACATTTTAATAAGAATTTCACTAGCCACAACAACGGCAATATTAACTAACTACCACAAGGAAACATGTAGAGATGAACATGAGAGAACCAATTATGTGTCTCGTTAGGAGTTTAAAAAGAAAATGCCTACATTTATAAATCATACATAATAATTTAGCGGGTCTTTATCGCGTTAACTTAACTTATTAAGGTATAAATACCTATTTGTGTCCGACGTTTGCTCGTCTTGCACCGAGCGTGGTCGCGGAGAGACTGACGAGAGCTCAGCGCCGTCTTGTGGAAGTGCGGGTTTCGGCACCTACCCTCACTTGGTCTTTATTTAAGTTCGCAATGTCGGTACTCCGACACACTACACTAATGACGTCTACACAGTGTTGTGATTTATCACTGCGGCGGTGTTTACATTTGCTGATGACTGGACTCCAAGTAGCCGATAATCTATATCCATCCTCCCGGTTGAAATTGTTATATTTCTTGATTTCTATCGCTTCACGTTCTATCCTAGAGTAATAGTGACGATCGGTGGATAAGACTTGTGGTTGATCAGTTCTATCCAGTGGTTTGGTCCAGACTCCAATAAATGCTCAGCTATGGCGGACTTATTAATATGTCGGTTTTTTACAGCTGCGATATGTTCCTTTACTCTTTCAGCGATTGATGTACGCTTAGTCTGCCCGATATATGAACTACCACAGCTGCAATCGACTTTGTAGACGCCAGGTGTTTGGAGAGGAATGACACCCTTTGGGGTACGCATATTGTGTGCTATCTTAGAGAGCGGACTGTATACAGTCTTGATGGAGTATTTCTTGAGCACTAATCGATTTTAAACTTTCGCGATTTGTATACATCATACAAAATAAATTAGCGGGTCTTAATCGCGTACAATTAATTTATTTAAGGTATAAATACCTATTTGTTTCCGACGTTTCGCTCGTCTTGCACCGAGCGTGGTCGTAGAGAGACTGATGAGAGCTCAGCGCCGTCTTGTGGAAGTGCAGGTTTCGGCACCTACCCTCACTTGGTCTTTATTTAAGTTCGCACTGTTCGCACACACTGCACACACCGCCGCAGTGATAAATCTCAATAGTGTGTAGACGTCATTAGTGTAGTGTGTCGGAGTACCGACAGTGCGAACTTAAATAAAGACCAAGTGAGGGTAGGTGCCGAAACCCGCACTTCCACAAGACGGCGCTGAGCTCTCATCAGTCTCTCCGCGACCACGCTCGGTGCAAGACGAGCGAAACGTCGGAAACAAATAGGTATTTATACCTTAAATAAATTAATTGTGCGCGATTAAGACCCGCTAATTTATTTTGTATTCTTGAGCACTGTCCCAACGTGGTCCGTCACTCCCTTTAGATACGGCATATAAGCGGGCACTCTGCTTACTTCAGGTTTGCGCTCATTCCTCTTCCGACGGAGTATGTTTTTCTTGTATCCGTTGCGCCTAAGTACATCCCGAACATGTGACAGCTCACTATTTAATTGTTCAGGGTCACACAGGTCATACGCTCTGTTCACTAACGAGGACACAACGGAATCCAAGTGCCGCGGATGGTGGTGCGAGTTCGCGTTGAGATACCTGTCGGTGTGTGTCGGTTTCCTATATACAGTGTGTCCAAGGGTACCATGATCTCTCACTATCACTTTAACGTCAAGAAAGGGTAACGATCTGTATACCTCCATTTCGAATGTAAATCGGATGTTCGTATGTATGGAGTTCAATTTGTCTGCGAATTACCCTTCACGATGCAGCAGATATCGTCGACATACCTTTTCCATAGTTTCACATTTGACGCCTGCATGTCTATGGATTCCTCATAGTGCTCCATCCAGATGTTGGCCATTACCGGTGCTATAGTGGCTATGCCACTCCATCGATCTGGAGGTAATGTTGTCCACGATATAGGAAGTAGTTTCCATCCAACCAATTCCTAAGTAGAACAATGTATTCGTTAGACAGACCGTTTTCCCTTAATTTCCTCTCTACGATGTCAAGGCAATCTTGAATAGGAACATTGGTGAATAGTGGCTCGACATCAAAACTCACCATCACCTCGTCCGGTTCCCTTTCTCTGCTCTTGATAATTTCAATAAAGTGGCGAGAGTCCTTTACGAAAGAGTGCGTCTTGCCTACTAACGGCTGTAGTACCTTGCTTATGTGTTTCGCCAAACCATATGTGGGCGAACTTAAATAAAGACCAAGTGAGGGTAGGTGCCGAAACCCGCATTTCCACAAGACGGCACTGAGCTCTCATCAGTCTCTCCGCGACCCCGCTCGGTGCAAGATGAGCGAAAAGTCGGAAACAAATAGGTATTTATACCTTAAATTTAAGTTAACGCGATAAGGACCCGCTAAATTATTTTGCATGATTTATAAATGTAGGCATTTTCTTTTTTAAACTCCTAACAAGACACATCATTGGTTTTCTCACGTTCATCTCTGCATCTTTTCTTGTGGTAGTTAGTTAATATGCCGTTGTCGTGGCTAGTGAAATTCTTATTGAAATGTAAATGTGGTAATAAATTTTCTACAAAATTATGCTTCATTTAATTTATCGAACTAGGATGCAGTGATGTAATCTCAATTAATCATCTGATATTAATGTAAATAGATTTGCACATTTTGTATAAATGTAAATATGTCTTTACAGTTGCCATTAATTGGATGATACCCTTTGCTGACATGCCTATATAGCGGGTAAACGTTTTGACATAAACGTAATAGCACTAATAGTCATCGAAAATTCCTATACTTGGGTTCATTATTAACCAGGTTCGCGTGTAGGTTCTTTTTTTTTCTTTTCATAGTAATAGGCGGCAAACGAGCAGACGGATCGCCTGATGGTAAGCAATTACCGCCGCCCATGGATACAAGCAACACCACAGGAGTCACAAGTGCGTTGCCGCCCCTTGGGGTTGGGTAAGGGGATAGGATGAGGAGTATGACGGAGAAGGAATAGGGGATAAGGCCTCCGGCACTCTCACTCACCGATCGAAACGCAACAGTTTAAGAACTGTTACTTTATGTCGATTTTCTGTGAGAGGGTAGTACTTACCCGGTCGAGCCGCCCCATTCATGCTGGAATCAGCAAGGCTACCTGTTGGTTCGAAGACAGTTTAGCTTTTATCATTGTAGGTAAAGTGCCAGTGATGTCTGGTTAGTAGTACTGACATCTTAGGTCTAGATAAATATGTTAGCTAGTCTCGCGAAAGCTGTGCCGCTAAGGGAGGTTGAGGACATCGCGATGGTTTTTACTGAGTGAGCTGAACTTATTTTGGAAGTTGTACATTCCACTTACTCACCTTTGACGTGAACTCGTCTTTGAGTGGTGGACTCGGCACCAATGATTTAGTCGCGGCAATAAAAAAAAATTAAATAAATAATTCTAATTAGCTAACTACCAGGTCAATCGTTGTCCGATTTCGTTGTCGTCTTAAAAATTATGGCTAAGCATATACTAAACTGAAAGGCAAATGCTCGACTACGACGCAAAAGCTTGGACTGACATATGGGGCATTTTATTGTTTTTTTTTTATATGACACCTACCGCACTAGGAAGAAATTCATGTGTCGCAGGGGACTTTACAAACATACAATCAACAGACACAAGGAACACCCAGACTCGAAAAAATAATTTGTAGATCACACAAAGTGTTGTCTCGTGTGGGAATCCAACCCACGATACAGGGCGCAGTACCAAGCGGCGAGGAGACCGCTTAAACGACTACGCCAACCGTGCAGTCTAAAATATAAAACGATCGAACGACGCATCTTCACTACATAGTATAAAACAAAGTCTGTCTTCTGTCTGTCTGTCCCTATGACATAGGGACAGACAGACAGAAGACAGACTTTGTTTTATAATTGTATGCCTTAAAACTTAAAAACTACGCAATGGATTTTAATGCGTTTTTTTAAATAGATAGAATGATTCAAGAGGAAGGTTTATATGTATAATTGATGATGGCGAAGCCGCTGGCGACGTCTAGTAAATTAATAAAACGATCAATAGTAAGACCATCATTATCATCATCCTCCTAGCTTTGTCCCAGTTTCAACCTGGGGTCCGCTTACTAGTCTAACCGGATTTGGCTGAATATTAGCTTTTCCACAAAACGACTGCCTGTTTGACCTCTTCAACCCGAAGGGTTGGAGATATTCCATGGTCCCTACGACCTATAATGACTGTCAAAGATCATCATGACAACCCGTTGGTTGTCAGCCGCCTGTAAGCCGTTGCTTATCGTGCTCTCCGAGGCACGGCAAAAGCGATAATTGACGTTCAATACGCACATAACTCCGACAAGTCACAGGTACACGCCGTGGATTTGAACCCGATACCCTCTGTATGGCAGTCTGGCTGATATCTACACTCGCTGCCTTATAAATTATTTGTTAATAAAATATTTTTTAACAATAATTAAAAAATCAAGTTAATAATTAAGTCCCATGCTTGTACTCTACAATTGACATACATGGTACTCTATTATTGTCTTGAATTTACAGAATAACTGACGAGTAAAAAATTACAAAGAAAAATCGGCAAATTCATCAACATTTTTCCGGAAAATTCGACCACTTAAACACAAAATTAAGTATGTTTATTTCCGTCAAAATTTAAAATTTTCTGGACACGCCAAGAATCACAGATAATAATATTTAAAAATATCAATTTATGTATAAAGTAGCACAATTCAGCATTGAAAAATAATAATAAATGTTCAAATAGTATAAAAGTTCACTAAAGCATAAAATCTAAAACACAGTTGTTGCAAACAAAGGTTGTGAAGCTCTTAGAATGAGTGTTTACAAAAAGTCAATCTTCTCGTGGCACCAACTATAGACGTATCATTTTCCAGAGTTAATATATTGATTTTCGGAAGGGACGAGCTAGCTAGTTAGTTTGTTTTGAGTTTATAAAGTAGACATTTCGAAAATGTCAATGTGGTGAGTATTGCGGGTTTGCCCTAATTATGATGATTAACAAAAGCCGTTCTAGATTATTCAGAATGTTATCTGAGTGTTCGCTGTTGCTTTAATGTTCAGTCCTTCGCGAAATAGGTACAATTCGAGATTAGGAAACCAACTGTTTAATGAATGATAAAGTAACCAGTTTAGGTTTAGTTCCACAAACCTAAATCCCTGATCCCTTATATAAAATATTTAATTATTAATTGTTCATGTGTTGCCAAAGCAACCATTATTCCTGGTATATAATGTAGTAAACTAGGATATAATTAATATAAACGGAGCGTTGTCTGTCTGTGCGACTATTCCGGCACAACGCTAGATAGCGATCGTGTCCCGCGTCACGCGTCAGACATTAATAATGTGCGGGCACATAAACGATGTCCACGGCGTATTACACCAACAAACAATAAACGAAATGATTTTTCGTTTTATTTATTTATGATATACGTTGGGTATGACAGCAATGTTTGATAGAGTTTTTGTTGGTTTTCTGATTTATTTATCTAAAAACATGTAGTTTATTGATCACTTATAATTTTACTTATTAACTTTTCAAGTGTATTATTAAGCACATTTAGAAAGTTGGAGGCACAAACTCTTTTCCCCAGGTTTCATAGATTTATATTCTAATTTCCTTTGACTTCAAATCCATATCATCACCAAGTATACCGAGTACTAGATAGTATTTTTGTAGTACAAAAAGAACATCATAGCTAAAAGACATGTAGTAACTGCAGAGAGCAATCTAAAATACGTTCGTTACTAGCCGTAAGGATCTGATCTAATGTAAGCTACATAATCAAAGCCAGGCGTTTCTTTCTGCTTTTTAAATCTTCATAGAGTTCAAAAGGAATGTTGAGTTTCACTTTTATTTCTCTTATACACTGCGTGTTTAAAAAAAGAACCACCCACACAGCGAACAGATTCAGGGACGGATATCTACACAAGTAATTTATGAGGTCTCAAAGTTATGCGTAGGATAAAGATATTGCAGCTAAGTCTGGTGTAAAATATACTCATGTTTATGTAATGTTCACTTTGAAATTATTTTGCGATTGAGACCTATTATTAGATTGAGAAAGATATTTTGAAGCTTACAAAGTTCATGTTTCCAATCATTATGTATGTTTAATGAAAAAGGACTATGGGCAAAAATGTATGGGCTCCGTCCCCATATACCCACATGGAACTGATGCCAATGTGTTCCTTAAGTATCCACTATTTGATTAAAATCCTTCTTTTTACTTAAATCCATGGGATATATCCATAAAAAAACAATTGATTATTATTAATTAACCTATATTATTTTCATTTTACACTTGCAAGTTATTTTTGCATTATGGTTATACAAAACATGATTTAGTAACGATACAAAATAAAAATAATGTATTTTTAATCATATACTTACATTTAAATGATTATGAACGAATAATACGAAAATAAAAACTAAAGTTGAAGATATGGGAAATAGGCTGCTAACCTTAAATGGAACTGGGCGGGCCATGTCAGCTGTATACATGAGGATCGTTGGGCGAAAATCTCGACTCTGTGGGTGCCAGAAAATGGTCGTCGTCACCGGGGTTGGCCCCGAAAACGGTAGCGAGATGACCTAGACCCCTACCACAAGAGTTGGCTTGAGATTACAGGCGACAAGAGAGCGTGGAATGATCTGGGGGAGGCCTTTGCTCAGCAGTGGGACAGTAGAGACTAAAGAAAAATTAGAACATAACGAATATAAATGAATGAATCATTTAAATTAATTGTCTTCTAATATTCATGCTTACAATGCTCATAGTAGGCAAATAACAATAGTAATAGATTGTTAATATTACTGGTCTATTTTATATACTATATTGACGACCGGTTGGCGCCGCGGGAGTGTAAGTGACTGCTACGCCGAAGGTCGCGGGTTCGATTTCCACTCACGTCAAACATTTGTGTGCATGAACATGGATGTTTGTCTTAGTCTGGGTGTTTCTATATATAATATGTATGTATTTAAAAAAAAGAGGTAATATGTGTATGTTTATCCATTTTCTAGTACCCATATTACAAGGTTCTGCTTAGTTTGGGACTAGATGGTGTTGTGTGAATGTGGTAGAATGTACCATTACAACCTATAATAGAGAAATGAGTAGGTATTTTTAAATTAATCGTCAATAATGCGTCAACAAAATATTTGTTTAAACGTTAATTACTATGAAAACCCCATGCATTTGGGCAACGTCGCCATAGTAAAAAAAATATCATCATGCCAAGATGTGTCCATTGAGCTACATTTCATTTCTGTTGATGGGTGGGGACGATTCCGCCCATGGTCCTTTAATGTACAAACTATGACATGTTAAATGATGTATCGGCTCGGTGGAGGTGGTTCCAATTCCTCAAAGAAAATGTATGTAAAGTTGTACTAACGCCGCCTTTCATTTTAGAGCGCTAAAGAACCAGTGCTACTTGCCTTACTTTCTTCCTTTGTGTAGAAAGAAATAAAAAAGATTGAGAAAATAACGGCTTTCATTTTTACATAAGAAAGTTGACAACCGCAAGTGTTACCTGCCTAAAGCGACTTGTTTGAAACCCATATCTTAGTAAAGAATACCACAAGATAATGTTAAGGTATTGTATTTTTTTACATTATAGGTACATGAAAGTATTATGGTATATATTCACATTTTACATCCCTTAGAACTGTATTTCTTCCGTACCGGATACATTACCGTCTCCATTGTAGAATAGGCAGAATCGATAAAACCGCATTGTTGACGACTCCATTGACAAGACACAGAAGTCGTAATATAGCATTCGCCGCACTTTAACCGCAATATCCGAAAGTCCCGGGGGCCTCTAGAAACACGGGGGAGCACACACGGTCATATTGGCACAGCTACCCGCTACTCACTAAAGAGGTTTTATACCACTGAACACGATTGCCAATAGTTTTATTGCAATTTCTTGCAATGGCAGGTTTTTCTGTTTTAAAGTTGTTCAACTTATTTACTATGAAATGGCCTATCCAAGAAATGCGAAGTTGCAAAGTTGATATTACGCTGTTGAACTGTTTAGAGGCGTCGACTTATCAATGGATAAAATAGTCATTTTTATTCATTTAGCCCTTTAACCCACTGCTGGGGAAAGGCGTCTCCTTGGATGCACAAATTGATCCCAATATGATTCAATTGCTGGCGGCAGTCTGATTTTTCTTGGCGCCTCAAGGTGTTGTGGGCACGAAATATTCAAAAAAATGTATGCACCCACCAAGATTCATTATAATTGGAGTAGGTTGAAGCAGCTTTTCGTATGCCTACGTTACTTAATAAATGTTGTTTATATAATAATAGCCATTGGTAAAATATGTCCATTTTAGTGTCAGATTTCACCGTAAGATTTCACGTTCATGTGTATTCTAATAAAAATTGCTTATCTATTCTTTCTGGTAAATACCTCACTTATGGCCAAAACAAATTCTATTGATCTATTCTTACATCGAGTGAGGTATTTTTGATTGGTTTTAGAGTTTTAAGACCCGTTTTAAAGTTATAAATTCTCTACCTAAATATAGACGTAAAACACATGTGGTGGCTTTTTTAGCGATAAACATGAGCTTAAAAGGAATATTTATTGAATACAGGGGCCCAATTCTCCTAAATTAATACAGTTTCGATATAGTGTTAGTGTCAATCTTACGTCACAAAAAACGTATTCATCTAAATTATCTGATATTTGAATGAAATTGTAACGAGATCGTAAACTGAAACAAGTGTCAAAATATGTGTCAACGACAAACTGTTTATTTCAAATTATACGATAATGACATTAGGTTATCAGAATACCGCTTCTGAGTCAATTCAAAATATAATTTCAATGTCATATAAAATACGAGAATTAGGCCTCTACAAATACAGTACAATAGCTCAATAGCTAATATTTATTCTAGGCAAGCTCTAGGGATTGAAAACTAATTTGAATTAGGATTAGGTACACTTGATGTTGTTTGTGACTTTCATCATAATCTAATGACGAAATAGGAAATGGAACGACGGAATGGAAATAGGAACAACCTATATCCTCTGAAATTATTTGCTCGGATTAAACAAAATATTCAATCAAAAGGCACTTCAAAATATAAAAACCGCAAATAAATATACATCAATTGAAATAAGTTACCTTTTTTGCCGATATCCGTCCCTGCAAAATGAGTACGCCTAATTAAACGGTAAAAATGAATAAACTAAACCACAAAACGAAACAGGTACAGGGTCCGAGTATTTGAAAGCAAATACCCTAAAACAGGCAATTATAATTGCAAAAGCTCTCTGTAATGTTCGCCTTAGGGCAGGCTGGCGTTGCCGACACGTGGACCGTTCATTTCAGCCGAAATATTATATTGTGGATTTCTTGCTTTCGAAAGCCGGGATTCATTGTATTGAGGATATTAAGTCAACCTGGAATTTTGTTCAAACTGAGTTAATCTATTGAGAACTGGCTTGTCGAGACAATGGTGTCATTTAAAGTGTAAAAAAGAAATTTGGGCTTTAGCGCAGGCACCCCATAATAGGTATATTACATTAGTGTCAACTTAGTTGCCTTTTACAGGCATTGCACATAGTACTTATCTCTAAATATACCAAATATAATTAACAAATATTTTAGACCAACACTTTCACTAAGACATAAAAAAAAATAAGGTTGACATAATAAGTTTCATAATATTAGGCAGGTAGTAAACATATTGTTTACAACTTATTATGTCAACCTTATTTTTTTAAATTATTATTAATTATGTTAATTATTAATATTTTATAATAAGTATTATTAATAACATTTAGATTATTAAAATTTATTTTCAAAAAAATATTTCTTTGACTAAAAGCATTTCTGGACTAAGAATTCTTTCAATTATTTATTTATTGAATGCTGGCAGTTTGCTCTCTCTCTCTTTTAATGTTTTTGGTATATTATTAAATCTCTTGACTGCCATGTAATAAGGGCTCTGGTTCAGCATTTTAATTCTAGATGGTGGTAAATATAATCTATCTCTATGGCGCGTATTTATATTATGGGTATCTTTCACCTGTGGAAAACGTGAGCTATTCTAGAATGCAAATAAACTTATGCCATATTTATATATTTATGGTAATCATAGACTAATGATTGGTCTCGCTCTGCTCTACTAGATGGAGCCCTCATACTTGTAAAATGAGGCAGAAAAAACCATGCCTACTGGCATGGTTGAGCCTGACAGCTATGTGTCAGGTGCATATATTCACCAAATTAATTACGGAAATAATTCGCTGTACAATGCCAAGTTGCGCTTTTATCCTGAGTAAAAATAACTCAGCAAAAAGTAAGAAGGTCTCTGTTATCACATGCTATCTGTAAAATAAGAATAATATTGAAATTTCAACATAAAATTACATAAAACCGAAAACGCCATTCAGTGTTGCTGCTAGTAAAAGAATCAACTTCCCCACAGTTGAGATTTTTATTATGTGAATCTATAGTTATTGTATTTTGTTATATTTTACTATTTATTTTATCTAACCTATTTATTATATATTTTACCTTTTTCTTATTATTTTATGTTTATAACTGTACAAATAAGGTGAAAATAATAGTTGTTAGAAACTGAACATCTTTCCCAAGAAACATGGTTTACCTAATTATATGTGTAATTAAGTGTGTAAGATCATTGTTTTATTCAAAGTAGTTTTCACGACTACTCATGTTACTAAATTTAAATGCACTAGTAGCATGGAAATAGAAAGCACTGTTTTGGAAACACCTTATTTCCTCTATGGTTATTTCTAATAATAATTCGCAAAATACTATAAGTACATAAAACAAAGCATCATCATAAAATGAGACCTTATCATTGGATAATATAGCCACCATTTTTCTCATAAAGGAACTTACGCGGTACGCCTAACATACATACATACATACATAACGTCACGCCTTTTATCCCCGAAGGGGTAGGCAGAGGTGTATTTCTACACCCACTTTTCGCCAGATATACTTTAGTCCCACGTAATAAGGGGCGAGCCTATTGCCGTACCGGGCACATTTCCAGACTCCGTGCGGCTACTGAGGATTTCGTGACAGAAAAACCCAATAACACTGCCCGACCCAGGAATCGAACCCAGGACCTCTCGATCCCACGCGCATATTTATGCCGCGAGACCAACGAGGCAGTCGTATAGGGTTTGATGTCGAGTTTTCCGTCTCTACGCAAACATGGTATTTTTATCGTGTTATCCCTTAGTCGCCTCATACGACGCCCACGGGAAGATAGGGGGTGGTGACGTTTGTATTCTATGCCGTCAACCACACGCCTAACCTATACACAAATATATTGATGCTTTTAATTAATTGTATTTCTTTAAGAATTTTCTAAACTGATTTTGAGACCAATAACTTATCCACTAGACCACAGGATAAAATATTTTCCCATTTACTCGGGTAACTGTTGAGAAGCTGACAACACAATTGTTCACGCATGCGTCTTGTTTCTTTTGTTTGACACACACTGTCACAATGAGTTGCCTCATTTATGGACCTATTTTTCTTAGGCAGCGGTGTCTAGTATGGCTAAGCGATACCAATCATTTGCCTAGGATGTTAGTGTTAATAAATTAAATGTAATTAAAAAGGCCCTGCAGCTTTCTTGGTTGTCTATTAGTGCAATTATACTGACGTGGACAAATAGATCGTAGATACATCTATTAAAAGCTAACTTATTATCTGATATTTCACATTTAAGCACAAAAAAATACAGTTTTAGACTACGAAGATTCCTTACTTCGTCAAGTGCGTCCGTCCTTTTACGATTTGACACGGCATAATCAGCAAGATAGCAAATAGTATTCGGAAAAAGGATTCTTTCTTTAGTTGCTAGACTTTGACAGCGGCTCCGTCCGTGAATTATACACCTCGACCAATTGGTGAAAACCGTAAAAAACTCTTGCTACCAGTGGTTCCCGTTCATCTATTTACAAAAACAGTCACCAAATTCACGTAAACTTACTAAATTATAATAATAATGTTGGTAATATAAGAAAAATCTAGTCCCAAACTAAGCAGAGCTTGTACTATGGGTATCATAGCTATAGTAGTAGTAAACTACTACTATATCTATCATGGGTATTATACAATGAATAAATATATATATATCCTTTTTTTTGTAAATACATACGTAATTATTGTCATGCCAAGCAGTAGGGAAATAAAAAGGTATTACGACCATAACTTAGAAATAAATTATATTAAAACAAAGACCATTCAATTCAGATCCTACTAAACCCCACCGTTAAATATAGATACTAATTTTCAAAATATAACCCTAGTATCAATAGAAACATTTAATTTACTAGGTATAAATATAGATAGCCATATAAACTGGAAGACTTATATAGAACACATGAAATCAAAACTCTTAAAATTTTCATATGCCTTTTCCAACTCAAATGCAGCACAAACGCTAAAGCAGCATTATCGGCATACTATGCTTATGCTTATTCATGGCTGAGATATGGTACCATGTTGTGGGGGACTAGTGTAAACATTAACGATCTATTTGTCCACGTTAGAATAATTGCACAAATAGACAACCAGGAAAGCTGCAGGCCCTTTTTCATTAAATTTAATTTATTAACACTACCATCAATATTGTGACGGCCGGTGTCATGTCAAGCTGTCATCACTACGGTTGTCAAGAACTACTGACGTCTACACGACAAACGGCCGGTCGTCAAACATAATAATTAGCAAAGAGGGTTGAAGACTATTTTATTATTTGGAAATTACAGTTTGTAGTTCGATGACGTATACACTCTGTCAGGTGTTCGCCAAATTCACCAGTCATTGACAACAAGGCAATGGCCGTGCGGATAACACATTACGTTCACGTTCGGAGGGCGTGGGCTCAAATCACAATCATAACAGTTATGTGGATTTCGATTTTTATGAAATTTGGAAAATGTTTATGAATATTTGGAAAATATTTAAAAAAAATATTTTTTTAAATATTTCGAGTAAAAATTAGAAAATTCTAGAAACTTCAGGAAGGAATGGAAAGGTTAAAAAGAGACAGGAGATGGAAAAACAATTGAATAATGAAATGACAATCGAAATTAGTGGATCTACAACATTCCTAGGGGTATATAAGGCGGTGCACGGTGTAGACGCGCTGAGCGCCAGTTTAAGTTGAGAAGTGGTAAAGTGGAGAGAAAAAAAGGAAGAAGCAAAAGGAAGAAAGAAGTAGTAGTGAAATAAAGTGAAGTGAAAGTATAGTGCAGTGAAGTGCAGTGAAGTGCAGTGAAGTGCAGTGCAAAAGACGTTAGTGTTGGTGCTGTCCGCGTCGAAATCGAACGACGCGACGTGTGTGTGAAGTTGAATAAAGTGTCATCAGTGCTACTCGGTGTTTCCTTCCAATCCTGTTACCCCATCCGTAACAATATATATACATGACATAAGTTGATTTGCATTCAAGAATAGCTCACATTTTCCACAGGTGAAAGATACCCATAATATAAATACACGCCATAGAGATAGATTATATTTACCACCATCTAGAATTAAGGCGCTGTTATACCTCAGAAACCGTTAAACGCCTAATTTTTCGTCGCGCAACTACCCATAACTGTACATATAACAAGCTAGCAAAAAATAGAGCTTAAAGTCAAAAGTCTGAACTAAAGACTTTAAAAAAAATATTTCATGTATGTAAAATAGAATCACGGTAAAAAAATCACAAAAACGAGGCAGAAAATAATCTTTCGTCTCACTGTTTGCAATATTTTGTTCGTAAACTGTCATATTTTATTTAATAATATTGTAGGAAACCTAATGAACTAAAGAATTACCCTAATTATTTTTTTAAATTATTATTATTATTAATCATTTGAAAAACGTCTATGATTTTGACGCTCGGTAGATCCCATCAATATCAAACGCTTCGGCAATTTAAACCTTATTAGCAAAAGCGGTGCACTGAGTGTTGGTTGCTAGTTTAAGCCCCGCCCAGACCTCATCATTCGGCTATGAGCCCTGTAATAGATAGGTCATGTCGCTTGCGTCTCCGCTGCACGAAATTTTACGTAAGCCTGTTTGTTATTGTAATACGCCGGTTTGAGTTGAAATGAAATATGAAATGAAATGAAAGCATTTATTTTTACAATATACACACATCAGTGTGACAATTAATGATTTGTGACACAGTTCTTATCCAAGAGGTATATTATAAAAATGAGGTTACCATTCAGGCTGATGTTGGTTGAGGTATAAGCCTCAAACCAACCCTGATATTAGTTGGCAATCCCAAGTGACGATCACAGAAATCAAGTTCATGTACATAATCGTCTATACAAATACCTACTCATACTTATACATGTTGAATATTAGGTACAAAAATTTATCTGTAAGTTTTTAACTAATAAGGTTTGTATCGCTCGCCTATTGGCCATATGGTTTGTTTCTTAATTTATTATGTTCTATGTGACAGCTCTTCTGTGTCAGGAGCTAGAGACATTGCTTCCAAATGCATTAATAGTAAAGGATTATAATATATTGAAATATTCCACTACAAATTCAATCTTTTATTTACGCCCACCTAATTTTCAATAGGTTATGGGCCCAGTGTGCGCGAGTAAAATCCGCTGTGTTGAAAATATCTTTTTGAAAAATGGAGTCTTCCAAAGTTAAACGAAATATAAAACCGTTCAATGGCGAGAAGTATAGCGTCTGGAAATTTCGTATCCGAGCGTTGCTGAGTGAAATGAATGTGATAAAAGTTATTGACGACGTCCCATTAGTACGCGACGAAAATTGGGAGAAAAACAATTGCATAGCTAAAAATGTAATTATTGAATATCTTTCAGACTCTTTCCTTGGATTTGCCAAGGAAAACATTTCGGCAAAAGATATTCTAAAAAATTTGGATGCGTTATATGAGCGTAAGAGCATCGCGACGCAATTGGCGTTGAGAAAAAAGTTGTTGTCGTTAAAATTAAAGAGTGAAATACCGCTGATAAAACACTTTACCACGTTCGATGAGCTCATCACTGAGCTACTAGCCGCTGGTGCAAAGTTAGAAGAAACCGATAAGGTTGCTCATTTATTGCTTACTCTACCTTCGACTTATGACGGAATCATAACAGCAATCGAAACCTTATCGGAAGATAATCTGACGTTAGCTTTCGTGAAAACACGGCTATTGGATCATGAAGTGAAGTTGAAAAATGAGTCAGGCGATATGAGTGCAAAAGTGTTGCACATTGAAACGAAAAGTGACAAGTTGATGAAAAGAAAATTTGATAATCGACAGTCAAATAAAAATATGAAACAATAGAAGGAGGATTCTAAGTTCATAAAAAATGTCATCATTGTGGACGTAGAGGACATATACGAAATGATTGTTTCTATTTCAAACGAATGAACCAACAAAAGGGTCCAAGAACACTACAATCTGTCGAGATAAGCGAAAATAAACAATCAGCATCGAATGAGTTCTCAGGGTTTGCTTTTATGACCGGCGAATCTGAAACGCAAGACTATGATAACAAAATTACTTTTCTTCTAGATTCTGGCGCTTCGGATCACATTATCAATAGAGAAGACTTATTTACTAACTTTGTTGTTTTAGACACACCACTGAAAATTTCAGTTGCTAAAAATGGCGAATTTATTTCAGCTGCAAAAAGCGGCAACATGCAGGTTACCAGCAACATGGGTGTACAGGGTTGCTTGGAGGGCGTTTTGTACTGTCCGGAGGCTCCGTACAATTTGCTATCCGTTTCCAAACTGCAGCGAGCTGGCTACACTGTCATTTTTGGTACTGACGGTACGAGAATATGCAAACGAGGTAAAACCGTGATGAAAGGTATGTCTTCCAACAATTTAATTTCTGTAGACTTGGTGGCATCAGTAAGCGTTAGTCGTCCTGTTTTCCAAGCATGCACAAGTGATCAAAATAATTACAAATTATGGCATCAGCGCCTTGGTCACATGAGTAAAAATAAATTTATAGAAATAAAACGACATGAGTTGTTTGAGGACATAAATGAATTAAGCGCTGTAGTGCCGGATGATGATTTGTGTGAAGCTTGCATTAATGGAAAGCAGAGCCGGCTTCCGTTTAATCACGCCAAGGACAAAAGTCACATAAATCGACCACTATTTGCTGTCAGTTCTGTCTGTGGTCCTGTCACTCCAACAACAGTTGATAATAAAAATTATTTCGTGATGTTTATTGATCAATATACTCATTATTGTGTTACATACCTGATAACATACAAATCAGACGTATTTGCTGCGTTCAAAGATTTTGTTGCAAAAAGTGAAGCTAAATTTAATTTAAAGGTAGTAAATTTGTTTTGCGATAACGGTGGTGAGTACTTATCTGCTGAAATAAAAAGCTACTGTGCTGAAAAGGGTATTTCATATCATTTAACAGTTCCTAGAACTCCACAGCAAAATGGTGTTTCTGAACGAATGGTGAGAACCATTACTGAGAAAGCTCGTTCTATCTTAAACGGTGCTCAATTAGATAAGGTTTTTTGGGGTCAAGCAGTTTTGACTGCAGTTCATTTAATAAATATAACACCTACTAAAGCCTTAAAACTTTTAAAAACACCATATGAGATGTGGCACGATAGGAAACCTAAAGCAAAATATTTAAAGGTTTTTGGATCGACAGTCTTTGTGCATAACAAAACGACCAAAGCTAAATTTGATGATAAATCATGGAAAGGTATTTTAATGGGTTATGAACCAAACGGTTATAAAGTTTGGAACCCAAATTGCGAAAAGTTCGTAGTAGTCAGAGATGTTATCGTGGACGAAAGTAACTTTTTGAAGTCCAGGCCTCCTTGGAAGTCTGAAGAGAATATCGAAAATTCTCATGACAAAACTGATAATGACATTGTGTCAAAGTCAGTGTCAAGTAAGTTCCGAGACTACTCTGAAACAGAACTAGATAGCTCAAAATCTAGTGGGTATGATGAATGTCCAATTAAAGTTCGCAAATTGAACCATGATACGTTAAGCGAGGTACGTTTTGATAATTCAATGACTAGTCGTTCTGAAAATTCAAACAAAAATATTGAACTTAGGAGGAGTGATAGGATTAAAGAAAAACCCCCTGTTTTATATAATGAAA